>JADMNL010000027.1:126532500-127782500 GCA_016271365.2 Neoceratodus forsteri | reverse complement strand
TTGACAACTACTATTTGCCTTACCTAGACCCATGAGAGGGTCCATATTGCTCAGCCTGACCTACGTACAGGTCTCATCCAGTCAAGACCCACAAGAGGGTCCACAGTGCTCAGTCTGACCTACGTACAGGTGTCCCCATGTCTGCTATCATCCATTATGACCCACATATGGGTCCCATGCTCCTTACCATGTGCAGGTCTCATGCTCATTACAACTAATTTGTCCACATTTTGGAGACATGCAGACCATATTCATTACTCCTGGACTCAGGCCTAGCCCTGTGGCTGATGGCCTCTCTCTGCACCCGAAGTCCGTATCTTGAGCATGCGAAGCTTGGGGCAGGTCCTTCTCATCTGGCCCATAGTTGGGGAAGGTCCTCGCTCCAGGTGGACCTCCAGTCATCAACCGTACCAATGGCACCTCTCAATGCAGCATTTAAGACTTCAGCGGCAAAGGGGTGGGGCTCTCATGGGAAGGGCCCCTTTAGCTACCCAAGCAGGTTCAGAGGCACCCTTTCATGCTATTCTCTCTACGACTGCCTCTGGTTCACTTGGTTTGTTCATAGATTGGTAGGCCAGCTGAGTGTCTCGGCAGTCGTTACTCTCCTCCTCCTCCTCCCGCCTTGGTCGACTCTTGTTGCAGAGTGCGCTCACAACCCTCCATGGTGTTCCCGTTAGGGGTCTAGAGTAAGAGTGTTCCCCAAAATTGCAATTCCCTTTGATTGGTCTACTAAATTGCAGTAGCAGAGCCATCACTAACCAAAACTGTCCCAAAGCCCAGAGGAAAGGTGACTCAGGCCTTGTATCCCCAGAGGTTTCCTCCTCAAAAGGTTTTTTCCTCTCTTCCATGCCAATGGTCATAATACTAGATAGGCATCCTTGTAGTCCCTAGGTCACTTAGGTAGGTTTCCCACTTAGGTAGGTTTCCGCTGTTGGATGGAGTCGGGTGGATGTCCCTTAATCGTCCTGTCTCCCCCTTTGGATGTTCACTCTCTCCTTAGGAAGCCAAGCCTCCACACCTTACAGTCAGACCTCCCAGTGGGTCACAATTCACCTGTCATTTACTACCTACTTTACTCAAACAATATGATCAACTGACCTATGCTACCAGCTGAACCCCATTACCAACCGACCTACATACAGGTCTTCATTGACCCATGCGACCAACTGAACATATGCTACCACTGACCTATATACAGGTCTTCATTGACCCATGCTACCAACTAACTCATACTACCAACCGACCGACGTACAGGTCCTCGACCCTGATACATGTTCACTACCTTGTATGTTTTGCTTAACGCTATTTTTGGGCTTCCCTCTAAGGTACCTTTAGCCAAGAGAATCACTCCCGCAGCACCTCAAGGGGTGAACTTAGGGTTCCTGCTTTGCATTCTCACAGGGTGGTATATCCCATGGATAGAGAGGTGAACAGCCAAAGTTTATCTACGTTACACAAGCACAAAACCAGTTGCACAGGTATATTGAATTGGAAGACTATAGCCTGTAGTTCAAGGGGGTGGTGCAACTGGCCACACCCCCCTTTTGGCTATTTAAGTGCTGCTCTCCTCATGCCACACACAATCATTTTTCCTTGCCCCTCCATCCACCCCCCCTCCAGCAGCACACCTCTCTCTCCCGTGGGCCTCTTCCTATGGCACCTTGAGCCAAGGGGAATCACTCCCACTGCACCTCAAGGATTGAAACCCTCCCCTAGGGTTCCTTGCCTTCGTAACCCTACAGGATGGTATATCCCATGGATAGAGAGGAGAACAGCCAAAGTTTATCTATGTTACACAAGCACGAAACCAGTTGCACAGGCAAATTGAAATACCGGTACTTGTAAGCTAATGAGCATCTATGCCCATTTTCATTAGTGATAAGATCACAAATACAAATACATAAGAATACAGTACAGTACCCAACAGGGTATCACGTCATTACCGTGCAGTAAATACAGCGCGAGTAAATCGGCACATCGAAATCAGCATATTGCACTTACCGTTAAACACACATTACAGCAAAATACCATAACGCCGCAAATTACAATTGTCTCTCAGGTAGCAAATCGCAATCAGCCATCGCTCATTGTAAATAAGGGTTGGTAACAAATGTAAAGTGAAACTTGTGTATTGCCTGCTATATCGTGCCAAGCTCTAAGACAAAGAAATAATTTATTGAGGGCAAGCGATCTGACAGTTTCTCCCACATGTACCTAATAACAATCAAAAACAAAAAAGAATCATTGAATCTGAAGAATCTGAAGGCAGTTGAGGGCCCCTTGACCCACCCAGTCTGCCCAATGAATTATAACATTGGGGTCCTATACAAGAATGGTCTTCAAGTGGAAAGTTTTTTTAAAGAATGGAATGTTAAAAGGTCTAGTAATCCTTGATCTCATCCCATGGCAATTATAGATCCTACAAAACATGCCAGAGACAGATTCAGGAAGAAGACTGAAAACATCCTTCTGCAACAGTAGTTTACATTGGTCTTCAAGAGAAAAACAACCAACAGTTGAATACAAGAAAAAAAAAACAATGATGTGTGGATCTAGGAAGATTAGTTATGAACATACAAATACTACTATAGACAACCAGGACCTTAGACAGAATGCCAACATTAGCAGCTGCATAAATTGGTATGCCATAATCAAGAACCGAAAGTAAAAGGTTGTAAGCTACCAATTTGCGAGACTCTGGAATAAGAAAATTCATAATCCTAAACAACAGACCCAGTCTTTGATGAATGGTCTTAGTTACATATTTAACATGTTGTTCGAAAGACAGGGGGCTATAGAAACATGACATAGAATTTGACGGCAGATAAGGACCGCTTGGCCCACCCAGTCTGCCAATTTCCCTACCTAATGGATAAGCTGCAGATCCTAGTTAACCAGCAGCCTACTTCTTTCTACCCCCACCCCCTAGAATTGCCTTATGACTGTCCCATACATGCTTGAATTCAGCCACTGTTTTTGACTCCACAACCTCCTCCAGAAGGCCGCTCCATGCATCCACAACCTCTCTGTGAAAAAATACTTACATTACCTCTGAGCTGCCCCCATCTTCAAATTGTGCCCCTTGTTCTTGCACACCTCTTTTTGAAAGATGCTACCTCTTGGACTTTGTTGATTCCTTGAGGTACTTGAAAGTTTCTATCATGTCCCCACTCTCCTCCTTTCCTCGAGGCTATACATATTAAGCTCCTTTAGTCTCTCTTCATATGTCTTCTGGTGCAGACCCTGCACCATTTTAGTTGGCCTCCTCTGGACAGCTTCCATCTTGTCTATGTCCTTGCGGAGACTGGGTCTCCAGAACTGCACACAGTACTCCAGATGGGGTCTCACCAGCTGCCTGTAAAGAGGGATAACAACTTCCTGTTTTCTACTGGTGGTGCCTCTCCCTATGCATCCCAGCCCTCCTTACTGCCCTCTCACATTGCTTGCCCACCTTTAAGTCATCTGATATGACTACCCCCAGGTCCCTTTCCATTTTTGTTGTTGTTAGTAAACTCTGCTGCAGATCTTTGTGTCATCTGCGAAGAGACATACTTTTCCTTCCAGTCCCTCTGCAATGTCGCTTATAAAGACATTGAAGAGAACCAGTCCTAATACTGAACCATGCGGTACCCCACTAGTAACCCCCCTTTCTTCAGAGTGGACTCCATTTACTATTACCCTCTGTGTCCTATTCTCCAGCCAATTCTTTACCCAGGCTATCATCTTGGGACCCACTTCCAGGCTGGCTAACTTGTATAGTAATCTTTTGTGTGGGACCAAGTCAAATGTGCCTTAAGTCTAGGTAGGCCATGTCCACAGCCCCTCCCTGATCTACTACTTTGGTCACCCAGTCAAAGAAATCTATTAGATTCATCTGGCATGACCTTCCTGCTGTGAATCCATGCTGCCTTGGGTCCTGTGCCCTCTGGTCTCTAGGTACTTAACAATTCTTTCCTTCAGAAGTGATTCCATCATTTTCCCTATCACTGAGGTTAAACTAACAGGTCTGTAGTTTCCTGCTTCTGCCCTGCTCCCACTTTTGTGAAGGGAATCACATCTGCCCTCCTCCAGTCCTCAGGTACCACCCCATCCTCCCATGATTTGTTAAAGAGTGTAGCAGTGGTGTCACTAGTTCTACCCTTAGTTCTTTAGAATTTGGGATGAATCCCATCAGGCCCCATTGCTTTGTCCACCTTCAGTTTTAAGAGTTCTTCCAGAACCCTTTCTTATGTAAATGGGCTGGTATCAACTTCTGTATCCAGAGTGTTTCTATTGCTTGTTTTAGGTACCTCCCCCTCTTCATTTGTAAATACTGAGCAAAAATATTTGTTTAGTATCTCTGCCTTTTCACCGTCACCTCTGCCCACCCCCTCCCTTTATTAAGCCTCACTGTCCCTCCCTTAGTCTTCCTTCGCTCCCTGATGTACCTAAAAAAGGTTTTATCCCTTCTTAACTGAGTTGGCTATCTTTTCCTCAGTTCGGGCCTTTGCTGTTCTGACTGCCTTCCCAGCTTCCTTTTGCTTTAACTGATACAATTATCTGTCCTGCTCCTTCTGTGATTCCTTGTACTTTCTGAATGCTTTCTTTTCTCTTGAACCTTCACTGCCACCTCCTTTGAGAACCATAGTGGTTTCTTACATCGTTTTGTTTTGTTTATTTGCTTCACACAAAGGCTTGTTACCTCTGTGATGGCAGTTTTTATTATTCCCCATTGTTCTTCCACCCCTCCTTCCTGCCCATTTGCTACTGCATTCCTTAGGCACTCACCCATTTTGGCAAAGTCAGCCCTCCTGAAGTCCAGTACTTTTGCCTTTGTATGGCTTGACTCTATTGCTGTGTTTATTGTGAACCTAGAATTATTCCCAAATACTTAAAACTATCAGCATGTAACATCACCATTCAAATCCACAATGGGTAAGTTTGCTTCTCTCTCCATCTGTAAACCAGAAAATATCATCAGTTTGTTGTTTTTTTTTTTGGTGGGGGGGGTTGGAATTCAAAAACCACCTTGTGTGTCAGAAGCCAGTGCTGAAACAGATTAAAATAATTTTGAACCTCATTAACTGCTACCCTTGCATATAAGTCAGAACTAAAGATTAGTGTGTCATCTACATAAAATAACACTTCAGATGATTTACACATTTTTGGAATGGAATTTATAAATAAAGAAAAACAGTGGTTGTAGGATTGAACCCTGGGGAACCCCAAATTTAACGGGAAGAGAATCAGACTGATAGCCACATGTCGGCACTTTATGACACCTCCCTGACAAATAATTAGAAAACCAGCATGAAACATCTTGCAAAAAATTAGTATTCAGCAAAGATTTAACCAACACATCATGATCAACAAGGTCAAAAGCCTTGATGAGATCCACAAAAACAGCCACGATATGGTGCCCTCTATCAATGGCACCATGCACGCAGCCGATGAACCTCACTAAGGTTGTCTCTGTATTGTGTGCAACTCAGAAACCGTGTTGAGCAGTAATCAAAAGATTATATATACTCAAAGTAACTTAGTCATAAACTATCCTCTCCAAAAGTTTTGAAAGGGAGGCCAATAAAGATATTGGATGGAAATTAGAGACCACCTCCTTATTGCTAGATTTATGAATGAACATATGAACAATCCAGCAGAAGAAGGCCATTTGGTCTATCTAGTCTGCTCATATTGCAGGGTCCAAAGCTTGAGCTACTGACCCTGCACCCCATCCCCACTCCTCCCATCCTTTCTATCCTCCCCATCTGTGATCCTTACCTTCCCCCTATGCCTACCCCAGCCTCTCTTGAAGCTGCCCATGATCTTCAACAAGACTACCTCTTACAGCAGTGCATTTCAAGTGTCCACCACCCTCTCCGTGAAGAAGTGCTTCCTGACCTCCCTCCTAAACCTCCCCCACTCCAGCTTAAGACTGTGCCCCCTCGTGTTATGGTTGCCACTTAGCTTAAATAGACCCTCCTTATCCACCTTATTTAACCCTTTCAAGTATCTGAAGGTCTTAATCATGTCCCCCCTCTCTCTCTCCTGTTTTCCAGGGAGTACATGTTCAGTGCCCTCAACCTCTCCTCATATGCCTTACCCTGCTGACCCATTATCATCTTTGTAGCCCTCTTCTGGACCTTCTGCAGCAGGTTAATGTCCTTTCTGAGGTGTGGGCACCAGTACTGAACTCCATACTCTAGATGTGGCCTCACCAGTAACCTGTACATGGGTAAAATAGCCTCCTGTCTCCTACTACTAATCCCCCCTAGCTGTACATCCTAGTTCTTGTTTATCTTTGCTGCTGCCTTCTTGCACTGCATGGAGTGCTTCAGGCCACTAGTGATCATCACTCCCAGGTCCTTCTCCTCCTCTGATGCAGACACCTGGACTCCACCCAGGTAGTACTCTGTCCTGGGATTCTTGGTCTGATGTGCATAACTTTGCATTTCTTGGCATTAAAGCTGAGCTGCCAGATCCTGGACCACCTCCTCAGCTTTTCCAGCTCACTCTGTAAGTCCTGGGTTTAATTATAGCAGCTTTCCATTTGTTCGGAAACTCACCATGACAAAATCAGAAATGAAAGATGGAGGCTATTGGTCTAGCTAATTGGGGAATTAATAATGTTAAGATTCTATAATCCAGATCACCAAAACCAATGGGGGGGGGAATCATACTTCATTACATAATCAAGAACCACTTTGGGAGAAACACTACTAAAATGATATCTGGGAAAATTAATTTCTACCACGTCCTCTATGTTGGGGGGGGGGGGGGCTGTAACATTGAACTTATCCCCAACTCACCCTGAATGGCAAAGGAGTCAGTATGGCCTTCCCTTCCTAGCAAGTTAGTCAGAGTTCTCCATGTATTTCTGGAATTACCCAAATCATTAAACTGTCTAGATGGAAAATAACTGATTTTAGCAGCCCTCACTGCAGACTTGCATTTATTTCTAAACTGACAAAATTCTTGTAAAGACAAAGGATCATGAGAGGCTCTGTACTTTCTCCATATTTTTATCTCTTAATTTCATAAGTTTTATAGGTTCAGAGTAACCCACTTATTTTTATTCACTCTATTCTCATCTTTGGGATAACTCTATTATACAATTCATTAAACGAACAACTAAACCTACCTAAGGCAATGTCAACATCAGAGCTTGTATCCAAATAGGACCAATCAGTCATATTAAACATTCTTCTCAATACATCAATAATTGTTGACTTAAGATTCCTGGAGTAAATCTATACAGAGGGACTATTACTTTTTTTGGCAGACCATTCACAGTAGATGGGACAGTGATCACTAAGCAAGTCGGATAGGATACAAGTTGTGACCACTGACCACCTTAGAGGGATGGGTGACCACTATCCAATCCAATATAGTTTCTGTGCTTGTCTTACAGTTATGCCTTGAGCAGGACTCATGGACTTCCTGTCATGCTTGCCATGCAACTTGCCTAAGGTCACCACTACTAGGGTTGAGAGGGGGCTTCTTTGTCCTGCCTTCTCTTCCCCCCCACCAATTGCCACCAGGACCCTGGGACAATCTCCATTGAGAGACAGGACTAGCACCCACCCCCTGCTCACTCTAGCCAATCTGTGAGTGGGAAAGGCAGGTCAAACTGCAGTGCTCCTCAGCGGGACTCACAGACTCCCTGCTGCATTTGCCATGCATCTTACCTAAGGATGCCACCACTGTGGTTGAGAGGGGGCTTCTTTGTCCTGCCTTCTCCCCCCCACCAATCACTGCCAGGACCCTGGGGCAAGCTCCATTGGGAGCCAGGACTAGCACCCACCCCCTGCTCACTCTAGCCAATCCATGAGCAGCGAAGGCAGGTCAAACTGCAGTGCTCCAGGTGACCGGCTCCAGTGGGACTCACAGACTCCTTGCCACACTTGCTACATGGTTGGCCTAAGGATGCCACCGCTAGGGTCGGGAGGGGCCTTCTTTGTCCTGCCTTCTCCCCCTCCCCCCCACCGATCACTGCCAGGACCCTTGGAAAGCTCCGTAGGGAGCCAGGACTAGCACCCAGCCACTGCTCACTCTAGCCATATCATGGCCTGCCCCTTGTTTTTCAGGGCACCTGCTCAAGCGGCCTGTCCATGCAGTAGCCCATTCTCACAAAGGACCGTTGCACTAAGGACATCGAGGTGTCTGCCTGGAGTCAGCCGTGATCAGCTGGGTGGCTGGCAACGCTGTCCAAAGTAGAACCCTACAGCAGTCTTTTGCTTGTGCCTGTACCTTTGCACACTCCTCTGCACCTACGTGGCTCACACTTGCCTGCCTGCTTTGTGCTAGGTCTTACCAGCTGTTTCTAATTTGTTTTGTTCTGTGCTCCATTTGGTACAGCTTTCTTGCTCCTTACTGTGGAGGGGTTGTGGGATAACAGATGGACCAGACACAGAACTTAAGGTTCAACACACAATCTCTGTGTGATGTTTATTTAAAACACAGGGGATAGATAACCTTAAGTAATGGCATATCCTTTTTTTTTTGTATTCTTTTTTTCCTTAATAAAAAGTAACAGGTACACATACCATATGGGGTACAAGGATAATCGCACACTCCAAACCATAAAGTGTAAGTTAAACATTGTACACAATTATTATTTGCTGAAACTTTGTCACATAATATTAAACAAAACTTCAATAGAGTCATATAAAGAAGATCTATGACAATAAGCTCATAGACAGACAATGATTTCATATCTCCCATAGGTGACCAGAATAAGGGACCAGACTCCTCCCCATGCAGTTCCCCATATCCCCCATATGTTCCAAACGACCTCATGGAACAAATGAGGGGTCTTGTGCTGAAATGTAAAAGGCCCATGCTCACCACCGAATCTTGAACTGGGGCACTTTGCTGTAATAGCTAACCAACAAACATTCCAATGAGTAATAATAATAATAATAATAATAAAATTTATTCAATTAAGCACCTTTCAAAATTTCAAAGTGCTGTACATCAAGAGCAAACATAAAACATATTCAATACATTCAATAAAACAAATATAAACATATATTCCAGTACTGCAATATAAAATTAGAACAAAGAAGGAAACGCCTTCTCCCATAAAAAAGTCTTTGGTGCTTGCTTAAAGCTCCCTACTGTCCTACACTCCCGGAGCTGACGGGGCAGAGAATTCCAGAGGGTAGGTGCAGCAAATCCAATGTAATGGTCCAGCATAATGTTATGCCAGTCGTAGACGGTGGGGGATCTAGGTTGCGACCACAGGTGAGTAGTCGCCTTCTTGGCAACCGAGATATAAGTAGGTAAAAGTAACCTCGTTGTAATCGAAAGCCCACTGGGGGGACGGATAGAAGGACCAACTCCAGGGTGAGAACCACCTTCTCCCCCATTAATTCAATAATGGCATCAGCAATCTCCTGCCAGAAGGCTCCCAGCTTTGGGCATAACCAAAATAAATGCACATGGTTAGCCAAAGGGTCTCCACAGAGCCTCCAACAGTGTCCAGCTGGACCTGGGAGGAATTTCACCAATTTTGCTGGTTTGTTGAAGAAACAGTTATGAGCCTTCCAAGCAAATTCATGCCAATATGGGGCTAAGAGATCCCCAGAGAAAGGCCAGTATATTTAAGTCAAATGTCATAAGGAACCGGGTTGGAGCATATCCCTTCTTTAATACATCAGTTTGCAGCAACAGACTATGCATGTCCTTCCTCTACACTTAGCACCTACTGACCCACTGATCTAACTGTTTAGTGAAAATTATTTGATTCCCTATGTTGGTCTTGTGTGTTTGGGTGATGGGGAGCTCAAAAAAGAAAAAAAACCTAACAAGCTAAAGACAAAGAACCTCAGTGCAAAAGCACTGAAGCAAGGGTTACCCCAAATGGCATTGGCAATAAAGCCCAGTTTCAAAGAAACACATCACACATACCCACATAATGCAAAGTGTCATGGGATGTATATGCAAATCACCATGAAATTTTAGGCTGGTTCTGCTTAAAGCAGGAATGCATGGTGCCAAAGGGCCTCTAAAACAATCTGTAATTTACATGCATTCTAAATAACACAATGGGGGTTTTCTGATATCTCTATCCCAGTAACTTATTTTTTATAATACAGTCCCCTAGTAACTTTTTACCTTATCAAAAACACCTAGTGCTATGGTATTTTCAACATTTACAGGTTTCATACACATAAGGTATACATATCAAGGTATTTTATGGCATAATGCTATTGCATTCTAAATCCAACAACGAAGAACACAGCCTATTGTTTGACATCAGTTCAGATGTCACCATAATAACCTCCCTGTATGAGGACCTGAGAGGGAAAAGGAAAATTAAAGAGGAAACTATAGCATAGTCAAGAAAGGGGAGGGGGGTGCCCATGGGTGGCCAACCTTATGAACTAAAAATTGTAAAGGCTAGATTAGGCTTAGAAATAGAAGAACTGTTGCAATGGATTTAAGAAAATGTCGGTCCTCAAGAGTGGCAGGAGCTCCCTGTCACACTTATATTTTGCCATTTTACATCTAGGCTTGTTTACACTATACTTTATTTGAGCTTTTTCTGCAACCTGTATTTACCTGTCTCAGCTAGACCTAATATGTCTCAACTTAGTTTTCAACTTGATGCAACTTGTTAGCTGTTTTTAAACCAGGCTTGCTAGTTTGTTTCAAGTTCAGTTTGTGTTAACTTTATTTCTTCCACGACTTCCACATAACGATATGCTCTACTTATTGTCTGTATTTTCTAATTGCCAAATTGCTGTCACCATCCCTCGCCTACCTGTGTCTGATTGGCATGCTCACCCCCTACAACTGTTGCTGAGCTCTGTCACTTGTTCTATTCACATCTCTAATGTGCTATAACTGTTCTCTTACCCCAGCTCTATTTCCTTCTATTTCCTAATCTATATTTATTACCAAATTTCCTCTTCCCCCCCTGCAGATGTCTATTACTCCTGACCCCTCCTCACTTCTTTCTACCTTCCCCCCCTCCCCACACCCGGCTACCCTGCCTGCTCCTCAGGCTCTCTTACTCTGATCAGCTCTCCCTCTGTTCTCTTACTGTCCTCTTCACCCCCCATCTCTTCCGCAATTATGCTCCTCTAGCTACCTACTTCCCTTATCTACCTCCCCTACTCCTCCCTATCCCTCCTCCCGTATTCACCTCCTCTCATATCCCTCAAGGGATATGAGAGGCAAGATGCCCATTTTAACATTTTTTGGAGCACGACTAGCGAATTTGGTGTGTGTGTGTTCTCAGGTCTTCCTCAATTTGACCTAGGATGGAAATGAGAAAGAAAAAGTGTGGCCCACTGGGATTTGAACCTTAGATCTCTGGTATGCCATTCCAGCGCTCTAACCATTAAGCTACAGACTCACTGGTTAAAGTGTCTGAGGAACTTCCTTTTTACAGCCACACATTCCTTTCTCTAGTATTGCGCAATCATGCAACCAGGAACCAATTTAGAAATACCACTTCTCTCAGTGCAGTTTAGCCCCTGCAAGGTATATTTTTAAATCAAGGATGGAAATGAGAAAGGAAAAGTGTGGTCCACTGGGATTTGAACCTCAGATCTCTGGTATGCCGTTCCAGCGCTCTAACCATTAAGCTACAGGCTCACTGGTTAAAGTGTCTGAGGAACTTCCTTTTTACAGCCACAATTTGACCTAGAGAACCTAAATTACTTTAGTCAGCTTTTCTTAGTTAGGGTATTAGTTAGGGTTTTTAGCATAGGCAGAGCAGGGGAGTGAGGTAGTTCAGGCAGTTAGTTTTGTTTTTGAGATAGTTCTGCAGCTCAATTACCTCATTGGACTGCCTTCCTGGATTCCTAGTTGCTGGTGTTTTGGCATTCATTCCTGGGGCCCACTTTAGCTCATTTTGGCTGCTATTATAAATCCATCATGGCACCTCATTGGAAGGTGCTCTCTTGATTAATGGAGGGCCCGACTCCTGAGGAAGCCCCCCCCAGCACCAATGATCTGGAAAACAAGACTCTTTGTGGTTCTCCATTTGTGTGGCTGCCAGCTTTCTGTGGACTGTGCACCTTGCTGGTGCTTCTTTTCCCATCACACAAGAGGGCCATAGATGTGACCCAGTCTCACATTCCTGCCAGACTGCATTCCTAGGGTACGTGGTCGCTGATGGTGCTTCTGCGTTATTGACCCTGGGGCAAAGGGCGTATTGCTAGATTGACTGCCTTGGCTGTTTCCACAGAGTGTTGCAGGGACATTGGGCTGCTTCATGGACTTGTGCAGCCAATCAAGCTATGTGGAGGTAATACTACCCAGGACTTGAACCTGTGCCCCCGTGGATGGTTAGGGGGCCAAAGATCTCCAGACACTGGTAATTTCCCTGGGGTCCCAGTAACTGGTGAGAGTGGCTCTGGGATACCCCAGGAGTGTATCTTGTGGACGCATTCTAAAATGTTTTTGCCGGATCACCTAAGTACAAAGAGACTGGGGCAGTGAGAGGGCCCTCAGCCTTAAAGTGGTTTGGGCTGTGAAACTTGACACTGTTTCTTTGTTGCCTTTATAACTGTAAATATTTGTGATCCTGATCATTAGGATCTTGCACGTAAGCTGCAGACTGCTTTTCTGTACTTGTTAAACTTATCTGCAGGCTTCCTGCTTTCTTGGTTGTGGATGGGGAGCTGTAGGGGTGGAGGGTCAGAGTTTTAGTTAGTTAATGCGAGAGTGTGGTGTGTGTGGTTTAGGGCTTTGTAGTTTTAGTGTATGTCTGTGTGTTGTGTGGTTGGATAGTTAGGATTTTGTGTACTTGGGACTTCTTAGTCAGGCAGGATGTGACTGGAAAAGTATGAGGGCCTGGGGCAGGCTAGGTTAGTGTATGGGGCATCCCAGCTGCTCAAGCTGCAGCCATTTTCTGACCTCCCAGTTTCCACCACTACAGCAAGGTGCTGTCGGGAGGTTGGGATTAAGAGGAGCTGCATTGATCAACTGTGGAGGGGTGCCTCGTGCACTGCAGTAGGGGGCAGGATTGAGGTTGGTAGGTGCAGAAGGCACCCTGGGTTTTGACAGGTTCAAGGGACAGTCCAATCATGTTTGGTGCCCATCACCAGGGTGCCCACCAGACCAAGTGGGCAGGTAGCCACAGGGGCTGCTCTTTCCACCAGTCTCCTGAGGGCAGTGCTTTGCAATACCAGATCCATCAGAAACAAGACCGCAATTATAGTGGACTCGATTTCTTCAGTCGATCTGGCTTGCATCACTGAGACTTGAGTGGACGATGATGCTGGTCCGGTTCTAGAGGTCACCGTCCCACCTGAGAACTCTAGTGCACTGCCCCAGAGTGGAACACAGGGGCAGGGGGTTGCCATCTGTTTTAGATCCGAACTAGGCTTCACCCTGCACCCAGTGAGAGCACCAGGTTCATTTGAATGTGTGGCTGTTCATGGGGGTCCAGGCACAGGTTGCAGGATACTCCTGTTCAGCCACCCCCCTGGGGCGGCTGGAGAATTCCTGCAGGAGGTAGCCGACTTTGTCATCGGTGAAACATTGGAGGCCCCCAGATGTTTAGTGCTGGGTGACTTTAATGTTTGGGCCGATGATGAATCTTCTTGGCTTGGTTACAACTTCCTCCAGATGATGTCATCTCTGGGCCTGTCGCAAGAAGTTTCTCCCATGACCCACCAGAGCGGCCACATGTTGGACCTGGTCTTCTCCCTGGGGCTTAAGATAAATAATCTCAAGACTGATCGGGTTGTTTGGTCTGATCATTGCATGGTGGAGTTCTTGTTTGGGCCCCCCCCAAGAGCCCTCCCCCTGCTGAGATGGTCAGCTACCACCCTTTGAGGGTTTTGACCCCCGAGGGTCTTCTGGCAGTGGCTGATCTATCTAGTGTGGACAATGCATACGTTGGGGGTACATGCGCAGGAGTTGCTGCCTATAATAAGGTGATGTCTGGTGCGCTCAACTCCCTCACACTGGTCCATGTATGACCCAAATCCCCTCACTTGAGGTCCCCTTGGTATGATGGGGAGCTCAAGGTGATGAAGATTATGGGTCAGAGATTAGAGCGCTGCTGGTGGAAGACCGTGCTGGAGGTGGACAAACTGGTCCTCCGTACACATTATGGTGTGTACCAGGGGGCAATCAACCATAAGAAGGCAGAGTACCTGTTCAGGGAGATTGCCGTCAGGAGGAATCGACCAACTGTGCTTTTTCAGACTGTAGACAGGCTTCTTCATCCAGCCTGTCTGCAGCCAAAAAAAGCTTTTTCTGACGCTTTATGGAAAGAGTTTGCTCAGTTCTCCTCGGACAGGGTGTCTGCTATCCGGCAAGGAATTCCACCAGTGACCCACATTGTGGCTGACAGTGGTCACCGTGGGCATCCAGAGAGCACTCCGCCTAGTTGGGGCAAGTTTAGACTGGTGGAAGTGGCTGAGGTCATTGAGATTGCTTCCAAGCTGAGGCACACTTTTGTGTGACTGGACCCGGTGCCGGCACGTTTCTTGATGGGTTGTGTTGATTCCATTGGCCCGGTGTTTGCCTTGATTTTCCAGTGTTCTTTGTTGAGGGGGGTCTTCCCTGATGCCTTGAAGGAGACACTGGTGAGACCCCTTATGAAGAAACCATCTTTAGACCCTGACGTCAAGGCAAATTACTGTCCCAACTCCAACCTTCCATTCTTGGGTAAGGTTGTAGAGAAGGTTGTGGTGCTTCAGCTTGAGGAACACCTCATGGCCGATGATCTATATGAGCCTCTGCAGTTGGGGCTTCGTGTGCAGCATAGCACAGAAACTGCATTAGTTTGGGTGCATATTGACCTCCTTAGGGTGAGAGATTGAGGAAAGGGGACGATTCTCGTTCTCCTTGATCACTCCTCTGCATTTGACACAGTGGACCATCGTGCATTACTCAACCACCTGAGGGAATTCTGTGGACTCGCCAGCATTGTCATCTGCTGGCTTGAGTCTTTTCTCACCAACAGAAGGCAAATGGTAGTGATGGGGGATTTCTCCTCCTCCCCTAGCCTCCTGTCATATGGAATACCCAAGGGCTCGGTCTTGTTGCCGATGTTGTTCGCAGTGTACATGCTGCCCATGGGAGAGCTCATTAGGAGGTACAACTTGGATTTTCATTGCTATGCTGATGATACCCAACTGTATCTTTCCTTTGCCCCTGGGACATCCCACGCAGTGGATGTGCTAAACACCTGCCTTGCCGAGATTAATGACTGGATGGCTTCCAGCTGGTTGTGACTGAACCCCAATAAGATGGAGGTGTTGGTGGTGGAGTCGAACAGAGGGCATGATGGGATGGCCTCTGGTGCAGGGATGGGGCTTTTTCTTCGATCTGTACCACTGAAGGCCTCCTCTAGGGTGTGTGATCTTGGCATTATTCTTGACAGCGGACTGACGCTTGAATGTCAGGTATCATCCATTGTCCATACCAGTTTTTATCATCTGAGGAATATTGCCAGGATAAAGCCCCTAGTTCTGCCCCTGGACCTCCCCACCTTGGTGTACACCTTTGTGACATCTAGCCTTGACTATTGTAATGTGTTCTATCTCAGGGTCTCTGGAGGTACCCTCCGGCAGCTGCAGCTGGTGCAGAGCGCAGCTGCCAGGCTGTTGACGGGGCAGTCTAAGTACTGCCACATCACCCTGGTGCTGCGTGAACTGCACTGGCTGCTAGTCAGGTGGAGGGTCCCCTTTAAGGTGGACTTGCTCACCTTTAAGGCCCTACATGGCCTGGACCCTGGTCACCTGGTGGACCTTCTTACACCTGCTGTCTCGGTCCCCTCCCTCCGCTCCTCCTCTAGGGGTCTCCTCGTGATTCCCAGGACGAGGTTAAAAATGGACAGTGACAGAGCTTTTAGTGTCGCCGGCCCTGTCCTGTGGAATTTGCTATCTCCAGCTGTAAGAGAAGCCCCTTCAGTAGAGGTATTCAAAGCCTACCTCAAGGACTTCCTGTACAATCAGGCTTTCCCAGACTTTGCTGTGTAATTTTGCCCTGGCCTGACTTCTGTGATTCAGTTTTGTCCCTGACCACTTATTTAGTTATTTTAATTATGTTTCTGATTTATTTATTTAAATTTTATAATTGTGTGATTTAGTTTAGTTCTATTTATTATAATGTTTATTATATTGTTGGTTTTATTATTGTAATTGATTTGATTTGTGTACGGCGCACAGAGCCTCCAGGGTTGGGCGTCTTTTAAATAAAATTTGCCTTGCCTTGCCCTCTCCTTTCTCCTTCGTCCCTCCCCTTCCCCACTCTCCCCATCTCCTTCCTACCCCTCCTGTCTTTTCCCATCCCCCTACCTGCCGCCCTATCTCCCTACCTTCCTACTTACTCTATCCACCCCAGCCTCCTTCCTACCCCTCCTCTCAGCTTGAATTCCTCCACCGTTTCCTCCTCTCAAATAACTGCTACTTCCCTGGCCACAAAAAATGTAAAACACCATCCTATCTAGCCCCCCTCCTCTTCCTCCTGCTTCTTGCTGGTGATGTGGAACCTAATCCTGGTCCTGTCACCCCCCCATCTCTGTGCCAAAGGTCTTAGGTTTTTTTTCCATTTAAATGCACAAAGCCTCCTCCCAAAGTTAGACTCCCTCAAGGTATGGACCTCGCAACACTCCTTTGTATATCTGAAACCTGGTTCTCCTCTAGAGTCCTGAATTCACTCCTCGCCCTTCCTGAATTTCATCTTTTCCACCAGGACAGATGCAAACATGGTGGTGGTGGTGTCGCTATTTATACCCGCCATAACATTTCCTACTCTATCACCATCAAAGAGGACATCCCCTCCCACAGGCTCTTGCCGCTCAAACTCTGTCTCCCCGCTACCCTCCCTATCTTTGTTGGCATCCTTTATGCCTTCCCAAAGATCCTCCTCCCTCCCACCTCTCTCCTTAACTGTCTCTCCTCACTTGTCTCCCACTCTGCCTCTGGTGAACTTATCCTTCTCTGTGATTTTAACCTAAACTGGCTCTCCCCAGACTCTAAGCCTATCCAGCATTCCATTGAATCATTGAACCTTTCCCAACTAATTTCTGAATCCACCAGGCATAACCCCCCACTCCTCAAACCACTCCCTCCTGAACTGGGTACTATGCTCAGCGATCATTGTCTTGCCTGTTGTATTAGGAAAACCTGCCCCCCCATATCCTCCCCAAAATATATTTGGCACAGACCCCTTAGGTCTCTCAACACTGTTGCTGTCTTGGGCGACCTAGCCTCTGCAGACTGGTCCCTGGTCTATTCTGCCTAAGATATCAACACAGCCCTATCACACTTCACTGTCATCCTCACTTGCTCCTTGAACACCCACAGCCCCTCAAAAGAACTAGAGTGAAATGCTTCTACCACCCCTGGATGATACCTGACCTTCTAATGCTATGTAAAACTAGGATCCTTGCTTGGACCTGCTTTAAGGCCTCCCACTCTGTCTCTGACCATCAACACTACAAGTCCCTTAGAAACTCCTGCACCAAGGCTATCCATGCAGCCAAGGGCCACAACTTCAGTTCAAACCTATAACCTGAACTCCCTTTCCAACTTCTGGAAAGTAATCCATCCCCTCTTCAACCTGCCATCCCAGCGTGCCACCCCCCCCAAATAGATGGCTCACTGGTCTCCAACCACCTTGCTGTTGCCTCCCTTTTCAACAATTTCTTCACAATATGTGCTACTCCCTCTCAGTCCTCAATCACTGCCCCCCACCCCAACCCATCTCTCCTGCTAGTTTTCACTTCCTTCCCATGTCCCCTCAGGAAGTTTTCATTGCCCTCAAACCTCTCAACCCCTCAAAATACAGCCCTGATGGCTTAGACCCAACACTTCTCCCTGCTATTCTCCTCCCGCTCAACCACCTTTTGAACCTCTCTTTCTCTCTCTCTCTTTGCCATCCCCCTCACCTGGAAAACTGCCGAGGTACTGTACTCCCCTTCCAGAAAGGTGGTGATCCATCATCCCCAGGAAACAACAGATCTATCTCTCTCCTTCCTTCTCTTGCTAAACTGTAGGAGTCACTAGTCCACTGCAGATTAGTCAACTTCCTTGACTCCACTTCCTTCCTATCACCTTTCCAGTCTGGTTTCAGAAAAATACCACTCCACAATCAACTCCCGTCTCTGCATTACTGACTCTTTCCTTTCAGGGATGGACCCGGGTCTCGTCACAGTGGCTATTTTTATAGATCTTGCTAAAGTGTTCAATTTGGTATCCCACCATCTCTTTTTAAACAAGCTGGTCTCTCCACTTTTTCAGTTCAGTGGTTCCACTCCTTCCTGATTAACCACCGGCAATCTGTGCAGGTGGGTGGTGCCTTATCCCCCCCTTCCCATTTTCGAAGGAGTCCCCCAGGATTCTATCCTGGATATAGTACTATTCTCTATTTTTCTAAATGACCTCCCTTCAGCCTGTGTATCCTCCCATAGTCATATGTATGCCGACAACACTGTCCTCTACGCATCTGGCCCCTCCATGTCTGTGGTTGCATCATCACTTCAATCCGATTTCCATAATGTATTACACTGGTTTCAAGACAACCAGCTCAAAGCAAATACCAAGAAAACTGTGTTCATGACCTTTGGCACCAGGCAAAAGCTAGCAAGGCCATCACCTCTTCATGTCTTCTCTACCCTTGATGGTACACAATGCTTACAAATACCTCAGTGTGTGGCTCAACAGAAACTTAGACTTCTCAGCACACATCGATACTATACACTCAAAGCTTCACCCCAAACTAGACATATTTTACTATAACAAGGATTGTCTTCCCTCTGAAGTCCACTAAGACCTGCTTGTCAAAATGATCCTCCCTATTTTTGACAATGCAGATGTGGTCTACAGTGCAACCCCTCCCTCCACTCTTGCTAGGCTGGGCACCCTCTGTAATGTTTTCTGTCACTTTGCTACTAACTCTTCTCCCCACACACATCACTGATCCCTTTATTCCACTCTTTCTATCACCCCCTTACCCTCGTGTCACCTTTCCCACTGCTCCTCCATTATTGGAAAAAACTGGTTCACCTCCCTCCCTGCCTGTCTATCCTATCTACTCTTCCCCATGCTCCTTCCTCCTATCCCCTTCAGTCTAGAGACTCCTGTTCCTTCTCGCTTCCTCACCCTCGAATAAGCGCTGGTCTGGCAGCCTTCTCTTACCATATCCCCTCCCTATGGAACTGGCTGTCTCCTCTCCTCTTCTTTGCCATGCCTCATCCCTACTATCCCTAAAGTGGTTGCTAAAGTCAACCTCCCTCCCACTTGCTCCTGTCTCATCCCCCTATCCCCCCTCTTCCCTTCTCTCTCTCTCCCCTGCTGCTCTACCCTATACCTAATGTGCCCTCACACTCCCCTCATCCTCTCTCTCATCTGAGAGATTGCACTCACTTGAATTTAAACCTGTCTGATCTCTACCCTGCACACCTTTGTAAATCTTTAATTGACACCTATGTTCAGTAATGCTGCCTTTATACCTCTATGTATTCCTACCACTATTTTTGCTGTAACTTTAATAATGCTGTTCTTGCACTTCAGTTGGTTGTAATTGCCTCTTGTTTTGTTCCCCTTTCCCTGGGTCGCACCTGGAAACAAGCCTTCGCTCAGTGTGCCTTTCTGGGTTACCAAACCTTTAAATAAATAAATACATTGTTACGTCCTGGATCAACTGCTGTACTCAGAGCTCTAGGAACAAATCTCTAGCCACAGATGCAGAATCTTGACCCCAATTAACATTAAAATAACCACCCAGGATCCATTCAAGATTTAAAGGGATATTGTGTTTAAACCTGAAAATGAGGTCAAACTCTAATTCACTCTGCCCTGGGGGTATACAAATAGCACTTATTAGAAGAAGTTTATTTTGGCCAAGAGTTACTTAAACAGTGGTGAAATCACAAACACCATCATTGGGGGGTGGCGGTAACTCTTGGGCCTGAAAGTTGGAAGCAACATATATCAATGCCCCCCCCCCAATTTCATTGTTCCCATTTTTGTTATTTGACCAGGTTTCTGATACATCGATTATGTTGAAATTATTTGATCTAAGCCAGGCTTCAAAATGATCCAATTTAGCCAGAAGACTTCATTGCACAATTACAAACAGTGTTAATGAAATTATTACCAGTGTTCACTGGACCAGGGTGGGGATGGATGGTATAAAAAATTAGCAATACTAATAGTAGTAACTTCCTGGCCCTAATTTTATTATAAAAGCATGTGCACTCTCACGCTTGGGAAATGTAAAATATTAACTCTTAGATCTTATTTGAAAGTTACAGAAATTAAAAAAAAAATGAACTGAAAAATAACTGACCTGACTTCTGAACGTGAGATTTTGTCATTGTATTTTACTAATGGCTGGTCAAGCATATTGACCTTCATGTAAGGGTCAGTTCCAAATAAAGGCCCACTCATTATGTGCAACCCCCGCTCCAGAAAAAGCCACATTCAAATTTGGACCCCCCAAACACATTAACATTATAGAACCAATTAAAACTAACTAAAAAGACATAATAAAAAGTTAAAACAACTAAAATTCAAGTTAAGACAACCAGAATTTCTGGCTCAGACTCAGTTGCTCATGTTGAGGCATGTAGACTCGTTGCATTCTCTGTTGCTGCCGCTTACAAAAGCAGAGTCCTTTTGAAGTACAGAGCCATGCCCCCTCTCAGCTCTGCCACAGCCATGACTGGACGGTAGGGACTGTAGCGCTAGAAAGCACAAGTAGTCAATGAATGAGTCAGTGTTTACAGAATAGTTGTAAAATAGGGCACAGACATAGTCACTGTTGCAGAGCTCTTTGGTTATACAGTACCCGGAACACAGGAATAATGTTACAGATGCCCTCACACTCTCAGGCACAAGAAAGTGTCACAAAATTGGATCAAACCAATTATGCAACATAGACAATAACAGAGGAAGAAGGCATGTCAACCCATCCAGTCTGCCCACCCTATCTAACTACTCTGCATTGACTCTACTGGCCATCCCTCCCCTTTCTTTCTGCCCCACCCTTTTCTAACTAACCCCATATACCTGTCCCATCCCTACTTGAAGCTGTTCACTGATTTAGCCTGTACTACTTCCTCTGGCAGCTTTGTTCCACTTGTCCATCACTCTTTCTGCGAAAAACTGCATATGAAGTTCCATTTGACTCTCCTCCCTGTGAGTTTAAGTGAGTTCCTTCTCATCCCTTTAGCTGAATTCAAGGAAGAAAGTTCCTTGGCAGCCCCCTATTTGCCCCCATGCAGGTACTTGCATATCTCAATCATGTTATCCCTTTCTCTCTGCTCTGGATAACAGCCGCTTATTAGATTTCATTAAAAAACTCACATTGGAGACTTCCGGTTCCGGCATGGGCTGAGCTGAAGCACATTTTGTGGGCTCTCCGTCTCTATTACTTAAAATACAAGCTCTAATTAACTACAAAACAAAAGAGACAAAGCAAAACTCATAAAAATTGAGAGCTGGCAGAAGGATATGTCGAATACATACAAAAAACGCTTCCAACCGTTTGCTGAAATGGCAGAAGCTGACGACCCTCCATCCAACGATTCTGAACGCTCTCAAAGACCTAGTGCGGGCTCCTCACAAAAGAAGGCCACATCCTCAGCCAAAACAAGAAAAATCCCACCAGACAGCAATGCAGAAACAATTTTAAATGCGATTGCCGAGTTCAGAACAGAAGCCTGGGAAAACCTATTCAAGCTAAGATCCGAAATTAGCTCGTTGCACAAAAAGGTGGCAGAGGTAGACAACCAGATGACTAAAAATGCAGACAGGCTACAGATACTAGAAATTCACCTGAAAATGCTAGCTACAGAGCAACTTCACATTGTTGCACGTCAGGAGGACTCCGAAAATCGAGGTAGACACCGCAATATTCGTATTTATGGTATCCCAGAAGAGGAGGAAGGTGAGGACCCTTTAGCATTCTCAGACTACTTGCTATGACTGGTATTAAACCTTGAGCCAAGCCTCCAACTAGATATCGAGTGTGCCCACAGAGCACTCGGTCCTAAACCGACTTGCCCAGATGCCAGACCCCGCTCATTTGTCATCAGGCTGCTAAGCTATCAACTTAAAAAAGGATTGCTATGCAGGGCCTGGCAGAAGGGTCGAGTAATGTTGGGCCAAAATAGATTATTATTTGATAATGATTTTGCCCCTCATACTAGGAGACAAAGAAGAGAATACAACCTTTTATTTCCCACCCTGAGATCACAGAAGATTTGGTTCAGAACTCCATACCCAGCCAAGCTAGTTGTGAATCTAGAATCAGGTCAAAAAACATACTTTATAGCCATGAAGGCAGCCCAAGCTTGCTCGAGTAAGGGAATAATTACAAACAAAACCTTGGATCAGGTGAAAACTCGTATTGGTCTAAGCTCCACAACAACATCTAACCAATGACAAGCAGATAATTTAACTCTACCTGATATTTTACAATGACTGAAGGATTATCGAAATCCCTCTCTGGGCACTTGAGGTTTTCAATTGGCTTTGCCTTCATTCTGTTTCGTTCCCTTTTAAATTCGGTTGGTCTTGGGGGTGGTGAGAGTCAGGGAGTATGGTGCAATCGGGATAGCAGGAAGGCATCTCACTAACAGCTTGGACAACCATTAAATCAATTGAATGGCGGTAGGAGGAGGGGGATGACTCGTTCTTCTCTTTTCCTCCACCTCAACTAATTTGGCATCGGGTCATCATTAGAGCCATACCAATCCCCCTGATGGAAGGGTTTCATCCCAATCCTGGGGTAATTACATAGCAAGGCTATTGCTTTCCCCCACTTGAGATCTGCCCTGGTGCTCTTCGCTGAGCATCCTTTCTCCCACCCCTCGGCCACATTTCAGTTGAAAACAGACTGACTTGGGGGGGTGACCTTCAGAGCGAAGCCCAATATACAGCAAGACCAGAATGAAGAGGGATCTGCAGCAAATGGAAGACCCATTCCACTTCTATAAGAAAGCTTTGAAATAAGTGTCTCATACTGAACTGCATTCAACTAACTGAGTTGAATTAAAATGAATCGGAAGTTGCTCTTAAGTTTATCAGCCAACACTAACTGTGAGACCAGTTCATGGAAATTACCATACTGAAATGGAACCTCTAGTATTTGGTGGGGGGACTCAAGGAAAATTATGTACAGAGGGGACAATACATACAAACTATATATATAAATATTTCAAGAAAGTTAAAATTGATTGCTTCCATTCCAATGTTTGAAACATGAAAGTTTTCTTTGATTTCAGAGGATTGGGAATATTAGAAAAGTTAAGTAATCATTACTTGTTTCGGTTACAATAGTTAGACAACTGTAGTTAAAGAGGGTCCACAAGTGAAGAGGTGATCAGCAGTGTACAATTTACTGGTTGTTATTGTCACACTTGGACAGCTGGTTCTGATCCCTGTATCAATTTTTTTTGTAAATATAAAAAAATGTGTGATGGACTGTCTGGCAGGAGGACATGCTGGCTTGCTGAAACTGACACATCAAAACCCCCCAGGGATAAGTTCAAAGGACAGGACATAGCTTTAAATGCAGATATCTGAGGTGCAATTATCTTGTTAGTTTGCTTTGAAGGCAGGAAACAAGACATCCATTTTATAATGCCATCAGGGAAATCCTTTGATGTACCCTAGGTGTCATGAGGAATGTGGTATGTATATCCTCCCAGGAAGCCAGCTCATTTCATCAAAGAGACCTTTGATGTCTAGATACCAGGTCCCAGATGAAATTAAGGAGTCTAATATACATTTACTGGAATATACAGTGACTTACATCAAATAGACTTTTGATGTCCAGGGGAAACAGATCACAGACTGGTTTTGACTAGTTACATAAAGAGAAGCGATTTATTATGTCATCTATTATTTTTTTTAAATATCTTAGTAAGCCATCATGTGTTATAAAATATAGATTTTGTTACACCAAGGCAGAGTTAGGTGATATCAGAGAGAAGGCCGGCTCAGGACTGTTTTTAAACCTACTGAGCAAACCTTAGAAGACACACATTCATATTTCTGACTGAGAGAAGAGAGACCATGAAGCACTGAAAGATTAAGAAGTAAGGACCTTAAACAAGACAAATCTGAGTGTTATTATTGGTAGGAATCTGCACTTTTTAACCTGTTTGTTTTAAGGCTGCATGTGTTGGGATATTTTGTTCTGTAATTTTACTGTTTTCATATTTTACCTATTTTTAAAGTAAAGATATATATTTTAAAAATGGAAACTGCCTGGTGTGCCTTGAAATTTCTTTTTTTTTATAAGTGAAGTTTTGAAGGTTATAGTTGACACTGTGTATGAGCTTATTGTGATACCAAACTGGGAAACAGATAAGAGTTCTATAAGTCTTGCATAGAGTTCTAAGGGTTCATTTTGTAGACCTGGTTAGGTGCCCATAAGCAAAGATATCTGGCCCCCCAAAGACAGAATTATCTGAGCCTGATAATTGAGTACACCAACAAGAGGTTATCAGTTTGAATCCCTCCAGAACTTGAGACTAAGGTGACTCCAACCCACAAAACAGAGAAGAGGGTTACCTGGTATTATTCACAATTCTACGCTCAGAGGTTGGCACTTTGGGAGTAGAGGGCTGACCTGCTGAGTGAATTTGTGACAATTATTGCTATTTTTAAAGCTCTGGATAGAGCTTCAACATTGAGTTATCTATAGGCTAAGTAGAAATATATGAATGCAAGTTCCATATATATATACGACAATATTTATAGGAATGGACGGAGTAGCCCACATGGGGGATTGTCATCTGTTTTCATGCCTGACCACATCAAGGGTGCGCATAATACATCGCTCCCCATTCTTAGGGTCCTTCTTCTACTCTTCTGGAGTAATGTCCTGATGAGTATCTTGATGCCCTTTTTCTCCTCTCCTACCCCTTTAGGGATTCAGGATGGGAAATACTCGAGAGTACTTACCACAAGCACCTCCCTGTTGGGAGTCAATATGTACATAAGTTATAATTGGGAACTCTGAGCGTATCCATGTGAGATAGTACATCACAGTACACCAGAGGACCCAATTCCTTGTTCTTTATGTAAATGTTATATAGTTAAGGGTTATGTGTATTTCATTAGATTAGGGTTTAGAGTTATTAGTGAAGTAGGAAAAAACAATGCACACATAATACAGTTCAATATTGCTTTATTGAATTTAAAGATAACAGCACACGGGAGAGAGATCCCTTTCGATTTCATCTGTCTTCTTCCTCTGTGGTCAGTGAAAGGAGACTTCATAAGTCCAGCGAACCTGGAGATAAAAAGGAAGAAAATGCAAAATTATAAAATAAATAATGACTTCTGATCCAAGTCAGATATATTCGCAAAATATAAATGGTCTACATGACCCAATAAAAAGATACTGGGTAATGCAGCAATTAAAAAAACAAAGGGCCTGTCTATACCTCCTTCAGGAAACACATCTTACAGACTTGGAACATCAGAAATTAAAGTGGGGCAAACGATATAGAGTATTTGCCTCATCCTACCCCGTGGTAAAAAAAGAGGGGTGGCTATTTTGTTCCCCTCAGAAACCCCTCTAGAAGTTACCAAATCCTATACAGACAGCCAAGGTCAATTTATAATATTACAGGATCTCTTATATGGCCAACAGGTTACCATTGGTAATGCTTGTTTTCCTCCCCAAACCAAATTAAAGGAACTGCGTAAATTTGTCTCTCTACTGCTCCCTTATTTACAGGGAATACTCATTTTGGGTGGAGACTTTGATATGACCCTTGCTCTGCAACTGTACTGCTCCCACTCACATAAACACAGGTCCAACAAAACAACTAAACAATTCAGGCAAATCCTAGATCAGCTGGGGGATCATAGACATTTGGTGTTGTACGTTCCCATCCTCCCTGGGTTACACATACTACTCCCCCAGATTCCACTCACATTCCCGACTTGATTATTTTTTTCACTTCATGTGAACACTACTCTAAGATACAGGATATCTCTATTGGCCCAAAATTAATCTCAGATCATCATCTCCTTACCCTAAAAATAGACATAGACAGAGTTTCAAAGACTACTCTATGGAGATTAACTCCATTACTACTACAAGATAAAGATTTTCAAGATCAAATTAAAAAAAATTATTCCTCAGTTTCTGACAGAAAATGTCCTCTCTGCCCCCATGAAAGCCATACTATGGGATACATTAAAAGCCAGAATTAGAGGGGAAATAACTGCATATTTCATCAAAAAGTAAAGAGAAACAGAAGCAAAATATCAGCAACTTTCAGAAGAATTATTAAACTATCAATTATTATAACAAGATGGGGACAGGGAACTATAAGCAAAAATCAGGGAAACCAAGAGTACTTTACAAAAAATAATTGATAACAAAATTCAGCAGAAATTGATATACTTACGGCACTCTACACATGAAGGCCCGGGGTCAAGGAAACTGGCCTACAAACTACATGCAAGGAAATCAAACTCAACAATTTTAAAAATTAGAAATCCACAAACTGGACTGACCAATCATACAGAATTTCACATCAAGCAAACCTTTAATGAATATTTTACAAATTATAATCAGAAGAAATGGGGGTTCAGGCACAGGAAAGAATCTCATTCCTCACACACCTCAAATTACCATCACTAGATGAGACCCAGGCTAACGCTTTGAAAGCTAAGATCTCTAGTGTGGAGTTCAGGAGACTATTAGGAACCTAAAACCTGGGTGTTGTCCAGGCCCACATGGGTTTATCTCAGAATGGTATAGCACATTCCTGACTCTTCTCCTTCCATCTTTGCTATCTCTATACAGGGAAATTGCAAATGGGGAATCATTACCCCCTCCTTCGTAGGATTATACCACTGTAGCCCCAATATTGAAACCAGGCAAAGATCCAATTAATCCCACTTCTTATCATCTGATTTCCATATTAAATCAAGACTATAAAATATACACTTCCATTTGGACCAAAAGAATAGAGAATATGCTTCCTTATATTATTAATCCAGACTAATCAGGCTTCATCAAGGGACGTACAACATCGGATAATATTCATAAAATATTGATACTACAAGAATATGTTATAAAGAGAGGTATCCCTGCTGCCTTCATTAGTCTTGATGCAGAGAAGGCGTTTGACAAGGTGTCTTGGCCTTTCCTTTGGGATACCCTGCGAACCTTTCATTTCCTGGCCTCCTTCATAACCTGTATAAAAAATTTATATATCTCACCCAAAGCTTACATCAGGGCTAATGGAATAATATCTACCCCAATCCAGATAAGTCAGGGCACCCTTCAAGGCTGTCCTCTATCTCCAGCCCTATTCACAATATATATTGAACCCTTGGCGCAAGCCTTGAGGGAGTCCGTGGAGATTGAGGGGATACCTATAGCCCAACATGAGTACAAAGTAAGTTTGTTTGCCGATGATGTTATGCTATCCTTGATCTCCCCGGGATCCTCAATTCCTTCAGCCTGGAAAACAATTAAGAAATTTGAGGGTCTTGCTGGATTCAAATTAAATGACATAAAAACAGAAGTATTAATATATAACTTTACCCCAACACCAACATTAAAGCGAACTTACCCATTTAAGTGGCTAACTATTAAACTAAAATACCTGGGCATTTACATACCCCAAAACCCTGAGATGTTGGAACTAATGAATCTTGAACCATTAACGCTCAATATTCAATCTGATCTTACTAAGTGGAATTCTGTAATATTTTCTTTCCACCAGAGAATTGACACAATAAAAATGAACATCTTACCGCGTCTTCTATATCTTATTCAGAATCTTCCCGGTTTCCCATCCTCCTTTTATCTCAAATCTTGGGATAAACTGATTTCCATCTGCATATGGGGCCAGGGATGTCCAAGGATCAAGTTATCCATATTGAAACTTTCCTTGGCCCAGGGAGGGGTGGCATTACCTGATTTTACATTATATGCCAATGCAGTGTTTCTATGGACCATACTTATGTGGCTGGCAAAAAACTACGAATCGCTTTGGAAAACTTTAGAATTTCAAATTAATGACTTATTCGACATTCACAAAATACTCTTATCTTCAGAAGATCGATCTTTACCACCCAAAGCTTTAATTAAAATAACAGCTTACACATATCAGGCATGGAAGAAATTGAGAAAATTGAAAAATATACGCCCCACCTATGAGAACTGTAAGCTAATTTTGGAAGATGAGACCTTTCTTCCAAATTCTACAGATCTTACATTTATTAGTTGGAGGCAGCTTGGTTTGTCCCACTTCTATCAACTTTTAACACCTCAGGGTATTACTACCTTTAACTCCATAAAATCTCGATTCGGTTTACGTCAATCAGACCAATTCCGTTATTTTCAGGTACGTAACCATATTTTAAGAAATACATATATTCAGCCCAATCTCCCGTGCCCACTAACAGGGCTACTAAAAATATTTGATGGTACCCTGAGGGGGGACTTGGAGAGCCATCTCCTTAGGAGTATTTATAGGGCTCTTGGGGAGGGACTAACATTAAACACTAATACCATTTTGGGGGAATGGAATAGAGATCTTAACCTAGAGATACCATGGGAGGACTGGTTGGCAGAAACAATCCCCACCATTAAAATTACTACTTCTACTACATGGCGTGATTTTGCCTGGAAATGCCGAGTATTACGTGGTATTATTACTTGGTATGAAAGAACAGAAGAAGGTCAGAGCCCATCGAGACTGTTCCCCACACTGTGTGGGACATTATTTATCTATTATCCCTCAAACAAACATCTAATTTGTTTTTAAAGACAGTGGCACTAGTTGCCTCTACCAATTCTTGTGGCAAGGTGTTCCATACAATGGATGCTCTTACTGGAAAAAAGTTTCCCCTTTTGCTGGTTTTATAAGTTTTTACTTCAAGCTGTTTATTATGCAGTCTCAGAACATGTCTCCTTTTGGAGAGTGTTAGACCACATTTTTCCATTAGATCTGGTGAATTTATTAAATTAAAAAACCATAAGCATATCACCTCTTAATCTTCTAGTTTGAAGACAGAAGAGACCAGTAGCTTTTAATCTGTTCTGATAATCCAAGTTTGTTAATCTTGGAATCATTCTAGTTACTCTCCTTTGAACTTGTTCAAGAATTGCTATGTCTTTTTTTTTGGTTTGGATTCCAGAAAGGGAAGCCATAGTCTAGATACGGTCTAATGTATGCCCTATACAATGGAATAAGGTATTGTTTAGTGTGATTAACAAAAGTGCATTTTATTTGCCTCAAAAATCTGTTGGTCATGCAAGCAGTTCTAATACAGTGATCATTTGATGTAAGTTTATTATTAACATATATCCCTAAATCTTTTTTCACAATTTGATGAGTGAAGTGGTAGTCCGTTTATATGATATATCGTTTTTGGATTATTTACACCGAAATGCACTACTAAACATTTGTCTTGATTAAACTGCATATGATTTTCATTTGCCCAAAGTGTTAATTTTTCCAAATCCTTCTTTAATGCAGAAATATTTTCTTGATTATTAACCTTGCCCCCCAATTTAGTATCATCTGCAAATTTAACTATGAAGTTATTTGGCCCTGTTTGTAAATCACTGATAAAGAGGTTAAACAATGTTGGTCCCAAGACCGACCCCTGTGGTACACCTCTTGTCACACTACCCAAATCAGACAAGATATCATTAATTCTGATTCTCTGAGAACAATTTGTCAGCCAGTTTAAAGTCCAGTTGACAATATCAGGTGACAAACTAGATTGTGCATTTTAGTAATGAGTTTTTCATGTGAGACTTTATTGAAAGCTCTACTAAAGTCCAAAAGAATTACATCAGTAGGGATACCCACATCTAGTAAAGTACTTATATTATTGTAAAAAGATATCAGATTGGTAGTGCAGGAATACTTGGGAGTAAACCCATGCTGATTTGAATCATAAATTCCTAATTTTTTACAATCTTGATCTATTAGAGACTTCATTACTCGTTCCATTAATTTACCAGCCACTGGACGCAGGCTAATTGGATGATAATTTTGCACAGAACCTCTATTGCCTTTTTAAATACGGAGTAACTATTGCTGAATGCCAATCATTTGGTACAATGCTTTCTTGTAAGGATTTATTGAAAATAATTGACAAAGGTATAGAAATTTTTAGAGGTTTCGATCAGAAACCATGGATGAATACCGTCTGGGCCCAGACTAGTATTTTTTTTAAGTTTTTTGATAGCCTGTATAATGTCAGTTGGATAGAACCTATGATAATCTATGTGGTGAGCTTTAAATGTACTAATATGTGATTTTTGAGAGAAGACAGAACAAAAATACTTATTAAAGAGATTCGAGGTTTCTATATCAGATAGAGAAGAGCCATTGGTCATAATGGGACCAATGGCCCTTGATACAACTTTTTTACTATTTATATAGGAGAAAAGAGATCTATGACAGTCTTTTGTGTGAGGTAGTTTACATTCTAGCTTATTTTTTGCCAATTTAATATAATTGTTTAAGTTTTTCACAGATAGTCTGTATTTATGTAATAGAGTATTTTTTTAATGGAACAGAACTATTCTTAAGTTTCCTAAAAAGTTTAATTTTTATTTTAATCTGATTTTTAATTGTCTTGTTGAACCAATGGGGAATTTTTCCTTTATTATTAAATTTCCTCTTAGATGGAATAAAGGTATTTTCCAAATAATGTACAGTGTTTTTAAAAAAGTCCCAAGCTTGTTGTGTTGTACAATTAAGAAGATTCGATTCCCAGTTTATGTTTTGTAAGTATTCATTGATTTTAGAAAAATTTGCTTTGTTATAATTTTTTGTACAGTATAACTTCTTTTGTGTAGTTTTAAACTGTTGAATTTCGAAAAGAATAGATGAATGATCACTGGTCCCAAGTGGATCCCAAATTTGTAAATTGCTAATTTGTTGCTCTATGTTAGTAAATAATAGATCCAAAATATCAGGACCTTGAGTGGGTTCAGTAACAAGTTGTTGTAATCCAGTACTAACTACCACATCTATTAGTCCTTTCTCGGCATAGGACTGTCCTGATAATGAGTCCCAGTTAATATGAGGGAGGTTAAAGTCACCAAATATTACAGTATCTTGAGATTCTGAAAAATGTGTAATTTCTTTAAACATATCAGTTGTGTAATCTGAATTTGCAGATGGAGGTTGATAGATGTTACCAATAGTTATATAGGACTGCTCCTTCAATAAGATTTTAACCCATATACTTTCCAAAGGAAAGGGAGAACACACTTCAAAAGAAGATATTTCCATTCACCGGCGGTCCTCAGACACTATTTGCCAGAGAGGTATGGCCACTGTTGGTGTAATTGTGGTTGTCATGATGCCACTTTGGGTCATATCTTCTGGTTATGTCCTTATATGATGCCATTTTGGATTTCACTTCAAGACGAACTCACTAAATGCTTAGGTGAAAATGTTGAACTCACAGGAGAAATGGTTCTGCTATCAATCTACCCAAGTCGCTCTCCACCGTGGTTTAAAACACTTTTGCCAATCTTTCTATTAGCAGCCAAGAAGGCAGTAACTAGAAGATGGATGACTGAAAAAATACCTACAATATGTAAGTGGAGCTCTATTATGAAACAGATATATTATACTGAAGGCCTTAACTCTAAAATACAACACAAAGGGCCAAACTACATGTTAAAATGGTGGGAATGGGCCACCTACCAGGCCTCAGTTGACCCAGAATTCTCTCCTTGAGAAACAGTTGAGACTGAATAAGGACATGAAGAGGAGGAGGGACCCTGGGAGAGAAAGAAAAATGAACAATATATAACATAAATTAAGTAAGACTTCAATCTAGTCCCCTCTGTGGTTGAGTTTGGTAGAGAAAGATAAAAGTATAATTGTATGACAATCATTGCAAGGTCCTGCTTGGTGATAACTAAGAGGGGGAAAAAAATCCCTGTGTTGAATATGGTATCTAAATCTATATATGTGATCCCCTATGTGCTGTATTAATCTAAATTTTCCTATTTCTCTCTTGTAATGATAGGAATGATATTAACTATGATGTTATGTACTGAATGTGTGTATAAAACTTTAATAAAATAGCAGTGTCAGTAGGTAGCACATTCGCCTCTGAGGCCAGGAGATTAGAGGGCTGTGGGTTCAGTTCCCACATCTGGCACTTGGGTTAATATCCCAGTATTGACACTGTAGTGCAGCATGAGAGGGGTGCTGCACTGCTGAGGCGCCGTCTTTTGGATGAGACGTTAAACAGAGGTCCCATCTGCCTGGATTGGTGGTAGTTCAGGTGGATGTTAAAGATCCCATGGCACTTATCAAAAAGAGTAGGGGAATTTCCCCAGTGTCCTGGCCAAATTTCCCTCATTCACTGAAAAAGTACAACCAACAGCTTAATCTGGTTCAAGATCAGTTGGCATTCATATGTATCCCCCTTCCCTGGGTCGTGCCTGAAAATAGGCAGGATTTGTCTAGTGCACTTACCCGGTCAACAAAAACTAAATAAATAAAAAATAAATAAATAAATTATTTTCTAAAAAAAAACTCACATTGGAGGATAATGTCACCTTATTAGGAGATTTTACTCTCCCAGAAATTAATTGGGACACACTTAAAACTGATTCCCAAGTAGAGGCTAGTTACCTTGAAGCATTCATGCTGGCAGGCTTAGAGCAATTTGTCTTAGACGACACCAGGGGTACCCACATCCTGGACGTGGTGCTGAGTAATTTGGTCAACAACATCCACAATTGTACAGTTGAGGCCCCCCCACCCTGAGCTCAAGTGACCATTCTGTTGTCAGTTTTAGTTACATTGGGGCCTTGGGAAGCAACACCGGTAGCACTATTATCTATAACTATAATAAGGCAGACTTCACCAGAATGAAAAGGGAGCTGGCCAATGGAACTGGGTATCAGAGTTTGAAAATGAACCATTGCAAAATTTGTGGGACAAGTTTAGCAGGAAATTTATCAGTCTGGTCCACAAATATGTACCTACCACTAACAAATACAATAGGTCCAGGAAATCCCTACCCCCATGGCTGACTCCTGCTGTTAAAAAGGCAATTAAGAAAAAAAACACAGCGGGCCGGATATTCAAAAGGGTTGCGCCATGCGCAAGTCCGAACTTGCTCCATTCTGCGATATTCAGCAGGAGGCAGTTGCGCCACTGAAAACAGGCTGAGCAACAGCGCAATGCAAATGAATGCATGCTGAACTGGTGGGGGAGGTACCATGCATAAACTGCACAGCCCGATATTCAGCCGGGCTGTGCAGAGTTGTGGAGGCACAACCCCCAACCTGCGCCTGCACAACTTTGAGCCAAAAAAGGCTTAAGTCGAGGGCCACCCACAGGTGAGCTGCTGCATTGCAGGGCACAACACAGCAGCTGCCACCTGTGGCTGGGCCCCAACCCACTCCCTGTGCCCCCCCTGCAGCCCGATCGCGGGCAGCCGACTGTAAAACCCCACCACCACCCCCCAGTTGCCCGATCGTGGACATAGTGTACTCCCCACCAGCCCGATCATGGGCAGCAATGTAGCCCCAGGCGTATCCCTGGTGGTCAGTGGACTGAAATGCCCGATCGCGGGCAGTGTATAATAAACCCCCTCCCGCAGTCATCCCTGGTGGTCCAGTGGACCAAAATGCCCGATCAGCGGGCAGTAAGTTTAATAAACCCCGAACATAGCCCTGGTGGCTAGCGTCCCCACCCACCCACCCACGGCCCCACCACCCCTCCCCAGGCAGCCGGCGGGCAGCATCCCACCCGCCTGCCGCCCCACTGCCCGCCAACTGACTGCCTGGTGAGTTGCACCCATTGGTGCAGAGCAAGAGCCAATGGGCATGCAGGCTACCATATACATGACAGTCCAGATTTGAGAATGATTCATTCACAAATCTGGACTGTCATCGTATAGTATAGCTGCGCCCATTGGCTTTGCTCTCACCAATGAGCGCAGGCCCCACCGGCAGCAGTCGGGTGGGCGGGCGGGCCGGCAGGCAGGTGGGACGCTGCCGCCCGCCAGCTGCTGGGGGCGGGTGGTGGGGCTTCCTGGGTGGGTGGGGTGAGGGGGACGCTAGCCACCAGGGCTATGTTTGAGGGGGGGTTATTAAACTTACTGCCCGCAATCGGGCATTTCAGTCCACTGGACCACCAGGGATGACTGCGGAGGAGGGAGGGGTTATTTATACACTGCCCGCGATCGGGCATTTCGTCCACTGGACCACCAGGGATGACTGCGGAGGAGGGGTTCGATATACACTGCCTGCAATCAGGCATTTCGGTCCACTGGACCACCAGGGATACATTAGGGGGACCACATGCTGCCAGCGACGGGCTGGTGGGGAGTACACTGTGCCCACGATCGGGCCACTGAGGAGTGGTGGGGGGGATTCTACACTGTTTTGCCCACGATTGGGCTGCAGGGGGTGTCGGTCCCCGATGGCTGCTGCCTGGCAGGGCGCCAGGCGCAAGTCCTCGGGGATTGGCGCACCTACATGCTAATGGCATGCAAATGGGGCCATAATCAGATGCAAATGGCCCCCTGCGCCTTGCATGAATTATGGCCCCATTTGCATGTCACCTTTGAAATAGATTTTAAGCATGGCTATCGAGAGTTATACCACCAAGGTTGAATGCTCCACTGACAACTTCATGTATGCCAGTTCCACTGCGCCATGCACAGTGGCTGTGGCCGGGGGGTGATATTCAAAGGAGTTGCTCAATAGCACAACTTCTTTGAATATTGCCCCAGACACACCCCTGCACAACTATTTTGTGCAGCGCAAGGGCTTGCGCCTAAGAATAGTGCAGTTTGAATATCCAGCCCAGCATATAAAAAGGCCAAACTGAGTGGTAATAATAAGTGTTGGGTCACATACAAAAAATGTCTGAAATATGCTAAAAGTAGTATTGCAAGGGCCAAAAATAAGCACAAGTACCACTTAGCAACCAAAGCATAGGATAACTACAAGTCCTTCTATGCCTATATTAACAGTAAAAAGGGAGTTAGTAGGACAAATGGCCCCTTAAAAGGCACTAAAGGGAACTTAATAACAGGAAGCCAGGAAATGGCAGATCACTGCAATAGCTATTTCTCCTCTGTCTTCAACGTAAGGTCACAAAGAGCTAATGTCAACACTGAACAACAAATAGCAACAGGCCCTCTAAATGATTTCTCAGAAGTGGAAAAAAGATTAAAAAACTTAGACCACAATAAGGTACAGGGCCCAGATAACCTACACCCAAGACTTCTCAAAGAGTTAGCTGAGACCCTGGCAGGACCAGTTACATTCCTTTTCCAGAAATCATTAGATGCAGGAGAGGTCTTGGAGGTATGGAGACAAGCCGTGGTTATCCCAATGTACAAAAAGGGTTCCAGGGAGGAGGTCGGTAATTACAGACCAATTAGTCTGACTACAGTTCTTGGAAAGATACTTGAAGACATTGTTAAGGATCTAATTATGAATTACATAGACTTGACTGGGGCTGTGGATGCGGCACAACATGGATTCACAAGAGGCAGGCCGTACCAAACTAATTTGTTAGAATTCTATGGCAAGGCCAGCAAAGCCCTGGACGATAGTAACTCAGTAGACATCATTTTTCTGGACTTCGCCAAGGCCTTCGACAAAGTCCCTCATGGTGAACTAGTTGAAGCCCTAAAGGATCTAGGTGTGCAGACAAAAATATCCTATTAGATACATTAATAGCGACATTAATTTCAAACTACACTGCAACCAGGTAATTAAAAAGGCCAGGAGCATCCAGAACTGCATCCATAGACATATCAAGACTAGTAATAAGGAGGTTCTGCTTTCCCTTTATACCTCACTGGTGCACCCCGACATGGAGTACTGTGCCCAGTTTTGGGCACCTGGGGGTAAGGGTGACATAAAAGCCCTGGAGAAAGTCCAAAGAAGGGCTACACAAAGAATAAAGGAGGTACAGGGCCAAAATTATGTACAGAGGCTACAAAACCTAGAGCTGTACTTATTGGAATTCTACAGGTTACGGGGGGCACGTGTGCCTGATTTACAGGGCCTTATCAGACGATTACTTTTGGGAGCAGCTGGGTCTTGTTCTGAGAGATCAGATATATAGTACCAGAGTCCACCCTCTACGGTTGAAAGGAGAGCGATATAACACACGCAGAAGAAAACACTGGTTTTCTGTGAGGGTAGTCAAGATCTGGAATGAACGCCCGGTTAAAGCGGTGGCTAGTAAAACCATGGTTGCATTCAAACATAATCTAGATTCTCACTTGATCAGTAACAACATCACTGGTTACCCCTAGAATACAAGCAAGCTATAATGGACTTCAGTCTTTAGAAAGCTCTGGAACTACCTATGAGACCTATGTTCAATTCCTGCAGCATCTCCTCATATGTCTTGCACCCTAGTCCATGAACCATGTTGGTTGCCTTTCGCTGTACTGTTTCTACCATGTTGTAGTCTCTCCTCAGGTGTGGACTCCAGTACCTTGCACAGTATTCCAGGTGTTGCCACACTAGTGACCTGTACATTGGGAGCATCGCTTCCCAGCTGTTACTGCTTATCCCCCCACCCCTGTAAAACCCAGCATCCTCTTTGCCTTGCACACAGCTGTATTACAATGTGCTGTTGTTTTTAGGCGCTCCAAAATCATGACCCCTAGGTCCCAGCACCAACCCCTGAGGTACTCTATTTGTTACTTCCCTTACGTCTGAAAACTTCTCATTAACCACTACCCTTTTTGTTCTTCCTATCAGCCAGTTCTTCACCCAAGTTGCCATTTTTCCCCACCCTTAAGTCCCTTATCTTCTTGAACTGTCTCTCATGGGGACTGAGTCAAAGGCCTTGGTAAAATCCAAGCATACAACATCTACTGCTTCTGCCCTATCAGCTGCCCCGGTCATCAAGTCAAAGAATTTAACCAGATTTGCCTTAAAGGGGAACAGTCACCACCAAGGGCCCCCACACTCAAGTGTGTGGCTGGTCCCAATGTGCACTTCATGTGCAAAAATATGTTGGTTTACTTACTGTTTATTATAGTAGACTGTAACAGATTAATTTTACTTAGTTGTAGGCTGACATCTTCTGTTACTACAAATCCCAGAATCCCCTGCAGATGACATAAGAGCAGTAGGCAGCAGTGAGAAGATTCAACAGCCTACAGTGCATGTTGGAGTACATATAAGCTCTGATCTCTTTTTTGCTGGTATCACTGTCCTCCATGTTCTATGTATAGTCACTAAGGACTGTAATTAGTCCCTGGAGTACGACTTCAGTCGGCAGCCAAAGACTTCCTGTTTGCCCTGGACACTTCTCAGGTTGTCAGCATTATTTATCTGTATTACTTGTAAACCAAATTGACTAGAATTGACTGCACAGCACTGTTAGAGAGGTAATTTTGTGTTGAACAACTTTGCTGCTGATACGTTGTGTGTGTCACGTATACTTTAGGAGTTATTTGCATTTGTTTATGGTATGGTGTATATGGCTGACATTTGTCCCTCAAGCCTCACCTAAGCACCTTGAATAAAATGGGAAAAATACTTTTTTATATTAGAAAAATTGCTTTGTAGTACAAAATTACTTTTGTACCTACATCTAATGTATGGATGCTTAATTTGGTGTTTATATGTTACATATGTTCCTATCAAATGTGTTTTACATTGCTTTCTTATTGCAAAAAAACACTTTTTTTGCTATTTCAACTAGTATAGAAAAAAAGAGAAATTGCTTATAATTAATTGCATAGCACTGCTTGAAAGGTGATTTTGTGCTGAACAACTTTGCCACTCATATTTTGTGTGTAGCACTTACAGTTCATGAAGTATTTGCATCTCTTTGTGGCATGCTGATTATGGCTTAATTTGGCTTAGAAAGGCCCAGGATGCAGTATCAAGAGTGTACAGGACACAGGTGGTGGAACTCTTAAAGAGCTCCTGAGGAAAGAATGAGTTAACAGGCAAACAATGAAAATATTTATTAGGGGATGGGGAAGGGAGAATATCAAACAGCTCAATACTTTGCAGATCAATGATACCCCACACTAATAAGCCCGCCTCCCACCTGCGTGTACCCAGAAATGTCCCTTGATGTGGTGGGTACCTCACCAGATGGTGATGCAGGCCTGGGGTCTTTTGTCGGGGCTCAGATAACTTTTAACCAATTTGAACTTTAAACTTCCTGCCTTGGTGCAGCTTTACACTTGGTGCAGTCCAGCCCAGCTTACCCCTGTAACCTAACTAAATAGCTAGCTAATAAAGACTCCCCAAAGCCACAGCTCTGGGTACTTACAGTTCGAAAGTCCAAAAAGGGGGATTTCAGCCAGCTGAGTTGCAGTCAAACTGGCAGCTGGATGGTACCGGGGAGGTATCCGGAGGGTGGTATGCCACTAAGCTGCGGAGATGGCTGTCTGGAGAAAATGAAGAACGCTGGTCTTCACCTGTCTGGCCTTGCCAGCTTTGCCTCAGAGGTCTTTATAGATAGTTTTCACCAGGCAGGCCTCTTGTTGTCTTCTGCTGATGGTCTTCTTCCTCTTCTTCATTCTGGGGGAAGATAGGCGTGGTCCCCTTGCACACCCAGATCACACAATTACAGCTGGACTTTCTGTACAGTCTCTTACCCCAGTACTCTCCCTTTTGATTTCTCTATTCACAGCGGTGCTGGACCCTTTCATAGCATCTAGCCACAGCACACTTCAGGCTCACCCCTTGCTGAAATTTGCACTCACCACAATTGCCCTTCTGAGAAGAAATTCAGTAGCTCAGTCTCTGATGTAAGGGTTGCAGGGCTAGGAAAATCGGGCAGCACACTCACAGTCTCTCAGCTCCCACTGCAGCTTTCCTCTCTCTCTCTCTCTCTCTCTCTCTGGCTGAAAACACTGGCTCCTGGTGATCTGCAGCAAACTATAAAACCTTTCTCTTGTTCCTGCTGCAAACTCCAAGCTCTTTCTCTGCTGTCTTTTCAAGTATCTTTATGTTTTTTTAGGCTGTTGGGGCCTGAATGAAGTTATAGTGCTGAGAAGCCCACACAGTCTGTTCTGCACTCCCACTCTGACTGATCTCTCTTTTTGCTGGGCAAACAGTCCTATTTGTAGCTTTTGGCAGCACTTCCTTTGATTGGCTGCCACTTTCCCAGGCAAATGCAATGCCCTTGCAACTTTACCCAGCAGCCCCTTTGTTTCTGTAGTCCTATGGGGCTGCCATCTTTATTTACATTCAGTCCCAGCACACACAAAACACCATACATTATTATTTAAGCCACTTCAAGGGCTGCTTGTAACTTGTCCTGACTCTGCTTGCCAAACAGTAGCCAGGACAGCTTTTGATTATTTTGGGGGAGCCCATTTTTTTTTCATCGGGGCTCACGCAACCTCAGCCCCCCTTTTTGCGCCATTTTGCTGGTGCCCTAAAATTGGAGCCATGGCTCCTTTAAGTTTTTATACTCATGGCAGCCATGCATGCTCAGTACATATGAAGCCGCCATCTTTATTGTTTACATTTTGGCCGGTCTGGACCTTGGCTTACCAGACCAGCCAGAAGACCCCCTCAGATGCCCAGAGACGCAAAACATCAAACAGAGCTTGGCCTCTTTCTGTGGATGGGGCTGAGCAATGGGATTTTGGTGACTGCAGCCACAAAGCACCAGTGGGGCCAGCAGGCTCAAGTCCCACCAGGGACTGTGAGGGAGCAGAGGGCCATAGCCATACCAGGTAAACCCAGCTGGGGGGCTTACACACGCCCCTTATCAAATGCTTGGCATCCTGACAAGCCATCTGAATGCAATAAACATGTTAACATGCACATTTCTGGCTAGATACCTGATTCCTATCTAGTCAACAATATCAATAACAGTCTCAATAACAAAAGCATAACAGCATTAGCTATCTAGACATAGAATAACTATCTAGAAAGCAGTACACATTGGCAAACACGCACACCTTCCCATCCTGTTCCTGGTGCAACACATCGGGGTAGATAATGGGAACCAAGGCTTATGAATGACATGGAGGGGAATATCGGAGGAGGCACCAAGGGTATTGTACGTGAGCTTGATAACTGGTTTGGGCTGTCTCTCCAACCTTCTAGGCAGGGCTGTGTCAAGTACTGGAATTTCATTAGGGACACTGAGCATCTCTACCGGGCCGTGCTCTTCAGACAGCACAGGTACAAGGTTGGGTAAAGCATCAGTATCCTGAACTTGCTTAGGCATAGGAGAAGTGATGGCCGGTTCATCTGCAACAGGCTCACCGGGGCTCAAATCATTCTCATCGTCCCTTTAAATGTCCAGTTCTGGCTCAGGAATAGGGATACTAGGCATTCTCTCAGGGAAAAAAGGGCTTGCATAGGGGTTCAAAGGAAGACAGAGTCCGGGCGGGGTAATCACTGGTGGTGGACTGAGAGCTTATACAGTCCATTGACCATTGAAGCAGGGGTGGATTTGGTTCAGGCACATATGGACAAACTTCAAAGTCCTCATCCTCACTTTCCTCAGAAGAACTGCTGGTGGGCCACTCAGAAGAACCAGTATTCAGGTTCAATGTGGTCTTCTCGGGAGGCATGTCTAGAGCAGTATCACTTCTGTGGGGCCTCTCGGAAGGCTCAGTTGGACCAGTGTTCAGGTTCAATGTGGTCCTTTTGGGAGGCATGGATAAACTGAGGCCTTGTTGTCTCTTCTGTGCAGCTGGCTCCTTGTTCTTGGCCTTCTGGCAACTGGAGTCTCAGGACCAGGTGCAGAGTCAGGCATGATTCTCACCAATGGGGAGCAGGTGGTTTCACTGGACAGTTTTTTTCCAACCCTCCCCTTGTTCTTGTTTGATTTTGTATACTGGCAATTCCAGCAGTTGTTCAACCACTGTGTAGATTTCAAGGGCCCACCGATCTTGAAGTTTATGTTTGCCCTGTATGCCCAGGTTTTGGAGTAGAACACAATCACCCACTTGCAACACTTGGTGTCGTACTCTGTTGTCATACCTCTGCTTGTTATTTTGGTCACTTTTGGCTACATCTTCAGATGCCAGCTGATAAGCTTTCTGTAGCTGCTCTCTCAACTGGTGGGTGTACTCAAGGCATGTCTTCTCAGACATGCTATCTGGGGACACTCCAAAACAGAGATCAACTGGCAGCCTTGCCTCATGACCAAACATGAGGTAAAAGGGAGACCGTTGGGTGGCATAATTCTTGGTGTAGTTGTATGCATGCACCAGGTAGCTCACCTGCTGGAAGTGCCATGTGCATTGCCAAACTACTACCAGGAAACCTATTGGAGCACTTTTATGAAGGTCTCCAAATGCACCATAAAAATGCAGTTGTTGGGGGTGGGAAGCTGAGCAGGTGCACACTTACACTGAGAGACCAATTTCTTTGTTGGACTGGATCAGCAAGTGATAAATGCCATGGGATGTGATGGACAACACTGCAGTTTTGGGGGACCACTGGATTACAAGGGTTAGGGGATCACTTTATGGGAATCAGTTGATGGTGAGAAGTAGCCTGAAGGGGCAGTAGGAGGGGGCAGAAGGATGACATTTAGAAGTAGTAGTACTGTGGTAGTAGTAGTACTGTGGTAGTAGTAGTACTGTAGTAGTAGTAGTAGCCTTTATTTGTTAAGTACCCATTCCCAGTGGCTCAGAGTGCTGTACAACATAAACATCAGAGTAAACAACTCAAACAGTTAAAACATATATTGAATAAATAGCTAATAATAATGTCTATAAAATTCACAGTATAATCCACAAAGAAGGCAAGAGTGTGGCAGCAAAGACATAAAGTAATCACAGAGTACCAAGAGCCTCCCAAAAGATGAAAGATTTCAGGCTCCTCTTAAAGACCTCCACCGAGGGGGCCTCCCTTAATTACCTGGGAAGCCTGTTCCAATGGACTAGTGCAAGTGCTAGTGCAAAGGCTCAGTCTCCTGAGGATTTCAGCCTTGCCCTGGGAACAGCTAGGAGGCCCAACCTGGAGGAACAGAGGGGCTGAGAGGTTTGATAGAGATTCAGCAAATCCCTTATGTAAGCAGGACCCAATCCATATTCAGCCTTGTAGGTCAACAAGCCTACCTTGTAGGTGATATGCCACTTCACTGGCAGCCAGTGAAGGTCATGCAGGACTGGAGCTATATGACAGGACCTCAGAAGAACTGTCAGTAACTGGACCGTTGTGTTCTGCACCAGCTGGGTGACTCCACTCACCCCAAGGTACAAAGCATCATAGTAATAGAGTCTGGAAGTAACAAATGCATGTGCCAGTGACGGCAGGTCTTCGGGGGTATCGAGGCTTTAATCAGTGCCATGTTTCTGAAATGGTAAAGGCTATTCCAAACCATAATCAAAACCTGAGCCTTAAGTGTCAGCTTAGTAGAGGCCACCAACCCAGAGGAACCAACCCAAAGGCTAGTCCCCTCATCGGCAGCCCCTGCACCACACCTTTGACCAGGCTCAATCACTAGTACTTGCACATGTTGTCTACTGTAGGTTAAGCCCAGCTAGCTTGATGACATCCAGTCTTGAATCTCAGCTAGGCACAAATTTAGTACCTTGACCACATCCGGCATCCTGGCTGCAAAAGGCAGATACAACTGGATATCATCAGCATAGCAATGAAAACCCAGACAGTATTGTCTAATGATCCTTCTTAGGGGAAGCATATGGGTGAGAGAATTGACCCCTGCTGTACACTATGGAGCAGGAACCTCAAAAGTGATGAGAAACTCCCCATCGCCACCATGCGTGTGCTATCTCTGATAAAGGACTCAGACCAGTAGGTGTCGGTAATAGTGAATCCACAGTACTTCCTGAGGTGTTCCAACAACAACGCATGGTCCACAGTCTAAAAAGCTGATCAGAAATCTAGAAGGACAAGATCTGACCACTCTCCTCCATCTCTTGCCCTGAGAAGGTCATTATGCACCTTGACTAGTGCCATCTCTGTACTGTGCCTTTTAGGGTTTTTTTAAACTTTTTATTTGTATAAAAATTCCAGTTGTACAGTACAATTAATTGTGCTTCAATTATACATTACATTCATTAACATTCGGCAGTTGATCAATACAGATGAGTTTTTACACTTGAAGTAACCATATGAAATTACAAAAGACATGTATCCTTTATATCTTTTTCTATCTCCAGGGTGTCAGTTGTTTTAAATCTATACACCTGTCCTTGGGTTTTATAATCAGTGATGTTCTTTCATTTAAACATTATATAATATCAAATAAAGTTGTTGACTTACCCTTTACCCCTCATGTGACAAGACCTTACCTGAAATCTCCTTTTATGTCTTCTTACAGCCTTGTCTCATCTGTGTCCCTGGACAAGTCAGAGTCTGAGTTGATCCCACCTGATTGCGGTACAGAGTTACCTTCCGGTGCGAGCATTCCTGATCCTTAGGGGGATCCTGGAATCATCTCCCATACATCAGGCTCGTCTAATTTATCAAGGCAACCCCAGCCTAGAAACGGATGTATTCAAAACAAGAGATATTACAAATAAGATTTAAGGCCGCTTAGAGTTACCTTATTCTGTTCTAGTCCTTTTGGTGTAGTGTGAGTTGCCGGTTGGCCTCTTTTGAGTAAACTGCCACTCTGACTTGTATTGTGTTGTCTCTTACAGGGTACTTTTTTATGTTTTCAACTATGTTTCCCTGTGTTTATTTCTCTTTACATTTCCCTCTTTCCTTTTCTGCCAGGTCTATTATATAGGTCTTTTACACCTCCTGCACCTTCCAATGTGTAACATATCTAAACAATGTATTAAACTATGGCTTTTCTAAATTATTTCAAGCTCCTGTTTTTTTTTTGGGTCAGTATTTCTTATATGTTACTTATTTCCCACCTGTTGCCAATCCTTGGAACAGTGGATTGGGATGAGAAACAAAAACCTTGAACTAAACTATACATTATGAGCTTTTGAGCCAGAGAGTTTGCTCATACTCCCTTTTGTGATTGGAATTTTATGCATTTTTTTGAAGAATGGTTCTGCCACCTTTTGACATATATTCCCCATCCTTTCCTTCTTTTGTCCTTGCCCTTGGGACATGCAGTTTCCACTCCCCTGCAGCTTCTACTCACTCTGGGGTTGGATTGTCTTCCTTATACTAGTTTCCCCCTCTCCATCCATGTCCTTTGCCATTTCTCACCTGGTCCATCTTGAGACAAAGGCCTGGGTCATGTCCTGGACTGCAGAGGTCACCCTTTCCATCTCTGATATTTGGTCTACATCTCCTTTCCATTCCAGAATAGTGAGGGGGGGGCCTGTAGCCACTTTCTGGTGATGGCCTTTGCTACCGCTGCAACACAAATGTCCCACAAATATAAGGTGTCTTTATTTCTCATACTACCAGGTGGAAGGCCTAGTACCAGATTTTGGAAGTCTAAGGGTTCCTCTATAGAAAATATCTCTTGGAGTTTATGTGTGATGCTCATCTAGAATTCCTGTAGTCCCTGGCATTCCCAGAACACATGTGTATGATTGGCCCTGGGCTCCCCACAGTGTCTCCAACATGGTGTAATGTTTTTTTCCCAGTGAGCCTGTATAAGTGGTGTTATGAAATATCTGATTCTGGTTTTCCACACAAATTCTCATGATTGTGGAGAGGATGACGTCCTAAATGTTCTGTTCTAAATCCTCTCCCATTGAGATGTAAGGATCTGAGGTTGTGACTCTTGCTGCCATTTCTCCCTTATGTATTTTGTTTGCTCCACATGTTTTAGAATGATGGACTGATATATCTTGGTTATGGCCCCTTTTTGTTGGAAGTCTGACAGTAGGCAGGTCAATGACGCTTCCTCCCTCCCCTCCCTGTCTTCCCCCTCCTTGTGCTGTTTGATTCTTGCTAAAATGTAATTCCTTATTTGAAAATACCTAAATCTGTCTGTAGACTTCCATCCAAATTGAGTGCGACACTTATCGAAAGTGTAAACTGATCCACCCTCTATCACATGCCCTGGGTATTGTAACCCTGCAGTGGATTGTTTTTTGTACCTTGGATCCATGGGAGCCAGCTGAAAGTCCAGATCCCATCCCAGCCATCTAAATTTCCCTTGTCTTCTGTTTGATGTGTGGGGTATTAATGTATCTCTCCCAGGCCCTCCTAGTCACTGCCATGGCCTCATATGTATAGTTTCCCCCTTCATCCCCGCCATCCCCAAACAGCAGGGCCTGTACTGGTGTACCTCCTATAATATCTAATTCTAATACTTTCCAGTGAGCTTGATGTTTATCTAGCCACAGCAAGGTGTTTTTCACTTGTACTGAGGTGCAGTATGCCTCTAGGTCTGGGAATCTACTTTTAACTCTAGGTCTAGTATTTGCCCATGCAAATTTATATAACATTCTGTGTGTTTTACTAAACCATGTTTTGCTTAAATAAACTGGGGCACCAAGAAAAAGATATAATAGTCTTGGGAGTATATTCATCTTTATTGCTTGTATCCTGGAATGTAAGGGGAGGGGCAGAAGTGCCCACCGCTTCATGTCCTCCTGTATTGTCACTAGTAGGGGAGCGAAGTTATCCTCATAAATATGAGTGATTGTTGCCCTTAAGTAGATGCCCAGGTATTTAAGTTTAGGAAGGCTCCACTTCATGGGAAACAGTTTTCTTTGTTCTGTTGTTGGGGTATAATTTATTGTTAGGATTTCTGTTTTTTCTGTATTGAGTGTGTGTCCTGACATGACCGTTATGACTGAGAATCATTTAATTCAGTCCATTTATCTGGGTAGAGAGTTGTCTGGATCCGTTAGATACACTAGCACAACATCTGCATATGGGGCCAATTTACATAGAGGTTGACGGCAGATAAGGACCGCAAGGCCCATCCAGTCTGCCCATTTCTTTTTCTACCTTATAAATGTGCCATTGGCCTTTGCTCTGTCAGTGGCCTATCTATTCATACTCATCTGTATTGCTCCCTTATGCCTATCCCATGCCTGTTTGAAGCCCTGTACTGTATTCATAGCCACCACTTCCTGAGGTAGGCCATTCCACACATCCACCACTCTTTCTGTGAAAAAGAATTTCCTCACATTCCCCCTTAATCGGCCTCCCTCTCATCTCATGCTGTGTCCTCTTGTCCTGCTATTTTTCTTATATTTAAACATGTTAGACTCTTTCACCTTGTTAATGCCCTTAAGGTGTTTGAATGTTTCGATCATATCACCTCTCTCTCTCCCTCCTTTGCTCAAGGGTATACATATTGAGCTCCGTTAATCTGTCCTCATGTGTCTTCTGATGCAGTCCCTGCACCATTTTGGTTGCCCTTCTCTGGACTGCCTCAATTTGGTTAATGTACTTGTGAAGGTGTGGCCTCCAGTACTGAACGCAGTACTCCAGATGGGGCCCAACCAGTGTCTTGTAAAGGAGGGATTATTACCTCCCTCTTATGACTTGTGATACCCCTATTAATACACCCTAACATCCCCCTAGCCTTACCTACTGCTTTAGAGGTCTGCTTGGATGATTTCAGGTCATCGGTGATGATGATGCCCCCTCTTTCTTCCTTTGTGACTGCCAGCAACTCCCCTCCCAGCCTATAGGTGGCTTCAGGGTTTCTCTTCCCTATGTGCATGATCTTGCACTTCTTTGCATTAAATCCCAGTTGCCACTCTTCTGACCATTTTACTAGTTTGTCCAGATCTCTTCTCATTCTGCCCACCCCATCTGGATCATCTACTCTGTTGCAGATCTTGGTGTCATCTGCAAACAGACAAGCCTTACCCTCTAGTCCATCTGCAATGTCACTAATGAAGATACTGAAGAGGACTGGCCCCAGGACTGATCCCTGAGGTACCCCCACTTGTGACTTGCATCTCTTCTGACTGTATACCATTTACCACCACTCTCTGTTTTCTGCCCATCAACCAGTTTGCCACCCAGCTGACCAACTTCTGACCCACCCTGAGCCTACCCAGCTTATTTATCAATCTTCTATGTGGAACAGTGTTGAAAGCTTTGCTGAAGTCAAGGTAAGCGGCATCAACTGCTCCCCCTTGGTCCACCACTCTGGTTACCCAGTCAAAGAAATCTATGAGATTAGTTTGACAGGACCTTCCTTTTTGTAAACCCATGCTGTCTTGGATCCTGTGCCCCTATGGATTCCAGTTGTTGCACTATCCTTTCCTTAAGGAGCGCCTCCATAACCTTGCCCACTACTGAGGTAAGACTGACTGGTCTATAGTTCCCTGCCTCCTCCCTGCTACCACTCTTGTGGAGCAGGATCACATGAGCCCTTCTCCAGTCTTCTGGGACCGCTCCTGTACTCAGAGACTCACTAAACAGTTCTGCTAATGGCTTTGCTAGTTCCACCCTTAGCTCCTTAAGTACCCTGGGATGTATGCCATCAGGTCCCATTGCCTTGTCCACCCTGAGCTTAGCGAGTTCTTGTAGGACCCTTTATTTTGTGAAGGGAGTAGTGCTCGCCTCTCTCCCCACTGTGTTCATGATGCTGAGCTGTGGGCCCTGCCCTACCTTCTCTTCAGTAAATACTGAGCAAAAGTATCTATTTAGGATATATGCTTTTACAGGGTCCTCCACCTTACATGCCCCGTTTTCTCCTTTGAGCTTAGCAATACCCCCTCTGGACTTTCTCCTTTCACTAATGTATCTATAGAAAGTCTTGTCACCTTCTTTTACTGTTCATGCTAGTGTTTCCTCAGTTTGAGACTTTGCCTGCCTTATTGCCTTCCCTTCTTCCCTTAGGGCAGTTTGGTATGCCTCCCTATCTTCATCCCGCTGTGTTCCCTTATGTTTCCTGAAGGCCAGCCTTTGGGCTCTGACCTTTTCTGCTACTGTATTTGAGAACCAAAGTGGTTTCCTTCTTCTTTTGCACTTCCTTTTCTGTCTAACACAATGGAATGTTGCTGCAAATATTGCATCCTTAATGCTTGTCCACTTTGCCTGTACCCCCTCACCTGTGTTTCTTTTTTCCAGGGCTAGCTTAACTCTATTTTTGCCTTGGAATGGGATGATTTAGATGTAGTGGCCAAATTGAACCATACCATGTGATGGTCACTGGCCCCCAGGTGACCTTCTACCTGAAGATCTGTGATCTCTTCCCTGTTAGTCAGTATGTTCCCCATACACCAGTGCTACTGCCATGATTCCCCTTTCTTTTCTAATCATCTGTGCCAGGGGTTCTAAGTATAGGGCAAATAGAACTGGGGATAAGGGACATCCCTGTCTAGTGCCCCTGCCCAAATTAAAGCTTTCAGACAAGTGGCCATTAGCCCTGATATATGCTTGAGGGGCTGTGTAGATAGTTTGTATATATTTACAGAAAGTTTGGGAGAACCCAGACCCCACCAACACCCTATTAAAGTATTCCCAGTCCACCTGATCGAAGGCCTTTTCTGCATCCATACTCATAATTATGGATGGGGTTGCCCTCGACTGGAGATGGTCAATTATGTGTAAGGTCCTTCGAATGCTGTCTTAGGCTTGCCAACCTGGAATGAACCCTGTCTGGTCTAGACCTATAAGTTCTGGGATTATATTTTGAAGTCTCCTTGTGATGACTGATGTGTAGTATTTATAGTCTACAATGAGGATAGATATGGGGTGATAGGAGGGGCATTGTGTGATATTTTTGCCTGGTTTGGGAAGGACTGCAATTATGGCGTAATTTCAGGATGGGGAAGTCTGCCCTCCTCTCCCATTGCCTCACTGCATGCCCCCTGAAGCAGTGGCATGACTTCAGCCCCAAATTATTTATAGAATCCTGCAGGGACTCCATCCATGCTTGGACATTTCCCAATTTTACTGTCCATGAATACTGCATTAATTATTCCTGAGTTATTGGTTGTTGTAATTTATCATTTTGCACCTGTGTGACCTGTGGTAAGGACAGGGTTTTTAAAATTGTATCCAATTCGTGTGTTGGGAATGGTAGGTTGGGGGCATACAGCTTAGAGTAATATGACCTGAAGGCATCTGTTATGTCTTCTGTCCTCACCACCTTTTGTTCTCTATTCTTATGTATTACTGTGTTGATATGTGCACGGTTCCTCTTTGCCCTAATGCTACAGGCCAGGAGTCTCAGGGCTCTGGGTCCTCCCTCATAATACCTCTGTCTTAAGTATTTGAGATTCTGCTCTACCTTAAAATCTAAAAGCTGATTTAGTTCTTTTTTTAATTTTCCTAATCTTATTCCTCTTTTCCTGTCTAGTCTTACATGTTGTTGCACTTCTAGGTATTTTATTTCTGCTTCTAGATCCTTTTGTTTCTGCAGTCATTCTCTTTTCCTTCTGGAGGCTATTTGTTTTTTATTTTATTTTATTTTAGTCTTTGGTAACTGGGTAAGGTCCAGTAGGCACAAGTACCTGTTTTCAGGGGTGACCTGGGAGCACTGGGCAGTTAAGTGTCTTGCTCAGAGTCACACAGTATGCAAGAGGAGGTTGTGAGAATCAAACTCAGGTATGTTTTACTGGATGTACCAAGCTTGTTCACACCTCATTCCTCTAACCTCTAGGCTATACTGCTGTTATCTTCCCTCTACCCATAGCCTTGATGGTGTCCCTTAGTATCCCTGGTTTGACCTCTTGTATGTTGTTGTTTGTAATGGCTTGTTTTATGTATTCTTTTATTTGTTTTTGAGTGTCTTTATCATGAACTAGGGAGTTGGTCAGTCTCCAGAAGGATGCTTTCTTAAATGCACTGAGATCATATGTCAGTGTTAATGGAGCATGATCTGAAACCCCTAATGGGCCTATTTCATATCTTCTTAATCTATCCATTGGGTCTTTGGGGATCAGGAAAAGATCTATCTTGGAATATATTTTGTGTGCTGCTGAATAGAATGTATATCCCATCGCTTGTCCATTTATGTGTCTCCACACATCTGTCATTCCCAGTTCCCTAAGGAGTGTTTTTACCTTTCAAGCTACTTTATGATATTTTCTAGGGATGCCAGAGGTTGTGTCTAATCCTGGGGTCAGTGTGAGATTGAAATCTCCTCCACAAACTATCTGTCCCACTCCTTTTTCTAACAGTGTTGATAAAAAACCTCTATGAAAATTGTAATCTGCTCCCGCAGGGGCATAGGTTGAGGCAAGAGTGATGGCTTGTCCTTCATATTTCCCTGTGACTATTACATATCCCTTCCTTATCTTTGTGTGTATTATGCAAGATGAAGGGAGTTCTCCTGGGGATTAGTACAGCACCCCCTCCTTTTCCCTGCACTAGAAGAGGAGAAACACACATTTTCATATCCAAATTTATGTAACTTCTGGTGCTCCACCTCAGAGAGGTGTGTCTCCTGCAGCAAGATAAATTCCGCTGTTTTTTTCTTTATATAAGCCATCACTCTTCCTCGTTTCACAGGGCGGGTCAAACCATTCACATTATACAATATTATTTTGGCTGTGACTGTATTCATGGTGGCTGCTTTTGTTTCCCTTGTTGGCTTACCATACTATTGGGCTAGAACCTTGGTCATTCTATTACTCCTCTTTGGTAATATCCACCCTAACCCAGGCCCTACCCCCACCAATCCACTAACTATGTCCAATGGACTCCGCATTGCCTCCATGAACATATGCAGCCTTGCTGAAAAAATTTGCTGCCATTCAGTGCTGGGTCATACTACACCAACCAGACATCATAACCCTAGTAGAAACCTGGCTAACTAAGTCCACCCCAGACTCCTTTGTCTCCCTTCCAGGCTACACCCTATATCGCAAGGATCGAGCAGGTAAACGTGGAGGTGGTTGTGCTTTTTACCCTCGCGACACCATCATTGGCCATGCACTCCCTGCCCCCAGTCTTGTAGATGGTGCCCAGGCCCTTACCCTCAAACTTACCCCAGACCCATCCAAGAGCCCACTCTATCTCACAGTCTCCTACGTACCCCCAAGGAACCAGACCACAGTGATATCATCTCTCACTGAATATCTCTCCACCCTCCCCCATAAAGTACAACAAATCCTAGTCGGAGACCTCAACATGAACTGGCTCAGTCCCTCGGCCTCACCAATAAGAGACACCTTCATTGCATTAGACCTGACCCAACTCATCTCCCAACCCACTAGATGTAACCAAACTGCAGGGACTTGCACCCTGTTAGACGTCATTGTCTCCAACCACCCCCAAAAGATTCAGGATATTCAAGTCCTCCCAGACTCCTTAAGTGACCACTCCCCTCTCCTATTCCTTTGGTCTGCCCACACCCCCAAACATGTAGCCCAAGCCACACACCACAGGCATCTCCGACCAGGCGGACTGAAAAAACTCAAACAGTTTCTCACTCACATTGATTGGTCTCCCATCCGCCATGCAACAAACATTGACGCTGCCCTCAACCTCTTCTCACAAGCCTTTAACAAGGCCTGTGATCTTTTTGCACCCTTCACCATGATCTGCTACAAAGGGCAAAATGCACCTTGGATCACCCCTGCTCTACTCCAACTGCTCAGGGATAGGAATAACCTCTGGCATATAGCCACTGAGACTGGCCAGACGGCTGACAGACAGGCATATAACGCCATATGTAACAGGTGCACGTGGGCCATCCGCAAAGCCAAGGCAGACCACTACCAGGCCACCTTCACTTCCTTATGGGGGTGTGCCCAGAACTTCTGGGACAATATAAAAGAAATAAATGGGAAATCATGCTCTCCCCCAGCCCAGCTTATGGTCAATGGCTCCACCTTTACTGACCCTACTGACATTGCCAATTGCCTTAACTCCTCCTTTACAGATCTTAGCCCTGTCCTCCTGAGTAACTTTTTCAACCCAACCCACAACCCACCGTCCTCAGATCCTCAGCGCCCCCAGTTCTAGCTATGCAAAGTATCCATCCAGGAAGCCAGACCACTCCTGCTTAAAGCGCTAAACAGCAACAGTCCTAGCAGCAACTCCCTGGATCCACAAATACTCTGGCTGGTCCTGGATGATGCCCTGGTCCCACTCACTAACCTACTAAACCAGTCTCTCTGTCTGGGGCAATTTCCCACAGCATGGAAAACAGCTATAGTCACACCTATTCACAAAGGAAGTGACAGGTCCACCCCCAGCAACTATCATCCAATCTCCATCCCCCAAAGCCTTAGAAAAAGTGCTGGCCACTCAACTCACCAAATATCTAGCAAAATACAACATTCTATGCCCGGAACAGCATGGCTTCCATGCTGGTCACAGTACAAGTACAGCATTAGTGGAGTTCTCCAACTTTCTGCACTCCTCCCTGGACTCCAGCTCCCTAGCTGGGGCAGTGTTCATTGCCCTCTCTAAGGCCTTTGACACTGTCTCCCACCTCCTCCTACTAAATGCCCTTGACCATACAGGTTTCTCTGCTGGCCCCCACACCTGATATGCGAGTTACCTATCAGCCCGCTCCCAACATGTCAAAAACAATGGGATACTCTTGGAAACCTGTCCCATCCAGTCAGGGGTTCCCCAGGGCTCTATCTTGGGCCCACTACTCTTTAGCCTCTACCTAAACACCCTGCCCAGTGCCTGTTCTGGCAATATTCTCCTGTACGCCAACAACACTGTTATTGATGCAGCCCACAGAAATCCCACCTCCCTCCAAGACTCCCTCCAACGATGCTGAGAACTGGTTTAAGGAGTGCAGACTAGTCATTAACCTCAAAAAAACTAAGGCAATGCTCTTCGCCCACCACCAGAACAAAGCCAGCAACAAACCCCTCCAAATCTTCCCCAGCACTCATTAACCACTTGAAGAAGTTTACTCTTACAAATACCTTGGAATCACCTTTGACTCGGCCCTCACCTTTCATGCCCACATTCCAGCCCTCGCTTCTGCCGCTAACGCTTGTCTTGGCATCCTCTACCGTCATAAGGACTGCCTCCCACCTGATGCTCTCAGGCTTGCCATTACATCCTCAGTAATGTCCCTTGTCGATCACGGCCTTCCAGTCTATGGTGCTGCTGACTCCACAGCCCTCAACAAGATTCGACTCACCCTAAACAAGGCTTGCAGACTAGAGACCAGTGCCCCTATGCTCATCCACACTTGTCAGCTTTATGACATGGCCAAACTCCTTAGCCTCGATGAATGCCTCCACTACCAAACTTGCCTACTAACTAAGAAGATTCTACTCGGGCTTTCCCCCCCGGGGTATCTGCCTCCATCCAACTTACACCCTTCAGAGTCATTACCCGAACCACTGACAAGGTCACCCTACTAGTACCCAGAACTAGGACTACCCGGGCACAGAGGTCATTCAGCTACAGAGCCTCATCCTGGTTCAACTCGCTCCCCACAGCCATTTCCAACACCACCAAAATTGCCCCCTTCAAAACTGCCCTACGGAACCTATTGTTCAACACCCGCTGCTGCACCTGTCACTAACAGATGCTCTACTGCTCTCAAAACACTATTGACATAGTCCTCTGGGCTGAACTCCCTCTCAACCCATCCACCCCCACTCCCCCATGGCCTCATTCTCCACTGCCAGTACCTGCTGGTACTAAACCTATCAATTATGAAATGTATTTTTTTTTTAATTACTCTTCGTGTTCAAGCAATTTATGTAAAGCTATGTTATTCTGTATGATTGTATTCTGTAGTTATGTTGACTCTGTATGTCCTCTCTGTGACGAGGTACCTTTGTAAACAAGCCTCTGGCTCAAAGGTTGTAAATCTGATTATACAATAAATAAATATTGTCGAATTCTAGTGCCATTTGGTGGCCAAACTGAAGTATCTCTTTCTCCCGGACTCTAATAAACTTTTTACTGTAAACTTTTAGGACCAACTGGGTCCAATAACTACGTAACCATTTGTGCCTTCCAATTGTGGAGAGCTCCATTTCCAGTTCTCTGTACCCAGAGGCATCAGTGGACTGATGGATTCCCACTTCCCGTCCCTGGTAGATAGTGGATATTTCCCTCCCCATATATGGGGCCACTGTCACAGAAACTACCTTCTGCATAGTAATCTTTGTTACCTTTGTGTATCAGGTAACTGCAGTGACTCAGGTCCTACTGAGGCTGTCTCCCCCGTCCCTTACTCAACACTGCAAAAATTGGGTGCCTTCAAGACCAAGCTAAAACTGGCCCTTGTGGCTAACAGTTCTTGTGACTGTTTCACTTGAAATCTGCCCCTTGCACCCGTAGGGTCTGCCTAGTTCTTTTCAGTGACCTTGCCACCTCATCCCATTCTTGGTTCTCCTTCCGCCCTCTCTCCCTACCTCCCCTTCCTTTTGATAGTAACCCCCACTTTTCCCCTCTCCCTTCCATCCCACCTTTAAAGTACATATGTTTGTCTTTATATGGTCTGTACCTACCCTTACTGCTCCCTCTTATACACTTCCCTATCCTACCTCCCCCGCAGCCTCTCTCACCCACTATTTATTATATACTTTTTACTTGAGAATCCAACACTGTTATCAATTCCAGGTACTGTTTCTTATGTCATTTCTGCTACTGTTATCATTAACTAGATTGTATTTATCCTGTCATGTATTTATCAATGTATAATTTTAGTTATACTGTTGTTTTTTGTCATTTTAGTTTACAGTAATATTCCTGTGTCTGTATGTTACCCTCCCACCACTGACGTGGAACCTTTGTAAATGAGCGCCTGTGCTCAAAGGTGTTAATCCGAGATCAGAATAAATAAATAAAAAAATTACTTTCCTCAGATGTGGCCACCTTTGCCAATTTTACTCTGTGTGGGATAGCGTGGTATTGACATTTCTCCACTGCCTTCCATTTTCATTATCCCTAAGTTTATCTCATCCATGCAGAGGAGCTGCTTTATGTCTTGTGGATCCTCTCGAGTCCACTCTCCCCCTTCCTCTCCCCTCCCGCACTCTTACCAGAACTTTTTCTTTACATCACCACTTGGGGCTGTCTCTCTTCTATCAAACCAGATATAATTCAGAATATCTGTATTTCATCTATGGGAGTTTTCCCCAGTCCTCCCTTCTCCTTCCCCAAATTCTCCAGTGTGCTTTTATTCTTTACTTACATTGAAAGACCTCCCTCTCACCTCCATTACGCTAAATACCCGCTGATTTGCATGGAGAGGCTGCCTTAATTCCTGCTGCCTTGTTCAACACCAATCTGCAGTCTGTTAATTTGTCCTCACTTCCCCAAGAGACAGGATATGTACTATGCTCCTGGGTTGGCGAGTGTGGTTCCCCCACCTCTTTCACCAGGCCTCCCCCTTGTTTTCCTACCCGACTCTTTCCCTCTAGGGTATTACCCCTTCACAGGCAGTTTTCCCTTTACTGGGGATCAGTCCCTTATTTGATTTCAGTCCTGATTTGAAAAAAGGCTGGTCTCAGTTAAAAGTTCTTGTTCAGCGAGGCTCCATGCCCCACCATTTCTCTGTGCTGAGGTACACACCACTCAATAAATCCCGGTGCCCCTCCTGTCACTGGTTATTCCCAACTGAAAGCCCCTGAAGACAAACGACTTCTCGAGGAGTGCAAGAGCTGATTTTTACCTCTGACTTAAGAAGTCTGAGCCTGTTCAGTTCGTCAGCTCCTCCTTGCTGTTCTCGCCACAGAGATGTGGTGCATCTTCAAGGCCCCTGCCTCTCGGTGGTGATGTGTTTACAGTTAAAGAAACAGCTCAGCAGATAGAGTAGGTTGTTGTCTTTTTTCTGTTTTTATTTAGGGTCACACCATTCTGTATACTGCCCTTTTGGTTCTTGCCCATTCCCAACATTGTTTTCGAGTGGCCATACCTTGCCCCCCCCTTCTGAAGGAAGCAGTGCCAAGTTTGAATTCAGCTTAAGGTGAGAGGGAGATCTTGTTCTCCTGGTGTTCTATGGGTTGGAGGATGCATCCTCCAGCGGGGCAAATCTACATGGCATTGCTTTCAAGAGATTTTTAATGTCCCCCATTGTTTTAGGTGCTGCCTCTCACCCTCTCTGCATGTTTTATGTCTTGACCCAGTCCTCACGAGGCAATCTCTGTTATATAAGCTCCTCTGACTGACCGGGTTGTCCTGGAACTATGATGTTTCTGACTTGAAGGGCCTTGTAGCCTTCATCTAGGGAGTTGTACAGTCTAGTGCTATCCTGCCAGAACACACACATTCTAGCAGGGTATGACATCTGAAATGTTATATTTATTGCCTTTAAAGCTTTTATAAGGGGAACGTATTGAAACTTCTGCCTCTGCATGTCACTCGGATAATCTTGGTCAAGAAAGAGGTGCTTACCTCTGTACATAACTTCTTTTCCCCCCAGGCCCTCCGCAGAACCTCTTCTTTCATTTTATAGCTGTTAAACTTCATTATAATCTCCCTTGGCCTTGCTGCTGGGTCTATGGGCTTCGAGGATAAAGCCCTATGCTCATGTTCTGTTTGTAACTCCATGGATGGTGGAAGATCCAGCATTTCTCTAAGAAGTGTGGCAAGAAAATTTGTCATATCCCTTGTTTCTGTTCCCTACAGCAGTCCTGAAAGCCTCAGGTTAGCCCTCCTACTACAGGCCTCCAGATCAGTGCATTTCTCCTGGAGCAAGTCGACAACCTGCATGAGAGCTGAGAGCGCTGCTTCCATGCGGCCCACTGAGTCTTCAGCCATGGCTACATGCTGCTCTGCTTCTGACTGCCAATTTTCCACCTGACTCAGCCTGGAGTTTATTTTTCTAAACTCCTCTACGTTTTCTCTTCTGGATGCCCATATCTCCTGCAAAATGGTTTCAAATTGATGGTGATTTATCCTGTCATTCTCTTGATCAGTGTCCTCTTCCCACCCTTATGAGCTAGCGGGCGAGGAGCTGCTGCTGTGGTCCAGATCCTTTCAGGACATTTCTCTGATCTGGGCATTTGTTTTTGCCTTTTGTTGTTGGCTCTGGTGGCTCAATCCATTTCCTCACCTATTTTCGGCATTAAAAACGTTTGTAAATTAATTTTTTTGATCACTTAGCAGACGAAATTGGGACGGGGTTGACGGAGCTCTTTTTTCATCCTCTTATGCATTCAGTGACATCGTCGGAATCTCTGTACTGTGCCTTGACCTAAACCCAGACTGGAGAGGTTCACAGATGTCAAAAGCTGTGAGGTGTTCCTCAAGTTACAGTGCCACCATTATTTCTATAACATTCCCCGGAAAGAGGAGGTTAGAGAATGATTTATAATTCACCAGGCAGTCTGGGTCCAAATATGTTTTTTCAGGAGGGGTCTTACCAGAACATCTTTCAATGGGCCCTATGCATGATGCCTACATGCTGCAGAAACCGGGCACGTAGGCATGGATACATGTGAGTGCCACACAGTGGGGTCCTGTGGACCCCCAGCAGCATTCACAAATGGTGCGCAGGTCAGTAATATGCCTGATCCCCCGGCAGTGCGGACAGCAATGCACCAGAGGTGGGCTGGGGGCATGCCAGTACTACGCGCCATTCACAAAGGTGCATAGTGCTATGCACCAGGAGGCATAGGAGGGCACTGGTTATGTCAGGGGGTGCCCTTCTGTAACCGCTGTACATGCCCAGCCCCACGCACACAGGACCCCCACATTGCCCCAGCAGGAGGTTCCAACACCCCAAACACTATTGGACCCCCGCTCCTGGCCCGTATGTCAGCCCCCAACCCCCCTGTGCACATGGCAGCCCTGTCCCCATTGTGTGTTAAGCAGATGCCACCCCACACATGACAGCCCAATCCTTGAATGTAAGCAAACACCCACACCCCAACACGCGACAGCCCGGTCCCGAATATACACAAACACCCCAACCCAACACTGACAGCCCGGATCCTGTTGCAGCAAGTAACCCCCTAACCCCCAGCACACTAAGGTGTCCCTAGCCACCCACCCTGATCCCCAATACTGGTGCCCTGCAGCAACATTCAGTCAGTGAATCCCCACCCACTTGCCGTGCTGACAACCCCCCTCTCGACCCTATACCCATCAGTCGGTGCCATGGCTCCAGACAGATGGCAGCTCAGCCCTCCGCACACCTCTGTGGTCACCGGACATCCAACTGATACTGGAAGCGCATTGCCTATATATAGTAGCATGCTCCCAGCATCAGTTGGACATCCAGCAGCCATGGAAGTGTGCAGAGGGCTGTGCCACTGGCCATCCAGAGCCGCAGCACTGACTGATGTGTATGGGGTCAGGGAGAGGGGGATTGTCTGTGCCACGGCTGGCGCCCCCTGGTCCACTGACCACCAATGTTGCTGCAGGGGTACCAGGATCAGGGTGAGTGGCCAGAGGCACCTCAGTGTGTGCAGGGGGGTAGGGGGGTTACTTGCTGCAACGGGGTCAGGGCTGTCAAGTGTTGGGCTGGGGGTTGTTTGCGTACATTTGGGAACCGGGCTGTCATGTGTTGGGGCAGGGGGTGTTTGCTTACTTTCAGGGACCGGGCTGTCACATGTTGGGCCCGGGAGTGTTTGCTTACTTTTAGGGACTGGGCTGTCATGTGTTGGAGCAGGGGGTGTTTGCTTACTTTCAGGGACCGGGCTGTCATGTGTTGGGCCAGGGGGTGTTTGACTACTTTCAGGTACAGGGTGCCACATTTGTTGGGTGATGATTCAGCTGTGCGGTGGTGGCTGTGGTGCCAAAGGGGCTTGGGTAGGGGGGCTCTGGCCAACGGGGCATGGCCGTGTGGGTCTGGGTGCCTGTGGGCACTATTCACGCACCTGGACCATGCAAGTAATCCACTCTGGTACGCAGGATGGGCATCATATTGAATGCCTGCCTGGGTCCGCAACTACACCCCTGGCCACCTTGTGGAGTACTGCGCTGTGGGGGGCATGAAGCGGTGGACAGGTGGTGCCCATTAGTGCATACCGGCCTGTGCACACCTGTCCATGGGTGCAGAGCTACGCAGGCTGGGTACGCACCTCTGGTGCGTACTTTTCACCCGTTCCTGCATAGCCTCCATTGTCCTTGGAAAGACCCCCTCTGAGAGGGAGCACCAGACAAGCTTGGCAAACACTGGGACCAGGAACCCTACACACCTAACCAACACATGAACTGGGCCTGGATCCAGCTCACAAAAGGTAGGCTGCAACTCTGAGATCACCCCACAAACCTTTTCCATCAAAACTGGCCTACACTCACTCAAGACTGGTGGGGGGCATCCAGCTCGACCCTGCTCAGTTGCAGCAACCCAGTTAGGGAGATCCCAGACTGAACTGAGGACCCTCTGTCAGAGCAAAACTGAGCAAACTCTTCACAACGAGCAGATGAATTTGCCCTTACTGGTTGCAAATGGGATAGAGTAGTCTGTCCACAGTCTGGAAAAGCTGAGCTAGTCAGTTTCTCCCTGCTGCAATTTCCCTGGAAAGGTATGCTGCCTTCTTATGGGAAATTACTCTTTGATACTCACCGTAGTGCGTCTTCAAAGCCAGTTTATCCTCCCCAGGCCTTTATCTCCTCCAACTGTACTCCAGCCTTCGACCCATAGACTTCAGCTCCCTGAGCTCCCCCATCAAACCACGGGAATATCAACCACGAAGCCCAGGGTTGTATACAGACCAGTGCAACTGCACTGAAGGTGGAGGTAATGGCTATAAAGTCCATCACCGCCTTCTCCAATCCAGTCCCACAAGAAGCTATCGTGAGCGAGAGATCCACTACTGCCTGGAGTCCCTTTGAGGACAATCCCTTCAAAGGGTGATAGTGAATCATCTTCACAGGGAGTGGACTGTCAATGGACCTCAAACAAGAACTTTACTGTACAATGATCTAACCAACTGACCAGATCAATCTTCAGGATGTTAATCTCAAGCCCCAGTGAGAAGACTGCATTGATGAGTCACAGAGGTAACTACCTGTACTAGACCCAGTGATTCCATCTAGAAGGAAAGTCTGACCAAAATGCAAGAGTTCATAATCAATCCAGGTATTGAAGTCACCCCAAATTAAGCATCTGGGCAACTCCAACACCCTCTCAGCAATGAAGTCTGCAATTTTCTGCAGGAAAACCCTCTCATGCCCCAGAGGTCATTACACAAGAAGGATCCCACAACCTGTACCTGGACTCCCACGCACAGCCATACATTCAAATGACAAGGTTTCCCCCAACTGGATGCACAGTGAAATTCAATTTGGATTTAAAGCAGATGGCTACCACCCCCTGTGGTCCCTCTGTGAACAGTGCACCACAGACAATCCAGCTGGGACAGCTGCCTCCAAAACAGGACCGACATTGTCAGTCAGTCAGCCAGGTCTCCATTATGAAAGTCAGATCAAGCAAAGAACAAGACACTAAATTTGCTATAATGAGCGTCTTGTTCCTCATTGATCTAGCATTGCAGAGCACTGCCCATAGGAGCTAAGTGGAGGCTGCTGGCTTAGAGGCTACCTGCCTACTCGGTTCGGTTGGTATGGACACCAACAATATCTGGCCTCTCTCAGACCTATTTCACCCCTGGGTATCTCCTACTCCTCACCAAACCTATATTGCCCTCCCATTAGCACCAACGCACCCCACCGCCTACCATCCTGCCTCCTAATGATACCCACCTCCCTGAAGCACCTACAGTATATGCACTGCTGACTGGTGGGTCATCAAAGGGGTTGAAGTCCAACAGCTGGGATGGGGAGTAGCTAAACTGAGGGGTCCTACTTCCTTGGCACATTATGCCCCTACACTAGACAATCCTCACACACTGTGATAAACTCCCCACAACCCACAACTTCCACGGATACACTCTAACTATCTAACCAAACTAGCCAAATACCCATTTACTTACAATCATTAATACAGAAAAGTTAGCTACCCACATGCACCATCATTAACACCGCTACACTAACAATACACACCAGCCCACTCCCTCCCAATTCAATAAGCAAATAAAATCACTACAATTTAACAGGAGGTGGCACACTGCAGAGGTGCCCTTCCCCCCATCCCCACTACTTTTCACACTTACCTTCAAACCCCTAGCTGAACACATTAGGGCTACTGTTAATATCAAAGGCCTGACATTGCAGGGCGGTATATTGCATAAAATCACCTTATATGCAGATGATCTTCTGTTGCATATTACTGACTCAGGATCCTCTGTCCCTGCTCTTGTCCAAACACTGTCAGAATTCTCCTGTTTCTCAGGGTACAGGGTTTTTTGTTTTCCAAGTCAAATTTTATTGATTTTTCATATAGATTACAGGATATAGATCAGCATAGAAGAAATACATTAGATAAAATCTGATGACAATAAGGTAGTAGAGTACATAGGATAGAAAATTAACATGAAAGTATTTGAAATGTATTTCCTGACATTACTATTATAAAAGTATTTATAGATATTTATGAATCTACCTGACTGTTAGGCTGAGAAAATAACAGCAGTCCAACCAGGTTATATTCAAACTAAATAACAGGGGGCCTGGTGGGCATGCAGGACCAAACAACAAACACAAGAGCAACATTCAGGAACACATAAAACTTGAGAGCTGGAATTGCATGCTTCTAAATGGATGAATTCAAGAACATTCTGTCTACCAAAAATATACATATAGAAGCTGTTACAGAGACATGGTGGGATGCAAATGATGATTGAGACCAGTACATAGCTGGGTACACCCTTTACAAAAAATCAAGGGAGTACAGGAAGGGGGGTGGGGTAGCTCTCTATATATATCTGACAATATTAAATCTGAGGGGAGATATATATGGATATGGATACACCAGACCAACTCTGGATAAAAATAACACCCTTAAAAAAACAAAAATAATAATGGGTATTATTTATAGACCCCAGGCGTCAACCCAACAAGCTAACAGGATTTTAATAAACAAACTCCTATTATTAAACCCCGAAGAAAGAATATTAATTTTAGGAGACCTGAACCTACCAGGTATAAACTAGGGAGCATTATCTGGAGAAACACATTCAGAGATGGATTTCCTGGATGCATGTGACCAGATAGGTCCCATGCAGAGGGTAGAGGATCCAACTAGGGGATAAAACACACTGGACCTTGTCCTAATGAATATGGGGGATACTATAAATGAATGCATGACAACTGCACCATTGGGAACAAGTGACCACTTGAAAATCGAATTGAAACTATCTGAACCATTATACATACATACAGGGACTACAATTATCCTTAACTTTAACAACACAAACTTTGCTAATATCAGGACAAACCTTGGAACTTTGCAGTGGGAAAAGGATTTCAGAAATAAATCACTAAATGAATCATGGGGCATTTTCTCTAAAAATATCCAAAAGGAAATAACAGACAATATTCCTTTTAAACACAAATATTCACCTAAGAATAATAAGAAACAGTAGTGGACACCATCTATTGAAAAGCTAATTAATAGGAAGCATAGATTATTTAAGAAATGGAAAACAAACAAAACTGACAAAATTAGAATCCAGTACACTAAATTATCTAACTTTATAAAAAAAAATCAAAAGGGCCAAAGCTGAACATGAAATAAACTTAGCCAAAAGAGTGCATGGGAACTACAAAGCTTTCTATTCATGTATTAACAACATAAAAGGCAACTCAAACAGTACAGACCCACTCAAAAATGCAGATGGGGATTTGACCTCTAACAATAAAGAAATGGCGGACCTAACAAACTTTTATTTCTCATCAGTATATAACAGAAATAAAAATAACCAGACATCAGTCACTCCAGGACACACAACATCAGATAGGATAATATTAAAAGTTTCCAATGTCGAAGTGAGGTTAAACAAATTAAACCCAAATAAATCTCCAGGGCCAGATGGATTACACCCAAGAATCCTTAAAGAAATGGGAAGTATACTAGCTCCACCCCTAACCCACATAGTCCAGAAGTCACTGGATACAGGAGAAGTAGTCAATGTTGAACAGCAACAGTTATTCCAATTTTCAAAAAGGGGAATAAATTGTACCCTGCAAATTACCATTCCATAAGCCTTACTGCTATTCCATCAAAAATTCTGGAAGGGCCGGCCTGTCAGCACAGTGGTTGGATTTCTGTTCACGATGCCAGCGACCTTGGTTCGGGAGCAGACCCGAGTTATCGGAGGGCTGGCCGGGGGAGAAGGATCGAGCATTCCTGGGACTGCTCCCCTCCAGCGGGAGGGAGGGGACATGGCTCGGCATGTGCTGGCTCCTGGTGTATGCCAGGGGTATGGCAGCACGTCGATGCCTTGGGCTTGTCTGACCACAGGTGAAGGTCTGGGGGTTCTGCAAGCTGGCTGACACCACGAGGGAGGATGTTGCAGATGTCGGCACTTGCACCTGACGTCAGGGCACCCATGATACCCATAGAGAAAACTGGAAAATGCCCTCCAGCCTCAAGTAGATGCAGCCCCAGAACTAACCCTCATGCCACTGCCTGCCGTTCCACTGCAGGACCAACAAAATAAAGATGTGTTCAGGGTGTACAGGCCTCACCTCAATCCTCGCCTGGGGGGGATAACCGTGGCTCCATGGGGGACCATATGATGGATCAGGTAGGTGGAAAGCAGGTATAGTCTCCCAGGGGACTCCTGAAGGTACGAGGCTGGAGGGGCGTAGGAGGGGATAAACAGATATTATACAAAAATTAAAAAATTCTGGAAGGAATACTTAAGGACGAGATTATAAAACACCTACATAAAAATCATCTAACAGACCACTCTCAGCATGGGTTTGTTAAGGGAAGGTCATGCCAGACAAATATGTTGCCATTTTATAGCAGGGTGATAGAAAGTCAGGATCTAGGAACCCCAGTGGATGTCCTATTTTTTGACTTTTCTAAGGCTTTTGACAGGCTTCCCCATCCTGAACTAATACAAGAAATGGGCAAATTAGGAATCCATCCATCTATAACAAACTGGGTACAGAAATGGTTAGATAACAGGAAACAGCGAGTGTGTATCAGAGGAAAATTTTCTGAATGGTCATAGGTGGCAAGTGGGGTTCCCCAGGGATCAGTGTTGGGCCCTTGTCTTTTTAATCTATATGTGTCTTCTCTGCAAATTGACCATAACAGAGTATGGCTGCATAAATTTGCAGATGACTGCAGGATAGGAGCAGAAATCAGCAGATGTCTAAACACATCAAATTTGCAAAAGACCATTGACAACATAGTCAAATAGACAAAAGAAACTAAACTGACACTAAACCAAGAAAAATGTTACATCATGCACCTGGGAAAAAGAAACCCTAGAATATCTTATAACCTAGGAAATGTATCCTTGAAAACAATTGAGGAGGAAGGAGATCTAGGAACCATAGTGTCTAGTGCAGGGTTTTAAATAGCCGGTATTGCATCGCATTTTGCGATGTGAAACAGCTGCTTGTGCTACCCATTTGTAATTTTGGATCACTAAAAATGCGATACATCCAGAGGAAAAGTGATTTTGCTGCTTTTCCCTTCCACCAGCTGGCTGCGTTTTTTTTCTTTTCATACATCCGCTTCCGATTGCTACGTGAGGGGTCCTGACCAATCAGAGAGAGGAAGAACGGAGTTGCCGCTCAGTCTGAGAGTCAAGTTGTGTTGCGGGGGACATTGGGAGTGGCGGGCATTCAAAAATTAAGTAATCTGGTATGATACATGTGGCAATGGCTCAGCAGCTCCGGACGTTAACCCTGAAAGTTGGAACTCCAGACACAGCAGTTATGGCAGCAGAGGGCACCCCCATCGCGGACAGGAGGACATGGTGAGTTGAGAAGCATTTCTCAGGGTTGGGAGTGTGTGTCTCCATCACAGGCTTGTTAGGACTCTGGATGAGGAGCTCATGGCATTGCAGAAGTACAGGCTGCAAATTATGGCCGTGAACTGAAGAGTTTCCTGGTATACAGAATGGCTGATTTAGGTGGTGTAAACAATTATGTCTGTGATTGTGAGGTGTTACCCGACATACACAGTGGTGGTTGGATTAAGCTAACTTTAACAAATGAGAGAGGAGTAACCCTGCTGATGAGTGAAGTTTGTGTAGCGTTCATTTCTACCTTGTGCTATTGGGCTGCTGCTTGGTTCCCCATTGCCTAGAAGTGTGCTGTAGTGGTTGTGACCAGGGCTGTGAGTGTTTTCTTTTCCTCAGATCTTTGTGCACTAGTACATGGAGAAACATGTAACTGATTTTTTTTATTTTGTGAGTTGATCCATCACTGTGGGCCATGTTGGATTCAGTGCTTACAAAATGTGAGGGAATAGACTGATGGCAGTGGTGTTCTCACAGTACTGCGGAGTCTAGTGGGATGGCCAAGAGAGACACATGTCTTAAGCATGAGGGGTCCAGTCTTAAAAGTTTATGTTACCTGGGTCTTCTGCCAACAAAGACTGTGAGGGGGCTAAATTGAGACAGAGATAGAGAGAGAGAAACAGACTGTGTCATGTCTGAGTGTGGGGGAGAGAGAAAGAGAGACTGAGAGACTGTGTCATGTGTGAGAGAGACTGTCATGTCTGTAAGAAAGAGTGTGTCATGTCTGAGTGTGAGGGGAGAGAGAGAGAGAGAGAGAGAGAGAGAGAGAGAGAGACTGTGTCATGTCTGAGTGGGGGGGGAGACTGATTCTATCAGCACTTTTCTATGTCCCTATTTATTATTTTTATTTTTTTATTTATTTAGTTTTTGTTGACCGGTTAAGTGCACTAGACAAATCCTGCCTATTTTCAGGCACGATCCGGGGGAAGGAGATACAGATGAATGCCAACTAACCTTGAACCAGATTAAGCTGTTGGTGGTATTTTAAGTGAATGAGGGAAATTTGGCCAGGACACCGGGGAAGTTCCCCTACTCTGCTTCCTGTGAGCAGGGGGGTCCCATTTTCATGTGGGACCAAGATGGCTGCCTCTGGTCATGCTGTGGAGGACATGGAGGTGTTGGAGGCAGGGGAGTCGGTCTCCTCCGCTGTCTCTGGATTGCCAGAGACCTCATCGATTCTTCCTCAAGCTTCTTCTAATGGATCTAAGTTGCATGCATCTCCCAGTTCGTTTCCTTCCTCAAAAACCTCGATGGATTAAAGTAAGCAAACAATTGTTTCTTCCCAGTCTGTTCCTATACTGCAACAGCTAGCATCTGCTAAAGAGTCTCTACAGAATACTGAATGTTTACAACCTACAGATGTGGACGCTTTGCTATTACTTGAGGAAACACGCTATCTTACAAAGAAACAGGAGCTTTTAGCACTTAAGAACTCAGCTTTGCAGCTGCCTACTGATTCTGACTCACTGTTGCAGACTACTGCGTCAGACACCCGAAAGGCAGCCTTGACATTTCCGCATTCCAATGTGGTCTGTTCGATGATTTCTTCTGCTCCTGCTGCTGAAACTTCTCCTGAAAACCTTGCTGTTTCCCCCGATCTTCTTTCATGAACCTCTGCGTCTGACTTGCCCCCTGCAGAGGTTGTTCCTCAGGGAGACTGGTCAGTTGACTCTGCTCTTGTTGCAGCAGGGCAGGAGAGGGATCCAGTTGTCGGTACCTGGCGCTCCGGTCCTTCCCCCATTCGGATCACCCCTGCAGACGCCCCAGCTATTTCTCCTGTGCAAGACCAGTTGGACTTTATGCTTACGCCTGCTTTGTGCTTAACACAGAATCCAATCCTCAATTTACTGGTTTCCACTTCTCGTGTAGCTCCGTTTTCAGACTCCGACCCTCTTCACCGAAGTTTTCTGTTCCCACCCAACAGGCTAAGAGACACAATTACAGATTACAGTATTTGGGGGGTTTACCTGCAATGCCTGATAGGGTTTTTGTTGGGCGCACTTTGCTTAAAGACTCAATGAAATTTGCTGCTTATGATATCCACGCATTGATACATGTTTCTAATGAGTCCCATTTTGATGTAAGTTTTAAAACCTTAAAAGGTTTAGAGAAATTTTGGTCCCAATTTCATCTGTTGAAAAATACCCCTTTATGGTCACCTTTTAGTGCAATTCCTTTAACAAAACCTACACAAAAGACTGTCACTATTCTGTTTAGAAATGAAGGTGTTAGTTTGAACGATATTACAGTTTGGCTGAAACAAAGATGTACAGTGCTCTCTGACCCTGAAGCTATTTTTGATTCGGAAAATTTGTGGACGGGAGGGTAGAAGGTTAGGGTTATGCTCTGGACTACTGATACTGGTATTCAACATCTACCCAATAGTTTTCTGTTAGGCAGGGATAGGGGAGTTTTGTTCTATTCTGGAAAACCTAAAGCCTGTTATAAGTGCGGTTCCACTTCTCATCTCAGCAGCATTTGTGACACTATTAAATGTACTGTTTGTGGTGGTCTTGGTCATGCAGGCTCACAGTGTACTGAAGAACCTCTCTGTGTTTTATGTGAAGACCTGGGACATACTTTTCAGCAATGTTCCTGGGCTGCCCATAATTCTCCTACTTTAGCTGATGGAGAGGAGCAACAGCTTATTATTACAGTGGCCCAACGTTCTAACATTAGGTCCCTCTTTACTTCTACAGTTGCCCTCCCTTCTACTACTTTTAGTTGAATCACATAGTGTTGTTTCCACTGCCACTGTAGTAACTACTGGGAGGATTTGACTGAGCCTGTCCCACAACCTGTTCCATTTTCTCTACCTCCCCACCCTCCTTCTTCCCCAGTTCTTCCTAGCTGTTTTACTTCAGGTGCCTCTTCTATGGGACCCCTTCCCCGGCACCATTAGAAAAAATGGAACCTTCCCCTTCTGACCCTTTTACTATACCTTCTAGAATTACAAGGGGTTCAAGAAAGTTTGGTTCACCTTCCTCTAAGGCTCAGAGGGTAGAAACTCTCTCTTTGATGAATAAATATGAATTGCTGTGACATACTTCTGAAAACACAGACTCTGACTCTTCTTCTGTCCAGTCCTCTCACCCTGAACTTACTACAGATACTGAAGTCCCTATCGACAATGTGGGGTCCCAAAAAAGGAAAGCCAAGGCCAAGACAAAACATAAAGAATGTACCCCGAGAAAGGGTAGACAGAGGTGATTGCTATGCATATGTCTACTTCTTTTGCAATATTACATAGATTACATAGACAATACTGAGCATAACATTCATCCGTGAGCTCACAAGTAACACCTAATTATATCCTTTTATATTCTTCCTTTCCAAGAATTTATCTAGCTGTGTTTTAAATTCCTGCATTGTATTGCTTTCCACAACCTCTCCTGGTAGCATATTCCAAATTTCTGTTACCCTATTACTTAACCAGTATTTCCTTCTATTTGTTTTATATCTATCCTTAACCAGTTGGTAACAATGTGCTCTAGTGTCATATATTTGAGCCCTTTAACAGCCCAGTAAGTCCCATAAGTTAGTATCGGTCCATGCCTCTATATCAAACACATATCGCCTCTCATTCTACGATATTCCAGGAATACAGCTCCAAATCCTGCAGTCTCTGCTCATAACTCAATCCATCCAATCCCTTGATTCTCTTTGTAAGTCTCCTCTATACCCTCCATCCATTACAACATCCCCGTCTTATCGGGCCCAAAACTGGACACAGTACTCCACGGGGACGTACCAATGCATTATACAGAGGCATCACAACCTGCCTATCTCTACTTTTTATGTGTCTCAATATACAGTGTGTTATACTACCCGCCTTTTTAATAGCTGTATTACAGTGTAAGCTGAAGCCAAGATCTTTATTAACCATAACCCCCAAGTCTTTCTCTTCATCCACTACTTTTAGTACAGATCCTCCTAAATTATACTGGAATTTGTTTCATCTTCCTAATGTCTCTATTATTAAGATTCTAGATTTATGCCCTGGCAGAGTATTATTGATAGACTTTAGGTTCCTTTCTATCCCTTTTCGGGTTATCAATATTTATGCCCCACAAACCAAGCCGCTTAGGATTGAACTCTTGAAAGTGATTCGACCCTATCTTTACACCTCTATGCACGTCATTTTTGGTGGTGATTTCAATTGTGGGTTGTCCACTAAGGACAGGTACTCATTCTCAAAAACCACAAAATTATTTTGTGATACCACTTTTCTCAAAAATATTTTATTTTCTGCAAAACTGAAGGATGCTTATCTTTCTCTCACCCAGACACATACCCCTACCTTTCATAAAGGTTCTTTAGCTACCCGGATAGATTTTTTTTTGTGTCCTCCTTTTTACAAACTTCCGTTGCTGAAGTACAGGTGGCTGAATTTTCAGATCATGATTTGCTTACCAATTTTCTTCATCCTAAGAATGTTGCAACTTTTGGTCCTGGCACTTGGAAATTTAATGTTTCCTTATTAGAGAATTCTCTGTTGTTAACATTTCTTAAATCTTTTTTTCAAAACAGAAAATCTGTGTTTTTTTCTTTACGATGATCCTTGATGGTGGTGGTTAGATATGAAGAAGGATTTGACGAAATTACTGAAATCCTTTAGCAAAACCCATCATGAAGATTGTTATTTCACATACCATAGGACACAACATCAGCTGCAAAAACTCCTTACCCTTTCGTATACCACTGGCCAGGATTTTTCTTCACAAATTAGTACCCTGAAAAAATCTTTAATGGAATATCACTCCAAAAAATATGCTTCAATGCAATAATGTCAACGTTTTAGTGCAAAAGGTGCCTATGATGTGATCTGCCTGTTTGCACATTTTCATAAACAGATTATGGGGAGAACCATTGATACTATTGTGGCTGAAGCTGGTCATACAATTACTGATTCTAGGCTTATCCAAAATTATGTGGCCGAGTATACTCAAAACTTATTCAGTCCATTCCCTATATGTCTACATGATATATCGACCTTCCTTAGTCCCATTTCTGTTCCTGATGTGCAACAATCAGTATCTGATATGCTTGCTTGTGATATTCAGGCATGAGAAGTAGTTGAGGTCATCACAACTCTGCGATCTGGAGTATCTCCAGGCTTGGATGGCCTTCCGAATGAGCTTTATAAATTGCTTAATATTGAGTTGAGCGTGGAATTGTCCGCAGTTTATAACTTCCTTTTAAAAGCTGATGCTTTACCATTAGAATTTAATATGGGTAGTACCTTCTATATCCATAAGAAAGGAGACAGAAAATTATTGACTAATTGGAGGCCTCTTAGCCTATTGAATATGGATTTTAAAATTTTACCTAAAATTATTGCTCTCCGTCTAGCAAAGCTGCCCCTCTTGTTATTTCGGAAGCTCAATCTAGTAATGTTCCAGGCAGAAGTATACATAATCATGTCCTTTTATTATGGGAATTGGTGGAACATGGCAATTCAAATATGTTAACAGGCCTCCTCTATTCATTGGATCAAAGACAGGCATTTGATTCGGTGAGTCATGACTTTTTATGGCAGGTTTTGAGACATTATAGAGTTCCTGTGACTACTCTCTCCTGGTTACGCTTATTATATTCTACAGCCACTTCTGTCCCTCTTTTTAATGGCTGGAAGGGTCCTTTGATACCTTTAAAGAGAGGTGTTAGACAAGGGTGTCCACTCAGTCCCCTTTTGTATATCTTTTTTTTGGATCCCTTACTTCGCACCATTAATACAGCACACAATGTTAGGCCTATTTGTTCCTTACCACTTTCTGTTTTAGCCTATGCTGATGACATGAGTTTAATAGTAGCTGATGTTCCTTCAGCAGATGCATCTCTCCATCTCTGTAAGTCCTTTGGTCTTGTTTCAGGAGCATCCCTGAACTTGGAGAAATGTGTCGGTCGATGGCTTGGATCTCAGCAGTCGAATGATGTAATAGTTTCCAGTATTGCACTTTGTGACACCCCTATTAAGATTTGGGGCATTTTATTTGGCTCAGGTCCTTTAGACATTCTCAACTGGACTCCCAAACTGGACCTAGCGCAGGCCAAAGTTTCTCTTTGGAACACCTGGCAACTCAATAAAAAAAGAGGGTTTACTTGATAAAGTCTCACTTGCTCCTGATTTTTTTTGTTTTTATGTTTTTCCCCCTCCCCATGTTTTGGAAACCAAACTTCTGAGTATATTTTTTCAGGCATTATGGGGCAGCCGCCTGGATCCCATTAAGCGTTCCATTACCTGCTTACCTTTCAAGGAAGGTGGTCTTAATATGATATACCCATTATTTTTTTATAATAGTTTATTTTTTGTGACTACTCTTAAACCACTTTTAGTTAATTATGATGTGGGATGGGAATTTTATTTTTTTCAATCCTGTCAACCCTGGTTTCATCTTTGGGACCTTAACACTTTGACACAGGTTAAACATGTATCGTCTACCCCTTCTTATCTTCGTGATACCTTTTGCCATTTAAAACAATGGAAGATTACTAGCCATATGATTATGACTAAAAATAGGAAAGCCATTTATAATTTTTTGATAGATACCACTTGTGCAGACCTTGTAATTTTTCCCAAATGTCCCCCTACTTCCTTACCTGCTTTATACACACTATTAAGGAATCCTCACATCCCCCAGAAGATGTGGGATCTACAATGGCTTAGTTGTCATGAACGGATCAATATTAAGGCAAATCATAAACATAAACAGCTGAATGAAAGATTGTGTTCCAGACCTTTATGTGTAAATCAGGATGAAACAATACAACACCTGTTTTTTCTTTGTTCCTATATCACTGGTTTTTGGTTATTTTTAGCGAACAGATGGAAGGAACCTTTATTTACTTCTGTTAAGTAACAGAAGAGATGTTATTGTATGATAGGTTTCCAGCGACCTGGAAAAAGTGGAATATTGACACCCTAAACTTATTGTTTACCGTCATTAAATGGCATTTATGGACTGCTCGCTGTCTTTTCACCTTGCAGCAAAAAGATATGTCCCACCTACTGATGGTCCAAAGTATTGAACAGGATTTAAAAGATGTTTATTTTTCTGAACTAAGAAGTTTGTCATCTGGATCATTGTTTGCTTTATGGAAATGCTTACCATGGGTGACTGATTCTGATTTTCCTGTTACATGAGTCTTTTGTATTTATTTTTGTCGATGTGATTTTGGTTTGTAGTTTTTTTGTCAATAAAAATTTCCCCTACTCTTTTCGATAAGTGCCATGGGATCTTTAACATCCACCTGAACTACCACTAATCCAGGCAGATGGAACCTCGGTTTAACGTCTCATCTGAAAGATGGCACCTCAGATGTGCAGCACCCCTCTCATGCTGCACTACAGTGTCAGTACTGGGATATTAACCCAACTGCCAGATGTGGGAACTGAACCCACAGCCCTCTGATCTCCCGGCCTCAGAGGCGAGTATGCTACCTATTGAGCCACTGACACTGCCCCCTTCTTAGGGTACATCTTGCTTTATGGTATTATAGAATCCCTGACCTTATCAATGCAGCACAGGCTGGTGGTATGGAGTCCAGATAGAGCCCCCATATCCTTTCAAAGTGATCCCCTCTCTCCCTGAGGGGGCAAGTTAGTGTTTCCAAAGGGGAGCACCAGTATAAGTTCTTCTCCCATTGTAACTGTCAGTGTCGCCTCTGACAGCCATGTGCTCTGGATGCAGTGCTTAGCCAGTACCAGTAGGAGCCAAATATTTCTGTGTTATGGCAGCCACTCTTCCTTCTCTTGTTCTTGCATGCCAAACAAGGGTATAGGGTGTTACCAGGATTCTGCACTTGTGTATATCTCCTACCATAGCAGCTGTCTCTTGCCAGAATGGCTGACGTCTGCCACAGTATCAAAAATACTGAAAATGTATTACGACTTCGATGGAGCACCTACTACATATGGGGAGACACTCTCGGATTAAATTTATACACCACCTGGGGTAGTTGGTAAAGCCTAATGATAAATTTATATTGTGTTTCTTTGTATTTATTACAGATAATCCCATGTGGGTCATGCAGAAGGATTGCTACCCCTTTTCCAGTATAACACACCCTAAGTCTGTCTCCCACTGCATCATGGGCTTCAGTGAAGGGTTGGAACCCAACAGGCAGCTCTCAGACACCACTGTAGATATCATCTGTTTGGGTCATTGTCTTTTTGTTTAAGATAACCTGCTCCAGTGGGCCAATCTTAGCTACCTGGGGTTATTTCCTATCTAGGCCTCCCATGCAATGTTAAGGTTGCACGTAAAAGTAACAGTGGGTATTAGGTATTTCCCATATCCTCTGGATCTCTTCACATATATGCATCCCCTCTTTCAAGTCCGGATCTCCTAAACATTAAAGAGCTTGCTGCTGCCAGTTCTCACTATTACTCCCCTCCAATCCTTGCAGAAGCTCTAGGTTGCATGCCAGGGTAACACAGAAACATAGAAACATAGAATGTGATGGCAGATAAGGACCACTTGGCCCACCTAGTCTGCCCATTTTCCTACCTAACAGATAAGCTGCAGATTCTAGTTAACCAACAGCTTACTTCCTCCTACCCCCCACTAGGACTGCCTTATGTCTGTCCCATGCATTCTTGAATTCCCCCACTGTTCTTGACTCCACGACCTCCTCAGGGAGGCTGTTCCATGCATCCACAACCCTCTCTGTGAAAAAATACTTCACATCATGATCATCTTTAATCTTCTTTTCAACGCCTTACAGTGTATGAAATATGGTATGTTTTGTAAAACAGTTGCAAACCATTCTAATTGTTGGAGGAGAACCAACCTTGCAAAGACTGGCTGGGAGAGGGCTTCCCTAGTTTCTGTATGTGATTGAGCCTTCGAATGTAATGAGGTCTGTTGCTTACAAGACTTGCTCTTTTTTTCATTTTGTCAATTGTAAGTAACAACAAGCCTGAGAGGCAACATTATAAATGTTACAGTATAGTGTTTGAGTGTAATGTCAGTAAACATATTTTCAATAACAAAAATAACAAAAGAATCCATTCAATATGTAGTTCATAGTGGAAGTTAATTTCCAAAACATATGGGGGCCTATGCACGAAGGCACATGCACTCTGTGCAAAATTGTCATAAATGCAGCGGGCAGCTATATGGTGCACAAGGGACCCCCCCCACAATGCTGCATGCATGAACAACCATGCACGCCACATGGATGAAGGGGACATGCCAAAGCAAGCCATGGAGCATGGTGTGCAATGCACAGAAGTGTGCCACAGCTAAGCGACAACACCCCTAGATCCCGCCATATAAGGCAAAGCTCCCCACCAGGCACAGCGGCACAGAAGTGAATAGCATGCAGGAGAACATCACAGAGACAATGGCAGATAATGATGGAGGTGTGCAGGTGGAAAGGCAGGGCGCGGAGCATCCCGAAACTGCACAGCAGGCAACCAACTGTAGCCACGGCTGTGTGAGGGTGAAATTTGGTGGCCATCCCTGTGCCCCAAATTTCACAGGGGGCAGGTGGCAACCATGGTGGTGGATATCAGGATGCACTACCATCAACTTTATGGGTCCCTGGCACTGAGCACACTCACCGAGGTGAAGGCAAGGCTATGGTTTGACATACAAAGCACTGTCAATGCCGCAGGACCCAAGGCATGGACCCCTGATGCCATCAAACACAAATGGCGGGACCTGTGAGCCACAGTCAAGAGGAAGATCGCAGCAGTGGCACAGGCATGGCAAGGCACCGGTGGCAGATCCCCCAGTGAGGATAGCCAGCTCACATCTGTGGAGAAAATGGTTGCGAACATCCTGATCGACGTCAGTGTCCATGGGGAGGTGGATGGTGTGGACACCCTAGACAGTACATAGGTGGAGGGCAGACACCTGTACACATGTGCAGTGCCCATAGGTCTGGACTAACAGAACTTTGATCCTCCCCCCAGACCTGACAGGGCAGGCAGGCACCCAAGCAGCAATGGAGCCACACCAGCAGGACACTGCAGGAACACTGCTGGCAGAGGAGGATGGCAGTTAGGCAGGATCAGGAACTGGTGAGTGATGGTGCCATATGCACCCCTGCAAGACACGCAATGTGTGCCATGACCAGCCTGACTAACAATACCTTCTCCCCCACAGGTACTGAGCAGGACACCGAGGCCCCATGGAGACCGACACCGAGGAGGACAGCATCCCTGATGCAGCTGACAAGGAGTTGCAAGCCACTGCAACTGCCAGTGGAGAAAGCGGCAGCATTGGACAGCAGCAAACACCCAGTTCCCAGGCATGCCAGGTGCTCAATGCAGCTGGAATATGCCCACAGCAACCTGTGCGTGGCTGAACAATGATGAAAAGGAGTGCTCCCGCCAGCCGTGAGATACAGAATGTGGAGGACAGCCCCAGCGAGGGTCCATCATGGCGTCCGCTTGGACGAGGTCACACGGAACGCATGCAGGCCACATTGGCAGGCTAGTACCAGGAGCTGTACCAGGTTGAGGCTGACCACCTGATGCAACAGCACCGTAACACTGAAGCACTGTGTGCCCTGACCACAGAGGTGCGTGGCATGCGCCGTAGCATGGACCGCATTACGGATGCCCTTGAGTGGCTGGTCCACAACACCATAGAATGGCACGAGGTCCACACAGACCATGATGAGCGGTGACACACATCAGTGCCCACCAGCACAGGCAGCCTACACTGCCCCCCAGGGACAGGACTGGACAACACAGACACCCTAGGGCTGGCCGACATACCCGACCTGGCACCGCCGCATGACCATGATGCCGAGTCACACCCTGATGATCCAGAGGACATGGGCACACAGGGCACTGAGGGTGACTGTACAGGACCTGTGGGGGAACATAGCACCACCGATGAGGCAGACATGGCTGAACACCAGATGGGCCGTGCACCTGGCAGACGGTGTGCCCATGGCTCCAGCAGACACCAGCCATCCTACCGGAGGATGGGAACATGTACCTCTACCCAGCTGTTGGCCAAGCCCAGTGATAAGCTGTCACAGTGACATGGCACACCGCCAGGCATGGCCACACACACCACGTGGGTGCACAGCACCAATGCACACCCACACAGTGGAGCATTGCACCAACACCCCCACCCACAATGGAGTACAGCACAAAAACGTGCCCCCACAAAGATGTAATGCACCAACACAGGCACCCACACAGATGGACAGCACCTCATGAAGGGCCCCCCCCGGTGAACAGCACCTCATGAAGACCTCTTCCATGAACAGCACCATGGAAAGGCACCCCCAGACGTACAGCGACACATGTGGTCACACCACCATACCAGTGCACCCCCCAGGGAATGTAATGCCCCCCCAACTAAACATCCAGTGGGGCATGACATCTGTCACAGGCCCCCCTGGGATGGTTGCCAACATGTGGTGCCAGCATGCAGTTGTCCTGCAGCACCCCCTCAGAAAGGGTGCACTCAGCGCAGGGCTCGTCATCGTGTAGCCTCCACCTTCTCCTGCCTACGCACATACAGGGTGCTGTCGCACATCATGCATAGAGTGGTCCCTCACTGCTGCACAAAGGTGACAGTCCTGCACACACACACAGCATCCCACTCTGTCGAACACCACCCTCTGTCCGACACACCCATGGTGCACCGTCTACCGCCAAAATGCACCCAGCACGCGTGCTACCCTAGCCTCCGAACCACCGGCGATCTCTGGTCCCCAGCATGAGCCCACATCACTATCCACTGGTGGTCCGTCCAACGGTTGAACCCCTGGTATGGGTATGTCACACTGCAGGGCGATATTGTTTTCTTTTTTTTTTATTATATTTTATTGTTTTACAAAGAAAACAAGTAAGCAATAATACCCAACAAGGTGGGCGGTATTGGGCAATACCGGACCACCCAAGGGCATAATGAGGCCTGACGCCACAGGCAGAGGGCCTTATAGTCCCTGGAAGGTCCAGTATTGCCCAACACCACCCACCCTGGAGGGTTTTATTGCACTTAGAAAATGACCCATAGGTGACATTTTTGAAAAATATATAAAAATAGTAACACATACATCTAAAAATAAATAAAAATCAATTACAATTGTATTTTCATGTAAGGTAGACCCTGAAGTGGTAGAATCACCAGTGGAGGGTGCTGCTGCTTTTTTTGTTAGTTTGTTTTCAATGTGGATATGCTCCAGCTTATTGTTAACTTGCTGGTTTCGGTTCCCCTCCCCCCCATACTCACAAACAGACCAGTGGATTTAGTTGCTTTTACCAGCTCCTAATCAGGATAGGGGAATGTACTGGTTGCTGGGTGAAATGTGGTAACTGTATTTTAAATTAAAATGTGCCGCCAGGTTCCAGCGCAAATTTGAAAGTCGTGAGTGTCCTGTGCTAGCTTCAAAGCCTGTTGCTGGAGCGCGATCAAGAATCCACTAGGCAGTTCAGAAAATTGATGTTTAAAATAAAACTATGATTTCTGTTTTTAGTGATTTTTTCTTGTTTCTTTCAAGGGCGACTGTGTTGTTGAACGGGGGAATAGCGCGAGCCACGCTAGCATAGCTGTGTGAGGAAGTGTCGATTGTATCTTGGTATTTAAAAAACTGGCAGGTACATTTGTGTATTTTTCTTTTTTAAAACTGAAGATCTGAGCCAGCCCGGTGGCACTGAGGGTTGAGGTTCTGGATGCCACACCTTGCACCATGCCGGCAACCCGGGTTCAGGAGCGAACTCGGGCACCAGGGGTTGGCAGAGGAGGGAGAGGATTGAGTGTCTGGTAGACTGCTCTCCTTTCCCAGGGGGAGGGCTGTGGGGAAGTCCAGCATCCTGGTGACCCCCGATGGAGACTGAGGGTACTACAGGATGCAGACTTGCAAGACGGGGGCGAGCGTGGTGGACGTCGGCAGGGTTGCCATGTGCCATGGCGTCATTGCACACCACACTCGGGGGGGGGAATCCGGGTAGCAAAAAATCCTCCCTTGGACTGCGGAGATGAAGAGGGCACCAGTGATCCTGCCCACATCCCACCACTGGCTCCCTCACATCGGACTCCTCCTCCTCAGGCACCAGCCAGTGCCCAGGTAGGCCTTTGAGTTTGTAAGGTCACCACGGGTGGGCGAGCCTTCCCTCAGGGGTGGGTTGCCAGGGGACTGACCTGCCTGGGGTCGGGGGGGGAGGAGTTCTGACTAGTGGGGAGTTCAGGCAGGGAGTGAGAGGCTTGACCGAGAGTGCACCTCGGAAGGATGCCCAGTCCATGGGGTGCAATAAATAGAGTTAAAAAAAAAAGACTGAAGATTTGATTAAACAGGTGCTGCGGAGGTGACTTCTATCACTCGGGGGAAGGGTTACCTGACTCGGCGGTCCACTTTGCAGAAGCTTCGTCTAGGTGCCGGCAATGAAGCAAGTGAGTGGCTTCCTAAGGCAGACTTTTGGGGGGCAGAAACAAGAGTGGGTCTTCAGAATGGGGTTAGGTTTTTTTTTCTTCAGAGGATTGAAAGGCAGGAGACTTTGTGGGCATGGTTTACGCATGTCTGTGTGGTGGGGCAGAGTCTGTTTTTCCTCTTGGAAACTGATAGAGAATAACATGGTGGCTGGCCAGTTTGGGGGTGCCCAATGATACCTTAAGTAATGGGGCACCCTGAACTGGCACTTGTTTTTTAGCAGGCTCTATTGAAAAATACCCGCCCGTTAAAGCAAGTGTACTGGCCTATCAGAATGCTAGAATTAGCATACCCATTTTCTAATTACATATAACATACTCATAGAAACATAGAAACATAGACTTTGACAGCAGATAAGGACCGCTTGGCCCACCTAGTCTGCCCATTTCCCTACCTAGAGGATAAGCTGCAGATCCTATTTAACCAACAGCCTATTTCATCCTATCCCCCACAAAAATTGCCTTATGTCTGTCCCATGCATTCTTGAATTCTCCCACAGTTTTAGACCCCACAACCTCCTCAGGAAGGCTGTTCCATGCATCCACCACCCTCTCTGTGAAAAAACACCTCCTCACATTGCCCCTGAGCCGTCTCCCCTCTATCTTCAAATTGTGTCCCCTTGTTCTTGCACATCTCTTTTTCTGAAAGTCCTCTTGGACTTTGTTGATTCCACTGAGGTACTTAAAAGTTTCTATCATGTCCCCCCTCTCCCTCCTTTCCTCAAGGGTATACATATTAAGATCCTTTACTCTCTCCTCATATGGCTTCTCTTGCAGACCCTGCACCATTTTAGTTGCCCTCCTCTGAACTGCCTCCATTCTGTCTATGTCCTTGCGGAGATGGGGTCTCCAGAACTGGGCGCAGTTCTCCAGGTGGGGTCTCATCAACTGTCTGTACATGGGGATAACAACTTCCTGTTTTCTGCTGGTGATACCTCTCCCTATACATCCCAGTATCCCCCCAGCCCTCCCTACCGCCTTCTCACACTGCTTGCCAACCTTAAGGTCATCTGATATGATTACCCCCAGGTCCCTTTCCACTTTGTTGTTGTTACTACCTCCCCCCCATTGTGTAATCTTCCCCTGTGTTTTTGTTTCCCAGGTGCATTACTTTGCGCTTCTTTGCATTGAATCCAAGCTGCCATACTTCTGACCATTCCTCCAACCATGCCAGGTCCCTTCTCATCCTTTCCATGCCTCCCTGTGTATTAACCCTGTTGCAGATCTTTGTGTCATCTGCAAAGAGGCATACTTTTCCTTCCAGTCCCTCTGCAATGTCACTTATAAAGACATTAAAAGGGACTGGACCCAGTACTGAACCATGCAGTACCCCACTAGTAACCCCTCTTTCTTCAGAGTGGACTCCATTTACAATTACCTTCTGTGTCCTGTTGTTCAGCCAATGTTTTACCCAGGCTACCACCCTGGGATCCACTCCCAGGCTGGTTAATTTGACTATTAATCTTTTGTATGGGACTGTGTCAAATGCCTTGCTAAAGTCTAGGTACACCATGTCTACATCCCCACCCTGGTCTACTACTTTGGTCACCCAGTCAAAGAAATCTATTAGATTCATCTGACATGACCTTCCCACAGTGAACCCATGCTGCCTTGGGTCCTGTGCCCCACTGACCTCTAGGTACTCAACAATTCTTTCCTTCAGAAGTGATTCCATCACTTTCCCTACCACAGAGGTCAAACTGACAGGTCTGTAGATTCCTGCCTCTGTCTTGGTCCCACTTTTGTGAAGGGGAGTCACACCCACCTTCTTCCAGTCCTCAGGTACCACACCATTCTCCCATGATTTGTTAAAAGGGGTAGTCAGTGGTGTCACTAGTTCTCTGCTTAATTCTTTTAGAATTCTGGGGTGAATTCCATCTGGCCCCATTGCTTTTTCCACCTTCAGTTTTAGGAGTTCTTTCAGAACCCTTTCTTCTGTGAAAGGACTGGGATCGACCCCCCGCTCCAGAGTACTTCTGTTAATTGGATTAGGCACCTCCCCCACTTCCTCTTTGTGAATACTGAACAGAAGTTTTCATTCAGTATCCCTGCTTTTTCACTGTCACTCTCTGCCCACCCGCCATCCATTCTGTTCAGCCTCATTATCCCTCCCTTTGTCTTTCTACGCTCCCTGATATACCTATAAAAGGTTTTATCCCCCTTCTTAACCGAGTTAGCTATCTTTTCCTCAGCTTGTGCCTTTGCTATTCTGACTACCCTTCTTGCTTCCTTCTGCCTTAACTGGTACAGTTCTCTGTCCTGCTCCTTCTGTGTTTACTTATTCTTCTTAAATGCTATCTTTTTCTCCCTAACCTTCACCGCCACCTCTTTTGAGAACCATAGTGGCTTTTTCTTTTGTTTTGATTTGTTTATTTGCTTCACACAAAGGCTTGTTGCCTCTGTGATGGCAGTTTTGATATTTCCCCATTGTTGCTTCACCCCTCATTCTAGCCTGTTTGCTAGTGCTTTTCTAAGGCACTCTCCCATCTTGCCAAAGTCAGCCCTCCTGAAGTCCAAAACCCTCACTTTTGTATGGCTTGACTCTGTAGCTGAGTTTATCGTGAGCCACACTGTTTGGTGGTCACTTGTTCCCAAATGTATACCCACTTCTAGATCTGAGATCCTCTCACTGTCTCCATTTGAGAGTACATGGTCTAAGATTGCTCCCTCATGAGTAGGTTCCAAAACTAGCTGTTTGAGGCTTGCCACCTGAAGAGCATCAAGAATGGCCTTGCTTTTGGATGTGGCTGCCACAAAGGTGCTCCAGTTAACATCTGGCATGTTAAGGTCCCCCATCAATAGTATCTCCCCTTTCTCTGCCATCCTAAGTATGCCTTCTATCATATCCTTTATACCCTCGAGGAAAGGTGGGAGGGGGGGCATGATAGAAACTTTCAAGTACTTCAAGGAAATCAACAAAGTCCAGCAGGGTAGCACCTTTCAGAAAAAGAGATGCACAAGAACAAGGGGGCCCAATTTGAAGATAGACGGGGGGATGGCTCAAGGGCAATGTGAGGAAGCATTTTTTCATGGAGAGGGTGGTGGACACATGGAATGGCCTTCCTGAGGAGGTTGTGGGGTCAAAAACTGTGGGGAAATTCAAGAATGCATGGGACAGGCATAAGGCAATTCTGGTGGGGGTTAGGAAGAAGTAGATTCTTGGTTAACTAGGATCTGCAGCTTATCCAATAGGTAGGGAAATGGGCAGACTGGGTGGGCCAAGTGGTCCTTATCTGCCATCAAAGTTTATGTTTCTGTGTTTACATTATTGTATTTTACAATCTGCAGAACTATATGTGATTCAACTGCACTGGGTGGAAATATGGAACAAACAAAATGCTCTGCATTCGGTATCAGGCCACAACCCCCTCCCACATGACAGGCACACCCCCACATGAGAAGAGAGCTGATCAGGTCTTACTGCTTGCTACTGAGGTACATATTAGCCACTAAAATACTGCCTTATGTTGTATATTTCTTTTATATTGTTGTATTTCACAATCCAGTGCAGCCATTCTGAAAAACACAAGGAGGGGGAGAGAAAATCATGCCTCCAGAGCCCCTTTTAAGCAATACATAGCAATGCATCAGCACAGCTCTGACACTATGCAGCCATAAAAAGGAAAACTCTGCAGAAGACCAAGTGTAGCATAGCCTGTCATGGCTAGCTGTTTGTGTTGCTGCACACACAATTACCATTATGGGTCTGAATGCACAAGTGAGTACGCACTGTCACACATCTTTGTCAGTGACTGGCTTGAGTTTGTGTAAGTGTGCACTCGAACATGCCTCTTGCCTCACAATGAGCACCTGGTGTACGCTCTAATAATGAGGGCATTTTTTGCCATTCCATATCACATAACAGGTGCATTCCAGTGTTTGAGGAACAGTCAAGTAGGCACCTAAAAAACCATGAGAACTTTGTAGAAGACCAAACAGTGCATATCCTGTCAATGCTAACTATTTGTGTTGCTGCACACACCTTTACCACTTATGGGTCTGGATGCACAATTGAGTAGTCAGTATCACAAACGTTGTCAGGGATCAGCTTGAGTGTTTGTGAATGAGCACTCAGATGTGCCTCTTGCCTCATAATGTAAATGCTGTGTGTGTTCTAACAATGAATGCATGTTTGCCATTCAGTATCATAGATCAGATGCATTCTGGGGTCAGAGGAACAGCAAAGTAAGCCCCCCCCCAAAAAAGGGAAAATTGCAGAAGACCAAATGATGCATATCCTGACATGGTTCCTTGTTTGTATTGCTGCACACTCCATTTCAGTCATGGGTCTGGATGCACAAGTGAGTTCTCAATATCACAAACATCTTTGTTAGGGATCAGCTTGAATGTTTGCGAATGAGCACTCAGGTGTACCTCTTGCCTCATAATGCGAACATGGTGTGCTTTCTAATAATGAATGCATTTTTTGCCATTCAGTAACAGTAATCAGGTGAATTCCATGGTCAGAGGCACAGCAAAGTAGGCCTTAAAAAAGAGGAGAACTTTGCAGAAGACCAAGTGATGCATATCCTGTCATGCATAGCTGTTTGTGTTGCTGTACACACTATTACCATTATGGGTCTGAATGTACAAGTGAGTACTCATTGTCACACACATCTTTGTTAGAGAGTGGCTTGAGTTTGTGTGAGTGTGCACTCGGATGTGCCTCTAATCTCATAATGTGCCCCTGGTGTACATTCTAATAATGAATGCATTTTTGCAATTCACTATCACACATCTGGTGCATTCAGGGGTCAGAGGAACAGCAGAGTAAGCCCCTAAAAAAGGAGAAAGTGACAATAAGAGAGCTGATGGATGTCAAAGTGGTGCAAGGTCTGTATCAGAAGCCCTATGAGAGGAGACTGAAAGAGTTCAATATGTACACCCTGGAGGAGAGAATGGAGAGTTGGGATATGACAGAGCCCTTTAAATACCTCAAGGGGGTTAATAAGGTACAGGAGGGAGATATGTTTCAGAGAAAAAGGTGCTGTAGAACAAGGGGTCATGATATGATGCTGGAAGGAGGTAGATTTAGAAGAGATGTGGGGAAGTACTTCTTCACAGAAAGGGTGGTGGATTACTGGAACAACCTTCCATGGGAGGCAGTGGGAGTGAAACTAGTGGTGGGTTTCAAAATGCCTCAGATAGACACAAAGGAATCCTAGGAGGAAGGAGGTGGGTGGAACAGACAGTGCTGTGGGTCTGCAGCAAATATGATCATAAGTAAAAATTGGTAGACCAGATGGACCCAGTGGTCATTATCTGTCATCAGTTTCTATGTTTCTATGTATGACATGTTATGTGATTCAAATAAATACAGTGCACACTTATTAATATGTGCAATGTTGATACTGTAAACTGTGTGGCACACATAATTCATGTTGTACTATGCTACACAGACACAATAATCAAATGGGTAATAATATATGCATTGAGCGAGGGAGAAAAAAATCAAGGAGAAACACATGAAGCCATATGCTACTCAAAATGGTGATACCATGATAGGTACATACTGTGTGAAGTTATTGTATTATGATGGTACCCAGCTGTATACCAATGTTGAGTTAACTACAATATGGAATTTTAGTTATTTTTGTTTTATTTGTAATATTCTAGACACTGTCTACACAGTAATGAAACATAGCCAATGATGCTCCTTACAATTTGCGACCTTGTTTTTTTGTTTTGTTTTCTGTTAGTTTGTTTTTCATTTTTCACCACTTTATTTGTTTCTGGGAAATCACTTGTAACGTGGCTGCAATTCTGTTCAGCCAATTAACTTTTGGTTTGGAGAATGGAAGGGTGTGAAAGAGACAGTGCTGTGGACCAAGTTGGGTCTGCAGTAAAAATGATCATAATTAAATATGGGCAGACTAGATGGGTTTAGCAGTCATTATGTGCAGTCAGTTTCTATGTTTCTATGTGTGACAGGTTATGTGATTCAAATGGATACAGTGTAAAATTATTAAAATGTGCAATGTTGATACTGTAAACTGTGTGGCACACATAATTCATGTTGTACTATGCTACACAGACACGATAATCAAATGGGTAATAATATATGCATTGAGCAAGGGAGAAAAATCAAGTGGAACACGTGTGAAGCAATATACTACTCACAGAGTGGTGACACCATGATAGGTACATACTGTATAAAGTTACTGTATTATGATGGTACCCAGCTCTATACCACTGATGAGTTAACTACAATATGGGATTTTAACTATTTTTGTTTTATTTGTAATAATCCAGACATTGTCTACACAGTAATGACAGATAGCCATAGAAACATAGACTTTGATGGCAGATAAGGACTGCTTGGCCCACCCAGTCTGCCTATTTTCCTACCTATCAGATAAGCTGCAGATCCTAGTTTTACCAACAGCCTTCTTCCTCCTACTTCTCACTAGAATTGCCTTATGTCTGTCCCATGCATTCTTAAATTCCCCCACTGTTTTTGACCCCACAATCTCCTCAGGAAGGCCATTCCATGTGTCTATCACCCTCTCCATGAAAAAGCACTTCCTCACGTTGCCCCTGAATCATCCCCCCTCTATCTTCAAATTGTTCCCCTTGTTCTTGCACATCTCGTTTTCTGAAATATGCTACCCTCTTAGACTTTGTTGATTCCCTTGAAGTACTTGAAAGTTTCTATCATGCCCCCCCCTTCATCAAGGGTATACATATTAAGCTTTCTAATCTCTCTTTGTATGACTTCTGGTGCAGACCCTGCACCATTTTAGTTGCCTTTTTCTGAACTGCCTCCATCCTATGTCCTTGTGGAGATGGTGTCTCCAGAACTGCACACAGTACTCCAGATGGGGTCTCACCACCTGTCTGTACTGAGGGATAAGAACTTCCTGTTTTCTACTGGCGATGCCTCTCCCTATGCATCCTCAGTGCCCCCCCAGCCCTCCTTACTGCCTTCTCACATTGCTTGCCTATCTTTAGGCCATCTGATATGACTACCCCCAGGTCCCTTTCCATTTATGTTGCTGTTAATACCTCCCTCCCCAATCGTGTACTCTTCCCTTGGGTATTTGTTTCCCAGGTGCATTACTTTTCACTTCTTTGCATTGAACCTAAGCTGCCATACTTTTGACCATTCGTTTAGCCTTGCCAAGTCCCTTCTCATCCTTTCCCCAACCCCTTGTGTATCAAACCTGTTGCAGATCTTTGTGTCATCTGCAAAGAGGCATACTTTTCCTTCCAGTCCCTTCTCAATGTCACCTATAAAGACATTAAAGAGGACTGGTCCCAGTACTGAACCCTGCAGTGCCCCGCTAGTAACCCCCCTTTCTTTGGAGTGGACTGTTTACTATTACCCTCTGTGTCCTGTTGTACAGCCAATTTTTTACCCAGGTTACCAAACTGGGACCCATTCCCAGGCTGGCTAACTTGTTTATTAATCTTTTGTGTGGGACTGTGTCAGATGCCTTGCTAAAGTCTGGGTAGGCCACATCCACAGCCCCTCCCTGGTCTACTGCTTTGGTCACCCAGTCAAAGAAATCTATTAGATTCATCTGACATGACATTCCCACTGTGAATCCATCCTACCTTGGGTCTTGTGCCCCACGGCCTCTAGGTACTCAACAATTCATTCTTTCAGAAATGATTCCATAATTTTCCCTACCACTGAGTTCAAACTAACAGGTCTGTAGTTTCCCGTCTCTGCCTTGCTCCCACTTTTGTAATGGGGAATCACATCTGCCCTCCTCCAGTCTTCAGGTACCACACCCGTCTCCCATGATTTGTTAAAAAGGGTAGTCAGTGGTGCCACTTGTTCTTCCCTTAGTTCTTTTAGAATTCTGAGGTGAATCCCATTAGGTCCCATTGCTTTGTCCACCTTCAGGTTTAGGAGTTCTTTCAGGACGCTTTCTTCTGTGAATGGACCGGTATCGACCCCCCCATCCAGTGTGTGCTTCTATTATTTGGTTTAGGTACCTCCCCCTCCTCTTCTTTTGTGAATACTGAGCAGAAGTATTTGTTCAGTATCTCTGCTTTGTCACTGTTACCCTCTACCCACCCTCCCATTTATTAAGCCTCACTATCCCTCCCTGGTCTTTCTTCGCTCCCTAATGTACCTATAAAAGGTTTTATCCCCCTTCTTAACTGAGTTGGCTATCCTTTCCTTTCCTTGGTTTGGGCCTTTGCTATTCTGACTGCCTTCTGCTTTAACTGGTACAGTTCTCTGTCCTGCTCCTTCTATGTTTCCTTATACCTCCTGAATGCTATCTTTATCTCCCTAACCTTCCCCGCCACCTCTTTTAAGAGCCATAGTGTTTTTTTCCTTCCTTTTGTTTTGTTTATTTGCTTTACACAAAGTCTTGTTGCCTTTGTGATGGCAGCTTTGATTTTTCCCCATTGTTCCTCCACCCCACCATCTCACCCATCCCTCCAGTTGTACCTCTCCACAATTCATACACCATTCTGGTGGAGCATGGTTCCTCTATGGAAGCCCCCACAGTGGAAACCAAGAAGGATGCTGGGAACCTCCACAAGGGAGACCCACAGGAGGGTGGCAGGGACACCACAGGGGGAAGGAAGCAGCTCCTGGTGGGGGACTCAGTTGTTAGGGGGATAGAACTGGGGGAGGGAGGAGAGAGGGAGGTAAGGTGCCTGCCTGGCACCATGACTTGGAGGGACAGGAAGCAAATCCTCAGGATCGGGGGAGCAGCTGCACAGGAGATGGAACTGGACATCATTTTCCACCTAGGGACAAATGACCTAGCTGGGCATGGGAGAAGAGTTTGTGGTGTTGGGGAGGGGCCTTAGACAAGTAGCACACATGGTAACCTTCTTGGAGGTTCTGCATGTCTATAGCATGGGTGAGGCTTGGATACTCCACACCATACAATTCAATGAATGATTGAAAAACTGGTGCTGAGCACAGGGTTTTGGCTTCATTGGGGACTGGGGGTCTACCTGGAGGGATGCCGGCCTATACTAGCACTATGGTCTGCATCTGTCTAGGAGGAAAACCAGGCTCCGAGGTGATAGGTTTAAATGCTTCTTTGGCAAGCTTCTAAACTAGCCAAGGGGGGAGGCACTGATAAGAAGCAGGGAATTCCCAGGCTCCCCCCATGAAACAGGGTAGTTAGTGAGGTAAACACCAAGGTAAAGAGGTCAGTAGGGAGCAGGGCAGGGATAAATGGAGAAAAAGGCAAAGGCAGTAAGGGCAGGGATGGGGCTAAAAGGGGTATGGCCATCAAAAAATGGAGGCTGATGAGTACCAACACCCATAGCCTGGGTAACAAGCTTCCTGAACTAGTGGCATTGATGGAAGAGGGACACCTGGATATCGTAGCAGTCACAGAAACATGGTACATGGAGAACCACAACTGGGATGTCAACATACCAGGGTACACAATCTACAGGTGGGACAGGAAGGGTAAAAGAGGAGGAGGAGGAGTAGCTTTCTACATAAGGGAAGGGTTCAAAGCAACGGAACTAAAGGGCAAACAGGGAGGAGAAGAGGCACTGTGGGTCACCTTGGAAACAGAAAATGACACCCCAATCTGCACAGGGGTTGTATAGTGACCCCCAACTCAGGGGGAGGAAATGGACAAGGAAATGATAGAAGCCATCCTTAGAATGGAAGAAAAAGGGGAGCTATTGTTGATGGGGGACTTGAATATGCCAGACGTAAACTGGAGCACATTTGCTGCAGCCACATCCAAGAGTAGGGTCATTCTCGATGCCCTACAGGGGGCATGCCTCAGACAGCTAGTGTTGGAACTCACTCAGGAGGGAGCAATCTTAGACCTGGTGCTCTCAGACAGGGACAGGGAGTGGATCACAGATTTAGAAGTGGGTAGCCATCTGGGAACAAGCGACTACCAAACAGTATGGTTCACGATAAACACAGCCATAGAGTCAAGCCATACAAAAGTGAGGGTGCTAGACTTTAGGAGGGCTGACTTTGGCAAAATGGGTGAGTGCCTAAGGAATGCACTAGCAAGTGGGCAGGAAGGAGGGGTGGAAGAACAATGAGGAAAAATCAAAACTGCCATCACAAAGGAAACAAGCCTTTGTGTAAAACAAACAAAACAAAACAAAGGAAAAAACACCATGGTTCTCAAAAGAGGTGGTGGAAAAGGTTAGGGAGAAAAGAAGACATTACTTACCATTGTAATCCTTTTTCTTTCAAGGGAATCTTGCTATATTCTGATATATGCAGTATTGTCCCACCATAGTACTGCCCCGGAGCTGAAAAGGTTAATAGAACCTATGCAAATGAGAGAATGCTAGGCTCAAGCTCAGTTTTCAAACCACCGTCCCTTGTAAACAATTCATCAACCATCAGATTCTAACGAAGCTTGCCTAGGAAGCTAACTAATGTTAATCTGAAACAGGAATAATAATAATAATCATTAGACTCCCAACCCCCTTATCATCCTCCTAATGATAGGCATTATCCCCAAGATTCAAGTCACAGATAGCCTAAGTAAAAAACAGCCCAGAAGTTTACCACAGTAAGCTGTAATGTAGTGCCCCCAGGTTCTATAAGTGGATGAAGGGGGGGAGCTCAGAATACAGTAAGATTCCCTTGGAAGAAGAAGGAATACTATGGAAAGTAATGTCTTCTTCTAACCCCAGGACATCTTACTGTATTCTGACATATGCAGACTACCCAAGCAATGCCTTTGGAGGTGGGCACAGAACCTACTTAGGAAACAGGTTCTGCAGTACTACCATGCCAAACTTAGCATCACTCCTGGTCTGTAAATCCAGGCTATAATCTTTGACAAATGTGTGAGCAATTTTCCAGGTAGCTGCTTTGCAAACATCCAATAAGGGGATGTCTCTTGAGGTTGCTATGGAAGTAGCAGTGCCCCTTGTGGAATGGGCTCGAATGCCCACAGGAGATTCTTTACCAGCTTTGCTATAGAAAAACTGGATGCAGGCCACAATCCAGTGAGCAATGGTCCTCTTTGAAGCTGATTTGCCCTTTCCTACCTCTCCATAAGTAAGGAGCAGCTGGGTTCTGTTCTCTCTATGACCTTTGGTGTGCTCCAGGTAGCAACTGATAGCCCTTTTGACATCCAGGCTATGCGATCTGCATTTGCCTGAGCATGAATAATCAGTAAAAAAGACAGGCAGGGTAATAGACTGATTAAGGTGAAAATCAGACACCACCTTAGGAAGAAACGTCCTGTTTTGTTCTTAGGACTACCTTATCCTTATGGAAGGAAATGTAGTCCTGATCTGTACACAGGGTCTGTAACTCACTGATCCTTCTGGCTGAAGTAATGGCTATTAAGAACATAGTTTTCCAGGTAATATACTTGAGCTCTGCTGATGACATGGGCTCAAAGGGTGGCTGCATCAGCTGACCAATACAGATGTTAAGATGCCACCCTGGGGTAGGTTTTCTGTGTGGAGGGTCCAGGTGTAGAAGCCCCTTAAAGAATTTCTTGAACACCTGTTCAGAGGCCAAAGAAGGCCTTCTGCCAACTGAAAGGTAGGCTGAAACTGCTGCTAGGTGAACCTTTAATGAAGAGGGCTTAAGACCAAGGGAATGGAGGTGTACCAAGTAATCCAGTACCGGGGCACACCTGCCTGGGTACTGACTACATCTTGTTGCTGGCACCAGCATGAAAATCTCTTCCACTTTGAGGAATAGATTAGCTGTGTGGAAGGTTTTAAGGAACTCCTAAGAACCTGAAGTACCCTCTCTGAAAACCCCAGCTTGGCAAATTCTACGTCCTCAAGAACTAGGCCTTGAGTTTGAGAGACTGCAGGTTGGGATAGAGAATTTGGCCCTGTGAGGCAGTAAGGAGATTGTGCCTGCAGGGTAGAGCTATTGGCTTGCTCACAGACAGAAGTAGAAGCAGCGAGTACCATGGTTGCCTGGCCCAATCTGGGGCTATGAGGATCATGGTTGCTGGCTGAGACCTGAGTTTGTTCAAAACTCGGAGCAGTAGAGGGAAGGGAGGAAATGCATACATGAATTTCCCTGTCCAATACAATAGTAGTGCATCCATCAGTACTGTGCCCACTGTGGGAGGTCTGCAACAGTACTGTGGCAACTGATGTTTGTCTGAGTGAGCAAAGAGGTCCACCTAAAGAGTTCCCTACCTCCTGAATACTGTTTGAAGTACCTGTCTGTTCAGAGTCCATTCGTGATGGTTCTGATTGATTCTGCTCAGTGCATCTGCTACGGCAGGGTTTCTCAAATGGTGAGGCCAGTCTCTCAGGGGAGGCCTCAACCTGCTCCAGGGGAGGCTCAAGCAAGCCTTAAAATGTACTATATTTCAGTGTCAAATTTTGGATGCTTCTTGTGAAAGGATGCAGCAAAGTGAAAGTGAATAATGGCATGCAAATTTATGTACAAAATGGTTACCAGGAAAGACACGCTCAACAAACACTTGTTTCCTGGTATGACATGGGGAAAATACAATTCTTGGAAACTGTGCAAAACAAAATTCAAAATAATGCAAATGAATAGGAGCAAGGTAACAACTGACCCATTATACTGGCTGAAGAAAAGCACAACTACAAAGGCTAAGCAGAGAGATACCAGGAGCAAGAGCAGGAGGGAGCAAAAAAGGTCCATGAGAAGGTGTTTAAGAGCAGGGTAAAACTGACAAAGAAAGCAATCTGACTCATGGAGGTATTGCAACGAAGGGTAAATAGAGTCCAAAAGTCAGAAGTGTGGAGTGAGTAGGCTGACCTGGGAGGGGTTATAGAGAGGGAGACTAATAAGTTCAATAAAATGAGAATAAACTCAACTACTCACATGCACTTCATTGTATTCTTCCTGTACTGTACAAAGTATGATAGTTGTTCTAACTATGGGGATGCCCCAAATTATTTCTATATTAGGGGGAGGCTCAAGGTCTTTTCCAAGGCTTGAGGGAGGCTCACTATGACAAAGTATGAGAACTCCTGTGCTAGGGTGTTATCTTTCCCTGGTAGGTACACAGCTATCAGGGACAGTTTCAGAGAGTTGGCCAACCTCCATAGTAACATGGCCTCTGTGCACATTGGGGAACACCGGGTGCCTCCTTGTTTGTTTATGTAGTACACTGTGATGGTATTGTCTGTTCTAACTTCTACCACCCTGTTTGCAAGCTCTGAAGCAAAGGACTGGATCCCCAAGCACACTGCTCCAGCAGGTTTATGTGAAGGAGGGTCTCCTGTTTGGTCCAGGTGCCTTGAGCTGTGTGGTCTCCTGTGTGTGCTCCCCACCCTAGGAGGGAGGCATCTGTGGTCAGGACCCTTGAGGGAAGCTGTTGCAGGAAAGGAACTCCCTGTCTTAGGTTTTCTGTGTCCTGCCTCCACTGCAGGGCCAGAAGTAAAGATCTGGTGACTGGTACCAGAGCAGACAACTGGCACTTTTTTTGTGACCAATAAGATCTGAGGTAAAATTGAATGTCCCTCATTTGAAATCTGGCTCCTGGAACTACTGCTAATGAAGCTGCCGTGTGTTCTAACAGCTGGAGAAAGTGCCTTTCTGGCCTGGGACAGGATAACTGGAAGGAGCTGGCCAGCTGTACCAGAGTGTCCACCCTTGCTGGTGGAAGGAAGGCTTTTCCTTTCAATGTGTCCAGCTCTGCTCCTATGAAATCCAAAAGCTGAACTAGGACCAGAACTGACTTTTGGGGATTTAGAAGGAGCCCTAGAGACTGAAGGAGGCTTTGAGCATGAGCTAGGGCATCCAAGACTTGTAGGGGGGACTAAGCCACCAGCACCCAGTCATCCAGATAGGGAAAAATGGTGGTACCCTGTTTTCTTAGATGTGCCACTACTATGGCCAAGCACTTGGTAAATACCCTTGGAGCCAAAGAGAGGCCGAAGGGCATTGCTCTGAACTGATAATGGCCTAATTTGAGCCTGAACCTGAGGAACTTTCTGTGTAATGGCCTGATGGGGATATGAAAATAGGCGTCCTTCAAATCTATTGAGGCTAGCCAGTCCCCTTGCCTGAGTGAAGCCAGAATGACCATCCTGAATTTTGGATTTTTCAAATATCTGTTTAGCTGTCTGTGACCAGAATGGGTCATCACTCCCCTGTCTTTTTTACTGTTAGGAAATACCTTGAGTAGAACCCTTTCTCCCCCCCCCCATGTAGGGGTGGAACTGGTTCTACTGCCTTGTCCAGTAACAGTTTCTTTACCTCCTCCTCCAGTAGCTGGGATTCTGATGAGGAAGGAGGACTAAAGACCTTTGCCCTCAGCTTGGGCAAGGCCTTGAAGCTGAGGGTGAGGCCCTTGTCCACTACCTCCAGGATCCACTTGTCTGTAGTTATAGACTGCCAGGCCTGGAGGTAAGGGGGGAGCCTGCCCCCTACAGGGAGAGGGGAGGTGACCCTGACAGATTCTTCAGGGGTTCTGCTTCACCTGTGGGGTTCGTTGAGGGCTTGGACCCACTCTGCCAGTACCCCTTCTACCCCTGCCCCTGAAATAGCCCCTCTGGGGTTGGTAGGTCAGAAAGGCCTGGGTCTGAAAGAAGGGCCTATAGTAAGGTCATGCTCTTCCAGCCCTGGGCTGTTGTTTCTGGGGAGTAGCTGCCTTTTCTTTGGCTGCTGCACTCCTGTAAGCCATCTTGTATTCATCCATCTTTTTCAGGCCTCGGTCTGTTAGCCAAAGAGGGATGAAGGGTCACAGGGGAAATCCAAAGATTTTGACTGAGTGTCCTGGGATAAGTTAGTGGTTCTCAGTCATGCAAATGTTCTGAGAGATGTGGAATTACCCATAAGCCTCACTGCAGTGTCATTGGCATCCACAACCATCCTAAACTGGAACTTGGATGCCTCAACACCCCTTTTAACAGCCTCTTCCAAATCATCTGCCATAGGTTCAGGGCAGGATTTTGCAATTTCAGATACTGTGCTCCATAGGCTTTTTTTAAATCTGGCCACATAAGCCATGTAAGTGGCCTGTCTAATGGCTAGGGAAGAGCCCAGATAAGACTTCCTGGCATCTGAGTCCATCTTCCTGGAATCCTTATGAGGGGGATGGGATGCCTGGGGTATGCCAACCTTATCACAGGCTGCAGCTTGTCCAACACCCTCATGACTAGGGTGTCCAAACAAAAATTCTGCACCAGACTTGGCTACCCAGTACTTCCTATCCAGTTTTTTTATCAACTGGAGGAGTTGAAGTGGGTGATTGCAGAACCATGAAAACATGTTTTTTGAGGGTTTTGTGGATGGGAAAGGCAACTTTTTTACTGAAGCCACATCCATCATTTCCACAAAATCAGCCTCTTCCTCCTCATCTGTTGTCTCCTGAGTAGGGAGGTCTAAAGTCTGAGCCACTTGTTGCATAAAGGCAAACAGGAGGTAAAGTCCTCAGATCTCTTGTCGGGGGAATCAGAACGATGAGGGTCAGGAGAAACCTCCAGTTCTAACAGTTCTTCATTGCCCTCTTCTTCTTCTTCTTCTTCCTCCCCAAAACCATAGTCCCTCTCCTCCTCTATGAATTTAGAACCAGGATCGAGGGGACCAGGAACAGAGGGAGAACCTGGGGGCACAACCACTGGAAATTTAACTGAGGACCATGGAATTTGAACCAGAGGAGACTGAAGGGATTGAATAATCCAAATAGCGTTAGCTATCTCCTCCACAGTAGTAACCGACGGTTCTGTGTGCTTCTCTTTTTTGTTTTTCTTGCCCGTGGTTGCCGGTTCAGCAGTCTGTTCAGCAGTGCATTTCTTTGACTGTGAAGGGGTACCCTGGTCAGAGGGTGTTTCTCCTGGTTTGGCAGTACTTTTTGAATTAGAGGATTTGTCTGTAACCGGTTCAGTGGTTGTGTCAGACATTTTTTCCCTCAGTCAGTTCAATCGCCTGTCCAGCGTGGACTGAGGGAAATTTTTACAAATTTCACAATCTGTCTCTAAGTGGTCAAACCCGAGACAGAAAACACACATCAAATGGGGATCAGCTTTAGCAAATGTTTATCCACACTCGGTGCAATGTTGTAAACCAGTTGGGCCAGTTCTTTTCTTAGGCATCTGAGACATGGCCAACTACCCCAAACTAAAATCTCTTTTTTGGGGGGTGTCAGTTCAAGGGCCACAGAACGAACCAGGGTTTAACCCAGTAATGTCCTCACAAAAAGAAATTTAAACCAAAAATTCTATGTACAAGGAAAAGAAGAAAAAATGTTGATTCCTGTCCGGAGAACCAGACAGGAACCGAGGACTTACCTAATTCTTTCTATCTAATACTAGTTTACCTTGTGAACCAGAGACAGTGGTTTAAAAATTCAAACTAAAAGCGGTAGACAACCAAGAAAATAAACGCGACTTTTGGCAAAAATGCAGAGGATTCTCTGAGGCGTCTGACTAGTCAAGCGGAGTGAAGAATCTGACAGTTGATGGATTGTTTACCAGGGACGGTGGTTTAAAAACCAAGCTCGAGCCTAGCATTCTCTCATTTGCATAGGTTCTATTAACCTTTTCAGCTCCGGTGCAGTACTATGGTGGGACAATACTGTATATGTCAGAATACAGTAAGATTTCCTGGGGTTAGAAAGATATCATTCAGGAAGTATAAGGAATCACAGAAGGAGCAGGACAGAGAACTGTATCAGTTAAAGCAGAAAAAAGCGGGGAAGGCGGTCAGAATAGCTCAGACCCAAACCGAGGAAAAGATAGCCAATTCAGTTAAGAAGGGGGATCAAACCTTTTATAAGTACATTAGGGAGCAAAGAAAGACCAGGGGAGGGATAGTGAGGCTTAATAAAGGGGAGGGTAGGTGGGCAGAGGGTGACAGTGAAAAGGCAGTGATACTGAATAAATACTTTTGCTCAGTAGTCACAAAAGAAGAAGAGGGGGAGGTACCTAAACCAAACAATAGCAGCACTCTGGACGGGGGGTCGATACCAGTTCATTCACAGAAGAAAGGGTCCTGAAAGAACTCTTAAAACTCAAGGTGGACAAAGCAATGGGGCCTGATGGGATTCACCCCAGAATTCTAAAAGAACTAAGGTGAGACCTAGTGACACCACTGACTACCCTTTTTAATGAATCATGGAAGGATGGTGTGGTACCTGAGGACTGAATGAGAGCGGATGTGATTCTCCTTCACAAAAGTGGGAGCAAGGCAGAGGCAGGAAACTACAGACCTGCTTGACCTCAGTGATAAGGAAAATGATGGAATCATTTCTGAAAGAAAGAACTGTTGAGTACCTAGAGGCAAGCGGGGCACAGGACCCAAGGCAGCATGGATTCACAGCAGGAAGGTCATATCAGATGAATCTAATAGACTTCTTTGACTGGGTGACCAAACTAGTAGACCAGGGAGGGGCTATGGATATGGCCTACCTAGACTTTTGCAGGGCATTTGACACAGTCTCGCACAAAAGATTAATAAACAAGTTAGCCCACCTGGGAGTGGGTCCCAGGGTGGTAGCCTGGGTAACAAATTGACTGGACAACAGAATGCAGAGTGTAATAGTAAATGGAGTAAACTCTGAAGAAAGGGGGGGTTGCTAGTGGGGTACCACAGGATTCAGTACTGGGACCGGTCCTCTTTAATGCTTTATAGGTGTCATTGCAGTGGGGCTAGAAGGAAAAGTATGTCTCTTTGCAGATGACACAAAGATCTGCAACATGGTTGATACACGATGGGGGGTGGAAAGGATGAGAAGGGACTTTGCAAGGTTGGAGGAATGGTCAAAGGTATGTCAGCTTAGATTCAATGCAAATAAGTGCAAAGTAATGCACCTGGGAAACAAAAAATCAGGGGAGGAGTACCCAATGGGGGGGGAGGTACTAACAACAACAGAAATGGAAAGGGACCTGGGGGTAGTCATATCAGATAACCTTAAGGTAGGCAAGCAATGTGAGAAGGCAGTAAGGAGGGCTGGGAGGATACTGGGATGCACAGGGAGAGGCATCACCAGTAGAAAACAAGAAGTTGTTAATCCTCTGTACAGACAGGTGGTGAGACCACATCTCCGCAAGGACATAGCCAGGATGGAGGCAGTCCAGAGGAGGGTAACTAAAGTGATGCAGGGTCTTCACCAGAAGCCATACGAAGAGAGACTAAAAGAGCTTAATATGTAAACCCTTGAGGAAAGTAGGGAGAGGGGGACATGATAGAAACTTTCAAGTACCTCAAGGGAGTCAACCAAGTCCAAGAGGACAGCATCTTTCAGAAAAAGAGATATGCAAGAACAAGGGGGGGCACAAATTGAAGATAGAAGGGGGACGGCTCAGGATCAACATGAGGAAGTATCTTTTCACAGTGAGGGTGGTGAACATGGAACAGCCTTCCTGAGGAGGTCGTGGGGTCAAAAACAGTGGGGGAATTCAAGAATGCATGGGACAGACATAAGGCAATTATAGTGGGGGTAAGAGGAAGTAGGCTGTTGGTTAACTAGGATCTGCAGCTTATCTAATAGGTAGGGAAGAAAAAATTACTCACCTTAATAATGTTGTTTCTTCTAATGGAGTCTTGCTGTATTCTGACTATTGCAGTTAGGTCCTGCCTTTCAACTGCCCCAGAGAAAAAAGAGTTAAACTTTCCATGGCCAGCATGGAATGTTCACCGCGAGCTCGGTTGAAGCCCCTGTCTGCTGTTGTTTAAACTCCAACCATCAGATCTTTACGAGCAATACTCACTAGAAGTTCTGTGTGGAAACTGTAAAACTCACACTAGCCAACTGGCAACTAAATTTATTAAAAAGGTTTTTTTGGTTTCAAAGCAAAGACTCAAGTCAGGAAACCCAAAAAACAAAACACAACACACACCCAAAGTAAAGGAGACACCCCTAGGGTGCAACACTGCTCCTGCCCACCCACATCCCAAAAACCAGTTCTGAGAGGGGAGGCGGGGGGGAGGTCAGAATACAGCAAGACTCCATTAGAAGAAACAACATTACTAAGGTGAGTAATTTTTTTCTTCAAACAACATGAAGTCTTGCTGTATTCTGACTATTGCAGACTACCAAGCAGTACCTCCATGGACGAGGGACAGAACCTACTTTGGGAATAGGCTCTGAAGTACTGCTGTGCCAAACCGAGCATCACTCCTAGCCTGGATATCCAGAGAGTAATGTTTGGTGAATGTATGGACTGTTTTCCAGGTGGTTGCTTGATAAATTTCTAAGATAGGAATATCCCTGGCAGCAGCCAGGGAAACAGCTCTACCTCTAGTGGAATGAGCCCTCAGGCCTGAGGGTGGAGTTCTACCCAGTTTTTCATAGCAGAATTGTATACAAGAGATAATCCACCTGGCAATAGATCTCTTAGTGGCAGGTTTGCCCTTACCGACCTCTCCATATGTGAGAAACAACTGGAGGGACTCAAACCTGTGACCCTTGATGCACTCTGTGTAGTAGCTGAGGGCCCTTTTAACATCCAAGCTGTGCAGCCTCCTCTCTCCAGAGGAGGAATGGTCAGTGAAGAAAACAGGGAGAGACATAGACTGGTTAAGGTGGAAATCTGAAACCACCTTAGGCAAAAACTTCCTGTTAGTTCTTAGGACCACTTTATCTCTATGGAAAGAGATGAAATCAGGCTCCACTGACAGGGCTTGCAATTCACTGATATGCCTGGCAGAGGTAATGGCTACCAAAAACACAGTTTTCCAAGTCAAGTACTTAAGCTCTGCAGAGGACAAAGGCTCAAAGGGTGGTTGCATAAGCTGAGCAATTAGGTCCCAAGCAGGAGCAGGGTCCCTAAAGGGGGGAATGGTGTGCAGCAATCCCTTGAAGAACTTACAAAACACAGGATGGGCTGACAGAGGAGAGGGCTTGCCTACTGACAAGAAGGCAGAAACAGCTGCCAAATGCACTTTAAGTGTAGCTGGCTTAAGGCCTAAGCCATTAAGATGGACCATATAGTCCAGAACTGTAGGCAACCCAGCAGATTCTGGAGAAATATCCTTATTAGAGCACCAAATAGTGAACCTTTTCCATTTGGAGTTGTAAGTCTTTCTGGTGGAAGGCTTTTGAGAAGCCTTAAGGATACCCAGAACCCCTTGAGAAAGCTGCAGATCAGCAAACTCTAACTCTTCAAGAGCCATGCCTTGAGATTGAGAGACTTGAGGTTCGGGTACCAAATCCTCCCTTGAGAGGATGTCAACAGGTTGTAATTCCTGGGAAGAGACAGGGGAAGATAGACTGCTAAGGACAGCAACAGGTGGTACAAGGGCTGTCTGGCCCAGTCTGGAGCAATCAGAATCACTTTGCATGGTTGTGACCTTATCTTGACTAACACCTTGAACAGGAGAGGGAAGGGGGGAAAAGCATACAGAAATTTCCCTTCCCAATTCAGAATCAGAGCATCCAGGGGGACTGAGCCCAAGACTGGGGGTCTGCAACACAAGAGAGGAAGTTGGTGATTGTCTGGGGGTGCAAAAAGATCTATCTGTGGAGTGCCCCATCTCGAGAAAATCACTTTCAAAACTAGGGGATCTAGGGTCCATTTGTGATGGCCCTGGGATATCCTGCTCAGAGCATCTGCTAGGACATTGTCCTTCCCTGGGAGGTGAACTGCTATCAGAGAGGTTTGCAGGGAATAGGCCAGGGACCACAACTTCATTGCTTCTGTGCACAAGGCTGTAGACCGAGTGCCTCCTTGCTTGTTGATGTACCACATGGTGGTGGTATTGTCTGTTCTGATCTGGACCACCTTGTTCTGTACAGATTTGGAAAAGGCTTGCAGTGCCAGAAACACTGCTCTGAGTTCCAAGAGATTGGTGTGAAGCAGAGATTCTTGAGGTGACCACAGCCCTTGGGTGGTAAGATCCCCCTGGTGGGCTCCCCAGCCCAGCAGGGAGGCATCTGTGGTGAGTATCACAGAATGAGACTGAGTGACAAAAGGAACTCCTTGTCTCAAATTGTCCTGATCCTGCCATCATTGCAAAGCCTGGATCAGGGTTCGAGTCACTGGGACTAGTTTGGTAAGGGAATCCTTTCTTTGGGACCAGAAGGCTCTTAAGTGGAACTGAATGTACCTCATCTGAAATCTTGCTCCCTGGACCACTGCTGTAGAGGCTGTAGAGGCTGCCATGTGGTCCAGAAGCTGCAGGAAATGCCTTGCTGGTCGAGACACCTTAAGGGTGAATGAAGAGGCCATTTCCATAAGGGTCCTTGCCCTGTCCAGGGGAAGGAAGGCTCTTGCCCTTATTGTATCCAGCTCTGCCCCATGAAGGTGAGGAGCTGTACTGGCTCGAGAACTGACTTTGGGAGGTTGAGGAGGAATCCTAAGGAAGTGAGCACTTACTGAGTTATTTGCAGATGTGATTTGACTTGGTCTGGCGACTGACCCACTATGAGCCAGTCGTCCAAGTATGGAAAGATGGAGATCTTTTTTCTCCTTAGGAAAGCAACCACTACTGCCAGGCACTTTGTGAACACCCTTGGGGCTGATGTTAGGCCAAAGCGCATTGCTCTGAATTGATAGTGGCCTGAGAGCAACTCGAACCTGAGGTACTTTCTGTGGTAGCACCTGATGGGAATGTGAAAATAGGCATCTCTGAGGTCCAGGGTGGCTAGCCAGTCCCCTGGCCTTAGAGAGGGCAGAATTATTCCCAGAGTCACCATTTTGAACTTTGGTTTTAAAAGGTGCTTGTTCAGATATCTTAGGTCCAGGATGGGCCACCATTCTCCTGTTTTTTTGGGGGTTAGGAAGTACCTGGAGTACAATTCTTTGCCCTTGTGTAGGGTAGGAACCCTCTCTATGGCTCTGAGAGCCAGGAGGGAAGAAACCTCTGCCTCTAGGGCAAGGGTCTCTGATGGATTTGCAGGTGGAAAGGATCTGGTTCTCATCTTGGGAAATTTTTTGAAGCTGAGAACCAGTCCCTGGCTTACTACTTCCAGGACCCACTTGTCTGATGTCAGAGACTTCCAGTCCTGGACAAAGTAAGCCAGCCTGCCCCCTACAGGTATTGGAGAATCGGCCCGGGCAGACCCATCAGGGTGTCTGCTTGGCAGGGGCTTTAGGCTGAGGGGTGGAAGCAGGCCTGCTCATTCCCCGTCTGCCTCTACCTCTGAAGAACCCCCTCTGAGCATAAGAAGAAGAAGAGGAGGCCTGGGCTTGGTAAAAAGGCCTTTGGAAAGGCCTGCCCCTGCCCCTGGACTGCTGCCTTTGAGGAGTGGCTTGCCTTTCTTTGGCCTGAGCACTCCTGTAGGTGGTCCTGTACTCGTCCATCTTTTTCATGTAGTTCTCTGTCTGCTCCCCAAACAGAGAATTATCAATAACAGGGAAATCCATGGCCTTAGCCTGGGTACCCTGTGATAGGCTAGTACATCTGAGCCAAGCCATCCTCTGAAGGGCCACAGATGTAGCCATGACTCTTGATGAAACATCATTGGAGTCCAAAGCAGCATGAAATTGCACCTTGGATGCCTCAATCTCATCTGCAGCCACCTGCTCCAGCTCCTTGGCAAGCTGGTCAAGGGTCTGTTTAGCCAGAGCCAGCACAGTGTCCCATCTGGACTTCTGGTATCTAGCTGTGTAGGCCATATAGTTAGCCTGCCTGAGCCCCAAAGATGCTGCCATGTACTGCTTCTTTGCCATGGCATCAATCCTCCTGGAGTTCTTGTCTGGGGGGGTGTGATGCCAAGGGGATATTTGCCTTATCACAGGCAGCAGCCTGCACTACCCCAACATGGCTGCATTGCTGAGAAAGGAACTCCGTGTCCGAGCCTGAAAGGGTGTACCTCTTGTCCATTCGTCTGTCCACAGGAGGTATGGAGTTAGGAGTCTTAAGAATTTTGTTTGTCTGTTTCCCAAAAGATTTATGGAGGTGAACAGACAGTCTCCTGGACTCTGGGATGTCCATCATTTCAACAAAATCAGGCTCCTCCTGATCCTCTACTGCTTCTTCCATTGGAACCTGGAGGGTTTCAGCCACTTTTTTGTAAAACATAAAGTGGGAAGGGGACTCCGAAAGCCTAGGAGGAGAAACACCTGAAGGTCTGTCTGGGGAGATGTCCGGGTCGATAGGCACATCCAGACTTTCATAATCACAATCATCATCCTCATGCTCTCCCTCCTCCTCTTCCTCCGGTTCATAAAATTCTTCTGAAGTGTAATCCAGAACCGGGGGAACCGACCGAACTGAGCCCCTGCCAGATGGTGCCGGTTCGGCCAGAACCGAAAAGTTAGCGATTGCACTATTCTTATCGCTTTGGCTATCTCATCAGCGGTCAGAGTATGAATTTCTGGATTCGAACTGGATAATTTATCTTTTCTCTTCCTTTTGACTGGAACCGACTCCTCAGAATCGGCTCTTCTTTTGCCCGAAGAAGTATCGCCCTGGTCAGAGGGCACTCCTTCTGGTTCGGTTGGAACCGGGCTGGCCATCCGGGTCAGCGGACTGCCTGGCCTCCCTTTCCCTCAGTCTACCTACTCTCTTATCCAGGCTAGCTTTGGGAAAATTCTTACAAATTTGGCAGTCTGAATCGAGGTGGTCAAACCCCAGACAATAAACACAGGTGGTGTGAGGATCAGCCTTAGCAAAGGCTTCCCCACATACACTGCAGTGTTGAAACCCAGTGGACCCGTTTTTTTCTTGGGTTTCTCAAACATGGCCAATCCTATCCAAACTTACCCTTTTTTCGGCAATCCACAAGGCAAGACTCCCCTATCGGTTCCTGACCGTGTTACAGGTCTTGGAAAAAAACGTAATAAAATCCATTTTTTTTAGAACCGATACGGACCAATTACCACACTCTAAGTAAATTCACGAACTTTTGTAAACCAAACTGATCAGTTCAGCCGAACCGATCCAAAATTTACAAGTTCCACACAGAAACTAAATTTAAAACCTATCTAGTACTCACGGTACCACAGACAGAGACTTAAACCGACAGATTCGGTAGCAGAAATTTGGTAGAAACTGGCAAAAAATTACACTTTAACCAACTTTTTTGAACCGAGCAAAAGAGAAATCTCCGGAGCGACTGTTTAGTGAGGCGGAGTAAAGATTCTGACAGTTGGAGTTTAAACAACAGCAGACAGGGGCTTCAACCGAGCTCGCGGTGAACATTCCATGCTGGCCATGGAAAGTTTAACTCTTTGTTCTCTGGGGCAGTTGAAAGGCAGGACCTAACTGCAATAGTCAGAATACAGCAAGACTTCATGTTGTTTGAAATGAGCAGACTAGGTGGGCCAACTGGTCCTTATCTGCCGTCAAAGTCTGTGTTTCTATATTTCTATGTTGCCCATTTGCTAGTGCTTTTCTGAGGCACACCCCCATTTCACCAAAGTCAGCCCTCCTAAAGTCCAATATCCTCATCTTTCTGTGACTTGACTCTACGGCTGTGTTTATTGTGAACCACACTGTTTGGTGGTCATTTGATCCCACATGGCTACCCACTTCAAAATCCGAGATCCTCTCTCCATCTCTGTTTCAGAGTACCCGGTCTAAGACTGCTCCCTCCTGAGTGGGTTCCAACACTAGCTGTCTGAGGCATGCCCCCTGTAGGGCATGGAGAATTACCCTGCTCTTGGATGTGGCTGCCGTAAAGGTGCTCCAGTTAACATCTGGCATATTTAGGTCCCCATCAACAATCTCTCCCCCTTTTCTGCCATTCTAAGAATGCCTTCTGTCATTTCCTTGTCCATTTCCTCCTTTGAGACAGGGGTCTGTATACAACCCCCGTATGGATTATGGTGCCACTTCCTGTCTCCAGGGTGACCCACAGTGCCGCCTCTCCTCCCTGTTTACCCTTTTGTTCCATTGCTTTGATCCCTTCCCTTATGTAGAGAGCTACTCCTCCGCGTCCTTCTCTTTTACCCTCCCTGTCCCTCCTGTAGATTGTGTACCCTGGTATGTTGACATCCCAGCCATGGTTCTCTGTGTACCACATTTCTGTGACTGCCACAATATCCAGGTGTCCCTCTTCCATCAAGGCCATTAGTTCAGGGAGCTTGTTACCCAGACTACATGCATTGGTACTCATCGCCCTCCATTTTTTGATAGCCTTACCCCATTTAGCCCCATCCCTGTCCTTACTGTCTTTGCCTTTTTCTCCATTGACCCCTGTCCTGCTCCCTATCAACTTCTCTACCTTAGTGTTTACCTCACTAACTACCCTGTTTTGTGGGGGGGGATTTCCATGCTTCTTTTCAGTGCCTCCCCCCTTAGCTAGTTGAAATGCTTGCCAATGAAGCATGTAAACCTATCACCTAGGATCCTGGTTCCCCTCTTGGACAGATGCAGACCATCATGCCAGTATAGACCTGTATCCCTCCAGGTAGACACCCAGTCCCCAATTAATCCAAAACCCTGAGCTCTGCACCAGTTTTTCAACCATTCATTGAGTCCCATGCTCTGGAGTACCCTAACCTCACCCATGTCATAGACAGGCAGCACCTCCGAGAAGGTTACCATGCGTGCTATTTGTCTAAGGCCCTTCCCCAACTCCACAAACTCCTCCTGCACTGCTCTGATCCCATTTTCAGCCAGGTCATTTGTCCCTAGGTGGACAATGATGTCCAGCTCCCTCTCCCGTGCTGCTGCTCTCACGCTCCTGAGGATTCGCATCCTGTCCCTCCCAGCCATGGTGCTGAGCAGGCACCTTACCTCCCTCTCCCTTTCCTCTCCAGTTCTACCCTCCTAATGATTGAGTCCCCTACCAGGAGTTGTTTCCTTCCCCATGGGGTCTTGTGCCACCCTCCTCTGGGTCTCCTTTGTGGAGGTTCCCAGCATCCTCCTTGATCTTCACTGCAGGTGCCTCCATAGAGGAACCACACTCTGCCAGAATGGCATATGAATTGTAGAGAGGTACAACTGGAGGGATGCGCCTCTGATCCACCACCCTCCCTGAGCCCACTGTGGTCCAACCGCTCCTCGTTCTTCACAACCTCTGAGGCAGCAGCAGTGGCCCTAGTGGTCCCTGGGTGGGGAAGGAGGTCTCCTGAATTCTCACCAGGTTGGCCTGGAGTCGGGCAACCTCCTCCCTCAGACCAGAGTGCCAAGCATGCTCCTTACAATTTCTGACCTTTTTTTTCTTTTTGTTTGTTTTTGGTTTTTTTACCATTGTCATTTTGGGGAAATCACTTGTAACATGGATGCAATTGTGTTCAGCCAAATAACTTTTGGTTTACCTATGTATGCCTTTTACAATAGAGTATTGTAGATATTAATGGCAGTGGCACAGTGTTACCCTTAGGACAGGCTGTGGTGTGCATTTGAATAGATGCAAAAATTGTGACACTGCACTATACGTCAAGTAAAAATGGTGTCCCTGATTTTGAGCATTTGTCCCTGATTTTAATGGACAGCGTCCCTCATTTTGGTTCTGGCAGTGTGAGCGGTATGTATTCAGGGGTAAGCAGGTGTTACAGTTAACACGCCTGTGATTTCTTTGCAGTCCCCTATGATGCCTCTTGCAACCCCTGGAAACACCTAAAACATTAGTTGCCTAGCATTTACCTCTCCTACAAATATGTAGCCATGAGAGTTCCAATGCCACTAAGAATTAGATAGGTCCTGAAAGGGTTAACATAAACAACTCTCCAGACAGGATTAGGGAGCTGGGGGGGGGACAGAACTGTATTTGAAACTCCTCCAGAGTCAGCTTGCTGGTCTGTTGAAAGTTATGTCAGTAAATTATTTACCCTCCAAAGACTAGCAAATCAAATTTCAATAATAAATAAAATTAATAATCCAGCAAGTGAACATGCTAAATCCTATGTCAAAACAGGTCAAATAGACTTCCAATGTTTTCTTTTGACAAATGTCTGGTACAACTAATGGAAGTATCAATCTCTTCCAGTGTGGGCTGTTGAATCAAGAGAAGGAATCATTTCTGTGCTAGCTTTCGCTTTAGGCTGGGAGAAGGTCTAGGAAAAAGTTTTTAATTTCACTGCTGCAGACAGTTTAACTGCTTCAAAGAGGTGAAACTTGCCTTTGTGACTACTTGGGGGCACTAGCTGTCAGGTATAATGAGAGACAAACAAACTGAAAAAATAGTGCACCGGGGGGGTGATGAGCAGAGTGATTTGGAGTTACAGAAGCATGTACTGCAACTCCAAATTTGTGCTTTGGTATCCCATTCTTACAGCTACAGCAAGATGACTGCAGGCTTCACCAACTGTAGCCATACAAATGGCACAATGGACTGCAAATCGGACCCTGCTGGCTAAAAATTAAAAATCGCTACACTCTTAACACTTAGTCACTTGTGTCCCCTTACTATCACTATCCTTCCTAACAGCTACTACTAACTGCCCTAAAATACCGAACTAAAACACTGTAACTTAAAACTGGGATTGGAAGTTAACAATAAATTCCATACACAGCTACTTTGGATATTCCAAACAAGCATACAGGCTAAAGTTTTTGAGCCTATTAGAGACTAGCAAGATCTGTAACTTGTGACGTGCCCAGCTGGGCAGCCATCTTGCTTTGCAATGACAAATGCTTGTGAATGGTACAGCACCCTGCTCATACAGTACATGTATGTGTATGACACTGCACCATGCTCATACAGTACATGTATGTGTATGACACTGCACCATGCTCATACAGTTCATGTATGTGTATGACACTGCACCATGCTCATACATACAGTTCATGTATGTGTATGACATGGCACCATGCTCATACAGTACATGCATGTGTATGGTACAGCACCATGCTCATACAGTGCATGTATGTGTATGACACTGCACCATGCTCATACAGTGCATGTATGTGTATGACACGGCACCATGCTCATACAGTGCATGTATGTGTATGGTACAGCACCATGCTCATACAGTGCATGTATGTGTATGACACGGCACCATGTTCATACAGTGCATGTATGTGTATGACACTGCACCATGCTCATAACAGTACATGTATGTGTATGACACTGCACCCATGCTCATATAGTGCATGGCATGTGTATGACACGCACCATGCTCATACAGTACATGTATGTGTATGGTACAGCACCATGCTCATACAGTGCATGTATGTGTATGACACTGCACCATGTTCATACAGTGCATGTATGTGTATGACACTGCACCATGCTCATACAGTGCATGTATGTGTATGACACTGCACCATGCTCATACAGTACATGTATGTGTATGACACTGCACCATGCTCATACAGTGCATGTATGTGTATGACACGGCACCATGCTCATACAGTACATGTATGTGTATGGTACAGCACCATGCTCATACAGTGCATGTATGTGTATGACACTGCACCATGTTCATACAGTGCATGTATGTGTATGACACTGCACCATGCTCATACAGTACATGTATGTGTATGACACTGCACCATGCTCATACAGTGCATGTATGTGTATGACACGGCACCATGCTCATACAGTACATGTATGTGTATGGTACAGCACCATGCTCATACAGTGCATGTATGTGTATGGCACTGCACCATGCTCATACAGTACATGCATGTGTATGGTACAACACCATGCTCATACAGTGCATGTATGTGTATGACACTGCACCATGCTCATACAGTGCATGTATGTGTATGACACTGTACCATGCTCATACAGTGCATGTATGTGTATGACACTGCACCATGTTCATACAGTACATGTACGTGTATGACACTGCACCATGCTCATACAGTGCATGTATGTGTATGACACTGCACCATGCTCATACAATACATGTACATGTATGACACTGCACCATGCTCATACAGTGCATGTATGTGTATGACACTGCACCATGCTCATACAGTGCATGCATGTGTATGGCACTGCACCATGCTCATACAGTACATGTATGTGTATGGCCTGTAGAGCCTGACCCCTGAAGCTCTCAGCATAGCGGTCCACAGTTCAGCGGGTTCCCTAGTGGACTATGGACTGCTGATATATGGCTCTGCCACAGATACTGCCCTCTGATGTATAACAACTGCCCTTAACAATGCCTGCAGGCTCACCATAGGGGCACACTGACTAACCCACACCTGCAATCTCTATGCAAAGGCTCATTGGCTAATGCTCTTTGGACACTTAAAATATCAATCTTGCCTCCTGGCCAAAAAGATCTGCCTTGATCAGCTCCCAACTGGGGTCCAGCAACTCCTAGTTTCCAGCACTAATCCCAGGCCCAACCACAATTCAGAACTGCAGTCCTTCCTGACTCCAAAATGTCGAACATCTCAAGGACAAAGGTCCTTTGCCTATTGGGCACCGTTGAGGTTCAACTCCCTCCATGAGAACATTATTAACCTGCTCACTCTGTGGACCTTCAAAAAGAACCTAAAGAACCATTTAATACAGGAATCTCAATGTGTCTGCCATCGCTAGCATCTAACAAAGGCATCTCCTACCATCTGCCCTTCTGCCAAACAGATCTCTCTCTCTCTCTCTCTTTCTCTCTTGGACACCCTGCACTTGGGACTCAACCCCCCTACCCCGCCTCTCCAGCACTTCTATGCGCTAACCCCCTCATGTTGCTGATAACTAACAGGCTCCCTGTTGGGCACAGTTATTTAGTCTGTTCCTGTATGTATCTGACTGTGTTTACTTATTCCAGTTTTAGTTTTCACTGTATTTTTTGCATTCCTTTGTTTAAAGACCAAATGTACCTAAATGTTCTCATTCTAATTCTATTGCCTTGTTCGTCTCAGTCCTCTGTATAATCACCTACTTGTTCTAAATGTTCTAATGCAGAACCTATGTAAAGAGCTCTGAGCTGAAATGGTTAGTCCGAGATCTGAAATAAATAAATAAATAAATGTGTATGGCACTGCACCATTCTCATACAGTTCACGTATGTGTATGGCACTGCACCATGCTCGAACAGTGCATGTATGTGAATGGCTCTGCACCATGCTCATACAGTACATGTATGTGTATGGCACATCACCATGCTCATACAGTGCATGTATGTGTATGGCACTGCACCATGCTCATACAGTGCATGTATGTGTATGGCACTGCACCATGCTTATACAGTGCATGTATGTGTATGGCACTGCACCATGCTCATACAGTGCATGTATGTGTATGGCACAGCACCATGCACATACAGTGCATGTATATGGCACTGCACCATGCTCACACAGTGCATGCATGTGTATGGCACTGCACCATGCTCATGCATTACATGTATGGGTACTGCACTGCACCATGGTCCTACAGTACATATGTGTGTATGGCTCTGCACAGTACTCATACAGTGCATGTATGTGTATGTCACTGCACCATGCTGATACATTGCATGTTTGTATATGGCACTGCACCATGCTCACACAGTCCATGTGTGTACTGCATGGCACCATGCTCATGTAGGACATATATGTGTATGGCACTGCACCATGCTCATACAGTGCATGTATGTGTGTGAGTCACTGCACCATGCTCATACAGTGCATGTATGTGCATGGCATTGCACCTCTTTACCATAGTACCCACGTATTTGTATGTGGATGGCACAGCACTATGCTCAGATTGTACATGAATGTGTATGGCACTGCAACTCTTTGCTGTAGTCCCACCACGTATGTACGTGGATGGCACTGCACCATGCTTGAACAGTACATGTAGGTGCATAGCTCATACAGTGTTTGTAAGTGTATGGCACTGCACTATGCTCATACAGTGCATGCATTTTAATGGCACTGCACCATGCTCATACAGTGTAGGTAAGTGTATGGCACTGTACTATGCTCATACGGTACATGTATGGGTCTAGTACTGCACCATGTTCATACAGTACATGTATGTATATGGCACAGCACCATGGTCATACAGTGCATGTATGTGCATGGCACTATGTATATGGCACTGCACCATGCCCATACAGTATATGTATGTGTATGGCACTGCACTATGCTCATACAGTTCATGTATGTGTATGGCACTACACCATGCTCATACAGTGCATGTATGTGTATGGTACTATGTACATGGCATTGCACCTTGCTCATACAGTAAATGTATGTGTTCATCACTGTACAATGTACATACAGTGCATGTATGTGTATGACACTGCGTATGGCACTGCACCATGCTCATGCAGTACATGTGTATGTATGGCACTGTACCATGCTCATACAGTGCATGTAAGTGTATGGCACAATGTGTATAGCATTGCACCATGCTCATACAGTATTTTCATGTATACGGCACTGTACTATGCTGATACAGTGCATGCATATGTACAGCACTGCGCAATGCTCATACCTTACATGTATTGGTACTGCACTACACTATGCTCATACAGTGCATGTGTGTATTGCACTGCACCATGCTCATGCAAGATACAGAAACATAGAAACTGACAGCAGATGGGGATCACAAGATCCATCTAGTCTGCCCGATATGGGTAACTCCTCCTTCTCCTATTCTTTCTGTGAAATCATACCTTTGTGCCTATCCCACGCATTTTTGAACTTGTTTACCATTTTGGCCTCCACCACTTCCCAGGGCAGGCAATTCCATGGGTCAACCACCCTTTCAGTGAAGAAGAACTCCCTAACATTGCTCCTGAATTGCCCATCCTTGAGCCTCATATCGTGTCCTCTAGTTCTGACGCTTTTCTTTTCCTGAAGGAGCTCTTTACCTCTACCTTATTTATACCCTTGATATACTTGAATGTCTCAATATTGTCCCCCCTCTCCCTCCCCTGCTCCAGGGAGCACATGTTGAGCTCCCTCAACCTATCCTCATATGCCATTTGATGCTGACCCTGAATCATTTTTGTGGCTCGCCTCTGCACCGTCTCAATCCTATCGGTCTTTCCTAAGGTGCAGCCTACAGAACTGTGTACAGTACTCCAGGTGGGGGTGCAACAGTGACTGGTAAAGTGGCAGTGTCACCTCCCTTCTGCAACTCATGATTCCCCTCCCTATGCAGCCCAGCATACCACTGGCCTTTAGCACCACCTTTTCGCACTGCTTCCCTACTTTTAAATCATCTGATATAATGACTCCTAGGTCTCACTCCTGGTTGGTGCATGCCAGCTGCTCCCCTCCCAGGCAGTATCCCACTTTGGGGTTTCCATTGCCTAAGTGCATGACCTTACACTTTTTTGCGTTGAACTTCAACTGCCAGGCATATGACCATTCCTCGAGTTTTCTCAGGTGAGATTCCATGCTCTTGACTCCTTCTGAGGTGTCCACTCTGTTGCAGATCTTGTTCTCATCTGCAAACAGACACACCTTCTCTTCCAATCCATTACCGATGCAGGCTATGACCACATTGAAGATTAGGGGCCCCAGCACCAACCCATGAGGCACTCCACTAGTCACTTCCCTCTCCATCGATACCACTCCATTTACCTGCACCTGTTGTGCTCTTCCCCTCAGCCAGTTGCTCACCCAATCCATCACTTCCTTACCAATGCTGATGTGGTCCAGTTTCTTTACCAGCCTTCTGTGTGGAACCAAGTTAAAGGCCTTACTAAAGTCCAGATAGACCACATCCACCACTCTCCCTTGGTCCACTGCCTTCATTACCCAGTCAAAACAGTCGACCAGGTTTGTCTGGCACAACCTTCCAGCCATGAAACCATTCTGTATTGGGTCCTGTTGCCTGCTGGATTCCAGATGTGCTGCTATTCTTTGCTTGAGCAGTGTCTCCATCAGTTTTCCTACCACTAATGTGAGGCTCACTGGATGGTAATTTACAGCCTCCTCCCTGCTCCTTGATTTGTGATGTGGCACCACTGTCACCCTCTTCCAGTCTTCAGGCACTGTCCTGCTTTTTTTCACTGATTTGGTGAAGAGCTCCACCAGGGGCACTGCTATCACACTCCACAGTTCCTTGAGAGCTCTTGGGTGAATCTCATCTGGCCCCATGGCCTTGTCCATCTTTAATTTATTTAGGGCTTCCAAGACTGCCCCTCCATGAAGGGGCTCAAGTCTACCTCTGGTCCCTGGGTGCAACTGCTTTGCAGGTTTGGGCCATCCCCTGCATTCTCCCTAGTGAACATGGAACAGAAATATTTATTTAGGACTTCTGCCTTCTCACTCTCCTTCTCTTTCTAGTCCCTCTCCTAAAACTGCTAGCCTTACTATTCCTCTAGTCTTTCTCCTTTCTCTTATGTACCTAAAAAAGGTTTTGTCTCCCCCTTTAACACCCTGTGCTATCCTTAGCTCGGTGTGAGCTTTAGCTTTTCTTATTACTTTTCTCGCTTCCCTCTGTGCAGCTATGTTAGTTTCCCTGTCTTCATCCTTGTTTGATGCCTTATATGTCTTGTAAACCTTTCTTGTCTCCCTTACTATAGTAGCCACCTACTTGGAGAACCATAGGGGTTTCCTTCTCTTATTTGCCTTGCTGATCCTCCTAGCGCACTGCTCAGTTACCTCCTTGATAGCTCCCTTGAGGTTCTCCCACATTTTCTCCACCCCTTCCCCCCATGCCTGAGTTTCTCTGCTAGGCTGGTTCTTATTTTGGAAAAGTCTTCCTTTCAGAAGTCCAAAATTCTGATCTTGGAATGGCTGGTATCCATAGTTGTGTTGATTTGGAAACCAACCATAAGATGGTCACTGTTGCCAAGATGGCACCCTACCTCAACCCTTTCTACCATGTCATTGTTGGTCAGAACCAAGTACAAGACAGCTCAACCTCTAGCTGGTGAATCAACAAGTTGCTTCAGCCCTACCCCCATGTTGTTGATGCTGTCTGAGAACCCTAGTTAATATCTGTTAAAGTTCCCTACTAAAGTCCCCTACTATAAATTATTTATTTATTTGAAAAAGTTTCACCAGGAAAGACAACATGAGCTGTAAACAACTTGTTTCCAGAAGCATCCTGAGGGGAAGGGTTACAAAGTGGGTAGTGCGAGAAAAACATAATTAAGTGATAGTCAAACAAGCTATTGTATAGGTTATTTACACTATAAAATAAATAGCAACAACAGTACTATTCATAATAATCCAAGACAATTGCAGAGGCAGCCAGGACATGTAGACATTCCATACAGGGTAGATCACCATGAGCATGAGCATTAGTAAAAACAAGAACTAGGTAGGGTATAGTCCAGAGAGGAGTACACCTTGAAAGTGCTAAGCAAGTCAGGCCGAGTGCTTGGATTTGTAGTGCATAGGTTGCCCATTAGATGGCAAAGAAAAACAGTGGAAGTGGATGGGGGGAAGGGAAAGGGCAGGGGGTAGGGGAGAGGAAAGAGAGACATTTCCGAGCACTTCACCACATCAGGATGATGAGAGACCTGCAGGGGGACAGAGACCTGACAAAGAATAGTGGAGTGGTAAGGGGGTGAATAAAAAAAGAGGTGAGGTCAGTGGGGAGAGACATGCTGAGAACTAACCCCCCTCAGGATGCTGAGAACCCTGCAAGGGGACAAGGACCCAGCAAAGATGGTGGAGGGGGGTGGAGAGAAAAGTGAGGGTAAAGTGAGAGGCATACCAAGGGCTACACCCCTTCAGTATGCAGAGAACCCTGCAGGGGACAAGGAACTTAGCAAAAGAAAATGAAGGGGACAGGACCCGGCAAAGAAAGTGTGGGGTAGGGAGGTAAAATAAAATAGGGGGTCAGGTGAGGGGGTAGGGTGAAGGGGGGTAAAGGGAGGCAGAAACCAGGGGAAGACCTTGAAAATTAGGGGAGAATAGAGAGGGGAGACTGGGGGAGAGGGAAAATTGGTAGGCAGTGAAGTTAGGTGCAGTTGCAGTGGTGAAGTGTGCCTCGGGAGGAGGAACGATAGTGAGTGCCATGATTTGGCACAGCAAATATCTAGTAGGAGGGAGTTCCAGATACTAGGGAATTTGAACAAGAAGACAACGTAACCTGATGAGGTCTGGTGCGGGGGGATAGCAAGAGTTCTATGAGTGGATGCAAGGAGGGAACAGAGAGGGGGGAGTTTGATTGACTCGCTCTTGTCTGCCATTTTATGTATCATCTCCAGTGTTTCTTTTTCCCCATCTTCCCCCTGAGATGGGGGCCTGTAGATAACAACTAACCTAATGGCTACCCTGTTCTCCATTTCAGTTGTTATCCACAGTGCCTCAGTGTCACCTAGGGTCCCCTGGATTTCTGTGGTTTTGATTTCCTCCCAGATGTACAGTGCTATCCCCCTCCCTTTTTCCCCTTTCATTCCCTCCTGTACATGTTGAATCCAGGAATGGCCATGTCCCATCCATGGCTTCCTGTGAACCAAGTTTCCATCACAGCCATTAAGTCTAGTCCATCCTCTGCTATAGTGGTCGTGAGGTCGGGGATTATGTTAGCTAGGCTTCTGGAATTAGTTACCATTCCCTTCCATGTGCTATCCTCCCCCTTTTTACAAGTGTGATTTCTCTCTGAAGCCCTCTTTTCTGTAGTTTCCATGATGGAATTCTTTGGCTCCAGATCATTGAGATTGCCTCTTTCCCGTAACACTTCTGTCTTCCTTGGAGTAGTTTTCCTTTTTCCCTCCCTGTGTCCATAGCATACTGTATGTTCCTAATGCAGTTGGAACATCTTCGTGGGATTTTAAAATTTGTGTCACATGTGCTACTTGTGATGTAGTGTCCTGGCTCCGACCGAGTAACCTTTGATGGGGGAAGGGTATCTGCTAGCCCATGTGATGCGCTGGGCACAGTTGCCCCTTCCCCACCTATTAGTTTAAATCACTGACAAAAAAGTTGAACTTTTGACCGAGAGCTTGTGTCCCCTCCTTTGTAAGTTGCAGGCCATCAAATGTAAAGAACTCACTTTCCCAGAAGTTTTGCCAGTTCCTGATGTAGCCACGCCCTTTTTCCTGACACCAATTTTTAAGCCAGGTATTAAGCTCACCAATGTCCTTCTCTCCAATTTTCTGCCTGTTGGCTCCCTTTCCCCACACAGGCAGAATCTCTGAGAGGGAGACGCTGGATGAAATGGAAGCTGGTTGTTCTCCTAGTTTTGAAATATTTTGCTTAGTTTCTTCCACAGAGCAACTAGCTAGGTCATTTGTACTGATATGGTTTAGAATGTGCATATCTCACTTGGTGTTTCCCACAGTTCCCTCGCTGCAGTTTGTATCCCTCCATGACGATGTTCCTGAGAGGCATCTGACCGCAATCTCTGATGAGCTGCTTTGGTGGATGTGAGACTACTCCACAGATCATAGAGTCTCCTATTATTAGTATGCACTTTTTGTTGTGCTCGGCGATTTTTGTTTCGGTTTGACCCTCTATGCATTGCATGAGGGCCCCATCCTCTGGCTTGTTTTCCCTAAGCATAGGAATAGATGACAGTTGAGAGAACCTATTTGACAAGTGGATTGGTGTTGTAGTCACCCTGGGCACACTATTTGGTTGAGCTTTCTGATTTCCCACCAACTGCCAGCCCCCTGGTCTGCTGGTCCTCTGGGGGAGTGGCGTTTGTGGTTGGTGCCTAATGGTTGAATACATTGAAGTGTCCTTCTGTGTTGCACAGTCCAGTTGCATCCTGAGGTAGTTTATCTCAGCCTGTGCCACATGGAGCTGAGTACATACTGTAGGTCATTGAGGGCAGAGCATGTACAACAATGCTTCACCTGTAGTGCATAAGCTCTGATGCCTAGGGTCCCGTAATACCTGCAGTTAATGATGTCCATATTCCCAAAGAGTGGTGCCAGATGAAAAAATAAGACCTGCCCTACACTGTGAATGGACAATGCAGAAGGTAAATCCCTCCTGAGTGGGACAGGAAAATACAAAAATTCTGACATGTATTTAGGCTAGAAACACAATGAAAGTTTTTTTTCTTGTTTTATATAGGAAGTGTGGATGAAAGTAGAGTGTCCTGTGTATGACGGAACCACTAAAAATCTACTCTGTGTGTGTGTGTGGATATGTATATATTTTTTTTTAACTGTTCCTAAGAAGGAAGAGAGGATGAGTTGATGAAAATAGAAGGTCCTGTGTAAGAGAAAAACAATTTTTTTTTTACTGTGAGTTATTTAGTACTGCCTCTTCCTGTGGTATGAGAGATAGAAGGGCATGGCACTGTACCTGCAAAAGGAGATGCAAGCATGGGGTGTGTGGGTTGAGGGGTAGGAGGGTGGGCCTAAGTGCCTCCCCTGCAGAATCAGGTTAAAAGGATGCCAGGAAGAATGAGTTTTGCTTCCATCTGGAGTGCCTTTAGACACCTATGACCCTGCTCCCTGTATGCAGAAAGAAGCAGCAGACCAAGCAGTCCTTAGTGACAAATCAAACTGCTTGGTCAGATACTGCAGTCACTGAAAGTAAAATCAGCTCTGAGACAGAACGAGCTAACCGCCTGCACTCTACTGCCTCCCAGGTGCCGTCGGTGTGATGCCTGCTAGCTGGCCACTGCATGGTAGTTTCTAAGATGACTGCCCTGATATGACACACCTGTGATGCTAGCTCACACCTAACCCCAATTCTTCAGACCTGCGGCATTTGGCAGGAGGTGCAAGGAGGTGAGATGATGTAGAGATGAAGTGTGGATGAAAGTAAACAGAAGGTCCTGTGCAAGAGTTGTTATCTAGTGCCTCCTTCTGCTGATTTGCAGGAAGTGTGAATGATAGAATTAGAAGGCCCTTTGCAATAGAGAAATACTATATAGTTCTTCCTAGTTTGGGAGGAAGTGTGGACAAAATGTAATGGAAGTCCTGTGCCAGAGACAATAGGAAAACAGTAAGTAGCACCTCTTCCTGTGTCCCTGAAGGAAGTGGGAGGCACAGATTGACTATAAATGTGAATGACCTGCAGGAGGGTGGGATTTGGAAGAGGAAGGGTGGGTGTTTCAGTGTGTCGCTGGATAGGGAGAAAAACAATCAGTGTGAAACCACAGAAACAAGTTAAAGAGCAAAGTTCCCAAGTACAATGGTAAAAGTTCAGCAGTTCTGCTAACTACAGCAGTCCCCTTTCCTGGCTACTAAGAATTACAGAACAGTAAATAAAAACAGAACACAAAACACCCAGGGAGCGTGGCCAACAACCTAGCAGGGTACACATGCTTTGTTGGGCTCTGAAAACGTTCATGATTTCAGCTAAAATAAATTTCCTCTAATAAAGGGGAAGTAAGATTTTTATAATAATTTGGTGGTGATCGACTTGGGTTCACGACTGAGACCTCCAGAGAGCAATACAAGATGATGGGGAGGCCAAAAAATGCAGGAAAGGGGGATGCTACAGGAGCTGGTGCAGGTCCACAGAAAGTACCGAAGGAGCAGCAGTCTCATGGAGACTCACCGGCAACTCTGGAGTCACTACAATGGGCACTTACAGAGTTTACAGCCGTGATCCAACGCCTTGACAAAAAGCTGGAGCTACAGAATGAAAAAGTAGTGGTTCTGAAGCAAAACGTAGAGGCGATAGTGAACTCCGTTGCAGAGTCAGAACAAATGGTGGAGAAAGCACTGGGAGCCTCCAATGCCACAATCAAGGAGCAGGGGCCAGTCCAAGCCAGAGTGGAGCAGCTGGAAAACATGGCAAGGATGGCCAACATAAGCATATTGGGACTACCTGAAGGTACAGAGGAAGAAGATTTACCTATGTTCTTGAAGCGCTAGCTTACTGGATTTGCGGTCTCCATACTGAAGACTTACTGAATCAATTTAAAAAGGGCTGTAAATACTCAAGAGGGTCCATGAACTGTACTTTTCATGACTACTACATCTACCATCTGGGATCAAATACTGAAGTCCGTTAGAGAACACTCACTCATCATGTTTGGGGATGCTAAGCTTCTGTTTTTCGCAGACTACACCTATGCCACGAGGCTCTGGCAAAAAGTGTTCAAGGGGGTGACGGCAAAGCTGCGAGTGGCAGGAGTCCCCTGCAGAATATTGTTTCCAGTCCGCCTGCAGTTCATGTTTGAAGAAAAATCATACAGTTTTACAGATCCAAAGTGGCTGGAGACTTTGCTGGGAAGCTCCCAACTTGTGCGGATCCTGAATCAGAGGGAGAACAATCGGACAGTGAGTAAAGGGAATATTTGAACTCTTTCAGTACTCTTCTTCAAATTTTTGTGTGGCAGGCTCGATTTGAGAACTGGGGCTCCTATGTGTGATTTCTCTGGAGCGCTTCTTTGGGCATCATAGACACCCTTCCTATGACTGTCACATGTGTTAGCTCTTGCTAGTTGCAAAAATGTTGTATTACTAAGGTGCAGTGGTGAGCAGTTGAAAGAGGGTGGGAATGGGATGATACCCAGGAACTCCTGTTTGTGGCCATGAGGTTAAGATGGTGCCCACCAGAGGATCAGCTACAGTTGCCACATGGCGCGCTTTGATTTGGATCATGGTTTCCTCACACTCCCATTTGTGTAGAGAGGATTTAGGTCCTCCTGATGAGGGGTAAAGTGATCAAATCTTTTCCAGTCTGATGGGGTCATGTTAAAGTTGAAATCGTTTATGTAAAAGTGTTTAAATAATAATTACATACGTTGCTCTACAAAGCTTTATTTTTAAGGAGCTACAATATAGGTGAACTATGGACTCAATAGAATAGAAGCCATATGGCAAGTGTATTAAGTTTGGAGTTCTACAACTAAGGAGATAGTCCATTAAGCCATTGGCTGTGAATAAAGTCACTGGTGTGTGAAAATGAGAACGTAACAGATTCACCTCCCCTGTGAGGTTACAATTGGAGACATGTCACAACCAGTTCTGTATTAAGCATAAAGTGTAAAATCTAAAGTAAATGGTGTTTGACCTTTTCCAGGGAGCAATTGTTTGATGTAAACTGCAAATTGAAAATCAATAAAAATAAATAAAAAAAACAAAACACAAAAAACCCTAATCCAAAGCCTTTCTGCTTATTCACTTAACAAACCCTGCAAGTTTAAAATGAAATAAAATAAATCACCTCTGTAGTGTAGTTCCTGTCAGCTCTTCTTGTATGCGTATGGCACTGCACCGTGCTCATACAGTACATGTACTGTATGTGTATGGCACTGCACCAAGCTCACACAGTACATGTATGTGTATGGCACTGCACCACACTCACACAGTACATGTACTGTATGTGTATGGCACTGCACCAAGCTCACACAGTACATGTATATGTATGGCACTGCACCACACTCACACAGTACATGTACTGTATGTGTATGACACTGCACCAAGCTCACACAGTACATATATGTGTATGGCACTGCACCACACTCACACAGTACATGTACTGTATGTGTATGGCACTGCACCAAGCTCACACAGTACATGTATTGTATGGCACTGCACCACACTCACACAGTACATGTACTGTATGTGTATGGCACTGCACCAAGCTCACACAGTACATATATGTGTATGGCACTGCACCACACTCACACAGTACATGTACTATATGTGTATGGCACTGCACAATGCTCACACAGTACATGTACTGTATGTGTATGGCACTGCACCAAGCTCACACAGTACATGTATGTATATGGCACTGCACCACACTCACACATTACTTGTATGTGTATGGCACTACACCATGCTCATGCAGTACATGTATGTGCATGGCACTGCACCATGCTCATACAGTACATGTATTTGTATGGCACTGCACCATGCTCATACAGTACATATATGTGTATGGCACTGCACCATGTTCATATAGTACATGTATGTGAATGGCACTGCACCATGCTCACACAGTACCTGTATGTGTATGGCACTGCACCATGCTCACACAGTATATGTATGTGTATGGCACACACCAGACTCATGAAATGCATGTATGTATATGTGTATGGCACTGCACCATGCTCACACAGTACATGTATGGGTGTTGCACTGCACCATGCTCTGTCAGTATATGTATGTGTATTGCATTACACCATGCTCCTACAGTACATGTATGTGTATGGCACTGATCATGCTGATACATTTATTTTATTTAATTTATTTAAAATTTTGGTAACCGGGAAAGACACACTGAATCGAGGCTCATTTTCAGGTGCGACCCGGGATAGGGAAATTGTAAACATATACAGAGGAATAAAAATGAATAAAATATAGCCAGTTTCAGAGCTCACAGTGCAGCTATACAAGCAGACTAGAATCTCTACAGTAATATGTACAAAAAAAATAGACTAGGCACAGTTAGACTAAAGTTGCAGGGAGCAGTAGGAGTGAGTCTGAGTAAGCACTTAAATGCTGGGAGAGAGGTGGCTTGACGAAAGGTAGATGAAAGTTGGTTTCTGAGGGAAGGGAGATGGAAGGAGAATGCAGATTGACCAGATATAGAGTGAGGGTGGGGGAGGGAGAACCACGGGACTCCCTGGAGTGGAGTGGGTAGGAGGAAGGACAGACTGGAGACAGGAGGAAGGAGAGATAGGAGGGGAGAAGTTCAAACCAGTATTTGGCGATGAAGGCTAAGGAGTGGACCTGATGACGGTGGTAAAGGGGAGGGATTGACAGAGAGGAGTAGAGGGAGCAGTGGTGAGTGCAGAAAGGAGAGTTGGTGGTGAAGCAGCAAAAGGCATTTAAGAAGAGTGTCTAGTTTGGCAAGGGAAGAGGTGGGAGTGGTGCCGTAGATGATGTCTGCTTAATCGAGCACAGGGAGGATTGTTTTGGTTACCAGCTCTCGATTAATGGAAGGAGAGAGGCATTCTTTGTTACAGTACATTACTGCAAGCTTTGAGTGGAGTTTGGAGTGCATGGTGTCTATATGGCTAGAGAAATCAAGCTTGTTGTCTAGCCAGAGTCCAAGGTATTTGAATGCTGAGACAACTTTGAGAGGAGCCATCTGGAATGGTGAATACGGGGTGGGCCGAGAGTGTTGCAAGTTTTTGTCTCATCCCAAAGGTCATAAAGACTGTTTTCTTAGTACTGACCCTCAGTTGGTTTGCCTGGAACCAATTTAGCACGTTGTTAAAATCGTGCTGGAGAGGGGCCTCCACGTCAGGAGTTGAGGGACCAGCAGTGTAGATGACCGTGTCATTAGCGTACATGTTGATCTGCACATGTGAGCAAGCACAGGAAAGGTTGTTGATGAAGAGGGAGAAAAGGATTGGGCCTAGGATGAACTCTTGAGGGACCCCAGCAAGGATCGGGAGAAGGGATGATAGGACAGAACCTGCCTGAACTGACTGGCACCTGTTCATGAAGTAAGAGCTGAACCAATTCACTGCTGGTGCTGCCAGGTGAACTGAGTGCAGCTTGCTTTAAAGGATTGAGTGCGACAATGAATCAAAAGCCTTCATCAGATCGATGAAGATAGTGGCAGTGATGTGACCCAGATCCACTCTGAGAGAATGGAGTCTGTGACCTACAGTAAGGAAGAAGTATTGGAATGGCACATCCTAAAGCCAGCTTGGACCTGGAGTGGGTATTGGTGGCAGTGAGGAATTTGGCAGCCCCTTGTGTAGACTAGGAACGGTTTGGCTAGGGAGGGGAAGAGGGATATTGGTTGGTAGTTCCCAGGGGAGGAAGGATTGCCGCCTTTGTGGAGAGGCAAGACCTTGGCCACTTTCCAGGCCAAAGGGACTGTGACTGAGGTGAGGGAAAGATTCAACAGGTGTGTACGGGGGAAGACAATGGCAGGGGCAGAGATACAAAGGAGCTTAGGGTCAATGCCATCTGGGCTATTCTTGGCAGGGTTAAGGGACATAAGTCCATGGTAGATTTCCTGCTTGAAGATAGGGGGGAAATGGTAGCTGCTAAGAGAGTGCAGAATGGGGGGGTCAGAGGAGGGCACTGTGGGAAGGTCAGGAAGTGTGCAAGTGATAAAGAATTTGTTGAACGTGTCCCTGACAGTGGTAGGGTCTGAGACAAGGGATCCGTCCAGTGAGAGGACGGGGGTGGTTGATTGGGAGAGGGGTCCAAGAGAAAGTGGACTATTTTCCACAGATTTGAGGGAGAGGGTGTGGCTAGAGCAGAGATGGTCCTTGACACAGTCCACCTTTGCTGTGCAAATAGCTTTAGTGCATGAGTTTCTTAGAGACCTGTACTCTTGGAGATCGGCCAGGGTAAGAGGGGATTTGTAGATGTCTCACATCTGTTCTAGCTGGGCAGTTAGGTTGGCATTGATCCGGGGTGGTGGATGCATTTAACCCTCACTTTTTTTAGGGGTGCATGTGTGTTCCAGACTCTAGTGAGGTTACTGATAAATATGCCTAGGGCAGAGTCAACATCAGGAGCAGAGAACACGGGGGACCAGTCACAGCTGAATAGGTTTTGTAGTAGGGTGTTGGTGTTGAGCACCCTGAGGGAACGGTGCCATATGTATTTAGGGACTGAGTGGGAAGGACGCACCTTCCTGACACAGTAGGTCAAGCGATGTCACTGAAAACATCGGGGAGGGTGCCACTGTGATGATGCAATGGGGGTGGGAGGAGAGCACCCAGTCCAACAGGGAGTGGTTTAGGAAGCGAGGGTTTAGATGAGTTGGTTCCTTTATGAGCCGAATAAGAGTCAGCAGTTGCATATTGTGTAATGTGGACTTGGAGGTCAGGGAGAGGCAGTTTAAACAGAAATTCCCAAGCAAGATAAGCTCTCCAGAGGTGGCGTAGAAGGCGATGGAGGAGATGCAAGAAACCAAAGAGGTGGGCGAGAGTCTGGGGGAGGCATATAAAGCTCCTATAAATAAAGGTAGAGCGGCAGAGAATTTCAAATTGGCAATAATTAGTTCATGAAAGGAGGGGAGGGATTCACGTAGACAGATGGAGCAAGAGAATGACTGGTGAATATAGAGGGCTACACCACCACCCTCTATATTCACCTCTATCCTAGCAGAAAAGGTTGTAATCCGAAAGAGAGAGTTCAGAGTCTGGGACCTTGGAGGACAGCCAGGTTTCAAAGACACACAGTATATTGGGGGAGTGCTGGGCAGTCCAGACTTTCAAGGCATCTAATTTAGGGAGAAGGCTCCTGGCATTGAGGTGGAAGATTCTAAGGTCTTTCAGTAGAGCAGGCAAGGAGGAGGGGGAAGGTGGACCAGGGCTGTGTTTAATGTCCCCCGAGAGAAGAAGAAGGAAAATTAGTAAGGGGAGAAGACAGGGTCTTTTCTGCCCTTTGCAGTGTCAGGTGGGGGGGCAGGGGGAGAGAAAGGTAGGGTGGTGGGTGCGGTGGAAGGATTCAAGGTTAGCAAATGGAAACACAGCACTCCAGGGTGGATGAAGAGATGTGGTGAGGGAGGGTGAGGGGTAGAGGGGAGGGGAGAGGGAATGAGTAGGGTAGGGTAGGAGAGGGTAGAGGAGGAGGAGGATAGGTAGGGTAGTGGAGGAGAGGAAGGGGTGATAGTACGGATAATAAGGAGAGAAGACCAAAGTAGAGAGGGAGTAGCTTCATCATGATGTAAAGGAGGAGGAGTAGGAGGGGCAGAGAGAAAAGAAATAATGGGGGGTGGTAAGTAGGCAGTTAAGATGGTGTGATGGAGTAACTAGGGAGCAGCACCTTTATACCTAGATACAGGGAATTAAATACTTATCAACAGGCAACTGAGGCGAGTACCAACAGTGAAGGACACTGTAACCGGCAAGACTATTCAAAATTGGTGCAATAATCCTGAGGTTGGCAAATATGGGGCGCAGTCTGCTATAAAGTAAACAGTAAACATACATTGCATGTATTTGTATGACACTGCACCATGCTCACACAGTACACATATGTGCACTGCACTGCACCAGTCTCATGCAGGAAATGTATGTGTAAGGCAATGCACCATGTTAATACAGTACATGTATGTTTATGGCACTGCACCAGGCTTATGCAGTACATGTATGTGTACAGCACTGCACCATGCTCATACAGTGTATGTAAGTGCATGACACTACAGCATGCTGATGAACTGCATGCATGTGTATGACACTGCACCAATCTCACACAGTACACATATCTGTATCACATTGCACCATGCTCTTCCAGTGCATGCATGTGTATGAGACTGCACCATGATTACACAGTGCATGCATGTATGTGTATGGAATTACACCATGCTGATACATTGCGTGTATGTTTATGGCATTGCACCATGCTTATACAGTACATGTATGTGTATGGTATTGCACTGAGCTCATTCAGTGGATGTATGTGTATAGAACTGCACTATGCTCATACAGTGAATGTCTGTGTATGGCACTGCACCATCTTCACACAGTGCATGTGCATGTATTGCACTGTACCATGCTCATATAGCATGTGTATATGTATGGCACTGCACCATGCTCATGTAGTACACGTACAGTATATGTATATGTATATGTATATGTATATGTATATGTATGGCACTGCACCATGCTCATATAGTACATGTATGTGTATGGTACTATACCATGCTCATTCGGTGAATGTATGTGTATGGAACCACACTATGGTATACAGTGAAAGTCTGTGTATGGCACTGCACCATGCTGATACATTGCATGTTTGTGTATGGCACTGTACCATGTTCACACAGTGCTTGTATGTGTACTGCACTACACTATGCTCATGCAGCACATGTATATGTATGGCACTGCACCATGCTCATGCAGCACATGTACTGTATATGTATGGCACTGCGCCATCCTCATATAATGCATGTATGTGTATGGCACTGCACCATGCTCAGACAGTACATGTATGTGTATGGCACTGTCCCATGTTCATATAGTACATGTATGTGTATGGTACTACACAATGCTTAGACAGTACATGTATGTGTATTACACTACATCGTGCTCAGGCAGTGCATGTACATGTATGGCACTGCACAATGCTTATACAGTACATGTATGTGTACAACACTGCACCATACTCAAACAGTACATGAATGTGTATTGCACTACACCATGCTCATATAGTACATGTATGTTTATTATTCTGCACCATGCTCATACACTACATGTATGTGACCGGCACTGCCTCATGCTCATACACTCCACGTATGTGCATGGCACTGCGCCATGCCCATACAGTACATGTATGGGCATGGCATAACTCTTAAATCTTTAGGCTTTTCACCTATTGTTGTCAGGTGGTTTGGCAGCTACTTAGCTGACAGGACTCAAGACAATTAAATTTAACTCAACTTTCTCAGACAAAGCTTCCATTAATGTTGGAGTGCTGCAAGGGTCCATCTAGGTCCCCTGCACTTTTCTATATTTATAAACAATATCACCTCCAACCTTGCTCACACACACTCCCTGCTAAATTCAGATGATATAGTCCTGTACACCAGTGTGAAGAATGTAGCTGACATCAACACTCGACTCTCCCTGGACCTCCAAGTCATTCAACAATGGCTGCTGACAAATAAGCTTATCCTGAATGAAGGAAAGACTCAAGCCATGCTATTTGGTTCCGATACTAAACTCAAAATCTCCCAATCTTAATTCAATGTCTCCTCTGTAAATGGCTCATCTGTTGGGGGTAGTAGAATCATTTAAATATCTTAGTATCACCCTTGGCCCAACTAAACTTCAATCTCCATATTCAGCAGACTTGCAAATTGGTAAACATGAAACTTGGCATTGCCTAGCTATGTGCTCACACCATCAGCTAGGCTTGCTATAGCTCGTGGCATACTACTACCATGTCTCAACTACAGTGTTGCAACCTATGCCGCTGCCGGTAAATTGAGTCTTCTAAAATGAGATGTAATAACATCAGTCACTATGCATCTTCCTCGCCATGGTTGAAACACCATTGCTTCCTCTGCTCTGATCTTGGTTGGCTCTCCCCTTCTGCATCCAGATCTTATGCATATCGGTCGCTCATAGATAACATTATCAGATCCCTAATCCCAAAGCCACTAGCAGGACTATTTCTAAATCACTCATCCAGCTATGGTCTTCACTCTGCTGATAATGCTCCTGTCCTCATTCCCAGATACCAAACGTCCAAAGGTGCTAGTGTTTTTGCCTGTTGTGCCCCCCATTTCTGGAACTCCCTCCCTCTAAGTATTCACTCAGCGTCATCCCATGCCTCCTTTAAAAAATTACTTCGACTCTATCTTGTAGACTCCAGCTGTTGCTCCTGTTTCAATCCACCCTAGCCTTCATCTCCTTTCCTTATGTCTCCTGAACCTACACCATTTCATAGTTTACAGACCCTTACCAATGCATAGCAAGCACACATGCTTCCTGCCTTCTTATTACCTAGGGACTTTTATCTCTCACTGGGTCCCCATCTTCCTATCTTATCTTACCCTCCCCTATCTATTATATTTCCTTATTTCAACCTTAATCTCTACCGATTTGTCCTATATTGTCTACTATGATGCCTCCATCACCTAGTTATAATCCTCCTAGAATTCCATGGTATTGTTAGCACTTATGACCTAATCAAACTGTTATTTGCTTTATTGTAATTTTTACTCTCCTTACTTTTGTTTTTATTTTGTCTTTGTTTAAGTATATTACTAAGCCTGTTTTTAAACTCCAGCCTGTTCTAACTCCTATGTTTGTATACTGTGAATTCATATATTGTAACCTGTTATCTGATTGTTTCTGTCTTGTACCCTCCCGGGTTGTGCCTGAAAATAGTCATTGCTATGGCTAGTGCACCCACCCGGTCATCAAAAACTAAATAAAAAAATTTGTATGGCACTGCACCATGCTCATACAGTATATGTCTGTGTATGGCATTGTGTCATGCCCATACAGTACATGTATGTGTACGGCACTGTACCATGCCCATACAGTACATGTATGTGTACAGCTCTGCACCAGGCTCATACAGTACATGTCTGTGTATGGCATTGCATCATGCCCATACAGTACATGTCTGTGTATGGCACGGCACCATGCGCATACAGTACATGTCTGTGTACAGCACTGCACCGTGCTCATACAGTACATGTATGTGTATGGCACTGCACCATGCCCATACAGTACATCTGTGTATGGCATTGCACCATGCTCATACAGTACATTTATGTATATGGCACTGCACCATGCTCATACAGTGCATGTATGTGTATGGCACTGCATCATGCTCATACAGTATGTGTATGGCACTGCACCATGCTCTTGCAGAACATGTATGTGTATGGCACTGCATCATGCTCATTCATTATATGTATGTGTGCTGCACCCTGTTCATTCAGTATGAATATGTGCATGATATTGTACCATGTTTACACAGTACATGTATGTGTATGGCACTGGACGATGCTCACACAGTATATGTATGTGCATGGCACTGTCTCATGTTCATACAACACATTGTTCTTTCTCAGCTTACTTCCTTTCTTGACAACTTCTTTTTTAAACTTTGTATTCTTTATTGATTTATAAGAAAATACAATCACAAAATTAATAATCCAGATTAAATAACAAATCTCAAATAATACAATTAAATACCAAGAATAAAAACAAAGTAAACCCCTCAAACCATACCAAGTAACCATCCCCACCCGACCCTTATCCGAAAAGGCAGAGGAAATTTAAAATATTACTGTAATGCAGTCCCATCGGCGTAGCGGTAGGATTTCCGTTCGTGACGCCGGTGACCCGGGTTTGGGAATGGATCCAGGTCATCAGAGGGCCAGCCAGGGGAGAAGGATCGAGTGTCCTTGGACTGCTCTCCTTCTCCAGAGGGAGGGGGGACTGAGTGTTCGGTGCAGTGGCGACACCCGGCGGAGGCTGGGTGTTCCACTACACACTGATGCCAAGTAGAACCATCAGGGGCGGGGCGGATGCTGGTGTCATTGCACGTCCCTGCCCCTGCCACTGTCTACAGGGGAAAAATGTTCCGTGTCCCCGGCCGTCTCCATGAAGACCTGCCCCCGGTCCTCTAATTGCCTCCGCCACTGGCTCCCTGACTAGTTACTAGCATCTCAGCACTGGAAGGCCCACAGCACCAAGACCCCCGGCCTCTGGGGGGTAAGCCAAGGGTGACTGGGGAGCGCAAGCAATTGGCGGAGGTGGAGGCAAGGGGGTCCGTGGCCAGGTCAGACAACGACAGCTCGGGAGCACACAAAAAGTACTAAATAAAAAAATACATATATATTACTTCATATGTAAAGTGGTAGGAGGAAATAAGTAATAACGCTCCATACAATCATTATGTATATAAAAAAACATTAAATAAGAAACCCATGAGTTAAAGCCATAAATGTATTGTTTGGTATCATAAAAAGAAATCTGGAAGCAGTGGGGAAAAAACTAGCCCTGAAAATATAACATCTTCAAAACATATTCAGCATGTAAATGTAATTTCAGGGAATGCGACCTAGACCTTAAAAATAAAATTCCATATCAATTAAAAATATGAACTTGATTATGTAATTTGCCCCACCGCTGTGTAAAATGGGATGTTTTATTGTGAATAGAGTATATCAAGTGAATGTAGAGCAGATTCTTTCTCATATAAGAAATCCATTCTTAAAAGTCAGACCAGAGTCATCAGACCAACGGCTGAGAATAATCTGTTAGGCTGTAACCCCTATTAGCGTTAGAGCTGCTCTATCATTAATTGGAGTGTTATCCTGAAAATAACCTAAAACTATAGTAGATGGGTTGAATTCACAAAATGTGAGTGTTGATTATATTTATTTTAATTTCTCGCCATAGTCTCTGAATATATGGACACGACCAAAACATATGGTCTAGAGAACCAATATCAGAGTTACATTTCAAACATAAAGGCCCAGATATTCAAAAGAGCTGAGCCATGCGCAATAGGGTTGCGCCTGCACAAGTCCGAAATGCGCCATTCTGCGATATTCAGCAGGAGGCAGTTACACCCCCCAAATCATGCTGAGCAACAGCGCAATGCTAATGAAGGCATGCGCAACCGAAGGGGGAGGAACTCATACAAACTGCACAAGTCTAAATATTCAGCTGGTTGTGCAGGAGTTATGTGCAGGCGAACTCTACCTGGCGCCTGCACAACTTTAGGCAAAAAAGGATCAAGTCGAGGCCACCACAGGTGAGCTGCCGCATTGCAGGCGCAACACAGCAGCTGCCACCTGTGGGTGGCCCTCCACTTGTTCCCAGTGCCCCTGCAGCCCGATTGCAGGCATAATAGTAACCCCGAGCCTCGATCGCGGGCAGCAGAGTAATCCCCGCAGCAGCCCGATCGCAGGCACAATATAATGTTTCCCCACCCCCAACTAGCCCGATCGTTGGGCATACAGTAGTCGTCCCCACCCCGACTAGCCCGATCGCGGGCATACAGCAACTCCCCACCCCTGACTAGCCGGTCATGGGCATACAGCAACTCCGCACCCCCACTAGGCCCAATCGCGGGCATAACATCAACCCCAAGACCAATATCCCTGGTGGTCCAGTGGACGTGACTTGATCGCGGGCATAAGGTCAAACCCTAAAGTCAGTATCCTTGTGATCTGGTAGTCCCCACCCACCCACCAAGAGCCCCTCCGCTCCACCCCGTCAGCCGGCGGGTAGCAGCACCTACCTGCCACCCGCCGCCCGCCGACAAACAGCAGGTAGGGCTGCACACCCATTGGTTCGAGCATGAGCCAATGGGCATGCAACCATACCCGTATAAGGCAGTCAGATATGTGAATTAATGGTACATATCTGGACTGCCTTAACCGGTATGAGCTACGCGCCCGTGGCTCTTGCTCTGAACCAATAGGCGTGCAACCCTCAGCTGTCGATCGGCGAAGCGGCTGGGCAGCAGGTGGGTGGGGTGCTGCTGCCTGCTGGCTGGCAGGAGGCGGGTGGTGGGACTCCATGGGTGGGTGGGTGGGGCCACTAGATCACCAGGGATATTGTACTTTGGGGTGGGTTTGACCTTATGCCCGCGATTGGCTTCACGGTCCACTGGACCACCAGGGATATTGGTCTTTGGGGTTGATGTTATGCCCGCAATCGGGCTAGTCGGGGTGGGGAGTTGCTGTATGCCCGCGATCAGGCTAGTTGGGGGTGGGGGTTGAATTACATTATGCCCGCGATCGGGCTACTCGGGGAAGTTAATTATGCCCGACTGGGCTGCTGGGGGATGGAATACTGTTCTACCCGCGGGCTGCAGGGCGTCGGTCCTGGCGGCTGCTGCCTGGCAGGGCGCCAGGTGCAAGTTGTCGGGGATCGGCACCTGCATGCTAATATGGCATGCAAATGGGGCGTAGTTAGATGCAAATGGCCCCGTGTGCCTTGCATAAATATGGCCCCATTTGCATGTCACCTTTTGAATATCGCAGGTTTGCGCATGGCGCAATGGAACTTGCGCCACCGCATCTGAATGCTCCACTCTGACCACTTGCGGTGGCGCAAGTTCCACTGCACCATGCACAGTGGCTGTGGCCAGGGGGTGATATTCAAAGAAGTTGCTCAATAGCACAACTCCGTTGAATATCGCCCTGGCCACACCCCAGTGCAACTTTTTTGAGCAGAGCAAGGGCTTGCACCACAGAATGGCGCAGTTTGAATATCTGGCCCAAATTTGATTCCTTTAATCCCATTTTATACATCTTAGGTGATGTAAAATATGTATTATGTAGGACTTTATATTGAATTAGTTTTAAGTTGTCTAAAGGGATAAATCTGTATATATTTTACCATAATACGGTCCAGTTCAAAGAATCATCTGCAACGTCTTTTGCCAAAATGTATTTTGAATAGGGGATTCAGGGTAATGTGCTTTTAAAAACATTGTGTAAATATTAGAAATAGGATGAGGTTTAGCACTGGCTAAAAGAAGGTTTGGAATAAAATTGACGTGTTGACTAGACCAAGGTTGAGGGTCAAAATGTGATTTCAGTACTATTTTTAACAGAAAGAGATTCATAAAATGTTTTTTGTTTAAATTAAGCTCCTTTGAAATAGCATATAAAGGTTGAATATGACCTCTTTCTAGAAACATAGCTACAGTGGGGTTAGAAAGACCTGAACAGTTCAACAGAGTGAAGTATCTTCCATTAATAGTAAAGTTAGGATTATTTAAAATTGGCTGGCTTATAGCAAGACTAAGATTGATATTAAGAAATTTACAAATCTGATTACGGATTCTTAAAGAGGTACCAATGGTAGTACATTTTAAATGTTTGAGAATGCTCTTCAGTTTGGAATATAAAATTGCCTCAGGTGAGATTTTATGTATTTTCAAAATATATCTTTCCAAGGGAACCCAAACAGGTTCATAGAAGGGTATATTTACTAACCATTTCACATATTTATTGATGTGAGAAGCCATATAATACAATATAAAATTTGGAAACTTCAGCCCTCCTTGTTCCTTGGGGAGCATGCGTTTAGTTAAAGGGATTCTGGGGGCTTTATTCAGCCATATAAACTTATTAAGGAGTGACTTTTGGAAAACCAACTTGGGGCAAATAAATATGTAGCATATTTAATGTCAAAAAAGATCCTAGGAAAAATATTCATTTTTATTATATTTATTCTTCCCATAAGGGATAAAGGTAAAGTACGCCATCTTTCAAGGTCCTGAGAGATCTTATCAAATACTTTGATTAACTGTTTTTTGTCCACTGATAATAAAATACCTACGTATTTGAGGCCAGAAGGCTTCCAGGAGAGGCCCAGATTACAAAGTTTGTCTTTGGAAACATAATGATTTAGGGCATAATTTCCATTTTGTCTCTGTTAAGTTTATAGTGAGAGATTTAACTGAATTCCTCGATGGTATGAAGGGCTGCTTTAATAGCGGGAACTGGATTGGATACATGGAGTAGAATATTGTCAGCAAATGCTGATACCATTAAGTTAAAATTAGATATCATTATGCCTTTAATACGTTCATTTTTATTTTAAAAATAGAGTAGAGGTTCTAAATAAAAATTAAATAAATTATGGAAAAGGGAACAGCCCTGACAAGTTCCTTGAAAAAGTCTAAAAGGAGGGGAAAGTAAATTGTCAAATTAATACGAGCCGTGGGGTGAGAGTATAATATTTTTAACCACTCTATAAATAATAGTGAGAAACCAAATTTAACAAGGGTGGCAAATAAAAAGTTATGGTTCACTCTGTCAACTGCCTTCTCTGCATCCAGGGAGACCAAGGCCATTGGTCGCCTGGTCTCCCTGGATGCAGAGAACAAACAAGAAAGCTTCCTCAAGTGGTCTGAAGCTTGTTTTGAAGCCATAAAGCCTACCTGCTCTTTACAAATAAATGTGTTCCAGATATTTTTAATTCTCTGCGCAAGAATATGAGTTAAAATTTTCATATCGTAATTAATATTTATTATCTGGTGAACAATTGGCATATTATTGATTTTGACTAGTATGTGAGCTTTTATGGTCTGTAAAGCTCTCTTGCTCTCTTTACACCTTAGTATTAATCTTAGTATGAACCTTAATCAGAGAAACGGGATGGTAGTTAGTAACTCTGTGTTTATTGGGCTTAGGTAGGGACAACTCCTCTTTTTTCACACCTTTCCAGTCTGGCTTTCAGAAATCCCACTCCACTTCTACCTCCCTGCTTCATCTCACTGACTCCATACCCACAGGTATGGATCAAGGAATTGTTACTTCCACCATTTTTGTTACTAAGGATCATACTAAGGATTTGTAGGAGCTAGAAGGCTTAGAGGCCCATAGTTGCTCCTTGTATTAATAATAACTAATTTTAGCTCCTGAAAGTATGAGTATATCTAGTCTATTTTTGAATACTGATTTTGATTTACTTAAGATTATTTCAATAGGAAGTGCATTCCAGGGATTAATGATTCTCAAGGTATAAAAGAACTTTCATGTCATCAAATTAAACCTCTTTCCATGTAACTATAGAGGATGCCCACGAGTGCCATATTTATTGTTTTTAAATTCAAATCCCAGTTCAATAAGTAAAAAAGGGTCCTGCATAATATCATACATTGTGAGGAGATCCTCCCTAATACATCTGGTGGAAAGTGACATGAGGTTTAATGATGTAATTCTAGATTCATAAGAAAGATCTTGGAGACCCCATATTAATTTGGTGAATTTTCTTTGTACCTTTTCAAATATGTATATGTCAGATTTCTTGAAGGGGCATCATAGCTGTGAAGCGTAGTCTAGGTGAGGCCGGACGTATGCTCTATACAATGGCATCATCACCTTACGATCTCGGGTTTTTATGTTTTTTTTAATTGACCAAATTACCCTATTTGCTTTTTGGATAGCCCCATTCATTTGAGAAATCAGAAGAAAATCATCTGAAATATTATCCCCAAGGTCTTTTTCATTAGATGTTGTAGATAGAACTTTCTCATCTAGTTTATATGAAAAACCTGGATTGTTAGGAGCTAAGTGCATCACTTTACATTTATCATGGTTTAGTTTCATCCCCCACTTGGATACCCATTGTGTAATGGAATCTAGGTCTTTTTGTATAGAAGTTATTTGATCTTGATTTGAACAAAGCCTGCCGATTTTAACATCATCCGCGTATTTTATATTACTGGAAAAACACCTATCAGTAAGATCTGCTAGAAAAGCTTGAAACAGACTGGGGCCTAACACAGACCCTTGTGGGACTCCACTTGTAACTTTACCTATATTGGACAAATGTCCAGAAATTATGACCCTTTGTGTCCTATCCAATAACCAGTTGAAGATCCAATCAACAATGTTCCAATTAATATTCATACTACATAATTTTTTCACTAAGGCCCAGTGGGGCAATGAATCAAACTCTTTGCTAAAATCGATGAAAATTACATTGTATGGTATTTTGTTGTCAAGCTGACAACTAACCCCTTCATAGAAGCATAACAAGTTAGTTAGATAGCTACAACCTTATTTGAACCCATGTTGTGCACTGTCCAATTCAACTAGAGCCGAGGATATTAAATCCTTTATGATATTTTCTAAGATTTTACATAATGGTGATGTTAGACTTATAGGTCTATAGTTTTCCCAGTTATTCATAAGACCTTATTTATGTATCGGAACCACATAAGCTGTTTTTCATACATTGGGGATAAAATTTAAAAGGATACATTTTGTAAAAAAATATCCTGAGGGGATGTACCAGACCATCAGCAAGAAGATATAATAAATGCCCAGATATTCCATCAGGTGAGATACTAGTTTTTCCTTTAAGAGAGGATAATTTTTTATGAAGGTTTTCATCTGATATATTGATGGGCTCCCACTAGTGTCTGTAGGTGTGACTATTTTTTGTGATGGTTGAAAAATATCACAACATTTTGTATTAAAGAAGTTGGACATTTCTTGTGGATCATTGATTGTGTTATTATTAATCAATAAGGGCCCAACCTGACAAGGTTTTTTTTAAGTGAATTAATACATGCAAAGAATGATTTGCTATTATTCTTATTTGCTTCAAATGCAATTTTATGCTCCCATTTAATTTTAGCCTTACGAATACTGTTTTTACACTTTTTTTGACTTTGTAACTAAGAAGTCCAATTAGTTTGTGTTTGAGCTTTAAGGTACTTTGCATGTCTGTTATCTTTTTGTTTTATTAGTTTCCTTATTGATTGATTCATCCATTTAGGAAAATGTTTATTTTTTTATACTTTTGGTTTTAAGAGGAATATACTTATCTCTTAGGACACATAGGGTACTGTCAAATTTATCCCAGCTGTCATTAATAGGTAATGATGAAAAAATATGATCCTAATCAAATTTATTCATTTTGGATCTGATATTGGGAATATCTGCCTTATCATACATATATATTTTCATTGTACTATGGCTAGACGTATAGGTGTTAACTAGAGTAAAGGAGATGGTATTGTGATCACTACTGCCAACTGGTGAATTAATCATATATTTTGTCATCTCCTTATTTGTATTATGAATAATAAGATCAAGAATACTATCCCCTCTTGTAAGTTGATTGATTCTTTGAATAAGATTACATTGCTGACATGTATGGATTCATTTTTTTCCTAACCCTGATAAAGATGTTTGGTCCTTCCAGGATATTTCCCCCCAGGTGAAAGTCTCCCATAAGTAATATATCCCCCAATGTGCATGATGCTTCTATTTCTTGACATATTGCATATAGAGTCTCCACTGATGTATTAGGTGGGCAGTAACAAAGTCCCAGAATTACATATTTTACTTTATATAGGACTAATTTTATCCAGATGGTCTCTGTATGACTATTTAGGATCTTGATCTTTTCTGATATATTTAGTGTTTGCAGAGTATTTTTTATAAACATTGCAACACCCCCACCTCTTTTTTCTGCTCTATTTAAAAAAAATGTGGTATGTAGCCTGGTAGGGGGTTATTCCAGTTAGCTTTATCATCTCCCCATGTCTCAGTTACTGCAACTATATCAATATCATCCTTTGCTAGTCTTAATTTGAGTTCATCTATTTTGTTAGTTAGACTTCTAGCATTAAAGTATAAAACTTTTGGATTATTTTGCTGATCTTGCTAAAGCTTTTGACACTGTGGCAGATCCCCTCCTTCTGGACAAACTTAAAGCAGTAGGCTCTTAGATTCTTCATTCAGTTGGTTTTGTTTTTACATTGGCAAGAGGTCTCAAGCTGTCCAGATAGGAACATCCATTTCATTTCCACTTCCCATTAGCTCAGGTATCCCTCAAGGGTCTGTCCTGGGTCCTATTCTCTTTTCCATTTTCTTAAATGACCTCCTCACTGTCTGTTCTTCTGCATCCATTCATATGTATGCTGATGACACAGTTATTTTTGTTTCTGGCTCCTCTTCCCATGTCCTAACCTCCTGTCTGCAGTTGGATTTTGACAACATTCGGCGCTGGTTCAAATCTAACCAGTTGTTCCTCAATGCCAAAAAAACAGTCTCCTTGACTTTTGGCACACATCAGAGGCTTGCCAGACTTACTTCTTTCTCATTATTTAATACCCTTGATGGTACCAAGATAGAAGATGTTTCCTCCTTTAAGTACTTCAGGGTCTGCCTTGACCGGCATCTTGATTTATCAGTGCATATTGATACTATTCACAATAAGCTACACCCTAAGCTTGGATACAGGAATAAAGTAAGTATTCCGCTTCCTGCCCACTGAGAAATTGTAGTAAAAATGATTCTCCCTATCTTAGACTACGGTGACTTAGTCTACAGTGGTGCCCCTAACTCTTCCCTTGCCAGACTGGACCCCTTTTCCATTCTTTCTGTCATTTTGCTTTAGATTGCCCCCCTCATACTCACCACTGCTCTCTTTACTCATCACTTTATCTCCCCTTTCTTGATGCTATGCACTTTTCCCATTGTGCATCTTTTATGTTCACATTCTGGTTCAGCTCCCTTCCCTTCTATCCTCTTCTCCTTCTTCCTCCTACCATCTCCACAACACTAATTCCCTGTCTCTTTCTATTCCTTCTAGAAAATCTAATGTTGGACAATCTGCTTTTTCTTACCAATTTCCTAAACTTTGGTCCTCCCTTCCCCTTTGTATTTGTTCTGCCTCTTCTTCTTCCTCCCTAAAGTCTATTTTTTATGACTTTTGTTCTCCTACCTGCACCTGTATATGACCCTCTCCTCTTCTTATTCCCTTTCTTTATACATATAAAAGTGTCTTTAATTTTCTACTTGCATTCATTTATTAATTTGCCTCTCATTATTGATATTTATGCTTCATGTATTACTATATTATTGTAATTGACTTATTATTTTTTTGCAGTTAACTTTTCTATTGTTATTATTAGGCTATACAAACAAGACACAACATTCTCCATATACATTATGTAATCATAATGATAAAGAAGGAACAGCATATTGTCTGACAACATGTACTAGGTTGAGGTAAAGAATCATGAATTATAAAAAAAAAAAGCAAAACAATACAACCTATATTAAATTGAGATATAGAGTGACTTCTTATTTTCATCAGTTTATTTTTTAGCTAATTCCTTCTCCCCATTCCCTCAGGATGCATCTGAAAAAGTGCAGTTCTCAGCTCAGTATGTATTTTCTGGTAAATTTTAAAAAAATAAATAAATATGTATGGCACTGTCTCATGCTCATACAGTACATGTCTGTGTATAGCACTGCCTCATGCTCACACAGTGCATGTCTGTGTATGGCTCTGCACCATGCTCATACAGTACATGTATGTGTATGGCAATGCACTATGTTCATACAGTGCATGTAAAGTGGTGCTCATAGAAACGTTTACCTGTATGATGCTCGGCATTTTCTCAGTACCACAGCATGACTCTTGGCATGACGCTCGGCCTAGAGGCAATGGCACGGTGCCCACAGCAGCACAGTGTTCAATCTACAGTAAAATAGCAGTATTTTTAGCTGCCTAATTGCACTTCATGACTTATCCACTGGTTCATTCACTGGTAGATGTCACTGTATTTTCCAAATTCTTCTACAGTATCTTATTGTTTTTTCTCACTTGACTTGCACTGATACTAATTTGAATTCTACATCAAAAGCTGATTGCTAACAGCAGATATATTCAATAGGAATGTACATGGGAGGGACATAGATCTGCTGCACAGTATATTAAATATGTATGCAGACTAACTGTAAAAAAAGACATGCAAAGTGGTTGTCAGCTTGCCCGATCACCTTTTTCTATAATTGAATTCTCTTCTGCTTGAGGTTAACCACCAATCCCACCCCCAACTCACACTCATATGCATCCCTGATGCACTGTGTTTTAAAACAGTTTCTATTTTTAAAGTGGCTATTGCTCTCACCCTCCACTCCCTAGCCCCGATCCCCACTGTACTGTATGATATGTTTTTGCCTCCATCTTGATGTCTTGTTTTCACCCTTCCTCTGTTCCCTGTCTCCTGTAAGATTTATTGATCCCGTTACCCTGGTGACAAGCAATTTTAATTTCTCTACTGTCGATCACTTGTATAAAAAAATTATAATATTTTTAGTCCTCCAGTTTCCCCTCCTCATTATACTCACTCACAACATTACCTTAGCTTTCTGCCCCAATAATGTTTTTCAATAAAGCAAAAACAATAACTGAATCTTTAAAAGTTTTTTTCTGCCATGTTATACTACATGTACAGTATAGAGAGATCAAAACATACATGAAATTAAAATGAAAATCTGACTTGCATAGCTTATGTGACAGTCACTAATTGCTGGGGGGCTCTGGGTGCACTATGGCAGACATGGGTAGAGACATGTTCAGGTATGGTATACTGGGGTCACAAGGTAGGAAAAGGAGGCAGAGACTCACAAAGGTAGCCCCCCCAAAAAAACATGGAGGAAATATAAAAGCAATCAATTAAGGTTGTCAAGTGGTCACCGATCCCCAATACCCACTGCAGCCCCTAATAAAAAAAAAACTTCCCCTGTTAGTTTACTGCCAAAGAATCAAATACATTGTAAAACAGCAGCCCGGGAATTAAAAACATGCTCTGCTGTTCTTGCACACCTGCCAGCGAAGAAGATAGTGGGTAGTTATGCTCACTACTATGGAGGGAAGTGTAAACCCCACCTGTTATACACAGGCATAGCAAACGTATACTGGATTATTATTTTGTATTTTCCCTAAATAAATTTGTAGTCACACTCCTCTGGCAATCCCATGTCAGTTCCCTGTCAGAAGTCCTGAGATGTTTTATGTTTTGCTCTTCCTATTTATCTAAATCATAAATGCACACGCTAAAAAATGTAAATCATAAACATGGTTTGGATGTTTAGTTTAACTGTATGCTATACTAACTTTCCTCTTTATTTTTGTTTTATACTATTCTCACTTCGGCCTGTGAAATATTGCTGTTTATTTCTACCTGAATCTTTTAGTTTTTATAAATCCACTTACTGTGCATCTCAGAAGCAACTCAGTCAATTATAGCCCCAAAGCCATGTTGCCCTCTACATACAGTACAGTGAACAATAATTTATTAACATGCAAACTACTGTCTGTTTGTTAATGATGCCTGGGAATGAGGTGGACATACAGTATACTGTAAGTATGTGTACTGAAATTAGAATTATGTGTGTGGACATCGGGAAAAAAGTCAGTGGCTTCATTAGGGAGCAGATATGTTCGGGAGGCATAGTGAGTAAAATAAGATACTGTATAATGCCATCAGGTCTGTTTATAAGCCCCCCACACACACACACACACATTTTTATTTATTAATTTTATTTCAAGCTGCACATTTTTCCAGGAAATTCACAAGGATTAAACTACCTGCATATGCACTACTAACATATTAGAAATCTTCATCAACAGTTACAATAACAGACACCTCTTTCTGACATTTGTGACATTTACTGAGACAATGTTTAGATAAAGAAATGCATATTAAATGCAGTGGGAGTTGTGAATGCCATTGGTTGGGACTTCTTCTGGCTGAAAATTAATTAACAACGGCATCCTCCATCCAACTTAATTAAATAGTAAAAAAAAGTATCTTCCATCTAACTTTTATAAATAGTAACAAAAAGATAACCACTATTTAACCTTTGTAAATAGGAAACAAAAGCATAATCCATGTAACGTATATACATAGTAACAAAAAGGGATCTTCCATCTAACTTTTAGGAATACAGTAGTAACAAACAAGCATCCTCCATCTAACTTTTATAAGCAGAAAAAAAGGTATCCTACTGTACATCTAGCTTTTATAAATATGTTCACGTCTTTTTCTTTTTTTGTTGCAAGGTGCCCTAAATCAGAAATATTTCCATCATCTGTACTTTTACCTATTGTGCTGACTGAGACACACTGCAGCAGTAACTATGACATTTGATAACATGTCCTGACCTTGCTCGGACCCGCTCTGCCTTAGGGATGAACCTTGCTTGGAGCAGGGACCTTAAAATTTAGAATGCCCTCCCTGGCTGAGACCCACTATAAGGGGGAACATTTTGTTTAAATGAATTCCCACTGAGCTCTCTGGTGCTCAAATTGACAAGCCTGGGTTGCACGGCTGGCATAACTCTAATTCATTAAAATAAAGAAGATCCACTGTGCCAAATACACTGCATACAGGTACAGTAGTTTAAAAAAGGTTTCCTTTGAAAATACATACAGATACAGTATACTGTATACGACAAAATGTTCACTTTTTTTTTTTGTCACTGCGTGTAATGATAGAGACCAACCCTGCATGACAGAATCCAGCCTGGCCCTTGATTTCATCAGTAAAGGATAACACAAACTTAGACTGGAGTTGTAGACTGGACTTCATAGCATGGCTGTACAGTAAGTCATATCCAGCAAATGATCATTGCTCTACATGTGACAGCAGAAGAGAATCATTTTTCTGACATGCTGTATAAGACAAAATGTTCACATCTGTTTTTTTGTCTGCAAGGTGCCCTAAATCAGAAACAAAAAAAAGACACACACCTTTTAAAACAAGGTGCCTGAGTTTGCACCAATGAGATGAAAGTGATGGGGCTGTATTTTTCAAGGTTAGGACACTGAGGAAGGGCCCATTTTTCAGTCCAAGATGTACAGTATGAAACGTTCATAAGCATAATGATTATACTACAAAATAAATGGGAAAATATTCAGGGCTGCGTTGGCGGTAAATGTGAACCTGCAACAGACAAAATGTGGCTAAGTTAAAGTAATGTGGGGGTCAGATAGATAGTAGCATTTCTTTATTCCCTGCTGCTGGTTAACACCTTCCTCTAAATAATGTATAGACAGTGTTGTTCAAGAAAGGCTGTGCAGGAAGCTCAGACAGGATATTCCTGTCCATTTTTGAATAGCCTACTATTGCCTCTGATTGACATAAAATTAATATCAAAATGTCTGCTGTAGGTAAAATACACACATGCTGTACATGTATAGGGATAGCTTAATAATTTATGGCATTTCCATTGCCTTCTTTGTTTAGGGGCAATTGTTAGTAATTGAACAGACACTAGAAAAATGGGAAAATGTTATCATATTCAACTGAAAGTGAAGATTATTGGTGGTTTGTTGAGCTGAGCTGACCTAGAAGGCAGATGTGTGTTAGTTCATGTCCCACTACCAACCAACAATACTCTAATGCCCTGTTATTTTTATTTCTCAAAGCTATTCTTCCCAGCTGTTGACCCACAATACTAGGCTGTTCAAAAATGGACAGGAATGTCCTGTCTGAGCTTCCCACATAGCCTTTCTTGAACAACACTGTCTATAAATTATTTAGAGGAAAGTGTTAACCAATTTTTTTCAGGAAAAGTAGCCCATCCATAATTTGATTAAACTGTTGGCTGATATACAGTAGCTTTCAATAAAACAGCACTGAGTCCCTAATTGAAAAACCTAATGTTATCATTTTGTGCAATATACATTTGTCATTTTAAAATTGCAGTATATTAATTTCTCCTAGTAGGGACCTTACATCACTACACTTTTGTCAGTAGTGCATCTTGGCAATGGAATGTCTTTTCATTGTGAACCTACTATTTAACAGGTTACTAACCCAACAAAAATAAGGAGTGTACATGTGGTTGCAATGCTGAATTAAAGGAGAAGACTCCTGCATATGTATGATTTTGGATATGTCTGATGTATTTATTATACATTACATCAAGTACTGTACATATGTCAATAAGAGATCAGCCATTTCTTCAGCTGTAACACATATCTAGAGATTGAGGCTCTGACACAAGGTAGTAAAATGTCAGACAAGCCTCCATTTACATGCAAATGAGTCACTTGTAATACTGCCCCTTCCATTCCTTGATGTCACTGCAGCAACAGTGCAGAACAAAGCATAAGGGTATCAATACTGTCTAGCCTGATTTTAGTTTAAGTTTGCTATGGCTTAAGGCAGTTATGTCATGCAACTCACACAGGGATTAGTACTTGTAGCCTTAATACTGTATGTGTAGAGCAAATAATACATCTAATAGTATTTCATTCACATGAAACAAAAGCTGTTTCTCTGTACTGCTCATTTCTCTCTGTGAGACAGTTGTAACATGTTGTGGAAAGCAGTAGACTGAATCAGTCAATCAACTAATCAATCAGTCGAGCAGTCAGTCAGTCACTCTGTATTGAACCAGGTGAACACCCTTGAGAAGATTAATTACAAGATGAGCCTGGACAGTTTACCAAAGGATCACACAAGACTGACTTATACACATCCCCTTTCAGCAGCCTGAAAGTGGAGAGCTAGATCATTTACTTTATAAAGTGTATTGTTTTACATTTCAAATACTCCTTAAATCTGAGTTTCTGACTGGAAATACCAAGACACAGAATGCATATGACATGGGAGGAGTGAGCTAAGCAAATAGAGAGCACTACAAACAGAGACTGATTAGTTTCTTTACCTACAACAGCTGAGGTGTAGCTTCTGATTTGTGAGGGACATCCTACTTCAAATGCTGGCAATACAAAGCGGGGGGGCTGCCACAGCTTATCCTTAGTACCTTGAAAGTGAAGTGCTGTAGCTCTCACATCACTGCTAATGATTTATAATGGGAATTAGGGTACTTTTAAAGTCATGGACCTGAGGGGCCATCACCATTTCCATGGAGGTTAGGGGAACTTCTTAAGGGTTAGAGAGTAAGGGACTCTAGTAGGATTTGAACCAAAGTCCCCCAGTGCTTGTGCCTGTGCTTTAACCACTTGATTATCCTTCTTCCATATGCTGCAGCTGATGCTTTCCTGGTAACCTATTCCTTGTCATAGCTGAATTCTTTATTGCCTTACAGCAGCCATCCAATTACTGACTGCCTAGTTACAAAGGGAAAGGGGCCTATTTGCAAGATTGTTTCTCACTGCTTGTGTCAATCAAAGCAGAGAATGTTAACACACACACACACCATAATACAACAGCTGCATAATACCACTTAAAACTCTTGTTGTACCCAGAGTCATTTATTGGGTAAACTGTTTTTGCTAACAGAAACAGTAACACAACACATACAGGCACTTCCTTATATGAATACTGTATATACCTCAAATCAGTGCTGCATCACACTCACATGGTCCTAGTCCCTATTAGTCCTGCACTTCAGGATGTGCACACCACTTAAAGGATTCCTCCATTACTCAAGTGGGGAACCAAACACTGTGGGTTTGGTCTACTGGTGGAACTGCATTTAGTGCAGCACCATTATCTGTTGCTCTGATGACATCATCCTCAAGCAATATTGATGGTAAAATGGAGGACAAACACATTAATAATTTTTGGTGGCTGTATATTTTCATTTATAATCTAGATTTGTACAGCAATAGGACTGCTGGCAACTGCAGGAGGCACACATCAGTTACACTTAAGGAGTTGGGAAAATATTGATGTGGAACTATGGGAGACTTCCCCTTTAAGCTCCTGTTTTTTTGGGGGGCTGGAGACAGTTTTACGCTATTGAAAGGGTAATGTCTTTGAGAATCAGAGCAATTAGTTACCAGGACAACATATCTTTGCTTTCACAGAGCACAAAGCAATGTGCCTCTGAGTTAACTGGGTGGGAGGGGCTAATTTGATGATCCCATTTACCTTCCATGCAGTTGGGGGGAGAGGGTCAATTGCCCTGACTCACACTTCAGAGTGGGCTGATACAGTGAGAATGAAAATTGAAATCTCTAAACCAATGTGGCAAGCACTTAAATCAGGGCTGAATCTGAAAAAGACGTTGCTCTGGGCTGTCTGTATTTTTGTAACTGCCAATGTTCTCCCCCCCCCCCAATGTTGCTATCAATTTGGAAATTTGGAAGCTGATTAGATATTGTCCAGTCTGTACTGACGCTGCCATTTGTGACATACCTCTCAGTTCTAGTGTAACTAAGTCTCAAATAACTCTCGCTCTGACTCTCTTTCTATCTCTCTCTGTCGCTCAGTCTCTCTCTCTAATCTCTCTTTCTGAGGCTCAGTCTCTCTCTTTCTCTGTTTCCCTCTTACTTATAATGAAATATAATGGTATATGGCACAATAAATGTTTGAATGAATGTAAATAAAACTATACTAGCAGCTTTGTGCAGTGGATGACAGAAAACCAATCTTCAAAAAACTGAATCATACTGTCTGTGTCTAAACTAAATTGAATGTGCTGTGATTAATAGACTGTGTTATGCTGATGGTCTGTTTGATGAAATATACGCTTCTACTGGATCTAAGGGAAATGATTATGATAACAATGAGATGCTGTTCATCTTCATATTTTCCCCACTTATTTTAACTGCAGTGATGTGACAAGTTTGGTATGCTTGCTTCATGTAGTAATTCAGTTAGAAGTTCAACTTTGTGCAGTGACACAAGAAACATTGTTTTCACAATTAGATTTAATTGTGAATATCTACTGTGAAAAACAAAAAAAACGATAGGATCCCATTTTTTTCTGTGGTTCTACTGTTGTTCAACTATTCTACAACAAAAAGTCTGGCTGATAGTGCAGATTGTGCTGTACACTAGTAGCTCAGTTCTACACTGACAGTCGCCCTTGAAATTAAATCAACTTGTCTGCAATTTAAATAGACAGATACTTTACCATATGCAGTAGGTCATTGCAGTTTTCACTTTTTTCCATGTCACACTGTCAATTGCATACCCAATAATAGATCACAAGGAAAAGACATTCCATTGCCAAGCAAGCACGCTCTTTGCCTTACACTCCTCATTTGCAGCACACATTATTAGTTCAGAATGAGAGTTGGAGTGGCCTGACAGGATACTTGTAACAGAACAGAATGGATTGCTGAAGCTGTAGTACAGAGACCAGTGCTCCTATTAAGCCTATGCAATTTTAGACATCTTGTTTCAACTTTTCTGATTGAGTACTAAATGTATTTCTTCAGCATTCAAATCTATGTTTGCTCATGTGTTCCTTATTTCATGACATTTTTAAGTTTTCCATGTCTTTCTTAACAATACCCAATGAGTTTTGAGATTAGTGATGTCATAATTATTGGTCTGTAGCTGAAGTGATCTATTTTATCCACAGAATATGGGAACCACTACAGCTTCTATCCAGAGTTGTGGAACAACCCCTCACCCCCCGCCCCCTCCCAAACATGGGTAACTTATTTCAAACAGGTATTTCAGAGTGAGAAGCAATTAGACAATTCATGTCTTTAAAACAGGATGTTAGACTTGACATGCCTGCCATTGGCTAACACATTAAACATCAGCTATGGGGGAGAAGCCTACACTTAAAGATCACATGCAAAGCTGTTTTGTGCTAAGTCACCAAAATGCATAATAAAGTTGAATCTCTCACCTCTGTGTGTTGTGTGTTTATATTCTTTATTTGTTGTCTGTCAGATGTGTGAGACCGAGATCAATTGCATTTGGGGGTCAGCATCCATTCAACCTTATTATGAACCTCTGGCCATCCAGTCCACAACCACAGCAGATGTGGACCCGTCTGACACCAGCAAGAGCTCCGATGAGGAGTCCGGCCCAGAACTGAACATTGTTGAATCTTAAATTTTCTTTATTACTTGTTTATTTTTTTTTTACTGTTTCATGTCCACAAATGATGGCTGAGCATCCAGGCAAGAAGCAGAATGGTGGTATTCAATTTTTGAATGTTGCCAATGTGCCTAGCGCACAGCTGCCAATGTTCGTCTAGATGAAATAGCCTTATTACTATATCATTTGCCACAGATGGCTCATCAGTCTATCTTAGAGTTGCGAGATTTGCAGTCATATGAAGTATTCACATTGTTGTTTTTTAATTGAGTCACACGCTTGTTTTTAGTTATTGTTTTATGACTGGACATTAGCTGCGAAGCATAAAACACAGCTGCAATTCCCCATTGACATAAAATAGCCATACAAACTTCCAATAATTCCAGAAATATAACATAGCCCTTTTGCAGTTTAATTTGCTACAGACTGAACATCAGTATACTGCTTGTGAGTTCTTAGACTTGTTGCCCGAAGTAGTACTTACACTCGACTGGGTGGTTGTGATCTGTTTAGTGGTCAGCGGTAATATGGTTGACATGCATACTAGCCACAATAATATTATAACATCTGCAATCAGTGAATGTTTTGGTGTGTACTCTACCACCCTTAAATACCCATGTACAAACAAAAAAACCTGATAAGTGCATGGAGAGGTTTGATGGTTTGCAACGTCAACCTCTCACTCACAAGGACAGTTGAAGGGTTGTACAAAGCTTCCCATGCCCAGACCATGATGGTTCACTAATTCTTTTATGTGACGTGGTTACAAGCACTTATGTTGGTGTTGGCACCTTGCTTTGTTGGTATCAGCTGATGGCCTGCCTATGTTTAGACATATTCTAGACTGAGGCAATCTTGCCGAAATCCATGCACTGCATGATTAGTACCATAATTTATGGTCGCATCCAAAGGAAGATGCACCTACACAGAAGCATTGTCGCATTGCTCCAAAAATGTACTCCCTCTGGATTGGTTCCTTGTGTGTATATGTGTATATATTTTATATATATATATATATATATATATATATATATGTATATGCCTCTATATATTTGTCCTTATGTGTGCTCCACACTTAGCTATACATTATTTGTTCATCAACACTTCTGTCAGGTGCACACCGAAGCATTCACTTATTGTAGAGGGGAAGGGGGAATGTTGCAGTACAATACCTATTGTGCATGTCTCACCCTCCCCCCACGCTCATGGTCTACATGGGCAGTCTGTGGCAAATTACATTTCTAATGGGATATGTTGTATTCTAAGTAATAGGTGCAGCCTCATGGTATCTGACACATGCCTAAATGTCCTCACTTACAGTAGTCACATTCCTTAATCATAACTGTAGCTACTGTTCATTACTGGTGATTTCACACATTTTCCCAACAACTAAGGCTACAGCTCATTCACTCTACCTCTCCATCATCTCCCTTTGAGCTGTCATAGTTATTACATCTACCACCCCACGACGTGGTAACCTTTCCTCTATTAGCCAGTTGGCCTGAGCAGACTTCTGATCTAGGACTATGGGTCTCAGTGTTACATACTCCTTGTCCATATCATCTTGACAGTTTACACACTTCACAGAGTGGCACAGCTGGTTAAGTACATGACCATAGCAGGGTAGCAGTGGTAACAGTTATGTACTTATGGCAACGTCCACTGAGTGGACCACACAGCACTGAAGACAGAAGAATACCTTGCCATAGTCTCATTGGCATAATCTATTGGCTTGGAATTTGTGCTTTCAGGTGTAAATGCACTACATTTGACATTGTGCCAGTTTTGAGCATTGCTGTGGAACTCGCTAGATGCAAAGACTCATGATGCCCTGCACATAACTTACAATAATAAATGTATATTTTTTTAAAAGCTGTTTTTGTTGTCCACTGTTCCCTCTTCTGTACTTTCAGACCGCAGTGCATGGAAGTGGGCAAGGGACAGAGAATTGGCACAGGATCACAGCAATGCAAGCAATACATAAGCATATTATATGTGTCATCTGCATGTAAAACAACCCCCCCAAAAAAAACACCAAGAGGAATTACTGTAAGTGCACTTAAAGAGATCAACCAACACTTGGAAAACACAGACGCTCCCACAAAAAAAAAAACGGTTTCACAATACTAATGTACTGTGCATGACAAGGCAGCATACAGTATGTACACACATCTATTTGGTGTTCGTTATATGTGTTCATTGTAGTGCTCCCTCAATCAAGAATTAATTTCATAGAATAGGAGCTGAAAACAGCCTAAGGGACCGTGCCATCATTTTCATTATTACTGCACAATAACTGGACAGAATGCCACAGGGTGATGAACAACCTATCTCCTGCTTTCTGACCGCTCATGAATTGTGTGATACATTCAAGTGTGATTTTGGCAATTCATGACAAAGACAAGAATAATATTTATGATTGCATCCCTATGCATTACTCTGTGGGGATGTGTATTTTTGCATGGAACAAATATTGCAACTGATAGTATGGTCCAACAGAGGGTTCACAGCTCATATGCCACCAATTACTAAATTACTGAGTGACCAAGCGGCCATGAAACCTTTCTTTTAATTTTATTGTAATTATGGGGTTGGGGTGGGATGGGATGCAGCCACTTCCATGGTTTTGGAACACTGTTTTTTTTTAAATGCAGATTGCAGGTTTATACTATGATTACTAATTGATGGCATCTTGCGCCTGTTGTTGGGACCAACCACAGTCAGAGGCCACATCATTCGCATGAATGCTGTTCTGGGAAGTGATGTTGAAATCGGCTACTGGGAATGTGACACATGATGCTTCATACACATTCCTTTATAACTCTGAATGTGTGTGTGTGAGTGCATGTGTGTGTGTTTATGTTGAATGGGGGGGTGCAATTATCAGAACCTGCTACTGCATTGTAGAATGGGTCCATTAATTGATGAGAGAATCTGACAAAAAAAATCAATGTGTGGATGCCGTCAACAATGCTGTATAATTACCCTTTTTCTGTCATTTAATGTAGAGCCATGTAGAGCTAGATAAAAAAATCAGTAATGTAGAAATCAGCCAAAATATGAACAGAAAAATGCAGAGAGAATATATAGTGTCTTGTCTATGTTACTACTGTATGTCTCTGTGAATTAGAGAGCTAGTGTATCAAGCCTGTCTAGGCACTGTAAGCTTACTGGAGAACTTAACTGCTTCAGTTTTGAGTGTTATTTCATTTTTTTGTTTGATGATACAACAGTTTTAACACAAAACTCAACCTCCTAGTCCACAAGCACCAGACAACTAGGAAGGAAATGACATTGTGGGGGAAAGCTGCTCGGTGGTTTTGAATACCTGCACACAGCGACAGTAAATGTGAAAACAAGCTTCTAAGCTGGAAATGTAATTTGTAATGGTAGCAGTATGTAACTGCTTGCTTTTGCCTTTTTTTTGCTTAATCAGTGTGTGTGTGTGTGTGTGTGTGTGTGTGTGTGTGTGTGTGTGTGATATATAGATAGATTTTATAGTTTACATATTTTTATAGATCACATGCGAGCAGTACAACTCGTGCGGGAAGGCTGTCACTGGAAAGTAACTGGCACACAGGATTACTTCAAATATATTTTGAACATTTACTAATTCTCTGATCACCCAGCCCCACTGTTATGTGTTAATATCTCAATGTACATACCATTCCAACAGTCTGGATGATCGTACCCCCCTCTCCATCACAACCCCACCCAAAACACTCAAAACATCCATGTCCCATACACTCATGCACTGTAAGCTTAGCCATTAAAGGCATCAAGCAAAACTGCTGTAATAATTCAATGTGATGTTGTCATTCATCACATTTTTTGTATTTGCACACTCAGTCTTTGACATCTCTACTAGAGAAAACAAAAAAAACGGGCTCAATAGAAAACAGGAATGACACACTTGCAGCTAAAGAATAAATGCTGTGCAAGTTTATTTGAAACAAGTGAATGTTTGAGAGTGTGCACTCTCACCGTGTTTCAAATAAACTTACACAGCATTTAATCATTAGCTGCAAGTGCGTAAGCATGTAAAGAGATCAACCAACACTTGGAAAACACAGATGCTCCAAAAAAAAAAAAACAGTTTCACAGTACTAACGTACTGTGTATGATAAGGAAGCATATGTACACACATCTATCTGGTGTTTGTAATATGTGTTCATTGTAGCGCTCCCTCAATGAAGAATTAATTTCATAGAATAGGAGCTGATAACAGTCTAAGGGACCGTGCCATCATTTTCATTATTACTGCACAATAACTGGACAGAATGCCACAGGGTGATGAACAACCTACCTCCTGCTTTCTGACCACTCATGAACAGTATGATGCATTCAAGTGCGATTCTGGCAATTCATGACAAAGACGAGAAAAATGTTTATGATTGCATCCCTGTGGGGGTTCTGTCTTTTTGCACGGAACAAATATTGCAACTGATAGTATGGTCCAACAGAGGGTTCACAGCTCATATGCCACGAATTACTAAATTACTGAGTGACCAATACAAGTAAAGGCATATTCAAATATATTGCCTTGTCATTCCCAGAAAATGAATGATGTTGTAGAACAGTGGCCATGAAACCTTTCTTTTATTTTTATTGTAATTATGGGGTTGGGGTGGGGTGGGATGCAAGCACTTCCATGGTTTTGGAACACTGTTTTTTTTAAAATGCAGATTGCAGGTTTATACTATGATTACTAATTGATGGCATCTTGTGCCTGTTGATGGGACCAACCACAGTCAGAGGCCACATCATTCACTTCGATGCCGTTCTGGGAAGTGATGTTGAAATCGGCTACTGGGAATGTGACACATGATGCCTCATGCACATTCCTTTATAACTTTGAACAGTGTAGAAGGCGAACTACTGGCTGAACAACTTTTGTGTGTGTGTCTTGTTTTAATTGAGCTGACCAAAAGAATATTCAGAGAGACATAGAAACATAGATGAGACACTATATACAGTATGTTCTCTCTGCATTAGCCTGATCATATTTTGGCTGGTTTCTACATTACTGATTTTTTATATACTGTTGCTCTACACTAAAATTACAGAAAATAGGTTATTAAATAGAGCATGTTGTCAGTATCCATGCATCAAGCTGTGTGTGTGTGTGTGTGCGTGTGTGTGTGTGTGTTTATGTTGAATGGGGGGTGGTGCAATTATCAGAACCTGCTACTGCAACGTAGAATGGGTCCATTAATTGATGAGAGAATTTAACAAAAAAAATTGATGTGTGGATGCCATCAACAATGCTGTATAATTACCCTTTTTCTGTCATTTAATGTACAGCCATGTAAAAAAAATCAGTAATGTAGAAATCAGCCAAAATATGAACAAGCTAATGCAGAGAGAACATATAGTGTCTCGTCTATGTTACTACTGTATGTCTCTGTGAATTAGAAAGCTAATGTATCAAGCATGTCTAGGCACTGTAAGCTTACCGGAGAACTTAATTGCTTTGGTTTTGAGTGTTATTTAGTTTTTTGTTTGATGATACAACAGTTTTAACACAAAACTCAACTTCCTAGTCTGCAAGCACCAGACAACTAGGAAGGAAGAGACCTTGTAGGGGGAAAGCTGCTCAGTGTTTTTGAATACCTGCAGACAGTGACAGCAAATGTGAAAACAAGCTTCTAAGCTGGAAATGTAATTTGTAATGGTAGCAGTATGTAACTGCTTGCTTTTGCTTTTTTTTTTTGCTTACTTGTGTGTGTGTGTGTGTGTGTGTGTGATGTATACCTGTAGATGGATTTCATAGTTTACATATTTTTGTAGATCAGATGCGAGCAGTACAACTCGTGCAGGAAGGCTGTCACTGGAAAGTAACTGGCACACAGGATTACTTCAAATATATTTTGAACATTTACTAATTCTCTTAACACCCAGCCCCACTGTTTATGTGTGAATATCTCAATGTTCATACCATTCCAACACTCATACACTCATGCACTGTAAGCATAGCCATTAAAGGCATCAAGCAAAACTGCTGTAATAATTCAATGTGATGTTGTCATTCATCACATTTTTTGTATTTGCACACTCGGTCCTTGACATCTCTACTAGAGAAAACAAAAAGCGGGCTCAATAGAAAACAGGAATGACACACTTGCTGCTAAAGAATAAATGCTGTGAAAGTTCATTTGAAACAAGTGAATGCTTCAAAGTGTGCACTCTCACCATGTTTTAAATAAACTTACACAGCATTTAATCATTAGCTACAAGTGTGTTATTTCCATTCTCTAGTGGGCTTGGATTTTATTTTCTCCTCTTCATTTTTTACCGGCACTTCAATTTACTGGTGGTTTTTGTTGTACACTCCTCAGTATACCAGTTATCTGGCTCATTTTTGGTACTGCTAGTCAGACCGGTACTACACACAGTGCTTTTGAAGCTGCAGAAGTCTTTGCTAATGTCTCCAAGACTGGGACCACTATACAGGTATAGACCATAAAATCTCCAAGCTCAGGACACTCACCAGTGTACTGGGATCAACAGTCCCTAGTCTGCTAGAGGCACTCAACTGCCGTCTACTGCACTGATGGCTAACATAATCTGGGAACACAGGTAACTACCCCTGGGACACATCGAACAAAACAACATGATGGGGGAGGGAATGTGTGTACAGTTTTTTGGGGGTGCTCTGGGCAGTCAGGAGGAAAACAAAACAAGGAGGAGGATGAAGAGCTTACGTGGGCTTACATGAGCAGATGCTGTGAAATCGGGAGCCTTAAACTAAATAATTATAAAAGCTGAAAGCAGAGTGTGCGGCAACAGAGCTGTAAATCTTGTACAATTGAAATACATGGTGATAGCAAAAAAGGCTGTCAGATATTCGAAAGACATAAACAAAAAATATTGAAGGATTTGGGGGGGTCACCCACAGACCACATTCCACACGCATGTGTTTTTTTTTCTCTTACAGTACACTTAATCTGCACTGTGGACTGTGGGGATACCTGCTGGAATATGGAAACTACAGCAGGTAAATGTAACTGCAAACAGCGCCACCTGGTGCTTTAAGCAGATAATTATTGGGATTACAAGAATTAAACATCTACCACACTACCAGCAGTACAACAGTACCGAGTAACGCATTAATGATGCATCAGGACCTACTGCTCAGTATTACCATGCCTGCTGAGGTATACCGGGGTACCGGTAAACTTTTCTATGAGCAGCACTGTATGTGTATGGCACTGCACCATGCTCATTTAGAAAATGGGCTAAGAAATCTCCAGGCTCTGACTTGCTAATAGCTCTGCCAAGGAGGGCATCTATCATTCAACAGAACCCCGGTATTAAAAGTGCCACTCCCAATGGGCCTCATTACCAGTATCAATGGGCACTGGAAATTTTGAAATGGCAAACCCACCATTTTTTCTTCTCACTAACAGAAATCAACAGTATCAAGTGATACAGGCCAGTCTCTCTCTCTCTCTCTCTTTCTCTCTTTCATCTGCCCTCCCCCCTGCAATCAAAAAACCACATTCTGTATTTTTTAAACACCGACTGTTTATATTATTAACAGCACTAGCAAGTCATGTGCTGAGTGCTACCAAAGACAACTGTCTTCTCTCCCCATGCTCCACTCCCACTCTGCTCCCCATACCTGCCATCCACTGAAACTTTCATTTAAATAGTTGTTTGGGTGGGAAAATACCTAATGAAGTTGTACCAGCAAAGTCTGCTATTTGCATGGGAAATACATGAAGTTGTATCATCACACTCTGTACTGACCACTACGCAAACCCCGTGCAACAGTGGGACTGTTTCATACCTTCTTGGCAGCTCCACAGCTGTCCGCATGTCACCAGCAGCATCCGTCTCCCAATCGAATTGTAATATGGTAGCCCTGTCAAATAACGGTGCTCATTGGAGCCGCGTAACAAAATAAAAAAAATACACAGTAATCTGCCTGCTTTTATAGGCTTACAACTCTTTTTGCTCCATCACTAAGGAGAAAAAAAGAGCACAAAATGTGTGTGTGTGTGTGTGTGTGTGGTGGAGGGGGTGACAAGAAACTGCAGGAAAACATATTAAATTGACGGTCTCTGTGCCTGTGTGTTTCTGTTGGAGCTGGGGGAAGGGGGCAGGGAATGACAAGAAACTGCAGAAAAACAAAATCGACAGCCTCTGTCAATTTACAAAAGGAGGCAGTTTTTAAGTACAGAATCTTCGGAGAGGACAAAATTCCCTAACAAAAATAAAAGAAAGAAAGCATCATTCAAATGCAAGTGGAGGAACTATTTTATTTCAAAACTTATTTTAAACTTATTTTTCAGTAACATTTTTTATTAAACTTATTTTTTTTTACAGTGCCCATTTTCTAAGCACAGTAATACCCTCCAGGGTGGGCAGTATTGTGCTATACCGGACCTTCGAGGAGCTATGAGGCCCTCTGCCTGCGGTGTCGGGCTTCATTATGCTCCTGGGCAGTCTGGTATAGCACTATACCACCCACCTTGTTGGTTATTATTGCATACACAGTACATGTCTGTGTATGTCACTGCATCATGCCCATACAGTGCATGTATGTGTATGGCACAGTACCATGCCCATACAGTACATGTACCGTATGTGTATGGCACTGCACCATGCTCATACAGTACATGTCTGTGTATGGCACTGCACCATGCCCATACAGTACATGTATGTGTGTTACATAGATACATAGACAGTGTCGGCAGATAAGGGCCTATGGCCCACCTAGTCTGCCCATTTGAGCTTGTAAGTTCAGTTTGTTTTCCTAGAAGTCTATTTCCCCTTACCCCTGACCTCTAGAATTCCTTTATGTCTATCCCATGCATTCTTAAATCCCATGATTGTTTCAGCTCCCACCACTTCCTCTGGCAGGGTGTTCCACTTGTCCACCACCCGTTCTGTGAAGAAATTCTTCTCATGTTTCCTCTGAATCGCCCCTCCTCCAACTTCATCCCATGCCCTCTAGTCCTGAAACATCTTTTTCGCTTAAAAATAGTGTTTTCCTGCACCCTGTTCCTCCCTGTAAGATACTTGTATGTCTCTATCATATCCCCTCTCTCCCTCCTCTCCTCCAGGGAGTACATGTTCAGTTCCTTCAACCTGTCTTCATAGGACTTGTGATGCAACCCATGCACAATCTTTGTTGCCCTCCTCTGAACCTTCTCTACCCTGTCTATGTCCTTATGTAGGTATGGTCTCCAGAACTGTACACTGTACTCCAGGTGGGGCCTCACTAGTGTCTTGTATAGGAATTATGACCTCCCTTTTCCTGCTGGTGATGCCCCTGCCTATACATCCCAGCATCCTATTTGCTTTACCTGATGCCTTGTCACACTGTTTCCCTACCTTGAGGTCATCAGAGATGACAACCCCAAGATCCCTTTCCTGCTTGGTGCATGCTATATCCTCACCCCCAACTGATATATTGTGCCAGGGTTTTGTGCCCCATATGCATTATCTTGCACTTCTTTGCATTGAATTTCAACTGCCAAACCCTTGACCATTCTTCAAGTTTCTGCAGGTCCCTTCTCATTCTGTCTACACCCTCTGGTGTGTCTACTCTGCTACAGAGCTTTGTGTCATCAGCGAACAGTGAAATTCTGCCTTCTAGATCCTGTGCAATGTCACTGATGAAGATGTTGAATAGGACCGGTCCCAGCACTGATCCTGTGGTACCCCACTGGTCACTCTTCCCTCTGTGGAGTGACAGCCATTTACCACCACCCTCTGTGTCCTGCCACCCAGCCAGTTACCTACCCACCACACTACTGTCCTGCCCACACCCATATTCCCCAGTTTGTGTAATAGTCTTCTATGTGGCACAGTGTCAAAGGCCTTGCTGAAGTCCAGATAGGCCATGTCCACTGCCCTCCCCTGATCCACCTCCCTAGTCACCCAGTCAAAAAATTCAATGAGGTTGGTCTGACAGAAGAGACAGAGCAGGCAGGAAGGGAGGAGGAGTGGCACTGTATGTGAAAAATGACATAAGGGCCACACAGATCCAGGAGGAACAAAATGGGGGAGAGATACTGTGGGTTAAGCTGGAAAGGAAAATGGGGCCAGCCATCTGCACAGGTGTGGTCTATAGACCACCAGCCCAGGAGGAAGAAACAGATAGGGAGCTGATGCTAGCCATCCAAAGGATGGCAGACAAGATGAGGTAGTACTGGTTGGAGACTTCAATATACCAGATGTGGACTGGAGCATCCCAGCAGCAGCATCAACTAGGAGCAGATTTATCCTGGACTCCTTCAGGGTGCCTTCCTCAAGCAACTGGTCATGGAACCAACTCAGCAGAAGGCAATACTGGACCTTGTGCTCACAAACAGGGACAGTGTGATGGGGGTAACAGTGGGGAGCACCTGGGTAACAGTGACCACCAGTCATTGTGGTTTGAAATCACAGAAAGAGCAGAACCAAACCACACAAAACACGTATCCTGGATTTTAGGGGGCAGACTTTGGGAAAATGGGAGATGCTTGAAAGAGGCATTAAGGGAATGGGACAGGAATCAGGGATTGAGGAACAGTGGGCAGTATTTAAAATGGGGATTATAAGAACAACAGAATTATGCATTAAGCAGGTTAGCAAGAGGAAAAGAAAGAGGAGACCATTATGGTTTTCCAAAGAGGTAGCAAAGAAAGTGAAAGCCAAAAAGATTGCATTCAGGCAATACAAAAGACACAGGCAGAAGGGAGTAGGGAGGCAGGGAAGTCAGTAAGGAAGCCAAAGCTCAGACAGAAGAACACATTGCAAAATCAGTGGTTAAAGGGACAAAACCTTTTACAGGTACATAAGTGAAAAAGAAGGACAAAGGGAGGGATAGTGAGACTGAAGGGGGAGGATGGGAGCCGCGTGGAGGATGACAACAGTAAAGCTGACATATTGAACAGGTATTTCTGCTCAGTCTTTACTAAGGAAGAGGGGGGTAGTGGGTCTGAAGGGAGTACAAGGGGTGAGAATGGTGCAGAAATGGACACAAGTCCCTTTACACGAGAAAGGGTCCTGAAGGAACTGGAAGTAATAAGAGCTGATAAAGCAATGGGGCCAGATGGGTGCACCCCAGGGTCCTTAAAGAACTAAGAGAGGTGGTGGCTGAACCTCTGGCTATCCTGTTCAGCCAATCACTGGAAACAGGGGAAGTACCCAAAGACTGGAGGACAGCAGATGTAGTCCCCTTATACAAAAGTGGGAACAAAAAGGAAGCAGGGAACTACAGACCAGTCAGCCTCACCTCGGTAGTGGTGCTCAATATGTATACTCTAGAGCAAAGGAGGGAGAGAGGTGATATGATTGAAGCATTCAAACACCTTAAGGGCATTAACAAGGTGAAAGAGTCTAACATGTTTCAATATATGAAAAATAGCAGGACAAGAGGACACAGCATGAGATTAGAGGGAGGCCGATTAAGGGGTAATGTGAGGAAGTTCCTTTTGACAGAAAGAGTGGTGGATGCATGGAACGGCCTACCTCAGGAAGTGGTGGTGGATATGAGTACAGTGCAGGGCTTCAAACAGGCATGGGATAGGCATAAGGGAGCAACACAGATGAGTATGAATAGATAGGCCATTGACAGAGCAAAGGCCGATGGCACATTCATAATGTAGAAAAAGAAATGGGCAGACTGGATGGGCCATGTGGTCCTTATTTGCCATCAACTTCTATTTCTATGTTTCTATGTGTATGGCACTGCACCATGCTCATACAGTGCATGTTTGTGTATGGCAGTGTATCATGCCCATACAGTACATGTATGTTTACTGCACCCTGTTCATATAGTACAAATATGGGTATGGTACTGTACCATGTTCACACAGTACATGTATGTGCATGTCATTGCACCATGCTCATGCAGTGCATGTATGTATATGGCACTGCACCATGCTCATACAGTACATGTACGTGTATTGCACTGCACCATGCTCATGCTACACATGTATGTGTATTTTTTACATTGTAAATAAGTGTGTGTGTGTGTGTTTTTTTTATATTTGGTAAAATCAGAGACAGGATTCAACTAACAAAAGCCTTGCTAATTGAACTTTGGCTCCAATTTTACCAAATGGCCACTTAAACTGCCAAAAACTGTGTTTGCAAACCCTGCTATATACACTTGGAGAGTTCCCCATGCTCTCCATATATGTAACCACTCAGTCTCCTGGGGTTACTAGAATCCCATCAGGTTAGCCCTAGGAAGGTAGAGAGCTCATTAGGAGCTCTGGGGTAGATGACATCATTGTTTATTCAGATAGGCTGGGTATAGAATGGATTATGTCATTTAAAATTCTCGCTGCAGCATAAGCCACTTTTGAATCAGCTGCTCTGGGGAGTTTTAGAATGTACAGAGCTAGTGCAGTCAGTTCAGTGTGAGAGCACTAACAGAGAGGAGCTCTGCAGTGAGGTTCCTGCAGGTCAGTCCAGTGGCTGACTGGGTAAAGGACCTCGGTCATTTTTCTCACCCTAGTTTAGGGAACAGAATCAGTGCCAACTGAAGTGGTGGAGACCGTTTGTCTGAATAGATTGTGTTTCAGTGGAACCAAGGGTCAATCCCCTGAAGATCCCAGTGTTTTCAGCTGTCAAACGAGCAGTGTTGGGTAAGTTATTTTTTCTATTACTTTCTATTACTTTTGGAAACTTGTTCCAGAAAGCTCTGTGCAGTCACTAGCAAGGATGGAGAAGTACTAAAACAAGTAATACACCATACAGTTACAATTACTTATGTCTTTTTATACAAAAGAAACATGTAACTGTAACTGATTACATTTCTTTGAAAGTAACTAGTAACTAACCTATTACTTAAAAAATGTAATCTGTTATAGTTATTTAATATTTTTGTATTGTTTTTGTATAAAAAGAAATAAGTAACTATAATTGTAAAGTGTATTACTTTTTCTAGTACTTCTCTATCCTTGCTAGTGACTGCACAGAGCTTCCTGGAACAAGTTTCCAAACATAATAGAAAGTAATAGAAAAAGTAACTTACCCAACACTGCAAAAGAGAAATGTGTGTGCAGTTGGGAATCTGTGACAAACAAGGCCATTGTGACAGGGTTAAATAGGACCCTGTTCCAGTTGTTATGGAGAGTTTAAATGCAGGGATCTGTTCTGTTCTTTCCTTTCCTGTCTCTTGTCTCTCTGGTTGCACAACCACATTTTCCTGTGAGACCCAGGACTTGATCACCCCAACATTCTCGCAATTCTTTGCCTCTCGCTATCTCTCAGTCTTCACTTGCTGTTTCTGTCTTTTCCTCCCTTGCATATCTGTTGGTATAAAAATATATGCAAATCATTATGTGGAAATGTAACTGATATTGGGATCCCTATGTTTAGACATTATATAGTGTTATGTATATAATTATAGTTTGAGATAACTGTAAAAAGCTATTGGGAACTCAAGGGGTTAACCTGAGAACAGTTTTTAAGCATTTTTCAGATGCTGTGGAGAAGGAGCCTCAGTTCTGGGACATTGTGTTTTTGCTGTACCTGCATGAAATTTACAAGAACATTTTAGAAAAAACAGGATGCTTGCTAAGCGGCACACGGTCATTGTGTCGTAAGACATACTGCTGCATGGCACTATCATGCTGAGCGATTAATGTCATGAAGCATCATGTCTTTGTTCTGTGGGGGGCTCAGCCCCCCATGCCCCCCAGACCCCCCACTAAAGATTCTCAACTCCAGGGGGTCCAACTCGGGGAGTGCACAGGTCCGGGTTTCGCCATAATGCCATACGCTATTAAGAGTGTGACATTATGCTAAGGAGGGGGGTTGCAAAGACTTATAAGAGAGAGCTGCAATGTTTTGAGACATGCAGAGATTGAAGGAAAACTCAGAAGGATCTTCTCTGTTTATTCTGCCTTTGTAAATAGACCGAACACGTTTTTTTTTATGCTACTGCTAGTACTAATAAACACTTTTTGTGAATTCTACAACTGCTCCTGGTTTTTCTTATGCTTCCTGACCTGTGCCTCAATGACAGCCATTCATGGGACTGTGTTTTGGGGGTTGGTCTGTGGTGTATGTGCCCAGAGATAAGGCTAGAATGCACCTGTCAGGGCCCATTTTACCACAAAAATGTGCAGAATGTTCAAGATAAAGTGTTGGATGGTCTTTAGCATTTCAGGGGGAAATGAAGGATCCATGTTGGTGTAACCCAGAAGGAATGGCAGAGACTGGGCATGGGGTAGGATTGGGCATAACTCCAGTTTGATTCCCCAGTCAGGGCTGATTCACATATGGGCACCAGTTTAAACTGGGCATGTTAACGGATGTCATCGAGCCGGGGGAAATTTGTTAAAGTGTGTGGAAACCCCCACAATAATACACTTTGTTGGAAGTAAAAGTCCAGAGATCCTTAGTACAGAGGGATGGTCAGGTCAAACTGTGTGTGGTAAAAAGTTGCTCTAAATTGCCCTAACAGTTGTTGTTCTGGAAGAAAAAAGTCTGCTCCTGTGTGTGCACAATACCAAACGTGGGGGACCACCCTGTCTGCATTTTTTTTTTTTTTTTTAGTTTTAGTTTTTGTTGACCGCGTAAGTGCACTAGACAAATCCTGCCTATTTTCAGGTACGACCAGGGGAAGGGGATATAGATGAATGCCAACTGACCTTGAACCAGATTAAGCTGCTGGTGGTATTTTTTTTAGTGAATGAGGGAAACTTGGCCAGGACACCGGGGAAATTCCCCTACTGGCTGCTGGTTAGTGGCTAGTAGGAATCCTGCCAACATCACGCTGCAGTATGGCAGACTTATCGGAGCAACGAGAGGAGATGGAGATCGGGGTCAGCACGGCATCTGACGAGAGGTTGAATACAATCTTAGAAGAGGATTTCAACTCAGTGACTAACGTTAGTCAGAGTAAAGCAGCTTCGGAAATTACTTTTACCTTTCCGGTTCAAAATGATAATATTTCAGCCTCAAAAACTGAGGGGAAAACTAATTTAGATTTACCTTTTGTTGGGAACTCTCTTTTGGTGCCGATGAATGATGCTAAGCCGGAAAGCAACGCGAATACAGGTCTGCAGGAGGATTTGATTTTCATGGAGGACGTTCCCGGGAGGACTGAATTTGGTGACGGACCGCAAACGTCACACATTATGCGACGGTAGTTTGGCTTACCAGGAGCACGCCAAAGTGATGGCTTTCAGGACTGGTCGGAAGAGGTGGCATTAACAGAAGCAGGCTGGAAAAAAACGGAGTCGGGAATATGGAAGCCAGATTCTTCATGGACTGATTCTTCTCCTACGAGTATGCATGCCAACGATATTCAGACTTTGAGCTCAGGTACAGAATTGGTGCACAAGAAAGCTTTATTTAAAAGTAATAAAGGGGAGGGTGGGGAGAGTATCTTGGCTTTTTCTAAGCCCAGTACCTCCACAGCCACTTTGGCTAATAACCTTCAGAATAATGCTGGTTTCTCTTCTCAATTGGACTCTGACTCTCAGTAGCAAGTTAAAAACCCCCCTATGCCTGAACTTTTTAAAAACAAATTGGAACAAGCTCCTCGACGTAATGCTATAAGGATAAGATATAAAGGGGGTTTGCAAGAACATCCTGATAGGTATTTTGTGTTTAAACAATTGTTAAAAAATTCTATGGGGTTTTTGGCTAAAGACATCTATGCTCTGATTCATATTTCAGAGGAAGACTCTTTTGACATCAGCTTTCAAACTAATGCTCATCTGGAAAGATTTTGGGAAAAATATTCTGCACAAAAAAATACACCCGTATGGTCACCTTTTTTTGCGATACCTCTTTCTAGACCCCTAGTACGTTTTGTTACAATAATGTTCAGGAATGAAGGGGTAAATGTTAGTGACATCTATCACTGGCTTCAGTCAAAATGTGAAATTTTAGGCCCTCCTGAAGCTTTGCTTGATATTGAAGGCATTTGGACAGGAGGCTGGAAATTTAAAGTTAAACTCTTCCAGGTTAATTCAGAAATTGTGCACTTACCTAACAGTTTTTCTAGGCAAAGATAGGGCGTCTGTTTTCACGGAGGACAGCCTAGAGCTTGTTACAAATGTGGGATCGAACACATATTAGTAGTGTATGTGACGTTTTAAAATGTCCTTTGTGTGGTGGGTTTGGTCATTCCACTGACATGTGCACTAATATTTTCCAATGTAATCTTTGTGAGGAAAAAGGGCATGCATTTCACCAATGTCCTTGGGCTAGACGTAATTGTTCAGAAGGTCTTGACCATGATGGACTATTGCATAAAGCCCAAACAAAAAATAAGGGAGCTAGTGAGCCTATCCTTTCAAATTCCCCTACAGTTTCTACTCCTTTACCTTTAAATAAATCTGTAGATTCCATTAGAATTAATGAGGAGTTGGCAATTCCTGAAGAACACCAGGCCCCAGTTGAGAAACTCATTTCAAGGCCTTCAGCTGTTAGTAAGCAAAATCCTAGTTTAATTATGCCTCCCCCCTTCGAGATAGTCAAAAACAGGCGTCTTACCAGAGCTTCACTAAAACAGACTTCTTCAAACCCTCTCCCTACTGAAAATTTTTTTTTGCCCTTACTGGATGAAATTAGGGATTCGGATCTTGAATCTGATACATCCCATATTTCAGAGCTAGTAACAGATGATGAAGACAGTAAAGCTACTGAGTTAGCAAAGGATAAGAAGGGAAAAAAAGGAAAAAAAAGAAAAGTATGTCAAAAAAATAGTATTTAGAAGCTTTCATGTCTTCATTAAAGCTAGCTGCTTATAATGTGTGTAGCTTGAAAGCTTTCAAAAACAATTGCCTATTATTTTGTATTTAAGCTCTTTAAAATTAGATGTTATTTTTTTACAAGAAACTATGCTTTCTTCACTTTGGGAAGTTAATCAATTGAAGGGAAAATGGATTTGGGGACCATCTTTTTGGACATTTGGACCAGAAGTAGCAGATGGTCTTGGTATACTATTTGGACATTCAGACTTTAAGATTACTAAAGTAATTGATGTTAAACCGGGTAGAATTTTTATTTTAGATTGTTCTCTCAATAATTATTATTTCCGTCTGATCAATATATATGGTTCCCAGTCTAAAACTAGTCATATAGAATTATTTAAAGAAATCAAACCCTTCCTATTTACTAAAAGACATATTATTTGGGGTGGTGATTTTAATTGTTCCATAGATATAAAATTTGGTAAATCTAATGGGAAAAAATTTTTTGTGACTCAAATGCCTTTTAGACATTATTAAGGATGCAAATCTTCAGGATGTGTGCAGAAGCATGCATTCACAGGCTGGTGAAACTTACCATCGACATACGTTGCTACCCGTATTGATATGTTGTTTGTTTCTCATTACTTATATCCTATCTCTTGTTCAGTTACACCTACAGAATTCTCAGACCATTCTATTTTACTTTGTACCCTTTCTTTCAAAATTTGCCTCCACACTGTATTCAGCAATACACAGGTGGAGACTTAATTCTTCTTTTCTAAATAATACGGTTTATTTTCTAAATTGGAATTTTTCTTCGCAGCTAAATTTTCTACCCTAGAACTTTTTCATCTCCTTTGAGTGGTGGTTACAGACCAAAATGAAATTAAGAAACTTTTCAGGGTTGGGGTAAGGAAAAGTGGATTCGGATTATAGGCAATACTTGCTTCTCAGAAATCAATTGTATAAATTAATGTCTTTACCTCCTAAAGACCGTGCTGGTTATAATTCTCAAATTATGGAAGTTAAAAAGCAGATGAGATTGTTTCAATACGATAGGGCTAAGTCCTTGGATTTAGAATTTAGGTTTGTACAAAAACTGCCCAAGGTCTGATCCTTATCAAGCTTGTAAATTACGTTTAGTTGACACCTTCATGACAGGTTTACTTGATTCACAGAATAAATTGATTACTACAGATTTTGATATGTTAACTCTTGTACAGCACCATTTAACAGAGTATTTTTCATGTCCTGTAACATCATCATTAGATTCATTTCCAGTACAAAGATTAGGTGACTTACCTAAAGTTTCGGAAAGTTTATTACAGCTTTTAACAAATCCCATCTCCACTCAAGAAGTAACAGAAGTCATAAAACAACTAAAAACTGGATCTTCCCCAGGGATTGATGGAATCCCGAATGAATTTTATAAAATTTGTATACTTTATATGGGTTTTTTTCTACCTTTAGTGTTCAATTCAATTTTGTTTTCAGATCAATCTTGTAAAAATGTTTCCATTTCCCTGTTGAAATTTATTTACAAAAAAGGTGATAAAACTCTTTTATCAAACTGGCGACCCATTAGTCTATTAAACAGTGACTATAAGATATTAGCTAAAAATTTTAAATATCCGTTTAGAGAAATTAGCTGAGACTCTAATACATCCTACAGAGACATGTGCCATTTCTAAGAGAAAAATCCAACATAACCTTTTTCTAATTAGAGATCTGTTTGCAAATAAAGTTGGTTTTCAAAAATCTGAAATAGTGGTTGCATTAGATCAAGCTAAGGCATTTGATGCAGTTTGTCATTCGCATCATTACTTTGTTTTACTACATTATGGGATTCCACGTATTTTTGTACAATGGATTTCTAAATTATATAGTCAAGCTGTTACCATTCCTATTGTGAATGGTTTTTTTGGTACAGAAGTTAAAATAAATAGGGGTGTTAGACAAGGTTGCCCTCTTAGTCCCCTTTTATACACATTTGTTTTGGATCCAGTTATCAGACATATTATTTTAGAGAAAGAAATTATTGGTATTGCCCCCATCCTCATTTAGATCCAATTAAGATTACTGCCTTTGCTGATGATGTTACTCTATTATTAGCTGATACAGTGTCATTACAAAAAGCACTAGATATTTTTACTTTCTTTAGTCAATTTTCAGGAGCCTCAATTAATATACACAAGAGCTTTGTATTGCAATTAGGACAAACAATTCCTAATCTATCAAATTGTTATAATATTCCTTATCAAATTCTCCTCAGAAAATTTTAGGGATATGGTTTGGGATGGAAGATATGGCACTGTATAATTGGGAGAAACAGCTATTGAATGGGGAAATGAAGGTAAATCAATGGAAACATTGGCATTTTGGAAAGCAAAAAAGGGTTATGATTATAAAAAAATTCCTTTTACCAATTTTTATTTATGTTAGTCATCTTTTTCCTCCTCCAATACACTGTGAAACCAGATTATATAGTGTTTTTTTCAGATGCTTTGGGGAAATAGGCTCAATCCGTAAAAGGGATTTTACTTATCTGGAAAAGAAAAATGGGGGGTTAAAAATGATTAACCCTGTAATTTTTTTTCACTCTATCTTTTTGTATTCCTCTTTTCCTTTTATTTGGTGTAATGAGTGTTTACCGTGGCATTTTTGGGTCAAATCAATATGGCATAAATATTTTTTTAAATGGTCCCTTTTTCCTCCTAAAATTTTAGTCTCTGACGAGCTTCCAAAATATGGCCTACCCACCTTTAAAAAGTTATTTCAGTGGAAAATTCCCCTACAAAAATTACGCTCTTTGAATAGAAAATCCTTTTATAATTATATTGTGTATGATTTGCAGAAAGTTATTCTATTTTTCCTAATTGTACCCATCCAACATGAAATACGCTCTATATAAACTACAGGTTTTAGAATTCGGTTAAGATTTGGGATGTTATCTGGATTTCAGCACATGGGAGGCTGGGGGTTAGAGGTAATTTGAAATATAAACCTGTGAGTGATAGGTATTGCTTAAGGCATGGATGTATAAATATGGAAGAAAGTCAAAGTCATTTTTTCTTAGATTGTTCTCATAGTCAGGATTTCTCGAAATTTGCAGCACTACATTGGCGTATGCCTCACTTAGGTTCTCTGACTTATGGTACTCTTGTTCTAGGTGACTATTCAGGGGTCTGGAATAAATATCACAGGAGCACTTTAAATGTTTTCTTTGCTCTTCTACAATTTTTTTTGTGGCAAGCACGTTGTCAGTTTGTTCTACAACAACATTATACAGCCCATTCTGTAATTATTTCTTATATTGAAAAGGAGTTAGAGGCTATTAAAATTAGAGATGGGAAGAATTTTTCAAGTACTAAAGTTGTTAATCTATGGAAGTATTTTCTTTAATTTGTAAAACAAATGAAATAATTGTTTTATGTAATCCTCAATTGATGTTATTTTCAAGCTATTTTTCTTTTTAAATGGTGGAAATGTTTTTTCTGTGATGTTTTTGTTTATTTGTTCAATAAAACTTCCCCTACTCTTTTCGATAAGTGCCATGGGATCTTTAACATCCACCTGAACTACCACCAATCCAGGCAGATGGGACCTCGGTTTAGCATCTCATCCGAAAGATGGATTTTACCAGCTTGTTTGTCAGAATAAAGCCATACGTCGCAATCCCAATTCCTGTGTGGACATTAGATCTCTGCTTCCAGTGTGGAATTGTTATCGGGGCCCCTGTGAAAGTTTTAGACCTAGCATATGTCTAGCACCTCTCCCCAGAACCTGGATTAAACATAAATGTTATTTTGTACCCTAACCCCAGATCCCTTTAGACTGCCAAGCCAGGCAAAGCTAGGGGTGATGCCTTTTTGTTTATGCCATCTGGTGGCCCATTTGCCCTGTTTGTGGCACAAGTTAGGGGGGTCCTGGTTTCCAGACGCTGCTTGTGGCTGGGGCATGGGTTATGTACACATATGCCGTAAAACCATGGCCATGGCAAGTGACAAGGCAAGTGGGAAGGGATCAAACAGCTAGCCCCTTGGGGACAATTTACAATCCCTTCCCTCCATTCAGGGGTATGAAAAAAATATGATACTACCACAGAGAAGCTCCCATGGAGACATGGGAGCTTCTTCTTAATTGGTTTCCCTTTTCAAGATCAGGCTAAAAGGGAGGGCATTGACAGTAAGAGGGAGTGGAAAGACATGAGAGATTTGCCATGTACACAGGAGAGTGCTAGAATGGGGGAGGAGGAAGCTTTAGGAGAGAAACAAGATATGACTAGGTTGAGGAGCATAAAGGGAAAGAATTTGTCTGAGAAGAAGATGGGAACTGGGATGGATGGTATTGTCAAGGACTTAAGCATTCAAGGTAGGATGGATAGTAGTAGTGGGGCCAGAGAAGGACATTTGGGGGAAGTGAATGGTTTAAATGAGGGAGGGTGCTTGTAATTGGAAATTCCATGCTAAACAGAATGACACAAAGTTGGGTGCGGTGGTGGATGATATAAATGGCTGGCATGGCATGCAGGAGGATCTAGATAAATATGAATGGCATAGTAGAGTTTGGATAGAATCGATTCCTGGTTTAACAGTGGATAGGGCAGGACAGGCTATTCTTAAGTGTGTGAAGAGAGGTAGACACAAACCACATATGGCTGTGCATGTGGGTACAAATGACCTTGCAGGTGAATCGGCTGAGGTGGTAACTGAGAGGCTCAAGAAGCTGGGGAAGTTGTGTGAAGAGGTAGGGAGTTCTTTTGCCTTCTCTGATGTTCTGCTGTGCCCAGAGCTAGCATGGTGAGGAAATGTAGGATAGATTAATTCAATAATTGGCTGAAGGTATGGTGTCAATCCAAAGAATATGGATTAGTGGGTGAATGGGGTAGTATCTGGAACAGAAAGGAGTTGTATGCATGTGATAGACTACATTTGAGTAAGGAAGGGAGGGAGGTGTTGAAAGGGAGAGTGGCAGAATATATAGCAACAAAGATTACCTTAAACTAAGCAGGGGGGTGGCAAGAGGGTAATTAAAAAATGTATTTTTTTATTTATTTTATTTATTTATTTATTAGAATTTTAGATAAATACCTTCCAGCGAATGGCTTTTTTACAAAGGTTCCACATCGGTATACAAAGAATAGAAGTACAGTTTGTGTGAGATTAGCAAGCTAGCAGTTTGAATACAAAATTCAGTACAGGGTATACATGGTCTAAAAGCTACAGGTAATATAAATAACAGTTAGAACAACACAATCAGGCATACATTTAAAAATGATGAGTCACAACAAATAATATTTACATGAATTAAAGCTGCCAGAAGGGCATTGTCAAAGGGAAAGGTAGAGTGGAAAAACTGAGTTGCTGCCAATTGTGCTAGGTAGCATAGGAAAGTAGAAGAGAGAAAGGGTGTAGAGGGGTAACTGGGAGGGAAGGAGGTAGAAGGAGAGGTGGGTGCTAGGCAAGGATCAGGGAACAAGTGTAACAGTGCAACAGTGGGTGAGAAATTGTTTCCGAAGTGAGAAGACAGGTGAGCTTACCCCCATATTAGCAAAGTTGGTGTCAGAGAGGGTTCAGGGGTTGGGTAGAGAATGATAGGTTAGGGAGTGTGAGGAATAAGGGTAAATCTTGGAGGGTGGTCTCTTTGAATGCAAGAAGTCTGAGCAACAAAACTGCAGAATTACATGCTGTGTTGGTGGATGGGAAGATTGCCATTGCAGCCATAACAGAAACATGGGCCAGCAAATACCAGGATTGGGATCTGTTAATTCCAGGGCACAGGATCTACAGGAGAGATAGGAATAAGGGGAAAGGGGGTGGAGTGACGATATACATAAAGGAAGGGATTAAGTGTATGATGGAAGAGGAGGAAGAATGCGGACCGGAGGCCTTGTGGATGCAATTGCAAGATTCAAGGAATAGGTGTCTCAGAATAGGGGTGGTATATAGACCACCATCTCAAGGGGAGGATATAGACAGAGAGCTAGCAGGGCTAATCAGAAAGATGTGTGGGAAGGGTAACGCTGTGATAGTGGGGGATTTTAATTTACCGGGGCTGAACTGGGGTACACTGGCCTCCTCGTGTGCTAGGAAGCAGATTCTCCTTGATGCCTTCCAGGACTGCTTCCTGGCACAGCTGGTTGTCAAGCTGACTAGGTTGGGAAAAATACTTGATTTAGTATTAACCAATGGGGAGTCTGTAAGGGAGGTGGAGGTAGGGGAACCGTTGGCTGGAAGTGATACCTTTTGGTGTGGTTTATACTTAACATGAGTAGAGAGGTGGGGGTTACAGAGACCAGAGTGTTTGACTTTAGACATGTTCATTTTGATAGGATGAAGGATATTGCTGAGGGGTACCTAAAGGGAGTTCAAGCGCACTGGGATGTGAACCAGAAATGGGAAAGGATCAAATTGAGGCTGGTGAAAGCTACTGAAACTGCCAAATTATGAAAAAAAAACAGAAGGGCTAAAAGACCTAGTTGGATGTGTAAGGAGGTCTTAGTACTGGTGAGGGATAAAAAAAACTGCATTTAAGAGATACATGAGGTCATGGAAGGTTGAGGATAGGGAGAAGTATGTGAAAAAGTCCAAAGAAGTCACCAGAGTAGTTAGAAATGCTAAAGTTTGCAGAGAGTTGAGGCCACGATGACGACTGATCCACCTCAGATCACCTACACGCAGGACAGAACCTATTGTGCAGGCACTTCAAGGAGAAGGAGTTCTATAGTGCAAACATCTACTCATTGGTATCATTCATTGGTATCATTGGTAATACAGAGCACTATAAAGACTAATGTCCATTTGGCTCACTTGTCTTAAGGTTTAATATCCCACTATGTTTCTGCCCCTTAAATAAATATCCAGAGACTGTTTGAAAGATATCATAGTCTGACTAGCTACCACCTCAATCGGTAAGTCGTTCCATACTCTTGCCACCCTATTTGAAAACCAAAACGTACGGGATTGTGTCCTACATCTATCCACCTTCAGCTGTAAGGGGTGGGCACGAGTGTTATGTGACTGTATCCTAAGGTGCAGGTCCATTTGCTCCCAAAGCTGGTTATCAGATAATGCCCGATAAATTAGGCACATATCCCCTCTCACCCTACGGTATTCAAGGGGCTATAGATCCAGTTCCATCAACCTGTCCTCATATACCATATCCTTAACTTCATAGATTTTTCTAGTAACCCTTCGCTGTACCCTTTCCAGGGCTCTTATGTCCCCTTTGTAGCCTGGTGCCCAGAACTGCACACAGTATTCTGTATGCGGCCTCACAAGAGAAGTATACAAAGGGAGTAACACCGCTCTTTTCCTACTTTTTATGTGTCTATGTATGCATCCCAGAATTCCATTTGTCTTCTTAACCACTAAATTACAGTGTGAGTGGAATTTGAGGTCATTACTGACCCTAATACCCAAGTTTGTTTCCTCATGTACCACTTTAAGGATATTACCACCCAAACTATAATTTATTTCTGGAATTTTTTTACTGAAGTGCATAACCGTACATTTGTCTACATTAAAGGTCGCACCATTTCCTTTGCCCATAACTCCAATTCTCCAAGTGCTAGCTGTAAGTTTGAAGCATGGGAAATATTATTAACTGGATGTCCTATACGTGTGTCATCAGCAAATTTGGAAAGCCAGATGTCACGTGTTACCTGCATAGTTGACATATAGAGGTTAAACAAACATGGTCCCAATACGGATCCCTGTGGGACCCCACTAGTAACTGCTGCCCATTTAGACATTTCTCCAAGGACGCATACTCTTTGTTTCCTTGCAGACAGCCAATCTCCTACCCAGTTGACTAATGTAGGATGTATCCCTAAGTTAGAAATAGTTTTAATCAATTTTACATGAGGAACCTTATCAAATGCTTTTGCAAGGTCTAAGAATATTACGTCCACTGGACTGCCTTCATCTAGTGATTTACTGACTTTACTGTAAAATTCCAGTAAATTTGTTTGACATGAACGTCCTTTAGTAAATCCATGTTGGGAATTGTCTTTTTTCCCCCTCTAGCTCCCCATAGTCCATAATATAGTCCTTGATGATACCTTCCAATATTTTTCTGAGCACCAACGTCAAGCTAATGGGCCTATAGTTTCCCACCTCGTGCTTTTGTCCCTTTTTGTAAATAGGGACAACCGTTGCCAGTCTCCATGTCTGCACAGTTTGTCCTGTTTCCAGTGACTGTTGAAATAATTGTGTGACCGGCCCTGCCAAATAGTCTGCCAGTTCTTCTAACAATCTAGGATGTAAACCATCGGGTCCACTAGCTTTATTGTGGTTCAAACTTCTAAGCCTTGTTCTTACATCCTCTATCTCTATTTTGAAATCAAAAAATTCCCACAGCAGTGTTGTCTACTATGCTGTATTTTTGATCTAGATTAAACACCGAGGAAAAGTATGTATTAAACCTATCAGCCATTTGCTTATTGTCTGATATGATTTTCTTGTCATTGTCTTTCAGTGGTCCAATTTTTGTACCCTGTCCCCTTTTGTTATTTACATATGTATAAAAACTTTTATAATTATCCCATGTTTTTGTAGCTAGTTTTAATTCGTAACTCCTTTTTGCCTTAACAATAGCCATTTTTACCCTTTTTAGCTGATGTTTATAGATTGCCCATGACTTCCGAATCCCCACTACTTTTTGCCCTAGTGTATGCCTTATTCTTCTTATTTATCAACCTTTTTACTGTAGACATCATCCAAAGAGGCAGGATTCTCCTGGAGTTATTATATTTCTTACGAATAGGGACATGTTTTTGAATCAGCTCATTTATGTTGATGAATTTATCCCACATTTCTTGAACTGGTAGATCAGCTAGCTCCTGCTGCCAATTCCAGGTGCCTAAGTCATATTTGAATATTCCATAATCAACACTGTTAAAGTCGTACAGTAGTGTGCTCCCACTGGTAATATGGTAACCCCTATCGATTTGGAAGCTGACCATGGAGTGGTCACTGTTTCCTAGCGGAGCCTCGACTTTACAGTTAGGAATATTATCAACCATATTAGTTAAGACTAAATCTAGAATATGGTTCCCCCTTGTATTATCTTGTACCAATTGGTCCATTCCTGCAGCTAGTAGTTCTTCCAGGAAGTTGAGTTCAACCTGAGAGTTTCCCTGTAATAGGTCCCATTGTATACCCGGGAGATTGAAATCTCCTAGTATGATAGTATTGTCCTCTTGGGCTATGCATTTAATAAACTCAAGTAATTGACTATCTTGTTTTGGTGACCTAGCTGGTGGTCTATGTACAACTGCTATATTAATCTTGGGTGCTCTTGGTGGAATAATCTTTACCCAAAAGATTTCTTCCTGGTCCCATACTGTACAATCCTTGATCTCAGATGTAATATTATTATGGATATATAAAGCCACTCCACCACCTCTAGTGTGCTGCCTATCCTTATCATAAAGAGTATACCCCGGGATTTGTTTATCCCAATTATCATCAGCCCTCCACCATGTTTCTGTAATGGCACAAACCTTGATTTTGTCATTATACAGTTTGAGTTTTAATTCATCCATTTTATTATTGAGACTTCTGGCATTCAGAACAAGGCAATTCCACACAGAATTTTGCTTATGTGTCATGTTTGTATTCCCAGCCATTAACCCCCCCCCCATTATCTAGTTTAAATGTTGTTCAATACTCTGCTTTAATTTAAATGATAGTATCCTTTTTCCCTGCCTGTTTAGGTGTAAACCATCATGTGAGAAGCTATGGTGTGCCTGAAAATCCTCTCAGTGGTCCAAGTATACATATCCCTCTCTATGGCACCATCTTTTTAGCCAGCTGTTTAACCTTCTTATACTCTCCGTCTGTTGCTTACTTGCCCGCGGGACTGGTAATATACCAGAGATGATCAGCTCGCATCCCCTCTTGCTTAGTTCCACCCCCACACTCTCAAAGTCCCTCTGTATCTCCGTGAAATTTCTTTTTCCTGCATCGTTCACTCCCACATGTAAAACAGTTAATGGGGTCTGTGTATTCTCTAATAACCCAGGTAATAACTGACGTATATCTTTGATACCAGCCCCTGGCAAAACTGACACTGTTGTAAATTCCTTTCAATTCTTACAAATAACCTGGTCCGAGTGTTTTAAAATTGAGTCACCTATTACAAGGACATCCCTTGGTGTTTTAATACCATGCCTAGGAGTGTTAGAGGTGAGAGGATTTTGATCACAATCATTTATACGGAGTGGGACAGGCTCCTGTAATGTATCCAATTCTAAATCTCCATCAAGGACTTGAAATCTATTCGGGGTAATTAGGTTGGGGGTTACATTAAATGGTGTCTGATCCTGTAGCCCATCCTGAGCTTGTTCTCTATCCATGGCAAGAAAGGTTTTTGGGGTAAGCTGGTTGGTAGATCCTCCTATGTTTCTCCTCCCCTTTTTACCCACTCTTGACCTATGTACAGTACACCATTCAGTGTCTACATCATCGCTGGATGTAATATTTGTGGAGGTTTTCAGTAAATATGATCTGGAGAGATCAGTTTCAGCTGTGTCTATGTATTGTTCTAACATAGAGATCTCGGCCTGTGTTTTAACTGTCTGTTGTAGGGAAATAATTTCAGCACGTAGCTCACCAATTACTATGCAGTTTTCACATATAAACCCCAGATCTTCATCCCCCTTTAAATACATATTACACTTACTGCACTGTTTCATGTTCATTTTCTTTCCTGTACAGAGTCCAAACTTGTTTTTGAATCCCAGATCCCAGTGTCACAGCGGACACAGCCGACACACGTCGATGCACGTGTCTCTGTGCACGACAACACACACCCTGCCTCGTGCTCACCCTGCTCGCTGCAGTGGTGCTAGATAAAGGGGAAAATACCCCAGAAGTATCCTAGAGAGGTCGAGTTTGTGAAGGCTTGTTAAAGTTTAGAAAATGTTAACAAAATAATATCCCCGTGCGTCTGCCTCTCATACGAGGCACAGGCACTATGTACAAGTGTCCCAGTTTAGTTTAAAAAACAAAATATCTCTATTTTCAGTGCTATTGTAGTTCGGGCATTAGCTGTTTGAACTACTGCGCTCTCTTCCTGTTGAATGTCGCTAGGTAACAGGGCTCAGTATATTTTGTACAGTTTAATTCACTCCATTAAAAGAATAAATAAAGGACACATAGAATTCAACTGCCCCCAGCACAAATTCACTCTCCAACAGTATGTTGTGCTGAATAACAACACTCAGGGCTACATAGTGATAAACAGAGTATTTGGGGAGCGAGTGAGGGACTTTTTGGTCAGGAAGTAGGTAGAGAGGGTGGTAGTTCTGTCAGTGACAGACAGAACTACAACAGCACTAGTTGAGAGTTTTATTTATTACCAGGGACATCTTCGCACTGTGCCTGCACCTCACATGATAGGCAGACACACGAAGGGTGAAAATAATAATTTTAAATGCTGACAGTAGGTCACGAGGGATTCACAACCCCCACAGGAACTTCCATGTTGAAAAGCCCTATTTCTAGCGCCCCTGCTGTGAGTGGGTGAGTTCTATAGTGTAAACATCTACTCTGTGATAAACAGAGTATTTAGGGAGTGAGTGAAGGACTTTTTGAGCAGCTTTTAATTGTGTAAGTGTTTGTGCCACCGGATCCCTACTCCCTGTGTGACAGAAAGTAGGTAGACAGCGTGGTAGTTCTGTCAGTGACAGACAGAACTACAACACCATTAGTAGAGAGTTTTATTTATTACCCGGGACATCTTTGCACTGTGCCTGCACCTCGCATGAGAGGCAGATGCATGGAGGGAAAAAATAATAATTTTAAATGCTGACAGTAGTTCACAAGGGATTCCCGAACCCCACAGGCACTTCCAGGTTAAAATCCCTATTTCTAGTGCCCCTGCTGCAAGCAGGGCGAGCGTCGCCGCACACTGAGACGTGCGCATCAGTGCATGTCAGCTGTGTCAGCTGGGGCACTGGGAGCTGGGACAATGTATCATCAATTGTGCACAGGGCCAAAAATCAACCATGAGGCAGATGTGGTATGTACATAGAGGGTGATGAAGTTCAGGGGTTTATTTGTGACAATTGTACTTTAATAGAGGTACTACAAGCTGAGATTGTTTCTTTACAGCTCAGGGTGAGATTACAGGCAGAGATTTCTGTGCTGGAGCAGTTTATCAACTCAGCGGCAAATGAGTTATCTATATCACAACAACCCTGAACAGCAGATATTGTAACACCCCCAGTAGAAAGCCCTGAAGAGTCTGGCAATAAAAATGAGTGGTTTACAGTACATAAATCATCTAAGGGAAAAAAAGGAAGAAGGAACATGGGGGGAGGTTTACCAATATATTAACCCCAAATAGATATTGTGCCCTAGTAACTAACCAGGACCCAGAGGAAACTAATGACCCCATAACACTTGATGAACCAGAGAAAAACTGTAGTACTCTGAGATCCCATGCTACAGGCAACCTTGTCATACCAATGCAAGTAAAAGAAGCACCAAGGGATGTCCTTGTTATAGGGGATTCAGTGCTAAAGTATACAGACCATGTGATCTGCAGAAACAGAAAGGAATACAGCATCTATATTGCCCGGGGTTGGTATTGGGGATATATGAAAATTACTCCCTGGCCTGCTTGAAAATACAGAAAAACCTGTGACAGTGCTACATGCAGGAGTTAATGATGTGGGCAAGAGAAATCTCAGTGAGATACAGCAGGACTTCAAGGTAGTGGGGGAAGCACTTATAGACAGAGGATGTAAATTGGTTATCTCTGGCATCTTACCAGTCCCTCAGGCTGGTCAGCATCAAAACGAGGATATCAGATGATTAAATGGGTGGCTCATGTGATGGTGTTCCAGGGAAGGATTTACCTATTTGGATCATTATGAGGATTTTCAGGCATCATGTAGTTTTGCGCAGGATTGATTGCACCTGAATAGGCAGGGAAAATGGGTTTTTGCCAGCAAACTAAATACTTGATACTTATTTAAACTAGAAGTGGGGGGGCTGTGGGTGTCACAAAAAAGAATACAGAACAAAATTTAAAGCCCAATTGGAACTTCCTAGTGCTTAATGCTAGAAGCTTAAATAATAAAATGGACGAACTAATATTGAAATTACACAATTCAAACATCCATATATGTGCCATTACAGAGACTTGGTGGAGAGTAGAGGATACTTGGGATAAACAAATCTCAGGATACACCTTATATAATAGGAATAGGCCTCATACTAAGGGTGGTGGGGTGGCGCTATATGTACTAGATAGTATAGCGTCTGAAAATATTGACTGTACTGTTTGGGGCAATTCTGAAATATTATGGGTCAAAGTTACCCTCCTACATTCATCTAAAATTAATCTAGGTGTGGTAAATAGACCACCAGCCAACTTAGCCCAGAAAGATAGCCTTTTATTGGAGTTCATTAAACACATCACACAGGAAGATAATGCTATCTTAATGGGAGATTTTAATCTCCCAGGCATAAACTGGGATATATTACAAACAGACTCCCAGGTGGCAACTATTTTTTTAGAGGCCTTCTTTATAGTAGGACTAGAACAACTGGTTAGGGAAAATACCAGGGGTAATCATGTTCTTGACTTGTTGCTGAGTAATATGGCAGGTAATATCCAGAACTGCATGGTGGAAGTTCCCCTGAGTATCAGTGACTACTCTATGGTATGTTTTAAGTATATGGGGATCAGGGAAATTAGCACTGGATGTACAGTAACTTATAATTATAACAGGGCAGACTTTAGCACATTGAAAGAAAAATTGAACAAATGGGACTGGGAGAAAGAATTTGAAAACCAAACACTACAAAATATGTGGGACAAGCTCAGTACCAAACTTAATGAACTCATTCAAAATTATGTACCGGTTAGTAGCAAATATCATAGGTCCAGGAGGGCCCTTCCCCCATGGCTGACCCCTGTGGTTAAAAAAGTAATTAAAAAGAAGAATAAGGCATATAGTAGGGCAAAATAGAGTGTTGAGGACAAATCTTGGGATGCATATAAACATAGTTTGAAAGAGGCAAAGACAACCATTACCAAGGCTAAAAGCAAATATGAATACAAATTGGCTACAAAAGCACAGGACAATTATAAATCCTTTTATGCTTACATTAATAACAAAAGGGGAGCTAGTAGATCAGTTGGCCCATTAAAGGACAATACCGATAAACTAATAATAGGGAACAAGAACATGGCAGATCAATTTAATAGTTACTTTTCCTCTGTCTCTAATTTAGGACAAAAAATTCAGTCTCTAACAACAAAGTGCATGGGACTCTAGGCCAAAAAATAGAGATTGAAGATGTGAGAAACAGGTTAAAAAATCTGAACCAGAATAAAGCACAAGGCCTGGATGGTTTACATCCTAGATTACTTAAAGAACTGGCAGATAGTTTGGCAGAGCCTGTTGCAGTCTTATTCCAACAATCCCTGGAGACAGACCAGGTCATCGAGGCATGGAGACAGGCAGTGGTAATCCCAATTCATAAAAAGGGATCCAAACAGGAGGTCGGGAATTACAGACCAAGTAGCCTGACCTCTGCCCTTGTGAAAATACTTGAGGACATAGTCAAGGACATGATCATGAACAACATCAAGCTAGTAGGGGCCATCGATGAGACTCAGCATGGATTCACAAAGGGCGGATCATGCCAAACTAACCTACTTGAATTTTATGGTAGAGTTATTTATTTATTTATTTGCTTTTGTTAACCAGGTAAGCACACTAGACAGCCAAGTGCCTATTTTCAGGTGCGACCCGGGAGATTACAAGGTACATACATGTACAATTTTCAGGTGTGACCCAGGAGATTACAAGGTACATACATGAACATCAGGCAAAAACAAGTGAAGGATTACATTAAAGAGAATTAGCTAGAATTAGTTAATAAAGCATTAGATGAGGGCAGCTTGGTCGACGTTGTTTTTTTGGACTTTGCCAAGGCCTTTGACAAAGTCCCTCATGAGCAGCTGATTGAAACCCTTACTAAATTGGGAGTACAGTCGATATTGGTTAACTGGATTAGGGACTGGCTGTTGGGGAGGAAGCAAAGGGTATGTGTCTTGGGTGAATTGTCAAACTGGGCTGATGTTACAAGCGGGGTTCCCCAGGGATCAGAACTGGGACCCTGCCTTTTCAACCTTTATATCTCAACAATGAAGCCAAAAGACAATGTGTGGCTCTCCAAATTTGTAGATGACACGCATCTGGGCTTCACAGTAAATAACCAAGCAGATGTGGCAATACTGCAGGAAGCATTAGGGGATTTGGAGTCTTAGGCACAGGAGAATAAGGCTCAATTTAACATCGACAAGTGCACAGTGATGCACCTGGGGGAAAAAAACCTTGAAGTAGATTACACACTGGCTGGGCAGGTGCTTAGGGTTGTGTCTGATGAAAGTGACATGGGGATCAGGGTTAATTGTAACCTTAAATTCCAGCTGCATTGTAACCAGGTGGTTAAAAGGTCTGGTGGTGTTCTGAGTTGCGTCCATAGACACATTAAGAGTAGGAGCAAGGAGGTTTTGCTCCCTCTTTATACCTCTTTGGTGCGGCCACACACCGAGTACTGTGCACAGTTTTGGGCCCCTGTGAATAAGAGCAATATTAAAGCCCTGGAGAGGGTACAGAGAAGGGCAACTAGAAGAATTAGAGAAGTCCAAGGATTAGATTATGAGGAAAGACTGAAAAAACTTGACCTGTGTACTCTAGAATACCGCAGACTAAGGGAGGGGATATGTGCCTGATTTATCGGGCCTTGTCAGATCAACAACTGTGGGAACAATTAGGCCTTAACCTAAGAGACCAGATTTACAATACGAGATCCCACTCCCTGCAGCTCAAAGGAGACAGATACAATAGGTTGGTACGAAAGCGTTGATTCTCAGTAAGAGTGGTTAAAATTTGGAATGTACTGCCAATGGAGGCGGTAGGAAGTAAAACTATGTCAGCTTTCAAGCGCTCTCTTGACTGCTACATGAATAGCAAGAACATCACCGGGTATTAGTAGTTATCAAGGCAAGCTCAATGGACTTCGGTCTTTATAGAGCTCAGAGAAATTTATGAAACCTATGAAACCTAAGGAGTAAGGTAGATGGGATAAAGGAGTAAGCCTGGCACTCTTGGGGCAGATTCTGTGGGAGGGATCCATAGGGATGATCAGAGATCTGAAGGAGTGGCATGGGGGGATAAAAAGGAAAGTGTAAAAAAAAAAATGGCCCCAAGGATGAGCAGGGGAATTAGAGACCTGTAAGTCTAACATCTATTGTAGGGAAAACGATGGAGACAATACCTAAGGAGAGGCTGGCTTCTTTCCTTGAGATTAATGGTCTTCAGGATGCTAATCAGCATGGATTTGTTTCTGGAAGATCTTGTCAGACCAACCTAGTCAAGTACTATGACTGGGTTATGAGGAAATTGGACAGGGGCCATGCAATGGATGTCGTCTATTTGAACTTTAGCAAGGACTTTGATTCAGTGACACATTGGAGGTTGGTTGATAAACTAAGATACCTGTAGGTGGGGACTAAATTGATGAAATGGATTGAGAACTGGTTACAGGACGGACAGCAGATTGTAATGATGGGGGTTGAATTCTCATCTCCGAGATCAGTGACTAGTGGGGTGCCACAGAGTTCAGTGTTGGGGCCAGTGTTGTTTGAAATATTTATTGTGGACATCTCTCATGGAGGTAGGAATAAGATAATTCTGTTTGCAGATGACACAAAGTTGGGTGTGTTGGTGGATGATATAGACGGCTGGCGTGGGATGCAGGAGGATCTAGATAAATTGGCGGAGTGGTCAGAAGTGTGGTAATTGAGGTTTAATGTGAAGAAATGCAAAGTAATGCACTTCAGTGCAAGGAATCCTAGATGGAGTTATCAGCTGGGAGTATGCAGATAGGTACAACTGAGGAGAAGAAGGACCTTGGGGTAGTGATTACGGGAACATGAACAATTCTGAGCAGTGCAGGAGGGTGACAGTGAAAGCCAACAAGATGCTGGGCTGTACTGCAATGGGCATCTCCTCTAGGAGCAAGGACGTTATCCTGCCACTCTATAAGACACTGGTCAGGCCACGCCTTGAGTACTGTATGCAATTCTGGAGCCCATACTGGAAGAGGAATGTGAGATTGCTAGAAGGAGTTCAATGTAGGGCAATGAAAATGATCCAGGAATTGCGTGATAAGCCATACTAGGATAGGTTAAGGGAATTTAATTTATATTCCCTGGAAGAGAGAAGAGATCAGGAGATATGATTGAGGCTTTTAAGTACTTAAAAGGGATAAACAAAACTGGTAATGAGGGGATCTTCGAGTTCAGAAATGGGAGGGAACGAGAGGTCATAGTCTTAAATGGGAGGGGGTAAATTTAAGAGGGAAATGAGGAGACACTACTTTATAGAGAGGGTGGTAGATAAATGAAATGCTTTGCCAGAGGAGGTAGTATTGTGCAAGATGGTTGGTAGCTTTAAAAGGGGATGGGATGGGATAGGGTGAGGGAGAGGTAACTGGGAAGTAGGAGGAAGAGGGTGGGGTAGCTGCAAATTAAAAAGGCTAGTTGCACACTCGAGCAGACTTGATAGACCGAGTGGCCTGGTTCTGTTGGCATTGTCATATGTTCAAGAATAGCAGGAAATGTTATTTTACTCTTCGGCCCCGCACTGACCATTTCACCACAAGATAACTAGGTTCAGACTTTGGACGAGCATGGGGTACCCAAACAACCCTGCCATGAGGGGATAAGTGTGGCTATAAGGGCTATGTCATGAGAGAGCATTAGCCTGAAGGTGGCCAATGAGGGCATGGAGTAGTATGCACTGCATGGTGCCCATTGGTGCCTCCTTGAAATAAGGCATGTTCTATCTGCGGACACAGATGGACTTACAGAGGGCCCAGCGGCAGGGAAATAGTTGACTGTCTGGGACAAAGTAGTTTTGAACACTGCCCTTTGGTTCCTGATTAGGAGGCCTTCTGCTATGACCCAGCTTTTCCCTTGTGTATGGTTCATGGATAGTCCATGTAGTGGGGTGAGCGGGGCCTAATGCAGCAAGGTGCTCCTTTGGAGATCCCAGATGATTTTTTTCTTGGATAGCAGCACAGCTAGGTTCAATTAGGACCTGGAGCCATTGACCCAAACTACCTATAGGTGACCGCTCTGCTGTCTGGGTGGTCCTTATGGAAGAAGTAAAAAAGTAGAGGTTCATAGGCAAGTACAAGTTCTGAGGGCCAGGCCCATAATGAACTCGCCAACGCTGTGTATTCTAATGGAGGAAAGATCATTTCACATCTCCCACAAATTGATCCAGTCTGGTTTTTAACTGTTCAATATTCTCACTAGTTACAACAGACAAGGGTAAAGAATTTCATATTGGTGGTATTCTTTGAGTAATATAGTTACTTCTTTTTGCAGTCTTATTAACTGAGCCATAAAATTTTAGATTATGAGATCTAGCATTACTTGTCGATGAATACCTCTCAAGACAAACAGTTTCAAGCATAGATGGGTCTTGAAAGGCCTTATAGGCCAGACATAGATTGTCCCTTAGCGCTCTGTATTCGAGGGAGTATAAACCAAGAGTCCTGAGACTGTCTTTATACTCCATGTTTGCCATATTATTGATTTTCCTGGTTACCTTCCTCTGGACCTTCTCAACTAAAGCTTTCCCACCTATTGAGGTGGGTGCACAAAAGAGAGCACAGTATTCAATGTGTGATCTAACCAGACTAGTGTACAGCAGGATTATGACCTCGGGTTTCCTACTCTTGACATGCTTAAAGATACAGCCAAGTATGCCATGGCACTGCTTTACAGTCTTGTTAATATGAATGCCAAATTTCAAGTTGTCAGTAATGGTGACACCTAAATCTCTTTCACTAGTTACAACCTGCAATTTTGTTTTGTTCAATGATTACAATCAGCTATAATGTTGTTTTTCCCAAGGTGCATTACCTTTTGTATTCAGCCTCATTGAACATCATTTTATTCGCTGTAGCCCAGCTGGCAAGTCTATCTAGGTTTTTCTTGGAGTGATGCAACAGACTGCCTATCATTAACTATGCATCCAAGTTTGCAATCATCCGCGTACTTGTTGATCCAAACACCGGCTAAAGTATGCATATTAGAGAACAGAATATTAAGTAATATTGGTCCCAATACAGAGCCCTGTGGGACTCCGCTAGTGACTGTACCCCAACCTGACATTTGACCCCTAATGACCACCTTTTGCTGCCTATCTCTGAGCCAGGACCCAATCCACTTGATAATATTAGGGCAAAGCTTAATTTTGACCAGCTGCTCGATTAAGATTTTATGGGAAACTGAATCAAAGGCTTTTGCATAGACAAGAAATATTACATCCACAGGTAATCCCATATCTAGTGCCTTACTCACAGGTTCAAAGAAATTTATAAGATTAGTATGGCATGATCTACCTGGTGTAAAACCATACTGGGATGTATCGACCAAACCCATTTTCTGTACGTGTGCAAGGATTTTGTGCTGCACAAGTCTTTCCATAAGCTTTCCTATACAATAATAATAATAATAAGCTTTATTTATAAAGCGCAATTCTAAAATCAAAGCACTGTACAATGACAAAATACTAAAATCCATAAAATAATAACATCCAAAGATTCCAACAGTACCTAAAAATACAACAAAATGATGTTGCATAATCACCAAATGCTTGCAGAAACAGATGTGTTTTTAAGGTAGTCTTAAAGTTCTCCATGGTCCTGCACTCTCGAATCTGATGAGGTAGAGAATTCCACAGGGTGGGGGCTCCATACATAAAAGCACGGGGTCCAGATGTTTTCAGCCATACCCTGGGAATCTCTAACAACCCCTCATCAGTTGAGCAGAGAGGACAGCCAGGGCAGTAAGGATTCAGGAGTTCTTGCAGATAGCTCGCATCCTGTCCATGCAGTGCCTTATAGGTCAGAAGTCCAACCTTAAAAGTGATCCGCCACTGTACAGGCAGCCAGTGCAGTTCACGTGGCACGGGAGTGATGTGACTCGAATGGGGAGTCTCCATCACCAACCGTGCTGCAGCATTCTGCACCAGTTGCAAGCGGCAGATATCAACCCCTGGAAGCCCCAGGTACAGGGAGTTGCAGTAGTCGAGGTGCGAAGTCACAAAGGCGTGGATCAGTGTCAGAAGGTCGCCGGACGGAACAAGGCACTTAATCCTGGCAATGTTCCTCAGATGGTAAAAGGAGGACTTAATGACTGCCGACACCTGCAAATGCAGTGTCAGTCCACCATCAAGAACCACGGTGAGGTTTCGCACCCATTCGGAGGAAGGCAACTGGGTACCTCCGAGCCAAAATCCGGAAGGCAACCCTGCTACCAGCCTCTCTATCTGGTGACCTGGATCCACCACCACCTCAGTCTTCTCAGAAGTCAATTTCAACCACCTGGATTTCATCCAGTCCTGGATTTGCACAAGGCAGCTGTTAAAGACCGAGATCACACTATCCTGGTCGGGCACAAAAGACAAATAGAGCTGGGTATCATCTGCATAGCAGTGAAACCTTAGCCCATATCATCTTACAGTGTCTCCGAGGGGCAACATATACACTACGAACAACATAGGGACAGCACCGAGCCCTGGGGGACCCCACACGGCAGAGAGAATGGATCCAAGGAAAATATCCCTGACACCACCCTCTGAGATCTGCGGTGAGAAAAGATTGAAACCATCTGAGGACTGAGACGGCCAGGCCACAGATGATCCTCAGGAATTCGAGCAGCACCCCATGGTCCACAGTGTCAAATGCTGAGGAAAGATCAAGAAGCACCAAGATGGAACAGCGCTTCTGATCTCTCACCATCAGAAGATCATTGAGCACCCGAACCAGAGCAGTCTCGGGTACTATGCCTCTTCCGGAAACCGGACTGGAGAGGATCATAGATATCGTGGATGGTAAGATGGTTCTCCAGTTGCAGCGCAACTACCTTCTCAGTCACCTTCCCTACAAATGGAAGGTTAGAGATAGGCCTGTACTTAGCAAACCAGTTTGGGCTCAGAGCAGCTTTCTTAAGGAGCAGTGTCACCACCGCCTCCTTCAGGGAGCTAGGGAACTCACCCAACTGTAAGGAGCACCAAACAATCTTCACGAGGACAGGGCCAATAGAATCGATACACCCCATTATCAGGCGTGTTGGGTCTGGATCCAAACTACAGCACATTGGCTACATACTCTGGACAATCCACACGATGTCCATGATCTCCAGCTGGTCGAAAGATATCCAGGAGAACCAAGGAGGGGTGACCAAGCACCGACCACCATCAACCCCCATAGAGTGCGCAGGCTGGATCTCAGCCCTGATGTCAGCCACCTTATCAGCAAAAAATTAATCAAACTCGTCACACTTAACTTGTGAAAACGCACTTCGAACCTGCAGACAGGTTGGGTTGCACAACCTGTCCACAGTTCGAAAGAGCTGAGCTGGTCGATTCTGAGCAGCAGCAATCTCCCCGGACAGGAACTCTGCCTTCTTTTGATTGATTGCTGATTGATAGATTTGATAATGTTCCATCAATCTAAGGTGGTCAGCATCAAGGGCAGATTTCCACCAGCGTCACTCTAACCTTCATCCAGCTTGTCTCAACTCCCTCAAGGTCCCATCAAATCAGGAGGACTGTGGGCAGAGAGAGAGAGGACGAACATGGACAGGAGCAAGAGTCCAGAGCTTCCGAAACTGCCTTATTATAGGCCTGAATTAAACTCTCTGGACCCTCGCTAATGGGCCTGTAATTACACATGATTTGTCTATTGCCACCTTTATGTATTGGAGTAATAATAGTTGTGTTCCACTCTGGTATTGAGGTTCCTTCTTCTATAGATGTATTAAACAAGAGAGTTCTGCTTGAGAATGAGGGGGGTGATGTAGCCATGACAGGGGTGGTTAGAGATGGAAAGGGAGTGGGCGGCAGGAGGCAGGGGCTGGATAGCAGGAGGAACAGGGGGGGGAACCTGGAATGCAGGAAAATGGGCGGAGCAGTGAATCAGAGCAGGAGGGGCAGGGGGAAGAGGGAGGAATGCGCAAGGAGAATCACCAGTTGGGAGGAAAGGGCAAGGAGAAGGATCAGAAGTACAAGGAGGATACAGTAAAGGGAGCTGAGGGTTTAGGCCAGGGGAGCAAGACAAGCAAGGAGGGACTAAACGGAGACAGGAAGGAAGGGAGAACGAACCAGGCTAGTTTAGCGGATGGGGGAGAAGGACAAGTCACGAGCAGTGCGGGGGAGTTAGTGAGGTACAGAAGGATACTCAGGAGGAGGAGAGGCATAGGATCGGAGGGGGGGGTGGCCAGGGTAAATAAGGAGGGGCAGCATGGGGCACCCAGATGGGGAGGAACAAGGAGCCGGCTGGGTGGAGGGCCGATAGAAAGGATGAGGGACATGGAAGGGAAATGGAGGAAAGGAGGCGGTCAGAGTGCTCCTGTTGGGGGATTCTATGATCAGGGGTATCAAATGGGATAGGGAGGAGAAGCCTGGCCAGTTAGAACAAAATGCTTCCCTGGACTAATGGTGCACAGGGCCAAGCACAGGTATATCAGCTGGCAAAGGATTGTGGGGTTCCCGGACATACTGGTCCACCTGGGTACAAATGACATTGAGGAAATTGCAAGCTAGAGATACAGACAAGATTCAGGAGCTTGCCAGGGTCTGTCATGACATAGGATGCAGTTTCCTTCTCAGAAATCCTGACCGGTGCCAAGGGCTAGTGGGAACACAAAGGAAGATTAGGGAGATAAACCAGTGGCTCAGGGGTGGTGTGAGGCCAGAGGTATGGGTTGATGGGGATTGGGGAGACCTGGGAGGATAAGGAGCTGTATGCTAGAGATAGGCTCCATCTCAATTTGGAGGAGGGAATCCTTAAGTTGAAAATAGAGGGTTAATTGGTGAAAAGTGGGGTTTAAACTTGTGAAGGGGAGGGATGGGAGAAAAGGCTGTTGAGGGGGTGTCGATAAAGGAGGACTCTGTCTCCACCCCTGGGGAGCTGGAGGAATGCGGAAAAGGCCGAACAAGATGCAGACCAGGAAAACAAATTCCATGGGAACATGGTAGGGGAAATGGAAGTATAGGGAAAGGGTGGAAGGTAGTCCTGCTAAATGCCAGGAGCTTGGGCAATAAAATGCCTGAGCTCCAGGCGATGCTAACTGGGGGAGCGGTGGATGTGGCAGTGGTCACTGAGATCTGGGCCACCGTAGGACACGACTGGGACCTGAACCTGGAGGGTTACACTATGTTCAGGAGGGACAGGTGGGAGGGAAGGAGGGAAGGGGAGGAGGGGTAGCAATGATAGTCAAAAACTGCATTGGCATAGGGGGAGTAGAGGAGGCGGAGGGAACCATGGAGGCAATTTGGGTCACCTTGATAATAAGGGGGGGCAAGAGAGTAAAAATAGGAGTGGTGTATAGACCCCCTGCACTGGCGGAGGAGCTGGAGGAGAGTCTGGTGGCAGATGTTGGGAGACACTGCAGACTGGGCAGGGGAAGGGTGGTGGTGTTGAGGGACTTAAACATGCCAGTAACAGACTGGGAAACTATGTCATCCTCGGTGGCCAGGGAACAGAGGTTGTTGGATGTCTTTCAAGACGCGTTCCTAACTCAGCAGGTGGGGGAACCAACCAGGGAGGCGTGGGTACTGGATGTGGTCCTGGCAGACAGTGACCAGATTGGGGGCCTGGAGGTAAGGGACCCGTTGGCGGGGAGTGACCATGCCACGGTCTGGTTCTGCCTGGACCTAGGAGGGGTAGAAGGCTGCATAAAGCGGAGGTAACTGACTCAGGTGCAGTTTTTAAGGAAATGGGAAGGATCCTTAGGAGCATTTGGATGGGATTGGGTCAGACATGGGCGCTGATAGTAGGTGGGAAATCATCAGGAGAGGGTGCAGGATGCTACCAGCACCTGTGCAAGAGTAAGGCGAAAATGCGGTAGGGCCGAAAACCCTGCTGGTGGACCAGGAGGTCCAGGAGGGTGGTGCGGGAAAGAAGGCAGCCTATAGGCAATTCAAGTGCTCAAGGAGTGAAGGGATTGAGGGGAATGAGCTGATGGCTAGAAGGCCACTAGGGTGGTGAGGGTGGCTAAGGCAGGAAGGAGCAGAACCTGGCCAGGGAAATTAGGAGAAGGAACAAGGGTTCTTTAGATACATTGGGGAAAAACTAAGGGTGAAGGGGCAGATTAGCTGGATTAAAACTGGGGAGAGATGGGCACAAGACCCGGGGGAGCAGGCTGAGGTACTAAATGAGTACTTCACCTCAGTTTTCACCAAGGAAAATGGGGGTGCTGCATCATACATGGGAGGAGACAGTGATACTGAGGAGGGGGGACCCTTACCAATCAGTGGGTCTGGGGAGAGGCATCACTGGCAGGAGGGGGGAAGGCTAAGCAGGGAGAAGAGGTAGCGGAAGTGGAATTCACAGCAGAGAGAGTGAGGGAAGCCCTCAGGTCCCTTAAGATGGAGAAAGCATCGGGGCCGGATAAATTACATCCCAGAGTGCTGAAGGAACTTGCGGATGTCCTTGCGAAACCCCTGGCGGAGCTTTTCACCATCTCTCTGTGGACAGGGTGGGTGCCCCAGGACTGGAAGGTGGCACATATAGTGCCTATCCACAAGGGGGATCAAGGGAGGTGGCAGAGAACTACAGGCCTGTCAGCCTGACATCGGTGGTGGGCAAGGTGATGGAGGGCATTGTCAAGGAGAGGCTGGGGGACCTGGAAAAGTCAGGGTGCCTGGACGATAGACAGCATGGATTCGTCCCGGGGAAATCGTGTCAGACAAACCTTGTGGAGTTCTATGACTGGGTGACGAGTTCCTTGGACCTGGGTAGACCAGTGGACATCCTCTTTCTAGACTTCAGCAAGGCATTTGACTCTGTTCCTCACATGGGCCTGTTGGATAAGCTGGGAGAAATGGGGGTGGGGAATCAGATGATCAGATGGATAGGCAATAGGCTCCAGGACTGGACCCAGAGGGTCGTAGTTGGTGGGATAATCTCATCCCCAAGGAGGGTCATTAGTGGGGTCCCACAGGGATCAGTCCTTGGGCCCCTCCTGTTCAATGCCTGCGTCTCTGACATAAGGACAGGTATCAGGAGTGAGATGAGTCTCTTTGCAGATGACTCAAAACTGGGGGCGGCGGTGGTGGATGGGGCGGAGGGGGGTGGCCCTACAGGGGGACCTGGAGGCTCTGGAAAGATGGTCTAGAAAGTGGAAGCTGAGGTTCAATGCAGGGAAATGCAAGGTACTACACCTGGGGGCCAGAAACCCAGGCCAAGTCTACACCCTGGGGGGAATGCTACAAGTCTCGATGGCTGAGAGGGACCTGGGGTGGTGGTGGATGTCAAGATGAACAACTTGGAGACTTGTGGAGTGCAGCAGCCAAGGCCAACAGGATGCTGGGATGCATCGCTAGGGGATCACCTCCAGAAGGAGGAAGTGATACTCCTCTGTATAACTCCTTGGTGAGGCCGCACCTCAGTACTGCATGCAGTTTTGGAGGCCACACTAAAGAGGGACATTAAACTCCTGGAGAGGGTCTAGAGGAGGGAAACCAAAATGATTTGGGGCTTGGGGACAGGATATGAGGAGGAGGCTCGAAGAGCTAAACATGTACACATTGGAAGAGAGGGCCGGGGATATGATAGAGTTCTTCAGGTACATGAAGGGGTAAATAGGGAGGAACACTCAGGGTGCTTCGAAGGAAGGAGGAGGGGCCACTAGAGGGCATGGGTGGAAGCTGGAGGGGAAGATTCAGGGAGAAAGGAGGAGGTGCTACTTCACTGGAGGGTGGTGGAGCCATGGAATCGCTGCCTAGGGGCTGGTGGAGGCAGAGGCGGTGGAGGGTTCAAGAGGGTGGAACAGGTACAGGGAAGGGTTCTGGAAGCAAAATCCAATGTAGCGAGAATATCCAGAACTGGGAAGGGAGAAGCCAGAGAAGGCGAGGGGGGCAGCAAGTCAGCTCCCAGGGTGCGGGCTGACCATACGAGCAGACGCGAAAGACTGTTAGGCCTATTCTGCTGGCATGTTAGTATGTTAGTATGTTAGATAGTTCAATAGAAAGTTATTTTATGAATTTTGAGGAATATCATCAGGCCCAGCAGTTGAATTAGGTGTGGTGGTGGTGTTAATTACAGCCAGAATATCCTCTGTGGTGAATTGCTGAAGCTCTTTCTGACGCTCTATGCTATCCAAACTGGTATTTTCCTTTGGTTTGAAGACACTTAGAAAGCAGTTGTTTAGTTCTTTTGCCATCATTGAAAATAAATTTTGCTACTGGGACTAACTAATAAATACAGAGCTAAAGAGTCATAGGACCAAGTTTACAAACAACATTTAATAATTAGTTCTGCTTCAAGTTATAATCTCTACCTGCTTGTAAATCAACAATGAATAGTGATTTTACAGGTATTGAAATGAACTTTCGGTACAAAGCAGTAATCTTGAAGGGATCCTAATTTTAAATGAACAATTCTAAATTATAAAAAAAAATGGAATTTGGCCATCCCATTGGTCAGGTGGGCTGCTAGTCATAATGATTGACAGCCCAAAACATCAGTGGATTATGTTAATGACAAACTTAACTTCAAAGGCCCAAATTCTCTGTCGCAATGGGTAGCTATGCAAAATGGGGTGCACATAGCCATCCCATCACCCAGCCTCAAAATGGGGTGCAAATGGCCACCCCATCACCCAGACTCAAAATCGGGTGCAAATGGCCACCCCATCACCAAGCCTCCTTTTGAAGTCATAGGCAGTGTACAATAAGTCTTCAGAAATGGGAGTCTGTAGGTATTACCAGCTGCACCGCAAATAAGGTTCACCACATTAGTGGTTGCAAATGTTCTTAGTACACACACACACACACACACACACGTATAGCTGATTCCCAGATATATCCTTATCCCACTATAACAGTTCCTAGGGTCTCTCAGACACCTCTGGATGTGCAACAGCAGCTACTATATCTGAAAAGATAGAGCTAGTGGTCATCACACCTCTCAATCTCCTGTTTTGCAAGACATGGACAGGGCTTGCAAAAATCAGGGACCGATGACCGAGATCAGGGACAAAGCTTAAACACTAATAATAACAAATCAAGAAGCCTCCTACAATGTGTGGTTTAATATGGAATGCCTTTTTCAATGGATAACTAGACTTTTAACACTAATGTCTGATAGTATTTTATGCTGTAGATCATTACTTTTCAGTGACAGACATGCAAAGTTTAGGAGGGATAGAAGGAATTTGTGAGACAAAATCAAGGAAGTCTCTGAAAATCAGGGACAGCTGAGAAGTATGATGGGCGCCGCACCCACAGAAGATCAGGCTCCCTACAGACTCCCATTTTTAGACTTATTGCACACTGCTAGTGATTAGCCTTCCACAACAAGTCATGTCTCTAAATGCCCGGCACTTCCGCAGCTGTAAGCAATAGTCTCTCTAGCTGTCTAAGATAGCTGTCATGTCCTTGTCTTTATCCTTGTCCTAACCTTGCCTCCCCCTCTTGGCTTCAATAAGGTGTAAAGCCTTCTTCATATAGTAGGGACTGCTTGAATCAAAGCTTCATTAGGGTCATTTTAGATTCCATGTTAACCCTCCACAGTTTGAGCCATAGGTCTCTGCATACCCTATTTACTGTTACCATGGTGCATGCCACTATGTTGAAAGCATCTGTGGAGTTATCTGGCAAGTATTTGGAGGTCTGTATGGTGTAGGATGGTGGGTTATGGTGCTTGGATGTCTTTGATAAGTCTTTCTGGATTGATTGAAACCATCTTAGGAGCACCCTGGATGTGTACATGGCATACATGTTTGTTATGAGGGAGGCACCTGCCATCTCATATAGCTGTTTCAGGCTATCCTATATTTTTCTTGCCCATCACATCCTTTACACCAGCAGTGCTCTTTACTGAAATTGTTCTTCTCGCAAGTGTGCGGAGACCAGTGGATCAATTTTTGTAAGTTAAGCCCACTGATCCTGTTTATCCTTGGAAAGTGGGTATGCCTGCTGTAAGGTTTTCCTCTCCAGTATTCTAACTAGGTCAGAAGATTCCCACTCGGTTGTCAAGATATCCTGCATAGCAGCATATATGGAGATGTGGACCTCCTCTTGCTGTTCTCTTCCATTGACTGGATCAGCTTTCAAGTTGGTTGGGTCTTTTTCCTGATCCAAGCCCAGAGTGACCCTGATCATCCTTGCCATTTCCACCACATTGTCAAAGAGGATGTATCTTGATGTGAGCTGCTGTGGCTTTTCTTCTTCCTTGCTCAAGGACTGCTTTTTGTCATCCCTCCTTCGATGTTTTGATGAGGGAGTTCTCTCCAGAGAAGATGACTGCAATCTGCATGGAGACTGAGGGGCATAGAGTCTAGAGCTGTTTGCAGTGCAAGCTTTTCAATCTTCTTTAGCATCTTGAAGAACTAAGTGGCCTGCAACTTGTCCAAGACCACTGGACCCATGGGTGTGTTGACCTCCTTAGCCGCCTTGTTAGTGGCACATGGATTTTGCTGCCATTGCCAAGTCTTTGGAGGAGTGGAGGTCATCAATGCCATCTTCCACTAAGTACATGTAATGCAGCTCACTGACATACCTGGACTCAGTTAGGGGAGGTGTCTGTCACTGTGGCTGTCTTGATAGCCACCCAAGGCCCTTGGGGTCCACACCTCTGCTTCCTTTGACTCTGAGGGGGCTGGCCTGGGTTCTTTCAATAGCAGGACATAAACAGAATAATTCAGTAGCTATTTGGTGCCGCCACCTGGGGTTGCATTAATACAAGGTACTGGCTAAAACCCTAAACCACATCCCAGGAAAAATACAGGGTAACCCTCCTGCACACAGGTAGATAACCCCCAAACAATGACACAGTACCAAATAGTAATACCCAATACACCAAAAGTAAAATGCATAAATAACTGCAGGGTGGTGCCTCTCAGCTGTCTAGGGGTATAAAGGATATTACGGTTACCTGGGAGGGGCCCTACACCAAGAAACACACAGTCCACGTACTTGACCTCCCAAGCACTGAGGTGACCTCTGGGCATCCATTGACATATGGTAGGGCTAGCTAAGCTGTGGCTCAAAAGGGGGTTAACATAACTTGGAGGCAAACAGATTGAATGTCCAAATGGGTTATTTTAAAAAAAATGGGATCCTTTATTTCCTTGAGCTCAGATGATATTGGTCTCTTACCAGCTGGTACAGTTCATTTTGCAATCACTGTAAGATGGTATTCTCCTAAATGCTTCTGGGTTGGAGACAACCCTGGTGGGGTAGTTTATTCTCATTTTACTGACCTAAAAAGGAAGCACTTTTACTTCAGGGGTCCCCCACTTCTAGACCTGAGTGGAAACCCAAACAGATTTCTATTAGCCCATCTCCACAAACACTAGCCACAGGGCTAATGCACAGTCTCTTTGCTGGCAGCATTTCAGTGCCACTTTAGTCTGTGAGGGATTCTCAGAGACCCACTCCATCCCCCACAGAGCACATCCTTTCTTTATTTTCTTTCGCACTCTTTCTGTAACTTTCTAATCACAGACTGTGGGCATAGCTGAGGTGCTTACCAGGCACAATATCTCTTCATTCTGTGCAGAATGGCCCACACCACACATTTTCTGAGACAACACTCCTGCTGCTGACTGAAACTGGCATCCTGTCAAAGACTATCTCTGTCTTCAGGAGGGTGGGCATGGCTGAGTGCCACTCCAATGCTTTACAGTCAAAAAGGACATTGCCTCAGATCCTTGGCCCACAGCATTCTCTGACACAATTTTCCTCCCAGACAGACCTCTGAACTTTTCTTCAGATGGGTTTTTCTCCTTCTGGAGAGGGGCACCCTCATTCTGAGGTCCTTGTTCGACCAAGCACTTTTGGGTACTAAACCACAACCTGCACTATGATCCAGGATGTGTCACTGGAAACTTTCTCAATATGACTCAGGGGCCATGGTCTCCTTTCTGGACCACATTGCTCCACATTGATTGGGCATTGTTTTTCTCTCAAGCAAGCATGATTACCCTAATTAATCCCATCTTCCTTATCCTCTCATTGAAGAAAAAGAAAAGAAGCCGCTGCTCTAGGAAGTCTACTAAACTACTCTCTAAGCATCACAGAGACCTCCTTCTCAGGATTGCTGTCTTGCTGCTGCTACTGTCCGGCAATGTCTTCCCTAATCCAGGACCTAATGGCATGACTCCAAATGCTGCCTACTCCAGGCAGAGCACCCTCAGGATGGCCACAGTCAGCATCTGTAATCTCTTGTGCAAAATAGATGGCCTCAAAGTCTGGGTCGCACAACATGACTCTGACATGCTGTCAATCATTGAAACCTGGCTGTCCCCCAAAATACCTGACACAGCCGTTGCCCTTCCAGGATATACCATCTTCCGGTTAGACCAATCATCCAAGCATGGTGGCGGCTGTGCCATCTATCTAAAAAGCTCTCTAAAGGGCATTGCCCTGCCTGTGACTGATATTGGTAACCTCACTCAGGTACTTGCAATTACGGTGCTACTGGGTGCCCATAATAAAACCCTCACTGTTTTATCAGTATACATTCCCCCTGAAGACTCTACCTCAGGCCTCCACAACACTCTGGACTACCTCTGTGCAAAAAATCAACATACTGAGACAATACTAATGGGTGATTTCAATATACACTCGCACTTACCTGCTGCTGGCCCCATAAAAGTTGCTTTACTTGCCTTACACCTATCTCAAGTTGTCAACACACCAACCAGAATTAACTATAAGACTGGGACAAGTATTACTCTGGACTGGATAATCACCAATTGCCCTGATTGCATCTTGAACATCACCATTTACCCGGACTCCCTCAGCGACCACTCCTCCATCTCCTGTGACTGGTCCAACAAATATCAAGCAGCCCCACCCCATACTATCTACAACAGAATGCTAAAAAGGGGTCATCTTGGACTCCTAAAACAGCAGCTGCAGAACCATGACTGGTCACTGCTTGACTCCATTGGTGACATCAATAAAGCACTGGAGCACTCCATAAATATCCTTAATGTGGCTTGTGACACTCATGCCCCACTAAAAAAGATGAAAGTCCATGGTACTGGGCACTCATGGATAACACCTGAGCTCCTGAACAAAATGAAACAACAGGATTATCTCTGGCACTGTGCCAAAGCCTCAGGGAAGCAACGGGATATTCAAGCCTACAAAACTGCCAGGAATGCATGCACATGGGCCATTCATCAGGAGGAAAGCAGATACCATAGAGAAATGCTGTCCAACATGTGGGGAGACAGCAGGAAATTGTGGTCCAACATCGAAGATATAACTGGACAGGTCCCAAAGGAATCCCCCACAATGCTAAACATCGATGGAGCCCTCACCACGGACCCTATCACAATAGCGAACACATTTAATGAAGTCTTTACTAACCGTGTACTACCTCATGATTTTTTTGATGATTCCAGTATCTTGAATGCCAACCACCATGAAAACAAGATCCCTGATATCCCCCCTTTCTACTTTAAGAAGGTCTCTGTGAATCAGATCAGAAAGCTCCTGAACAAAGTGCTGAGGAAATCTAGGTACAGTGGGGACTCACTAGACCTCAAACTACTCACACTCTCCTTAGAGGAAGTACTCTTACCTTTAACAAAGATCTTTAACCTCTCACTAACCCAAGCAAAATTCCCGGATGTATGGAAAATGGCCCTGATGACCCCTATCCATAAATCAGGTGACCAATCTTTGCATAATAACTATAGGCCAATATCAATCCTCCCTCCACTATCCAAAGTTCTTGAATGCATCGTCGCAAACCAGCTAGTAGATAACCTTGATAAATACTCCATTCAATGTCCACTACAGCATGGATTTAGAAAAGGGCACAGCACCATACTGCACTTCTTGAATTCACCAGCTTCATTCAACAATCATTCGACCAAGGTAATCTTGTAGGAGCCACCTTCATAGATTTAGCAAAGGCCTTCAACATAGTTAATCACCCACTTCTCCTCTGTCAACTCGCCACTATAGGTCTTTCCTCTGACACTCTGCTATGGTTCAGCAGCTACCCTGAAGACAGATCCCAACAAGTGAAAATTTCCAATGTCACCTCTGAACAGCAAGTCATACAATTTGGTGTACCACAGGGATGTATCCTTGGTCCCCTCCTCTTCAGTATCTTTCTGAATGGCCTGCCAGCCTCCTGTCAGCAGCAGATTCTCTTATACGTGGATGACACTGTTATCTACAGATTCCACCCTGATCCCGTCATTCTAGAAAGCAACCTACAGCTCGGCTTTAAGGAAGTTGAGGAATGGTTTAGAACCCACAAATTGGTCCTAAACTATAAGAAAACGAAAGCTCTATTATTCACCTCCCAGTGCAATAAGTACAAGAACCATGCTCTTACCATCAGAAATTATCTTGGTGCTCCACTTGAATAAATCCAGCACTTTAAATACCTTGGTGTAACCTTGGACAGCCATCTCTCATACTTGTTACACATCGAAAATGTTGCCAAGGCCATCAACATTAGGATTGGACTTTTATATAGCCATGGGAGGAGTTTGACGCCAGATGCTCTCAAGCTTGCTATCCACAACTCAGTACTATATACCATCAACTATGTAAGTAGTAGTAAAAACCTTTATTTTTATTGGATAGTAGATGGTCAGTTTTCACATCATTAGGACGAAATGTCCTATTTGCAAGATGGTCCTGTTATTTAAAATTTTGTTTCTTAAACATAGAAGTTTACAAATAACAACAACATTTAACAAAGCAACATAATACATAATATAAATAACATCATTTCAGTGTGACATGACATTTTATACCTCAACAAACAAATAACAAATATTGAATTAAATCCTACGGTCCAATATTATAAAAGCACTCTACTCAGACAAAGGATTTTATCCATAGCACTCACATTTTGTCTTTAGTTCAATTTTTAAAGTAGATGAAAACACCTTAATGCTTTCATACTGTTTTCCTGTAATTAATTTTAAAGAACTCCATAATCTATTCATGATTATGGAAATATATGTAACTATACTTATTCTTAAGTTTAGAACTCAAAGCTTCTAGTGTTTGAACCTCTCATATTATAAACATGTGATTTTTTTTCTAATTTTTCGTAAAGGTACGTTGGCTGATTTGTATTTACAACTTTATATATCTGTTTTGCCCAAACTAATTTCCTTTTATTTTCCTGGGTCAACCAACCCAACTCCTCTTGTAATTTGCAATGATGTTGACGATAATCTTTTCTTAATCCAAATCGATCCAAACGATTATACATTACATCAATTTTTGACAACAAACCCTTTGTAGCTAGGCCGTACACATGGCTACCATACTCTAGCACAGGAAGAATAAGTTGGTTTATTATAGTCTCCCTCATTAATCTGTTTATACAAAACTAGACCGCCTAAATGCCCCCAGTTTTTTATTTATCTTTGATATTGTATTGGTTATATGAAAATTAAATTTTAGCTGGTTATCAGTCCATACCCCAATATATTTATATTCCAAAATCTGGGTCAACATTTCATTTTGTAATGTTTTAATTTGTATTTGCTTATTTCTTTTATTCAAATCTTTTTCCTCTTTCTGAAATATCATAAGTTTTGTTTTTTTGCGATTTACTATTAACCCCAAGTCTGACAGCCATGTGGAAAGCCTAGTAAAGTCTTCCTGCAGGTGCACTTCCATGAGCTCTGGAGTCTTAACCACCAGAGATCAGGATAGTGTCATCTGTATATAAACAAACACTAGAGTTTTTTACATTATCAACTAACTGGTTTATGTATATGAGAAAAAGAGTTGGCCCTAAAATTGAGCCCTGGAGCACTCCTCACTTTACCAGGGCTTTATCTGAAAGTATACCATCAATATACACTTGTTGAGTTCTAGTTCCCAAGTAGGACCTGAACCATTTTAATGGATTTTCCCCCATTCCTACTTCTTCTAAATGTTCCCCCAACAGGTCATGGGCCACTGTATCAATGGCCTTAGATAAATCCACGAACACCGCGCCCACCGACAGGGCATCCTCTAGTTTAGAAGCAATAATATCTACCATGTTGGTGAGCATGGTGCCTGTGGAAAATCCCCTACGATATCCTGATTGATATTTTGTTAGTAAGGAATACTGCTCCAGGTAATCAATAAGTTGTTTCTGAACCAGTTTCTCCATAACCTTAGAGAGACCTGATAATAGAGCAATAGGCCTATAATTTGTAGGCACAAAAATACCCCCCTCTCCTTTATAAATGGGAATAATCTTTGTGTTCTTCCATGTACAAGGAAAAATTCCCTCCCTTAAGCTCCAATTGAAAAGTTTAGTTAATACCGGGGCAGTAACCTGTAGGGGATCCCTAAGAAAATGATTTTCTATATGGTCCAGGCCAAAAGCTTTTTTTATTTTAAGTTTTCTTATTTCCTCCTTTACCTGTTTACATGAGAAGTATTTAAATCTAAATTTGGGTGCATCAGTTTTTGTAATATTATTTTTCCCTAAAATAGACTGTGGAATATTTAAATCTGGCAATTCTACAAAATAATTATTTAAAATATTTGCAGATTGTCTAATAGACTGGAGGATACCCCTACTTACCATTTGAACTGGAGAAACTGGAGTTTACTAAAAGGTCAAAGGATTTTATCAGAGTCCAACATTTTTTTGCATCAGTAGTCTCTTTTGTCTTGGTTTCATAATATTTTTGTTTAGCTTTCCTTATTTGGAGTCTTAGTGAATTTCTAGCTTTTTTATATTTTTCCCAATCCTCTGATCTTAAAGATTTCCCTGCAATTTTCCATAACCTGTCTTTCCCTCTGATCTGCTTTTAATTTTTTCTGTTACCCAGGGAATGTGAGTTTTCCTCTGTACAATTAATTTGAAGGGGGCCAGCTCATTAAAAACTTCAAGGAACCATTTATAGAATTCCTGGATTGCCAGGTCTACAGAGGGAATTAAGAATAATCTATGCCATTTTATGGAAGTTAGTCTTGCCAAAAAAACATCTTTATTATATTTTTTTAAAGCATCTCTTTTTAACCTTTAAAGGAACCTGACCTACAAAGATTTCTTTCTACTTAGATTTAAAAGTGCAACTTATTGAGCTGTGGTCTCCCAAAATTGGTTGTTTTACTTCCAGTTTTTGGACTAATATTTCTGTTGTAACAAAAATTAGATCCAAGATGTTGCCAATACTATTCTGAGATTTTTTTCTAGTTGGAAGTGCTATTTTTTGTTCTACATGTAAAATTTTAGAACTTGTTTGTAATGCAAGGTTTTCCCCATGCCACATTGAAATCCCCTATTAATAGTAAATCAAAACCCATAGTGTAAGTCTGTATGGCCAAGGCTAATTTTTCAAATTCACTAATAGGAGATTTCAGTGGGGCATAGACAACCTCCACAATAAGGGCTAACTTGTGGGTCTTTACTAATAGGCAATCAATAAGCCCTATTTGACCAGCAAACTGTGGCCTGGTCATATATGGATCTACCACTGCGACCTCACTAAAAAGGCTAACCATCGCCCTAAACAAAGGATGTAGACTTTTTATGGGAGCTGTATGTCTCACTCATATTTGTGAGTTGTATGCTCAGACTGGATGGCTGTAGTTAAGTGGTTGAATTAAATATCAAACGTGCCTCCTAACCAAAAAGGTGCTCCTTGGGCTTCTGCCTCTAGGTGAAGGTAACCTTCTTAACCAAACCCAGAGGACCCAACACACTCGCACCTCAACCACCCAGCACCTCCTAGTCTCTAGGTGCCAAACTACTCAAGATCAGCATTTCTTTGCTTACTTTGGTTTAATGGGCTGAACAGTGTCTTAACTAACTTGCCCAAAGTTGGCCAATTTAAGCAGATGCTCCGAAAGTTTCTCTTCTCTGAAAGCTCCTGCAACTGCACAACCTAAGCACTGGTATACTGAACCACCTCACATTCCCCCCAACAGACATTATGTATTTCATCTGTTAAGGATCCTGGGCTTTTACCCATCCCTTGTCCCTCTCCACCTCTCCCCTCTCCTTGCTCTCTTCTCCACTCCCACACAGCCCTCTTGACAAAGCCTCTGACTGCTATCCACCTCCTTGCACTAAAACCCTTCCCCCTCTCCCCAACCCTTCCTGCCTCACGACCTCTGTTTAGCATGTTCAATGCTTATTCATACTTCTGTAATAGCAGTTGCTGATTTTTATCATGTAGATGCAATGCCTCTTCTATTGATGTAATACTCTGCCAATTTATGTATTGTAAATTCATTAGTTTTCTAATGTTTGTTTTATACCCTCCCCATTGATGTGGAACCTTTGTAAATGAACTATTGTGCTCAAAGGTATTTTGTAATCTGAAACTGAATAAATAAAATAAATAAAGTGTCTCTGACCTCCTGCAGCAAACACTGACTGCCCCCTTTGGAATGCCAGGGCAGACCAACTGACCCAGTCCTCCAAGGGCATAGAACCCATCATCACCCTAGAGGTCATAGACACTCTTAAATGGATATTTATGTAAATCCTGGGGGGGTACATAACAATTTGTTTAACAGGGAGGGGTAAGGAAAGCACAAGGGGATGTGAGGGAAAAATGGATGCAAAGGGGAAAATTCTATACTCTAAAGAGTATTTCAATAGTCCCACAATCCCTGGCAGTCCCAGACCCAAACTGTGGGTGCCCCTAGCTTGTTCCCCCAGAGGACTTAGAGAATACTCTCTATGTTGTGGTGGGTACTTCACCCGGTTGTTGGTAGCTAACCAGGATGGTGATAAGTTGGCGCGCTTGCAGGAATTTAACTTTTTTTTTTGTCAGCAGATAGAAACTGAACACAAAGGGGCCCATATTCAATTCAATGAATTTATTGGAAAGCAAAATTGAGAGAGACCTTTCTTTTACAATTGCATCCAACAAGCAACATATAGGAAAGACATACATTCACATACATATGTTAAAAAAGGATAACAACAAATATTATTAATGCAATTCAATTAAAACAGTTACACACAAGTCATTAAGCTGTAAATACTGCACTTAAAGTGTGAAATAGATATTAAGGACATCAGTTTTAGCTTTTTTTGCATGGAAACCCATGTAGTAGGAACAGCGACAGCAAATCTGTAGTTGCCATATTTAGTTCTAAATCGGGGCAGTGTAAACTGAGGTAAACCAGTAGATCTTAAAGAATACTTATTCTGCTGTTTAGATGTAGCCCCCTCCCCACCAATTTGGGGGCTTACCTTTGATCTGTGCTCCTGTTCTGCTCCCTTCTTCTGCAGTGCTTCCCAGCTGCCTGACGTTTTTTCCCTGTTGTGTCCCAGCTTCACTTCTGCTCCAGCCCACATCCTTCTGGTGCCCTTGCCCCAAAAAAACAGCCCCAGTCAATACTAGCCCATTTGGGCTAAAAAAACTTAAGCTGTGCCTCCCCGCTGTTCTCTTTGGCACTCTGGTGCTGCGGGGATTACACATGTGCAAAGCAGCACCTTTGATCTCCCAACCGCTTGGTTTGCGGTCCAGCAGAAGAGTGTTTGGCGGTCCCAGTCCCTGTGTTAGGCAGTGTGGGGACTGGTGACCTAAACAAGGGCCAAGAGAACCCTCTTCTTATTTTAAATAAAAAGATCCACGAAGCGCTATAGATCGGGGCTCATAAATATTAATGAGCAGGGTCCCGCTCCTCATGAATATTAATGAGGGTTCTGTATACCCTCAGGACACTGATATTTTCGGTGGCTGCTGCAGGGACAAAATATAAATTAAAATAATAGCAGCAGTTGCCAAGGACACTAAGGGGCAAATGTTTAAAGGGGGAAAAATGTTAAATAAATAAGTGTTTATCCTGGCTGCACCAGTAACTGTTGGGACTCAGATAATCAGCTTGTCTGCTGCAAACAAGGGACGTAAAATATTAGCAGCAGTGACAGGCTCAGGACTAAAATAAACAACTTAATCTGGGCAGCAACCTTAAGGACACATACGTGGCTATTGAACTGTGGAGCAAGTGGGCAAATATAGTGATTATTCTGGCTGCACCAGAACTCTGTTTGGGACTGTTTTAAATCTGCTTCAGGGACTGTGTGTTTAGCAGCCATTACAGAGCAGCAACAGCCAATCGGAAAGCTGGAATTTTAAACCAGGACTTGTGGGACTTTTGCTAAAGCTCATGGGACATTACCAAGTGCTTATGGAGGAGGCTTTATGAATAATTCATTTTTTGTAATTGACAAGTACTCCATTCAATCATAGCCAGAGCAGCAAATAGCTTCAACCAATAGGGTGCCTCAGGAAAGCCTCATAAAAGACAGTGTTTCAGGCAGATTTGAGCAGATTCAAGCAGGAGCCCCCCTACAGGGGTGAGGGCTCAGGCCCTCAGCAGACCACATGGGCCTAGTGATCCTGTGCAAGCCCTCCACCAGGGAAAGGGGTTTTTCCTTTGCCAGAAAATAAATCAGTGGCTGCCTTAAACAGAACCTGCTAGCCTGAGGGTGCCAGAAAATGTCTTTCAGGGGCTAGCTCAAGCCTTTCTACATTTAGGAAAAACATGGGTCCTACAACTTCACACTAAGCCAGCTGTGAGAGAACTGAACCTGCCTCAGCAGAGAGAGTGCTAATGTCTTCAGGAACCTCAGATGAAGGAGAGCCATTCCTGTGAGGATGCATGAGTGAGTAAAATTGTATCTGCAAGAGCAACTTAAAGAAAAGTTTTCGGGGGGCACCGCAGCCCACATAAAACTAACTGGAACTGTTCGTCGTCTACACCCTGCATCTGATCATTTCTCAGAGAGGGTGGACCCTTAACAATTGAGTGACCATGGATGGTCCAGCATATATATAGAAATGTGTTTGAATTGAAAGAGCCCAGTGAGCTATTGTAAAACCGTTATTGCCAAGAGCACGGTTTGTGTTAAAAGAAGAAGTGATAAGATGTTCTCAGACTGGACAAATACTCTAAATGAATAAATGTGCTGAGTACGAACTTGAGAAATATCAATGTGCTAGAAGTACAGATGTCCTCAGATTGGACAATTGTTCTAAATGGATAAATGTGCTGGATGTAAACTTAAGGAATATAAATGTGCTAAATGTAATTTAACTGGCCTGTTACGGCCACAAGTGTTCTCAGCCTAGAAGAGGGCCCAGTCTTCAAAAGTTAAGGTGTTGTTTCCATCATCAAGCTTTAAAATCTCTGCACTCAGTTTAGACAGACCTGGCTGTTGGCTTGCCTGCAGTTTAACCTCCGGGGATAGTGCCCTCTTGCTGAAAGCACTGGCCTATACAACTGGCCTATACAAAAGTCTACTACAGGTAATGCAGGGCCTCCCCTGCACCAACCAAAGAAATTGTAAATAGTTCAAAGGTTTGATCTCCCAAGCAGTCTTCCTTAATCTTCCTAATTAGCCGGCCACCGTACAGCTGCACTGTCCATCAGATCTGCACCATTTTATGGACTGTGGTTACTGGGTACCCAGGTTAAGGTTGGGATTGTGGGGTCTCATACCAAATATGGGAACTGGTACCAGTGTGGGTATAATGATAACTGTGTTAACTGATTTATTGCAGCCAGTTAGATAGCCAGGGCTCTGACTATCACAGAGCTTGATGGTGTAAATGTGTTTAAACTCTGATTTAAAATGCAAACAGTGCAATCTAAATCCAAATCAAATAAAAACTAATCAATCTTTTTTTTTTTTTAACCAGGAGAGAGACACTGAGCTGAAAGCTTGTTTACAGGTGCGACCTGAGAGCACAAGGAAGTTAAGTGATTTGCTCAGGGTCACACAGTATGCAAGTGGGGGCTATAGGATTCAAATTCAGGTCTCCAGGTTTGCAGTTCAGAGCCTTAACCCACTGTGCTATACTGCCTCTAATCTCATTGTGAATACTGTAAATAGCATAACCTCTATTCCTTTTTTTACCTTTCCTAACCCTCCCCATGAAAATAAACTTATTATTTTGCAGATACCTGTGTCATGAACATATTATTAGTATCCAATCACTAAATGGTAAAATGTATTAAATGTGGGGTTTTTGAACAATGGGTCATGTCTGGGGTGGCTTGTGGTAAATGTGGGTGGGTACAGCATCCCAGAAGGTTGTACCAGGTTCCATGCCAGCCCACTTAAAGCTAAACTATCGGTGGAGGCACTGCGCAATGTAATATCTTGTGTATGAACCAGTTTAAAGATAATTTTGGGAACCCAGGCCCATCGACCTTGGTCTGGCAAAGCAAGGCAGGGATAGTAGCCCTTGGAATAGTGCCGCCTATGAGTTACATAGAGGAGACCAAGGTTAACAGATTTGAGGGAAGATTTTTTAATACAAATTTATAAACATAAATTAGCCAATGAGTTTGTCTCTGAGCCGACAACAATTGCCACCCAATTTTATATTTGTAATCCAAACAGAGTTGGGCCAGATGGCTTTGCAGATCTTCTGCTTCTACCTGGGCCTGTCTAGAACATGGCAGAGTCCTGCCAAGGGCTTCATGGTGATCAAACTGGATTGCTGGGGCTTGGCTGCTGTGGGAGAGTAGCTCTCCTGGTAGTGGGTGCCTGACTTCTTATGGCAGCTGATGCAATGAGGAATTTGGGTATCATTTTGGACAGCAGATTGACACCTGAACAACAGGTGTCATCTGTGGTCCAATCTGGCTTTTACCACCTGCAGAATATCACCAGGATCAAGCCATATCTAGCCCAGGAGGACCTAGTGACAGCCATCCATACTTTAGTCACCTCTAGGTTGGACTAGTGCAACCCTCTCTTCCTAGGGCAATCTGGAGGTTTGATGCGATGACTGCAGCTGATGCAGAATGCTGCAGCCCGGATGATAATGAGCGCCACATGGAGTGACCATATCATGCTGGTTCTGTGTGCGCTGCACTGGCTGCATTTGCATTCGTGCATCACCTTCAAGATGCTGCTTGTTAACATACAAGGTCCTACGTGGTCTGGACTGGAATACTTAAAAGAGCTCCTGTTTCCCCAACTACCCAGCCCACTTTCTCTGCTCCACCAGTGCTGGCCTGCTTGTTGTCCCTCCATCTAGGCTGAAGTCATTGGGTGATAGAGCACTCAGAGTAGCTGCTTCTATGCTATGGAACTTGCTCCTTCTTTACATTCATATGGTGAGCACAGTGGAGGCCATTAAAGCTTCTTTGAAGAACTTTTTATTATACTGCATTTTAATGAATCTTATGTCATGATTTTTTTTTTTGGTCTGACCCGACCTCTTTCGGTCTGTAGCCCGACTGACGCCACCTCATGGATTACCCCCCCAGCCCCCAAGCACCCCCAGATTACCCCCCAGGGCAGAGCCACCAGCTTCCCAGCAGATTCTAGCAGTACTGGGGAGGAGGGTTTCCCGCATCCCAGATTACCTCCTGGGGCACAGCCACCAGCTTCCCAATGGTTCAACAGATCCGGGCAGGGAGAGGACCCATTCCACAATGCAGGATCAGCACCGATGTCATTCGTCGGCAGACATATTTTTAAGTATTAGACCCCTGGGGGCGGGGACGTGCAATAACATCCAGTGTCCGCGCCGCCCCCCCCCCACTTTGTGGTGCTGGCCAGAGTGGTATCTCCAAGTCTCCACCAGGGGTCCATGAGGCACCGGACACTCTGCCTCCTCCCCCCTCCGGTGAAGGAGAGCAGTCCCCCAGATGCTTGATCCTTCTCCCCCAGGCTGGCCCTCCGACTCCCGGGTCCATTCCCAAACCCAGGTCATCGGCGTCCCATGCGGAAATCCAACCAGTGCACCAGCGGGCCGGCTATGTCATGATTTATGTTTAACTCTGTACAGCGTTCAGAGCCTGCATGGATTGGGCACTTTATAAAAAACTTTGTCTTGCCTTGCACTCTACCCTCCCTTCCTGTTTATCTAACTAAGTACCCAGAGGAAACTCCCCAGAGCCGCAGCTCAGGGGTACTCACAGTTCAGATGTGTGACAGGCAGCTTGATGTCCTTCCCGCACTTTGGTACTGGCTGGAACTCAGTGACACATCAGCTTTAGCTGGCACAGATGTGATCTGTGGATTCACCCTCTCAAGGGCCTTTGATTGGATGTGCTGTGGTCGCCTTTGCCTTTCTGTTTTTTTATCAGTGTCACTTTCAAGGTCTTTTAATGTGTTTGCCTCATAGATCTTCCAGTGTCTTTGCCTCTGAGGTCTTTCATCACACCCTGGAAGGGGGGGAGGTGGCTGCAGCAGCACACAGCAACGGCTCTTCAGACCCACTCATTTCAGAGACATCAGACACTCACATTCAAGCTGGTCCAACAGCACAGCAGTAGAGGCACTGTTCATGATGCTGGCAACCCATGTTTGGAAACAAACAAGGGGCATCGGGGCCAGACGGGGGAGGAAGATCGCACATCCAGGAGGATGCTCTCCTCTGGGGAGGTAAGGTCACTAGCTTCACTGCCACCTGGGTGACCACAGGTGGTAGTGCAGTCGGTGAGACCAGTGGGAGGGAAGGACGCAGGTGGGTGTGACAGTCTCCTGTGTGGCTGTGTGCTACACATTGCATGTGTGTGTGCATGCGCACCCCCGATGCCAGTATCCAAGAGGGGAAGGGACCCAGAAAACAGAAAAAGCAGGGCCCAGCAGGATGAATACTGGCTTCTCACAGGCCCTGCATGGCACTCCTCCATCTGAAACCTGGTCTGTGAGATGAGAGAGGCTGAGGATGAGAGGCTTGGCCTGCCACCCCCCAGCCTGTAGCACCCCAGGGTAGGGGAGAGATAATGTGAAGGATGGAGTGGATGGCAAGCCGATGAGAAGCTGGGTGACAGGGCTGGGGGAGCTAGTACGAAGGTGGTGGGCCAGGATCCGAGAGGGGGGGGGAAAGGCACGCACATCTAGATGTTGGATGAGGATAGCAACCACTGCTGTGGCTCTCTCCTCCACAGGGGGCAACCTCAGGCTGAAGTTCCCCCCTCTGTTTCTACTTTTCTCTCAGGGTTCCTCTGGGAAAGTTAGCAGTTTGGGTCCTGCACAGCAATGCCTGGAGCACTGGATCTGATCCCAGCTGGGAATGCTGTGAGGGCAGATTACAGCCTTCCAAGATAAATTTCCTTTTCTCCTATGGTGTTTCACTGAAACACCTTCCTCCTTGGATGATTCTCTGGCTGAAGTGTACTTCTTAAGTTGTTAGACTCCTGAGAGCCTGGGTGAGACAGTCTGCTGTGTGGCTGTGAGCTACACAGCTTGCCTCCTCACTCTCTCCCAACTCTGATTGATCCTGACAGAACAGTCTTCCCTCTTTCTCAGGGCTAAAACTCAATGTTAGATTGGCTGTTTCCCCGTTGCTGGCCTCTGGTGATTGGTGGGGACTGCTCAGCCAATCACAGCACTCAGTGTCCTCTTCCAAGATGCATGATGGCCCTATAGTTCACTGGGGGCTGCCATGTTTGTCTATATTTTTAAAATGTTAGTTTTTTTTAAATCTTGTAGCCTCCTGCTGCTTTCTCATTAGCCACACTGGGCTGCTTGGTACTTGTCCTGACACCACTGGTGATCTTGGGGCCAGAACAGGGGTTCTAGGAGCAGTTGCATGCCTCAGTTTATTTTAGAGCTCCAGCTCTGTTTCTTTAGGCTCCCATGCATGTGCAAAGCCCAAATGACACTGGGAACATTTTTATTATCTCAACCCAGCTGCATGTTCTGGGGCTGGGAGGTGCTTTTATTTACAAAACCACTGTTTCACAATTGGCCCAGGAATTGGCTCCAATTTTGCCTTCTGGAGCCAGGGACCACTGAACTGTTGTGAAAGCATGGCCTGATTTGAAAATGGAGTGTCTCACTCTGTTGTGCCCGTGCATGTGATGTCCTCCAGCACCAGTGACTGTGCTTCTGACCCGTCTTCTCCTTCTGGGGTCAGGGAGCTCTGAAGAAGCACCTGATGGCACTACAGGTCTATTTTCTAGGTCCCGGCTCCACTTTCCAGTTCTAGGGCCGGGATTGCAAGACAATCAGGGCAGTCACAGCCATGGAGCTCTGGTGGGGAGCCAAGGCTCAACTTCTACCAACGTCATTGACAAAGTGGCTGCTGTACACTACCAGTCCAAGCTGCTGCAAGTCCTGGGGAACTGGAAGTGGAAGATATTGGAGATTAGGCAGTGGGAGCCTCTGGGGGGGGCTCCACAGGTAAGCTCCCATAAATGGGGGGCTTACATATACTGTTCACAGGAGGCTGGAGTGGGTCTGTGCCAGAGTCAGAATTTTGTGGACTTCTTTGATCTTGCCATGCCTGACAGGACCGAGCTGCACACCTGCAAGACATAGGTGTAGAGTAGGTGGAGCACAAATTTAGCATTTTACATAAATAAACTTACTTTGGATTATAGATTGGTACGGGAGGAACCCTGTGAGTGACCAGCCTGTTCACATGCATGGAAAGAACTGGAGAAGCTGGATTGCAACAGCTGAGGAACTTCTCCCACAGGAGACATTTTCTTTTTTTTTTTAATGATATACTTTATTGAGAATAAGAACAACATACAGGGTACAACAGAAAGACCTCTAACCTAGGAACATCGGAAAGTGATGGCAGAAAAGGACTGCCAGGTCCACCCAGTCTGCTCATTTTGCCTAGCATCCTCTAGGCCTGCTCAGATTTCGTCCCCCCCAACAGCCCTCCATGCTTGTTCCAAGCTTTCTTGAACCCCCCACTGTATTTTCCTGTATTCTGCTGGTGATGAGCTGGCCACCTGGTGTGGTGGGTATGGACACTGCCTGCGGTGCTGATGGCCCTGGGTTTGGGACTCCCTGCAGGTAGATTTTTTGTAACTTTCTGGTGTTTTCTTTTTTTTGTGTGTGTGTGTTTTCGTCCTGTGGTTCTGGTGCCCCAGCTGTGGTATCCTTCCTGTTTACTGCAGCTCCCCTCCCATGTAGTCTCCTGTCCCTCAGTGTCCGCCCCTCCACAAAAGAGTGAGTACATTTTGCTGAATGTCAAAGCAGCACAGAACCCACCTCAGCAACAACAACAACAAACTACAAACAACAAACGATATACTACAGACTGTACACAATACAGATCCAAAGAATACAGTAGACTGGTTTGGGTTCAGTTGCTAATATTGGGGGTTTCCCTATATGATGTTTGGAGTCTGATGCTGTTTCACACCCTGCCCGGTGCTCACCCCGTGACTCGCTCTCCCTCATCAGCAAGAAACATTTTCATTGGAGCATGCATCCAACCTATAGGATGAGTGGAATATCCCAGTGATGAGGAGTGCTAGAGGGTTTCATGTCATAACGGCGACAATTTTATGGCAAAACAGCGAGTACATTTCACTGAATGTCAAAGCAGCACAGAACCCATCTCAGCAACCACCAATAGGGCAGCAGAAAAACATTTTAGAATGGGACCTTATAATTAATGTTTAATGCTGGGGGCTGTGTCCCACACATCCCCCGTATTGAAATAATCATCTCCCAGTGGGGGCAGACACTGGGGGACAGGAGACTACACGGGAGGGGGCCGCAGTAAACGGGGAGGATACCACGACTGGGGCACCAGAACCACAGGACGAAAACACACACACACACACAAAAAACACCAGAAAGTTACAAAAAATCTACCTGCAGGGAGTTCCAAACCCAGGACCATCAGCACCGCAGGTGGTGTCCATACCCACCACACTAGGTGGCCAGCTCAGCACCAGCAGGCTGCACTCCCCCATTTAACATATAGCACCAGGCAAACCCCCATCATTCACTCTCACTCTTCTGTCTCTCCTCCCTCGCTATTCCCTCCCCTCGCTAAAATCTCACCATCACTGCTCCTATGGGCGCGCAAATTGAGTCACTCATATTTGAGTCACTCAACTTGCTTCACCCATATCACAGTATACCCTGCCAGAGTGCTATAAAGGGTGTGACCAGGTGAATAAACTATCATTTTCTCTAAGTTTCTATACTGTATCTGTGCCTATGCTCCTCTTTTTTTCCCCCTAGCAGGTCTGCAGCCCATCCTGGACTGGTAACCGGTCAATTTGCCAACAGCACATTCACACTGTCAAAAAACACGTGGGCATAAACACATGCACAGACCCAGAGCAGGTATATATAATCTAACATGGTTTCAGACCGAGCTTAGATTACGGGACTGCGTCATGCCATTTTTGTCTGTGCCATTTTTGCTTTCAGCAAATTGACTCGGTGCCTCCTGGACCTACTAGCCCCAACCAGGTCATGTGTTTTTTTTTTCTTTTTCCCCCCGGTGGGTCCATGGTCCTTACTGGATCCCCACCCACACCAACTCTTCTACTGACCATCTGAAGAATGCACTATTAGGCCCCAGCTGTGTCAGCTGTAGAGATTTAGGTAAGGCAAAAAAAAAAAAGTATTAAAATGTATTAAATGTAAGTGTGTGTGTGTGTGTGTGTGTGTGTGTATCCAGGAATAGTCCCCAAAGGGGACGCAGTAGAACCAAGACACATAGCAAATGCCCCCCTGCAGATGATGGAGTGACAGGGAAGGAGTGCTCAAAGGGAGAAAACTCCCCTAGGGAAGGGCACAGAAAGGCATGGATGGGGACAAGACAGAAGAAATGGGGGAAAAACTCAGGTAAGTGAACACAGAGTATTGAAGGAGACAAGGTATGGTGTAGGTAATTAGATAAGAGGTGATATGTCACTCATGGATACAGTACTTAATTCTCCACCCCAAGGTTCCCAGATATCTCTCCTTGTTCACAAAAGGTCTACTACTGCTTTTGGGGTTGTGCGGTTTGGTTGGTGGCGGGGGGGTACCCGGGGTGGGTGTGGTGACCTCCAACTGATGCTTCCTATTCCTGTCCCAGTACCATATGACTGACCACAAATTACACCTCTGCTCTCTTAACCATAAGGGCCTCACCAACCCAGTTAAACATACCAAGGTTGACCATCCCAGTGGCGCTGAGGGTTGAGGAGCTGGACGCCACACCGGCGACCCGAGTTTGGGAATAGACTCGGGTTGCTCGGGGGTTGGCGGGGCAAGGAAGGATAGAGCATCCATAGACAGCTCTCCTTCCTCAGGGGAGGGGGGATCTCACACTGTAGACTGACACCCAGCAGTGGCTGGGTGTCAGCACAGGCACTCCACCAAAGAACCGGGAGGGCCCACATCCAGGGTGTTAGGCTGCCTCTGAGAAGGCGGAGCCAGCTGCCCTGCCCTTTGAATGGCCATGGGCCCGGGGGCAAAACAGCAAAATCGGGAGCCGACAGGGTCTATGATGACCCGACTATCAGGTCGGAGGATGAGTCCCTCCAAGGAAGGGACCAGAGCTCCCTGTCGGCATCCCACAAAAAAAAAATCAAAAAATACCAAAGTCCTTTAACAATTCAAGTGGATCAAACCAGACCTCCTCTACCTCCAGTAGATTCATCTGCTTAAAAAGCTCCTGAAATATGGATTCTCTGCAGTCTACTCTTCCTCTTACCTGGAGAGGTGGTGGCGGGGGGGTCTTCTTCCTGATTCCCAAGGGCACTCCACTTCAGGAACAAAGAACACTTGGTATGGCTGACCTAGAGGGCTGCCTGGTGATAGTTCAAGGCTCCTTCTCTGGCAAAAATCTCACCTTAGCCAATGTGTATTCCCCTCCAGGCTCCAGTACCCCCAAGATTTAAAGCTTGTTAGATAAAATAGTTTCCATCATGCACAGCACACTGTACTGAGCTGGTGACTTCAACATTGCCCCGCAGTTCTCCAAGGACTCCTCTACCCCCCCCCATCAGCCAGCAGATCACAAATTATTTAGGAGATTTATCCACAAGGTAGGCAGGGTGGATGTTTGGTGATCCCTCCATCCTAGGTCCAGATTCTTCTCTTTTTACTCACCAGGCAGAATCCCTAACGTTAGTCTCTCCTGCCCAATGGGTGACATTTTCCTCTTTGATCATGCCCTGTCAGCTGTTTCTTGGGTTAAGCGACAGAACAACAGATGGTGCCTTAACACCTATTATCTTAAATCATAAGATTTCCATACTTAACCTGCAAGAATGCATTGATGAGCTCCTTAGGGAGAACCCTGCATCGGATACTTCCCATGCTATCTGGTGGAATACATTAAAGGCTGTCCTACGGGGACTAATAATTAAATACACTGAAAAGAGAAAATGCCAGGAGAGGCAGACTCACCTTTAGGAAACCCTCCACTTCTTACAATCAGCTTACTAACAGGGAGACAGGTCGGTCCTCCTACAGCTGCAAAAAGTGAAGTCAGACTTGGATGCGTTCTTCCTTCAAAAGATTGAAATATCGTTGATGTTCTTATGGCAGCAGTACCATAAAGTGGGGGCCTGTTCCTCCAAATTATTAGCCTGTCAGCTAAGGAAGCAGAAATGGCTGGCTACAGCCACAGCCCTACTTCACCCACAATCAGGTGCCTGGCTCACTAAACTTAGAGATACTGCGGATTTGTTCTGTATCCATTGCCAAACATTGGGCACTGGGTCAGAATATAGCCTACCGCAATTCTGTCGGCATTAACAGTATGGCAAAAATGCAGTTGATTTTATTTTTGCAGGGTGCTCCACCACCTGCACCCCCGGACTTCAAGATTCCCACTCTGGGGGGGAGCAGATCATGGGGCAAGTTAAATTTGTGGTGCCATGGAATACTGTTTCCACGGCCCCTTGTAAAAAAAAAACAAGTCCAAATTTGGGCAAAATGGTTGGAGACCAGGATTAGAACCCTGGTCTCTACTGACTCCTGGCCGAGCTGCTCCATACCATGGGAGCAGCTTGGCCAGCCTCTGGTATTTTGTTGCCCTTGTCCTGTGGCAGCACCACGGACAGCGACCAGGGGAGCGCATATCACAAGCGCTCTACATCCCTGCTCACTGACAGTGGTAGCGCTATAGGGACTAGCCTGTTGCTATTCCTGTAGCACTAATCTAACTGGGTAGCCAAACATTGTACACCTCTGAGACAGTCTGCCTCCAAACAAGAATGGAGGCCTTTCTGGACTCCATCATACTTCTGGAGCTCACACCTGAGCAAGGGGAGGAGCTGGTGTCCCTGATCACTACAGAGGAACTAGAAACGGCAATCCAGAAAACAAAAACAATGAAAGACCCTCGTTCCAAGAGCTATGGTGCCAAATTCTACAAACTCACCAGGCAGTTCATTACTCAGCATCTCCTGGCTGTGTTTGGGGAGACACTTGTAGACACCCCCCACCCCATCTTGGTCACATGCAACCATCTCTGTGATATTAAAACCAGATAAGAACCCCATCTTGTGCTCCTCCTATCACCCAACTGCAGTCTTAAACACCAATTATAAGTTGTTTATGGGCATACCGGCTATACGGCTGGACAGGGTGTTCCCCATCATAAAAGACCAGGACTAAATTAGATTTATCCTCTCCACAACTACTACTGACAATACCTGTAGAACCCTGCATCTTCTCCATCAACTGCAGACTAACCTGACCCTGTCCTTACTGCTCAGCTTAGATGCTGAGAAAGCTTTTGACTGGGTGTCTTGGCCATTCCTTTACTTGGCATTGGGTTGGCTGGGACTCCCAGTCTTGTTTGTGCAGCTTTTCCAAAGAATCTACACCTCTCCCCGTGCCTGTGTTAAAGTGAACGGTCTTCATACCACTGACTTCACCCCTTTCAGAGGTATTAGGCAGGGTTGCCCCTGTCCCTCCTTCTATTTGCTGCCTAAATAGAACCCTCACCCAAGCCATTCATAGATCTCACTGCTTAGAATTTTCATGGAATCACGGTGGGTGGAAAGGAGCACCATCCTGTGCTTTATGTGGATGATGTGTTCTTATACTTGCCAGAGCTGGATGATGCCCTTCTGGCATGTTTACCCTACTTAAAACATTTGGAGAGGTGTCAGGATACCAGGTTAACATGGGCAAAACTGAGACACTTTGTTTCCGTTATTCCCCCTTCCCAGTTACCCATTCCAATTTCCCATTTAGCGGGGAGCTTATAATTTGAAGTACCTGAGGATCCACATTGCCCATACTATCTCCACAGTGTACCTGGATAACTGGATACTAGTTATTAATGAACTGATATTACACAGTGTGCGATCTGGTACTCGCGGGTGGTGAGAGGGTCACTAGATGACCAGCTATTAGTGGACTGATATCATACAGTGTACAGCCTGGCAATCAGGTGGTGAGCTGGACACTAAACTACCAGTTATTAGTGAACTGATATACAGTGTGCAGCCAGCTAATCAGGTGGTGAGAGGGGCACTGAACTACCACTTATTAGTGAAATTATATTATACAATGTGGGGTCTGGCAATTGGGTGATGAGATGGACACTAGACTATCAGTTATAAGTGAACTGATATTATACAGTGTGTGTGGCCTGGCAATTCATAAAGGGGACTCTGGACTACCACTTAATAATGATCTGATAGTATACAGTGTGCGGCCTGGCAATCGGGTGGTGAGAAGGTCATTAGACTACCAGTTAAAAATGAACTGATATTATGCAGTGTGCGGAATGGCAATCAGGTGATGGGAAGGTCATTAGACTACCAGTTATTAGTGACCTGATATTATATAGTGTGCGGTCTGGTGATCGGTAAGGGGACATTAGACTACCAGTGAACTGTTAAAATACAGTGTGCAGCCTGACAGTTGGGTGATGAGAGGAACACCTGATTGCCAGTTATTAATGAACTGATATTATACAGTGTGCAGCCTGCTACTCGGATGGTGAGAGGAGCACTAGACAACCACTTATTAATGAAATATTATACAGTGTGTGTCCTGGCAATTGGATGGTGAGAGGGTCACTAGACAGCCAGTTATTAGTGAAATGAAATCACACAGAAACTGGCAAATTGGTTAACAATGCTGAAAATGTTTTAATGAAGAGACTCAAATAATACAGTGCATCCATACAAATATGTGCAAATAAGTAAAGTGTGCAAAAAATGGATGTACCTCAGACCATGCCAACCAGCGTGAACCCCAGCACTTTGAGAACATACCCACTCTCTCAGGAAGCATGGCTGGAACAACATGGGGTAAGGCTTATATAGCAAAAGTAATTCAGTTTAGTTAGTTTAGTTTATTTGTTCAATCTTAAAAAAATGATTATCACAAAATAAATAAATAATTAAACATCAATTTACAAACAAACATAACACTATCACAAGACATAAAATACAATCTGACACAACAATTTATACATATTGAACAATAGTGCAAATAAGTACAGAGAGTACAATTTATGTGCAAAATTATCAAAAAAGGGTCGGGTAGATGAATCCAGGGTATAGCATTAAGGGGGACCAAGACCATTAGGCCACTAAAGATGAACCCTTGAGGGTACTCACATTCCTTCTCCTAATTTTCCTTGTTAGGAATGCAAATTTCCCTACAGAATGTATGATAATTGAGTCCTCAGAGAAGAGAAAAACCTTAATAAGCTCTGTGTCACTGAATGTTACTATTCCTGTGATTCATGGAAACAACCATTTATGCCTAATTTTAATATACCAAGGACACCTCAGGAAAACATGAGCCAAGTCCTCCCTTTCTCCTTGTTTGCAGGCACAGAGCATATCCTCAGAATTACAAGAATTCTTATATAAAGCATTTCTAACATTAGATTCAAACAACTCAAGCCTGAATCTTGTATATGTGTTACGAATATCTGTATCTTCCAAAACGTCAAAATAAAATCTATATATGCGATTGTCGATACTATGAGAATACCATCTAGAATATTTTGAAAAAGCAATACGTGCCAAATCCAGCTCTCTATGAAACTGTACCGTTTTATTTATTAATTTTTTTTTTTGTTACATATTTTCTTGTTCCTCTGCAGCTGGGGATGTGTTACCTATGGTTCCTCCCCAGTCCAGTCCGGCCACACAGGCCCTGCACCACCCAAACCCCAAGCTCTACCCCTTCAGTACCTGTTCAACAATCTTTGCCATGGCAGGCACGCAGCCACCACCGCAGGATCCGGGGGGGGTCCCAATCAGAGGGAGCATCCAGGGAAGGAGTTGGCTGCATCACACAGCCGGCCATCATACAGCACACTGAGGAGGTTTTTCCTTTTTTTTTTTACCCCCTACGCGTGATCATGTAATGACGTCAACACGCTAGAAGTGGACGTCCATCGCGCGCAGCCCTAATGCGCTCCTAGTGCTGGTTGTACCTCCAGTCACCCCTAGAGGCCACTACCATGCCAGGAAGCCCCCAGATCCCACCCCAGGGAGAGAAGAGCTGTCCTCCGGATGCTCAATCCTGCTCCCTCCCTCCCTGCCAACCCCCAGCACCCGGGCTCGTTCCTGAACCCAGGTCGCTGGCGCGACACGAGGTGTGGCATCCAGCGTCTCAACCCTCAGCACCACCGGGCTGGCGTACCATTTTATTTTTTATATAAGCTTTATAATTTTTGCCATTGTTCACACCCTGATGCCTGTATTTCAACAGGAAAGACAACAAATCTTTATCAAGTAAACTATACAACTAGGAGAGTCAAGTCGATTGCTTATGGTTAAGTTGTACCCAAGCCTCCTTCTCCATTAAGCAGGCCTTGACCCATCTATCCTTTGGTAATCTTAAGATCCTGATCCAGAAATTGATCACTCTACTGTCAGCCAGTGCCTGCAAGCTGGGAATTCCCAATTACGCTCTTAGGAAATGAGCCGGAGTAGATCTTTGACAGCCAGTAACTTTCCTTAAGAGTTTATTAGCTGGTAATTCTAAATGGTTAAATGGTTTTAACCCCCAAATTTCTACCCCACATAGGGATTGTGCATTGTACTTTGCCTCTAAAGTGGATAAAAGGGGTCTAAGTGAGTATCCGCCATATGCATGATTAAATTTCGGCAAAGCCCCTATTCTTTTATTAGTTTTAGAAAGTATGTAATCATGGTGTCTACACCAGAATCCATTGTTGGAATATAGTAAACCCAAGTATATATATGATGAAACTGTTTCCAAATAGTCATCTGCAAATTTCCACCTATATCTATTAATTCTGGCACCAAATACCATTACTTTTGTTTTACTAAGATTAATTTTCAAAGATAAAGTCTCAGATACAGTTGACAAAAGATTCAATTTCTTCTGTAGGCCTGAAACTGAGAGAGAACACAAAACAAGATCATCGGCATAAGCAAGTGCTGAACAGACATTTGTACCAATTTTAGGAGAATCTGATTGTAAAGACTGTAGCTGAATTAATAAATCATCCAGATAAATCAAAAAGAGCATAGGTGCCAGAATGCGTCCCTGTCTGACACCTCTATTTGTATTTATTCTGCCCGATAATGCACTCCCAGAATGAATCTGAGCCCAGGTATGTGAATATAAATTTCTGATACTATTAACCAATACAGGGGAAATACCACGTGATAACATTATTTCCCATAATGTTGATCTATTAATTGTGTCAAACGCTGAGCTATAATCTACAAAAACTACATACAGTTTTTGTTTCCTTATATTTACATATTTTTCAATCAGATGTGAAAGTATGAAACTGTTGTTAAGTGTCGAAAATCCTTTCTGAAATCTTGCTTGAGCTGGGGCAAGCCCCCCTAGTGATTGTATCTCACCACTAAGTCTAACCAACAATAATTTGGCAAAAATCTTGCCCAGTACATCCAGTAGGCTTATAGGACGATACATCGCAGGGTCGTTCTTAGGACCCGTTTTATAAATTGGAAAGATAATAGCCCCTACCCATGATTCAGGGACAAAATTATCATAGACACATTGATTAAAAAAAGAACTAAATAATTTGCCCAGACTTCAGGTAAGTACAAATAAACTTCCCCTGGAATCCTATCTGGACCTGATGCCTTATTAGAGATTTAGTATTCCGAATTGCCTCAATCACCTCTGTTTTTGAGAATGGAACAAACTGATCTTTAATAATATTCATATCCATTGAATCCCAGGCAGATACCATATTTGAATCTGACAGTATGTTACCATAAAACTCAAGACATCTACTTGGTTCAATGTATTGCTCTAACTCATTAGATCATCCCTTGCAGCCCTTGGCAACCAGGGACCAAAAAGATTTAGTATCATTGTCCATAACTACTACACACATCCTACCCCATTGTTGTTCACAGAATGTTTTCTTTTTTTACTTTACTAAGTTTCTATAGTTTTTTTGGCTATTTTCAGATCAATGGCATTAAACTGACCAGGGTTAGCCTTGGCCTGTCTAGATATTTTACGCAACTGCCTTTTATAAGACTTACACTCAGAATCAAACCATCCTGTGGTTGCTTTTGTATTCGGCACAGTTATAGTTTTATATAAATTAGGCTCAAGAATATTAAAGAGAGATTTAAGATTTTCGTAAATCAATAACGGATCTATAATTGAGTTATCCCAGGTATTAAAAAAATAAATTATTAAAGACGATACACCAAATTGCAAATCCCAAGACCGTTCAATTTTCCTAGAGTAACAAATTATAATTGGTATAGATGTTGGACGAGTTTCATACTTTGCCTGAATCATTTTATGCAATGTGATCAGAAAATGGTCACTTTCCACTCTATTTACTACTACCATGTCCTCCCAGTAATTGGGAGGTCCCTGCCAAAAGGCCAAGTAATTCAGTTGTGACATCAGTGAAATAAAAAAAGAATCAAGAAAGATTCTTCTAGAACAGTCATCTCTGAAGGACTGTATGGGTCAGCATAACACAAACAAGCATTATGTCATCCCATGTTGAAAACACTCACCGAGGCTTGGTGTTAGTACAGTAGGTCATGGGAGTAAAGGCATAGTCTACAACAATGAAACCCACACATACAATCACAAATGTATTTCATATCATAGTAACAAAATCAATTAAAACTGCCAAACTATGCCAGATTGTAAAGCATTGAAAAAATATAAATTGATAACAGAAACTGTAAACCCATCACATGTATCGTAATATTTTTTTGTTAAATTGATCAGGACATTGTCACACATTCTCCAACTTCAAAAGAAGGGCAGAACCTGTAATGACAGCCATTGCTAAGAACGCAAGTCCATCCATAGGAATACTTATCACTTAACATAGGAAAGCTCCTTTATTACTGTTTCAAAAATGGTTCCCAATCCATATGATAATTTTATTTATTTGGCTTCAGTGTTCATACATATCCATTGGGGTACATTCTGCAATGAAATATTAATTCAGTCGGCAAGGGGACACCAGTCTGACACTTATTAGTGAACTGATGATATACACTGTGCTGCCTGGCAATTGAGCAGTCAGAGTAACACTAGACTACTAGTTATTAGCTAACTGATATTATACAGTGTGTATTATAAGTGAACTGATATTATACAGCGTGTGGCCTGGCAATTGGTAAGGGGACACTAGACAACCACTTTTTATTTTTTTAAACAAATTTTATTAAAGACATTTATTCATGTACAGTCAAACAATAATGCTTTTATCCAATAGATACAGAGTATATATTCCCATTAGAAATGAAAAAAATGAAAAAGTATATAATGTACACTGTTATCAATTCAATCTCAAGGCTATAGAACATCAACATGTACCCCCCCCACCAACACCACCACCACAGAGACCCTCCTAACTGTTGTTAGAAAGTCTGAAGTGGGGCCAAAATATCTTCTCTTTCCAGGTTATTTCATCTGCCTCAAAATCATTATTTACTTCATCCTATAGTTTTTCACACAGGATGGCTTCCCTTACCCAGTACCACCATCTTTCCATAATGAACTGGCCAATCACCGGGGCATTCCTTTTTTCAAGAATTAACCTTTTAGTACACATATTTTCCAAACAAGATATTTTTCTCTGTGTTTTATTTATCCCCAGCTGTTCTGTGTTATTCAATATCAAAACTAGGAATGTGGATGGGATTTGAATCCCCAAAATCTTGGTTAAGAGATTACTCGTTTGACTCCACCAGGGTCTGATTTTAGGGTATTCCCATAGGCAATGAAATAAATTCCCCTCTTCTCCACAAAGATGCCAGCAACTTTAATCACCTTTGTTAATAGATTTGTCCAATACTTCAGGAGTAAAATAAGCCCTATCAATGATGTTCTTCTGGATTGCCTTGTTTTTTTTGAAAATATATAATCATTATTAATGCTTATTTTCATATTTCTCCATTGTTAAATGGTAAACAACAACTGGGCTTCCATATTCCATTTTTTGTTTTATTCCATGGATCTTTACTTTTAGTTATCAATCTCAAATAAATTATTTGCAATAATTTGGTGGGTCCCAGTGCCATTATGACTTCTTGGTCCCAGTCTTCTGTTTCCCAATTTTTGTTTAGATCCCATTTATTATTGTTTAGAAATAGGTTAAATTTACTTTAATTGGTTAAATAAGTTATAAAATTCACTGTGGTGACTCCCGAAAACATTTCCTTAAACTTATCAAAGGCACAAAACTTGCATTTGTCTAATAAATGTGTTCTCTTCTGAATCTTCATTTTACTAAGTTTGTAGGCAAGTTCCTCTTCCCCCATTTTGCCAAATGCTGCTTAAATTCCAGATATTTAAATGGAGTCAAGGGAAATATTTATGCAACCAAAGTTTCCTAATGGCTTGTCTCAGCTTTGAGACTAAGATACCAAACAACTGGGGTATAGGTAGATTGTTCTGTATCTCCCAGATTACATTTTTCTTATTTTCCCTTAAACAATTTTCCCAAAGATAACTGCCTTTATCATGGAATGCCCACTCCCACTTAATTTTTATCTGATGAGTTATCTCATAATTTTCTGGATCCGAGCAACTGTAGCCACCAAGTTTCCTGGGGGAGGTAAGTTGTTCCCATGCTATCCTTGGCTTCCCTCCCTTCCACAAAAATTTAGTAAAGGTTCATCTCAATGTATTAAACCATGTCTGAGTTGGGCTTCCAACTACCACTTGTATCACAAAGATCATGTGCAGTAGTGCCATCATTTTGATGGTTTCTATGTGCCCCTAAAGAGATAGAGATCATTTTGCCATTTCAAGCAGCATCCTTATTATCACCAGCTGCAGTGTAATTTTACTTATTTCAGTCTGATTACTGGAAAGTATGATACCCAAATATCTGAAACTGTTACTGATTAAAAAAATTATGTCTTGAATTAAGTCAGACTTCCAGTGATGTCACCATGGCATGTAGACCTAGATCAGCACGCTCCGCTCCCTGATGGTCAGTAATATTAAAAATCCCTGGTGTCAGCTAAGGCAAAAAGATAAAAATTGACAGGTTAACATTGATAAAGATGGCAGCAAAGCAGCACTTAAAAGAATTGAGTTCTGAAAGTCAGCTAAGCGATCGCTCCGACTCAATAAGGAGGGCAGACTAGGCCTATCAATCCCCGAGGTGGAGGTACCACAGCAAATGTGAGATGGAGAAGAAGAAGAAGAAGAGGCAGAGTACACCACCACTTCCAAACATTTAATAAATGTGTTACAAAAACTTGGGACCACTCTAAAACAAATGCAAGAGGACATTGTGGTGGCCCGAACTGAAGTGAAAGTTGGAAGGCGCACAATAGAACTGGAGAGCAGCGTGAATGAATTAACAGAGCAGAATGATCATCACAACACAGCACTTATGCATTTCCCTGAGTGGGGAAATGAGTTTGCAGCCAAGCTCAATGACCTGGAGTAGCGGTCAAGGAGAAACAACCTCTGAGTACATGGTCTTCCTGATGGGTTGAAACAGGGAGAGATGGAGACCTATCTTGAGGGACTCTTACAAGAGTTATTTGACTGGGACAAGACACCCCTTGCAAATTGAAAGGGCCCATCATTTCCTTGTTCCACAGCCCACAGACCAGAAAGCATGCCCAAGATCCATCGTGGTGCACTTTGCGAACTATGCTACTAAAATGAAAGTTTTAGGTACAGCCTGGAACAAAAAGGAGGAGATATTTGGAGATACCAAATTGTACTTCAAACACGACTTCACCCCCTTAATAATAGAGCGGCAGAGGGCGATCCTGCAAGCCATCAGGGACTTAAAAGCTAAAAACATAAAAGCACAAATCTTTGCACCAGCTGAACTGAAAACATTATTTGATGGTAGCCCAAGATTCCTGGAGTTTGGAGGAAGCCCTACCTATATTGAAGCAGCTCAGAATCTGAAGCGGACAGGAGAACAGAGGGGAGACAATTGGGACAGCATTGAAAGCTTATCAATGGAACCAGCAGAGACCAAGAGGGAGGCACAGAGGAGCATCAACTAGCAAGGAGAGACACTGGGAGGCCATCACAAGGAGACAGGATACACATCAGTGAGGAGAAGAAACCCCATCAACATTGAAGCAGACTAGTTGAGGACAGTACACGCATAAGTACATTTGCCAGCTAATTGGGGGGACAAACCAGCAACAGATGCATGGACTTCCAGGACTTTTATTTTGACCTTGTTGCTCAAATTGTAAACAGTGATACTACAGGACTTATTTAGACTTGGGGGGAAGATAATATCAAAGTATGGGATGTGTGGGTAGGGAGGGGAGCAGGGGTAAAAGCAGCATAAAGTACTGTATAAAGTATCTGGACTGATTGGGTTGTACTGGGGAAGGGGGATGAAATGAAGCAGCAAATCTGGTGATGGGGGAATGGAAAGGTAGCAAAACAGTGAGCAGAGGGATCACGCATGCAACTACGGCAAACAAGCAGGACTGATTCAGACAGGCATGTAGATATGCCATGACCCAGGGGGGGTCAATTAATCAACAAAAGGGGGCAAGGTGGGGGTGAAAACAATGTAAAACTGTAATGATGGATATAAGCAAATGAGCGGGGAGGGGAGATGCATAATTAAAATGAATAAAGGGGAGTGGGAGAGCTTAAAGTGCCCATGCTGCAGCATATCTACAGAGAGGAACAAATATAGGCACAATGTTGGTAAAGAAGGGGGGAAGGGAGACATCGAAAAGGGTAATTCAAATAAGGTGCATAGCACAAGGAAGATTGAGTGTTCCACATACTAAATACAAAGGTGGGGGAGGGGGGTATACAGGACTGTGAGAAGGTAAAAAGCTACAGAAGACATGAAAGAGTGCCTGGACAGCGGGGGTGACAATATCAGACCTGGGGAAGATAGTAACCACGAGGAACATATAGTGGTAACCAGTAACCAGTAGTGGTTGCACCCCACAGGACGAGTGGTTGAGGGCAGAGAGTCATTAAGAATAATGCCACGGAAGATGAATAGGCATAGGCGACAGGCAAAGCACCCAAGAGTACAGGGGTGCAGTAGCCTACGCAAGCTATATTCCACAGAAGCAGAGGCTAAAAACACCTAGCCGCAGCATTCTAGAGGACTGCAAGATAATACACCTAGAGGTGACTGGAGAGTACACCATATGAAGTCAACAATTCATCATAGCCTAAAGAGGGGCTCTGCAAAGAGGGAGACAGAGAGGTGTAGTTCAAAGGGACTGGCTAGAAATGCAGACAAACTGTACATGAGATGGTAAAGAAATGTAAATGGCTGCTTGTTCAGTTATAACTTTTCTTTGTGCTTGCAAAACAGATTGCGTACAAAACTTACTAAGCTTACTTGAAAAAATGCAGAAAGAAAAAGGGAGAAACGAATGTTTGAAAATGGCTGATTTAAGACTCACTCATCCCATACAATGTGAAGGGGTGAATTCTCCCATCAAAAGAGCCCACATTCTCCAGGAGGTGAACAGGTTGCGTGCAACAGCAGCATTCTTACAGAAGACACATCTTACCCTGGCTGAACACCAAAAACTGAAACACAGCTGGGTGGGATCTGTGTACTCCTCAACATACTTAGCTCACCTGTACAGAAGGGGGGGTGGCTATTCTGGTGTGGAAAAACACCCCACTGGAGGTGGAACAGGTGGTAGAAGATGAGAAGGGACGTTTTGTCAAAGTAGTGGGCACATACAGAGGGACACCTTGTGTATTGTTGAATATATACACTCCCGATGATTATTCAGAAAGGCTGGCATTTCTAAAACAGCAGCCACTCAGGCCACTGGAGGAACAGGGTCCAATATTCATGGTAGGCTGTGACTAACTGTGTTTTCTGTTCCTCAATAGACAGAAGCAGAGATAACCACAGAGACCAGAGAGGGGAAAGCAAGAAGATGAGAAGATTGATGAGGGAGTCAGGATTAACAGACATATGGAGGCATGTTTTTTTCAACCCCCCATAACCAATATTCGAAAATAGATTACTTCTTGCTAACAAAGGAATGGGTACATTTGGCAATGGGATGTGATATAGAACAGATAACAACTTTAGACCATGCTCCAGTCTTCCTAAATTTAGAAGTAGAGATGGTGCAGAAAAATCCATTCTGGAAACTGAACTCCCATCTTAATGACCCAGATTTATGCCACCAGACTGAAGACGACAGTAAAGAATACTTGCACACCAACAGGGAGTGGGGATGCCATGTCAGCCACAAGATTGGATGGGTTAAAAGTCACACACTGAAGGGACTCTGCATACAATATGCCTCAAAGAAGAAAAAAGAAGGGAGAAAACCGGAATTCAACTGGAACATCAGATATTTGATGTTGAGGCTGAACACAAAACTACCTTTAACCCAGAACTCAAAAAGCAACTTCAGGAGTATAGGGACAAGCTCACAAGAGTACTGGAACAAAAAATAGAGGGAGGGCTGAGATATATCCAGCAAAGATATTACGAGGCAGGTAATAGGGCAGGAAGATTGATGGCATGGCAGTTAAGGCAACAAGGAATCAAAAGGACAGTAGTGAAAGTAAAAGGGGAGGCACACAGAAACATAGCATACATGAATCCTACAGACATCTCGAAAGAGTTTGCCTCATACTATAAATAGCTATATGCAGATAAATGGAGGGAGCAGACGAGGAAGCCCTAACTACATTTTTATCTTCAGTAAAACTAAAAGAGCTGAGGGAGGGTGAAAGGAACAATCTAGATGCACACATAACATCAGCGGAAATCCTTTTGACAATCAAACAGTTAAAAAGTTGCTAGGCCCTAGGTACGGACAGGCTCCCCACAGAGTTCTATAAAAAATTTGGGGACGGGTTGGCACCAGCACTTCAAGCCGCCTTCAATAAAACTTTAGATGGAGAAGCAGCCCCAGATTCCTGGAAATATGCCCAAATAACCATTCCTCCCAAAACAGGAAAAGACCACCAAAATGCAGTTCCTACTGACCTATTTCTCTACTCCCTATCGACATAAAAATTTTTACATCTGTATTAGCAAATAGGCTTCAAAATCACATACAGGGTCTGACTCAGACCAGACAGGTTTTATAAAGGGGACAACATCAGGAGACTCCTGAACATTTTTACATCACAGAACAAATCCCAAAAGGTGCAACTGGCCCTGTCTTTGGATGCTGAGAAAGCTTTTGACAAGGTCAAGTGGGGGGTTTTAAAGGGGGTTCTGACCGCCATGAATCTTACTCCTAAATTTCAAGCATGCATAAATGTGTTATATGTGGACCCGCAGACAGTGGTTAAAGTAAATGGGGTAAATTCAGAGAGATTCTCACTTGCTAGGGGCTACAAGACAGGGATGCCCCTTATCCCCATTACTTTTCGTTCTTTGTATTGACCCAATGGCGGTGAGATGAATAATGGGTTTTAGGGAATGGAACAGGAAGAAATTCACAAGGTACGAACAGCTCATGGAAAGGGGACGTACTGTGGCCTACCAGCAGCTACAAGACAGGTTTGGTTTGGGTTGACCAGACTTTTATAGATTTCTGCAGTTAAGAAGCTACCTGCAAGGGGGGGACAGGGATAGAAGAATTGCTAGGGAAAAGACAACCTGGGAGGACTTCCTGTACTGGTCCACAACACTGAAGAACAGACTCAGATACATCTCACTGACGTATAGGCTACTGATGCAAGCAGGTGGCACGATGCTCATAAAACTTAGGGTAAAATGGGAAATTGAGGGAGGAGAACAGATCTCAGACCATCAGTGGAAGGAAAGTATTGAAGGCTGGAGGGTGTCAGCCTCCCAAAACTGGTGAGAGTATAGGTGGAAAATCATACATAGGTTCTTTTATGTGCCAGCAAATCACAAAACATTTTAGGACAACAAATACTGACCAGTGCTGCCGGAGCTGTGGAGGCAGTGGAACTCACCAACACGTTCTATGAGCATGCCCCAAAATAAGACACTACTCGGGGCAGATCAGAGAAGAGTTTGCAAGGATCTGGGGGGTGGACATGCCAGACTCAGGGACCTATTATTTACTGGGTAGTTGTGTACCAGGTATCACAGGTAGAAAAAAGAAAGAGGTCTTTCGTAGCATGGTGCTGGCTGCCCACAAGACACTCACAGCACATTGGTTGGACCCCTCTGCCCCCGAGATAGTAGTATCGCACATATATGAGATGGAATATATGACAGCCATGCTAAGACTTACTGTGGACAAATTCACAGGGAACTTGGAGGGATGGGTGACATACACATAACCAGATAGAGCAGAAAGAAACCCGGAGGGGAAGGGAAGGTGGGGTCAAACTAGCCATAAAGAGAGAGTCCAAGGGTAAAGATTATGAGTGAGCCAAAGTGCTTTCAAGACACCTAAATCTGGAAAGGAATAAGGGCCATAGACATATGCAGTCAGGGAAAAAGTGAAAATTAAAACAAGCACAAAGTTGTGTTAAGGTTGGAAAACGTTTATTTTTTATCAAGTACCAGTTAAAGGTATAGTTATTGGTATAGTTAAGAATTATTATAACAATGGTTGAATAATCCAGAGATGCATGTATGATACAATACATTGATGTTTGTTTTACACTCTTTGTTAACCATTAGAGAAGAAAGTCAAAGCTCAAAATTCATTGCCTGCTTCGTCACATGTATGCTATTTTCTACACTCACACTTCTAGGTGATAGCTCCATTTGACTCAAGAAAAAATGGAAACCCAGGAGATGGTGGTATGGCATGTCATGCACTGTGGATGGAATGTCCAGAGTGAGATGAGATGGGCACATACAGGTAAGAACAGTCCTTTTCTTTGGTATCGGTGGCGCCTCCAAGGAGAAGAGGGGAAACATAGAAACATAGAAATAGAATTTGACGGCAGATAAGGACTGCTTGGCCCACCCAGTCTGCCCATTTCCCTACCTGATGTATAAGCTGCAGATTCTAGTTAATCAACAGCTTACTTCCTCCTGCCCCCCACTAGAATGGCCTTATGCCTGTCCCATGCATTTTTGAATTCTTCCACTGTTCCTGACTCCACAACCTCCTCAGGAAGGCTGTTCCATGCATCCACAACTCTCTCTGTGAAAAAATACTTTCTAACATTACCTCTGAGCCGTCCCCCCTCTATCTTCAAATTGTGCCCCCTTGTTCTTGCACATCTCTTCTTCTGAAAGATACTACCCTCTTGTACCTTGTTAATTTCCTTGAGATACTTGAAAGTTTCTATCATGTCCACCCTCTCCCTCCTTTCCTCAAGGGTATACATATTAAGCTGCTTTAGTCTCTCCTAGTATGTCTTCTGCTGCAGACCTTGCACCATTTTGGTTGCCCTCCTCTGAACAGCCTCTACTCTGTCTATGTCTTTGCAGAGATGGGGTCTCCAGAATTGCACGCAGTACTCCAGATGGGGTCTCACTAACTGTCTGTAGAGAGGGATAACAACTTCCTGTTTTCTACTGTTGATGCCTCTCCCTATGCATCCCAGTATCCCCCAGCCCTCCTTACTGCCTTCTCACATTGCTTGCCCACCTTTAGGTCATCTAATATAATTACTCCTAGGTCTCTTTCGATTTTTGTTGTTGTTATTAACTCACCCCCATTGTGTACTCTTCCCCTGGGTTTTTGTTTCCCAGATGCACTACCTTGCACTTCTTTGCATTGAATCTGAGCTGCCACGTATTTGACCATTCCTCCAACCTTGTCAAGTCCCTTTTCATTCTTTCCACCCCACCTAGTGTATCAACCCTGTTGCAGATCTTTGTGTCATCTGCAAAGAGGCATACCTTTCCTTCCAGGTGCTCTCCAGTGTCACTTATTAAGATATTAAAGAGGACCAGTCCCAGTACCTAACCCTGCGGTACCCCACTAGTTACCCTCCTTTCTTCATTGTGGACTCCGTTTACTATTACCCTTTGCATCCTGTTGTCCTGCCAGTTTTTTGTCCAGGCTACCACCTTGGGACCTACTCCAAGGCTGGCTAACTTGTATATTAATCTTTTGTGTGAGACTGTGTCAAATGCCTTGCTAAAATCTAGGTAGTCCTTATCCACAGCCCCTCCCTGGTCTACTTCTTTGGTCACCCAGTCAAAGAAATCTATTAGGTTCATCTGACATGACCTTCCTGCTGTGAAACCATGCTGCCTTGGGTCCTGTGCCCCACTGGCCTCTAGGTACTCAACAATTATTTCCTTCAGAAGTGATTCCATCATTTTCCCTACCACTGAAGTCAAACTAACTGGTCTGTAGTTTCCTGCCTCTGCCCTGCTCCCACTTTTGTGAAGTGGAATCACATTTGCCCTCCTCCAGTCCTCAGGTACCACTCCATCCTCCTATGATTTGTTAAAGAAAGTAGTCAGTGGTGTTACTAGTTCTACCCTTAGTTCTTTTAATATTCTTGGGTGAATCCCATCAGGCCCCATTGCTTTGTCCACCCTCAGTTTCAAGAGTTCTTTCAAAACCCTTTCTTCTGTGAATGGACTGGTATTGACCTCCCTATTCAGAGTTTCTCCCTTGTTTGGTTTAGACACCTCCCCCTCCTCATCTGTTGTGAATAGTGAGCAGAAATATTCGTTCAGTATCCCTGCTTTTTCACTGTCACCTTCTGCCCACATTCCCTCCCCTTTGTTAAGTCTCTGTATCACTTCCTTGGTATTTCTTCACTCCCTAATGTACCTATAAAAGGTTTTATCCCCCTTCTTAACAGAGTTGGCTATCTTTTCCTCAGTTTGTGCTTTTGCTATTCTGACTGCCTTCCCTGCCTCCTTCTGCTTTAACTGATAAAGTTATCTGTCCTGCTCCTTCTGTGTTTCCTTATATTTCCTGAATGGGAAGACAGGACCAAGCAACAAGCAGATAAGGGTTTTAAACCTAAAGAGTACAGAAGAGCAGATGAATGGAAAGCAGGAGGGTGGTGATGACATAAACAAAGGTAAAACAGCTTATAGTATGGTTACTAATGATGAGGATAACTGTCCACTAAATGAACACGATATGAGTTATGTAATGAAATGTGTTTGAACTGCCAATGTGATTTTGTACATATATCATCTGGTCATTGAATAAAATATTGAGTTTAAAAAAAAATGATGTTTTATAGTTTGATTCAATGGATACTTCTCTTCACTAATGTGCATAACAGCCAACTTTTGTTTAGTTAGCATGTAGCCAGATAAAGCTGCATAAGCCTCTACCTCTCCCAAGAATTCTGGTATACCTACATTTATATTCTTCATAATCTGTAAAACATCATCAGTAAATACATTTATTTTAACATGTTCTTCATCAATCTTTATTCCTTCCATGATTTTTTCTAATACAGTTAAGAAAAATTTCCCAACACATTATAAACATTACTAGAGACAGAGGACAGCCCTGACGGACCACATTTAACATATCTAAGGGTCCTGTTAAGAAGGAATTAATGGCAAATCTGGCTATAGTCTTTTCATAAAGTTTTTCCACAAACAACAACATGAATTTAGGTACTCTCCAATCCTTCATACACTGCATCATAAACTGTCTATCTAAATAGTCAAATACTTTGGTGGCATCAATAGCTACTGCATTACCTCTACTCTTTTTACCATAAGAAATTAAGGCTTGTACCCATCTGGTGGCTTAAAAAAGGGTCCTCCCTTTAATGAAACCAAATTGGTCAGGACGTTTGGAATCAGGTAAAACATCTTTAAGTCCATTTACAGTACTAATAATTTTACTAAAATTTCGTAGTCAATGTTGAGGAGGACTATTGGTTTGTAACTGTCTATTTTCCTCAGATTTTTACCTTCTTTTAAGATAAGGATGGTTTTAGCTTCTCCCATTGACTTGGGGATCTGTTCTGTTTCTCCCAGTACCTCTACCATTAACAATATCCACAGAGCTAGTAGATCAGCAAAAGCCTGATAAAATCTGTCAAGCCATCTAGGCCTGGGACCTTATTTTTCAGGCATAGTTTTATTTGCCTTCTGTATGTCCAACATGGTAAAAGGTGATTCATTACAAACTATCTTTTTTAATCCAACTTTTTGATGTATTCATCCAACTTATCTTTATCTATGGAGGTCTTTCTTTGATAGATCTTTGTGTATGCTTTTAAGACAATCTCGGCCATTTCCCTATCTTTGTGGACTTTCTTTCCCATGTCATCTTCAAGAGATGTTATTATATTCTGTTCTTTTTGCATTTTTAACAGTGTAGCTATTAGTTTACCTGACTCGTCCCCCAGAATGTATCTAATCTTTTTTTATTTCCTAATGTTGCTTCGGACTTCTTTACTATTCCTTTCTGTTTTTAGTAATTTAAACCTATACCGTTCCTTATTATACCTTTCACAAATGTTTAGCACTAATCTGTCCAGTTCTCTTAACCTATTGTTTACTTGGTCTTCTTCTTTTTTCTGTGCTGCATTTATATGGGCTTGGTAGGGAACTATAATACCTCTAATCACCGCCTTTAATGGGTCCCAAAGCTTCCATATTGAAGTACCTCTGCAACAATTGTAGAACCAAAATTCTCTGATGCCTTCCTTCAGTTTACTTTTAAAAGTCTGATCTTTCAATAGGTGGTTGTTAATTATACAATGGCAAGAAAGAATGCTGGGCTCTGAGTGGCCAGTGCCCACCTTCACCAGTGAGGTTATCTCAGTATAACCTCACTGTATGAAGGACCAGTATCAAGAGGACTGCAGTAAATAGAAAAAAAATCACTGCAACCTTAATCTGAAAGCCGTCATGCACTTCACAACCCCCGTGTGTTCCCTGCAGCCACCAGCCATGAACAGTTAACCCTCCATAATTTCAGCCCCACCATCTTTTTCTCCATTTTTAATAGACAGCCACATAAAAAAACACACAAAAAAATAAAGTTTTTGTTTCTTTCCACTCCAGATACTACAGCAGCAGTATGTGGCTAACAGACTGTGAGTATACACCCACTCAGCCATCCATTTTGCCAAAAAAACTCACATGGTCTGGAATTTAAAACGAGCAGTGCCAACATTTAAAATATTAAATCTTTCTTCAGGTTAGCCAGCTTTACTGTATTCTCACACCTGAAACCACAACCTGTTTGTTTCCACACACATCTGATAATAATCATTAAGCGTTCGTTCTGATACCGCCCGGCTCCCGGAAGCAGACCCACTCCACAAAGTAATGGCCAACACCACCCCACTCTCATAAGTAACAGCTGACAATACATTCTCAAACTAAAAACAAAACAATGTATTATACCAGTAACACAGGCAGGACGTGGGGGGGACTAACGAGATGAACAAAACACAAAGTAAGGGAGCTGGGGGGGCACAGCTTTACACATCTATTGGAAAAATGCAGAACAGGACCTTTTTTCTATAAGAATACTTCCACACTGAAAAACAAAGTTAAAAAGAATTTAAGAAATCATTGCTTTCTTATTTTTTTTCCTGTATAAAGACTCAATCCATTGTATAATAGTAATAATGCACTCCAGGGTGTGGATTGTGCTGGGATAACCTCACTTCTGGGGTGTTGGACACACTCAGCCTGCGACCTCATGCCCAATCACCCCAGGTGTGAGGTTATCCCAGCACAACCCACACCCTGTCATGCATTATTGCTTAAATCTCCAAACCCTAGTATATAGCCTATTTGAATCAGCTATTTTAAGACTGAACTGAATTAAGGCATGGTCAGAGAAAATAATGGAGTTATTTTTTTATTTCCTGTATATCCTTTACTAAAGTTGTAAAGCTTCAGGAGAATGTAATTATAATCATAAATGTCTATAATCCACAAAAAAAGTCAGCTAATTATGAGGAAGATTTGTTTACAAAGTTTAGGGAAGAAATTGAAAACTACCAGATACTCTATTTAAATGCAGAGGTTTACATAACAGGAGATCTAAACATCAGGTGTAGTCATCAGGTGTAGTCAACAGGACAGTGTAGCACCTGACTTGGAAAAACAATTGGGAATTCAGGCAAGATCATCTTGTGACAAAAAAAATAGACAGTAATCGTACATTAGAATGTTTTCTAAAGGATCTTTAATGGTAGATCAGAAGCAGATAAAGATGGAAAGCATAGCTGTATAAAGACAAAAGGTACTTCTCTAGTTGATTATGTTTTAATATCACCATGCGATTATTGTAAATACTATGATTTAAAGATAGTTACTAGATCAGATAGCGACCACTTTCCAATTGTCATTGTAAGGAAAGTAAAAATAAAAACTAATCTTTTTCTTAAACCAAACATGGAGATAATAACAGAAGAATAAGATGGGCTAATCTTATGGAGGAACATATAGAGTCCTTGATGACTGACTTTCAGAAACAATTCATTCTTATAACAGGTAAGGAACTGGATCCTGAGAAAAATTATATAGCTATACAAAACATTTATCAAAAGTTAATAACTAAGTATGGACAAACTAATGTATATTAGTCTCACAAATATGAAAACTGGTTTTATAAGACATGTCTGGGAAAAAAAGAGAGAATTGGCAAAAATTACCAGGAAAGCAAAGCAATTTCCAATGACAGATAATCTTATGAAATTAACCAATTGTAGAAGACACTATAAAGAGCTTGTGAAAATGCAAAGAACCGTAAACCAAAAAGAGTTATGAGGTAAAATGTTAATGGCCATTAATGAAAAAGATGACTGTACCTTTTGGAAATTTGTTGCGAAGGGTATAAACTCATATAAAACTCAGACTGATGCCCATATTTTGCCAGGTCAGTGGTTTAAATAGTATTGTGATACTTTCAATAAGAAACTTCAAGATTCGAATACTCAATTAAATATCATTAACATCCCTCGGGAGATAGGTGGAGATTTCTCTTAGATTACGTCTAATGAAGTAAGTGTTGCTCTTAATACTTAAAAAAAAAATAAAGTCCCGGGACCTGATGGGATTGTTTTGGACTTTTATAAAACTGATTTGGATTGGTGGTCAACTTTCTTATCAGGCTTTTTCAATAAGTCCATTATGTATGCATATACTCCATTTTCCTGGTCAGGCAGTCATATTATGCCGATCTATAAAAAGGGTGATAGATCTTGCCCAGAAAATTATAGGCCAATCAGTCTACTTGACACAATAGCTAAGGTATTTGCAAAAGTCCTTTTGAATAGACTTCTGGCTTGGTTACATAAACATAACAGTATTACCCCACTTCAAGCTGGCTTCAAAAAGGGTATTGGTACTAACACCCAAGTATTTCTTTTAAATCATTTAATTGAAAAATATTGCTGAATGAAGAAACAAAAGCTATTCATAGCATTTGTAGACTTCAGTTCAGCATTCAACTCAATAAATAGAGAACATTTAAGGGTTCAAATGTACAATTTGGGCATAGATTTGAATGTAATTATTCTAATTAAATGACTATATACTGATATGTGGACATGGATACAGTATTCTAATAATGGTGCCCTTACAGCCAAAATTCCAACAAAACTGGGGGTGCGTCAAGGCTGTGTTCTTGCACCAACTCTATTCGATTATATATATATATATATATATATATATATATATATATATATATATATATATATATATATATATATATATATATATATATATATATATATATATGAATTAATACTTCAACTGGATAGTTTGGATTTTCACTCCACAGATATGTTTCATAGGTTTATTCGGAGCACAGAAGACTTATACTGCCCATACAGCTCGCCTCTAAATAACTACTGACACGTCAGAATGTTATTGCCAATCAGGAATCTATCCAGATTAGCTTTAAAAGCCTGCATGCTACTACTGGTTACCACCTCCAGTGGCAGTCTGGCACAACTCTTACACTAAACCAGTGCTTTCTTTTGGTAGTCCTATATCTCACCCTTATTAGCTGTAGTGAATGTGCTCTGCTCTGATAAAGCTGATCTCGTAGCCTTAATCCCAACTTTTCCCTTAGATTTATATCTGAAAGGGCCCTATAGACCATGCACATGTCTCCCGCAGTCTACGATATTCCAATGTATACATCCCCAATTTGGTCAACCTATCCTGATAGTCCATACCTTGTACCTCATCGATCATCCAGGTAGCCCTTCTCTGAACCCTCTTTAATGACAAACTCCTTTTTGTAACCCAGAGACCAAAACTGTGCACAGTACTCCATATGCGGCCGTACCAACAACCCATACAAGGGCAACAAGACCTCCCTCTTCCTACTCTTAATGTGTCTGTTTATGCAACTCAATATATAACCTGCTTTTTTGACCTGCTGCAATGCTGATTAAATTTAAGGTAATTTGAGACCCTAATTCCCAGATCACTTTCATCACTAACTTCCCTTAGTAAATGTCCATTTATACTGTAAGTAGCCCCTGCATTGTTTCTGCCAAAGTGCATGACCATGCATTTATCCACATTAAAAGTTAACCTCAAGGCCTGTGCCCAGCCCTGCAATTTAATCAGGGTTTCCTGTAGTCTGGCAGTTTCCAGGTTACTATTAACCGTGGAGCCAATTGTAGTATCATCAGCAAACTTTGCTTCCCATACACCCCCTCTGGCAGTCATTGAATGTATATATACATTAAAGAGGCAAGGACCCAAAACAGACTCCTGTGGCACCCCACTCATCGCCCCCGACCATCCAGAGTTACATCCCCTGATTGTCACTCTCTGCTTTCTATCGTGTAGCCAGGAGCTAATCCAATGTGTTATGTTTCCCTGGATGCCATGTTCTATCAGGGCGTCCACTAGTCCTCCATGTGGTACCTTATAAAAGGCCTTGGAGAAGTCCAGAAAAATAACATTCACTGGACTACCTTCATCCAAGGCCTTACTAACATTCTTATAGAATCCTAAGAGGTTAGTTTGACATGATCTACCATGTTTAAATCCATGTTGCATATCATCAATATCCCCTCTCTGCTGCATATCCAGTTCTATATGGTCCTTAATAACCTATTCTAATACCTTGTCAAGTATTGAAGTCAGGCTTATTGGTCAATAGGTACCAACATCCTGCCTGGAGCCCTTCTTAAAGATGGGGATTACGTTCACCTCTTTCCATGCATCCGCTACTTCTCCCTGATCCAAAGAAGCCTGGAATAGGTAGGTAAGAGGTTCGGCCAGTACTTCAGCCAATTCAATAACCACTTTAGGATGGATTCTATCTGGTCCCAGGGATTTACCAGGATTCAAGCTGAGCAATCTATTTTTGACAGCTTCCTTTTTTATTTCAAGCATACAATTTTTTTCATGACGTTGTTTAGTGCCCCCAGCCTTAATATTGTATACTGATGAAAAATAGATATTACACCTTTCAGCCATGAGTGCATTATCCTGTATCAAGCTACCATCTGTATCATTCAGTGGGCCTATCCCTTGTGGTCCCCCTTTTATACAACTAATATAGTTGTAGAAGGCTTTATAGTTGTCCTTGATCTTATCGCCCAGTTTTAGTTCATATTTCCTCTTAACTTTTAAGATACTTTTTTTGGTCTTTTTAAGTAGATATCTATATTTGCCTCTGTCTTTCTCATTGCCACTTTTCTTGGCCTTGACATAAGCTCTATTTTTTTTTATCAGGTTTTTAATTCTACCAGTCATCCAAACAAAAATCTTCCCTGATCTATTGTAGTTCATTTTGACAGGAATATGCTTATCAACTATCTGATTTATCTTCCCCACCAGAGCACCCCACATTAAGGAAACATATTTGTGTTGAAAGTCGGCCCTCCAATTCTATGTGCTAAACACCTCCCTTATCTTATTGTAGTCAGCTCTGCAATAATTTCTAACTAACGATTCACCTGAAGCCCTGGCAGTTTGATCCCTTATGGTGAATTTTACCCTGGCATGATCACTGGAGCCGAGTGGAGTAGTGACCCTACATTGCCATATGTTATCCCCCATATTACTTAGAACAAGGTCTAATAAATTAGACTGCCTAGTTGTTTCCTGTACGAATTGTTCCATACAGATAAGGCTGAATGCATCCAGATATCTTGTCTCCATCATAGTCCTTGCTGTAGGTTTTCCCAATTTATACCTGGTAAGTTGAAGTCTCCCAGTATTATTAGGTGATCGGGAACATCCATTTTTTCTAAATTTTCTATTAACTGGATATCAATAACTTGGGGGGGAGAGGGGGTCTATATATCACTCTGATGGTGATTTTGGATCTGCCTACTGGAGTAACCTTAATCCATATTTATTCAATACCCTCCAGTGCTTTTACTTCCATTTCCTAAGTTATTCTATTATCAGCTACATAAATAGCCACACCTCCTCCCCTTCTACCAGATCTAATTGAACTGTACAACTGGTAACCTGTTATCTGCCTGTCCCAGTGATCTTCCGTGTCCCACCACGTTTCTGTGATGGCACATATCTGCACCTTTTCCTCCATTAGTGTATATACCAGTTAGTCAAACTTCTGAATTACACTTCTTGCATTTATATTCAAACATTTCCAGATGGATTATTTTCTGCTTCCAGCTTTTACGTTCATATTCCTATGCAAGTTTGCATATCCACCCATTTGCCCCCCCATGTCTTAGTTTAAATGTGTTTGAACTGCACTGCTTGCAAAATATCCTGGGCCAGGATTCTGGTCCCCTGCTTATTAATGTGTAGTCCATCATTACTAAACAGTCTGGAGTTAAAGAAAGTATTTCAATGTTCTATTAATGTCAGTCCTTTCCTGAGACACCACCTTTTCAACCACCCATTTAATTGTCTAATTTCCCTCATTCTTGTCAATCCAGCTCTTGGGACTTGGAGAATCTCAGAAATGAAAACCTCACACCCCAGTGCCTTAAGAGTTTTACCCACTTCCTCAAAGTCCCTTTACTAGGAATCATACTAGGAAATATAGGGTGCAGCAGGTCTCCAGACCCATAAAGCCCTTAAACTTACATATTGCTTGAGGTACTTGAACTTGACAACAAGTACCTATCAAGCCTATTTTTAAATGTGTTTTTGGTAGTGCTAATAACTATATTCATAGGTAAGTTGTTCCAGGGTTTCACCCCCCTTTGTGAAAAATAAGAAGCTCTTTTCTTCATTTTGCATTTACGTTTCCCTAATTGCAGTGGATGGCACCTAGTATTAACATGTAGTTGTTTATAATCCAATCAACATTCGATTTAATAAGCTAACATCATTAATAATGTCCCAGATAAATAGGTGCCTCTGCTCTAAGGACATTAAATTAAGCTTTCGCAATCCATATTCATAAGAGGGGGATTTATCAGCGAAAAAGGACTTTGTAATTCTTCTTTGTACCCTCTCAATCCTATCAACGTCTTTACGCATAAAGGGGGACCACAACTGGGACACATAATCCAGATGAGGATGAACATACGTACGAAAGAGAGGAAAAAGGACTTCAGAGACCCAGGACACAATATTCCTTTTAATTGACCACCAGATATTATTAGGTTTATTTATACTATTAATAATTTGTTCATCAAAATTAAAATTTGAATCCACCATAACTCCAAGATCTTTTTCACTCTGTTTATCAATGATAGGCTCATTGTATAAATAATACTGATGTTTGATATTCTTTTTTCCAAAATGCAAAACTGTACACTTGGAAGTATTGAAACTTAAATTCCAACAAAATGACCATAATTCCATATTGTCCAAATCTTTTGAATAATATAATCATCAGAGTGTCTTTCAACATTTACAATTTTGCAATCATCTGCATACTTAATGATGTTACTTTCAATGCCAAAAGACAGATCTGATATAAAAAGCTGAACTATAATAGGAGCAAGAACCGAACCCTGGGGACACCACTCAACACAGAATTCCAGGAAGATCTAAACCCATCGATGGACACACATTATCTTCTGTTCTTTAACCAATCCATTATCCAATTAATATATAATGGATTCATTTTAAATACTAATAATTTTTGAATAAGTGCCCAATGTGGTACTGAGTCAAAAGCTTTTCTGAAATCCAACAAAACCACATCACATGGTATTCCTTCATCAAATTTGTCACTAACATAGTCATAAAAACTGACTAGATTAGTGACAACTGACCGTCCTTTAATAAATCCATGTTGAGCAGAATCAATAGAAGATATACTCAGAGAAAGTTCATCCTTAATTATTTTTTCAAGTATCTTACATAAAATCGGAGTCAAGCTGATAGGGCGATAATTTTCCACCAAGCTCCTATCACCTTTTTTAAATAAGGGGGTAATATTTGTATCTTTCCATTCAGATGGCAAATAAACAGAATTCAAACTTCTATCATAAGTTGTCTGGTATGACATCTTGGGACAATACATCTGGTAGCATAGGATAGACCACATTTATTCATTAGTTCAGGGTTATTTTGAAGCTTTTATATTAGAAGTAAATCCCCCAACTCTTCTATTTTGAAGGGAATGTAAACCTGTGATAGATAGTCTTGATTTATATGGCATGTTGGCTAACCTAGGGGTCATCCTGGTTGCGCGTTTTTGAATTCTTTCTAGGCAATCAATATCAGACTTAAGATAGGGGCTCAAAAAAGGGGACCCATAGTCGATGAGGGGTTGGACACAGAATCTATAGAGAGCATTCATGCACTGTCAGTTTTGGCAACAAAGGATTATTGAATCTGTTTTAATAGTCCGTTGGTAGAATTAGCCACTTTGGTGCAGTGGTCAACTGTACAGGATAATGCACTCATGGCTGAAAGGTGTAAGTTTAGAGTTAACCAGAACACCCAAATCCCCTTCCACAAATGTTGATTTTAATAGCGAATTACAAATATAATATTTGTTTTTGGGATTATGAGTTCCGAAGTGCAAAACTACACATTTTTCAGTATTAAACTCCATCAGGTTGTCCATAGCCCATTTTTCGATCAATCGCAGATTGGAGTTGAGAGAATCAAAATCTGATTGATTTTTTACAAGGCCCACAAGTTTTGAGTCATCTGCAAATTTTGACAGCCAGATTTTATTGGATACTTGCATATCACTTATATAGATATTAAACAAAACCAGGCCCAGCACTGAGCCCTGAGGGACTCCACTAGTGACTGCACCTGGGTCAGAGAAGTAATCATGTAATACAACTCTCTGAGTTCTATTTGTCAGCTATGCAGAAACCCAGTTAACTAGCTGGTTAGAGAAGCCAAGATTATACATTTTATCAATAAGAATATTGTGGGGGACTTTATCGAAAGCCTTGTTGTAATCCAATAAAATAACGTCTGATTGGTAGTTGTTATCCAGGCCTTGGCTAATATTATTATAAAATGATATTAAGTTGATTGTACAGGAGTGATTGGTTCTAAACCCGTGTTGAGCAGGATCGACAATATTAAATTCAATCATTTCTTTTTCAAGAAATTATTTTATCAGTTTTTCCATAGTTTTACAAATAATCGATGTGAGGCTTATAGGACGGTAACTCTGGACAAGTGATCTACTACCTTTTTTATGGATTGGAGTGACAAATGCAGTTAACCAATCTGAAGGAATTTCCGCATTATGAAGAGATTTATTAAATATTATTTCCAAGGGAAAAGCTAGAGCCTCAGCAGTATCAATTAGGCATTAATCAGGTCTGGACCTGGGCTTGTAGTTTTCTTTAGATTTTTAAGAAGTGGGTAAATATCAGAAGCCTTAATATTGTATGAGTGGGTTAATTTTGACTGGGGTCTAGGACTAGTTTTAAGAAAATGGAGACTTTTATTGGAAAAAACTGAACAGAAATATGCATTGAAAAGATTAAATATCCGAATCTAACTGTATGGGAGTACCATTATGAGTTAGTGGTCCTACCTTGTGAAAATTGCCTTTTTTATTGTTTAAATATGAATACAGTGATTTATAGCCATTTTTTGTATGTGCTAACTTGAATCCAATTTTCATTTTAGCCTATTTAATCATATGTTTGAGTTTCTGTAATTTTTTTTATACTCAATAAGAACTATACTATTACCACTATATTGACTACTTTAAGTTTCCTAAAAAGTGTTTTTTCTTATTAATTTGCAACCTAATAGATTTATTCAGCCATTTTGGTATTCTGCCCTTATTATTGTATTTGTTTTTTATCGGTACATATTTTTGTTCTAATAAATGGATGAAATCTTTTAATAAGGTCCGAGCCTTATTTGTGGAGAGACCCTGAAAAACCCTATCCCACTGAGTATTACTAATTTCTCTACTTATAATGTTAAAATCTGCACTGTCATAGTTTTTATATGTTGATTTGTTTCTAAACTACAATGGGTACCTATTAGGTCAAACAAAATTGAATGATGGTCACTATTTCCTAAGGGGTCCAAAATCTGGATGTTTGAAAGTTTATGACTTATGTTAGAGATAAGGAGATCAAGAATATTAGATCCTCTAGTAGCAGAGGAAATGAGCTGCACTAAACCATTATCTGTTAGTACTGATAGAAATTCAGAATCGCGATTACTATTACCTGAATGAGTGGACCAATCTACGTGAGGCATATTGAAGTCTCCCAATATTATTACATCCCTATAATTAGTAAAATGAGCAGGATCTTTAATCAAAGCTTTCCAGTTTACTATATTACATGAAGGAGAATTATATCAATTACCAATAATTATTTGTGGAAGCCCTTTAGGTTGAACTGATACCCAGCTACTTTAGGAATTGCTTGGAGCTAAAAGCTCAAAGGACAAAATGCTGTATCTTCTCTAACATAGAGACAACCCCCCCTTCTTATCTACTCTATTTTTGTAATAAAGTTTATAACTCATTATTTGTTGACTCCATTGGGAATATGAATCCCATCAGGTTTCTGTTATTGCAATTATAGCCATGTTTAATAATTTACTTTTTGCTTCTAGCTCCGATAGTTTAGTTTATTCAAACATTTCCAGATGGATTCTTTTCTGTTTCCAGTTTTTACATTCATATTCCTAAGCAAGTTTGCATATCCACCCATCTGCCCCCGTCTTAGTTTAAATGTGTTTATACTTCTTGCAAAATATCCTGGGCCAGGATTCTGGTCCCCTGCTTATTAATGTGTAGTCCATCATTACTAAACAGTCTGGAGTTAAAGAAAGTATTAGGAAAATTCCTTTACTTGCGTACACTGATGATTTAGCAATTATTTCCCTATCTAGGTTGGGCTTACAGAGGAGTTTAAACAAAATGGATATCATTAGTAAACAACTGAATATGAAACCTAATCCTCAGAAGACAAAAATATTTGTTTTTGGATCAAAGAAGAAGTATAATAAATTACAACTTGCCGGGTCAACTATTGATTTTGTAAAGGATTTTACATATCTGGAAGTTACATATTCTGCTAATCTAAACTGGAATAAACATATTAAAATAACTACTGAGAAAATGAATAAAACAGCATTGGGTCTAAAAAGATTTAATAATAGATATGATGGAGCTACTGTAGAGCCCATGCTTAAGGCTATAAACGCTAAGGTTATTAATCAGGAACTATATGCTGCAGAGACTTGGGGCTTTGCAGATGTTAAAGAGTTCAATATGGTATTAAACAAAACTTATAAACAGTTACTTGGACTTCCCTATGGAGCACCCAGCCCCTTAGTGAGAACCCAGATAGGGCAGGTAGATACAATAACCTGGATACATATCAGGATAATCCAGTTTTGTTTAAAATTGAATTCAAATACCGATGAAAACATTTTGAATGATGCCCTAAGTGGAAAAAAAAACATGGACAAAAAATAAAAAACAGAACTGGCTACTGAAAGCTTAAAATCTCCTGAGGTATTATAATCTGACACACTTGAATTCCTGGTTAGAAAAATGAATTGATATTAGTACAGCATACTATAAAGTTATAACTGATGTAATTATTAGAAAAGTTAAGGAATCTGATCTGCAGTCAACAAAAAACTTACGAGTCTCTACATGGCTGATTAATAATACTCAAGAACATAACTTATGTTTTATTTTACTTCTCTCCATGACCCAGATCATAGGAAAATCATTACACAATATAGGTTTGAAGTTTTCCCCAGCAACATCCTTGTGGCAAGATACATACGAGATACTGTTGTCTCAGTTAACTGTAACTGTGATGTGAAAGAACCTGAAAATCTACACTATGTAATTTTTATATGTACATGGTACAGGAATTTGAGAACAAAATACTTGAGTGACTTCATTGGTTATTTGGTAATGCCAACAAGATACAATTTAGATTTACTATTTAATTCCGAAAATGTGCAAATTCTAGAGAAATTAGCAATATACTTAACAAAAGTATCTCAACTTAGGAAAACGAAGTATCCTGCATGGGCAACAGTCTGAATACACTATCAACTGTTTAATATGAAGAATATGCACTTTATATTTTAGGAGGGTTTATGATTTGTACCTCTTGTTTTGGATTATGTAACAAATATTATTATTGAGATGGATTTTACGTATAATGTATGTCCTTTGTCTTTTCTATAATGTCTTATCTGTTTGTAATGATAATTTTGTCCACAATAAATTATTACTCCTACTACTAAAGATTTAGCTATGAAAACATAATCTATGCAGAAGAAGCATTTATCCTTTTTATCAAAATGGGTAAATTCTTTTACTTGAGGAAATAGGGTTCTCCAGGAAATCGCCATATCATGGGACATCAAAAACTTATGAATTAATGTAAAATGTTTGTTAAAAAATGAATACTTAGATGTTTTATCCATAACAGGGTTTAAAAGAACATTATACAATGGCAAGAAAGAATTCTGGCCTCCGATTGGTCGGACTGCCCTAGAGACAGTGATGTTATCTGACAATAACATCATTGTATCTAGGACAGGCACAGGTATGGTTGCATAACATTAAAAGGAATTTCTTCCCCTTCAAGCACTATTGAACCTGGCTTTCTGTTCCAGCAAGTCACATCTCCCCCCTACACACACAGCCACCACCACCACACAGAATCTTTTTTTCTCCCATACCACCACACAGAATCTTTTTTGTCCCACATTGCTGCAGTATGTGTGTGCTGATATCCCCCCAAGAATGAGCGGCTTCACTGAAGTTCAGTGAAGTACACACAAAATTAACTGTTTGTCATGGGACAACAGAGCGCAAACCTTGAACACTGCCACAGGTAATTCTGCTTGTCCTGCTCAGCCACTGAAACAACATTTAACAAAAAGTATGCTAAAATAAAAGGCACAGAAAGCTGTAGCTCAACACTGCTTTTCTATCTCCCTTTGAACATCATGTTTATGACAGTGCGTGCTCACTTCAGCGACGTGCTGTACAGGTGCTCCACAGAAAACCTCCAGTTCCTGTTACAGCCCTAACATGCCATACCTTTTTCTGCAGTCCAATCCAATATTTAATAGAAATCAGGTCCTGGCTGTAAAACAGCAGCCCCACACAGAATGATTTTCCCCTTATTTTTCTGCTTCAGTTAGTCTTCCATTCCTAGCTTTTGACAGTGCAAGCTGACTTCAACACCGCACTGCCATCATTCAGTAAGTGGCTTCATGGCTGATGTAAAAAGGGACTCAAGTGTACAAGACAAAAAAAACACAATTGAATCCCCCAGTTCGCAACAACCATGAAGAGAACAGTCAATGGGGGGTAGGGAAAGGGGAAATTGTTTAACCAGGGAAGGCATACTAAGCCAGAGTTTGTTTCCAGGTGCGACCTGGGAGCACAAGGAAGTTAAGTGACTTGCTCAGGGTCACACAGTATGCAAGTTGGGGCTGATGGGATTCAAACCCAGGTCTCCAGGTTTGCAGCTCAGTGCCTCCTACAAACACACAACACTACAAACACACAGTACACAACAGAGTAAACAAGAGAAATGATATGCATGTCAACAGACAGCACCATTCAGGCAGCACCACCACCTATTGGCAAAAACTAAAACTTTGGACATTTTTTTCTACAAGTAGACATCCACACACAAAATTTGAATAACAAATTACAAAAAAGTATTTTTTTTCCTTTTTTTTCTTTTTTCTTTACAAAACAGCCATTGTATAATAGCAATAAGGCACTCCAGGGAGTGTGTTATTATGTAATAATGTCACTTCTCGGGTGATGAAAGCACTCAGACTGCAGCCTTGTGCTCAACCACCTGAGGCGTGAGGTCATTACACAACAACACACACCCAGCCATGCCTTATTGCTTAATTAAAGTCTCCCAAAAGGATGATATTCCTGGCTTGTATTTTTACCAATCATTCTGTAATTCCTGCTAAAAATTCAGAGTATTCAGTAAATGGAGCATACATAGATCCTGTTGTTAGTATTTTATTTTCACTAGGAGAATCCTTCCTAAAATAGTACATTGAGAGGATTTTCTTATTAATATGGTCACTCCGGGGGGTGTGGCTAGCTAGCCAGCCGATTGGACACACTTCCAGAGAGCTCCCTTCACAGCACACATAATTAATTAATTTTAGATAGATTCTTCATCTAATCTGTCCATTTGAAAATTTTTATTGGATTTCTGGTGCTTGGCGGATCTCGGTGATACCAAATTCGTTCAAATGGGGAGGAAAAATGCAGACTATAAGACTAATTTCTTTGCCCCAAGTGGCAGGGCCTCTAAATCCCCATCTGCTCCTGCAAACCTCCTGACAACGGAAGCTACGAGTGGAGAGACTGGCCCGGCTACGCTAGAGTTTGTGCAACTGGCAGTACTGAATCTGACCAGAACCATTCAGCAGATGGATGAAACAATGGACGGGTATAATACCCGCTTGTTACAAGTAGGACAGAAACTGGATGGCCTTATGGAGACAACATACAATGCTGAAAAATCTTCACAACGGGCCCAGGCTACTGCCACTACCTGTGTAAAGGAGCAGGTTTTGCTCCGTTCTTGACTAGAGCATCTAGAAAACATCACTCGTGCTGCTAATGTCCAGATTCTAGGGCTACCCGAGGGCATAGAAGGAAATGACCTACCTATCTATTTATGTACTTGGCTATTGGAGATCCTTGGACTGGACTTAGCAGACCAAATCGTACGAGCCTACAGGATTAATGTCCGGAGACAGATGTCCACAGAAGGGGCTAGAACCATAATGCTGATCACTACCTCTGTGTCAGTGAGAGATCGTATCCTCCGGGCAGTTCGGCAACAACGTAAGGTCAAGGTGGACAGCTCGAGAATACTGTTTTTTCCAGACCTTTCCTACTCTACATGTATGAAGAGGAAGGCTTTCGATGTGGTCAGGAGGCACCTAAGGGCCCTGGAGGTTCCCAATAACTTATTAATGCCGGCTCAACTCCATGTTACGGAACCTAAAGAGGCTATGAAACTGCTTGAAAAGCTCGAAGCCGAGAGGGCAGCTCAGGAGGGAGACCTTTCTTCAGAATCCAAAGCGGAGGACACTTGAAAATGAAACAGAAATGGCTGAGTCTAACCATATTTCATTAAATTAATGTAACAGTCTATTCTTACTGTTTAAAGGAACTACGTAGCCTCTCTGCATAGTCGAAGACAGGCCTGAATGGACAGCCCGACTGTCCAAAGTTTTAAAGAATCTTTAAAGACTCACCTCTTTAGCAAAGCATATAATGATTTTTAATATTGTTGTTTATTTTATTTTAATTATTTTATCTAGTATTGTACAGGCGCCTTGGTTTTAGAAAGGCGCCTTATATAAATAAATAAAGATTGAGATTGAGATTGAATATCTCACTTAAAAGGCTTAATTACTTTGAAAGTTAATTGATCAGGACATATCAGGATTCTTTATTTTTTCCCTGAAGTTGAACTTTTTGAGTTGCCCTTAATAAACAAAGTTGGACAGACCCTAGAATTCTTGACAGAGATATAAGCATTTTCTTTGGAAATGAATATTTTGTACATTCTCTTTTCTCTTAAATTTGTTCTTTTTTATCTTTCTTTTTTCTAGGTGCTGTGGGAGCATACTGGGAAGTATTATTGGAGTATTTAAAGCTAAGGGTTAATTATCAATTAAAGGTGTGTTAGCCTGTTTTTTTTTTTCTAATTGAATACATTAAGTGCTATTTTGATATTAAGAGCATTGATAGCTTATGGCCATTTGATATCTAGATATTGTTGAACTAGTTAGCTTATAGCTACATGGAATTCCCCCTGATCTTGTACTAAATGTGGTTCACAAATTCGAATATCTTTTTAATGATGTTTGCCTTATGAAGTATAACACTGTACAGCTTCCAACAGTGTAATGTATTTGCATAAACTCTATAAATAAAAAGTAAAAAAAAAAATATGGTCACCCCTGCACTTTTCCTTGTGCCTTCTGAAAATACATTGGAAATGCATGTTCTACTTAATTTCATTACCTCAGATTTATCCAAATGCACCTCTTGTAATGTAATACAATCAGCTTTAGTTTTATTAATGTAATTCAAAATTCTTATTCACTTGATAGGTGAATGAATTCCATTTACATTTAGGGAAGCACAACTAAAAGATATCATGTTGGTAGACATAATACATCTGATATGAATTGATCGTAGCCTCATTAGACCACTAGCCTGTAACCCCACACATTTATCCTGGGTCTCCATGGTAGGCCCTCTCCTCCATCCCTCCCATTCTTTTTCCCATCCTGCCCCCCAACCTTCCCCATACCAAAAAAGAAAATAAAGAATGCAGAAAAGATATTTTTCTAAATCTCCCCTTGTTGTCCATAGGGATTGCTGTTTACTCCCCTTTGCTAACCTCCAATATCCTCCCACTCTTGCCACTACACCTTCACAGTAACCAGACAACTTAAATGCTTCGTAAAAATCCTTGTCCTCCTTACTCCTTGTTTATCATACCATAGGCCTTGGTTGTCTGTTACCTCTTAGTAAAAAGGGGCATGCCCTTAAAGTTCCAAGAGGGAAAAAAAACCCTCTGATATAAAGTCTGCTTGCTACAGCAAGGAGAGGAAGGCTTATGTTTTTCTTTCTTTTTTCCCACCTCTTTCCCTTTTTAAATTTGAATAATCCTAAAACAGGTACCTGCAATCACACAATCCCTGAAAACTTATATCCACAAGCTGCAGTAAGTTTAAGTAAATTTCCCTAATTTGTCCTGAAGGTCTTTTTCAGCTTCTTCAGAAGAATCATATGTATGCCTGACTCCGTTAATGATTACCCACATTCGCACAGGGTAAATCATGGTTGCTTTTAAGCCACTGGACCATAACTTGTTTCTTACTGAATCAAATTTTCTATGTTCTTGCAGCAAGTCTGGCAACAAATCACTGTAAATAGAAACAGAAGCATCCATGAAATTTAGTCTCTTTTTCCTGTAAATGCTGTACATTAGATTTTTGTCCTCAGTTCTGAAAAATTTGGTTATAAAGGGTCTAGGCGGACCCTGTGGATTAAGGCAAGGCAAGGCAAAGTTTATTTCTTTGGTGCTCATTCCCGGAGGCTCTGGGCACCTTACATAAAATTATAAAATAGAAATAAAACATACAACAAGTGGGCCCAGCCCAGTGGCACTGAGGGTTGAGGCACTGGACGCCACACCTTGTGCCACAATAGCGACCCGAGTTCGGGAGCGAGCTTGGGTGCCGGGGGCCGGCAGAGGAGGGATTGGATTGAGTGCCTGCAGGGCTGCTCTCCTATCCCAGGGGAAGGGCATTGGGGGAACTCGGTGCTCCAGCAGCCCCTGGTGGAGCTCGGGGGTGTCGCAAAAGCACGGACAGCACATAACAGCATGCCTGATGCTGGCAGGGTTGCCGTGTGCCAAGTGTTGGGGGTGCACACACGGGGGGGTAGGGAGTGTAGAACAAAGGAAAACCCCAGCTCAATGGGATAGGCGATGGCACCTTTCCTCCATGCCCAGCACCAGGTTTGTCTCGGCTGGCCTCGCTACTCCTCCACCCAGGCCCCACCTGCAAGCTGGAGTCTGCCTTTCAAGAGATCCCAAGGAAGGAGTTGGGCTACCCTCCCCGGGCGGGTCAAACCAGGGGTGCTGGCTGTGGGGGAAGAGAGAGGAGGCACAGACCGTAGAGAATGTCAGGCGGTGAGGCACAAAGATATGGTTGCCTGAGAGAGTTCCCACGAGCCGTGCCCGGAGGGAAAAAGATTAAAAATAAAAAAATACAACAAGTGCGTAAAACACAATAAAACAAAGAAACGGCTATAAGATCAATAAATAATTCAATACAGCAGACTATATATTATGCTTAAATAACTATGTCTGGGAATAACAGTAAAAAAAGATGGGTCTTTAGGCAGTCCTTAAACACCTCGACTGAAGGGACCTCCCTGATGGCTGGAGGAAGCAAATTCCACAGGACAGGGCCAGCAATGCTAAAAGCCCTGTCGCCGGTGGTCTTAAGCCTCATCCTGGGAATTGCCAGGAGGCCCCTAGAGGAGGAACAGAGGGAGCAGACTGGGGCAGCAGGTGTTCGGAGATCAGACAGATAGTCAGGGCCTAGTCCATGTAGGGCCTTAAAGGTGAGTAAACCCACCTTGAAGATAACCCCCCACCTGACCGGCAGACAGTGAAGTTCATGCAGCACCAGGGTTACATGAGAGAACCTCAAAATGCCGGTCAGCAACTTGGCAGCTGTGTTCTGCAGCAGCTGCAGCTGGCAGAGGGTACCTCCCGAGACCCCGAAGTAAAGGGTGTTACAGCAATCAGGCCTGGATGTTACAAAGGCATGGACTAGAGTGGGCAGGTCCTCAGGCAGACCTAGAGGCTTGATCCTAGCAATATTCCTCAAGTGTTAAAACCCACTTTGGACAACAGAGGACACCTGAGATTCAAATGTCAATCCGTCATCCAGGAACACACCAAGATCTCACACCCTAGAGGAAGCCATCAATGTTGTTGGCCCTAGGAAAAGTCCAGTTGCCGCCCCAGAGGTGTTCCTATTACAACTTCAGCCTGCTCCCACTACCAGACCCTCCATCTTGTCAGGGTTCCATCACAATCAGCTGGAGGACATCCAGTCACTGATCTTGGCCAGGCAGGTGTTAAACACATCCACGTCAGATGTTCCAGGGACTAAGGGCAAATACAATTGGGTATCATTTGCATAGCAGTGAAAACCCACATTGTGGTTCATAAATATGAAGGGGCTAACAAATCATGGCCTCGATGGATGACACCGAGTGTGCTGAAATCAATCAATAAGAAAAATAAAACATACAGTAATGCTAAGAAGAGTGGCAATAGCAAATGCTGGGTCACTCATAAGAAGCTCCTAAAAAAAAATCTAAATTAAGCATTACAAATGCTAAGCAAAAACATGAGCTCATGCTTGCCCGTAGGGTGCAAGACAATTGTAAATCCTTCGACACCTACATTAACAACTGGAGGGGGGAAAGCAAAACCATCGGACCCCTCAAAGGCTCAGATGGCAATATGGTTACAGATAACCTTATAATGGCTGAGCAGTATAATAGATTCTTTACTTCAGTCTTTAATAAAAAGACATACCCCAGCACAAAACATATTGACCAACCTGCCAACACAAGCCCCCACTTTAAAAGAGAGGACATGCTAAAGAGACTTCAGAGCATAGGTCAGAATAAATCGCAAGGCCCAGATGGACTACATCCTAGAATTATTAAGGAACTGGCAGAGCTATTAGTAGGCCTGATCACAGCCATTTACTGAAAGTCACTGGATGAAGGTGTGGTCCTAGAGGCCTGGAGACAGGTGGTCATGGTGCCAGTCCACAAAAAGGGTCCCAAACATAAGGTGGAAAACTATAGGCCTATTAGTTAACAGCAGTTCTTGGTAAGATTCTAGAAGGCATTAAGTACCATATAACTAACCAACTTAGGTCAACAAATGCCTTAGATTGTACTCAGCATGGATTTACCCAGGGCAGGTCATGTCAGACCAACCTATTGGAATTTTACGGCAGGGTCAGCAAAGCCTTGGATGATAGGCACTCTGTGGATGTCATTTTCTCAGACTTCTCTAAAGCATTTGACAAAGCCCCAGACGAGGAGCTTGTCGACGCCCTAATAGAACACGGAATCACTGGCAAAATATCCAGTTGGATAGAAGCCTGGCTTTCAGACAGGAAACAAAACGTTAGTGTTAAAGGGACACACTCCAACTGGACAGAAGTGACCAGTGGGGTGCCACAGGGATCAGTACTTGGCCTCTGTCTGTTCAATATTTACATTTCTTCAATGAGTACTGCTACAGGTGTATGGCTATACAAATTTGCAGACGATACAAGGATAGGGCACATCATGGACGCCCGGGAGGATGCAGACACCCTTCAATTAGCATTAAGAGATCTGGAGACCTGGGCAGTTGACAAAAAAATGACATTCAATACAGATAAGTGCAGTGTAATGCACTTTGGGAAAAAGAACGGTCAGGTGAACTACTCACTAGGTGGGTAGTTACTCAACAAAGTTGAGGATGAAAGAGACCTGGGTATCAGGATAAGCAATGACCTGAGTTTTAAGTCACAATGTAACCAGATTGTTAAAAAAGCTAGTAGTACAGCACACTGCATAAATAAACATATCAAGTGCAAGAATGAAGATGTTCTGCTACCTCTCTATACATCATTGGTGAGACCACATGTAGAGTACTGTGCCCAGTTCTGGTCTCCTGGTGGCAGAAGGGAAATTCGAGCCTCGGAGAGAGTTCAGAGAAGGGCAACATGCAGGATCACCAAGGTACAGGGACTGGACTACCAAGCAAGGGTTGTACTCATTGGAATTTAGGCGCTTGAGGGGGGATATGTGTCTGTTGTACAGAGCGCTCACAGACCTGCAGTTGAAGGAAATCTTGGGTCTTGAGTTTAAGGATAAAATCCATAGTACTAGATCACATCCCCTACAAATTGAAGTTGGAAGCTTCAATACTACCAAAAGGATGCAGTGGTTCTCCATTAGGGTATTAAAAATCTGGAATGAGCTCCCAATAGAAGTAGTGGCCAGTGGTAGTATGTCTAGCTTTAAGTCACAATTGGATGCACACTTAATCACAAACAATATTTCGGGATACCACTGATAATTTAGCTAGCTATAATGAACTTCGGTCTAAATAAAGCTCTAAATAACCTATGATACCTATGATTGTATTTCCTAATAAGCTCACCTAGGGGCAGCATATACACTGTGAACAACACTGGCGACAAGATTGATCCCTGAGGTACTCTGCACAACAGGAGCTTTGGGGAGGAGAAGAAATTCCCCATCACTACCCATTGCTTCCTGTCAGTGAGATAGAACTCAAAACAGTGGATGACAGTGCCGGCAAGCCCACAACATGGTCAACAGTGTCAAAAGCTGAAGAGAGATCAAGGAGAATGAGAACTGACCCATCTCCTCTATCTCTCACACTAAGGGGTTCATTGTGCACCCGAACTATCATTGTTTCTGTGCTATGCCCAGCTCGGAAATCAGACTGGAATGACTCATAGATATCAAAAGTCACAAGGTGCTCCTCAAGCTGTTGCGCCACAATCTTCTCAACAACCTTTCCCAAAAATGGAAGGTTGGAGATGGGTCGGTAATTTGTCAAGATGTTTGGATCAAGAGATGGTTTCTTCAGAAGAGGCCTTACCAGATCCTCTTTTAAGGAATCCAGAAAGACCCCCTCAGACAACGAGCACCCAACAATCAGGGCGAACACCAGGCCAACGGAATCAACGCATCCCATTAAGAAACATGTTGGCACCGGGTCCAGTTCACAATATGGGTGCTACCATTTCAAGGCAACCTCAATGACCTCAACCACCTCTACCAGGTTAAACTCTCCCCAGACAGGCAGGGTGCCTCTGCTACCTCCAAGGTGATCACTGCGAGTCATAAAACAACTCACTGGCAGGATTCCCTGCTGGATAGAGGACACTCTGTCAGTGAAGAACCGAGCAAACTCATCACACAAAGTGACATAAAAAAAAATTTCGGTTGCAGACAGACTGGATGTAACAGCCTATCTACAGTCCGCAAAAGTACCGCTGGTCGATTCTTCCCGGCAGCAATCTCTCTGAACAGGAACTCTGCCTTCTTATGGTTGATTGCCCCCTGGTACTCATGATAGTGGGTACGCAGGTCTAGCTTGTCCTCCTCCAGCCCAGCCCTACACCAGCCACGCTCCAACTTCAGACCCCTAATCTTCATCACCTTGAGCTCTCCATCAAACCAAGGGAGACCTCAAGTAAGAAGATTTGGGTCATGCACAGATTGGTGCAAGTGCATCAAGTGCCGCGGACATCACCTTGTCATACGTGGCAACCGCCACACTCATGCCATTCGCACATGCAGCATCTACACTAGATAGATTAGCCACCACCAGAAATCCCTCTGGGGACATTCCCCTTAAAGGGTGGTAGCTGACCATCTCAACAGGGGGAGGGCACTCGAGGGGAGCCCCAAATGAGAACCTCACCATGCAATGATCAGACCAAATGACCTGATCAATCTTGAGGTTACATACCTCAAGCAAGAACACCAGGTCCAGCATGTGGTCACCGTGGTGAGTCATGGAAGTAACCTCTTGTGTCAGGCCCAGAGATGATATCATCTGGAGGAGACTGGAGCCAAGCCTAGAGGACTCGTCGTCAGCCCAGGCGTTGAAGTCCCCCAGCACAAAACATCTGGGGGACTGCAATACCTCACCGACAATGAGATCCACCACCTCCTGCAGGAACTCTCCCCCCACCCCAGGAGGGTGGTAAATAAGGAGGATCCTGAAGCCTACACCCGGATCCCCATGTACTGCTACACATTCAAAGGACCTGGTAGTTCCCACCGGGTGCACAGTGAAGCCCAGGTCAGATCTAAAGCAGATGGCCACTCCCCTGCTCCTGCGTTCCACACTAGGGCAGGGCACTACAGAGTACCTGGGGGGACAGCTACCTCCAAAAGTGGCCCGGCATCATCGCTCACCCAGGTCTCCATGATGCAAGCTAGATCAACCACAGAAATAAAGTCCACCATAACTGCAGTCTTGTTTCTGATCAATCTAGCATTGCAAAGCACCACCCTAAGGGGACTAGTAGATGCTGCAGCCCTTCTGGCTATCTGCCCACTCGGTCTGATGGGACCCCTGGGGATGGGAACCAAACACATCTGGCCTCTCTCCAGGGCATTTTCTGCACCTAACCACCCCTATCCCACTCACCTCCATCAAGCCTACTGCATCCCACTACAGCCAACCATACCTGCTCCTCTGGATCCTGACCACGTCAGTGCCTCGCTGTCATTGCTGAAACAGGGAGGTCAGTGAAGAGCTGGAGGTCGTGTAACAGGGAAGCCTCGTAGGCTATTCATGCCTGCTCAAGTCCCTTGCACATCCCAGACAACTTTAACAAACCTATCTATTCCACGAGTCCAAAATTTTAATTAAAAAAGAAAACAGTAATAATCTAACCAATCACACTCACATACGCACCTAATACATATACTATGCTACACACACACCACAAACACATGCACTACTAAAGCAGCTTAAATCACCCACCCACCACCCCTCAATTTCTTTATATTAATCCTACCCCACTATCCCATAACACACTCAATATACTAATAACTTTATATCGAGAACAGCAGAAAATTCCTTTATGCTACAGGAGAAGAAATAGGAGTGTTTACGTCCCAAATTCACAGAGATAATGAACAATTCAGTCAGTGTTTTGTCCTTTTTTCAGTGATGAGGACCTCATATATCAAACCAATCTGCCTACTCTCACTAGCAAGTCCAGTTCAAGTTCAGGGAGAAAACCACCTTCTTGGCTCCCCAAGAGCTCGACTCACTGGCCGACAAAGTCCAATTCAGCCAGTCAAGATGGAGGAAACAAACCCAAATAATATCAGCAACTAAGCAATGAGCCAGACAAGTCTCTCAAAGAAAACTTACACCTCTGTTTCTTTGCTTCTCCACCTCTCTTCTTATTTGGCCTATACAGCCAAATACCAGAAGGCTTTGTGGAATTCGGTTCTGGCCATTGCTCAATCGGAGTCTGAGTCTATAGTCCAGGACTTCATTGAAACTGCTAAGACTGCCCTGGAAGCAACTAAGTACCAGTTCCATATGGCAGATGATAACAACGATGCTACTTCTAGAGTTATGGCCCAGGCCATTTCTCTCAGGTTTGCCTCAGAATTGAGGAAATGCTTAGACGGCCACCCCCCACCCCCATTAGCCACCTTATGAAGTTTGCAGGTTAGTTCCACCTGCACATAAATATAAATTCTATTTGCTATTCTAATGATTGACCATTATACAATACTGAGAAAGTGGATATTTATTATACACATTCTTATTTACAGAATAAGCTCTACAGTCTGAAGAAGGAATCTTTATTCCGAAACATTACTGGAATGCCATTTGATGGAGCTTTTGAGAAATAGTGGAATGACATTTTGGTGAAATTTTTGAAAATGGAACTTTGATGGAGTTTTTGAAAGGAATCGTTTATGACATTAGGATAATAAAATAATGTTTGCATTATAAATAGCTTTGGTTGTTTGTGGTTGAGACAGGTTTTTTTAATATAATATTGCCTGGCTGAGAACCACCAATTTGACACAGGATACCCAGTCTAAAGCTCTGGATTTTCCCTGTGACAAGAATCTTCTGTTCAACTCCAGGACAGAAGAGTACATGAAAAAAGTGGATGAGTATTAGTCCACCTGCCAGAGCAATACTACTAAGCAAAGGGCTATCACCCAAAAGTCTCAGCCCAAGGCAGACATAGGAAGAGATATTTTCCCAAGCCCTATTACCCCATCCTCTCCCTCAGTACGACTACTCTCAGACAAGAGGGTACTATAGGGGAAGGGGCAGAAGAGGCCAAAAAAAAACTGGCCACCTCCCAGGCCCCTGCTTCTCAGTCTAAGCCCTGACTTCAATGCTTTGGTTGCCTCCTCTACACCAGTAGGGGACAGGCTCTCTCACTACCTCCAAGCTTGGACCCACACAACTTCAGACAAGTGGGTCTTGGAGATAGTGGGAAAGGACCCGGCCTCTTCACATCAAAAAGATGCCAGCTTTAAGGGGTTATCTGTCTTCAAAACCTCTAACCCCATCAGAAAAACTCCTGCTGGAGCTGGAAGTCAACAAACTTCTGGCATCAAAGGTGGTAGAAAGGGTACCAGCCTTGCAGAAAAACAAAGGCCTTTACTCCATGTACTTCCTCACCCAAAAGAAAAGCTAGGAGTAGCAACCTATCCTAGACCTCCGGTATCTCAATAGACACCTACTGAAACTAAAATTCAGGATGGTGACACTAAAAATGGTCATTCAGTCTCTGCAACAGGGAGATCGGCTAGTCTCTATGGATCTCAAGGATGCCTATTTTCACATCTCTATAAGGCAGTCCCACAGAAAATTCCTGAGGTTCAGGCTTCCTTCAGGGCATTACCAATTCGCAGCCATGCCCTTCGGCTCTAACATCTGTGCCAATGGTATTTACCAAATGTCTGGCTGTCATGGCAGCACATCTCAGAAAATGGAGTTTCAGTGTATCCCTATCTGGACGACTGGCTGATTGTTGGTAAAACTCCAGGTCAGGTCCAGGAATTCCTGTCGATCACAAAAAGCACTCTGCTCTCTCTGGGTTTCCTCATAAACCTAAATAAATCTTACTTAGAACCAACCCAGCTTCTAACATTTATAGGGGCACAGTTGGACATAAAGCAGAGCAGGGCCTTCTTGCCACCAGACAGAATTCAGAATTTCCTAGCAGTGGCAAACGCTTTCACCCTGGGCCAACCAAGGCCGGCCAGACACTTCCTAAAACTCCTGGGACACATGGCATCCATGACTGCTGTAGTACCAGGAGTCAGGTACAGGATGAGGGACATACATTATCACCTATGCTCCCACTGGTCCCAAAAGAGCAATGCTCTGTCCACACTTGTACCAGTCATACAGAACCTTCTTCAAGCTCTGTGCTGGTGGAAGGACAGTGCCAACCTGTCTGTAGGTGTTCCCTTGCAGATCTCCCCTCCTACAAAAATCATCACTATAGATGCTTCCCTGCTAGGATGGGGACCGCATCTGGACAATTCCTCTGTCAGTGGCACTTGGAACCCAAAGGAGTCAAGATCACACATCAGTCTTCTGGAACTCAGGGCCATTTATCTGGCACTAAAATCTTTTGTTCCTCACATCAAAGCCACTTGGTGCAGGTCTGGACAGACAACACCACTGCCATGTTCTACATAAACAAACAGGGTGGCACAAAACCGGGAGTCCTCTGTACAGAGGAAATGAAGATTTGGACCTTGGCATATTCCCTAGAGGTGACTCTATCAGCCATTCACCTTCCCAGCAAACACAACACCTTGGCAGATGCTCTCAGCTGCATAAGTCAGTGAGTGGTGCCTCAACAAGCAGCTACTAGCCACAGTGTTCAGGAGATGGGGGACCCCAGAAATAGATCTGTTTGCTGCACCCCTCAATCACCAGCAACCTCTCTTCTGCTGCAGACCTAGGATCTCTCCAAACAGATGCCCTGGTGTTGGATTGGTCAGGGAAGTTCCTTATGCCTTCCCTCCATTTCCTCTCATTTTCAAGGTCCTGCTGAAACTCAGGCTTCAACCAGAACTAATGATTCTGGTGGCTCCAGATTGGCCAATGCAAGTTTGGTACCCCTGCTGTTAACTCTTTTCCACAGCAGGACCATTCATCCTTCCCATAGCCACTCACTCCTGACCCTTCCCCACTCAGGGGTGACCTTCCCAGACCTGCAGTCTCTTTACCTCAAAGTTTGGCTCTTGAGGAATTGGAGTTTCCTGCTTCTCAGTACTCAGCACAGGTCCTTAAAATACTGAGGATGGCAAAGAAGCCTAACACGAAAAAGACATATGCAGCCAAATCGAAGAGATTTTACATCTAGTGTAAGGGCAAGAGGACTAGTACTTTATCAGCCTCTGGCACCACTCTGTTGGACTAGCTGGTTCATCTCCAGCCCTCAGGCCCTCTTCACTCAAATTGCATCTGGCTGTTGTTTCTACCTACCTTTCTGTAGGAAAGCTGAAATCTGTTTACTCCCACAAAGTGTTTAAACAGTTTTTTAAAGGCCTGTCACACCTTCAGCCTCCTGTTAGGGAACCTGTTTCCCCTTGGAGCCTAAATGTTTGTATAGCCAAGCTCATGGAGTCTCCTTTTGAGCCCATGGCTATGGCCCACCTCAAGTTTGTTACCTGGAAGGCTGTCTTTCTGGTAGCCATTACTTCTGCTAGGAGGATTTCAGAGCTGCAAGCTCTCTGTACTGAGCCCAACTATATTATCCCCTACAGGAATACGGTTGAGTTCAGGACAAACAGAAAGTTTTTGGCCGATGTGGTGTCTGAGTTCCACCTTAACCAGTCCATTATCCTACCAGTGTTCTTTACTGAAACGTCCACTCCTGGGGAACAAAAACTCCACAGCCTGGATGTTAAAAGAGCTCTGTTCCACTATTTGGAACACACTAAACAGATCAAGGGTTCTTCCACCCAACTATTCCTTACCTACGGTGAGCAGAATAGCGAACTGAATCTGAGAAGGACACAATAGGTACATTTCTGGGTAATATTCACTTAAACACTTGGCCTGCTGCAAGCAGGTGAGAGAAGAGGAAACAGGCGCATCACGCGTCTTGGAGAACTGCATGAATATCGTCGTCAAGGCGCGATCATACTGTCAATAGGGTCAATCGACTTACGGCCTCATTATTAAAAGCATTGATGGAGGGGCATAGCCAGTGAAATAAAACAAATATGGACTTACTAAATACAGGACAGTGTTTAAGCAGTGAATGCAGTAAATGCCAAATGCTCTTACTGGGTGAGTGTAAAATTGACTTTACTTGCGCAAAGTGTGAATTAATAGAAGTACTACAGACTGAAATTTTAGCACTATGCAACAGATTAAAAACACTAGCCGACACCAGCAGCCTAGAAGACTATATAGATACTGTAGCTGAGGAGGTAGGATCTAGCATTACTCAGGTTGTTACAAGTCCCATTAAAACCTTACAAGTATCAACATCATATGTTGCGGAGAAGGAAGAGGAGTGATGTAACGTCCCCCAGAATAACAGGAAAGGTAGACGGAATTTTGGGGGGTTATCAAATGTACTGACACCTAATAGGTTTAGCCTCCTAACACACAATGTCATTACTGAACAGGAGATTCAACAACCTAACCAGCAGATTCACATTATGGGCCCCAATCTGGTCTGCCCAGAAAATCAGGCAGAATAGGTTGATACATTACACAGTACATTTCAAAGAGACGTCTTGGTAATCGGAGACTCTATGGTAAAATATACTGATTCAGTATTATGCAAACACAGGAATACCACAACTACAGTCAGTGTATTACCGGGTGTGGGGATTTCAGATATTAGACATCTTATACCTGGTCTCCTTGAACACACTGTACAACCATTGGTGTTGTTACATGTAGGTATTAACGATGTGAGTAAGAGAAAAATGCTAGACATCCAAAGGGATTTTGAGTATGTAGGTGCAGATCTAAAAGCTAGAGGCTGTAACCTGATTATTTCAGGCATTATCCCAAGCCCTGGGGTTAACTTCAAAAAAAGATTGGGAATTAAGAGCTTAAATGGGTGGTTGAAGAGGTGGTGCCTTAGAGAGAATTATGATTGTTTAGAAAATTAGGACAACTTCTACGACACAAGGCTGTTTGCATTAGATGGTATTCATTTAAATAGGCAAGGAAAACGCCTTTTCTCACAAATATTAAAATGGAAAATCGATAAATCTTTAAACTTCCAGAATGGGGGGATGGGAGATGTATATCTCAAACATCAACAAAACTGGGGCCAGTACAGTTAGAACACTGGAGTTGTCTCTTAATAAATGCAAGAAGTCTTAACAACAAACTAGATGAACTGGTGTTTACTTTAAATAATAATCATATCAGTTTGTGTGCCATTACAGAAACATGGTGGAAACAGGATGACTCCTGGGATAAACAAATTCCTGGTTTTGTTCTCTATCATAGAGATAGGTCACTTCAAAAGGGCGGGGGTGTTGCCCTATATATAGCTGACCACATTATATCAGAAAGTGTAGACACCCTTAAATATGATACAGCCGAACTGATCTGGGTTAAGTTACCCCCTCCATATGCCAAAAATAAGCGTGGGTGTTGTATACAGGCCACCATCTAGCTCACAGTCAGATGACCTTAAATTACTAGAATGTATACCAAATTTCACTCAGGCTGGAAATTCCCTGTTATTAGGTGACTTTAATCTCCCAGGGTTGAGTTGGGACCCCCCACAAGCTGAATCACCAAATGAGCAAAGATTCCTCAAGTCCTTTTTATTAAATGGTTTAGAACAGTATGTTAAAGACCAAACTCAGGGTTCTCATACTTTGGATTTGGTACTTAGTAATTTGGAATATGATATTCAGGACTGTAGGGCTTATACCCCCTAGGTTCCAGCGACCATAATATGGTGGAATTTAGTATCAGCAAGGTTACAACTAAGACGGCTAGTAGGACAGTGGTATATAATTTTAGTAGGGCTAATTTTAACAATATACTGTAAGCGAACATTTAGCATCTTGGGATTGGCAGACAGATTTAAGCGGACTGAAGTTACAACATATGTGGGACATATTAAGTAATAAAATTAAATCTCTTGTACAAGAGTTTATCCCTAGTTTTAAGAAGACTATAATATCCCCCCAAAACACCCTGGTTTACTTCAACAATAGTTAAAAACATTAAAGGCAAAAATAAGGCATATAGTAATGCTAAGAAAAGTGGGCAGCCAGAAAGCTGGGAAGAATATAGACTTGAACTTACAAAATGCAGGTTAAGAATACGTAAAGCAAAAGAAGATTACGAATATAAATTAGCAACTAAAGTTCAAAACAACTATAAATCTTTTTTTTCCTATATAAACAACAAAAAGGGTGTAAACAAGTCAATAGAGCCCCTAAAGCAATCAAATGGCGAATTAATATTAGATAATAAGGATATGGCATGCCATTATAACACTTATTTTGCTTCAGTGTATAATCCAAAAACTCATAATACGTTGAAGCATCAGGCTAAGGATGTAGGTCCATCACTTATAATTGAGGTTAAAGACGTGAGAGACAGGCTAAAAGCCTTGGATCAGAATAAAGCCCAGGGGCCCGATGGCCTTCACCCCAGGGTGCTAAAGGAGCTGGCCAATTTATTGGCAGTCCCTGTAGCTTATTTATTTCAACACTCTATAGACGAGGCAGAAGTTCTGGAAGAATGGAGGCAGGTGGAAGTTATTCCCACATATAAAAAAGGGTCTAGACAGGAAGCATCTAACTACAGACCTATTAGCCTGACATCAATATTGGGGAAAATCTTAGAAGCTGTTATCAAAACTTATATTACTAATATGTTAACTACGTGAGGAGATTTTGATCATAACCAACATGGTTTTAGGAAGGGTAGGTCCTGTCAGACAAATTTGTTGGAGTTTTATGGCAGGGTAAATCAAGCACTTGATTCTCGGAATGAAGTGGATGTTATCTTTCTGGACTATTCAAAGGCATTATATAAGGTTCCACATGGCCTTCTGATTGAGGCCTTAATCAAGCATGGTATACACGCAAATATCTCTCTCTGGATTGAAAACTGGCTATCAGATTGGAAACAGAGAGTTTCAGTGAGGGGGTCCCTGTCAGATTGGGCAGAGGTGACTAGTGGGGTCCCTCAGGACTTGGTTTGGGGCCCTTGCCTTTTCAATGTATATATATCAACCATGCAAACTTCGACACAAGTATGGTTGTCTAAATTTGCAGATGACACTAGGATAAGCTTTAAGATAAATTCCAAGGAGGATGCGGATATTTTACAATTAGCATTAAAAGAACTTGAACATTGGGCAGTAAGTAACAATTCTACTTTCAATACTGACAAATGTTGGGTTATGCATTTAGGGAAACATAACAGCCATTATAAATATAATTTAAATGGAGTGGAGTTACAAGGGACAACAGAGGAAAAGGATTTGTGCATTTATATTACCAGTGATTTAGTTTCATGACTCACTGTAATCATATTATTAGAAAAGCTAGTGGACTTTTGCACTGTATAAATAAGCACATTAAAAGTAAAGATAGATTAGTGGTGATGCCACTGTACAAGGCATTGGTCTGCCCACATCTGGAGTACTGTGCCCAATTTTGGTCACCAGGGGGTAAATTGGCTATAAAATCCCTTGAGCGAGTACAAAGAAGGGCAACTAGGCATGTGGCAGGCCTAGATGGGCTATGTTATCAGCAGAGATTACAGGAACTAGGTCTCTACTCACTGGAGTTCCGTAGGCTCCGTGGTGATATGTGTATGGTATATAGAGCACTTTTGGATGATGACTTATGGCCAAAACTAGGACTTGAGTTAAGGATACAGCTACATGACACTGGGACACATCCAATTCAAATTAAGGTCAGTACTTATTGTACAAATACCAGGAAAAATTGGTTTAGTAAAAGGGTAACCAGAATTTGGAATGGTCTGCCAATAGAGGTGGTGGCAAGTTTGAACATGACAGAATTTAAGAAAACACTAGATGACTTCTTGATTACACAAGGTATTACGGGTTATTAACATGGCAGGCCGCAATGGACTTCAGTCTTCTTGGCCTTGTATTTACCTATGAAACCTATGAGGTAGACCAGCCACCAAGAGAACTATTTCTCATTGGATAGTCTCTTGCATTTGCTTCTGTTATAACAAAGCTGGCAAAGAACCTCCCGAGGACCACAAAGCCCACTCTACCAGGGGCATGGCTACCTCAGTGGCAGCTGCTAGGGACATCTCTTTGCTGGATGTCTGCAAAGCAGCCACTTGGAAGACTGTACACACATTCTCTAAACATTACTGCCTAGATGTACAGTCTAGATCCGATGCCAAATTTGGAAGGGCGGTGCTGCACAGCCTCTTTTCTAAGTAGATGCGCTGCCCTCCTCCCAACTACACTGATGCTAAAGGACCCCAGGGGTAAGAAGAAAAAATTACTCACCGTAGTAATCTTCTTTCTTCCAAGGTGTTCTTTAGCATCAGTAAGCTCCCTCCCTTACTCCCCTGACAATCTGACTTCAGAGGTCTCTGCCTTTGTCTTCTACCAAATGTGCTAGGTTTCCTTTTGGAACTTCATTTTAAGCAAAGTTTCTCTGGTTTATTGTTGTACATGCTTTTTGCATGATTTTTAATTCCTGTTGGTTCACAACTTCAGGCATATGCCCATTTATCTTTGAAAAAATTCTGGTGCCTTTTCAAGCAGTCTCTCCTCAGCACACCCCCAAAGTCTATCCTGATTGGCTGATGCTAATTAATTAGCATAAACCACCCCTCCGGGGCAGTACTACCTGGTCAGCTAGCTGCTTTAAGTTACTGATGTTAAACGACACCTTGGAAGAAAGAAGATTATTACAGTGAGTAATTTTTCTAATGTGACATCCCTACTCCTCTGATACCACCCCATCCAATGTTGATTTCATAAATTTTCCTAGCTACCTGGCATCCACTGTTCTCTGCTTCTGATGCTGTTGCTGCATGACCAGCCATTTCAAGGTTTGGGAGAGTCTCACATTGTCTTGATGCTTTATTCCTTCCACATCCCTTCTGCTCATAGCATACTGCCACTCAGTAGCCAGCCTTGCACTCTTCATTCTGGTGTGTGTCCTCTCTCTTTCTCATTGTCGATACACCGGTCGTGCATTCATCATGAAGTCTATAGGTGTATATTGTTCTTAACGCAGGTCTCTGCATGTAGCGTGACTGTACTCTGGCAGCCATACGCGCATGCTTCCGTTGCGTGTTTCTGTCCTGCCTGCATTCTCTCTGGTGCAGCTGTCTCAGCTGTGTGACCTTCAGGAAGTCCCTCAGGTTTGGTGCAGTGTTCCTAAGGTAGGTGGAATAAGAAGTTAATGTGGTTACCAACAGTTTGTGTATTACTAGACGTTAAGGAATGCTCAGGTGATGTGTTTCAACAAACTTAAAAAGAATTTTCCAAGACCTCTGTAGTACTTACATAGCCTGGTTAGATAGGTTGGCGAAAGTCTCTTTCTACATGTTTCAAAATTTTTGGGTAAGGCCTACATGGAGTTGGAAGGAATTTTAGTTCAGCTCTGTCAAGGAATCAATCTGATCCATTCTGCTTCCCTATTGCTCTGTCCCCGCACTCAGGCATATAATGACATATGCCCAGGGGGAGAGTGTGGGTGCGCACCCCATTAAGTCAGTCGGGGTAATATGTCACTGCTTTTTTATACATAGTAATGGCTACAGTGAGATTAATCAAGACAAATGCTTGACTATGATGGCTTTTCTTAGTCAAGCAGTGGCCTTGATTAATCTCACTGTAACCATAAATATGGATAAAAAAGCAGTGAAATATTACCTTCATTGACTTTAACGGAATGCGCACCCTCGCTTTCCCTGAGCACACAACATTATGTGCCTGAATGTGGGGCTGAGCAGAGCAATCGGGAAGTGGAATGTATTGGTTGGCCACCTTGTTGGTGCTGAACTATGATCCTTTCCAACTCTGTTCAGGCTTTACCAAAAATTTTTGAAATATGTAGAAATAGACTTTTGCTGATCTATCTAACCAGGCTATGTAAGTATTAGCCTTAAAAATCAACTTAGAAAATCACTAAGTCTTCTGACTTATACTATTCATTTTATTAGCTATTTTGACATATGCCCATGTTTGTATTGAGTCACATGGCTGAAGGTACATCACATGGTAAGAGAGTGTCGAAATTTCGCAGCGCATACTCTGGGGTGTGTTATTGCAGTCTTTTTTTTTCAAATCAAAGTATTTGACAAAAAATATATCCTCTAGTATTTTATTTCAATGACTGAATTAAATCTCAATGTTTTTTGAGGCTTTCATTGGGCAAGTGTCCTATGGTGGTTACCATGATTGTTCTGGTTTTGGATTATGTATTTTTTAAGGTGCTTATAATTTTGTTATGTGCTTGTTTCTCTCTTTTAGTGGTGTGTGTGTGTGTGTGTGTGTGTGGTTCATTACTACTGTTGGCAGATGGTGTCGTGATCTGGAGTTAATGCTGTCCATGGGTGTTAGTTCATTTTCCACAATTACTGATGTTGGGAGAGTGTTATGTGTTATGCAATAGTCTGTCAATCACTCTCTAGGCAAGTAATGTGGCATAAGGAATAGCAGAGTGCCACATGTCACAAGAATGTAATCAACTGACCATTAAAAAGCAGCTGGCACATTTCTTTACACTAGTATTAGGAAGCATTATTAACATATTTAAAATCACTGGTTCATTAATCTCTTGAGCCTGATACTGTGCCTTTTTTTGTGTGTGCTATAAGTACCACTGTTGGAAGATGGTATCATTGGTGGTCTTTCGTTAGAGCTTTGTATGTGTGGTAGTTCACTGACCTCTGCTGGGAAAGCAGTTGGGGGTTATGTTAAAGTCTGTCATTCACTCTCTGTGCATGTAATGTGTCAAAGGGAATAGCAGGGTGCCATGTGCCCCCAATGGTAATTAACTGATCATTATAGAGCAGAAGACTCATGGCATTACACAAGTGTCACGACACATGATTAAAATATTTAAAATCGCTGGTTCAGTGAATCTGGCCATTCATCTCAAGAAAAGTCAGTAGTGTCCTTTTTTATGTGTTTTTGATAATGGTTGTCTGGATATAGTGAACCACTAAGAGGTTTAGTGTCACTATCGCACATGGCTGTAATTTAAAAGATTGTTGCAAGTTGTAGATAGCATTATTGAGAAGTGTCATGTAGCGTGCTGGACATATTTTTTAAAAATCAAATAGGTTCAAATAATCAGTAGCATGAGTAACCACAGAGCAGAAATATGAGGACGTCTCCAAGGAATCAAAACAGTTTGGCAGTAGATTATCCATTCTCACATCAACAAAGGTAAGATCCACTTGGTTTCCACCCACCAAGTGTTGCTCTTATTTGTACTGTTACATGTGGCAGGTTTGTATAGTGATCGAGGAAAAGTGATAGGAGGGCAAAGGCCATTAAGAATCAGTAAATGTGCATCCTGCCAAGTTGTGTTTTTATAAACACAGACCAGTTCATAGCTAGTGTTCAGTAATTAACAGCAGTCAGTACTTAGAGCCCAACAGGATCACGCGCACGTTGTTTGAGGAGAGTCTGAGCAGGTATACAACAATAAAGCCTCCATGGCTGTCATCCCAAAGAGATGGTAGATCTTCAGAATGTGGCTGTTAACATCTGCATCAAGGTAAGATGCACAGAGTTTTCACCAAATAATGATTTTCATGTATGTCTGTTGTGTAAACTAATGTTTTTAATTTTTCAAGTTTAGATCCATGTGTTGTCAAGAAGAGTTGATAAAAACATAATTTGTAAGATACTTCATTATTTAGCATACTGTATTCAGTTTTATATCACATTATAAATATTTATTGATAACCAGTTTTTGTACAGTCATACTAAATATTGTTTGTCTGCTTTCTGTATAGGAATGCAGCCTGACCAAGACCTTTGCTATCAATAGTCTGAAGAAATCATGCCAGCCCATAAGAAGGAAGTGATCTACACCTCTTGGATTGGGAACATATGCAGAATTAGTGGGCATGTCCGAGGACAACTTGATACAGAATTCCCTACCTGTGGTTATAAACCCCAAGAATGGTTTAATTTTGAATATATATCACTATGTGCTGAACAAAAAGAGAGTCAACAAACCTCTTGGAACAAACATTTGGGTTGAGTGAATAAAACAAATAATGAATAATAATTTCATCACTGATGTGGACACTGAAAAAACGGTGGAGGACCTGCACAGTAGAAGAGATTTACTACGAAGAAATTGGAAGGATAAAGAAAGAGATTGTTTGTATGAGGCACTTTTTACTGTTTGTTGTGATTCACCTACAAGAGAAAATGAAGATATCCAAACAGCTCCTTTAATAAGCATAGGTGATATTGAAAACTATGACATTGAAGACAAAGCTGGCAATCCAACAGATGGGTGTGTAAGTTTGGCAGAAGGCCAAAAAGAGGTAAATGTTGTACACTATCAAATAAATGAAGAGATGATGTACTTGAAGAAACTGAAGACAATGACAAGTAGGTACAAAGAGCAACTGAAGATGCATAAAACCAAGTACCGACCTAGAAATGTTCAAGAGAGAGAGAAAACAGAGGAAGAATCAAAGGAAAGTGAAACTTGAACAAAGAACTAAAAAAGGATAAAGAACATTTACAGAGTTCAGTCTGTGTACTGAAAGCTTTGCTGTGAAAGGAGAGAAAGATGAAAAGCTACTGGAAAATGACACTGAGGAAACAGACTACAGAATCCTTTAGCGAAAATGCGGTAGAAGAAATTATTGATGAAAACACCACCCTTTTGTGAACAAATAGATAAGTTAAAAAAACAGATTAATAGTATACAATTGGACACCGTAACAAAGACTGACACCATTGTTGGTGGAGTATTCACGGTGGATATAAGAATTTGCATGTTGGAGCTGGTATCGATGGAAGTAGCAACAGATAAAAGTAGATAAGGTAATTGCCTCGGTTGGAAAAAACATATTTAAATATTATTTTCCAGAAAAGGACCCTCCATATTGGTAAACTGTGGTCAACATCACCGACAAAGGATAGTTTCTGGTCAAGTCAATGTATGCAGAGAAACTGCAAGAAGCATAGCAATGGGGGCTGCATAAGGACAGAACTTCAAGAAAAAAACAGAAGATACTTGGAAATAGCAATACATTGGACATAGGTAGGAGATTACTGCTGGGATTCAGATGTGTTGCTAGTGAAGTGGCAGAAACCATCACGAAGACATCCAAAATGGAGCTAAATGAGATTATAAACTGCAGAGATGTATTGCTTCATTCCGTCATCAAAAAACTAACCATCATAACTGACAGAGCTGCAAATGAAAATGATCAAATCAGCAGATACAAAGCTGGAAAAATGAAATTCTCGAAGAATGTGGCGATGACTCACAACAAGTACTGCATTCACTCCAATGCATGGCCCACATTTTACTAGGATTCCATAAATATGCAGTGAACAATCTAAGCAGCCTTCGGAAAGAACTGGAAGACAACATTTTACTTGGAAGGGACAAAGTAATGAAATATCATCAGAAAGTTGCAGCCATATGGACAGTCCATATGGACAGTCAGAATGACATCTGATGTTCTTGGACCTGTGGCCAGATGAGAAAAATAGTGTAAGAGAGAAGTGGCTTAACTACTGTACCATGAACAATAATCTCAACGATTGGAAACTCAGAGACAACAGATTCAACTGCCTGTTTGAAACTGTGACAGATTCAACATCACTGAATGGATATAATCAAGTTCACTGATCATTTGAACACAGAGAATTCCCAGATAAAATCTGTATTTCTGGACCTGCAAGACAGCAAAGTGATCACAATGATTCACAGTCTGGCAGCCACCTATTTTAAAATAATTGGACCGTACTGGAAAGCAATGATTAGTGGCACATGCAACTATGATTGTAGCACTATATTAAGAAAATGTATACACAGATCCAAACCTGGCTAGAAGATTCACTTGTCATTCTTTCAAGAGAGGACACACCAGTGTTCCTCGAATATGCTGGGAATTGAAGTTCGGCACTGTTCAGAACAGCAACATCCACGCCAGATGACATAGAATTTTTTTGAAAGAAGTACAACAGTCATCCTCACAGGAACTAAATTATGCTGCGATAGACAACTGGAAGGCTTCATAACTGGAAAGTTCAGCCATGATCAGGAAGAAGATGCATTAAAGGCAGTTGCTGGCACACCGCTTACTAATGTGACATGTAAACGGGACTTCGGATCATTGGATGCTAGTAAGCAAAGGAGGAGGCATGCTACTCTACATTTCCACACCTCTATATTACTACTGAAATCAATCAGTGAGGATCTACAGAGGTGGATTGCAACCAAAAGCTTTTCTGAGAAACAACACATCTTCATCAGTGCCCGCAGAAAAGAAAAGCAACTCAGGAGAAGTCACAGAGATTTTGAAAGAAAATAAAACTAGAAGTGCACTGGAAGAAAACATAAAAGCTGAACAAGAGAGGAAGAGGAGAAGAAACAAAGAACCAGAAGGAATTAAAAGAGAAGCTGAGTGAAAGCACTGCAGGTACTACTATTGCTGACCGAGACCAACCAAAGAAGAAAAAAGAAGAAAACAGTATAATCTGAAAAGCAGCACACCTTGGCTGGAAAACAGCACACCTTAGAGCAGCTAAGCTTGGATGAAATGGACTATTAAGGCAGTGATTTATTAAATATTGACCTGGGAGAGTCATCAACTATATTACCAAGTGGTAACAATGTGACTGTGAATGACTGGGATGCGCTTGCATACGAAAATGGATGGTATTCTGGAAGCATTTCTGCGATAAATAATTATGTTGCCACTGTGGAATTCTTTCATCCAGCATCACTGGATGGTCAGTACAAGCATCCAACAGTTCCGGAAATAGCAGAAGTAAAGCATATATTCATCTTCGCAGGTCCCTTTACAAGCTCTGTTACCTACTAGTGGAGGAAGACTATACAATCTGCCTGGTGCCGGTTGCATTGATGGAATGTATACAGATTTCCTAAAGGTAGTGTGGCCGGAAGTAAAAAACATTTACTGTGGTTGAGTAAGTGGGATACTGGTTCCCATTCATGACCGGTCCCTGAAGAAAGAAAACCCAAATACCCATCCAGCCCCCACGAGGAAAAAAAACATAAACATCTCAGAAAAGAGGAATCATGGTTCTCATACAAGACCTGAAAAAAGAAAGAACACAAATTCCCATCCAGCCACCAGGAGGAAAAAGAAGAAATTTACTTCATACTTACCGTAATTTCATTTTCTGTTAGCTCCAACATTGTCAATAGGAATGGGTATAGTGCACCCCTACCAGGGGAATGGCACAGCCCAAGCTTTAGAATGTTAGGCATATGAGGATCCCAAGCAGCAACAACTTCCCAATCACTACTGACCTCGCAGTGCTTCAATACTACCATAATGTCCATTTGATAAGTGATTAAACATAAAACTGAAAACCTGAATACACTCTACCTTCTAATTGTTAATAGAAAATGCCTTACCTTGTTGATGGATTTTGAAAGAAGGTGCACCTCACATCTGACTGTTGGCTTGGTCGAACTGATTTTCTTTCTGGCAAGGCAGGTGGCTAAACCGACTCATCCCGTACCATCAAATTCCTCTGCAACTTAGAAGTTGACAACAAACACAAGAAAAAATGACTCATCATAGTAATATTGTTTCTTCCAAGGTGTCCTTTAGCATCAGTAACAGTGCAGCAAGCTGACTAGGTTGAACTGCTTCGGAGGTGGAGACTATGATAATGAACCAAGTGAATTAGCCAATCAGGAGAGAGTTGGAGGGTGTGCTGAGAGGAGCCTGCCCAGAGGGCACCAGAATTTTTTCGAAGATAGAATGGGAAGCATGCCCATGTTTAAGTGTGAACCAACAGGATTTCAAAAATCATGCAATAGCATGAACAGATAATTGCAAAAAACATGTAAACTTTGCATTAAAGGATACCTAAACAACATTTTGACAACAAACTATTCAAAAATCTGACTCCATAGGTGACTAAAGGAAAGGCTGCTGTATTCATTAAGGCTAAAACTACATTTATATAATTTACCTAAATGTGGTTCCAGAGCATTTGAATATTGTAAAATCAGCCTTCTAATTTCAAAAAAACTCTTACCTGCTTTCTAAAATGGCCGCCAAATGTGTTATGTGATGACATCACTGGAGCCAAAGTCAGAAAGATATATGGCTCTCTATAGTGCTAACTAGTTATTTTTTCCCCTTTGTATAGAATTGTTTCACCCAAATGGTCAAACCCATGTGCATTATTTTGTATAATATACATGTTAGGCTATGGTTCTGTTCATTTTGTTTATTTTAACATGCTGAAATTGTGTTTTAATCCAACCGACTTTAACCACAGTGTAGTACAAATCTTGAATAACCTGGTGGCCTAGTGGTTATGGTGGATCCAAGATGCTACAGTGGGGGTGCTGGGGTGGTGTGCATGCTTAATATGCACTTTTAACATTTTTATTAAACCTTTATATTTTCTGCTATTCTTTTCTAGTACATTTTTGACAGAACCTACAAATGTAATCCATAGTTTGAATGTAAACAATTGTACAATCAATAAATCAGACTTCTTCAACAAAGTGAAATGCAGCAGCAGTAGCAGCACGTAAGTACATTACTATGTGTGTGTTGGGGGGGGTGCAGCCACACCCTTCACCACCCCCTAGAGCCACCACTTTTTTGTAACAAAGTTCTTGTTCAGTCCAATGTTAGAGTTCATACTTTCTCGAAACTCAAATATATGCTTGTCTTGTCTTCTTTTTCTATGGGAAATAATAATAATAAGAAGAATCAGCATTTATATAGTGGTTTTCATACACACTGTATCCCAAAGTGCTTTACAAGCAATAGTAGACCGGTAGTGAAGTGACTGAACATGTAGTGGCAGCCATTTCATACATTAATATCCAAACACAGCCTTGGACAATTGCATGAACTGGTTTAATGGGAAGGGGAATGTTGGCCAGGACAACGGGGTCAGGTAGTGATCAAGATGCTAGCAGCCCACATCTTATTTCTCACAGTAATCTGCTCATATTTCTCTCCTCTGTCTTCCCCCTTCCCTGAATAGAGCAGTACCTTGCAAGAGTGGCCTTCTCAGTCCCCCTCTGGTATTCATTCTTCACGATTCCTCCTCACACCGAAAACTGCTGAGCTCATCACCCTTCTGCATCATGAATGCAAGTAGTAGAGTCCCCGATTTATTTTGACATATCAAATATAAACATATCTTTCCAATAAGTCAGGCTGATAGCAACAGGGAACAAGGGGAATGATGGGCTTTCCTATCCTTAAAAGATCTAGGCTACCTTTGATTAGGCACTACTAAATGATGGGTGTGCACATCATTATGCACGTCATTTAATAGTGTCTAATCATAGGTGGCTTAGATCTTACACGGGTAAGAAAGCCTATTTTTCCACTTGTGCAATGCAGCTATCAGCCTGGTGTACCAGAAGATCATGTTTATTATTAATATGTAAAAATAACATGGGAGACTGTACTAACCACATTCATGATGCAGAAGGGTAATGAACTCACCAGTTTTTGGTGTGGGGGGCAGGTGAGAAGAATGAATGCCAGAGAGGGACTGAAAAGGCCATTCCAGCAGGGTATAGCTATATTCAGGTTAGCTGAAGACATGAAGGAGGACGTTGAGCAGATCACTGTGAGACCTGAAATGTGGGGCTGCCAGCATCGTGATTACTACCTAACTGTGGATGAGAGTAGCCAGCAATGACAAATACTCAGAGTGGCAGGGCTGCACCTAAACTGGTACTTGAATTCAGTGTAGGGAGATGACCCTCGGGTGTGTGTGTGGGGGGGGTTGATGTTTGTTAGGACAGTATTGAGGGAGTTGTGTATAGCTCATTCAAGATTTGGAATGGTGGTAGCCAGCCAACTAGAATTGTGGAGTACAGCACAGAAAAGTACTGGAGAAGAATTCTGGGAACTGTCCTGTGGGGTTCTGCAGATCACAGGTAAAGGAGTAGATTGATATTAGTATGCCTCTTCTGCTAATAATATCGTTATCCATTGTAAGTGCAGCCCTTGTGAGGGCATGAACAGCAGTTTTTCTGGTGGGTCATGATGCTTATTCCTTGGCCCTCCAGGAAAACCTAGTTGTTGGTTAATGAGGTGGGAAAAAACACAACAGGGGAACTGTACATACTACCGTCAATGTGCAGAAGGGTGGTGAGCTACTCAATGTTTACTGTGGGAGCAGAAGTCAAACACTGAGAATGTGGACTGGAGAGTGATTTGTGAGGCATTTTTTAACAGTGCCAGCCGATGATGCATATTGGTATAGGTGTGCACAACTCTCTGAGGTACAAGATTACAATCTGAGGTATGATAATTCTCTGCATGAGACCGTAAACACATCTGCGGCACCAGGCAGTACTAAGGACAGGGTATGGATGGTGTGGTGTTCAACAGAAAGCAGGCTAGATGCAGGAGGTTCACATGGAAAAAGAAAGCCTTATTTGTGGATTAACAAGAGAGCATGGGCTTTGGAACTGAACCAGACCAGTACTTTGCTCTGTGACCCCGAGCAAGTCATTAAACTTCCTTGTGTTCCAAGGCCACACCTGTAAACAAGCTTTCAGCTTAGTGTGTCTCTCCTAGTTAACAAAAACAAAATTCACTTATTATTTGAAGACTTAAAATCTAAATTTAACCTCCCAAGTCTTGGTCAATTCAGATATTTCCAAATTAGAAACCACCTTCTACGAAATAGATTTATTCAGCTCAAATTGAAGCCTCCCCCCTTCCTCCTCTTCTAAAACTATTTATTGAACACTCTCAGTGCAACACTGGAACCATTTAATTGGTAACTTATACAAAATGATGCAAGATCAATCAAAAGAATCAACAAACTCAATCTTAGTAAGTTGGAACAAGGATTTGGACCTAGAAGTCTCTAACGAAGATTGGTCCTCCTCATCTCTGAGAGTGGTCAAAATCACTAAATCACATGTGTGGAGGGAATACTCCTGGAAGTGCAGATCAAGATTTTTCAGGTCACCGCGGCGACCCTGACTAAATATCTTCCAAGAGAATATGGGGCTTGTTGGAGGGAGTGTGGAGCAGAAATAGCTGACTTAGCACATATAATGTGGCTCTGCCCATGTTTAATGCCCTTCTGGCTAACTATACAAAATGAAATTAGTGAGGGCCTAGATGAATAAGTTGAGCTTACAGCTGAGATGGTGCTTATGGCCGTCTACCCGGATTGCTTCCCCCCGGACAAAGACTCTGCTTCCCATTCTGTTATTGGCGGCGAAAAAATCATTGACAAGGAAATGGATGACGAAAGTTGTACCAAGTGTACAAGATTGGAGACAAATTGTGTATGATATATATCAGATGGAAAACATTACAGCAAAACTAAACAATCAAATGGAAGGTTTTGCCGCGTTATGGCGGAGATGGTCAGTCAATCAGGCAAGACTTGACCCCGATTTCTGCCTTTAGAGAGTGAGTCCTCGAGAACGATGGGGACGGGGGTGGGCAATTGGACAGACTCGACTCTATATCAATAAGGAAAGTTTGGTTTTGGTCTCTGTGTGTTATCAACGTAAAAGAAATATATGCATTGCTCTCCTGTACAACAACAAACCTGAAGTAATCATAGAAAATCTTCTGTCTGTAAAATGTTTCCTGATATACATGTAATAGTAAAGGAAAAACCAAAACCTAATAAAAAATAAATAAAAAAAAATTAAAAATTCAGTGCATCACATAACCACTAGATCATCAGGTAATTGAAGTGTTGTACTGTAATGCAGTTTGCCAAGGAAAATGTCAGCTGGATTGCAAAACATTTTCTGCAAGTTAAAGTAAACAAAATTAACAAAATCATAGCCTAACATGTACTGATCAAAATAATCCACAAGTTAATACATAGTGTTGATCATTCTGTACAACAATTCAAAACAAAGAGGGAAAGAAGAACTAGTAAGTACTATAGAAATATATGTGGGTATATGTCTTTGGCTCAGATGATGTCATCATGACTCATCACTTAACAGACTTGGCAGACATCTTAGGGAGAAACCAAGACTGTTTTTTGAAAGTGAAAGGTTGATGTTTGCATTTTTCAAAAGCTATGAAACTGCATTTATATTATTTACATAAATGCAGTTTTAGCATAAATGTAAACAGCAGCCTCTACTTTACCTTGTTATGAAGCCAGATTTTGGAGTTTTCAGTTTTAAAAAACTGCTTGTTTAGGTACCCTTTAAATACAATTCAAAAGTTCAGGAACAGATTTGGCAAAGGAATCGAGGAAGCATGTGACTTGGGGAGGAAGGGTGGGAGCTTACTGATGCTAAAGGACACCTTGGAAGAAACAATATTACTATGGTGAGTAATTTTTTTCTTCTCATCCCAGGGGTCCTTTAGCATCAGTAACAGTGTGCAGACTATAAAGCAGTGCATTTGGGAGGTGGGTAGAGAACTTACTTAGGAAAGTGGCTCTGCAGGACCGCCCTGCCAGATTTGGCATCAGAACTTGACTGCACATCTAGACAGTAATGCTTTGTGAAAGTGTGTACAGCCCGGGTGTACAGTCTTCCAGGTAGATGCTTTACAAACATCGAGCAAGGGAATGTCCCTTGCAGCTGCTACTGTAGTAGCAGTGCCCCTGGGAGAGTGGGCCCTGAGGCCCTCAGGGGGCTGTTTACCAGCCATGTCATAACAGAACAGAATGCAGGAAACTATCCATCAAGAGATAGTTCTCTTAGTGGCTGGCCTTCCTCTACCTACCTCCCCATAGGTGAGGAAAAGCTGGGTAGTGGAGCCCCTAAACTGCTTGGTGTGCTCCAAGTAGTAGGATAGGGCTCTTTTCACATCCAGATTATGGAGTCTCTGTTCTCCAGAAGTGGATTTCTCAGTGAAGAAAACAGGGAGAGTGATCAACTGGTTAAGGTGGAACTCAGAGACCACCTTAGGTAAGAATTTCCTCTTTGTTCTGAGCTCTACCTTGCCCCTGTGAACGATAATGTAGTTAGGGTCTGTGCAGAGTGCTTGCAACTCTGAAATCTTTCTGGCAGAGGAAATGGCAGCTAGGAAGTCTTCCAAGTGACATACTTTAGATGGGCCATAGCCATGTGTTCAAAAGGAGACTCCATAAGCTTGGCAATGCATAGATTAAGGCTACAAGGTGGAATAGGTTCCCTGATTGGGGCTGAAGGTGGAGAAGGCCTTTAAAGAACTTTTTTAAAACAGGCAAAGAAAGGACTGACTGCCCTTTGCCTATGGACAGAAAGAAAAAAATTACTCACCATAGTAATGTTGTTTCTTCTAATGGAGTCTTGCTGTATTCTGACAATATGCAGTTAGCCCCAGCACTTGAACTACCCCAGAGAGGAAAGAGTTAACTCTATGCAACAGCATAGAACGTTAAGCTCAAGCTCGGTTTTCAAACCTCTGTCTCTGGTACTTACCAGTGTAACCATCAGATTCTTATGAGCAAACTAACTGAGTACTACAATATGGAAATTACATACTAACATACTAAAATGCCAGCAGAATAGGCCTAACGGTCTTTCGTGTCTGCTTGTTTGGTCAGCCCCCACCCTGAGAGCTGACCTTGCTGCCCCCCTCGCCTTCTCTGGCTTCTCCCTTCCCAGTTCCGGATATTCTCGCTGCACTGGATTTTGCTTCCAGAACCCTTCCCCTGTACCTGTCCCACCCCCTCTTTAACCCCTCCACTGTCTCTGCCTCCATCAGCCCCCTGGGCAGCGCGTTCCATGGCTCCACCACCCTCTCAGTGAATTAGCACCTCCTCCTTTCTCCCCTGAATCTTCCCCCTCCACCTACCACCCATGCACTAGTTTCCTAGAACCACTCCTTCCTTCGAAGCACCCTGACTGCTCCTCCCTTATTTACCCCTTCATGTACCTGAAGACCTCTATCATGTCCCCCCGGTCCCTTCTCTCTTCCAATGTGTACATATTTAGCTCTTCGAGCCTCTCCCCATAGGTCCTGTCCCCCAAGCCCTAAATCATTTTGGTTGCCCTCCTCTGGACCCTCTCCAGGAGTTTAATGTCCATCTTTAAGTGTGGCCTCCAAAACTATATATAGCCAAAAAGCAACAATTTGGGTCCAAAAAGACTCAAGTCGAGAACCCAAGAAGAAAAGGTAGTGACAATGTTTAATATATATAAAGCATAACAACAGTAACAATAAAACAACTACCGCACCCTTAAGAGGGAGGATGCAAGGTACACCTCTGAGGTGCAACACTGTACCTGCTAGCCCACTTCCCAAAACTAGATTCTGAGAGGAGAGGCAGGGAGGGAGGGAGGTCAGAATACAGCAAGGCTCCATTAGAAGAAACAACATTACTATGGTGAGTAATTTTTTCTTCAAATAACATGAAGTATTGCTGTAGTCTGACAATATGCAGACTACCAAGCAGTTCCCCCAGGAGGAGGAAATGCAGAACCTACTTTGCGAACAGGATCTGCAGTACTGCTGTACTAAACCTAGCATCACTCCTAGCCTGGATGCCCAGAGAGTAATTCTTGGTGAATGTATGGACTGTTTTCCAGGTGGCTGCTTTACAGATTTCTAGCAAGGGTATATCTCTGGCTGCAGCCAGAGTAGCAGCTGTACCCCTAGTTGAGTGAGCCCTCAGGCCTGGAGGGGGTGTTTCGTCCAATTTGTCATAGCAGAATTGTATACAAGAGACAATCCACCTGGCAATAGTCCTTTTAGTAGCAGGCTTACCTTTCCCCACTTCCCCGTAGGTGAGAAACAGTTGAAGACGGTCTTGCCTGTGTGCCTTAGTATGCTCTAAGTAGTAGCTAAGAGTTCTTTTAACATCCAAACTGTGTAATCTTCTTTCTCCTGAAGAAGAATGGTCAGTGAAAAACACAGGAAGAGAGATGGACTGGTTCAAATGAAAGTCTGATACCACTTTGGGTAAGAACCTCCTATTGGTTCTTAGGACCACCTTATCCCTATGGAAGTAGATAAAGTCAGGTTCGACTGACAGGGCCTGTAATTCACTAATCCACCTGGCAGAAGTAATAGCTACCAGGAACACAGTTTTCCAGGTCAAGTACTTCAACTCGGTCAAAGCCAGAGGTTCAAAGGGTGGCTGTATAAGCTGGGCAATGCAGACATTAAGATCCCAAGCCAGAGTAGGCTCTCGAAAGGGAGGGTTAATATGAACCAGACCTTTGAAAAACTTACTGAAAACAGGATGAGATGCCAGGGAAGAGCCCTTCCCTGCTGAAAGGAATGCAGAGACAGCTGCTAGGTGAACCTTCAGAGTTGCAGGCCTAAGGCCTAGACCATTAAGATGAACCAGATAATCTAAGGCTGTGGCAATGTCTGCAGAATCAGGCACAATGCCCTTCTGAGAACACCAAATGCTGAACCTCTTCCATTTGGAATTATAACATTTTTCTAGTGGAAGGTTTCCTGGAGACCTTCAAAATATCTAGAACTTCCTGAGAAAGATGCAGGCCTGCATATTCTAACTCTTCAAGAGCCAGGCCTTGAGGCTGAGAGACTGGAGATTGGGGTACCAGATCCTCCCCTGGAGGAGGTTAGGAGATTGTATCTCTTGGGAAAAGACAGGGAACGTGACACTGCCAGAGACAGCAGCAGAGGACACCAAGGCTGTCTGGCCCAATCTGAAGCCACCAGTATCACTGTGCAGGGTTGAGATCTGATTTTGTTCAGGACTCTGAACAACAGAGGGAAGGTAGGGAAGGCATAGATAAACCTGCCCTTCCAATCCAGAATGAGAGCATCCAGAGGAACAGTCCCCAAGACTGGAGGTCTACAACAAAACATAGGAAGTTGGTGATTGTCCGGGGCTGCAAAGAGATTTATCTCTGGAGTGTCCCATCTGGAGAAGATGACCTGTAGTATGTGAGGGTCCAGGGACCATTCGTGATGCCCCTGGGAGATTCTGCTCAGATAGGGTCACCACCTTTGAATGAGGTAAAAACCGAATCCAAAACCACACCCCAAACTCCACCTCTGGCTCAACCCCTTTTTTATGACTGGCAAGTGTGTCACTCCTCCTCCAAAGCCATTTGTAATGTTTGAATAGACATTACTAGTGATAGGAAATGATTTTTATACTGTTATTTATTTGATTTATTTATTCAGTTGTTTATTTTTATTCTTTGGCAACCAGGTTATCTCCCATAGGCCACATAGCCCATTTTACAGGAGTGACCCAGGAGCACAGGAAGGTTAAGTGACTTGCTCAGGGTCACACAGTATTTTAGTGGAGGTTATGGGAATCAAACTCATGTCTGCTGGATGTGCCAAGCTCAGCCACAGCTTATTGCTCAGCCCTCTGTTAAACACTCTCCCATTTTCCTTTCCATGTCAGTCATGTAGCCTGATTATTTGACCAATTTTTGATAACTTAATCATCAGTGCTTGTGGTACCCTTAATACTGCACTGTGTTCCCCTTTACCTCAGCAGCTACTGCTGTTTCTTTTCATATTTCTACGACATTCCACAATTTCAGACACACCATTCCATGCTGTTTATCTGAATGACCTGTCAAAGTGTAGCTAACATCATGGAATGTTCAGGTAATACAAAAAATTAGAGCAAATGTAGTGATGAAAGCAATAAAAGCTAGATTATTAATTTAACAAAATGGGTCTAAAATTTACCATAATATAGAACAAACAAAAAGAAACACATGAGAGCACATAAAGGTGTAAAAGCTGTTTCCTGTCATAACAGCAAAAGACCATACTTAAAATTCAGAGTGGAAAAGATTAGGTTAATTTACTGCTAATGATCTTAATGGCCGTACTTTACACCTCCCAGACAGACTGGTTTTACAAACAAAGGCAGGTCTGAATGACTGTGACAGCAGAATTTCTTTGTAACCTGGACTTGTAATGCAGTCAAAACAGTAAATGATTTGATACATCAGTTTTAAGAGTATAAGAGCACTCAAAATGGCCCAAAAACCGGACTGCATGTAACCAAAACCGGATGACCGGATAAGGACCCTAAAAACCGGATTATCCGGTTAAAAACCGGATAGGTGGCAACCCTATGCTCAGAGCATCTGCTAGTACATTGTCCTTTCCTGGAAGGTGTACTGCTATGAGGGAGTCTGAAGTGAATAGGCTAGAGACCACAGTTTCATGGCTTCTGTGCACAAGGCCATGGACCAAGTGCCCCCTGCTTGTTGATGTACCACATTGTGGTGATGTTGTCTGTCCTGACTTAGACCACCTTGCCCCTGACTGACTCCGAGAAGACCTGAAGGGCCAAGTAAACTGCCCTGAGTTCCAGGAGATTGATATGAAGGACAGACTCTTGTGGAGACCAGACCCCTTGAGCTGTAAGGGCTTCCAAATGGGCTCCCCAACCTAGGAGAGAAGCATCTGTAGTTAGGACTACTGAGGGGACTTGAGAGAGAAATGGAACTCCTTGTCTGAGGTTGTCCTGGTCCAGCCACCACTGGAGAGCCTGGACCAGACTCTGAGTCACTGGAATCATTTGGTGAGAGAGTCTCTTTTCTGGGACCAAAATGACCTTAGGTGGAACTGAATGTCCCTCATCTGAAATCTGGCTCCCTGCACCACTGCAGTGGAAGTGGCCATGTGGCCCAGGAGTTGAAGAAACTGTCTTGCTGGACGAGAGACCAGAAGTCGAAAAGAGGAAGCAAGATCTGTTAAGGCCTTTACCCTTGCCAGGGGGAGGAAAGCATTTGCTTGGATAGTATCCAATTCTATTCCTATGAAAGTAAGACGTTGTACTGGTTCAAGGACAGACTTTGGGAGATTGAGGAGAAACCCCAGAGAACTGAGCAATTCTTGAGTGGTTTGCAGAGCTGACTTGACCTGGTCTGATGACTGACCTACAATTAGCCAGTCATCCAGATATGGGAAAATGGAAATACCTTGTCTTCTGAGGTAAGCCACTACTACTGCAAGGTGCTTTGTGAACACCCTTGGAGCTGATGTTAGGCCGAATGGCATGGCTCTGAACTGGTAGTGGCCTGAAGACAACTCGAACCTGAGGTACTTTCTGTGGGAGCACCTGATAGGAATATAGAAGTAGGCATCTTTGAGGTCCAGGGATGTGAGCCAATCCCCTGGCCTTTGAGGGGGAAGAATTATTCCCAGAGTCACCATTCTGAATTTTGGTTTTGAGATGTGTTTGTTCAAAAACCTTAGGTCTAGGATGGGTCGCCACTCGCCTGTCTTTTTTGGGGTAAGAAAGTACCTGGAGTATAGACCTCTGCCCCTGTGCTAAGTAGGAACCTTCTCTACAGCTCTGAGAGCCAGAAGAAGGAAACCTCTGCCTCTAGGGCAAGGGTCTCTGAGATGGATGCAGGTGGAAAAGACCTGGCCCTTAGTTTTGGAAACTTTTTTGAAGCTGAGGGCCAGTCCCTGGCTTACTACTTCCAGGACCCACTTGTCTGAGGTAATAGACTTACAGGCCTGGAAGTAGTAAACCAGCCTGTCTCCTACTGGGATGTGGGAGTCGAACCATGCTGACACATCAGGGTGTCTGCTTGGCAGAAGCCTTGGACTGGGAAGAGGATGCAGCCCTGCTCATCCCCCTCCTGCCTCTCCCTCAAAAGAACCCCCTCTGTGGGAAGGAAGAGGAAGCCTGGGCTTGGTAAAAAGGCCTGTGGAATGACCTGCCCCTGCCCCCAGACTGCTGCTTCTGAGGAGTGGCTTGCCTCTCTTTGGCCTGTGCACTCCTGTAGGTGGTCCTGTACTCGTCCATTCTTTTCATGTAAGCATCTGTCTGCTTCACAAACAGAGAGTTACCCACTACAGGGAAATCCATAGCCTTGGCCTGGGTATCCTGTGAAAGGCTAGTACATCTGAGCCAAGCATGTCTTCTGAGAGACACAGATGTAGCCATGACTCTTGATGCCACATCATTGGAGTCCACAGCAGCATGAAATTGCACTCTGGATGCCTCAATCCCATCAGCAGCCACCTCCTCCAGCTCTTTGGCTAGCTGGGGGGAGGCCTGTTTAGTCAGTTCCAGAACAGTATCCCACCTGGACTTCTAGTACCTGGCAGTGTAGACCATATAATTTGCCTGCCTGAGTCCCAAAGAGGATGCCAAATATTGTTTCTTGGTCATGGCATCAACTTTCCTGTAATCCTTGTCCGTGAGGTGTGAAGCCAAAGGAATGTTAGCCCTGTCACAGGCTGCAGCCTGCACTGCCCCAACATGGCTGCAATGAATGTATAAGAACTCCATACCTGAGCCTGATAACATATACCTCCTGTTCATTCTCTAATCCACAGGAGGTAAGGAGTTAGGTGTTTGTAAAATGTTTTTGTGTCTGTTTCCCCAAGGACTTGTGAAGAGGGATAGACAATCTCTTGGACTCTGGGATGTCCACATTTCTACAAAATCAGGCACTTCCTCCTCCTCAGCAGCTTCAACCGCAGGGAGCTGGAGGCTTTCAGCCACCTTCTTGTAAAACAAGAAGTGTGAGGGGGACTCAGAAAGCCTGGGAGGGGAGACATCAGAGGGTCTGTCTGGGGAGATGTCCAGTTCAATGGGCACATCCAGACCCTCAAGGTCGTCACCTTCATCCTCATCGTCGGGAATAGTCTTCATCTCCCTCTCACTCCTCATAGAAAGCATCTGGATCATAATTCGATGGAGATGGATCTGACCAAACCAACCGTCTAACCAGCGGTACCGGTTCGGACGGAACCGGGCGAAGCGACTGAACTATGCTAATCGCTTTGGCAATCTCGTCCATGGTTGGAGTATGCAGTGCTGGATCCGAACCGGCAGACTTATGCTTTCTTTTTGACGGAACCGATACCTCGGTGTCGGACCTCCATTTGCCCGTGGAGGTATCGCCTAGGTCAGTAGGCACCTCCTCAGGTTCAGCTATAATCAAACCGGGCTGGCCATCCGGATCTACAGACTTCTGGGCCTCCCTTTCTTTCAGCCTACTCAACCTTTTTTCTAGAGTGGCTTTAGGGAAGTTTTTGCAAATCTGGCAGGTCTGATTTGAGGTGGTCAAATCCCAGACAATAAACACAGATGAGATGGGGGTTGGCCTTGGCAAAGGCCTCCCCACACTCAGTACAGTGTTGAAACCCAGTGGGACCATATTTTTCTTGGGTTTCTCAGACACGACCAACCTAACCAATTACCCTTAAAAGCTTTCAAGCCAGGTAATAACCAACCAATTGGTTACAAACCGTGTCACGGGTTCTGAAAAAGAACCAGAAAAAGTTGATTCTTTTGAAACCGATTGGCACCGGAACACCACACTAATCCCAGAAAATACAAAACAAAGTAAAACAATCAGAAAGGTCAGTTCCTAGCCAGACCAACCGATGAAGAACCAAAACAAAAAAACAATTTCCACAAATTCTAAATAAACACAAGTCACCACCTATCTACCACACTACCTGTACCGTAGACAGAGGCTGGAAATCCGAAAAAATAATAAACAGATCAATTTAAACCGAACTCTTTTTTAAAACTTGACAGAACGGAGCAGAGGAAATCTCCAGAGCGACTTCACTGTTAGGCGGAGTAAAGAATCTGACAGTTACACTGGTAAGTACCAGAGACAGAGGTCTGAAAACCGAGCTCAAGCTCAAAGTTCTATGCTGCTGCATAGAGTTTACTCTTTCCTCTCCGGGGCAGTTCAAGTGCTGGGGCTAACTGCATATTGCCAGAATACAGCAAGACTTCATGTTGTTTGAAGCAGAAATTGCAGCTAGGTGCAGTTTCAAGGATGAGGCCTTCAAGCCTAAAGTCTGCAAGTGCACCAAATAGTCTAAAGATTAGGGACTGATGCTTTGAGAGGATTTATACGCTGCCTTTTGCACCAGAAAGAAAATCTTTTCCACTTAGCTGCGTAGGTTTTCAAGGTATTAGGTTTCTGGACCATTCTCAGGATTTTAAGAACCAGTTCCAAATATTGGGAATCTGAGTACTCTAACTCCTCAAGAGCCAGGCTTTGCGATGAAGAGACTGAAGATTGGGATGAGTCACCCTTGTCTCAGGAACTCAGGAGAGAGTGGCTGAGAGGAAGCCATATATGCTTGCTGCAGGCCAGGGCTAGCAGGATAGAGTACCATGACTGCCTTGGCCAATCTGGTGCCACCAGGATCATTGCTGCATACTGGGACCTTAGCTTCAGCAGCACCCTCTGTATCAGAAGGAAGGGAGGGAAGGCATTAGGGGACCTCCCGGACCAGTCCAGGGACAAGGCCTCTGTCGGAAGAGTCCCTAGTGCTGGGGGCCTGCAGCAGTATAGAGGAACTTGACGGTTGAGGTGAGAGGCAAACAGGTCTATTTCTAGTGTGCCCCACCTCCTGAAGACTGTGGCAAGAACTTGCTTGTTCAGAGTCCACTCATTGTGCCCCTGGCTGATACGATTGAGGGTATCCACCAGAGTGCTGTCCTTGCTTGAAAGGTGTATGGCTGAAAGGCTGATGCCAAGAGAGTAGGCCAGGGACCAACTTTTCATTGCCTCTGTACAAAACACTGTAGACTTTGTGCCACCCTGCTTGTTTATGTAAAACACTGCAGTGGTGTTGTCTGTTCTGATTTGCACTGAATGACCCTTTAACTGTGGGGCAAAGGACTTCAGGGCAAGGTAGATGGCTCTGAGCTCCAGAACATTGATGTGGCTTGCAGATTCCTTGGGGGTCCAAGAGCCACTGACTGATTGACTGTCCAGATGAGCTCCCCAACCCAGAAGTGAGGCATCTGTGGTAACGACCTTTGTGGGAGAAGGCAGTTGGAAGGGGATTCCCACCGACAGGTTGGTAGGATCCTCCCACCAGTCCAGAGCTTGGAGTAAGGTTCTTGTGACTGGAACCAGCTTGGACAGAAAATTTTTGTTTGGGACCAGTGAGCCCGAAGGTGGTACTGTATGTCCCTCATCTGGAATCTGACTCCTGGAACAACCGCTGTCATGGACGCCATGTGCCCCAGGAGCTTTAGAAAATGTCTGGCTGGCCTGGGCTGGCTCAAGACAAAGGGGTTTGCCAGTGACAGAAATCAAGGAGACTGGCTAGTCTCCCTGGAATTCAAGGATGCCTTTTTTCATGTCCCAATAAGGCAGTCCCACAGAAATTTCTTAAGGTTCAGGCTGCCATCAGGGCACTACCAGTTTGCAGCCATGCCCTTCAGCCTTTCTTCAGCTGCAAGAGTATTCACCAAGTGACTAACTGTAGTGGCAGCTTATCTCAGAAAGCAGGGCATTTCAGTATACCCATATTTGGATGACTGACTTCTGGTGGGCAAGACTCCTCCGAAGGTGGAAGAGACCCTCAACATCACAAAGCAAACTTTGCAGTCTCTGGGCTTCCTCATAAATGAAAAGAAGTCCCATCTGACCCCAACTAAGCTCCTCACTTTTATCGGAGCAGAGCTGGATACACAGCTAAGCAGGGCCTTCCTACTGGCAAACAGGATAAAACATTTTCTGTCACTGGCAAACTCCTTTGTCTTGGGCCAAAAATGGGGAGTGGTGACCTATCCTCGACCTGAGTCATCTGAATAGGCACTTACTCAAGCCAAAATTCAAAATGGTCACTCTCACAACAGCTTCAGCAGCACCCTGTGTATCAGAAGGAAGGGAGGGAAGGCATAAAGGAAACTCCCTGACCAGTCCAGGGACAAGGCCTCTGTCGGAAGAGTCCCTAGTGCTGGGAGCCTGCAGCAGTACTGTTGTGAGAGTGACCATTTTGAATTTTGGTTTGAGTAAGTGCCTATTCAGATGCCTGAGGTCGAGGATAGGTCACCACTCCCCATTTTTCTTTTCTGCAGGGAAGTATCTGGCATAGAGACCTTTGCCTCTATGGGAAGGAGGAACTTTCTCTATTACCTTTGCTGCTAGCAGCTTCTGTACTTCCTGCTCCAGAAGAAGCCTCTCTGTAGGAGTTTGGGGTTTTGACAGTAAGGGACCCTGAGGGATGGAAACTTTCTGACCTGAAGGGGTAGGCCCTTTTCCACTACCTCCAGGACCCAGTTGTCTGAAGTTATGAGGGTCCAGGAGTGGAGGTAGTGGGAGAGCCTGCCCTCTACTGGTAGAGGGGAAGCGACCTGGGCACTGGAATCAGGGCTTAGACTGTGTGGCAGGAGCAGGGGTGGAGGTACCTCTCCTTTGTCCTCTTCTGTCTCTTCCTCTGTAAAAGTCTCTCATTTGGGTACAGTCCACAGGCATAGGATATGGAAAGAAGGGTCTTTGCCCCATTCCCTTTGTTTTGAGCTCTTTGGTTAGAAGGAGCCTTACCTCTGGCCGTATTGCTCTGGTAGGCCATTTAGTACTCGTCTATCTTCTTCACGTAGGCTTTCGTTCTATCACCAAAGAGGGAGTTCTGGTCACAGGGGAAGTCCATAGCTTTGGACTAGGTATCCTGTGACAAGCTGGTGTTCTCTTTTTTTTAACTTAATTCTTTTATTGAAGTGCTTATGACAATCTTACAAAGCAAGTTATGCATTACACAGGTTTACATTTGCCCCCCAATTAAGTATGCAAATTTGAGTACATCATATCAAAATACTTAACACTTATTATAGTCCTTAATTATTGAAGATTGCCTTTCTCTGTCTTTCCTTCCAGGTGCCATGCACATGATCAGGATCCATTCCATCGGACCATTTTCTGTAGAACTGAAATCTTCTTCAGCCATTAAACTATATCAAACATTTTTACTTTTGTACATCTTTTCATTGTTCCTTCGTATGCACCATAAGGTTTATTATTAAAACCATCTGTACACCAATGAACTTCATTTTAAATAGTCTAAACCGAAACATGCTAAACAATGTCCGTCAGGTCATAATAAACTAAACAAGGACATATTTATTTGTTCTGTTCTATTCCTTTCTTTCTCATTTTATTTATGTACCGAACAATCTAATACTATCTAGTTTTATTTCATAGCATAAAAACAGACTTTTCAAATAAAATGTATCTTAAAATTTTTACCCAAGATCTCGTCTGATTATTTCAGGTATTGATCCAACACCGGCACTGCGTCCACCTCCTCTACAAAAGAAAAGAGGCTGAGGAATATGGCCTCGGCCATAACCCTACAGGCTGCATCATTGTTGTCTGTTGCCATATGGAACTGAAACTTAGTGGCTTCCAAGGCAGTTTAAGCTGTCTCTATTATGTCCTGGACCATGGTATCCGGCTTATGCTGGGCAATAGCCAGGACAGAGTTCCAAAGAGCCTTTTGGTACTTGGCAGTATAAGTCAGGTAGGAAGAAAGGCACAGGAGGAGGAGGAGGAGAGAGGCTGAAGTATAGGATTTTTTAGCCATGAAGTCAAGTCTCCTAGACTCCTTCTCAGGGGGCTGAGAGGAGAGAGGGACGTTAGCCTTATCATAAGCTGCCTGCTGTATTATTCCTTCGTGACTAGGGTGCATAAGTCAGTGTCAGTCCTGGATAGCTGATACTTTTTATCTATTTTCTTGTCCACTCAAGACTGGGAAGTAGGGGTCTGGAGCAGCTTCACAGTGTTTTCTCTGAAAGCCATATATATATATATATATATATATAGGGAGGACCCCTTTTTTTGGAGGGGAAGACCCATCATGTCTCCCATCCTCCTCATCGTCCTGTGTGGACTCCTGTGAAGGGAAATCTAGGGTGTCCACCATATGCTGTGATAAGGTTAGCAATGAGAAAGCATCCTCCTGATCACTGGGGGAAGCTCTAAAGTTAGGGTCAGGGGAAACATCAGGCTCCAAAGGACTTTCCCCTGTGTCATCATCTGGACCATAGTAATCTTCATCCTCCCCAGGAAAGGCACCCGCATCAGAGGGAATTGTACTGGGGAGATGACTAGCAGTGGCAGGGGTATGAAATGTGGGCCCCATGCCCTGTAGAGTCTGATAGAGATGCCATGCTTTGGCCATTTCTTCAACAGAGGGTAAATCCCCTGGTAAGTCTGGGGGATTATAGTCTCATAGCAATTACAAAGCATGTGTTTAGACTTTCATCCATTACGCTTGCTTACACCCACCCCCAACACCCACCCCCACACACACAGAGTATATATAGATCAAGGTTCTAAAATTCTCTAGTTTTGTTCTGACTATAACCATCTAATCTTGCTTTGAAAGTTTCCAAGATTGGACTTTCCACCACCTCAATTGGAAGGGAGTTCCAATGAGGGACCACCCTTTGGCTGAACCAAAATCTCCGCTTAAATGAATTCCATTTATGTTGATTAAGTTGCATCACATGCGTGCGGGTATTATTTTTTGGTTTTAATTCGAGACCTAGGTTAATTCTTAACTTCTGGCCTTGAAAAGCTTTGTATACTAGAATCATATCTCACCTCAAGTGCCTATAGGCAAGTGAGTACAGATTCTACATGCTCAGCCTCTCTTCGTAGGGTCTTTCTTTCATCCCATGGATTTCTCTTGTTGCCCTCCTCTGTACTCGTTCCAATCTTGCCATATCTCCCTTTTTGTATGGTGCACATACTTGTGAACAGTATTCCAGCTGTGTTCTCACCAGCGACCCACCATACAAGGGCATCAGGACATCACTACTTCTACTTACGATATGCCTAAGGATGCAATTTAGTACCTTATTTGCTTTTTTTACCATCTGGTCACAATGTGACCCAAAAGTAAGATAATTTTTGACAATTACTCCAAGGTCCTTTTCCTCTACATATGTTTTAAGTATTGTTATTTATATTGTATTGTAATTCTAAGTTTTTCCTTCCCATATGAATAACTATACACTTTTCTTCATTTAGTTTAAACTTGTGTTTATTTGTCCATTCCTCGATATAATTAAGGGTGTCCTGGAGCTTAACCTGATCCTGTACTGAGTCAACAATTGCTCCTACCCAACAGTCATCTGCAAACTTAGTTACCCATACATTTTTTGTACTATACTGCAATGAAGATATTTAAATATATTAAACAAGCATGGTCCCAAAACAGACCCCTATGAAACCCCACTTGTAACAGGTAGCCAATCAGATAACACCCCATTATTTGTTACCAATTGGTAATGTTAGTGTTGATCTGTAATGAGCATAATGATTCTATTAATTCTTGATGCGGAAGTTTGTTGAAAGCCTTGGAAAAGTCCAACTGTACCACATCGACCGAGTTTCCTGAGTCCAAAGCCCTGCTCACCTTTTCATAGAAGTGTGGGAGGTTTGTTTGGCATGATCGTGCTGTTGTGAATCCGTGTTGGTATGGATCTAACTTGTGAGTTTCTTTTAAGTGGGAAAGGATATGGGGCCAGATATTCAAAACTTTGCGCCGGGCAAAACCGTTTATGAGTTTAAGCAGGATGGCGTGGTCTGTTATATTCAAAAGGCCAAATAGTGCGGGCAAACTGCATTAGCGCTGGGCAAGATTATAATGTATGCAAGGCAAACTGACATGAATACAGGCGCAATGCTATATTCAGCGACTGGCGCTAAGCTAAGTGGTTTAATGCGACTTGCGCGACACTTAGCGTGGTGTAAATTACACGCCCAGGAAAGTTTGTCTTAACCCTGGGCAATCAGCTTTATGACACTTTGGCTTTGCACGGTGTTTGCGTGGGTTTAGCGCAGGTTTTGCGCGACCCTAACAAATAAATATGACACATAGGTAAAGCCAAACATAGAGGAAGCATGCTGCTAACCGATGGCATCACAATGATGCCATCATCTGCCACCAGTCCCAGCCATGCCAGGCAGTAAGTGGTGACCCTACAGCCAGTGGACAGCATGGCAGTGTGGCCATATAGCACACACCTGTGGACCACACATCTGTGGACACAAACAGATGCCAGCACACACATGCAGCACTGTGGGCATGGAGGATGTTGAGGGAAGCGTGTATGGGTGGCGAGGCTGTGCCACAGACCAGGTGTGGTCACAAGGCTAGGACACATCATGCAGTGCACATGGGCCAGTATTGGGAATACCCCCAACACTAGTGTGCCTTTAATATATGCCCCCCGGCCACATACCGCACAGCTGTACAACTGCCACAGCACACAAAGCCAGAAATGTACATGTCACTGTGAGCATCCCATGCCACAGGTACAGCATCTGTGGGTCACACAACAGTGTAACAGTAATGTCCACTGCCAGTAAACACCTGCAGGTTGGGCCTGTCACTGTGTACAGTGCAGTCATCATCACTGCCCTACACACCATAGGCAGTGCTGTGCCCTCACACTACTGGCCCCTTTTCACTGTAGTGTCTGCTGTGCACTGTAGCATGCCCTATAGTGTGACAGTTGCATGAGCATCACCACCACCTGTGCCTATGCTGTCTTGTCCCCTGGGGTACAATATGCTATGCTATGCTGTACTGTTTACATGTAGCCTGCAGCTATCATCGTGCACTGCCAGACTGACCTACAGGTGGAGCTGCGGTTGGACCTGGTCAGCCCCTGTACTTCCAGACTGACCTACAGGTGGCTCTGTGGGACCCTGCAGTAGTGCTGGGCAAACTGCATGCAAATCAGGGTATAATGAGATAATAATCTGGTTGTTTGCCCAGAGACTACCTAAGTAGGCTCATTTGCATGGCACTTTTGAATATGGCACATTTTAGCTCCGGGCAAATGTGTTTGCCCCGGGCTAACTGCTTAGCTCTGCGCTAATGCCGTGCTAATGTGTTAGCGCGGCGCTAATGGTACGGGGAATAATATACAGTTTTGATCACTGTTCTTTCACATCTGCTGCTTCCTGCAGCTGTACTGAGTCCATACATTTGCTGGCACACACATTGGCCATGTAGTTTGTCTGTACCTGCCCTCACATTGCTGTGCACTGTGTTGTTGTTGTGGGTTGCACTTCCTGGTTGCTTTATTCAGTGCTGTCTTATTCCCAGGCTATTTTTTCCCTGCACTCCCAGACCAGTTTGCCCGGCTTCCTTAGCCTGCAATATTCAGCAGGATTAGCACCGGGCTATTTCCATTTCAATATAGCTTGCTCTGTGCTCCGGGCTAAGTTTGCCCGCCAAGCAGTGCTAATTTAGCCCCTGGACAAAGTTTTGAATATCTGGCCCATGGTCTTTTATTATGCCTTCCAGCACTTTACCCAAGACCGATGTTAGGCTTACCGGTCTATAATTTTCAGAGGAATCCTCCTTTCCTTTTTTAAAGATGGGAACCACGTGTGCCTCTCTTCATTTTGCAGACACCTCCCCACTATCTAGGGATCTCTGGAAAATAAATGCTATGGGTGGGGCTATTTCTACTGCTATGTCCGAGATAAGTTTTGGGTATATGTCATCTGGTCCTGGGGATATATTTTTATTAATTTTTAGTAGTCTAGTTGTTACTTTTTTGACATCAATTTTGATTAGATTTTTAACTGAAGTGGTATAATTGTTGCCGTCAGTGGATTTATCCTTAGAGTTAAATATGGTCCAAAGTATTTATTTTGAACATTGGCCATGTCCTTGTTATTGAGTATTTCTCCTTTATTATCCTTGAAGGGACCTATAATCTGTTTCCTTTTTTTGTTATTTATGTAGGAGTAGAAATTTTTGTAATTATCTATACTATTCTTTGCCAATTTCTCCTCAAATGCTGCTTTAGCGGTTTTTATTAATTTCTTTACTTTCCTAAGTTGTTCCATATGCTCAGAGTGGCTAATTCTGTTGTGTCTTAAATGTTTATATATTTTATTTTTGAATTCGATTTGTTTTTTGAGTTTTGGATTCATCCATTTAGGACTATTTCCTTTATTAGTGTTCTTAGCTATATAGTGTATGTTTGTATTGGTTACTGCCTTAATTTTTTCTATCAGCTTTTCCCACATTCCATCTACTGTATGATTTGCAAGAGCAGATTTCCTGTCCCATTTAAGCATGGTTTCTCGTACTGCGTTTAAATTAGCTTTTTTGAAGTTAGGATTTATTTGCCTCCTGTTCTAGAGGTAAATCTTTTTTTTTTTAGAATTGTACTTATCCTCCCCACTACCTGTCAGCCCCAACCTTCAGGGCATCCAAGGGGGTCATCCTTCTACCACCCTTCCCACTGACACTTACCTCCAGGACCCTCATGTAGCTTGGGCTTACCCCCCGAGCAGGGACGAGGTGGGGCGGACCCCCGTAAATCAACTTTCATCAGGTCTGGAGATAGTCGGTGAGCAGGGGGTACATTGAATGCATGCCCCGGGAAGCCCGTCTTCCAGGAGCCGACAGGTGTTTTTCCGCTTTCCTTCCTCCCCTATGCAGCTCAAACCCCCGACGACATGGCACTAGAAGCCAACATCTACTGCTTGCTGGGCTGCCCATCTCCCTTCTAATGGAAGCTTTCAATCCCCCGTGCCTCCTCCTGGAGTCGTGCAAGTGCGATGGGCAATGACCTCCCACCCGACCCTCCCTTGGAGGCGAGCTGTCGTGGGATGCTCAAGCCATACTCCCCAGCCAACTCAGTGACTGAGTCCGTCCCGAACCCGGGTCACCAGTGTGGAGTGAGGTGTGGCATTCAGCGCCTCAACCCTCAGCTAGAGGTAAATCTTTTAGTTGGAAGTACACTATTTGGTGGTCACTGTTAGCTAATGGTGAGCCCACCTTGGTATCTGTTAACATCTTGGCCATGTTAATTAGGATGACATCCAGTAAATTATTTCCCCTAGTATTCTCCTTAACAGTTTGGTCTAATCCTAAGTGATTAAATTTTTCTAGCTAGTCTCTTTCAATATTATGTTTAGTAGTTTGTTTCTCCCAGTCAATGCCAGTTAGATTTAAATCACCTGCCAAGATAGTGTTGTCTGCTGGATTTAATAGATCTAAGTATTTTAAAATTTCTTGGTCAACTTCTCTGGTAGTGGAGGGTGGACAGTATAGGACCCTCAACATGATTTTTGGTGCATTTTGAGGGATTATCTTAATTGTCAGATGTTTTATTTATAAGCTTTCTTCATATACTTCCATACTATTAAGTGACTCGTGGATGTAAACTGCCACCCCACCTCCCTTCATGAATTTTCTAGGCTTGTTGAACAAGTTGTACCCTTTGATATTTTTATCCCATGTGTCCCCCTCTTCCCACCAGGTTTCTGTAAAGTATTGCAATTTTTATATATTTTTCTCTTATAAGGTTTGTGAATCCATCAAATTTTGTATCCAGACCTCTGACATTAGCTACAAATCCTCTGACTGAATTATATTTCTTTATGTTATGTTTTAACTCAGGATTAACTGTTGGTTCTAGTTCTGTTGTTAGTTTCTTTTTCCATCCACCTCTGTATCCAGTTTAAATGGCTCATTATGATGTTTTTGATAGTCTTGTCCAGTATTCTCAAGCCCATTTTGTTTAAAAGTAGACCGTCATTTTTGTATAAAGAATCACTTCTAAAAATAGTATGTGCATCTATAAAGCCAATCCCCTCTTCTAAGCATAGTTGTCTTAACCTAGAGCTAAGTAGTATTTTTTTCAAACTCTAATTTTATTACCCCTTATCTCCGAACTCTCTCCAGTGACCTCCTGATCCACAGTCTCTACCTCCCAACGTGGCTCGGTGGTACTCCACAGGCTCCTCTCCGGCTCCGGGCATCCCCCGGGTCTACCCTCTGAAGAAGGGCCACCCCGCCCAGGGTACTCTTTCTCACAGTATTAAGACACCGGGCCAGAGAGGGGGTGATAGCCTGAGAGCCAAGTCCATATGAGGGAGTGTGGTCTGCGGAGGGAGGCACCTTCGCCTATCGGCGATGAGGGGGTGTTTTTCCCTTTTTGTGTGTGAAAGATCCCCTGTGGAGCCCGGCTGTCATGGCAATGTGCTGTCATGGCTCCACCCCCAGGCATACGCCACGATGCTACTTTGGGCTACCTCCAGCCGCCACCAGAGGACTCTCTTCGAGTGGTCGTATCCCTGTCCCACCCCTGGGAAGAGAGAGCATCCCAACGGATGCTCGATCTCTTCCCTCCCCACCAACCCTCGGCTCCCTGGGCTCGTTCCCGAACCCGGGTCACCAGTGTGGCATAGAGCTAAGTAGTATGATCTCCAGATTTTTGTAATAGTGCCTTCCATAAGTAGGTAGGATACCAGATATGATTATGTCCGAAGTGTTTTTTCTTAAAGGAAAACACTGGAAAAGACACAGCTTTCCTCAGACACTACAGAAACTCTCAATTAGTGCTATCAGACAGTAACAACAGTTTTTAATGATGTAAAACAGCTACCCACAACTTCCAGTTTCTGTTGCTGGCAGCTACCATCTAATGAGCAGCAGTAAGCTTCCTGAGCTCACTGTATGCTAATATGCCTGTTTGACCTTTGCTATTGGTTGGCAGGACATATTAGCATAACATGATCTCAGGAAGCTCACTGCTACTCATGAAATGGTGGCTGCCAGCAATAGAAAGTGAAAGTTGAAGGCCACTGTTTAAAAAACTAAAAAAGTAATTAGAGGGAATTAAAAAAATTATTACTGTCTGAAAGCACTAATCAAACATTTTTGTAGCATGGGTAAAGCTGTGTCTTTTCCAGTGTTTCCTTTTAATTCATGTATTAGATCTATGTAATTCTTCAGGATCTTCTCTTGTTCTGTTGAATATATATTGTTTACTCCTACTTGTAAGACTACCAGTGGTTTCTCTGCTTTCCCCAAACATCCATTAAGTATGTTTCCCAATTCATGAATTTTTATTCCTGGGAACATACTAACCATAATGTTTTTATTGTTTTTTCTGCATAAAATTCTGTCTAGCCCCCTTATAGTGGCGTCTCCTAAAACTATGATTTCCTTAGCATCAGTTTTTGTTGGAGCCTTTCTTGAATCTATCTGCTGGTCACCCTCAGAGGGAAGTGTATGTGGCATACTAGTATTTACCAGTTCCAGCTTTGACATAGCTTTATTTTGTTTTTTATTTGGATGTGTGTTACTGTGTAAGACATTATCTGATTTACATCCTGGCGGCTGGGAATTTGTGGTCTTTTCCCCCCAATTCCAGTTCGTATGTATTCCCAAGCACACTGAACGTGTTAAAGGTTTGAATAGGGGCACTGTTGTACACCTGCTTGCCTCTACATTTCCCTTTTGTTTTGGTGACTGTAGCCCATTCTTGTACTTGGTCCTCCATTTTACTCTCTTCCGTGCTTATTTCAGTAGCAACAGAATCTATGAAGTTCTCTAAAACTTCTATGTCATGTCTTGTTTCTAATCTGCTTTTTAATTCCTTCAACTCCTGTGTGAGATCTTTTATTTGTATACACTTTTGACATATGTAGCCCACTACATGTTCCCCACAATCATACATCAGACAATGCTCACATTTTCTAAACTGAGACTCCATTGTTTATGTGTGTTTACTCACTCCCTTGTATGATCTGGTTTCTCCTGATCCTTGTGTCCGCTCTGCGCACAGCCCCATGCACGCTCACCCCGCTTGCTAGTACGAGTGTTTATAGGGCTGCTGTACTGGAAGTAAGATGGCTATTTACTTCCGCTTTCTGCACTACCAAATATGCAGGACAAGCGTAATTAAATGCTAAAATGCTGTTAAACCAGCAGTTTGAAGCAGTTAAAACTGCTTAAGTAATCCTATGTTTCCTGAAACAAAACCTCACTCTAACACTGCAACAAAAGCCAAGCTCCCAGCCATTACTAGGATACAGGACTAGAGTATACCTCCACACTCCCAGAGTGCACAGTTACAGTCACAGAGAGTCTCCCCCAGATCAGCAAGTGATATACACAGGATATATCAGCACACAATAAAACACAGTTTTCCAGTGTTTCATTTAGTATTTCATTCACTACCACCTCTCTCCAGAGGCATGTCTTGTTCCAGCAGAGTTCAGACTAAGATTATGCCCCTGACGCTCAATGTTTTTTGTCTTTATGCTTCTTGCCTACTGATATCTCACCATGGTTAAGCGCAGGAGAGGCAGAGGCATGTTTCTCTTTATAAGGCTTCTTGGCAGGCATTTCATCAGTGACCTGATCTGATTTTCTTTTAGTGGATGGCACTTCATCAGTGCACTTGGGAGGCTTAGGCTTAATAGGCACTTTAGTAGCACCTTTGTTTCCATTTGTTTTCTTTAGATGGTACTTCATCAGCACCTTTGTCGTTACTGTTTTTAGGTTTAGAAGGTACAGTGCACTCCACTCATAACGGACACTGTTATAATGGACAATCGGTTACAGTGGACAAAAACTGATTTCCCAAATCAAATATATCAAATCCAATGCGTTTCACTCTGGTTATAATGGACAGAAACATTGCTTATTTTTTTTCTGTATAATAATTTTTATTGAGATAATTCATAGGTGACATTAGCAACAGTATTAAATACAGAATACAGGAACAAATCCATAAATAGTTAAAATCATACCATGTTATCATAGTTACAAATAACAGATCATACCTGAGTTATGTTCTTTGTTTCCTATGCACTTATTTCTTAACAAATGCAGTGAGGCTTCAATGTGAAACCGTGAATGTCCCATTGTACTGTACCAGTACAGTAATTTCACAGGTACTCTTCATTAAACTGTTTTAAAGCCTCCTACCTATAGTAAAGTAGTAAGAATAGAAAGTGATTTAAGTTGAATTAGATTAAGCAAATGCAGACTAGATTGTAGATAGAATGAAAATGTAAAAAAGAGATGGCTGTGCACTGTATATTTAACAATCATATAGGTTGCCCATGTATTTCTTAACTGAGGTGAGGTAATAAAACAATAAAGAAAGACACATTGCTTAGTTTCTGAACAATATCTCCTGTGTGGTTACTGTGCTCAGATTATACTACCCTCCTGTAAGATGGATAGTTCTCCAGGGGAGAGTATGGTCAAGAAGCCCTCCCATGTGTCTAGAAAGGCCCCTTCCTTCCTCGAAGAGCATATGTCAGCCTATCAATCGAGAGGGTAGTGATGGCTAAATTTCTCCATTGGTTCATTGTTGGGGTCTGGATCATGGTCCACATGTTCTGTATGCCCTGTCAAGTTATAACCAGCAAAATTCTGATCCATCTGGGGTACAGTTCCCATTCCTCTTCATCTTGATCAGCAATACCCATCAAGAGGGAGCATGGAGAGAATTTCACTGCCCCCCATTTTAATATGTTCTCCCTAGATTTCCTTCCAGTATCTTTGGATTCCTGGGCATTCCAAGTAGTAGTAGTGAATAATCATACCCCTGGCAATGCCACATTTCCCACAAAGGGGAGATATCCCTGGGCAAAAACTCTGTATTATTCTCAGGGGCAATCAAGTCTATGTAAAAATTTATACTGCAATTCCTTGAATTTATTGCATAGCAGGTGCCCAGGAGCATCTCCCAGTTTGCCATCGAGATCTCCATTTGCAGATCTCATTCCCACTTTTGTTTCACTTTTTGTGTTTCCCCCTTGAAATGCATCCAACTGAACTTGGCCACTCTCCCAATAAGTCCCATTTCCTTATCTCTTGCTCCCAGGATCAGTCTCTCTGTCTCCCACATAGCCAGGTCCTGATCCAGTGGTCTGTTTAACTTTTTCAAACAATCCCTTATTTGGAAGTATCTAAATAGATGAGACACAGGTACATTTAATGCAGTCTGGATAGTTTGGAAAGTATCTAACTCTCCTTTCTCTATTAGATCTCCCAGGCACCGGACTCCTTTCCTTTGCCAGTCCCTAAATTCCTTGTCCTTTAGGCTGGGCAAGAAGAAAAAACTACTCACCTTAGTAATTATATTTCTTCTAATGGAGTCTTGCTGTATTCTGACAATTGCAGTGATTCCCAAACTTGGAACTGCCCCGGAGAACTAAGGGTTAACTTTCCATGCAAGGCATGGAACGCTGAGCTCGAGCTTGGTTGAAGTCTCTGTCTGGAGTGTTTTGAACTCAAACCATCAGACTCTTACGAGTCCAACTAAACTAAAAATTCTATGTGGAAATTGTAAAAATTCTACTAGCCAACTGGCTGAAAAGTTTTGGATTCTCAAGGAAGACTCATGTCAGGAAACCCAAAAACTAAACCCAATGTACTCAAAAAATAACAATAATAAATAAGCACCCAAACAAAATAGAGGAGGGTGCCAGCAAATACACCCCTAGGGTGAAACACTGTGCCTGCCCACCCACTTCCCAAAAACAGGTTCTGAGAGGGGAGGCAGGGATGGAGGTCAGAATACAGCAAGACTCCATTAGAAGAAATATAATTACTAAGGTGAGTAATTTTTTCTTCAAACAATATGAAGTCTTGCTGTATTCTGACAATTGCAGACTACCAAGCAGTACCTCCAAGGAGGAGGGACAGAACCTACTTTGGGAACAAGCTCTGAAGTACTGCTGTGCCAAACCGAGCATCACTCCTAGCCTGGATATCCAGAGAGTAATGCTTGGTAAAGATATGGACTGTTTTCCAGGTGGCTGCTTGACAAATTTCTAAGGGAGGAATATCCCTGGCCATAGCCAGGGAAGCAGCTGTACCTCTTGTGGAATGAGCCCTCAGGCCTGAGGGTGGAGTTTTTACCTGTTTTTCATAGCAGAATTGTATACAAGACACAATCCACCTGGCAATAGATCTTTTGGTGGCAGGTTTGTCCTTTCCCACTTCTCCATAAGTGAGGAACAACTGGATGGAGTCAAACCTGTGACCCTTGGTAAGCTCTATGTAGTAACTAAGGGCTCTACTGACTTCTAAACTGTGTAGCCTCCTCTCTCCTGAGGAAGAATGATCAGTGAAGAAAACAGGGAGAGACACAGACTGGTTTAAATGGAAGTCTGAAACCACTTTGGGCAAGAACCTTCTATTGGTTCTAAGGACCACTTTATCCCTATGAAAGGAGATAAAATCAGATTCCACTGACAGGGCTTGCAATTCACTGATATGCCTGGCAGAGGTAATGGCTACCAAGAACCTAGTTTTCCAAGTCAAGTACTTAAGCTCTGCTGAAGACACAGGCTCAAAGGGGGGTTGCATAAGCTGAGCAATGCAAACATTCAAATCCCAGGCAGGGGCAGGGTCTCTAAAAGGGGGATTGGTGTGAGACAATCTTTAAAAAAATTTACAGAACACCAGAAGGGAAGATAGTGAGGAAGGCTTCCCCACAAACAAAAATGCAGAAACAGTTGACAAGTATACCTTGAGAGTAGCTGGTCTGAGGCCTAGGCCATTAAGATGGACCATATAATCTAGAACCGTAGGCAGTTCAGCAGTGTCTGGAGAAATATTCTTCTTAGAACACCAAATGCTGAATCTTTTCCATTTGGAGTTGTATGTCTTTCTGGTGGAGGGCTTTCGAGAAGCACTGAGGATGTCCAGAACCCCTTGGGAAAGATGCAGATCTGCAAGCTCTAACTCTTCAAGAGCCATGCCTTGAGATTGAGGGACTGAAGATTGGGGTACCACATCCACCCCTGTGAGGATGTTAACAGGTTGTAATTCCTGGGATGGGACAGGGGGAAGATGGACTGCTAGTGACAACAACAGGGGTACCAGGGCTGTCTGGCCCAATCTGGAGCAACCAGAATCACCTTGCAAGGCTGAGACCTTATTTTGACTAAAACTTTGAACAGGAGCGGGAAGGTGGAAAGGCATACAGAAATTTCCCTTCCCAATTCAGAATCAGGGCATCCAGGGGGACTGAGCCCAAGACTTGAGGTCTGCAACAAAAGAGAGGGAGTTGGTGATTGTCTGGGGCTGCAAAGAGATCTATCTCTGGAGTGCCCCACCTTGAAAAAATCACTTTCCACACCTGAGGGGTCCGAGGACCATTCGTGATGGCCCTGAGAAATCCTGCTCAGTGCATCTGCTAGCACATTGTCCTTGCCTGGAAGGTGAACTGCTACAAGAGAGACTTGCAGGGAATAAGCCAGGGACCACAACTTCATGGCCTCTGTGCACAAGGCTGTGGACTGAGTGCCTCCCTGCTTGTTGATGTACCACACAGTGGTAGTGTTGTCTGTTCTGACTTGAACCACCTTGTTGTGAACTGACTGTGAGAACACTTTTAGAGCTAGAAAAGCTGCCCTGAGCTCTAGAAGACTGATGTGGAGAAGGGATTCTTGGGGGGACCCCAGGCCCTGGACAGTGAGGGACCCCAGGTTGGCTCCCCAGCCCAGAAGAGAAGCATCCGTAGTAAGGACCACTGAACAAGGCTGAGCAACAAAAGGAACACCTTGCCTTAAATTGTCCTGATCCTGCCACCACTGGAGGGCCTGGATCAAGGTCAGGGTCACTGGGATCAGTTTGGTAAGGGAGTCCTTTCTCTGAGATCAGTAAGCTCTCAGGTGGAACTGAATATCCCTCATCTGGAATCTTGCCCCTTGGACCACTGCTGTTGAAGCTGCCATGTGGTCCAAGAGATGGAAGAAATGCCTTGCTGGTCGAGATACCTGAAGGCTGAAGGAAGAAGCAAGTTCCATAAGAGCTCTTGACCTTTCTAGAGGAAGAAAGGCTCTTGCTCTGAGTGTGTCCAGTTCTGCCCCCATAAAGGTAAGGAGCTGGACTGGTTCGAGAACTGACTTGGGAAGGTTGAGAAGAAATCCTAGGGAAGTGAGCACTTGCTGGGTCACTTGCAGGTGAGACTTGACTTGGTCTGGAGACTGACCCACCAATAGCCAATCTTCCAGATAAGGAAATATGGAAATCTTTTGCCTTCTTAGAAAGGCAACTACTACTGCCAGGCACTTTGTGAAAACCCTTGGAGCTGAGGTTAGGCCAAAGGGCATTACTCTGAACTGATAGTGGCCTGAGGGCAACTCGAACCTGAGGTACTTTCTGTGGGAGCACCTGATGGGAATGTGAAAGTAGGCATCTTTGAGGTCCAGGGAGGCTAGCCAGTCCCCTGGCCTTAGAGAGGGAAGGATTATTCCCAGAGTTATCATCTTGAACTTTGGTTTTAAAAGATGTTTGTTTAGATATCTTAGGTCTAGGATGGGTCACCACTCCCCTGTCTTTTTGGGGGTCAGGAAGTACCTGGAGCACAGTAATTTGCCCCAGTGTAGGGTAGGTACTCTCTCTACAGCTCTTAAAGCTAGGAGAGAAGAAACTTCTGCCTCTAAGGCAAGGGTTTCCAAAAGATTTGCAGGTGGAAAAGATCTGGCTGTCATCTTTGGAAATCTTTTGAAGCTGAGAACTAGTCCCTGGCTTACTACTTCCAGGACCCACTTGTCTGATGTAATAGACATCCAGTCCTGGACAAAGCAAGCCAGCCTGCCCCCTACTGGAATAGGACAGCCAACCTGGGCAGACCCATCAGGGTGTCTGCTTGGCAGGGGCTTTAGGCTGAGGGGTGGATGCAGGCCTGCTCATCCCCCTTCTGCCTCTCCCTCTGAAGAACCCCCTCTGCAAAAAGGAAGAAGAGGCCTGTGCTTGGTAAAAAGGCCTTTGAAAAGGCCTGCCCCTGCCCCTAGACTGCTGCCTTTGAGGAGCTGCCTGCCTTTCCTTGGCCTGAGCACTCCTGTAAGTGGTCCTGTACTCGTCCATTTTCTTCATGTAATTCTCTGTCTGCTCCCCAAACAATTACCCAGTACAGGAAAATCCATGGCCTTAGCCTGGGTGTCCTGCGAGAGGCTAGTACATCTGAGCCAAGCCATTCGCCGAAGAGCCACAGATGTATCCATGACTCTTGATGAGGCATCATCAGAGTCCACAGCAGCATGAAATTGCACCTTAGATGCCTCAATCCCATCTGTAGCCACCGCCTCCAGCTCCTTGGCTAGCTGGGGGTAGGCCTGTTTAACCAGTGCCAGTACAGTGTCCCACCTGGACTTCTGGTACCTGGCTGTATAGGCCATGTAATTCACCTGCCTGAGTCCCAAAGAAGATGCCATGTACTGCTTCTTTGCCAAGGCATCAATCATCCTGGAGTCCTTGTCAGGGGGGTGTGAAGCCAAGAAAATATTTGCCTTGTCACAGGCAGCAGCCTGCACTACCCCAACATGGCTGCATTGCTGATATAAGAGCTCTGTGTCTCAGCCTGAGAGTGTATACCTCTTGTCCATTCTTTTATCCACAGGAGGTATAGTGTTAGGAGACCAAGATTTTTTGTGTCTGTTTCCCAAAAGATTTATGGAGGGGAATAGACAGTTTCCTGGACTCTGGGATATCCATCATCGCTACACAATCAGGCTCTTCTTGATCTTCCACAGCCTCCTCCATAGGAAGCTGGAGGGTTTCAGCCACTTTCCTGTAAAACATAAAGTTGGAAGGGAACTCAGAAAGCCTAGGAGGAAACACCTGATGGTCTGTCTAGGGAGATGTCCGGTTCCACAGGCATATCCAGACCTTCACTTACATCATAATCCTCAAATTCCCCTTCCTCTTCAAACTCCGGTTCATAAAAATCTTCAAGGGTATACTCTTGAACCGGGGGAAGCAACCAAACCGAACCCCTGCCAGAAGGAGCTGGATCGGTCGGAACCGGACGGAGCAATTCCACAATCTGAATTGCCCTGGCTATCTCTTCAGTGGTCGGAACATGAACCTCTGGATCTGAACCAGTTGATTTATCTTTGCGCTTTCTTTTTGTCGGAACCGATGCCTCAGAATCGGCTCTCCTTTTGCCCGAAGAAGTATCGTCCTGGTCAGAGGGCACTCCTTCTGGTTCGGTCGAAACCGAACCGGGCTGGCCATCCGGGTCAGCGGACTTCTCAGCCTCCTTTTCCCTCAGTCTACCTAATCTCTTTTCAAGGGTAGATTTGGGAAAATTTTTACATACAGTATTTGGCAGTCTGAATCGAGGGGGTCAAACCCCAGACAATAAACACAGGTGGTGTGGGGATCGACCTTGGCAAAGACCTCCCCACACTCACTGCAGTGTTGAGACCCAGTGGGCTCGGTTTTTTTCTTGGGTTTCTCAGACATGGCCAACCTAACCAAACTTACCCTTTTTGGCAACCATCAGGCAAGACTCCCTTATCGGTTCCTAACCGTGTCACGGGTATTGGAAAAAAACGGTTAAAACACTTTTTTAGAACCGATAAGAACCGGTAACCACACACTAAATATTAGCAAAATTCACAATCAAATGGTCGGTTCAGCCGAACCGACCGCACTTTTACAAGTTCCACACAGAAATATAGAACAATTCCTATCTAGTACTCATGGCACCACAGACAGAGACTGAACCGACTATGCGAATACTTTTTTTCGGTTTAAACCGACGAAAAACTGAAAACTTTAACCGACTTCGAACCGAGCAGAAGGAGAAATCTCCGGAGCGACCATTCAGTGAGGTGGAGTAAAAAATCTGACGATTTGAGTTCAAAACACTCCAGACAGAGACTTCAAGTTCCATGCCTTGCATGGAAAGTTAACCCTTAGTTCTCCAGGGCAGTTCAAAGGTTGGGAATCACTGCAATTGTCAGAATACAGCAAGACTTCATGTTGTTTGAAATCTGGGTTGTTGGCCACAGGTACTAGGAGAGTATTAATACGAGTTATGTTTTGTCATTTTTTCATCTCTCTCCATGCTTCCAGGCTGGCCACAACTAATGAGTTGGGTTTCTCAAGAGCTTTATAGGCTCTTAGTCCGTTCTCCCTCAGGTATGCCGATAGTCTCCCCGGGCTATCCCTTTCTTCTAGGTTGAGCCAATTTGCTGCCTTCCCCCCTATTGACCTAGTTATGTAAGTATCGAAATTGTCTGGCCAAATAGTAACCCTTAATGTCTGGAAAGTTCAGTCCTCCCTTCAAGTTGTCAGCTTTTAACCTAGCAAGACTAATTTGTGGCCTTTTCCCCTGCCATATAAAGTCCATAAAACCCCTTTCTAGTTGTTTTATATCCTTCCTAGTAAGTCCCCAGGGTAAGATTTCCATGATATATAAAATTCTTGGCAACACATTCATTTTTAGGAATTGATCCTACCCATCCATTAGATGGGCAGGGCTCTCCACCTGTTTAAGTCTTTAAGTATCATATCTATGATTGGTAGATCATTTAATTTATATAGGTCCTTCAAGTCCTTACCCACCCTTATTCCCAAGTAAGTAAAGGCTTCCTTTACCAATTTCAGGCCCCATGAATTCTCCTCACCCTCCTTGCCCTTCTTTAAATACATTAATTCTGATTTACTAATGTTAAGCTTATATCCGGAAAATATGGCAAAGGCCTCTACAGTTTCTAGGATGGCAGGGATTGATTGTTCAGGTTGTTTCACCGAGAGGAGGATATCATCGGCGTAAAAAGTAATAGTGTGCTGCCTACCTGCCTTTCTGGGTATGCCAATAATGTTGGGGTTTTCTTTAATCTTGATGGCCATGGGTTCTATAACTACTGCGAAAAGCAAGGGGGAGAGAGGGCAGCCCTGCCTCGTGCCTCATTCCAGAGTGAACTCCTCAGATACCAATCCATTAATGATGACTCTGGCAGATGGTGTTCTATAAAATGCTCCCACCGAATGAACTTTTCTCCCACCCCAAATTTGGCCAGTATATGCATTAGATAATCCCATTCAATTCTGTCAAAGGCCTTTTTGGCATCCATTGACATAACACACATTTGATCCTTGACTTTAGATCCCCAGTGAACAATATTCAGCAGTCATGTGATATTATGGTAAGACATTCTGCCTTGTATGAATCCTGTCTGGTCTGTATGTATGATAGAAGGTAACATTTTTTCTAATCTGAGTACCAATACCTTTGTCATGATTTTACAGTCGTAATTCAGCAAGGAAATGGGTCAGTATGAGGTGCACTCTGTTTCATCCTTGTTTGGTTTAGGGATGACGCATATGTTGGCTTCACAGCAGGTTCTAGGGAGCCCTCTCTCCCCCCTTGCCTCCTCAAGAACATCCCACAAAGGAGCTGCATCCTCCTTTCGAAGCTCCTTATAATATTCACTGCCAAAACCATCTGGTCCCGCTGCTTTACCATGTTTAAGCATCCCTATTGCCTTTGTCACCTCCTCTACCGTAACTTTACCTACCAACATACCCCTTTGCTGCTCGTTAAGTTGTGGTATTGGGAGGCCCTCTAGAAATCTGTCCATAGCAGCATTCATACCCTGTCATTCAGCTTTATACAGTGCCTCATAAAATTGTTTTAAACATGTCTTTATACCTCCCTCCTCATGTACTAAAGTTCCTGTTTTATCTCTAATGGCTACTATTCATTTTGTAGTTCTGCCTCCCTTCATTAGCCTCACTAGCAGATGGCCAGTCTGGTTCCCCCATTCATAGATTCTCTGTTGTGCAAAGAATAACCTCCCCTCTGTCACATTTAAATTCAGGGCCTCTCGCACTGTGTTCAATTCTCTCCTGTGGAAAGGGTCCCCCATCTGAGCCACCAATGTTTCAAGCACCTTGACCCTCTTTTCTAGATCATGTTGTTTCTTTTTCCGGTCCCGTTGGCCATGTATCCTATTATGACCTCCCCCCCTCATAAAGGCTTTGCTGGCTTCCCAGTACATACCCACAGAGTCCACTGATCCCTGATTTGTAGCTTTGAATTCAGTCCACTTGGTTTTGAGGAATTGTTTAAATTCTGTCTTAGCCAGGAGATAAGTTGGAAAACACCATGACCTTCTACCTTCCCATGTGTGCAGCAACCCTATGTCCAGCTGGACTATCGCATGTTCTAACAAACAAAATGGGGCTATGGGTCACCTTCTGCACCCTAGGGTAGAGATCACTAGACATAAATACATAATCCAGTCTGGACCACGTACCATGGGGGCAAACCATGTGCCCCAAGAAAAATGTGTATTCTCTGGCTCCTGGGTTTGCCGCCCGCCATGCGTCTACTAGATTAAGATCTGCCAGGCCTCATTGCCATTGTCTTACACAAACAGTTTCCCTGAGCCTCGTGCCTGAGTAGTCAAGTTTAGGGTCTATAACGCAGTTGAAATCCCCTGCTAGAATCAAGTTGGGGAATTGTTCTCTAAACATCAGGTCTAACATGCTTTGATAGAATTCAGGATCCACCACTGCTGGCGCATAACTATTTCCCAGTGTAATCTCCTTCCCTCGGATCTTGCCAAATACAAAAATATATCGTCCCTCCAACGGGTCCCTGACCGTGCAAATGTGTACAAAGGGAAGATGTCTATGTAAAAGAATCACAACTCTTCTTTTATGAGAGCTGTAGGAGGATGCATGGCAGGCCCCAACCCATCCCCCCACAAGTTTATCATGCTCTTTATGTGTCAAATGCTTCTCTTGTAGCATACATATCATTGCATTCTTCCTTTTGAGTGCCACCAGAATTTTAGCTCTTTTGGCAGGTGAGGTGAAACCCCTGACATTCCATGAAATAACATTACAGTGTTGTAGTCTAGCCATGATCCCCCCACATGCCCTCCCTGTATTGCCACTAAAACTCAGGGGAAGACAACCTCAAACCCCTATCACTTCCTAAAAATAAGCAGTAATCAGAGCACAACCATAAAGATAGAGAAATATGGAAAAACTGATGTAACAATTGCAAACAGTAACTGATCCGGGCGAACCTCAAGCCCAGCCTTAACAAACTAATCTCTAACAGATTATGTGAAGTCATGTTTACAAGTTAGTTTTAAATGTATGTATCTTATCTCGTATAGTAGAATCCCCAACGCCCCCCTTCCTCCACACCATCTCTATCAATCCTCGTATTCTATTAACACTCGTACATTCTGAGTCCCCTATCCCCACCAGTTCAATTTATTTGGTTTCTTCTCCTTTTGCTTTTCCCTAGCGTTTTTTTGTTTGTTTGTTTTTCCCCTCTGTTCCCTGCTTTACCTCATCCCCCCCCACTTCATCATCCAAGGCAGAGCAGGTTAACTAGTGATCTGTATCATTTTCCCCAGAAGGCATATGTTTAGCCTCCTATCACCTGCCCCATATGCAGAAGTAACCATGACCCGCCATTTGAATTTGCAGCAGCACTCGCCCCCCCAACTGAGCAACCTCCTGTAAATCAAAGATAAAATTGAGAAAAGTCCTTCAAATCATCAGTTATGAGGCACCTATAGCCAGCATGGAAGTCTTACAGTCCGTGTTTCATATTATAGATGTGAGGCGCCCTGAGATGGCGCTCGCAATGTCCTGGCCTGGAGCAGTTTTGGCGCGTTGCAGCTTACTGCCAAAATTACATGGGCTCCATATTATGGTCGTAACCTTGGACTACATTTTCTTTTATTATTCCTTTTAAAACCAATAAAGTAATATTGGGAGAAGAGAGAGAACCCCCCCACTCCAAATAAGGTCCAAGGCTCTCCCCTTGTGTCTTCAGCTGTGGGGGAAGGTTTCCCTTCAACTGCATGGCAGGTCACACAGTCCCTTCTGCGGTCAGTGGCGGAGTTGTGAGAAGAACAGATCCCCAATAATAATAAAAGCAAGAACAAGGCTTAGTCTACCTCACTCTTTCTTATGTTTTTTGTCCCATTCTTCTATGAAGTTATGTAGCTTCTCTGGTTCCCAGAAAGTGAAGGTGGCTCCTTCCCATTTCACCTTGACAACTGCAGGGTAAGTCATGAAGAACTCTATCTCGCGATCCGCATGAGTATTAAACTGCTGTCTCTTCTTCTGAACATGCATGGAGATATCCTGGTGAATAGTAAGCCGGTGCCCTCATGTTTCAGCTCTTTTAAGTTCCTGTATGCTGCTAGGATTGCTTGGCGATCTGGATAATGGTGGAGCCGAAAGATGACTTGCCTCAGCGGTTGGTCTCCTGGTGGTCTCGGGGCCAGCACTCTATGGGCCCACTCCACTTTAAGGCCTTTCAACTTAATGGGCATTTTGAGTAAGTTAGGGAGGGTGGTGGTACAAAAAGTCATTAAGTCTCCTCTTTCTGCGCCTTCCGGTAAACCCCTGATCCAGAGATTATCTCTGTAGCTATAATTTTCCTGATAGTCTAGTGCCTCCCGGAGCTCCTCCAGCTCACACTCCATTTTCGCTGTTCTATCAGGTACAGTTCAGGGAGCATCCTTCAAATCGGATATTCGTTGTTCAGCTTCAGACAATCTGCCTGAATATTGCTTAAGCTCCAATGTGAGCCCTTCCAGTGATCTATCGACCTTGTCCCAGTGCGGTTGCAGGTCCGCCACCACCTGCTCTGAGACAGCTTTACTTATAACTGCTAGCTCGGTCGCAGAGAAGAAGATTAGGCCCAGTCCAGACGGCGGATTCTCCGGTGGACTTTTCCTCTGGTTTTTAGCCCCGTGCCTTAACGTTTTCCCTGATGCCAAGTACTTGTGCACATCAGCAGATGTTTAAAGGCTATTTTCTGGGGTTTTAAAAGGTTTGAAGGGGTAAAAGTATTATTTTTAAATCGTTAGGGTGCGGAGCTCTGGAGGTGTGCATCTTGTCTTTTTAGCTTCTCATTAGTGCCCCCGAAACATTGCTTATAATCGAAACCATGAAGCTTTTATGGGCATCTGTAGTGCTTTTCTTTTGGGAGGGGGGTGCAGTGCAGAGATGATGAGATTTGGCAAAACTTTTTTAGTAAATTGACTACACTAAAAGGAAATGATCCTTTATTTGAATAAAACCCTTACAGTACAACTGCCATTGTTCTTACTGTCCTAGAATCCCAACATCCAGCCACTAGAGTTACTATCTTAACTTCTGCAATGAACTGCCTTAAAAAAATGAGTGCTCCCTGACAGTTAAATAAATAAGCACAAAGAATACAGAAACATATATGCTAGGCAAGATTCTGAGTAATCTATGAAGTTTTATAATAGGTTTTCATTCACGCAGAGCCCATGCTCACCCACATAGGCACATCTAACGTAGTTTCCACCTCCACTGCATAATGGACAAAAGTTGTGTGCACGGATACGTCTGTTATAACAGGCTTGCACTGTACTTCCTCAGCACCCTAATTAGAGTCTTTATTCTTAGAAGGCCTCTCATCGGTAGCCTTAGCAGCCATCATTTGTAACCTTTTTGCCCTGTTTCTTAGTGTTTTTGAACAAAATTTAGAGCAAAGTGAACAGTAATGAGCTGAACCTAAGCACTGTAAATACAGGTGATGGGTATTAGCTTTAGCCACAATTCTGGGGGACTTCGCACAATTTTTAAAACCTGTGGATCCAGCTCTCTTTTTTGGCTTTTCTGACATGCCAATTTGTCAGAAACACTGAAAGTAATGGTTCCCAATAGGGAAGTATTGAAAAAGCAGTTGGTTCCCTCGTGGTAAAGAACCGCAATTTAAAACAGCAAAAATGTGATGAAAATGTAACAAAATAGCAGTTTCTAATAATATAAGGGAACTGCTATTAAAATAAGCTTAAGAACCGTAGAAAACTGTTAAATATGGTAAAGTTTTACATCAGAAAAGGGAACTGTGGGCAGCCGGCTCACCGCTGCAGTGGTTGTATTTCTGCTTGCGATGCCAGTGACCCAGGTTTGGGAACGGACCCAGGAGCTGGAGGGCCAGCTGGGGGAGGAGGCTTGAGCATCCCATGGATGGCTCGCCTTCTCCGGGAGGAGGGGGGGGACTCAGAGCCCGGCTCTTGTCTGACCTCGGGTGGAGACCCAAGGAACGACAAGGTCGAGGCCACAAATAGGGTTGACATGCTGGACGTCGGTGCTTCAGCGCCTTGACGTCGGGGCATACAGCACATCCAAGAACACTGGAAAAATGCCTGCAGTGCTCCCAGTAGATGGAGCACCAAGGCCCCAATCCCCAATGGCCCTACCAACCCTGGCAACGTATCCCGATGAAAGACAGACACGTCGGGGTGGAAGGGCCCCCATCCTGTACCCGCCTGGGGGGGTACAACCATGGCTCCATGGGGGATGGACAGCACCAGAGATGCCGGTAGATTAACGGGGACTGATCAGGCTGATAGGCGTCTCCCAAAGAGAGGGATTGCTGTTGGGGGGGAGAAAAGGGAACCACGGGGAACTGCAGAAAGAAGGGAAAAGTGTGATTCCTTGGAACCAAACAGAAACTGCTAAAAACCCATTCTCACAGTAAAAAAGAACAAATTACTCACAGTCTTGGTGCAAAAGGAAAGTTTTAGGGCCAAAAAAGTGGTTTTCTCAAGAACAGAGAGAGAGAGCATCTCAGAGCCAGTGTTTCTCAGTCAGTCGGAAAAAAAATTCTGTTGCCCTCAGTTCCACCATGCCGAGGCAACACAGAATTTGTCGACCATCAGCACAACGATGGCACAACACCGCCAATTGGAGTTGTGTTGTATCTGGGGGAACTAGTGTTTTTCTGTGGGGGCTTTGCCTCCACACCCCCCCTCAAGATTTAAATTAACCAACTCCGAGTCAGAGTTGGTTTGGGGAGGGGGCGAACACCCCAAGGGCAACAGTGTCAGGAACCCAGCAGACCATCACAGTGAACTGCCGAAAATGTCACTATGATGGTTTTCACTGTATTCCCATCGTTGTTGCGATGTGATACTGGTGCCCTCTGGGCAGGCTCCTCTCAGCACACCCTCCAGCTCTTTCCTGATTGGCTAAATCACTTAGTTCATTATCATAGTCTCCTCCTCCGAGGCAGTTCAATCTAGTCAGCTTGCTGCACACTGTTACTGATGCTAAAGGACCCCTGGGGTGAGAGTGCTGAACTCTGGCAATCAAAACTGTATGTCATAAGAACTACATGTAACAAGGAAAACACCCATAGAGGGTTACAAACTGAACCTGTTAAGATGCACAGTCGCAGTCCGACTGAGAAATCTTTTTTTTTCTAGGAAAACACTGCAGCAGAATAAAATACTCTTCTATAATGGTGATGCCCTTGAATCCATCTTATCCTTTAAATATCTGGGTATCACCTTAGAGTCCTCGCTTTCCCTGAACACTCATATCACCCTCCTAACCAAAGCTCTAAACCAAAAGCTGGGTCTGCTCTACCTCATATGACCCTTCCTCACATCGGCTTCATGCCACAAGATCGCGGTCACCACCCTCCTGCCCCTCCTTACGTATGGCACCCTGCTACTACTTACAATGAACACAACCATCCTATCTCACCTTAAACAGGCTTATCATAGGTTGGGAAGGTTTGTCTTAGGGGTCAAAACCCGTCACCACCACTGCGATGTCCTCGCCTCCCTGGGCTGGCTAATGTACGAAACCAAACTCCAGTATGCCACGCTGAGTGTAGTGCACAAACTGGTCCACTGTTACACCTCTCCTTATCTTACTAAACTTATTCAGGTCCAGTAACCTCCGCGTGCTCTTAAATCCACTTCCCTTTCCCTTCTCATACTGCCCAAACCTCAGTAAGCAGCGGTCCACAGATCTTTTGCCTTCTCAGCGGTGTCTAGCTGGAACTCTCTACCACACTCTACCTTATCCTGCACCTCCCTCGCTAAGTTCCAGTCCTCCATATTACACCACCTCAATGCCTCATCACTTTGCTCCTGCTTCTGTTGACTCTTGGTCCAGCTTCCATAATGCTATGCATAACTTTTCCCTGCTCACTAATCCTCATATGTATAAGAATCCCCACTCCCTGATCCCTTCTGTTTATGTAAATATTTGATGTAAGTGTATCTGTAAATGGTGCATTTTGTAAATCTAAGAGTGATGTAAACATAACCACTGTAACTGCCATGTTTTTGTAATCTTTAAATGTTTAATCTGTGAATGTTTCTGCAAATGATGAATTTTTTGTAAATCAGTGAATGATGTACATGAATCCACTGCTACTGCCATGTCATTGTTTATGTTCTGCACTTTCCAGGTCACCCCCGAAAAAGGGTTTGTAATGTCTCAGCATGCTCACCCGGTTACCAAAATTCAAATAAATAAATAATAAAATAAATAGAAGGATGCCCAAAAGTCATAATAAAAGTCAGACTGCAGGGAAAAAGATACAGAGGCAATGTGAGAGGGCGATTCTTCAGAGAGGGTGGTGGAGCCCTGGAACAGACTACCAGAAGAAGTGGTGAGGGCTGAATTGATGGAGGGATTCAAGAGGGCATGGGAGAGACACAAGGGGCTGAGTAGTGGGGGGAGGGTGGGAGGAGGTATTGGGGGAATAGGGCACACTAGAAGGGCTGGTGTGGTCCTTTTCTGCCATCAAGCTTCTATGATTCTATGAAGGGGTTTTAATGAAACAACAGACATCCCCCACTGGCATACTGGATAATATTCTCCCACAGGGGCAGGCTCCTGGGTGGGTACCATTGACAATGTTGGTGCAAACAGAAAAGGACATTACGGTAAGTGTGAAGTAAATTTCTTCTTTCTGTAGCATTCCACATTGTCAGTGGGAAGTCATTAGCTCTGGGTTCTAAGAAGCAGTACCCAGAACAACCAGGAGGTGGGAGAATATTATCCCATACGTCAGAGAAAAATACTGTCATAGATTACCTCCAAACTGCTGCCTGTAATACTCTGTGACCAAAGGCTGCATCAGCAGACCTCTGAACATCCAATCTGTAGTGTTTGGTGAACGTGTGGACAGAAGACCATGTAGCTGCCTTGCATAGCTCTAAAACAGATGCTTCACTCCTCTTTGCCCAGTAAGTAGCTATATTCCTGGTGCAGTGAGCTTTGACAAGGGCCAGAGGACTCTTCTTTCCTGTGACATAGACCTTAGCAATGCAGGCCCTCGCCCACCTAGCTAGGGTGACCTTTGAGGCTTTTTGACCTTGTGAGGCTGCTCCAAAGAGAATAAACAGGCTATTTGATTTGCAGAATATAGCCATCCGTTTGATGTACAGTATGTCCTAACAGCCCATTGCAAATTTAAATTGTGCAACTCCTTCTCCTTTAGGAGAGATGGTTGTGGACAGAAAGACAAAAGACATATTTCCTGGTTCACATGGAAGGCCGTGAGCACTTCTGGGATGAAAGACAGGACTTTTCTGAGTACCACCTTGTCCTTATGCATTATAAGGTACAGTTCTTTGTGGGAGAAGGCCTGGAGCTCACCAATCCTCCTGGCTGAGTACACAGCAATCAGAAGGAACGGATGACAGCGGTTCAAAAAGCTCCTTACAAGAGCATTTAAAACCATATTTAGATCCCATGAAGGAACCAGGGATCGGAAGACAGGTTGACTCTTGCTAACCGCATGTAGAAAATGAATGACCTCTCTATTAGTCTCCAGAGCGATGCCCAAAGATGCTCCGAGGGTGGAGACTTAGCATCTCAGAGTGTTCAGGACCAAACCCTTCTCTACACCTTCCTGCAAGAAGTCCAGGATCTGTGGGACTGAAGCCTTGAAAGGTCAGAGCTCTGTCTAGCTGGCCCATGCCAAAAAGGTGGACCATACACAGGCATAAGCTGCAGAGGTAGAAGTTTTCCTTGCAGCCATTAGAGTATCCATTACTTTCCTAGAAAAGCCTCGTTTTAGGAGTCTCCTCCTTTCAGGAGCCAGACCGTAAGCTGCATCACCCCTGGGTCTGGGTGCAGAATGGCACCCTGAAATAGAAAGTCTCCTTGCAAGATTAGATTATATGATTACGACATGTGAACATCTATCAACAATTCAAGATTTAAATATTGGCCCTAAGTTACTCTCTGACCACCACCCACTGATTCTAACCCTGGACTTGGGAAGAGAGAGGAAGACTACCGTCTGGAGACTCAACCCGTCAGTTCTGACTGACAGGGAGCTGATGGAGAGCCTCTCTGCTAGACTTTCCCTTTTCTTCTCAGAAAATGCCATCCCAATATTCCAATGGCAATACAATGGGATGCAATGAAACCCTCCATTCATGGTGAATTAATAGCATACTCTTCTCGAAAATATAAAGAGAGAGAACACGAATATCAAAAACTCTCCACACAACTGGCAAATTATCAGTTGTTATATACAGAAGGAGATGTGGATCTACAAAAATTAATCAACAACACAAAAGCTGCTTTGCAGCGGATCATGGACAATAGGGTCCAGCAGTCCCTCTATTACTTACGACAATCAATCCATGGGGGGGTCCCAGGGCTATCAAGATCCTATCCCGTAAACTACGTGCACGAAAGGGGTCCTCTACAATATTAAGACTAAAGAACCCAACGTCTGGTAGAATGCATCACTCGTTAGAACATATCCAACAGGCCTTTATAGATTATTACTCCAAACTCTACTCCTCCTCCTCATCGATCCCACATAGTGATTCAACACAATTCTTAATAAGGGCTAACCTTCCCATGCTTTCTCCTCTTCAAATTAACAAATTAGAAGCTCCAGTCTCAATTCTTGAGATAAAGAAATCTATCAATAAACTTAATTCAGGGCATTGTCCCGGCCCTGACAGATACCCTGCGGAATGGTAAAAAAAATGTAACAAAATATTATCCCCAAAATTTCAAAATGTATTCAATGATATCTCCCGAGGTGGTCTTTCCCCCCCATCTTGGGATTATGCCACTATTGCCCCTATTCTGAAACCAAATAAAGACCCCTCAGATCCGGGGTCCTATCGTCCTATATCTATTCTTAACGTTGACTATAAAATATACATGGCCATACTTGCCTCTAGACTCGAATTAATATTACCCCAAATCATACATCCAGATCAATCAGGATTCATTAAAAACAGGAACACTTTCAATAACATACATCGAGCCCTGAATTTACAGGAATATGTTCTGACAAGACAAATCACATCAGTATTCCTTAGTCTAGACGCAGAAAAGGCGTTCGACTGAGTTTCCTGGCCCTTTTTATGGGACACCCTTAGATGTTTCCAATTTCCACCACAGTTCATCGCTATTTTAATTAATCTATACAAATGCCCGCGAGCCTACATTAGGGTTAATGGATTTTTATCCCCGCCACTACCAATGGGACGAGGAACTAGACAGGGTTGCCCTTTATCCCCATACCTTTTCGCTTTATTTCTAGAACCCCTCGCAGCCCTTTTTCGAAACTCCCCATTGGTCGAAGGTATTCCAATAGGACAGTATGAACACAAAATTAGTCTATTTGCAGATGATATACTATTAACCCTGATAACATCCTCCCAGTCTATCCCTGGGGCCTGGAAGATTCTAACCTATTTTGAAAAAATATCTGATTTCCAATTAAATGTAAACAAAACTGAAATATTGTCATTTAATTACTCCCCTCCCCAATCAATGAAAAAATGATTCCCATTCAAATGGCGATCAACAAAAATAAAGTATCTGGGACTTCAAATCCCATCCAATCTCGGAGTACTTGATCTCAGTAACTATGAACCTCTCACAACACAAATTCAGGCAGACCTGGAAAGATGGGACGCAGCTTTCCTTCCTCTTCGCCAACGAATCTGTACCATATGAACAAATATTCTCCCACAGATCTTATATTTGCTACAAACTATCCTTACTTCCCTGCGAAATACTACATTAAATCCTGGAATAAAATGATATTACACTTTATATGGGGAAAAAACAAACCAAGAGTTAGACTCTCCATCCTGAAACTTCCCCTCTCCCAGGGTGAGTTGAACCTCCCGGACTTGAATTTGTATGCCCATGCCTCTTTTCTCAGAATAGTGATGTTGTGGCTGACTGATTCATATTCCTCCCCTTGGAAAAACATAGAGTTTCATTTAAGCGACCTCTTTGATATAAAAAAGATCTTGTTTTCATCTGAAGGGAGATCACTTAACCCCTCAGCCTTAACAGGAATACCATCGCAACCTTATAAAATATGGAAAAGATTGAGGTGCTCTGGTACCCTATCGAATATATACGAGTACTATAAATTGATATCACAAGATGAAAGTTTTGCCCCAGTATTCATGGATCATACCTTTTCTCAGTGGAGATCAGTGGGATTGACCCACATATTTCAATTTTTGGGAAAGGAGGGGATTATCCCTTTTGATGAACTCCAACTCCAATGTCATCTCAACACTTCTGATAGATTTCGTTACTTCCAGATACGAAACCATATACTACGTAACAAAATCATACAGCCTTCCTTGCCTTCCCCAATGCCGGACCTACTTAAGCTCTTTACGGAAGCAATAAAAGGCAACCTGGGTTCACACTTAATAGGTATTATTTATAGAGCCCTTAGAAATAGTCTTCCGTCATCCACGGCCTCCATCTTGAATGGATGGAATAAAGATTTAGAAACAGAGATTACCATGACCGACTGGTCTCGATCCTCATTGTCTGAAATAAAATCAGTTGTATCCCCCCATTGGAGGGAATTTTCATGGAAATGTCGATCCAGATATTATCGGTCTCCTTCCATCCTGCGGAAATTTCTCCCTGAGAAGTACGGGCAGTGCTGGAGAGGCTGTGGATGTTCGGTTGCCACCCTGGGACATGTATTTTGGCAATGTCCCCATCTCATGCCGTTCTGGATATCATTCCAAGACGAGTTATCAAAATTATTCTCTGAACCAATTGAAATTACAGCTGAACAATTTCTAGTGGGAATTTTCCCGGACCACTCCCCCCAATGGGGATGTACATTATTACCAATTTGCTATATAGCATGAAAGAAAACAATAACTAGACGTTGGATGACGTCCTTGATCCCAACTATACAAGAATGGAAAAAAATAAGTCAGACATTTACAGAGCTAAGCCCTTTAATATAGAGCATAGGGAGGCTAGGACGACTTCTGCAATGACATGGCAAAAGTGGGTCCACTATATCAATCAATCAATCAATCAAAATCTTTATTTATTCAGGCGAACATCATTGAGCAAAGCTCATTTACAAGATGGACCTGAGTGGTCATACAAATGAGGATACAAGTATTATTACATAGACAAGAATAGAATAAATAGCAATACAATGGCATGAAATGATTATATACAACAATTTACATATATACAAGTAACAATAGAACCATTTAGCCTGTAGGAAAAAAAGAGGACAAAGGTATAGCAGTCCTAAAATATAAGTTATATGGTCTAAACTAGTTTTTAAGTGAATATAATAGGTGATTCGGAAGAAAGAAATTGAGTTAATATAATGGATAGAAAAAGGGAGGTTTAGTTGGGTCAGATAGGTGGGGGATTATGCTTTATAAAAGCAATTGCAGAGCTCTGGAAAAAGGGCGGAGAACAATCTTTTGAAGGATGCCAGAGGTAGTAGGCTATCTAGCTTCATGGATTTTTGAGAGAGTTCCATGCAGCTGCTAAGGAATAGCTGAAAGCAGCCCTCCCATACCGGTGCAGGCATTGGGGACCTTTAATGTGATGAGTTTACTGATCCTTAAGGTGTATGGCCTGCTGTAATTTGGGTAAAGCAATCAGTGATATAGGTCAGTAGTTTGCCTGTTAACGCTTTGAGTATCCAGATAACAGCATTCCTATTTCTTCTGTGTTGCAATGATGTCCAGTTGACTGCCATATAAAGGGAGCAATGATGGGTGTTGGAGGAAGGTCAGTAATAAATCTTATGGACCTGTGATACAGGGTGTCCAGCTTATGTAAGAGATGACTTGAACAATGGCAGGAGAAAATCAGCATAATCAATGAGGGATAGGAATGAGGCCTGAATTAACCTTTTTGGAATCACTGTTTAGGTAATGTTTTATTCTAAAAATAGTCCGAACCTCTGTCTTAGCTTTTTAAGTAACTCTTCAATATGGACAGAATAGTCAAGCCTGTTATCTATCCAGACTCCAAGGTATTTGAAGTTATCAACAAATTCAAGTTTCTCTCAAGTAAGGTGGATATATGTAGGGTGTTGGATGCTGGGGTAGTGGTAGTACAACTCTTTGTGGTAAAGAACATAGCTTTTGTTTTTGCATTTAAGAGTAGTTTTTGTCAAGTAGATTGTGCTGCAGAATGGAGAATTCGGATTGTAGAAGTTCACAGGCTTTGGAAGGTGAGGGATTGCTGACATACAATACAGTATCATCAGCAAACAGATGAATGTTAGATTGAGTGAGGTTGGCATCAATATTGTTTATATAAATAGCAAAGAGGATAGGGCCAAGAATAGAGCCTTGTGGTACCTTAGCAGAGGTTTTGAGGTGGATAGGTAATTTCCATTTCTAACCAGTTGCGACCTATCTGAAAGGTAATCCTTAAACCAGTTGAGTGATAGGGAATCCAGGCCTAATGAGTTAAGGAGGTGAGTAATAAGTCATGATCCACTGTGTCAAGGCTTTACTCAAATCCAGAAACACAGCACAGGTAAAAATTTTTTGTCCAAATTAGTCTGCCAATCGTTGGTTACCTTGGCTAAGGCAGTAATGGTGTTATGCTTTGATCTAAATCCAGATTGTGCAGAATTTAGAAGGTTATTGTTATCCAGATAGTCCCTTAACTGAGAGTTTACTAGTTTTTCGAGCATCTTAGATAGTACTGGTAGGATGGAGATAGGTCTGTAATTGTTGAGATCCCTAGTATCACCAGATTTGAGTAATGGAACTACTTGAGCTGTTTTCCAAGTAGATGGAATGGATCCAGTAGTTAGGAAAGATTGAAGAGATGAGTAAGGGGCAGATAAGACATGTGAAGCAATTTTCAGGAAATAGGGATCCAGGAGTCTGCACCTGCACTTTTAGTTGTGTCTAAATTAGAGAGAGATCTTCCACTTCTTTCACGGATATTGGGATGAAGGAAAAAGTTGAAGTGGCCATTTGTCCCACAGTAGTTTGCAGGTTCAAGGAAGATCTCAGGATATTTGCAGGTGATGAGTCAAATGCTAGGCCAGCAGTGGTGAAGTGAACATTGAAGGTATTTAAGATTTCTTGTTTACCTGTAATTTCTGTGTCATTTAGTAGCAATTTGGTGGTTAAGGCAGGAGTAGAATTCTGGCCCAGAAGTCCTTTTATTGTACTATCCACTGACCCAGACTTTTGTCCATGAAAACCATCTTAAAAATTTGGAAACGCATAGTTTTCAACCTTTATCCAGTTCAAATGAAAATAAGCATATCCATTGGGAATAGGTCAAACTAATCTCCTATTAAGACTAAATAAGATGAAACAAGAGAAGACGAGTCTTATAATAAGTGATGAACTCTAGCAATAGTAAATGATAGATTATAGAAGTCTATTCTGTTTTTAACCTACCTGTATTATTTATACTATGATAAGTTATATGTTCTCCTGTATGTATGTGTGTGAAAGACATAATAAAAAGATATTTTAAAAAAAAGGAAGTCTCCTTGCACTGGAAGGTGAAAAGGTGCTTGCTGAATTAGGTTTACTAGATCAGAGAACCACGGTCTTCTTGGCCACTCTGGAGCTATTAGAAGAAAGTTTCCTCTCGAGTGTCTTATCTTTTGCATGACCCTGGAGAGAAGAGGCAGTGGAGGAAATGCATATGCTGTGTTGAAGGCCCACTCCTGGGACAGAGCATCCACTACTACTGTTTGCACCCATAACGGCTGAAAGACTTTGGAGTCTGAGCACTGTAGCTGGAGGTGAAGAAAAAAATTACTCACCTTAGTAATTATGTTTCTTCTATTGGAGTCTTGCTGTATTCTGACAAGTGCAGTTAGCCCCAGCCTTTAAACTGCCCTGGAGAACAAAGGGTTAACCTTTCTATGCAGAGCATAGAATGTTGAGCTCGAGCTCGGTTGATGTCTCTATCTGTTTCCCTTTGAAAGCTAACCGTCAGATTCTTATGAGCAACACTAATAGTATTCTATGTGGAAATTGTAAAACAGAATGTTTAATAGCCAACTGGCAACAAAAAGTTTTGGACTACCAGAAGAAGACAGGAAACCCAAAACTCAAAACCCCAACCAAACAGGAATATAACAAAATAAACACCCATACAAGAAGAGGATGTAAAAAGAGCACCCCTGAGGTGCAACACTGCACCAGCCCAGCTACTTCCCCAAACCAGGTTCTAAGAGGGGAGGTAGGGAGGGAGGACAGAATACAGAAAGACTCCATTAGAAAAAACATAATTACTAAGGTGAGTAATTTTTTTCTTCAAACAACTTGAAGTCTTGCTGTATTCTGACAAGTGCAGACTACCAAGCAGTACCTCCATGGAGGAGGGACAGAACCTACTTTGGGAATAGGCTCTGAAGTACTGCTGTGCCAAACCGAGCATCACTCCTAGCCTGGATATCCAGAGAGTAATGCTTGATAAAGGTATGAACTGTTTTCCAGGTGGCTGCTTGACAAATTTCTAAGAGAGGGATATCCCTGGCAACAGCCAGGGAAGCAGCTGTACCTGTTGTGGAATGAGCCTTCAGGCCTGAGGGTGGAATTTTTCCCTGTTTTTCATAGCAGAATTGTATACAAGACATGATCCACCTGGCAATGGATCCCATGTTGGCAGGTTTGTCCTTTCCCACTTCTCCATAAGTGAGGAACAACTGGAGGGAGTCAAACCTGTGACCCTTGGTACGCTCTATGTAGTAACTAAGGGCTCTTTTAACATCTAAACTGTGTAGCCTCCTCTCTCCTGAGGAAGAATGATCAGTGAAGAAGACAGGAAGAGACATAGACTGGTTTAAATGGAAGTCTAAAACCACTTTGGGCAAGAACCTTCTATTGACTCTAAGGACCACTTTATCCCTGTGAAAGGAGATAAAATCAGGTTCCACTGACAGGGCTTGCAATTCACTGATACGCCTGGCAGAGGTAATGGCTACTAAGAACACAGTTTTCCAAGTCAAGTACTTAAGCTCTGCTGAAGACATAGGCTCAAAGGGGTTGCATAAGTTGAGCAATGCAAACATTCAAATCCCAGGCAGGGGCAGGGTCTCTAAAAGGAGGATTGGTGTGAAGAAATCCTTTAAAAAATTTACAGAACACAGGATGAGAAGATAGTGAGGAAGACTTCCCCACAGACAGAAACGCAGAAACAGCTGACAAGTGTACCTTGAAAGTAGCTGGTCTGAGGCCTAGGCCATTAAGATGGATCATATAATCCAGAACCATAGGCAATCCAGCAGTATTTGGAGAAATATGCTTCTTAGAACACCAAATGCTGAATCTCTTCCATTTGGAGTTATAAGTCTTTCTGGTGGAGGGCTTTCAAGAAGCTCTGAGAATATCCAGAACCCCTTGGGAAAGATGCAGATCTGCAAACTCTAACTCTTCAAGAGCCATGCCTTGAGATTGAGAGACTGAAGATTGGGGTACCAAATCCTCCCCTGAGAGGATGTTAATAGGTTGTAATTCCTGGGAAGAGACAGGGGAAGATGGACTGCTAGGGACAGCAACAGTGGGTACCAGGGCTGTCTAGCCCAATCTGGAGCAATCAGAATCACTTTGCAAGGTTGAGACCTTATTTTGACTAAAACTTTGAACAGGAGTGGGAAGGGAAGGAAGGCATACAGAAACTTCCCTTCCCAATTCAGAATCAGGGCATCCAGGGGACTGAGCCCAAGACTGGAGGTCTGCAACAAAGAGAGGAGTTGGTGATTGTCTGGGGCTGCAAAGAGATCTATCTCTGGAGTGCCCCACTAAAAAATCACTTTCAACACCTGAGGGTCCAGAGACCATTCGTGATGGCCCTGAGAGATCCTGCTCAGTGCATCTGCTAGCACATTGTCCTTCCCTGGAAGGTGAACTGCTACCAGAGAGGTTTGCAGGGAATAAGCCAGGGACCACAATTTCATGGCTTCCGTGCACAAGGCCATGGACCGAGTGCCTCCCTGCTTTATGATGTACCACATGGTGGTGGTGGTGTTGTCCATTCTGACCGGAACCACCTTGTTCTGTACTGACTAAGAGAGAGCTTTCAGGGCCAGAAAAACTGCCCTGAGCTCTAGGAGACTGATATGGAGAAGGGATTCTTGTGGGGACCACAGCCCCTGGGCAGTGAGGGCCCCCAGATGGGCTCCCCAGCCCAGAAGAGAAGCGTCCGTGGTCAGAACCACTGAACAAGGCTGAGTGGCAAAAGGAACACCTTGTCTTAAATTGTTCTGATCCTGTCACCATTGGAGGGCTTGGATCAAGGTCAGAGTCACTGGGATCGGTTTGGTAAGGGAATCCTTCCTCTGAGACCAAAAAGCTCTCAGATGGAACTGAATATCCCTCATCTGGAATCTTGCCCCTTGGACCACTGCTGTTGAAGCTGCCATGTGGCCCAAGAGCTGGAGGAATTGCCTTGCTGGTTGACATACCAGAAGGCTGAAGGAAGAGGCTAGTTCCATAAGACCCCTTGCCCTTTCTAGAGGAAGAAAGGCTCTTGCTCTGAGTGTATCCAGTTCTGCCCCTATAAAGGTAAGAAGCTGGACTGGTTCGAGAACTGACTTGAGAAGGTTGAGAAGAAATCCCATAGAAGTGAGCACTTGCTGGGTCACTTGAAGGTGAGACTTGACTTGGTCTGGAGACTGGCCCACTATTAGCCAATCGTCCAGATATGGAAAAAATGGAAATCTTTTGCCTTCTTAGAAAGGCAACTACTACTGCCTGGCACTTTGTGAAAACCCTTGGGGCTGAGGTTAGGCCAAAGGGCATTGCTCTGAACTTATAGTGGCCTGAGGGCAACTCGAACCTGAGGTACTTTCTGTGGGAGCAGCTGATGGGAAAGTAGGCATCTCCAGTCCCCTGGTCTTAGAGAGGGAAGGATTATTTCCAGAGTTACCATCTTGAACTTTGGTTTTAAAAGATGTTTGTTTAGATATCTTAGGTCTGGGATGGGTCACCACTCCCCTGTCTTTTTTGGGGTCAGGAAGTACCTGGAGTACAGCCCTTTGCCCCAGTGTAGGGGTATTTATTTACTTTTGTTAACTGGGTAAGGCACACTAGACAAGTGCCTATTTTCAGGTGCGACCCGGGAGGGTTACATAGGTAGAAGCATACAAGAACAGTGAAATACAGGCTTAACAGGGATTGGGTAGGTGGCTGACAGTATAAGTCAAATTTAACATACAAGAAAATAACAGACATAGCCGGGAATGAATAGGAAGCAAAACAGCATTAGAAACGATTAACACATGATAAATACAGCTGTGAAACATACAGGGAGAGCACATCAGTGAGAGTAAGTGCCAGCAGGGGATGAGGGGCAAGACAGAGGGGGGGTACACTGGGGGGGGGGTGTCTAGATGGTCGGGTGAGGGTCTTAGGGAAGGAGGGCAGGGAGAGAGCATGGTGAGAGGGTGTCCAGCACTGGCTTCACTGCCAATACTGGAGGGTAAGTGCAGTGGACCCAGCATACCAGTCACTAGTACGCTACAAGGTACAGGGACATGTGGAGGATAATTTCAGGAAGTTCCAAAGGGAGGCTTTGAAGCAGGGATGGGAGGGGGAGGACCGGGTGAGGGCTGGAAGCAAGTTCCAGATTTTTGGGGCATAGGTGGTGAAGGCCCGATCCCCCGTAAGGGAGCGGGTTCTAGGAACCAGGTGAACCAGTGCTGCCCTCGACCTAAGATGGTAGGATGGGGTGACAGGGTTGAGGGGAAGGGCGAGGGTAGAAGGGGTAGCCAATCTGACGATGTTGTCGATGAAGTTCTGAAGCACAAAGGTGCGGTGTTTCTCTGGAGGGAGCCACTCCAGGCATGTGTAGAGATCACAGTGGTGCGTGAGGGGAGGGACAGAAAGTGCAAAGCGGCAGGTGTTGTCATAGGCTGTGTCCCATTTCAGGAGGCTAGATTTAGGTACTGGGGCAAAGGTTACTAGTCCATAGCAGAGCGTAGGGAGGAGGACCCCTCTAGCTAGGGCCATGAGAGTGGCTGGAGTTAAGCAGTTTTTGGCTCTGTAAGCGAGGCCGAGCTTACCATTAGTAGCCTTGCAGACATTCTGAATGTGTAGGGAGAGATCGAGCTGAGGGTCCAGAGTGATGCCCAGGTACTTGACTGAGGCCACTGTCTGCAGGGGGGAGCCATCAGCCCCGAAGATTTGAAGGGGAGTAGTGCAGGATTTTGTCTTGTTCTGTGAGCCAAAAAGCATGGCTTGGGTTTTCTTGAGGTTGATGGTAAGTCTATGTTCCACCAGCCAGGCCTGAATGTGCTTGAAGTCAACATTTAGTTGGGAGTTAATGGTGGCAGTGTCCCGGGCACTGGCCAAGATGACAAGTTCATCCGCATACAGGGTGATATGCCCATGGACTGTGACAGATGGTAGTTCATTAATGAAGAGGGAGAAGATGGTTGGGCCAAGGACGGAACCCTAAGGGACCCCGCAGTGAACTGGAGAGAGGTTGGAAAGGGTCTGATTAAAGTTGGTGTACTGCTGCCTACCGGGGAGGTAGTTGAGGAACCACGCATGGGCAGGGAGGGAGAGACCGAGGGATAGAAGAGTGGAACTGAGGAGTGAGTGATCGACCCTATCAAAGGCTTTGGAGAGATCCACAAAGATGGCACCAGTGAGGCTGCCCTGGTCAGCAGCAGTTCTGATGAACGAGGAGATTACAGCCAGGGCGGTGGACGTGCTATACCCTTTCCTAAACCCATGTTGTGCCAGGGAGAGGAGGTTGTGGTTCTGTATATACTGGGATAGCTGGGAGGCCGCAACTTTCTCAAGAATCTTGGAGGTAGCTGACAGAATGACAATGGGTCGATAGTTCAGGGGGTCTTTGGGGTTTCCTTGTTTTAGGACAGGGGCAACCTTGGCCACTTTCCAAATATCTGGGATGATCCCAGAATTGAGGGAGGTATTGAAGATGTGTGTGACGGGCCTGGCAAGGAGGTGGGCCCCTATCATGAGCAGTTTCGGCTCAAGGCTATCATGTCCTGCCCCGCTGTGGGGGGAGAGGCTAGCGAGGAGCTTCTGGGTCTCGTTGACACACACTTGTTGTAGGTAGAAGGGGGGTCGGGAGTTGGGTCCAAGAGGGGGGGTGTCAGGGGACTTGGGAGTAGTTGACAGGGGAGGTGGGGCAGACAGTTCGGAGAACATGGAGTTAAAGGAATTTGAGATAGTATGAGGGTTATTGCAGCTGACCCCGCCAATGAGTGACTTGCACTCTGGCAGACCCGCCAACCGCGCTTCTGATATTCTGCCAGAAACTCCTCGGGTTGCTGGCTGAGGACAGCAGAGCAGATTGGCAGAACTTGCTTTTTGCTGTGCGGATGGCTTTTTTACAGGAGTTTCTAAGGGTCCTGTAAGCAAGGAGGTCAGTGTTGCTTTGGGAGGCCTTGTAGGTCTCCCAGCATTTGTCCCTGAGTTTCATAAGGGAGAATAGGCCCCCATGAAGCCATTTGGTAACAGCGCCCCTCACTCGCCTTCTAGTGAGGGGGGCATGTTTGTTCTGCATGGGGATAAACTTAGTTAAGAATTCATCCAGGGCTTGTGCTGGGTCATTTAGGGCAGTGACCCCTGACCAGTTGACTAGAATGAGGTCAGAGAGAAAGTCATGAGTGTTAAATTTTGAGTAATCCCTCATCTGGATCACTTTACTGGGGATTTTAGTCTGTGAGATGCCCCATGTGCAGTAGATAGGCGAGTGGTCGGAGATGGCATCAGGAAGGATACCAGAGATGTGATCCCGTCGGGTCTGTTGGTCAGGATCCAGTCAATTAGCGACCCTTTGTTCCCCCGGGAGGAGGGCCTAGTAGGTTCCCTGATAATTTGGCTTAGGGCAAGACCTGAGAGCAGTGGCTCATATAATTTACTGTTGGAGCCCATCCAGTCAAGGTTGAAGTCACCTATCATGAGGATTTCATTGGGACCCACTTTGTCGCTTATACCATGGAGAAGAGAGGAGAGCCCTGGCAGTCCGCCTTTAGGAGGGTTGTAGGTGCATATCAGGTGTAATTTCTTAGTGTGTCCAAGCAAGAGAAGGGCATGCAGGAACTCACTAGAGGGGGAGGTGATTGAATCGACGGTGGACACTTTGAGGTGCACTTTATAGTAGAGTAGCACCCCACCACCCCATTTGTTCCCCCCGCGATCACTTCTGATGTGGCTGTACCCCGAGAGGGAGCACATGGCATCAGGAACATAAGGCTTCAGCCAAGTTTCCGAGATACCTAAGATATCCGTCTTGTAGTGGGCGACCCAAGCAGTAAGCTCTGCTAGGTTGGCTAAAAGGCTACGTACATTTAGGTGGGCAATTTTTAGCCCTTTTGAGGAGAGCCATGCAGGGGGTGACTTGAGAGAAGGCAGGGTGGCAGGCTGGCTTGCTAGGGAGGTCGTGCTCCTGGATGGTCCGGGGGGGGAACAGTCATGATGACTGGTGGTAAAGAACAACTGCTTGATAGGGCAGGGGGCCAAGGACTACCTAAAAAGGATTGCCAAGGGGCATGAGTTAAGGGAGAGCAGTGAGCAATGAGCTGGCAGGGATAAAGCACTAATAGGGGTACCAGTGGGAGAGAAAAACAGAACAATGTGCAATAGATAAGTCACAGGGTGGCAGCAGAGTCAGAAAGAGAAGTAAAAAAAGACATGAGATGAGAAGGGACACTGCAGAGTATCAAGCCAGAAAGGCAGCTTAGGGGGAGTAGAATATGCTTGACTGGAAGGGCGGCCACTAGCGGTGGTAAAAGATAATCCACAGATGGAAAACAGGGCTGATAGGTTAGTTTTCAGCCTCATGTGACATCCACCAGCCTATATAAGGGAGAGTCGACCAAGGGTGGTGGTGGGTGTGGTGGGGAGCCGAACACGTAGCGTTCGGCGGGGCTAGACCGTCTACACCAACAGGAAAACAGCAGCTGCAGCTCGAGGTTACTTGATATGAGGCTTTCTATTACAGTCCTGCAGGTATGAGGCTTTCTGTTACAGTCCGGTTGCTGACTGCGACACAGAGGATATTTTTAAATGTTGAAAAAAGCACCAAAGCGCTAGAAGCAGTACGAGCAGTAGGTACTATCTCTATGGCTCTTAAGGCTAGAAGAGAAGAAACCACTGCCTCTAGGGCAAGGGTTTCCGAGAGATTTGCAGGTGGAAAAGATCTGGCTCTCATCTTTGGAAATTTTCTGAAGCTGAGAACCAGTCCCTGGCTTACTACTTCCAGGACCCACTTGTCTGATGTAATAGACATCCAGTCCTGGACAAAGTAAGCCAGCCTGTCCCCTACTGGAATAGGAGAGTCGACCCGGGCAGGCCCATGAGGGTATCTGCTTGGCAGGGGCTTTAGGCTGAGGAGTGGATGCAGCCCTGCTCACCCCCCTTCTGCCTCTCCCTCTGAAGAAACCCCTATGTGAAAAGGAAGAGGAGGCCTGTGCTTGGTAAAAAGGCCTTTGAAAAGACCTTCCCCTGCTCCTAGACTGCTGCCTTTGAGGAGTTGCCTGCCTCTCCTTGGCCTGAGCACTCCTGTAGGTGGTCCTGTACTCATCCATTTTCTTCATGTAATTCTCTGTCTGCTCCCCAAACAGAGAATTACCCACTGCAGGAAAATCCATGGCCTTAGCCTGGGTATCCTGTGAGAGGCTAGTACATCTGAGCCAAGCCATTCTCCGAAGAGCCACAGATGTAGCCATGACTCTTGATGACACATCATTAGAGTCCACAGCAGCATGAAACTGAACTTTAGATGTCTCAATCCCATCTGCAGCCACTGCTTCCAGCTCCTTGGCTAGCTGGGAGGAGGCCTGTTTAACCAGTGCCAGTACAGTGTCCCACCTGGACTTCTGGTACGTAGCTGTATAAGCCATATAATTCATCTGTCTGAGTCCCAGGAAAGATGCCATGTACAGCTTTTTTGCCATGGCATCAACCTTCCTAGAGTCTTTGTCGGGGGGGGGAGGGTGTGAAGCCAAGGGAATGCTTGCCTTATCACAGGCAGCAGCCTGCACAACCCCAACATGGCTGCATTGGTGGTATAAAAACTCAGTTTCTGAGCCTGAGAGTGTATACCTCTTGTCCATTCTTCTGTCCACAGGAGGTATAGAATTGGAAGACTTCAGAATTTTTTGTGTCTGTTTCCCAAAAGATTTGTGGAGGGGAATAGACAGTCTTCTGGACTCCAGGATGTCCATCATGTCTACAAAATCAGGCTCCTCCTGATCCTCCATTGCTTCTTCCATAGGAAGCTGGAGGGTCTCAGCCACCTTCCTGTAGAACATAAAGTGGGAAGGGGACTCAGAAAGCCTAGGAGGGGAATCACCTGAAGGTCTGTCTGGGGAGATGTCCGGTTCCCCAGGCACATCTAGACCTTCACCATCACCATCATCATCTTCAAACTCCCCTTCCTCCTCAAACTCCGGTTCATAAAATTCTTCCAAAGTATAATCGTGAACCGAGGGAACTGACCGAACTGAGCCCCTGCCAAAAGGTGCCGGATCGGTCAGAACCGGGCGAAGCGATTCCACAATCCGAATCGCTCTGGCTATTTCTTCGGTGGACGGAACATGGACTTCTGGATCTGAACCGGACGATTTTTCTTTGCACTTTCTTTTAGTCAGAACCGACCCCTCGGGATCAGTTCTCCTTTTGCCCGAAGAAGTATCGCCCTGGTCAGAGGGCACTCATTCTGGTTCAGTCGGAACCAAACCAGGCTGACCATCCAGGTCAGCGGACTTCTCGGCCTCCTTTTCCCTCAGCCTACCTAATCTCTTTTCAAGGGTAGATTTGGGAAAATATTTGCAAATTTGGCAGTCTGAATCGAGGTGGTCAAACCCGACAATGAACACAGGTGGTGTGGGGATCGGCCTTAGCAAAGACCTCCCCACACTCACTGCAGTGTTGAAACCCAGTGGGCCCGGTTTTTTTCTTGGGTTTCTCAGACATGGCTAACCTAACCAAACTTACCCTTTTTCGGCAACCGCCAGGCAAGACTCTTATGGTTCCTAACCTGTCACAGGGTCTTGAAAAACGTCTTAAAACACGTTTTTTTTTTTAGAACCGATAAGAACCGGTAACCACACACTAAAGTTACACAAGAATTAAACAAATGATCGGTTTGGCCGAACCGATCCACACTTTTTACAAGTACCACACAGAAAACACAGTACAAAACCTACATACTCATGGTACCACAGACAGAGACTGAACCGACTATGCCGGAAACTTTTTCGGTTAGAAACCGATGAAAAAAATGACACAAACAGACTTTCGAACTGAGCTGCAGGAGAAAATCCAGAGCGACTGTTCAGTGAGGCAGAGTAAAGAATCTGACGGTTAGCTTTCAAACGGAAACAGAGACATCAACCGAGCTCGAGCTCAGCATTCTATGCTCTGCATAGAAAGGTTAACCCTTTGTTCTCTGGGGCAGTTTAAAGGCTGGGGCTAACTGCACTTGTCAGAATACAGTAAGACTTCAAGTTGTTTGAACAGATCGATCTGAGGCAGGCTGAACCTCTTGTGCAGAAGGTTGAACACCTCTGGGTACAACCCCACTCCCCCAGGTGAACATTTTCATGGCTTAACCAGTCTGACTGAATGTTCAACTCCCTTGCTAGGTGAATGGCTGACTGAGAGAGAAGATTGTCCTTGCCCACCTGAGAAGATCGGAGGCTTCTTTTAGCATCTCCCTGCTCTTTGTGCCTCCTTGATTGTTTATGTACACCACAGTGACGGCATTGTCTGCCCTTATTTTCACCACTTTTGACTGCGGCAGATTTTGAAAATGAAGAAGAGCGAAGTGATCCTGGAATAGGTATTATTGCCTTGATCTGAATGAGGTGATTCAGAGTCTCTGACACCACCTGTCTCTTTGCAGTGTCCTTAGAGACCGGGGACAGCAAAAAGCATCCCCGAGGGAATTGTTGAGAATTCTATTGTATATTCCAGTGCTACAATTTCCAGAACCCATGCTTCTGACATTGTTTGGGCCCATCTTGAATAAAAATCAAAAAATTGTTCATGCTGGCCATTACCCACCCCTCTGAGCTGAGGTAGTCTTACGCTGTTGTTTTGACACTGAAAGATGCCCCTTCTTATCCTGGGGATTCTTTAAAATAGCATCCAGGCTGGAACCAAACAACAGCCCTCCCTCAACGGGGAGGTTAAAAAGCTCAGACTTTGAAGCTTGATCAGCATACACTAAGCCATACACTCTGCATGGCCGACACAATGTGGTAGACTAAGCGGGCTGACATGTGCAAGTTCTCCACTGCAGAATCACCAAGAAAGGTGGAGGCCATGGTAACCAACTGTAAAATGCCCACCTCTTCTGACTCCGGTGGGAAGAAGCTGCCCAAAGTAGTGACTCATAAGTTTAAAGGGGACAGGAAATGTGTGCTAATCTGCAGCAGTTAGTAATGTTCCTAGTATGAGAAGTGATATACTTGCCTCCAAATGAGCTATATTTAACTTTATCTTAATAAACACGGATATAGAAAACTGTGTTTTCAATTGTTTCATTTTATGGACAACATTCTGCACAGTTTTTTTTCATGGAACTAGTAGTCTGGAGTGTTTACTATGTCACAGTTTGAGTACAGAATGCTAAACATGAGCTAGTGTCCTATCAGAACCATGCTTAGAGTTCTTTTCTCAAACCGTGACACAGTTAACCCTCCAGATCGCTGGTTCCATGAAGAGAACTGTAACAGAATGCTGCCCACAAAATCAAAACAATACAATTTTTCACATCGCTTTTTATTCAGGTACAGTTACCTATGGATCATGTAGGCTTATGGATATTATTTCTGTAAATGAGAACATTATAAACAGCTGCCTATTAGAAATCATTTCCTGTCCTCTTTAAGGCTCTGGCAACAATGAAGGAAGCAAAGGCAGTACGAAGGTTTGTACCGTTTGGAGCAAATGCCTTCTTACATGCGGCATCCACTCGTTTGTCACTGGAATCTGATAATGCCAGACAGCCCTTGATAGGGATAGCGGTGTGTTTGACAGAAATATACACAGTCTTGTCCGCTAGCGGAGGGGCTTCCCACCTGTGGTATTTTTCCTCTAAAAAGGGAAAAGGACATATCTTTGGTTTTGGAAGATACTTTCCTCTGATTCACACCTGCCCATTCTTGCTAAATAATCTGGTCACAGTGAATTAATGAGAGGGCTTTAAGCCCATGGTTCGATGGGCAGAGCAACGACGTCCCTCCCCCATCGAGTTTAAAGATCACAACATCCTGGGCCTCGCCAGGATTTCTTTTCATTGCCCACCATCCTCCCCTTCTCCTCCAGTGGTGCGTCTCTCTTACCCATGGGCTTCTTCCTACCCTACCTTTAGCCGACGCATTCATTCCCGGCACCTGTTGGTGGGAACCCTCCTCTAGGGTTCCTTGCGTCGTACCCCTATAGGGTGGTATATCCCACGGATAGATAGGCAGAAAGCCACAAAGAAAATCAAGTTACACAAGCATTATCTTCATATTATCTCATTCAATTGAGTCAGCACATCGAAACTCAGAAAACATTTTTGAGCAGAGGACACAGACAGAATCGGATTAACGCCCACTGTCTCTATGGACTGCTGCTCCTTGAGATGTAAGGACCTACATGCCTAAGCTATCAAAAAAGACAAGGACTTGTCAAACAAGGGAGGTATAGGAATCCTTGACCTGGGTTCTGTCCACTCCCCTTCCTCCTCCACCTCAGAGGAGACGTTCTCTTTGTCAGTGAGCAATTTTTGAAGATCAGGAGTTTCTCCAAGATCCCAGAAATTCTCATCCTGACCCACTAAGTAGTCAGAGATGGGGTCTGCCTGCACATCTGTCTCTGCAGCCTCTTCTCACTGTGATGCACCTGGATGTGCTTGTGTGGACCCCCCGACCTGAGGGGCCTGGTTTGCGGTTGGGTGTATCTGCTGGGATGTCCTGCAGGACATCGTGGCTCAAAAGCTCACCAAGTAACAATAAAAGAGATTTTTACAATTCTGCTTTGCCACTGCCAACTGAAGATCTAGGTGCCCCCCTCACCAGCTCAGAAGACTGGCTGAGGGGAACCATTAAGAGAAATACTGTGCTGAGCAACACAATAGGAACCCATGGGGGAGGGCCTCATCACACTTTTGCGGTCACTGTTGGGCGAATGCAGGGCACACATCAGTAGGTGCGTCCCTCATTCCTCAATCAGCCTGCATGCCGGCGCCACACCATGCATACTTAATGTGGCGATCACATCAAATGAAAGGTCCGCTGCAATGTGAGCAAAGCTCGTCATAAGCAGCGGACCTCCCGCCATGCTTTCCCTGGTGAAAAAAGAACATAACATGGCAGCACACTGCCTGTCATAATGCCAACTTTGGGGGTGCCCAATCCCCCTGTCGGCATGCCCTACCCCAATGTATGTGCCGACAGGGGAGCCCACTCCCCATCGGCATCATGCACCCCCAATTGTTATGTGCCGGGTGGGTGCCCAATCCCCCTCGGCTCTTGCCCAACCCGCTTTCGTTGTGTGCCGACAGGGGTGCCCAATCCCCCGTCAGCTATAGCATCCCCCCAAAAAACACTTAGGTGGCATGCTGGGAGCCCACCCCAGCGTGCCAAATCGCCCTGAAAAGAAAACCGTCCCACAATTTTTTTTTTTATTTTAACCCTGTGAAAGAAGAAAATGGTCCCTCGCAGTCTCACTGCCCCTTCCCACAGCCCCTCGCCCACCCTCTGAGCACCCTGCCTCCCCACACCCCCTCACCCCATACTTACCTCCAGAGCTGGTGCGATGATCCTCGGTGAACAGGGGGCAGGTCTGCACTCTTCAGAGCTGACCGTGAACTAAGGAAATACCCGTAAGCTGTATAATGGTATAAATAGGTTTTTTTCAACTTTGGTGCTTATCTCTGGCATTTTTTGGAATTTTTGCACCAAATTTTCAAAATCGGGTTATTGGGACCCCCCCATGAATTCTGTCATTGTCATGGCATTATTCAGTCCCGAAAGGTGATTTCGTGGTCACTGCGTGGAATCACCTTTGGGGACTGAGTAATGAAATGACAGTGCCACTGTTCATGAGGGAGGCTCTCAAAAAGCCTATGTTGCAAATTTGGTGAAAAAAAATCCAAAAAATGGCTGTTTTACGAGCATGCATTGCGCTGTTTCCACGCACGCTCATATCTTCAGGAATTTGCAATATTTTCACTCCAGATTTTCAAAATTGGAATTTTTCCACACCTCCTTATGAACAGTACAGCTGTCATTTTACATATCCTGGCCAAAATGTGTTTTCGTACATCCAGCGCAGAATAGTGAGGTCGCTATGCGAAATCCATTTTCAGGATAGTTTGAGAAAATGACAGTGACACTGTTCATGAGCAGAAGTCCTAAAATGCCTATGTTGAAAATTTGGTGCCAAAAGTCCATAAAATTACTGTGCTACAAGCATGCGTTGTACAGTTTCCACGCAGCCTTGTAATTTCGTAAATCTGCAATATTTTCATGCCAGATTTTCAACACTGGCATTTTTTCACACCTCCTTATCAACAGTACAGCTGTCATTTTTCATAGCCTGCCCAAAATGTGTTTCCGCACCTGTGGCGCACAATGGCGTGGTCGCTGTGGGAAATCAACTTTTGGGACAGATTAACAAAATCACAGTGCCACTGTTCATGAGGGGAGGTCCCAAAATGTCTATGTTGAAATGTGGCTAAAAAACTCCCGAAAATAATTGGGTTACGGACGTGTGTTGCGCAGTTTCTATGCATGCACATGACTTCATCAATTTTTCCTATTTTCACTCCAGATTTTCAAAGTTGCCATTTTTTTATGCCTCTTCATGAACAATACAGTTGTCATTTTCCACATCCGGCCCAAAATGTGTTTTCATCCCTGTGTCGCCAAATGGCATAGCCACTGTGTAAAGCCACCTTTCAGCTAACAAACTGATCGTGCCGCTCTTCATGAGGTGGGGTCACAAACAGCCTATGTTGAAAATTTGGAGTGAAAATACCAACAAACACCTACAGCATTAGGGTTTCCAACTGTAACACCCCACCCTGTAGAGACTGCTAGGCATCAGGGGTGTGACTTGGGACCATTGGCTGTAATGCTCATGCCATTCCACCCCAACCCCACCCTGCAGCCAGTGACAGGCAACGAGGTCTGCCTTGGACTGTTCAGCTCTAACGTTCACCCCATTCTCCTATACTACACCCACCTCAGAGTATTTCCTTATGGAATGGGGTAAGTATAATGCCCAAAGACCCCAAAGCACACCACAAAACTTGTCAGTGTCTACAGGGTAGGGTGAGGTACAATGGCATGCGTGTTATAGCTGCTGCCCCAAAGGCACACCCCAATGTCTGTCGGTCTCTACAGGGTGGGGGTGGGGTTGGCGTCACTTCAGTACTTCACTGCCATTCCTATTATGCGTCTCTAACTCTGGCACTACCAATGCCAATTCCAGCGAGACAACATTCGGCATTGACAAATGCTTGTTTTAAACTAGCTTCACTACAACCTGAAAACTATAAGTAGGGAGGGAGGGGGAGATTGGGAACTGATGCAAGAAACTGAGGGAACCCTTCCCCCAAGAGACCTACACTACCCCAGAAATAAAAAATAATATACCTACCTGTGGCACCTTTGTCTTTTTGTTTGTTTTAAATTGGACACCATTAGGACACCCTTGAGCAAGGCAGATATGGCCCCCAGTCCACGAACAGAAACAGGTTTGGCAGGTTAGTCAATTTGAAAGCCGCTGATTAACAGGGATGTTTTTAATTTAGGGGTGCTCCCTGGAACCAGGTAGCCCCACAACCTGCTATGCAAAATTGCAGCCCCAACTGAAAATCTTGAGAAGTCTTGAGAGAAGGTGGACAAGCTGCTTCCCCTGTGATTGACACAGCTGGACTGGGGAGTTGCTGCTGCTTGGAATCCTCATATGCCCAACATTCCAAAGCTTGGGCTGCGCCATTCCCCTGGTAAGGGTGAACTTTACCCAGTGGTAATGACTTCCCTTTTACAATGTGGAATGCTACAGAAAAACATTAACACCTCGGAGGCGAGGAATCATGGGTCTCGAATATGACAGGTCCCTGAAAAAAAAGCAAATCACAAATTCCCATCCAGCCACCAGGAGGAACAAAATATAAACATCTCAGGGGAGCGGGAGCATGGTTCTCATACAAGACAGGTCCCTGAAGAAAGAAAAACACAGATTCCCATCCAGCCACCCATAGGAAAAAAACAGAATCTCGAAAGGAGAGGGATCATGGTTCTCATACAAGACAGGTCCCTGAAGAAATAAAATGCAAATTCCCATTCAACCATCAAGAAGAAAAACAGTTAGCATCTTGTAGGACAAGGATCATGATTCTCGTACAAGACAGGTCACTGAAGAAAAAAACACAAATTCCCATCCAGCCACCATGAGGAAAGAAACAGTAACATCTCGGGCAACAGGGATCATGGTTCTTGTACAAGACAGGTCCCTGAAGAAATAAAACACAAATTCCCATCCAGCCACCATGAGGAAAGAAACAGTAACATCTCGGACAACAGGGATCATGGTTCTCGTACAAGACAGGAGACAGGGATCATGGTTCTTGAACAAGACACTTTCTCGAAGAGAGTAAAACACAAATTCCCATCCAGCCACCCAGAGAAAAAAAAACGTTGACATCTCAAAGAAGAGGGATCATGGTTCTCACACAAGACAGTTCCCTGAAGAAAGAAAACCCAAACTCCCATTCAGCTATCAAGAAAAAAACAGCTAGCAACTTGGAGGAGAGGGATCATGGTTCTCATATAAGACAGGTCCCTGAAAAAAGAAAACCCAAATTTCAATCCAGCCATCAAGAGAAAAAAAACAAAACATAACATCTCGATGGAGAGGGACCATGGTTCTCACACAAGACAGGTCCCTGAAGAAAGAAAAACACAAATTGCCATTGGGCCACCAAGAGGAAAACAACTGTAACATCTCGGAGGACAAGGATTACGGTTCTCGTACAAGAAAGGTACCTGAAGAAACAAAACTCAAATTCCCATTCAGCCACCAGGAGGGAAAAAGAAAAAATTACTCACCTTAGTAATTAGTTTCTTCTAATGGAGTCTTGCTGTATTCTGACATATTGCAGGGATTCCCAACCTTTGAACTGCCCCAGAGAACAAAGAGTTAACTTTCTATGCAAGGTATAGAATGCTGAGCTCGAGCTCGGTTGAAGTCTCTGTCTGGAGTGTTTCAAACTTAAAACCATCCGATTCTTACGAGCCCAACTACCTAAAAATTCTATGTGGAAATTGTAAAAATTCCTACTAGCCAACTGGCTGAAAAAAGTTTTGGATTCCCACGGAAGACTCAAGTCAGGAAACCCAAAAACCAAAAAACAATCTAATACAAATTACAATAATAAATCAGCACCCAAACAAAAAGGAGGAGGGTGCAAACAAAAAACACCCCTTGGGTGCAACACTGCACCTGCCCACCCACTTCCCAAAAACAGGTTCTGAGAGGGGAGGCAGGGAGGGAGGTCAGAATACAGCAAGACTCCATTAGAAAAAAACATAATTACTAAGGTGAGTCATTTTTTCTTCAAACAACATGACGTCTTGCTGTTTTCTGACATACTGCAGACTACCAAGCAGTACCTCCATGGAGGAGGGACAGAATCTACTTTGGGAATAGGCTCTGAAGTACTGCTGTATCAAACCAAGCATCACTCCTAGCCTGGATATCCAGAGAGTAATGCTTGGTAAAGGTATGGACTGTTTTCCAGGTGGCTGCTTGACAAATTTCTAAGAGAGGGATATCCCTGGCAGCAGCCAGGGAAGCAGCTGTACCTCTTGTGGAATGAACCCTCAGGCCTGAGGGTGGAGTTTTTCCCAGTTTTTCATAGCAGAATTGTATAAAAGACACAATCCACCTGGCAATAGATCTCTTGGTGGCAGGTTTGCCCTTTTCCACTTCTTCATAAGTGAGGAACAACTGGAGGGAGTCAAACTTGTGACACTTGGTACGCTCCATGTAGTAACTAAGGGCTATGTAGCCTCCTCTCTCCTGAGGCAGAATGATCAGTGAAGAAAACAGGAAGAGACATAGACTGGTTTAAATGGAAGTCTGAAACCACTTTGGGCAAGAACCTTCTATTGGTTCTAAGGACCACTTTATCCCTGTGAAATGAGATAAAATCAGGTTCCACTGATAGGGCTTGCAATTCACTGATACACCTGGCAGAGGTAATGGCTACCAAGAACACAGTTTTCCAAGTCAAGTACTTAAGCTCTGCTGAAGACATAGGCTCAAAGGGGGCTGCATAAGTTGAGCAATGCAAACATTCAAATCCCAGGCAGGGGCAGGGTCTCTAAAAGGAGGATTGGTGTGAAGCAATCCTTTAAAAAATTTACAGAACACAGGATGAGAAGATAGTGAGGAAGACTTCCCCACAGACAAAAATACAGAAACAGCTGACAAGTGTACCTTGAGAGTAGCTGGTCTGAGGTCTAGGCCATTAAGATGGACCATATAATCCAGAACTGTAGGCAATCCAGCAGTGTCTGGAGAAATATGCTTCTTAGAACACCAAATGCTGAATCTCTTCCATTTGGAGTTATAAGTCTTTCTGTGGACGGCTTCGAAAGCCTTGAGATATCAGAACCCCTTGGGAAAGATGCAGATCTGCAAACTCTAACTCTTCAAGAGCCATGCCTTGAGATTGAGAGACTGAAGATTGGGGTACCAAATCCTCCCTGAGAGGATGTTAACAGGTTGTAATTCTGGGAAGAGACAGGGAAGATGGACTGCTAGGGACAGCAACAGAAAGTACCAGAGCTATCTGGCCCAATCTGGAGCAATCAGAATCACCTTGTAAGGTTGAGACCTTATTTTGACTAAAACTTTGAACAGGAGTGGGAAGGGGGAAAGGCATACAGAAACTTCCCTTCCCAATTCAGAATCAGGGCGTCCACAGGGACTGAGCCCAAGACTGGAGGTCTGCAACAAAGAGAGGAGCTGGTGATTGTCTGGGGCTGCAAGAGATCTATCTCTGGAGTGCCCCACCTGAAAAATCACTTTCAACACCTGAGGGTCCAGGGACCATTCGTGATGGCCCTGAGATCCTGCTCAGTGCATCTGCTAGCACATTGTCCTCCTGGAAGGTGAACTGCTACCAGAGAGGTTTGCAGGGAATAAGCCAGGGACCACAATTTCATGGCTTCTGTGCACAAGGCCAAGGACCGAGTGCCTCCCTGCTTGTTGATGTACCACATGGTGGTGGTGTTGTCCATTCTGACTTGAACCACCTTGTTCTGTACTGACGGAGAGAAAGCTTTTAGGGCCAGAAAAACTGCCCTGAGCTCTAGGAGATTGATATGGAGAAGGGATTCTTGGGGGGACCACAGCCCCTGGGCAGTGAGGGACCCCAGATGGGCTCCCCAGCCCAGAAGAGAAGCATCCATGGTAAGGACCACTGAACAAGGCTGAGTAACAAAAGGAACACTTGTCTTAAATTGTCCTGATCCTGCCACCATTGGAGGGCTCGGATCAAGGTCAGAGTTACTGGGATCAGTTTAGTAAGGGAATCCTTCGTCTGAGACCAAAAAGCTCTCAGGTGGAACTGGATATCCCTCATCTGGAATCTTGCCCCTTGGACCACTGCTGTTGAAGCTGCCATGTGGCCCAAGAGCTGGAGGAAATGCCTTGCTGGCCAAGATACCTGAAGGCTGAAAGAAGAGGCTAGCTCCATAAGACCCCTTGCCCTTTCTAGAGGAAGAAAGGCTCTAGCTCTGAGAGTGTCCAGTTCTGCCCCTATAAAGGTAAGAAGCTGGACTGGTTCGAGAACTGACTTGGGAAGGTTGAGAAGAAATCCTAGAGAAGTGAGCACTTGCTGGGTCACTTGCAGGTGAGACTTGACTTGGTCTGGAGACTGACCCACTATTAGCCAATCGTCCAGATATGGAAAAATGGAAATCTTTTGCCTTCTTAAAAAGGCAACTACTACTGCCAGGCACTTTGTGAAAACCCTTGGGGCTGAGGTTAGGCCAAAGGGCATTGCTCTAAACTGATAGTGGCCTGAGGGCAACTCGAACCTGAAGTACTTTCTGTGAGAGCACCTGAAGGGAATGTGAAAGTAAGCATCTTTGAGGTCCAGGGAGGCTAGCCAGTCCCCTGGCCTTAGGAGAAGGAAAGATTATTCCCAGAGTTACCATCTTGAACTTTGGTTTTAAAAGATGTTTGTTTAGATATCTTAGGTCTCGGATGGGTCGCCACTCCTCTGTCTTTTTGGGGGTCAGGAAGTACCTGGAGTACAGTCCTTTGCCCCAGTGTAGGGTAGGTACTCTCTCAATGGCTCTTAAGGCTAGAAGCGAAGAAACCTCTGCCTCTAGGGCAAGGGTTTCTGAGAGATTTGCAAGTGGAAAAGATCTGGCTCTCATCTTTGGAAATTTTCTGAAGCTGAGAACCAGTCCCTGGCTTACTACTTCCAGGACCCACTTGTCTGATGTAATAGACATCCAGTTCTGGACAAAGTAAGCCAGCCTGCCCCCTACTAGAATAGGAGAGTCGACCCAGGCAGGCCCATCAAGGTGTCTGCTTGGCAGGGGCTTTAGGCTGATGAGTGGATGCAGCCCTGCTCATCCCCCTTCTGCCTCTCCCTCTGAAGAACCCCCTCTGAGTAAAGGAGGAAGAGGCCTGTGCTTGGTAAAAAGGCCTTAGAAAAGGCCTGCCCCTGCCCCTAGACTGCTGCCTTTGAGGAGTTGCCTGCCTCTCCTTGGCCTGAGCACTCCTGTAAGTTCTCAAATTCCCCTTCCTCTTCAAAGTCCAGTTCATAAAAATCTTCGAAGGTATAATCTTGAACCGGGGGAACCAACCGAACCGAACCCCTGCCAGAAGGAGCCGGATCGGTAGGAACCAGACGGAGCAATTCCACAATCTGAATCGCTCTGGCTATCTCTTCGGCAGTCGGAACATGAACCTCTGGATCCGAACCGGTCGATTTGTCTTTGCCTTTTCTTTTTGTCGGAACCGATCCCTCGGAATCGGCTCTCCTTTTGCCTGAAGAAGTATCGCCCTGGTCAGAGGGCACTCCTTCTGGTTCGGTTGGAACCGAACCGGGCTGGCCATCCTGGTCAGCGGACTTCTCGGCCTCCTTTTCCCTCAGTCTACCTAATCTCTTTTCAAGGGTAGATTTGGGAAAGTTTTTATATTGGCAGTCTGAATCAGGTGGTCAAACCCCAGATAATAAACACAGGTGGTGTGGGATGGCCTTAGCAAAGACCTCCCACACTCACTGCAGTGTTGAAACCCAGTGACCCAGTTTTTTCTTGGGTTTCTCAGACATGGACAACCTAACCAACTTACCCTTTTTATGGCAACCGCCAGGCAAGACTCCCTTATCGGTTCCTAACCATGTCATGGGCATTGGAAAAAAACGTATTAAAACACAGTTTTTTTAGAACCGATAAGAACCGGTAACCACACACTAAGTAAAACACAAAACACAAGATTTCACTATCAAATGGCTGGTTCAGCTGAACCGAGTCGCACTTTTACAAGTTCCACACAGAAAACAGAACAATTCCTATCTAGTACTCACGGCACCACAGACAGAGACTGAACCGACTATGCGGATAACTTTTTCAGTTTAAAAAAACGACGAAAACTGAAACTTTAACTGACTTTTGAACCGAGCTGAAGGAGAAATCTCCGGAGCAACCGTTCAGTGAAACGGAGTGAAGAATCTGACTATTTAAGTTTGAAACACTCCAGACAGAGACTTCAACCAAGCTCAAGCTCAGCATTCTATGCCCTGCATAGAAAGTTAACTCTTTGTTCTCCGGGGCAGTTCAAAGGTTGGGAATCACTGCAATATGTCAGAATACAGCAAAACTTCAAGTTGTTTGAAATGGTAACTCTCGGTGGAGAGGGATCATGGTTCTCATACAAGACAGGTCACTAAAGAAAGTAAAACACAATTGCCATCCAGCCACCAAGAGGAAAACAACTGTAACATATCGGAGGAGAGGGATCATGGTTCTCGTACAAGACAGGTCACTGAGAAGAGAAAAAAAAACACAAACTCCCATCCAGCCACCAGAAGAAAAAAGTTAGCATCTTGAAGGAGAGGGATCATGGTTCTTGTACAAGACAGGTCCCTGAAGAAAGAAAAAGTAGTTATGTAAGAACTTACCATAACAGTAGCTCTTCAAGAGAAACTCTTGCAGCAGATAACACCATTAGGACTAAGCCGCCAGGCGCTAGGACCCCACAGAAAAATTCTAGCTAACAGTCTACAGTGGGGGACTGCCCCCGATGTCAGCCCAACCCCAACATCACATATGGCACAAAAGGGGCAGACCACCAGCCCATTCTCAGTTCTCCCGCCGGAGACCCTGGCACAAAAAGAGAAAATGGAGAACCGAGGAGGTTCATCATAGAAGTGGAACGGTATCCCTGATGGAGAAAACAACTACCAGGGGGAAGGTGGGAGGGGAAATAGTACCTGCTGCAAGAGCTTCTCTCGAAGATGTACTGTTACGATACGTTCTTACGCAACTGTACTATCCTACTTCGAGAGGGCTCTTGTAGAAGGTAACACCGTTAGGACTGAGTCCCAAGCAGTAAAGAAGTGACCTCGATCAGCTGGGTGGGGGTAACAGAAAGACTCCTTAAGGATCCAAAGAGAGGAGGCCCTGAAGGACTGCTGGTCTGAAGCCTGCTCTTCATCATGAGACAATGTCCAGACCATGGTGCTTGATAAAAGTGTGGACAGAGCTCCCAGTAGTGGCTGCGCAGATAGCAGCAGAAACATTCCTCAAAGAGGCAAAAGGAGGCAGCCATGCCCCTGATAGAATGGCCTGTTACCGAGCCTGGTAATGGCTTGTGACACTTGTAGTAGCAGAAACAAATAAACCAACAATTTGGATAAGCACTACCTGAAAACAGGAGCCCCCCCCCGATGGCCCTGTGATGCTGAGGGCTGAGGCGCTGGTCGCCGCACCTCGCCCCATGCTGGCAACCCATGTTCAGGAATGAGTGCGGGTCGGCAGGGGTCAGCAGGGAAGGAGTTGGACTGAGCATCCGATGGACTGCTCTCCATCTCCTGGGGGGGCTTGCGGTCACATGCGTCTGACCCCTGACGGAGGCTGGGGCTTGGCACAGCACTGCTGACACTACATGGGGGCCGGAGCATGGTAGATGCCTGGCGGGGACACGCGCAGAAGCGTTTGTGTGCCCATCGCTGGCATCATTGCACGCCAGTTCCCACAGGGGAGAAAAATGGAAAAAGACCCTGATGGCTGGTCGTGGCAGCTTGATGGCTGTCCCCTGGCACTCCATTCCTGGAGGTAACACCCTGAGCCATATCCTAGATGGGCGGGTGAGTAGGGGGTTCCCTGTTGCCCCACCATGGAGGGTAAGCCATGGGGGCTACAAGTGTGAGGGCCTGAAGGGAACAGAGGCTAGGGACGGCGGCTAGAGGTGAGGCTGACCAGGGCCAGGGAAAGAAAGAAGTAGCAAAAAAAAAAAAAGCCCCTGTCATAGTAGGGGTGAAAGATACAAACAACTGGTCAAACAGTCTGAAAGTACAGGTGTGTTCTATGAGGAATTGAAGCACCCTGTGAACTTCCACAGTATGAAGTAATGCCTCCCCTAGGACAGAGTACTCTGTGTAGTAGACAGCTGGGTGGATGAGTCTTCAAGGAGACCCTACCCTTGTGGAAAACCCAATAAGGGTCTGTACATTTCAGAGTCTGAAGCTCAGGAATCCTTCGAGTGAAAATAATGGCACTATAATTAACAGACCCCTTGCAGGACTGGGCTCCTAAAGGGAGGCTTCCAAACAAAATGCCCTGCATGAAAATGTGGGGAAGGTCAATCTGGGCAAGAGTGCTGCCCCCTGCTGATGCATGATAAGCCAGGATAGCAGATGGATGCACCTTTAAGGGGGAGTAACCAGAACAGAGTTCACTGAGCAGGTGAAAGGACCGAGATGTATAGCGGTGGCCCAGACATAGAACCTCTGCCATTTCATGGCACAAGTGGCCCTGGTGGAAGGTTGGAATATGAATCTGACGGAGTCCATAGGGCACCACTAGAGTCATCTCTTCTACCTCCGACTGCAGTGAAGAAGAACCCCTTGCAGTCAGGAAAAGTGAGGGGCGGCATATAGGAACCTCCCTGTCCTGAAGAAGGACAGCAAATAGATGCCAATGGGGGCATTCTCCATCTGATGAAGAGATCATTGACTACTGTGGGAAGAAGTCCCACATGTAAGCCCTGGCTCAAGACTGACTTAGGCTATCTTGTCAGGGTAGTTGGCACGCCTGTAACAATGTCTATTGAGAAATCTAAGTGATGATCCATGGCCCAAGGCCATACTCTCATGGTCTCCCTGTAGATGGGGGGAGTCTTCCCCTGCTGGTTCATGGAGAAGACCACTAACATGATGTCCATCCAAAATGGCAGAGGGCCGGGTATCGGAGCCATCTGAAAGGCCTGAAAGGTATATTAAATCACCCACATCTCCTGAACAGAGATGCAGAGAACAATGTCTGTAGTTAGGATCAGGATCCGAGTCTGATGCTCTGCCAAGAGGACTCCCCAGCCTTGGTCTAACACGTCTGTGGTCAGAATCTGACTGGGAGACTCCTTCTGAAAGCGAATGTCTTCAGAAGGGATGGTGGAATCTGACCACCATGCCAAGCCCTATCTTGTGGGGTTGAAACTAGGACAGGCTGTTCTATAATGGCTAGTGGTTGATTCCATTGGCTTCTTGGGTATCATTGGACCACCATTATATAGAGTTGAGCCACAGAAACTGTGGTAATGGCGGCTGCCGCATGTCCCAGGGGTCTGAGTACTAACCTTGCCGAAGCCTGATGAGAGGAGGAGAGGTGTCAATCGTGTATTAGGGGTCACTCTGCCCTGTCCAGAGGGAGGAAGGCTGTGTCCTGAACCTCGTCCAGCATTTTCCTTATACACTGCAGCCTGTGGCTTGGCCAAGGAAAGGAGGATATAAGGTGACCCCTAAGTTCCGAAATGGGGAAGATGGGTCACCAGCCAGTCATCTGAGGAAGGGAAGCATAATGGCATAGCGTCTCTGTAAGGCAGCAGTCACTACTGCATTTGATAAAGACCCTGAGGGTCAAGGACAGGCTAAATGGCATGATCTAGAAACTGGTAGTAGTGCCCTTGGAAGCGGAACTGCAGGCACCCCTTGTAAGGATGAAAAACAAGTATATGGGGTTATGTGTCTGGCATGTCTGAAGAGCATAACCAATCCCCTTACCTGAGGAGAGGCAGCAGGCCCAGCAGAGAGACTGCCCTTAGCAGTTTGTACGCTATGTAATTGTTCACACTAAACTGAGGATGAGGGAAGGATGCAGGTCCTCTGTTTTATTCAACACTAGGAAAGGGTGAAATAAAACCCTTTCACATTGTGTTAGGGGAACTGGCTCTATGGCCTGTGCCCGCCGAAGAACATGGGCTTCCTCTAGAATGAGGGCGAAGTGAACTTGAGGAAGATGGGAGGGGACAGGTAGGGTGTCTGGGGCAGTTCCATAAATTGTAAGGTGTGCCCTTAACTGAAGCACCCACTGTTCAGAGGTTATTTTACTCCCATCCTCAGTGTACAAAGAAAAAGAATTCCCCACCACTTCCCCTGAGGTTACTCAGAGTGTCAGGCCATGAGTCAGGCTGAGGAATCTGGGGGATGCAGCGAGGCCTGAAAGGTCCTGGGTGCCCTAGGGGTGGGGTCCCTTGAGGTAGGGGTGGAAGCTTAAGCTTATAACCTGCTCTCTGTGGCTGTCCTCTAGGCTGCTGGCAGGCATTCCATGAAAGGACTGCCTGGTGTTTGTCTAGGCTGAGGATGGAACATAATGTGTATGGACCCAATAGCCTTTACCAACTCCCTGTAGTGAGTCTTACCCAAAGAAGATGGGATCCCCATAGGAAGGGTCCATCAGCTTGGACTGCATGTCCCAGCATGAAGCCAGACACCCTGAGCCAGGAACACTTGTGGCTGTGAGCTGCTGAGGTCATTTAACTCATTCAGGCCTAGATACGCCTGTAGGTGGTGTCTAAAATCATAGCCACTCAGGCCAATAACGCCTGTAGACGTACTCAGCTGACTTTCACTCAGGCCTGGAAACGTCTGGGGAAATCAGCAGTTTTTACCTAAATAGTAAACAAACCTAATTGGTTAGAATTGATTGTATAGCACCGTTAGAAAGGTAATTTTGTGTGGAAAAATGTTGCTGCTGATACTTTCTGTCTATCATGTATACTTTAGGAGTTATTCACATTTCTTTAAAGTATGGTGTGCATGGCTGACATTTGTCTCTCAGCCTCACCTAAACACCTTGACTAAATCTGAAAAAAAAACCACAGCTGTTTGGTATTTCAGCTAGTATAAAATAAAAACTAAATGGATTCCAATTGATTGCATAGCACCGTTAAAAAGGTAATTTTGTGCTGAACAATTTTGCTGCTGACACTTTGTGTCTGTCATGTATACTTTAGGAGTTATTCACATTTGTTTAAGGTATAGTGTGCATGGCTGACATTCACCTCTCAAGCCACACCTAAGTAACTTGAAAAAAATCTGAAAAAAACAGTTGTTTGGTATTTCAGCTAGTATAAAATAAAAACCAAATTGATTACAATTGATTGCATAGCACTATTGGAAAGGTAATGTTGTGATGAACAACTTTGCCACTCGTACTTTGTGTGTAGCACTTATGGTTCAACAGGTATTCACATTTGTTTGTGGCATGCTGATTATGGCTTGATTTTGTTAGAAAGGCCCAGGATGCGGTGCTAAGAGTATACAGGGCACAAGTGGAAGAAGTCTCAAAGAGCTCTTGTGGTGTGAATGAGTTAATTTCTACCAAGTCAGAGGAGGTTCAGAGGACGTGCCTACTGATGTCTGAACCTGACGTCAGGATGGACTGCAGCATTGTCCCATAGGGCATTCTGATTTTGAACCCTGTGGATGAAACGACTGTGAGTCTGAAGAAAAAAGGCCTCAGGACCAGCTGATCAACCTATCTGCAATGTCTGTCAGGTGTCTGAGAACTTATGTGCCTGGGGTGCTAAAGGTGAATCTAGGCAGTTTATAATCACCTTGAAATCTGTCTCCGGTGGTTCTCCGTAAAAGGGATGATTCAGAAGAGAACAACATATATGGTCTTCCTAGAGACCACCTGGTAGAAGAGAAGCTTGGTGCTTCCAGTTCACCCTGCTGACATCTGTATAGGGGCCAAAAAGTAGAGAGAATCGCAGAGGCAAAGTGTCCTTTCCTTAAGGAAAGACAGCTGGCTGACGTTGCACTGGATCTCGCGTCTCCGTATCCCAGCAACTTTTCTGCTGGATATGCCATAAGATGTCCATAAAGGGTCATCTGAAGGGGAACGATGAGTGGTCCTGGGCCTCTCTGGCTCTGTGTCGGAGCCCCCTTCGCCCAAGTAGGAGGGATAACAGTCCTCCAATTCCCCTGAAAACTGGGGAAGGGAGAAGGTGAGTGAGGCACTTGCCTATGGGCCCAGTGGGTTGCGGCACCATCCAGCATTGGAGAGTCCCCCCTTGGCAAAGGAGTAGGCCGTGATGTAGTCATCAGGTTGGGGTAAACCTGGATTCAGGAAGAGTTGGCCCAGGGTACCCAGCGTCTGTTCCTAAGGGATGGATCCCTCTGGGGTCTGGTCTGTGATGACTGTCAGATCCTTAGGCATCAGCTGAAGTCGGGCGTCAAGCCCAGCTGGTGACACAGGCAGATAGGGTGGCGCCGGGTGCACCATCTCCATAGCCAACGTCGGTGCCAGAAAATCAGTCCAAGGAACCCGATGTCAGTCCCAAAAGGACAGAGCCATTGGGCATCGATCCCCGGATGTTGGCTGAAAACAAGTGTCAGGCCCAGCCGGCAACTCAGAAGGAGAGGGCGGCATCTGACATGCCGTCTCCACAGCCGACGTCAGTGCCAGGGAACCAGGCTGATCCTGGAAACCCGACGTCGGTCCTAAATGGATAGAGCCCTCCGGCGTCCCATCAGTGATGGGCATCAGATCCTAGAGCGTCGGCTGAAAAAAGGTGTCAGGCCTGGCCGACAGCTTAGGAGGATAGAGCAGCATCAGGCATACTCCATAGCCGATGCCAGCAGAGCCAGCATCGGAGGCTCAGGCATAGGCTAGCACCAGACTGGTGGCTCAGCCGGCATCCATCAAGGATGGAGAGGCCTGTCAGGGAGCTGGCTCCCAAGCAGAGCAGGGACACCACTCTCACGGGGGAGGTGAGCATATGCCCCGGATGTCGCAAGGAGGACTCAGCCCCTGATGTCGGGGAGGACTCGGCAGACACTGTGGCTGGCTGAATGACAGGCCGAGACCCACCGCCCAAAGATGCACTGGCCATGCCGCCTGGCTTAGGACCTGCAAGGCCTAAGGACCTAGGCTCCAGGGGTGGAAAAGTGGGGGACAAAGTTTCAAGCCACTAAGAACCTCCTCCCCCCGAAATGCCATGGAAGCAGGGAGGTGGGGTTCGGCCACCAGGGCCCAAAGGTTGCAGTGGAAGGGGGTTCGACCTCCAGCATGAGGAAGGCCCAGAAACAGTTGCCAGGATCACCAGGGACCAAGTTGGTAAAGCCGACCAGGGTTTCTCCATGATCTTCTCCCGGTGCTTTGATGCCTCTGGTGAAGTTACTTCTCCATCTCGCATATGCTGCTGAGCAGAAGAGCCTCTGGATCTTCTGGCAGCATATCTGAGGGTGCTGGGGAGATCTAGATGACGTTGGCAGGCCTTTGAGTCTTGATCTGGGCCTAGGCTGAGCTGGCTGGCCGGAAGGCCATCCCTCAGTGCTAATTGCTGAAGCTGCCTCGTAGAGGAGGATGGAAAGGAGAATCCTGCAAGAAGTGCTGTGAAGAAAGACATTAGTTATTTTAAAGTTAAAAATAAAAAAATGCAGATAAACGTGAAAAATGGCGGTCAACTGAAGCAGAAGGCAACCATGGAGCCAATGTGCATGGGCCAACGGTGGGAAAAGAACTGAGGATGGGCTGGGGGTCTACCACTTTTGTGCCATACGTGATGTCGGGGGCGGTCCCCCAATATAGACTGCTAGCTATAATTTTTCTGTGGGGTTCTAGAGCCTGGCAGCTTAGTCCTATTACTTGGTATTACTTGGTATGAAAGAACAGAAGAAGGCCAGAGCCCATCGAGAATGTTCCCCACACTATGTGGGACATTATTTATCTATTATCCCTCAACCAAACATCTAATTTGTTTTTAAAGACAGTGGCACTAGTTGCCTCTACCAATTCTTGTGGCAAGGTGTTCCATACAATGGATGCTCTTATTGGAAAAAAGTTTCCCCTTTTGCTGGTTTTATAAGTTTTACTTCAAGCTGTTTATTATGAAGTCTCAGAACACGTCTCCTTTTGGAAGTGTTAGACCACATTTTCCATTAGATCTGGTGAATTTATTAAATTAAAACCATAAGCATATCACCTCTTAATCTTCTAGTTTGAAGAGAGAAGAGACCAGTAGCTTTTAATCTGTTCTGATAATCCAAGTTTGTTAATCTTGGAATCATTCTAGTTACTCTCCTTTGAACCTGTTCAAGAATTGCTATGTCTTTTTTTTTGTTTGGATTCCAGAAAGGGGAGCCATAGTCTAGATACGGTTTAATGTATGCCCTATATAATGGAATAAGGCATTGTTCAGAGCAATTAACAAAAGTGCGTTTTATTTGCCTCAAAAGTCTGTTGGTCATGCAAGCCAGTGGCGGAGCTAGGGGGGCTGGGGGGGAAGCCGCCCCTCCTGGCTGCCCCAGTGTGAGTAGCGGTGCCCCACCACCATCTTTATTCACTGTGCAGTGCCCATTGTGGAGCCCATGATTGGCTGAATGGCCCCCCGTGGCTCCCAAATCTGGCTCCGCCACTGATGCAAGCAGTTCTAAATAAAGTGATCATTTAATGTACGTTTATTATTAACATATATTCCTAAATCTTTTTCACAATTTGATGACTGAAGTGGTAGTCCGTTTATATATCGGTTTTGGATTATTTACACCGAAATGCACTACTAAACATTTGTCTTGATTAAACTGCATATGATTTTCATTTGCCCAAAGTGTTAATTTTTCCAAATCCTTCTTTAATGCAGAAATATTTTCTTGATTATTAACCTTGCCCCCCCAATTTAGTGTCATCTGCAAATTTAACCATGAAGTTATTTGGCCCTGTTTGTAAATCACTGATAAAGAGATTAAACAATGTTGGTCCCAAGACCGACCCCTGTGGTACACCACTTGTCACACTACCCCAATCAGACAAGATATCATTAATTCTGACTCTCTGAGAACGATTTGTCAACCAGTTTAAAGTCCAGTTGACAATATCAGGTGACAAACCTAGATTGTGCATTTTAGTAATGAGTTTTTCATGTGAGGCTTTATCGAAAGCTCTACTAAAGTCCAAAAGAATTACATCAGTAGGGATACCCACATCTAGTAGAGTACTCATATTATTGTAAAAAGATATCAGATTGGTGGTGCAGGAATGCTTGGGAGTAAACCCATGCTGATTTGAATCATACATTCCTAATCTTTTACAATCTTGATCTATTAGAGACTTCATTACTCGTTCCATTAATTTACCAGCCACTGAGGTCAGGCTAGTTGGACGATAATTTTGCACAGAACCTCTATTGTCTTTTTTAAATAAGGGAGTAACTATTGCTGAATGTCAATCATTTGGTACAATGCTTTCTTGTAATGATTTGTTGAAGATAATTGACAAAGATATAGAAATATTTATAGAGGTTTCGATCAGAAAACATGGATGAATACCGTCTGGGCCCGGACTAGTATTTTTTTTTTTAGTTTTTTGATAGCCTGTATAATGTCAGTTGGATAGAACCTATGATAATCTACGTGGTAAACTTTAAACGTACTAATAGGTGATTTTTGAGAGAAGACAGAACAAAAGTACTTATTAAAGAGATTCGAGGTTTCTATATCAGATAGAGAAGAGCCATTGGTTATAATGGGACCAATGGTCCTTGATACACCTTTTTTACTATTTATATAGGAGAAAGAGATTTGTGACAGTCTTTGTGTGAGCTAGTTTAAATTCTAGCTTATTTTTGCCAATTTAATAGAATATTTAAGTTTTTCACAGATAGTCTGTATTTATGTAATAGAGTAGTTTTAAATGGAACAGAACTATTCTTAAGTTTCCTAAAAGTTTAATTTTATTTGAATCTGATTTTTAATTGTCTTGTTGAACCAAGGAAATTTTCCTTTATTATTAAATTTCCTCTTAGATGGAATAAAGGTATTTTCCAAATAATGTACAATGTTTTAAAAAGTCCCAAGCTTGTTGTGTTGTACAATTAAGAAGATTAGATTCCCAGTTTATGTTTTGTAAGTATTCATTGATTTTAGAAAATTTGCTTTATTATAATTTTTGTATAGTATAACTTCCTTTGTGTAGTTTTAAACTGTTGAATTTCAAAAAGAATAGATGAATAATCACTGGTCCCAAGTGGACCCCAAATGTGTAAATTGCTAATTTGTTGCTCTATGTTAGTAAATAATAGATCCAAAATATTAGGACCTCGAGTGGGTTCAGTAACAAGTTGTTGTAATCCAGTACTAACTACCACATCTATTAGTTCTTTCTCGGCATAGGACTGTCCTGAGAATGAGTCCCAGTTAATATAAGGGAGGTTAAAGTCACCAAATATTACAGTATCTTGAGATTCTGAAAATTGTAATTTCATTAAACATATCAGTTGTGTAATCTGAATTTGCAGATGGAGGTCGATAGATGTTACCAATAGTTATATAGGACTGCTCCTTCAATAAGATTTTAACCCATATACTTTCCAAAGGAAAGGAGAACACACTTCAAAAGAAGGAATATCATTTCGTATGTACATACAAACTCCACCTTCTTATCTAATCTGTTTTTATGATATAACTTATAACCTGGAATTTCTCTGGACCAAATTGAGGATGCGTCCCACCAAGTTTCAGTTACTCCCACCACACCTATATTTAAAGTTTTACATTTGGCTTCGAGTTCTGCTAATTTGAGTTGGTTTAAAGATCTTGCATTCAAAGCTAGGAATTTATATTTAGTTGTAATAATATTTTGGTAAGTATTCAGAGACTTGGGAATAGACCCATTCTCCCCCATTGTTTTTAGTTTAAACAATGATTTATGATTTTAGTGATACTTTTCCCCATAAGTGTACTACCCCTATGACTGAGATATAAACCGTCCCAGCAAAACAAGGAAGAACGATCTGAAAATGATTCCCAGTGGGTAATACAGGGTATACCTGTTAAAACACCACTTTCTCAGCCATTCATTTAGGCTTTGATTTTCAAGGTCATGGTAGATGTTGCTCTCGGACAGGTAGAATTTCAGAAATACATACACAGCATCCCTATCAAGTAGCAGGTTACATAATGCCACATAGTCCTGTTGTAACTGATTAAATGGGGTATTGTTTATATCATTAACACCGGCATGTATGATAACCAGTGGATTTCCCCCACATTTTGTAAAATTTTAGGCATCATGGAGGTAATGTCAGATACCCTGGCCCCACGGAAGCTGGAACAAGTGCGGTTGCTCTTGTCACTATTGCATACCGCCCTGTCAATGTGCTTAATGATTGAGTCTCCCAGGACTAACACTTGTTTTGAGACAGTAGGGGTACAAGAATCAGAAACAGGTGATTGTTTAACACACTCTGGAGCGTTTAACTTAATAGGTATTGATTTGGTTGCTTGAGACTTACTAGGACAAATATTCATGGGCATTAACTCCTGATTGAAAAGTGTTTTTAAACCATTATTATCAACAGAGGGTGATGCACAGGATAAATCATGTAGCACTTCATTATTTGATACAGTCAATTGCTCAGACCTATTACGAGTTTCAATAGGGGCACTATTGTGTATTTGACCACCCCTCCTTTTTTAAGAGGCTTTGTGACAATGGTCCAGTCATCATTATCATGAGAAGAGGGCGGATAATCATCCACCTTATAAGAGGAGGCAGAGGCAACAGGTATACTAGTACTAGTCGTTACAATTGTCTCATCAGGAGGCATAGAAATGCTACCTAAATGTGAAGGAAATTGTTCATTAGAATGAAGTTGTTACCTGCTGCATGAGCTCTCTCGAAGTAAGATCCCATATTCCCATTCAGCCATCAAGAAGAAAAACAGCATCTTGGAGGAGACTGGTCATGGATCTCGTACAAGACAGGTCCCTGAAGAAAGAAAAACACAAATTGCTATTCAGCCACCAAGAGGAAAACAACTGTAGCATCTCGGAGGAGAAGGATCATGGTTCTCGTACAAGACAGGTCCCTGAAGAAAAAAAAAACACCTGCCACCAGGAGGAAAAAAGAAAAAATTAGTTACCATAGTAATCTTGTTTCTTCCAGGGAATCCCTCAGTATGCTTAACTGATGCAGTCAGCCTCCTATGTTGAACTGCCTCGGAAGACTGGAACATATGTAAATGATGGAACTATCATTGGCTCGTGCCACAATTCAAACTGCTGCCCCAGGTGCTTCTGCATTTCAAAACGTTCAGATTCATTTAGAAGGGCAGATTTTTCTAAAATGGGGAGGTGTATAAAGGTGACCCTAGCAAAGAGGGTGATGGCAGGGGGAGTTGAGGAGCAATGGGAACACCTGAAGGGAGCCATAGAGGAAGTAATGAACCAATACATCAAAATGGTAAACAAGGGCAAGAGAAGGAGGAAATTACTATGGTTCTCAAGAGAGATAGCATTTGTCTGTGGGAGCGCAGGGACATAGATGCATATATGTATGGAGCCACGGAGCGGCAGGGCCTCCGGACCCTGCGCTTCCATTTATAGGACAACAGTAACCAAACTGTCAGCATAGCCATCTTATTATCCCATCTCATGTACCTCAAAGGGAGGAAGATGGGGGGCGTACCTAAAGAAACTAAGGGAAGTGGGGAAGGCTGTAAGGAGCACAAAGGTGCAGACTGAGGAAAGATTAGCACAGATGGTGAAGAAGGGAGACAAGACATTCTTTACGTACATCAGCGAAAGAAGAAAAAATGGGGGGGGATTGTCAGGCTCAGAGGGGATACAGGGGAGGGTAGGGAGGGAGACCTGGAAAAGGCAGAAATACTGAATGACTACTTCTGTTCAGTATTCACAAAAGAGGGGAGAGTCAGAGGCCACAGCTGGGGAACAGACACGAAAGGGAGGGTAGACACAAGTCCATTTACAGTGGAGAGAGTCCTGGAGGAGCTCACAAAACTGAAGGTGGACAAAACAATGAGGCCAGATGGCATACACCTGAGGATATTAAGGGAACTGCGAAGGGAGCTAGCACTGCCCCTGACAGCTGTGTTCACCGAGTTCCTCACCAGACAACTAGAAGAACGCATGTGTTATCCCTCTACATAAACGTGGTAGTAGAGAAGAGGCAGGGAACTATAGGCCGGTGAGCCTCTCCTCCATGGTGGGAAAGATCATGGAGGCACTGCTTAAAGAAAGAATAGTGGCATACTTGGAATCCAACGGTGCCCAGGATCCGAGACAACATGGTTTCACAGCAGGAAGGTCGTGTCAGACGAATCTGATAGATTTCTTTGACTGGGTGACAAAGGAAGTAAATCGGGGTGGGGCGGTGGACGTTGCATACCTACTTTTCAGCAAGGCCTGCAACACCATCCCACATAAGAGGCTGGTTAACAAGATGGGCAGTCTGGGTATGGGGCACAAGGTGGTAAACTGAGTAAGGAACTGGCTAACGGACAGGAGGCAGAGGGTGGTGGTAAATGGGATCCAATCCAGGAAGAGGGAGGTGACCAGTGGGGTAACTCAGGGATTGGTCTTTGGGCCAGTTTTGTTTAATGTCTTCATTAGTGACATTGTGGAAGGGCTGGAGGGCAAGGTCTTCCTGTTTGCAGATGACACCATGATCTGCAACATGGTGGATACTCCAGACAGCATGGAAAAAATGAGGAGGGACCAGGGGAAGCTAGAGAAATGCTTAGATATGTGGCAGCTGAGGTTCAATTCAAAGAAGTGCAAAATAATGCACCTGGGATGAGGGAACCCTGGGGAGTGCTACAGGATGGGCGGCGAGTTTTGCCGACAATCACCAAGGAAGAATGGGACCTGGGGGTTATCATATCAGACAACCTAAAGGTGTCTAAGCAGAGTATAAATGCTGCAGGGAGGGCCAGTAGCATGCTGGGGTTCACAGGCAGAGGTATCACTAGCAGGAGGAGGGAGATAGTGATGCCATTGTACAAAACACTGGTGAGACCTCACCTAGAGTACTGTGTGCAATTCTGGAGGCTGCACCTTTGTAAGAACATTGACAGGGTGGAGGTGGTCCAAAGAAGGGTGACAAAGATGGTACAGGATGAGGGGAGCGTGGCTAGCTATCCAGCTGAACGGACAAACTTCCAGAGAGCTCCCGTTGCAGCGCATAGAAATCAGCTAATTTCAGATATTATTCCTGCCTGAACTTCTAGTCTAAGTATTTTTATTAGATTACCTGTGTCCAGCCGATCTCGGGAGCACCAGATTTGTCCAGATGGGGAAGAAAAATATGGACTTAAAGGCAAATTTCTTTACCCCACGTGGTGGGGCCTCCAAACCACCAACTGTTTCTACAAACCTCCCGACTATGGAAGCTACAAGTGGGGAGAATGGTCCGGCTACTTTGGAATCTGTGCAGCTGGCAGTGTTGAATTTGACCAAAAGCATTCAGCGGATGGATGAAAAAATGGACGGGTATAATACACGCTTGCTACAAGTTGAAAAGAAACTGGATGGCTTAACGGAGACAACCCAAGATATGGAGAAATCTTCACAGCGGGTTCAGGCAGCCGCCACAACCTGCGTGAAAGAGCAGGCCTTGCTCAGATCCCAACTAGAACATCTAGAAAATATTACTCGTGCCGCCAATGTCCGAATTATCGGATTACCAGAGGGCACAGAAGGCGAGGACTTACCGCTATATTTAAGTACTTGGTTTTCAGAGACTCTGGGACTGGATTTAGAAAGCCAAATTGTGCGAGCCTACAGGGTTAATATCCGAAGACCGTCATCAAAAGAAGGGGCTAGAACCATAATGCTGATCACCACCTCCGTAACAGTGAGAGATTGTATCCTCCAGGCAGTTCGGCAACAGAGCAAGATCGAGGTGGAAGGTATGAGAATACTGTTTTTTCCGGATCTTCCCTATTCTATGCGTATGAAGAGAAAGGCTTTTGATGCAGTTAGGAGACGTCTAAGGGCCTTTGAGGTTCCAAATAACTTATTAATGCCAGTTCGACTCCATGTTACAGTCGGGAGGAAGGCCTACATATATACAGAGCCTAAGGAGGCCATGAAAATGCTTGAAAAGCTGGAAGTCAAGAGGGCAGCTCAAGAAGGGAACCCCTCGTCAGACTCTGAGGCGGAGGACACCTGAAAAAGGAAATGGAAAATGGGTCAAGAAATAGCTGAGTCTGATAATATTCTATTGACTTACTGTTGCTGTTTGTTTAATGTTTTAAAGAAATTATTCCATCTTGTTGCACAGTTGAATTTCGAGGGATATCAGTTTGTTAGGTCTGAGAGTTTTGTTTAAAGGGCTGGTAATAACTGACCCGAAGGACATTTGTTCTGGACACCTGGATTTCTTTATCTCAACTTGATCATTATGATAAGTATCATGGAAACTCATAACAGACTGAACTGAACCGAACGTAGAACTTCCGATAGAGACATAGGTGAAATCTTTGGAGTTAAAATTGAATGTTTTGCTCTTTATATGCACTGTGGGAGCATACTGGGAGGTATTATTTGGATTTTTTGAAACTTAGAGTTAACTACCAATTAAGGGTGATTTGCCTGGGTTACTTATTTTTCAGCTGCATAAATAAAATGCTATTTCAATATATTATTAGTGTTGATAGCAAATGGCCATACAACGTTTAGATATTGATGTACTAATTAGCTTAATAGCTATATGGAATTCCCCCATATCTTGTACTGAATGTTACAGCGGATCACAAATTCGAATATCTTTTTAATGTTGCTTGCCTTATGGTGTAATACACTGTACAGTATTCAATAGTGTGATGTAATTGCATAAACTCTACAAATAAAAAGTTAAAAAAAAAAAAGATGGTACATGGTTTGCACAAGAAAACATATGAAGAGAGATTAAAGGGCCCCAATACGCACTCGCTAGAGGAAAGGAGGGATTGGGGTGGACATGATGGAAACATTCAAGTACCTTAAGGGCATAAACAAGGTGTAGGGGGAGGCATCTTCCAATATAAGAGGAGTACTAGAACAAGGGGGCATGATATGAAATTGGAGGGTGGCAGGTTGAGTGGAAATGTGAGGAAGTTTTTCTTCATAGAGAGAGTGGTGGACACATGGAATAGTCTGCCACAGGAGGGGGTGGGAGCGAGCACAGTGGAGGGATTCAAACATGCCTGGGACAGACATAAGGGAACCTTAGAGGTGGGAAGGAGGGGTGAAAAGTCATTGACCAGGTAGGGAAAGAGGCCACAAACAAGTGTACAGTTTATGAGCAGATTAGATAGGCCAAGCGGTCCTTATCTGCTGTCAATTTCTATGTTCCTATGTAATTTCAATGAACGTGTGTTAATATGGCCATTTTTAGGAATATTTTCACCAAATTTTCAATATGGCCTTTTTGGGACCCCGCCTCAAGAACACTGCTGGTGAAATTTCGTTATTCGTCCCGAAAGGTGATTTCGTGCAGCGGTTGTGAAATCACCTTCTGGGCCCAATTAATGAAACAACAGTGGCAGTGCTCATGACGTGGGGTCCCAAAAAGCCTATGTTGAAAATTTGGTAAAAAAATAATACCTAAAATGGCAAAGTTATAAACATAAATTCAAAATGCCATTGAAATACATTATACAGCTCTTACCTTGATTCCTCAGTTTGCGGGTCAGCTTTGAAGAGTGCAGACATGTCCCAGTCCACAGAAAGTGACAGACTTTGATCTCTGGATGTAAGTACAGGGTAAGGGGGTGTATGGGGTGGTGGGTGCTCAGTGGGAGGGTCGGGATGGGTGAGGGGGACGGTGGGGACATTGAGGGACCTTTTTTTCAGGTTTAAAAAAAAAGATGTCAGGGTACTGTTTTCTTTTTACAGGTTTTAATTAAATACATATTTTGGGACACTAGGAGTGGGCTCCCCAGTGTCCCACACTGCTGGGGGGAGCTTCTAGTGCAGACACGGGGACTGGGCCCCCTGATGTCAGCAAATATATGTTATTGGCATGCCTTGGCCTACTTCCTCTTAGACATGTTAAAACTGTAAAACAGTACTTGAATTACCAACAGATGTTTATTTAATTGGGGACCGAGGAATTAGATTCTGGGGTCAGTTTGCCCCAAAAATGCCCCAAAAGAGTTTCATTTTGTACAGACATATTTGTACCAGAAATTGTGGCAGCTGTTTCACAAGACACCCTTCCTTGTTCCACGAAACAATGTGATTTTGCCACAATCTGCGGCACAAACTCCCCTTGTTTCATGAAACAACCACTGCAATTTGTGGCAGAAATGAAAAAATTACTCACCAGAGTAATTTTGGTTCTTCCAAGGTATTCTTCAATATGCTTCATTCTTGCAGTCAGCCTCTTGTGTTGAACTGCCCCGGAGATAATGGAACTTATGCAAATGATGGCACACTCTGGCTCATGCCACCATTCAAACTGCTGCCCTTACCAACTGCTGCATTCTACAATGTTCAGATTCATGATAGCCTGTGGGGTAAGACCCCCTAACTAAGCTATCTTAACAATACTAATAAGAAGGTATCATCATAAAAAAGCTAACTGCGCACTTCGCAACAGCAGGGTTAGTGTTTGATTCTTCTCCAGCTGACAGACTGATCAATAGCCCTGCACTAATAGATACCCCCTTGGACCCGAAAAATCACTACTCCTTTGACCTCACCCCAGTAGCATATGAGCAAGTCAAGGACCTCCTAAAAACACTGGATATAAAAAAGTGGGCTGGTGCCGATGGTATCGAGGCTACATTCCTAAAGTTAAGGTACCTGCACCTCACCGCTCCTATAGTGCATATCTTTAATTTGTCAATATCCACCAGAATGGTCCCTTCTTGCTGGAAAATTACCTTTATTCTACCATTGTTCAAGTCAGGCGATCCGTGCGACCGTAACAACTATAGACCAATCACCATCCTCCCAGTTCTGTCAAAATTATTAGAGAAGATAGTCAATACACAAATAAAGGATTACCTTAAATGCTCCAACCTATTTAACCCCCTACAGTCAGGGTTCAGACGCAACCATAGCACTCTGTCTGCACTGGTTCTCAGCTATCGATAGTAAACAATTAACAGGAGCCGTGTTCCTAGACCTGAACAAGGCCTTCGACATAGTCAACCACACTCTGCTGCTTAGTAATCTTAAAGGGCTTGGCATGAGTAGTATTACACTCGAATGGTTCGCAAGCTTTCTGGTAGGCTTCAATGTATCAAAGCCGAAGGGCTCCTTCCCCCCCATTCCAGCAACAAGAGGGGTCCCCCAAGGCTCTATTTTAGGTCCATTGTTATTCTCTATCTATATTAACTCCTTGGGTAACAACATCCATAACTCTAAGTTACACTTCTCTACAGATGACGCTGTCCTCTACACCCTCCAAGCCCTCCTTGACGGAAGTGGGAAATGAACTGCAGAATGACTTTAACCAGCTCCAGCGTAACCTCCTGAACTCTAAACTTCTACTAAACGTGAAAAAATCCAAGACCATGTATTTCCTCCCCCCACAAGCTCACTCATCCCTCCACAACCAGGCAATGCCTGCATCAATTACAACTCTGCTAGGTGACGCTCTCGAGGTTGTGGATAACTTCAAGTATCTAGGCATGTGGTTAGAGTCCAAATTATCCTTTGCCACCCATACTGAATCTCTGTCTAAAAAACTAAAAATAAGACTAGGGTTCTTCATTAGGAACAAATCATTAGTTCCTGAAGCAATCAGGAAAAGACTGGTGCAGGCTACCTTCTTCCTGCTCATCGACTATGCGGACATCATCTACAATAACAGCACTGCATTCCACCTCCGCAAGCTCAACATCCTATACCACCATGCCCTTCATTTCATAACTAAAGCACCTTATAGAACACATCAGTGCGCTTTTTATTCAACAGTAGGTTGGTCTTCTCTCACAACAAGAAGGCTGCTCCACACTGGCACATGGGTACTGAAAGCTCTGATGCACAAACTTCCCACCTACATCTCTTCCCTCTTTCACTTATCCCACAGCTGCTATTCCCTGTGTAAAAATTACTTCATCCTGCTTGATGTGCCCAGAATATGTACACTTCATGGCAGAGCTGCAGTTAGCTATACCATACCAGCTTTTTGGAACAAAATACAAACTTCCCTCAAACTCACTGAGCTTGTTTCTGTCAACATCTTTAAATCCCACCCATCTTCAGATCCCATCCGTGCCCCGAGCGGTGCCTCTGGACCTCGGCGGCACTACCAGCTGCCACCTCCGACCCACCGGACGTTTCCAGCCTGCTCTCCTGGTCCTGCTACCTGGATCTCATGAACAGATCCCACCCGTGCCCCGAGCAGTGCCTCTGGACCTCGGTGGCACTACCAGCCACTGCCTCAAACCCACCAGACGTTTCCAGCCTGCCCTCCTGGTCCCGCTGCCCGGATCTCACGAACAGGTACTGCCGCTAAGAATCTCCCAGAGCCATCCAGCTTGCGGTGGCTCTCTGATTGGTGCACCTGCCAACTCAGCTGCTCTGATTGGTCCGGCCAATAGCTCTAAGCTCCCGACTGGTGCGCTTCAAAACCTGCTTTGTATCTCGCGCAGCAAGCTATTCTATGGCTTTTTGGACTGTTCTGCTGCAGTGTTTTTTTTGTCCCCCCCCCTCCAGGCCTCCTATTAAATCTGCTACTTGCCCCACCTCTAAGACCTGCTTAACCACCATTGGCGCCTACTGCCCCCTGCCCCCCTTGCCCTCCCGGTCTATAGATGCCACCTAAGTGGTCCGTGTGGCTGGTCTTCCACTGCTCCTACCTACAAAGTGTAAAACCCGGTTTACTGCCTCCTGTGAACAGCTAGTATGGCACTAACAGCCCAGAATCTACTCCTGATCTCTGCCATCTCATTCTGCCTACCCTCCCTTTTACCTGTGATTCCCTTGTACCCTGGGCCCCCCCTTCTCCTCGGCTAATCTAACTCTTCCTGTGTATTCCCCCTCCCCCGCTACTCTATCTCTTCCAGCCACTACTTGGTCCCCCTACCCTTTAAGCCTCTCCTACTACCTTTACTCCTATACCCACCTTTGGTCAGCCCTCCACCAAATTACCTCCCGCTCATCTCATACTGACCGCCCTAAAGTGTCTCCTAGGCGGTGCTCGCCCGCAGCTTGGTGCTATCATATAAGTTCTCACTATCTAACGCTCATCTTACTACTCCTTGCAGCGGGCGACATTCACCCCAATCCTGGCCCTGCACCGGCCCTAAACCCTCTAAGCTCTGTGATCAACTCCCCTAAATTACCCACCACTGCTACACTTTCTGGCTCCCTTCCCTGAGTACTGCGCATCCTCCACCCAAACATTCGTAGCCTAGCCCCCAAGCTCGATCTGCTCCAGGTGCTACAGTAGCTGTCTAACATGCTCCTGACATTATCGTCCTATCGAAAACCTGGTTAACCCTAACTTTAAGGACACATCCATCACCATCCCAGGTTTCAATGTCACTCGACAAGACCGCTCCACCAGAGGCGGAGGAGTTGCAATGTACACAGCCTCAGACTTACATTTCTCTGTTACACTTGCTAAATCAGAGCCCCAAACCTTTGAACTGCTCATGCTTCAACTGACCCTCCCCTTCTCACTCCCTATTTATGTTGCGGGTGTATATTGCCACCCTGGAACCCCTGCCACAACTGTCACTGACCTTCTAAGCTACCTAGCCTCCCTAGCCCCATCTTTATATTTTGGGAGATTTTAATCACAACTGGCCATCTCCCTTCCTTAACAAAGCTCGCTCTGAGATCACAGTCCTCAATCTTACCCAGGTCATCTCAGAACCAACTCGCACAAACCACAAGACAGGCAACCACTCCCTGATTGACTGGGCCCTCACCTCCCACCCCCATTGAGTCTTTAAAGCCAACTTACTTCCTGACTCTGTAAGCGACCACCATATAATTTACATAGTCCACAATATCCATCACCTTAAATCCCCTCCCAAATTTCTAGTTCAAAAGGCTTACAAATCTCTAAACATTACCCCCCTTCTGGATGAATTAGCTCACGCAAACTGAGGTACTCACCATAGTACTTATAACATAGATGATGCCCTGTTACATTTCTGGAATACCTTCCTTAACATCTGGGATAATCATGCCCCCATGCGTTGGACCAGAGTCCGAGGGACACACCTTCCTTGGATTTCCCCAGAACTAATAGCATGCCAAAATGCTCGGGACAAAGCGTGGAAAACCTACAAGTCTACACTCCTCCCAGGTGATAACATTACCTACCGTATGCTCCATAACAAGTGCACCAAGGCCACCTAGCTAGCCAAAGCCGAATACTTTAACTCCACCTTCAATGCCAACCTACACAAACCATCTAAATTTTGGAAAGTTATCCACTCCCTTCCCCCCCCATCGATAAATCCCAAATCTGTTCTCAAATGGTACTCTTCTCTCTGACCCACTCGCAGTTGCCTCTGAGTTCAATTCATACTTCACCACATGTGCTACTTCACTCCTTGCCTCCCTACCAGCTGTAGCTCCACCTACCCACCATGCTGAAGCTGCTAATCCCCCCAGATCTAACACTTCCACTTCGGGACCGTCTCCCCGTCAGAAGCTCTTGATGCCCTACTCTCCCTAAACCCTTCCAAGGGAAAGTCCCCTGATGGGTTAGACCCCAAACTCCTCTACCTATCTGCCCCTGCCATTGCAGCTCCACTAGTTGCCCTGCTAAACCTATCGTTTGCCTCTGAATCAGTTCCTGCGGAGTGGAAGCACGCCATAGTCCTTCCACTTCCCAAAGGAAGTGATCCCACCTCCGTGGCCAACTACTGCCCTATCTCCCTCCTCCCCACCCTAGCAAAACTCCAGGAGTGCCTCGTGCTCTCTCAAGTCTCCAGCTTCCTCTCGGAATCTAACTTCTTCACCACCTTCCAGTCTGGATTTAGAAAGAACCACTCTACCGCCACTTCCCTCCTACGGCTCTCTAACACAGTTCTCTCGGGGATGGACAAAGGTCTCATTACTGCAGCCATCTTTGTCGACCTAGCCAAAGCTTTTAACACTGTCTCCCAACCCCTGCTGCTATCCTGTCTCTCTGAAGCCGGCCTATCTATGTCTGCCACCAGTTGGTTCAGAGCATACCTGGAAGGGAGAACTCAATCCGTAAAATATTGCTGATTCCACCTCTCCTCCACTCCCAATAGTTACTGGTGTCCCCCAAGGCTCAGTACTCAGCCCTATCCTCTTTTCCATCCTCCTAAACAACCTGCCTCAGACCTGCTCATCTACCTCAATTCACATGTACGCAGATGACACCATCCTCTTTTCCTCTGGCCGTACCCTTGAGGAGGTTACTACCAGTCTTCAGGCTGATTTCAACAAAGTTCAGCACTGGTTTAGCTCCCACCAACTCTCCCTTAATGCCAAGAAGACAGCCTCCATGACCTTCAGCACTAGGCAGAGACTATCCAGGCTTACTACTTCCCAGAACTTCCACACCCTTGACAGGACTGTCCTTGAGGACGTGTCAACTTTTAGGTACCTTGGTGTCTGGCTTGATCGACATCTATCCTTCTCTGCTCATGTGGATGCTATCCTGAAAAAACTGTCCCCTAAGCTCGGCGCTCTCTACAGAAACCACAGTTGCCTCCCCCTACCAGTGAGACGAGGAATTGTGCAGAAAATGATTTTACCTACGTTCGACTACTGTGATGTAGTCTATAGTGTCACTCCTAAGTCTACTCTATCCAGACTGGACCCCCTCTTCAACACTTTCTGCTGCTTTGCCCTCAATGCCCCCCTCACGCCCACCACTGCAAGCTTTACCATGTGCTGGTTTTCCCCTCCCTTGACAGCTGGCGCCTACTCCATTGTGCTAAATTTGCTTCCAACCTCTGGCTCGGGTCCCTTCCAGCCTGCCTCATCTCCTCCCTATCTGCCACCCCAACCCCCTTTCATGCCCTTAGATCTACTGACTCCCAGCTGTTGGTAATCCCTCACCGCCGGACCACTGCTGGCCAATCTACCTTCTTCTACCACCTCCCGAGGCTCTGGAATGACCTGCCAGCACAAATCCGCCACTCATCCTCCACTAGGCATTCCATCTCCTCTGCCCTGACAAACTACTACGGGGTAAACTGCCAGTATTGCTGACCTCCCCCTTCCCTCCTCCTCCTCCTCTTGTCTTACCTTCTCCTCCCCCCCCACATCTTCTCCCTCCCCCCGCTGCCCTATCCTAGATCCCATGCGGCCTGACCAGTGGCTCTGGCTATGGCTATAAATGCTGGCATTTATCCACCAACCTCCACACTTACCCCCTACAGCACTTCTAGCCTCAATTGTCTGTCTACCGTGTTACTGTAGATTAGTAGCTGACATGTATGTAGTTAGATTTTACACCCTTTGTCATTATAATTCCTTGTACAATTTTCTCTCACTCCATGTAACAATGTGTATAATTCCTTGTTGCAATGTTTCCTATGTTGCTCCTACTTCATGTTTCCGAAGTGTTATACTTATGTTCTGATGTGTAATTCATTTCCATATGCAAATGTATACAGTTGCTCTCCTCTGTAACCCCACCCCACCCCAGGTCGCACCATGAGACGAGCATCTTTTTGCTCAGTGTGCCTTTCCTGGTGAAACATTTCAATAAATAAATAAACATATAAATCTCTGTTCAACAAGGCATGTAAGGAAGCCTGCCAGTGCCACAGTGAGTAGGTCTACCCACAGTGGGTTGATCTACCCACCATGCTTTAACCCGAGTGTTGCAGAACATCTACCCCTGCCCATTCAACCCCCCTCACTCCCCTGCTCCAATCTCTGCCAACAGTATGCATCCCCCCAGTTCCTTCAGCCCTTCTTTGCTACTAGCCTGATCTGTCATTGCCTGGTTGTCCTGGTGGGAAACACTGGTGGGCTACCCCCCAGCACTGACCCTCCAGCAGCTGGACCAACTCCTGCCTATCTACAGTAACCCTGCTCCCTCCGCAATCTGCTGGTTGTATCTACCACTCCTTCTTGTTCATAAAATCTTGGTTATTGTTGCCCACCCATATCATTGTTCTCATGCCAAAGTATTGATCTTGAATACTCTGTACTTCCCTTAGTCCCCTGATGAAGCTGTACCCCAGCTCAACTATTGCTATGTTAAATTATTGCACTTAAGTTACCTGCTCTTAATATGTTTGATATGATGCTTTACTGTTTGTACTGTATTACTCATTGTAAATTGTACATTGTTTTGTATTATTGTACTTCGCTGTCATACTAGGACCTCCTTGTAAATAAGCATGCTCAATGGTGCTTTTCTGCAAATAAACTTGAACTAATAATTAAACAACAAAATCCCCCATAAGGTGTCCCCTGTTGAAGTCAAACAGGGTGATAAAGAGGGAGTAACAACACTCATCTGGGTTCAAAGATTTGTAACACAACTAGGGTATAAACCCATCTTAACACAGAAGGCCAGCTGTAATGCAGAGGCCACTGGTTCTGGAAGGGGAGATAGGGAGGGCGAGTTAAGCATATTGAAAAATATCTCGGAAGAAACAAGATTACTACGGTGAGTAATTTTTTCTTCTAACCCCAGGAATTCTTCAATATGCTGAACTCTTACAGACTGCGTAGCAGTACTCTTGGAGGAGAGTACAGAACCTATTTGGGAAACAGGCTCTGCAGCACTGCTGTGCCAAACCTGGTCTGGATTAAGTGTCCAAGTAGTAGTGTTTTGTAAAAGTATGTACTGTTCTGCATGTAGCTGCTTTACGGATTTCCAGCAGGGGAATATCTTTGGCTGCTGCTTTTGTAGCAGCTGTGCCTCATGTGGAATGGGCTCTCAGGCCTACTGGGAGCTCCTTATCGGCCTTACTGTAGCAGAACTGGATAAAGACCACTATACAGCGTGAAACAGTCCTTCTGAAGGTTGGTTTGCCTTGTTCCATGTCCCCATAGGTCAGGAACAGCTTTTGTCTCTCCTGCCTGTGGGCTTTAACATGATCAATATAGTAGCTTAAAGCTCTCTTGACATCCAGGCTATGCAGCCTGCCGTCTCCTGATCTAGAGTTTTCAGTAAAGAAGACTGGCAAGGTGACTGGTTCAGATGAAAATCAGAAACTACCTTTGGTAGGGTGGTAGTGATGTCCTCTTAGTCCTGAGAACCACTTTATCTCTGTGGAAGGGGATGTAATTCAGCTCTATACACAGGGCCTGTAGCTCACTAATCCACCTGGCTGAAGTGATAGCTACCAGAAAGACAGTTTTTCAAGTCACACATTTCAGATGTGCTGTAGCCATAGGCTCGAATAGGGGTTCTATGAGTTTGGCAGTGCAGACACTGAGATCCCATGCTGGCACCGGTTCCCTATAAGGGGGTTGTGCAAGTAGGCCAACCCTTTAAAAAAACTTCTTGAAAATAGGGTTTGGATGCCATAGAAGAAAAAATTACTCACCGCAGTAATCTTCTTTCTTCCCAGGGGTCCTTTAGCATCAGTAACTTTTTTGCACTTAGCTGGCTAGGTGCAACTGCCCTGGAGGTGTGCCTTTAAGAGATATTTAAATGAGCTTAGGGCCAAGCCAATCAAAAGACATGAAGGGGTGTGAGCTGAGTGAGAGCTGTTGAAGGCTTCAGAATTTTTTCGAGGAAAAATGAGATCAAATGCCCCGGAAAAGAATCAACAGGATTCAAAAAACATGTAAATGTCCACAAAAGTGGAAATAGAAACAACAGCAACAGGAGCTAAAAACTCATCAATAAGAAACTCCAAATTTGGTAAAAGGTGACATAAAGAGCCCTCCTCCAACAGGTGAACCAGGGAGGAAGGGTGGGAGCTTACTGATGCTGAAGGATCCTTTGGAAGAAAGAAGATTACTGCGGTGAGTCATTTTTTCTTCTTACCCCACCTTTAGCGTCAGTAACATTTTTGCAGACTACCGAGCAGTATCAAGTGGGAGGAGGGCAGAGAACCTACTTAGGAAAGAGGTTCTGCAGAACTGCCCTGCCAAATCTGGCAACAGATCTGGTCTGCACATCCAAAGTGTAGTGTTTCACAAAGGTGTGCACAGATTTCCAGGTAGCTGCTTTGTAGACATCCAGTAGGGGAATGTCCATTGCTGCTGCTGCAAGCGAGGCTGCAGTGCCCTTGGTGGAGTCAGCCCTGAGCCCCACTGGAGGTTGTTGACCAGCTTTCTCACAGCAGAATCTAATCGAAGAAACCAACCAACGAGAAATAGTTCTCTTGGTAGCTGGTCTTCCTCTGCCTACATTCCCGTAGGTGAGGAACAACTGAGTGGAAGAGCCTATGGACTGTCTAGTATGCTCTAGGTAGTGAAAGATAGCTCTTTTGACATCCAAGCTGTGAAGCTTTTGCTTGCCAGGAGTGGATGGCTCAGTAAAGAAGACAGGCAGAGTAATGGACTACTTCAAGTGAAACTCTGAAACCACCTTTGGTAGAAATGTCCTATTTGTCCCGAGCTCAACTTTATCGTTGTGAGAGATGATGTAATTTGGCTCAGTGCACAGGGCCTGTGGCTCTGAAATTCTCCTGGCAGATGTAATGGCTACCAGGAAGACAGTCTTCCAAGTTACAAACTTGATGTGGGCTGTGGACATAGGCTCAAAGGGTGGATTCATGAGCCATCTATGCAACGGTTCAGGCTCCAAGGAGGAACGGGCTCCCTGGTTGGAGGCTGGAGGTGCAAGAGGCCTTTGAAAAACTGTTTAAAAATGTCGTGGGATAAAACTGATTTCTTCTTTCCCACCAAAAGGTAGGCCGAAATTGCTGCCGGGTGTAGCTTGAGTGAAGATGGTTTCAAGTCTGACGCTTGTAGGTGTACCAGGTAGTCAAGCAGCTGAGGGTCTGAACCTGATATGGGTTCCACCTTTTTGCTCTTGCACCAGAGGGAAAACCTTTTCCATTTGGCTGCAAAAGTCTTCTTAGTGTTCTTTTTTTAGCCATCCTCAGTATCTTAAGGACCTGTTCAGAGTACTGTGAGGATGGAGACTCTTAACTCCTCAAGAACCAGGCCTTAAGGTGAAGAGAGTGTATGTCTGGGTACTGCACTCCCATCTGAGGAATGGTCAGCAGAGATTGAGTTGGAAGCAGGTGAATGGGCCTGTTGCAGGACACTGAGAGAAGGAGAGGGTACCAGCCCTGCCTGGGCCTGTCCGGAGCCACTAGGATCATTGATGCAGGCTGCTGTCTGAGTTTCAGCAAAAACCCTGAATATGTGTATAGGAACCTCCCTGACCAGTCCAGGATCAGGGCATCCAGAGGAAGTGTTTCCGGAACTGGGGCCTGTAACAGTACTGAGGAAGCTGAAAATTGAGAGGCGAGGCAAACAGATTCATGTCTGGTGTGCCCACCGCCTGAACACTGTGGCTAGTACTTGCTTGTTCAGTGTCCAGTCACTCTGGCCTTGACTGATGCAGCTTAGAGCATCCGCCAGAGTACTGAGTTTGCTTGGGAGGTGAATAGCCAAGAGGCTGATTCCCAGGAAGAATGCTAGAGATCAGAGCTTCAGAGCTTCCAAACAGAGTATTCCTGATTTTGTACCACCCTGCTTATTTATGTAGAACACTGCAGTGATGTAGTCCATTCGAATTTGAACCGCCTGCCCTTCTAAGCTGGGAGTGAAAGCTTTGAGAGCTAGTAAGACTGCTCTGAATTCCAAAAGATTTATGTGCAACTGTGACTCTTCGGGAGTTCAGTTGCTGCTTACTGAGGCATAGTCCAAATGAGCTCCCCAACCCAAAAGGGAGGCATCTGTGCTGATCACCTTTGTGGGAAGAGGAGCTTGAAAGGGAACCCATGCCTGTAAATTTGCAGGGTTCTTCCACCACAGTAAGTTTTGGAGGAACTGCTTAGACACAGGTATCAACTTTGAAAATGTGTTGCTTCTCTGAGACCAGCGAGCTCTGAGGTAGGCTTGCAGGAGTCTCATCCTGTACCTGACCCCTGGGACTACTGCAGTCATAGAGGCCATATGTCCCATAAGTTTGAGGAAATGTCTGGCTGGTCTTGGCGGTCCCCGGGTAAAAGAATCTGCCACTGAAAGGAAACTCTGAATTCTTTCCTGTGGGAGGAAAGCATATCCCTTCTGAGTGCCCAGCTAGGCCTCTATGAAGGTGAGCAGGTGAGTGGGTTCCGGGTGAGATTTCTTTAGATTTTCCAGGAGACTCTAGAGTGTGTTCTGTGAGGGAAAGAGATTCCTTGATCTGGCAAGGAGACTGCTACTATGAGCCAGTCATCCAGATAGGGGTACAGAACGACACCCAGTCTCCTGAGATGTGCTGCTACCACTGCGAGATACTTGGTAAAGACTCTTGGGGCCGAGGACAGACCGAAGGGCATTGCAGTGAACTGATGGTGACCTGAAGGAAGTTTGAACCTGAGAAACTTCCTGTGAGATCTCCTTATGGGTAAGTGGAAGTAGGCGTCCTTTAAGTCTAGGGAGGCTAGCCAGTCACCCTGCTGTAAGAACTGTATGACCAGTGACCATTTCGAATTTGTTTTTTTTCAGATGTTTGTCAGCCCAATTGGGGTTTAGACCTAAGCATAGCACCGTGTCGGCTTTAGCCAAAGTGTCTAACATAGAAACATAGAAGTTGACGGCAGATAAGGACCGCAAGGCCCATCCAGTCTGCCCATTTCTTTTTCTACCTTATAAATGTGCCATCGGTTTTTGCTCTGTCAGTGGCCTATCTCCTATCTATTCATACTAATGCCTGGTTAAAAGCCCTGGACAACAAACAGCACATCTACGCACTCATCCTTGACCTCAGCAAGGCTTTTGACATGGTTGATCACTCCATCCTGCTTGAAATTCTGGGTAGCATTGGTCTAAGCCCTACTGCACTAAAGTGGTTCCAATGTTACCTCGCAAATAGAAGACAACAAATTAAAACACAAGGGGAACTGTCCTCACTTAAAGTTCTGCCCCGAGGCATGCCGCAAGGTTCCATCTTGGGACCTATCCTCTTCACACTCTACATTAATCGTATTGACTCTTGCAGGAAATGTTCACCTCTTCACAGATGACACAATCCTGTACACAACCAACCCCTCGCTAGATCTTGTTCACAAGGAGTTACAGCAGGACTTTATCACCCTCCAACATAACCTGTTGAGCCTTAAGCTCCTGCTCAATGCAAAAAAGCAAAAGCCATGATTTTCTCCCCGCACTCCCCCCCCCAATATGGGAACATCTGGCATCCCCCAGATTACCACCTTCCTTGGTGAACCTCTGAAAATAGTGGACAAATTCAAATATCTGGGAGTCTGGTTAAATAACAAACATTGTTTCAGAGTACATCAGCGTACATCAGTACAGGTGTCAGCGTGGCTCAGTTGGTAGCACATCCGCCTCTGGACCAGAAGATTGTGGGTTCTTGTCCCACACCAGGATTGGACTTGCACCTGAAATCGCTGGCATCCGAGTGCAGTATTGAGGGGTGCTGTACTGCTGGGGTGTGCCGTCCTCCGGATGAGACGTTAAACCGAGGTCCCTTCTGCCCATCCTGGTGTTGTCCTGGTGGGTGTCCAGGTGGAAGTAAAAGAACCCAGGGCACTCTTCGCAAAGAGTAGGGAACACTCCCGGTGTCCTGGCCAACATTCCCCTTCCCATAAACCAGTTCATGCAATTATCCAGGCTGTGTGTGAGTGATGATGTGCCATATGGCCGCCACCACACATTCAGTCACTTCACTACCAGTCTAGCATTGCTTGTAAAGCGCTTTGGATGTATGAAAAAGCGCTATATAAATGCTGATTCTTCTTCTTCTTCTTCTTCTACATCTGAGTGAGTTAACAAAAAAACTAAGACAGTGCCTTGGCATTTTCTATCGCAATAGACATCTACTCACTCTTGAAGCCAGGAAATGGCTGGTTCAAACAACTTTTCTACCTCTGCTCAACTACGCTGATTTTCTATACAGCCACTGCCCCCAGTATGCACTCCAGAAGCTCGATACACTCTACCATCGTGCCTTGAGATTTATACTCAATATGCCCCTGCAGACTCACCACTGCCTGCTGTACCAGGCAATTGATTGGCCATCCCTCTCTCTGAGAAGGCGAAAAAATGCACTCATGCAGCTCCTCAGGGCATTCTCCAACAAACTTCCACCTAGGGGTACCAGATTTTGGGATGCTAAAAAGAGGACACTTAGTCCCTTCCCCGATAAGCCCTTGTGCCAGACCCCGAGTAAATAGGTTTAAAGTCTCCACCGCCTTCACAGCTCATTTGCAAGGAGGTCCTAGTTAGGAGAGAGTATAAAATTATAAAAATAATAATAATACAACAGGATAGAGAAGGTACATGAATATTTGGCAGCTAGAAAAGAGGACATCTGGTAACCCTACTTCCAGCCTATATCTGTAACCTGTTCGAGCATTCAACAGGTGTATACAGTCTACGGAACTCCTCCCATGTCCTCCTCAAACTATCACAAATGAGGACACACCTTGGCTCAACTGCTATCAGTTCCTTCCTACCACCTCTTTGGAATAACACATAAAAAGTACTTAAACTCTCCCACCTGCCCAGCCCCTACGTATTCAAACTGCTGCTTTATCAATGCCTGAAAACTGCATGCGACTGTTTCAGGTAATCTTTGACACACAACCTGAATACTCCCTTAGCTCATGGATACACCTGGCCTTCCTAATCCCCCTGTCAGCCAGCAGTCCCTTGGTGCAACTACCCCTCTCCAAGCTCCCTCCCTCCCTCCTCCCTTCCCTGTGGCAACCTCCCCTAGGGAATTCCATCATAGCAGGGTTGCCCCTCCTTCCCCTCATGTGTTTTTACCATCCTCCTTTCCCTCTGTCTCCTCTGTACCATTGTCATCTTCTCCTTCCTCGCTCTTTTACTGTCACCAAGCATTTCTATGATGAATTATCTATGTATTTATACAGCCTTGCTATCTAAGATTTGTTCCAGATATTAATTTATCATGTAACTTTAAAATTATGCTGTTTCCTTGTCTGCTATGTCATGATTCAATGTTGTAAAATGTAAATGAAATGTGTTCCGTGTGTCCAGAACCATCTTGCAAATGAGCTCGTTTAATGATGTAACTGCCTGGTTAAATAAAGTTTGATTGACTGATTGAAATATCTGAGATCTAAGACAGGTTACCACTCCCCAGTTTTCTTTTGTGTCAGAAAATACTGTACCTGGAGTAGAAGCCCTTGCCCTTCTCGTGGGTGGGGACTCTCTTCACTGCTCATAAAGCCAGAAGGTTTTGTACCTCCATTTTCAACAGCGGTATCTGTGTTGGGGACAGAGGTCTTGACACCTGAGTATGCTTGAGGTCTGGCATCTGCTTGAACTGTAGTGGCAGACCCTTCTCCACTATCTTCAGCACCCACTTGACTAACGTGATGAGGGATCAGTGCTGTAGATAGTGGGAGAGTCTGCCTCCCACCAGAAGTGGGGAGGCGACCTGGACACTCACATCAGGACTTAGACTGAGAGGCAGATGGCTGGGTAGAGGTGGCTCTTCTTTGGCCCCATCTGCCCCTGCCTCTGAAAGACCTCCTGTACTGGCCGAAGTCAGATTGGGGATAGGGATCATAAGGCCTGGGAACAAAACTTCTGCCCCTACCACCCCTGGGATGGGATCTCTGAGGGGTGGTGGGCTTAGGTTTGGATGAGTGACTCTGCCAGGAGGCCTTGTACTTATCGACGTTTTTCATGCAGTCAGTGGGTCTGTAATCAAACAACATATTTTGATCACAGGGAAAATCCATGGCCTTGTTCTGAGTGTCTGTGGTCAGACTGGTTGTTCTAAGCCAGGTAAAGCATCTCAGAGAGATGGCATGGGCCATCACCCTAGAGGCTGCATCATTGTTGTCTGCCATGTGGAATTGGTACACAGTAGCTTCCAGGGCAGCTTTTGACAAATTCACCAGCTCCTGTACCATAGAATCTGATCCATTGCGGGCGATAGCCAGGGCAGATTTCCAAACAGCTTTCTGATATTTGGCTGTGAACGCCATGTAAAACTGAGAAGCATGGAAACTGTGGCATACATTTTCTTTACTATGAAGTCAGTTCTCTTGGAATCCTTGTCAGGGGGAGAGGGGGACAAGGAGACTCCAGATTTCTCACAAGCTGCCTGCTGCACTATACTGTCATGGCTAGGGTGTGCAGACAGGAACTTGGTACCATTTTTAGACAATCTAGATTTCCTCTCAAGCTGCTCATCAACCTCTGATACTGAAGTGGGGTGTTGAAGCACCTTCATGGTATTTTTTCTGAATGCATTACAGATAGGGATGACCAGGGTCTTTGGGGTTGAAAGACCTCTCATCTCCCTATAATCTTCATCAACATCCTGGTTGGGCTCCTGCAAAGGGGAGGGGGCAGCATATTCTGTATAAATGTGAACATAGAGGAGGGATCCTCCTGGTCACCCAGGGGGTCCGCAAGATGAGGGTCCAGGGACCCCGGGGCTCAAGGCCCTCGAAATCCATGTCAGGGGCATCATAAAATTGTTCTCCATCATCTGCCTCATCCTCACAGTCTACAGAAGAGAGAACTGTGAAAGAGTGCTTGCCAGCCCCAGTAAACAGAGGACCCATCTTTTGAAGGGCCTGAAACAGTTGCCATGCTTTTTCCATATCTTGCACTGATGGAAGAACCTGCGCAGACTTGGTTTGTAAGTGTTTTGTTTTTTTCTGTATGCTTTAAGCTGCCTGTTGTCTCACTATTGGTGTTCCCAGGAGCAATGGGGAGCATTTTTGTCTTGACAGTTTCTTTTTAGCCACTTCATCAGAGGCTTGATCAAGCTTCCTTTTTTTGTCACTTCTATTATTTTTTTCATTTGTGAGGAACTTCATCTTTGGAAGCTTTATTTTTTGGCTGGGATCTGGAGGGTTCCTCAGCACCTCTGCTTTTAGTATTAGTACTTTGGGATGGCCCCTCATCGGAAGCCTTTGATTTATCCTCAGCCATAATAATCAAAGGTTTGTCTGCTATGTTTGCCAGTTTAAGCATAGCAAACCAGTCCTGGACCTATGAACTGAGTGGAGGTTTCTGTGAAAATGCTACTGGCCAGTCCTGCCCCAGTTAATGAACTCTATTACTAGTGTCCATTTGTTTTTTGGGTTGTAGAACTGGGATCTATACCAGTGCCAATCTTAACAGAAACTCAGTAGTACTGGTCAACTGCACACAGGTGACTGCTGGACCCTTACCGACAGTCCTATGACAGATGATACCAAGGTCCAGTAGTATAATAAAAAAGGTTCCACATAATTGCCACTCTAGAGAGAAACCCCCAGGCACTGTGTAGATTTGAATTCCACTGCAGGTGCCTCACGGTAAACCCTGCAAGGTCTGAGGTCAAAAACGAGGCAACTGTCCCTAATTTGATGGTTCCCACAAGAATTTGTCCAAAAAAGGAGGAAACCATCAAAAATAAGCACCCACAATAAAATTAAATTTTGAAATGAATAGTCATGGTAAAAATAAAGTCAAAATAGCAAAAAAAATTAATACAGCAAAAATGTTAAACTTTCACTCAGCACACTAATAGAAATGAAATATGAGGAAAACTTTACCCAGATAAGCACTAGGAGGCTGTCAATAAGGAAAGCTGAGAGACACCTCAGGGGCAATGTTGCTCAGTCCAGCGGAGAAAAAATTCTGAAGCCTTCAACAGCTCTCATTTGCTCACCCCCCCTTCCTGTCTTCTGACTGGCTTGGCCCTAAGCTCATTTAAATATCTCTTAAAGGCACACTTCCAGGGCAGCAGTTGCACCTAGCCAGCTAACTGCAAAAAAGTTACTGATGCTAAAGGACTCCTGGGGTAAGAACTGTAATGTCTCGGAGGAGAGGGATCATGGTTCTCGTACAAGACAGGTCCCTGAAGAAAGAAAAATGCAAATTCCCATCCAGCCACCAGTAGGAAGAAAAAACAGTAACATCTCAATGGAGAGGGATCAAGGTTCTCGTACAAGACAAGTCCCCGAAGAAAGAAAAACACAAACTGCCATCCAGCAATCAAATATAGGTGTGGTGGGAGTAACTGAAACTTGGTGGGACGCATCCTCAGTTTGGTCCAGAGAAATTCCAGGTTATAAGTTATATCATAAAAACAGATTAGACAAGCAAGGCGGTGGAGTTTGTATGTACATACGAAATTATATTCCTTCTTTTGAAGTGTGTTCTTCCTTTCCTTTGGAAAGTACATGGGTTAAAATCTTATTGAAGAAGCAGTCCTATATAACTATTGGTAACATCTATCAACCTCCATCTGCAAATTCAGATTACACAACTGATATATTTAAAGAAATTACACATTTTTCAGAATCTCAAGATACTGTAATATTTGGTGACTTTAACCTCCCTCATATTAACTGGGACTCATTCTCAGGACAGTCCTATGCCGAGAAAGGACTAATAGATGTGGTAGTTAGTACTGGATTACAACAACTTGTTACTGAACCCACTGATGTCCTAATATTTTGGATCTATTATTTACTAACATAGAGCAACAAATTAGCAATTTACAAATTTGGGATCCACTTGGGACCAGTGATCATTCATCTATTCTTTTGAAATTCAACAGTTTAAAACTACACAAGGAAGTTATACTGTATAAAAAATTATAATAAAGCAAATTTTCTAAAATCAATGAATACTTACAAAACATAAACTGGAATCTAATCTTCTTAATTGTACAACACAACAAGCTTGGGACTTTTTTAAAACATTGTACATTATTTGAAAATACCTTTATTCCATCTAAGAGGAAATTTAATAATAAAGGAAAAATTCCCCTTGGTTCAACAAGACAATTAAAATCAGATTAAAATAAAATTAAACTTTTAGGAAACTTAAGAATAGTTCTGTTCCATTTAAAACTACTCTATTACATAAATACAGACTATCTGTGAAAAGCGTAAAAATTCTATTACATTGGCAAAAAAAGCTAGAATTTAAACTAGCTCACACAAAGACTGTCACAAATCTCTTTTCTCCTATATAAATAGTAAAAAGGTGTATCAAGGACCATTGGTCCCATTATAACCAATGGCTCTTCTCTATCTGATACAGAAACCTCGAATCTCTTTAATAAGTACTTTTGTTCTGTCTTCTCTCAAAAATCGCCTATTAGTACATTTAAAGTTCACCACGTAGATTATCATAGGTTCTATCCAACTGACATTATACAGGCTATCAAAAACCTAAAAAAAAATACTAGTCCGGGCCCAGACGGTATTCATCCATGGTTTCTGATCGAAACCTCTATAAATATTTCTATACCTTTGTCAATTATCTTCAACAAATCATTACAAGAAAGCATTGTACCAAATGATTGACATTCAGCAATAGTTACTCCCTTATTTAAAAAAGGCAATAGAGGTTCTGTGCAAAATTATCGTCCAATTAGCCTGACCTCAGTGGCTGGTAAATTAATGGAACGAGTAATGAAGTCTCTAATAGATCAAGATTGTAAAAGATTAGGAATGTCTGATTCAAATCAGCATGGGTTTACTACCAAGTATTCCTGCACCACCAATCTGATGTCTTTTTACAATAATATAAGTACTCTACTAGATGTGGGTATCCCTACTGATGTAATTCTTTTGGACTTTAGTAGAGCTTTCGATAAAGTCTCACATGAAAAACTCATTACTAAAATGCACAATCTAGGTTTGTCACCTGATATTGTCAACTGGACTTTAAACTGGTTGACAAATCGTTCTCAGAGAGTCAGAATTAATGATATCTTGTCTGATTGGGGTAGTGTGACAAGTGGTGTACCACAGGGGTCGGTCTTGGGACCAACATTGTTTTAATCTCTTTATTAGTGATTTACAAACAGGGCCAAATAACTTCATGGTTAAATTTGCAGACGACACTAAATTGGGGGGCAAGGTTAATAATCAAGAAAATATTTCTGCATTAAAGAAGGATTTGGAAAAATTAACACTTTGGGCAAATGAAAATCATATGCAGTTTAATCAAGACAAATGTTTAGTAGTGCATTTCGGTGTAAATAATCCAAAAACAATATACTGTATAAACGGACTACCACTTCAGTCATCAAATTGTGAAAAAGATTTAGGAATATATGTTAATAATAAACGTACATCAAATGATCACTGTATTTAGAAAGTACAGTTACGTAAGAACTTACCGTAACAGTAGATCTTCGAGAGAGGCTCTTGCAGTACGTAATTACATATAGGACTGAAGCCGGCCGGTGGCAGGACCCCATGGAAAAATTTCTAGCTGACGGTCCCTGGCGGGGACACTTCCGATCAGGTGACTGGCGTCATATGACTTCGGTATAAAGGGGTGGTCCCAGATGCCTGCCTTCCAGTTCTTTCCCGACACAGGCCCGGAAGGCCTGGACGAGAGAGAGAGAAGCAGATATTTCCCTGGACGGAAAAGGAGCTGAAAAAGCCTAGGGGGATGGAGGACGGGAAGGTATTACCTACTGCAAGAGCCTCTCTCGAAGATCTACTGTTGCGGTAAGTTCTTACATAACTGTACTATCTTACTTCGAGAGGGCTCTTGCAGTAGGCAATTACATATAGGACAGAATCCCAAGCAGTCTGGAACAAAAGAAAGGCACTGGGAGGAGGTACTACTCCAAGAAGTAGCATGGAAAAAACTTTGCTAGCCTCAAGAAAGGAGGCCATGCAAGACCGCTAACCCGAAGCCTGCTCTACGGCGAGAGGCAATGTCCAAACTGTAATGTTTAGTAAAGGTATGGACGGAAGTCCAAGTGGCGGCAGCACAGATGTCTGCCGCAGACACATTCTTGAAACAAGCCACAGAGGCTGCTACTCCACGAGTGGAGTGACCTCTGACTTGACCCGGTAGGGTCTTGTACTTGTCATAACAGAAAGTGATGCAATGGGCCAACCATTTAGATAGACATTGCTTAGAAACAGCAATGCCTTCTCTTTTGTGAGCAAAAGAGATGAACAACTGATCAGTCTTTCTGAGATCCTTTGTCCTATCGGTGTAGTATCTCAGAATCCTGTGGACATCCATGGTATGGAGCAAGTATTCTCCTTGGTTGGAGTACTGCGTGAAAAAGGCAGGTAATTCAATAGACTGATTTAAGGTAGATTCTGCTACCACCTTCGGGAGAAACTTAGGATTCGTGCAAAGAGCTACTCATTCTTTGTGAAAAATCAGATAAGGGATTTTGCACATCAGGGCCTGGAGCTCGGGAATTCTGCGAGCAGAAGTAATGGCCACCAAGAATAGCGTCTTCCACAATAAAAACAAGTCTGCGGAAGCCGCAGGCTCAAAGGGAGGAAGGGTAAGTTTCTTGAGGACAAAGTTTAGTCCCAAGGGGGAGCTGGAGTCCAGACAGGGGGCCTGAGATGAAGGACCCCTCTGAGAAAGGTTTTGGATACCTCCAGCTGGGCAAATGCTTATCAGTGAAAGGGACATGGTAGGCTGAAATAGCCACCATATGGACTTTCAAAGAGGAGTGACTGAGACCCAGGTCGAAAAGATGACGCATGTAATCAAGTAGAATGGTCACAGGACAGGGAAAGGGCTCCACGTTCCTGGATGCAGCCCAGATGGAGAATCTTTTCCATTTCATGGCGTAGGTGGACCTAGTGGAGGGTTTTCTAGCCTCCACCAGAATCTCGGCCACCCTTGGAGAAACGCCAAAGCGAGATTGAGCTAGGTCTGCAGGAGCCATGCATGAAGTTGAAGGGACTTGAGTCCCGGATGGACCAGGGTCCCCTGATCCTGGGTCAGCAATCCTGGAGATAAAGGAAGAGGAAGAGGAGGAACCTCTGAGTCTTGTTGTAGAAGAGAGAACCAAATTTGCCTGGGCCAGAAAGGAGCGATCAGAATCATTCTTGCTCCTTCCAACGCAAGCTTCTGCAGTACACGAGGGACCAGGGGAATTGGGGGAAAAGCATAGATGAATCTGTCCTTCCAGCTTAGAGATACAGCGTCGCTCCAGAAAGCGCCTCGCTCTGGAGCGAGCGAGCAAAAGGTTGGAAGCTTTGCGTTTTGGGAGGAGGCGAACAGGTCTATCTGAGGAGTCCCCCAAATCTGGAAGATGCTTTTTAGAACTTCTTTGTCCAATTCCCACTCGTGTGGTAGAGCCGACGAGCGACTTAGTCTGTCTGCCAGGACATTGTCGACTCCCGGAACATGGATCGCCGTGAGGTGAAGGTTGTGGAGCATTGCCCATTCCCAAACCCTCATCGCTTCCCTGCACAGCGGGTAGGACTGAGTCCCTCCCTGCTTGTTGATGTACCACACCACGCACATGTTGTCCGTTTGGACAGCTAGGTGACCGGGAAGGATGTATTGGTGAAGGGCCTGGAGAGCATACAGCACTGCTCGAAGCTCGAGCACGTTGATGTGGAGAACTAACTCCAACTTTGACCATAGGCCCTGGGTTCAGTGAGGACCCAGATGGGCTCCCCAACCTTCGCCTGAAGCGTCCGTGGTCAGAGTCTGATCGGGGGAGGATGAAAAAGGGACCCCGGAATAGGTTCTCTTGAACCATCCACCATTGCAAGTCTCTTACCATCGGCGAGGAGATCAGAACCAGATGATCTAGGTCGTCTACCCGTTGATCCCACTGAGATCGGAGAGTCCACTGAGAGATTCTCATGTGGAGGCGCGCGCGCGGAACCGTCGGGATGGCCCCCGCCATAAGCCCCAGTAGACGGAGCACCGGCCTCGCCGGAACCATCCTGTATTCCTATAGAAGGGAAATCTGGGACTGGAGGGAGGCCCCCCTGTCTGGAGGCAGGAAGGCCCTGCAGATTGTCGTATCGAGGATTGCCCCGATGAACTGGAGTCTCTGAGAAGGATCCAGGTGAGACTTGGAATGGTTGTTGGTGATACCCAGGTCAATGAAAACCTGCTGGGTGAGGAAGAGAAAATGCAGGAGTTCCTCCCTGGATGGGGCCGCCAGGAGCCAGTCGTCTAGGTAGGGAAAAACCTGAACTCCCAAAGTACGCAGGTGGGCCACTACCACTGCCAGGCATTTGGTAAAGACTCGGGGAGCCGAGGAAAGACCAAAAGGGAGCACCCAGAATTGGTAGTGGTCCCCCTGGAATGAAAACCTGAGGTACTTTCGGTGTGAAGGGCGAATGGGGATATGCAGGTATGCATCCTGCATATCCAGTGCACAAAGCCACTGGCCCTGCCGAAGCAGGGGCAAAAGGGTTTGAAGGGAGAGCATCCTGAACCTCTTGTATTCCACATATGGGTTCAGGAAGCTGAGATCAAGAATGCGTCTGAGATCTCCCGTCTTCTTTGGTACAAGGAAGAAATGGGAATAGTAACCCATCCCATGGAGGTGAGGGGGGGATGGGCTCTATAGCCTGCTTTGCAAGGAGAGCAGAGATTTCTTCCCTGACCAAGGGAAGATGGTCCCTTGAGTAAGAGAAGTTCAGAAGGGTGTGACGTGGAGGTTTCTGCAGAAACTCTATGGAGTGCCCCTCTGCTATGATCTGAAGCACCCATGAATCCGATGTTATCCTCTCCCAACCCGGAAGGTGAAGGAAGAATCTTCCTCCTACCGGTTTCTCCGGGGCGTCCGGAGGTGGTGGGAGAGGAAAGGAGTCAGGTGGTGTGAGGCAGCGCCGCAGCTGGGGCACCCGTTGCTTTTTTGGGCGGCGGGGGCCTGGCAGCTGTGGAGGCCCGACGTTTAGTGGCCCCCCTTCCCTGAGGTTTCGTTTGAGGCCGGCTGCATCTGCGAAAGGGACGGAGTTGTGGGGGATGGGGACGCACATTGAATCAACAGACGGCGGCCGCCCCTTCTCCTGTAGTTAGTGATGATGTCCTTGACATCACCGCTGAAAAGCACAGAACCCCTGAAAGGTGCTTCTTGAATTGCTGACTGCACCTCCGGGACCAGACCTGACACACGAAGCCATGCATGACGCCGAAGACTTACGGCAAACACAGAGCTCCGTCCTGCGGTGTCCACTGCATCATAGGTCATCCTCGGAATATGATGACTGGCCGAACGAGCAGAACAGACCAGGTCGGCAAACTCCTGCTTGACTTGGGAGTCAGGTAAGGAGTCAATCTTAGATTCCGCCTGAGTAAGAACAGCCTTCTGGTAATCCCCCATATGTGCTACATAATTTAGGGCCCTAATTCCCAGTGTGGAAGAAGCATAGATCTTCCTTCCATACTGATCCAGAAGGCGAGATTCCTTATCCGGGGGAGACGAGCTCAAATGTTTCGGGTGTGCTGACCGGCCATAAGCGGCGCTAATCACAACCAAGTCTGCACGGGGGTGAGAGTCTAAGAAGTCTACACCCCTCTGGAGCCTGGTATAGCCTGTTGGACTTCCGAGGGCGTAAAGCAGACGGTTGTTCCAAATAGTGGAAACAAGGTGGGCGTGAGGCTCGATCCAGGGTGGCACTAGCGTAGGAGCCGTAAGGGGCAAGTCCAGATGTTCGGCGAGTTTAACCCATTGAGGATCTGGCTCTAAGGAACGCCACTGATGGACTTCCTGGATCTTCCTGAGCAACTCCGTGAAGGAAGGATCCTCGGGAAGAGACTTTGGAGGAGTCCTCGGCCGGGGCTTGGACGGAGAGCGCGGCTTGTTGTCTTTCTCAGAACACCCATCGGAGGCCTCCAAGGAGTCCGAGAGAGAAGAAGAAGAATTCAAATCAGAGTAAGACTCCCTGACTCATCTAGGGGGAGGAACGGGTTCCTTAGGGGGGATCCCCGAACGCGTGTCCTGCCCTTCTCTGGATCCTGAGGGCAGAGCCTGGGAATCCAGAGGCGGAGAGGGAGTGTGCCGTCTGGGGCGTACGGGAGCCGGGGGTGGCACTGTCACTGTAAGACAGCTCTCAACTTCCTTGGTGAGCTGAGCCTTGGCCTCAGCCCACCAGGAGGCCAGAGTCCCCTGGAGATCCACCGGCGGCCCGGGGGGCGGTGGAGGAGAAGGTGGGGGATAGTTGTACGGATGGAAACCATAAGGAGAGTATCCATAACCCAGCTGTGGGAATACCAGAGCGGGGTACTGCAGCGTCAGGTACTGTGGCGTCGGTGGAGTCGGCACCGGGTACTGCGGTGCAGGATACTGTGGACCTGAGAAAACTGGCGTCGGATAGGACAGCGGATATCCAGGCACCGGAGGAGCTGCTGGAGCAGACGGCCCAGTCGGGAACTCCACGGGTGGATCAACCGTGATGGGCCCATGGGGTGGAGGGCCTGATGGAAGGGGAATATCCCCCGCCGGCGTCAGAGGGGCCGACGTCAGATCCGGCTCAGTAGGAAGAGGATCGGACGGTAGCCCAGGATCCCAAGCCTCGTCCGGGGACGGAGGATAAAAATTCCCGGGGTCAGGCAGGGGGGACTCAGGCTCCCCTGATGGCAGCGAAGGCTGCAGGGAACCTGGTATGACAGATGTGGCAGGGTCTGCCATAGGCTCCAAGGCCCGGTGCACATCAGAGGAGCCAACGTGTGACTTAGGGGCCGAGTCCCGGCGGACGCCAAAGGAGCCGGTGTCCGACTTCGGGGGTCCCTCGTTGGAGACGTGCTGAGGATGAGAAGAGGCCCGGTCTGATGGAGACACTGCCGTCCGCCACCCCGAAGGGTCGGGCGTCTTAGCGGCCTTCTCCCGGCGGACATCGGAGGAGCTGACATCTGGCCTATGGGAGGCACCCGCACCAGTAGGCTGCAGGCCTGCGGTGGTACTGGGGGCTGAAGCCTCCTTTTGCCCGGAGGCACCCAGCAGGCTCGAACGTGAACCCGAAGGGCTGGCCGATGCCTCCTCCAAAGCCTTGGAGGCTGCCGTCGGGCGATCCCCTGGAGGGGACGTTACCTTGGCCGTGACTCCGGCCGGAGTCGCTGAGGAGGAGGCCTTCTCCCGGTGCCTTTCCTTGTCCCGCTTCTTGTGCCCTTCAGGGGAGGTTGACGCCTGATGAAGTTTCTTCAACTCCTTCTCCATCACGGACATCTTCTTCTTGAGGAGATGGGTTTCGAGAGACTGCTGGCATCGTCTGCGGGTGGCCGCATTGAAATGAAGGCAGTGTGGACACTTGTCGACCACGTGGTCGGGGCCTAAACAGAAAAGGCAGAGGGAGTGACCGTCTTTGTGAGGCAGTTGGGCGCCACACAAGTCGCACTTATTTTTTGAAGGGGACGACATATACCGACGTTCACCTGATGATAGAAATTACAAAATACTGAAACTTTTGGAAAAACTGACGAAGTAACAGGACTGAGCGAGATGAACTTCACCGCAAGGCGCTGCACAAGCTGACGGCGGGAAAGAACTTGGAAGGCGGGCATCTGGGACCGCCCCTTTATACCGACGTCATATGACACCGGTCACCTGACATGGGGGCAGTCCCTGCCAGGGACTGCTAGCTAGAAATTTTTCCGTCGGGTCCTGCTGCCGGCCGGCATCAGTCCTATATGTAATTACCTACTGCAAGAGCCCTCTCGAAGTAAGATCTGCTTGCATCAGTGGCGGAGCCAGATTTGGGAGCCATGGGGGGCCATTCAGTCAATCATGGGCTCCACAATGGGCACTGCACAGTGAATAAAGATGGTGTTGGGGCACCGCTACTCACACTGAGGCAGCCAGGAGAGGCGGCTTCCAGCCCCCCCCCAGCTCCGCCACTGGCTTGCATGACCAACAGACTTTTGAGGCAAATAAAATGCACTTTTGTTAATCGCACTGAACAATGCCTTATTCCATTGTATAGGGCATACATTAGACCATATCTAGACTATGGCTCCCCTTTCTGGAATCCAAACCAAAAAAAAGACATAGCAATTCTTGAACAGGTTCAAAGGAGAGTAACTAGAATTATTCCAAGATTAACAAACTTAGATTATCAGAACAGATTAAAGGCTACTGGTCTCTTCTCTCTTCAAACTAGAAGATTAAGAGGTGATATGCTTATGGTTTTAATTTAATAAATTCACCAGATCTAATGGAAAATGTGGTCTAACACTCTCCAAAAGGAGACATGTTCGAGACTGCATAATAAACAGCTTGAAGTAAAACGTATAAAACCAGCAAAAGGGGAAACTTTTTTCCAATAAGAGCATCCATTGTATGGAACACCTTGCCACAAGAATTGGTAGAGGCAACTAGTGCCACTGGCTTTAAAAACAAATTAGATGTTTGGTTGAGGGATAATAGATAAATAATGTCCCACATAGTGTGGGGAACAGTCTTGATGGGCTCTGGCCTTCTTGTGTTCTTTCATACCAAGTAATAATACTGAGTAAGAGGTAAAAAAAAAAGCCAAACTTTGTAAAGATTATGTAGCACCATACTATTATGTGAATAGGCTAAATACCAGGTTATCCATGCATTTTTTTAAGTAGTAAACCACAACAAATTGTTGATTATGCTGGGATTTACCTATGCCTGGTGTTTGGTCACAAGGCTTGCCTGACCAGAGCTTTCAAATAATATATCACTTCAGGTCTTTAGAATCAAAGGGGAATTGCAACGAATGTTTTTTTTGCCACCACCATAAATTCGCTCCCATGAAGGATACTCCTGCTCAGATGTGCACACTTGTAGTTAAGTGGCAAAGTTCCAGTGTACAGCAGTTTTTTTTTCAATATTTTTTTTTCAGTCCCCTGACCTGTGTCAGCTGCCGTACTCCCTGGCAGACTACTGTGCATGTCTCTCATCCCTCCACTGCTCTCACAAAAGTGGCTCTCATGGAGGGACTATAGAGCCATTGCAGCATCGAGCAGGAGATGGCATTTGCTGATGATACCTGGAGGATGGAACAGCCAAGGAGGAGAAGCACAGTACAGACACGGTGACAGCAATGATTGCTTTGGGCAGTTGGCGGTCATTCAAGAAAAAAAACAAAACAAGCAGCAGTCAAAATAATGAAGCTGCCGAAGACACAAAATATAGAGATAAAAACGGTCTGGTAAGTGAAAGAAAAAGAGGCCTAACTCATAACTGAACCTTAATGACAGAAAACTGTTTTGGGCGGTGAAACTAAATAGTAGGAAGAACTGTGACCTGGATGTATCCCTAGGGTGGATGTAGTAAAAAAAATTAAAAAAAGAAAAAACTAAAAAAGTTGGGCAGAAGACCTGTGGGGAAACAAGTGAAGCAGGTGGGAAGGACCATGCCCAGGGCATATCCCAAGAAAAGCTGTATTCATATTAAAAACAAGAATAAAAAGTAGAAAAAGACAAAAAAAGGAGGCAGAAGACGTGTAGGAAAACTACAGAAAGGGGAAGGTGTGAGTGGGAAGGACTGTGACCTGGGTATATCCCAAGAAAAGATGGATTTACATAAAAAAAAAAAAAAAAACAGAAAATGATTTAAAAATTATAGGGCAGAAGACCTGTGGGGAAATGAGTGAAGGAGGTAGCAGTGGGTGGGAAGGACAGCGACCTTGGTATATTGTGAGGAAAGCTGGATTTGTATTAAAAAAAGAATAAAAACAGAAAATCATTAAAAAGGTGCTGAAGACTTGTGGAGAAACAACTGAAAGGGCAGGTGGGATGAACTGAGACCTGGGTATATCACATGACAAACATGATTTATTTTTTATGTTAATATGTCCCACGGATCATCTTGTTGCTGTACATAGTGGTTTCACATGCATTCAGCTGGAGTGAAAACAACAAAGCTCAGCAGTTCTGGCATAAGCTGAATGCAAGTGAAAACACTGTTATACAGCAACAAGTGGTGATGGGAGACAAACTTATATGTTCTTGACTGAGCTCAATAAAAAATTTATTATTTTTTAGAAAAACTGTCCCGGAATGTGTGCATTTCCAGGGCATCTGTTTGTGCGATACTCTTTACTGAATAAGTGTGTCTCATGCGCAGAGGAAAGGGGCACTATGAGTGCTCACTCAATCTAAAAAACAAAAACAAAAAAACAAACAAACAGAAAAACAAACAACCTTTTTCCATAAATTGTGTTGGGAAATTAAAGGGGTTTGAAGGTCTGTGCACTGTTTTACGTCTTTTGATTGTGTGCCAAGAACAAAAAGCTGGTCTCTGAGTGTGTATATGCCAATAAGGCCTGTAGCCTGGGAGGGAATGTATAGCTGGGTGTGTCCCTATAAAACTGGTTTCTTCAAAAAAACAGGAAAACAAAAAGATTTCTGCTGAAGCAACTGAGTGAGAAGGTTTTACCTGGGTGAGTCCTAAGAGAAATTAGGGTTATTTAAAAAAAAAAAGACAAAAAAAAATCGATACTGAAGCAACAGCTGGGATGGTCTTACCTGGGTCAGTCCCAAGACAGTCAAGGGGTATTTTTTTTAATTAACAAAAATAAATAAATAAAAGAAAAACAAAATACATTTATCTACTGAAGCAACAGGTGGGAAGGTCTTACCTGGCTGAGTCACAAGACAGACAAGGGATATTTTTTATTTAAAAAACAAAAACAAAAAAAGATCCCAATTTTTTTTTACTTAAGCATCAGGTGGGAAGGTCTCTTACCTGGGTGAGTCTGTGCAAGATTTTAGAGAAACTGGGGGTATGAAGGTCCATAGTTCACCTGGGTGCAGATATCAACACTGCACATGCATTACTGACCTGGCTTAAAAGAAAGCCACCAAACATACAAGAGACATCTGAAGAAGAACAAGTACAAGTAAAAAGGCTACATGACGAAGGAGGCGTACTAGACACACAAGACCTGGCACCAGAAGTCAAGCCACTGCACCATCCTGCAGCTGGATCTCCTCTTAAAAAAATCCAAGATAAATTCCAGCAAATGTGGCTAACCATATACAACTGGTGATCAAAGTGACCGGAGCCCCATAAGGATAAACTGCTGTCTGAGTTTAACATTTTGTTTTGGTCTCCTTTTCCCTCTCAAGCCAGCCCAGGGAAGGTGGCACAAGTCTATGCTAGTCCTAAGGTCCAGCTCATGCTGGACAGCTGTTTTCCTTACTGGTCGTTAGGTACTTGTCATCCCAAATGCAAGTGTGGCACGTAATGGTCATTAGGCAGAGCTAAGTCGGCCAGCGAGGAGTGCAGTCGGGGGAGTGCTCTCAGGTGCCCCCAAAGAAGAGAAAAGTCACAGAATGAAGAGGTTTACAGCCCAAAGGGAGAGAGAGGGGACACAGGGAGGTAAAAGGTAAAATGGTGGTATCTACAGTCTTCCTCTTGTCCCTGTCGTAGTTTAGACAGCTCCCAGCATTGTGACAGTGAGTCCCCAGAAAAGCAGCAGTAGCAGACGGCCGCAGTGTGGACTCTGCCTAGCCCTGTTTGTTTTAAAAATAATTCCAGTCACTCAGCAGCAGCACCCACAAGTGGGGCCACATCTTAAAGAGAGCGAGCAGAGAGTGAGTGCCTGGAGGAGATCAGGACCCAGCAAAGCCCCGGAAAAAACTCCCGCCTGCCTGTAGCCAACAGCCAGAAAACCCATCTCCTCTTTCAGTTTCTTCTCTCCAGGTTGGGGTGCCAAGATGGCAGCAGCACCATTGGGCAGGTGCTGACCACTTGGGCTGTTTATTTATAAAAGAAAAATTTGTTTAATCATGCAGGAAGGCTCAGCAAGAGAATGGCTGCAACCGTGGTTGGGGCTAAGGAAAAGTCGCGGTATGGCTCTGTTTAGCCCCATTCATCATCCCCCCTCCTCCAAAATAAAAAAAAAGAAACATTTTTTACAGTCCTTCAGCAGAGGTGCCCACAAGCAGGGCTGCATCTTGAAGAGAGCAAGTAGAGAGTGAGCATCCAGAGGCGCAGATCAGGACACAGCAAAGTCCCAGAAAGGCCTTCCACCTGCCTGCAGCCAGAAAACCTGCCTCCTCCTTCAGTTTCTTCCCGTCTTCTCTCCAAGTTGGGGAGGTGAGATGGTTGCAGCACTATTGGACAGGTGCTGACCGCCTGGACTGTTTTTAATAAAAAACACTTGTTTAATCATGCAGGAAAGCAAAGGAATGGCCACAACTGTGGTTGGGACTAAGACAAAGCCACGCTGTGAGCTCTGTTTAGCCCCGTTTACTGTTAAAAAAAAAAGTCACTCAGCGGCGTCACCCACAAGCGGGCCCACATCTTGAAGAAAGTGAGCATTGGGAGGAGCAGATCAGGTCACAGCAAAGCTCCAGAAAGACCTCTTCCTCATTCAGTTTCTTCTCTCTGGGTTGGGGCGATGAGACGGCAGCATCACTGAGCAAATGCTGACCGCCTGGACTGCTTATTTAAAAAAAAATGATTAATCGCACAGGAAAGCAAGGGAATGACTGCAACCATGGTTTGGGACTAAGAAAAAGCCATGGTGTGGGCTCTGCTTAGCCCCATTCGTTGTTCAAAAAAAATAAATAAATACATTTTGGTACCTCAGTGGTGCTGCCCACAAACGGGGCTGCATCTTGAAGACAGTGAGCAGAGAGAGCATCGGGAGAAGCATCGAGACCCAGCAAAGCCCCAGAAAGACCTGCCTGCTGCCAGAAAACTCATCCCCTCGTTCCGTTTCTTCTCTCTGGGTTGAGGCGGTGAGACGGCAGCAGCAACACTGGGCAGGTGCTGACTCCCTGGAGTTTATTTAAAAAACAAATTGTTTAGTCGTGCCAGTAGGTGCAGAAAGGGAATAGTTGCAACCGTGGCTGGGGCTAAGAAAAGACCGAGGTGCAGGATCTGTTTAGCCCCTTTTATTGTTTTAAAAACAAAAATGTGGTCTCTTGGTGGCAGCGTACACAAGCAGGGCCGCATCTGGAAAAGAGTAAGCAGAGAGCAGTGTCGGAAGGAGCATAAGGACACAGAAAAGCCCCAGAAAGACCTCCCGCCTGCCTGCATCCAGCTGCCAGAAGAAAACATTACTCACCACAATAATCTTCTTCTTTCTTCCAAGCGGTCCTTTAGCATCAGTAACTTTTTTGCACTTGGCTGGCTAGGTGCAAGTGCCCCGGAGGTGTGCCTTTAAGAGATATTTAAATGAGCGTAGGGCTAAGCCAATCAAAAGACAGGTGATAGTGTGACCTGAGAGAGCTGTTGAATGTTTCAGATTTTCTTCAAGGAAAAACGAGGGCAAATGACCCGAAAAAGAATCAACAGGATTCAAAAAACATGCAAATGTCCACAAAAGTGGAAAAAGAAACAACAGCAACACAAGCAAAAAACTCATCAATAAGAAACTCCAAATTTGGTAAAAGGTGACATAAGAGACAGGTGAACCAGGGAGGAAGGGTGGGAGCTGACTGATGCTAAAGGACCCCTTGGAAGAAAGAAGATTACTGTGGTGAGTAATTTTTTTCTTCTTACCACAGGAGTCCTTTAGCATCAGTAACTTTTTTGCAGACTACCCAGCAGTACCAAGTGAGAGGTGGGCAGAGAACCTACTTAGGAAAAAGGCTCTGCAGAACTGCCCTGCCAAATTTGGCATCAGATCTGGTCTGCACATCCAAACTGTAGTGTTTCACAAAGGTGTGCACAGATTTCCAGGTAGCTGCTTTGCAGTCATCCAGTAGAGGAATGTCCCTTGCTGCTGCAAGCGAGGCTGCAGTGCCCCTGGTGGAATGGGCCCTGAGCCCCCATGGAGGTTGTTGACCCGCTTTCTCATAGCGGAATCTAATACAAGAGACCAACCAACGAGAAATAGTTCTCTTGGTAGCTGATCATCCTCTGCCTACATCCCCGTAGGTGACGAACAACTGAGTGAAAGAGCCTCTGGACTGTCTAATATGCTCTAGGTAGTGAAAGATGGCTCTTTTGACATCCAAGCTGTGGAGCTTTTGCTCTCCAGGAGTGGATTACTCAGTAAAGAAGACAGACAGAGTAATGGAGTGGTTCAAGTGAAACTCTGAGGCCACCTTTGGCAGAAATGTCCTATTTGTCCCGAGCTCAACTTTATCGTTGTGAGGGATGATGTAATTCAGCTCAGTGCACAGGGCCTGTAGCTCTGAAATCCTCCTGGCAGATGAAACGGCTACCAGGAAGACAGTCTTCCAAGTTACAAACTTGATGTGGGCCGTGGACATAGGCTCGAAAGGTGGATTCATGAGCCTATCTATGCAAAGGTTCAGGCTCCAAGGAGGAACATGCTCCCTGGTTGGAGGCTGGAGGTGCAAGGAACCTTTGAAAAACTGTTTAAAAATGTTGTGGGGAAAAAAATTATTTCTTCTTTCCCACCGAAAGGTAGGCTGAAATTGCCACCAGGTGTAGCTTGAGTGAAGATGGTTTCAAGCCTGATACCTGTAGGTGTACCAGGTAATCTAGCAGATGAAGGTCTGAAGCTGATAGGGGTTCAACCTTTTCGCTCTTGCACCAGAGGGAAAACCTTTTCCATTTGGCTGCATAAGTCTTCTTAGTGTTTGTTTTTTTAGCCATCCTCAGTATCTTAAGGACGTGTTCAGAGTACTGTGAGGATGGAAACTTTAACTCCTCAAGAACCAGGCCTTGAGGTGAAGAGAGTGTATATCTGGGTACTGCACTCCCGTCTGAGGAAGGGTCCGCAGGGAGCGAGTTGGAGGCAGGCGAATGGGCCCGTTGCAGGACACTGAGAGAAGGAGAGGGTACCAGGCTTGCCTGTGTCAGTCCAGAGCCAATAGGATCATCGACGTAGGCTGCTGTCTGAGTTTCAGCAAAACCGTGAATATCAGGGGAAAGGGAGGAAATGCATATATGAACCTCCCTGACCAGTCCAGGATCAGGGCATCCAGAGGAAGTGTTCTGGAACTGGGGACCTGCAACAGTACTGAGGAAGCTGAAAATTGAGAGGAGAGGAGAGGCAAACAGATCCACGTCTGGTGTGCCCCACTGCCAGAACACTGTGGCTAGTACTTGCTTGTTCCATGCCATTCGCTCTGACCTTGACTGATGTGGCTTACAGCATCCACCAGATTACTGAGTTTGCCTGGGAGGTGAATAGCTGAGAGGCTGACTCCCAGAGAGAATGCTAGTGACCAGAGCTTCAGAGCTTCCAAACAGAGTATTCCTGATCAGGTACCACCCTGCTTGTTTACATAGAACATTGCAGTGGTGTTGTCCATTCGAATTTGAACTGTCTGCCCTTCTGTGCTGGGAGCAAAAGCTTTGAGAGTTAGTAAGACTGCTCTGAGTTCCAAAAGATTTATGTGCAACTGTGACTCTTCGGGAGTCCATTTGCCGCTTACTGAGGCACTGTCTAAATGAGCTCTCCAGCCCAAAAGGGAGGCATCTGTGGTGATCACCTTTGTGGGAAGAGGAGCTTGAAAGGGAACCCCTGCCTGCAAATTTCCAGGGTTCGTCCACCACAGCAAGTTTTGGAGGAACTGCTCAGACACAGATATCAACTCTGAAAATGTATTGCTTCTCTGAGACCAGCGAGCTCTGAGGTAGGCTTGCAGGAGTCTCATCCTGTACCTGACCCCTGGGACTACTGCATTCATAGAGGCCATATGTCCCAGAAGTTTGAGGAAGTGTCTGGCTGGTCTTGGTTGTCCCTGGGTGAAAGAATCTGTCACTGAAAGGAAACTCTGAATTCTTTCCTGTGGGAGGAAAGCATAACCCTTCTGAGTGTCCCACTGGGCCCCATGATGGTAAGCATCTGGGTGGGTTCCAGGTGTGAGTTCTTCAGATTTACCAGGAAACCCGGAGACTCCAGAGTGTGTTCTGTGAGGGAAAGAGATTCCTTGACCAGGCAAGGAGACTTTGCTACTATGAACCCATCGTACAGATAGGGGTAGAGAGCAACACCCAGTCTCCTGAGATGTGCTGCTACCACTGCGAGACACTTGGTAAAGACTCTTAGGGCTGAGGACAGACAGAAGGGCATTGCAGTGAACTGATAGTGACCCGAAGGAAGTTTGAACCCGAGAAACTTCCTGTGAGATCTCCTTATGGATAGTGGAAGTAGGCATCCTTTAAGTCGAGGGAGGCTAGCCAGTCTCCCTGCTGTAAGGACTGTATGACAGAGTGACCATTTTGAATTTGTTTTTTTTTCAGATGTTTGTTTAAATATCTGAGATCTAAGATAGGTCGCCACTCCCCAGTTTTCTTTTGTGTCAGAAAATACCTGGAGTAGATGCCCTTGCCCTTCTCGTGGGTGGGGACCCTCTCCACTGCTCGTAAAGCCAAAAAGTTTTGTACCTCCATTTCCAACACCAGTATCTGTGTTGGGGACAGAGGTCTTGACACCTGGGTAAGTTTGAGGTCTGGCAGCTGCTTGAACTGTAATGACAGACCCTTCTCCACCATCTCCAGCACCCACTTGTCCGATGTGATGAGGGACTAGTGCTGAAGACAGTGAGAGAGTCTGCCTCCAACTGGAAACGGGGAGGCGACCTGGACACTCACATCAGGACTTAGACTGAGAGGCAGACAGCTGGGTAGAGGTGGCTCTTCTTTGGCCCCTTCTGCCCCTGCCTCTGAAAAAAACCCTGTACTGGCTAAGGTCAGATTGGGGATAAGGCCTGGGAATAAAACTTCTGCCCCTACCGCCCCTGAGACGGAATCTCTGAGGGGTGGCGGGTTTAGGCTTGGATGAGTGGCTCTGCCAGGTGGCCTTGTACTCATCAACTTTTTTCATGTAGTCAGTGGTTCTATGATCAAACATATTTTGATCATAGGGAAAATCCATGGCCTTGTTCTGAGTGTCTGTGGTCAGACTGGTTGTTCTAAGCCAGGCAAAGCGTCTCAGAGAGATGGCATGGGCCATCGCCCTAGAGGCTGCATCATTGCTGTCATCTGCCATGTGGAATTGGTACACAGTAGCTTCCAGGGCAGTTTTTGATGCATCCACCAGCTCCTGCACTATAGAATCTGATCCATTGCAGGCGACAGCCTGGACAGATTTCCAAAGGGCTTTCTGATATTTGGCTGTGAATGCCATGTAAGAAGAAAGCCTGAGAAGCAGGGAAGCTGTGGCATACATTTTCTTTGCTATAAAGTCAATTTTCTTGGAATCCTTGTCAGGGGGAGAAGGTGACAAGGAGACTCCAGCTTTCTCATAAGTTGCCTGCTGCACTATACATTCGTGGCTAGGGTGTGCAGCCAACGACTCGTACCATTTTTAGACTATATTTTCTCTCAAGCCGCTTATCAACCCCTGATACTGAAGTGGGGTGTTGAAGAACCTTCGTGGTATTTTTTTCTAAATAGACATAGAAACATAGAATTTGACGGCAGATAAGGACCACTTGGCCCACCCAGTCTGCCCATTTCCCTACCTGATGGATAAGCTGCAGATCCTAGTTAACCAGCAGCCTACTTCTTCCTACCCCCACCCCCTAGAATTGCCTTATGACTGTCCCATGCATGCTTGAATTCCACCACTGTTTTTGACTCCACAACCTCCTCTGGAAGGCCGTTCCATACATCCACAACCCTCTCTGTGAAAAAATACTTCCTTAAATGCATTATAGATAGGGACGACCAGGGTCTTTGAGGATGAAAAACCCTTTATCTCCCTATAATCTTCATCTTCATTGACATCCTGGTTGGGCTCCTGCATAGGGAGGTCCAGGGCATCCAGCATATTTTGTATAAATGTAAATGTAACCCCCACGCAGGTATGCCGTTTCTATACTGACAGCTCTACCTGGTGGCCTGGGTTCAGGGAGAAATATGTCACTCGGCATATTGGCTAGGTTTGGCTACTCTGCAACAGGGGCACCCAAGTAACTCCGGACAAAGGAAGCAATAACTGTAATGTCCAATACCAGAAGTGGAATTCTAAAGTGTGGCTTTTATTCACATCCAACAGAATAAACAAAGCATAGATGGACCCCCACGGGGCTACACTCCTGGTAATGCGGATTTATGGAGATCAGAACACATCCTTATTCACTTTAGCCCTCAGGCTCTGAAACACATTGGGCACACAGCCCGAACTTGTACACTGCTCTGGGTTTTCCCTGGCTCGGCTCCCTTGCCAGCCCTTTGGACACTTTCCATATAGCATGGAAACATTTACTAGTGGCTCCCTAAACCACCTATGAGCACTTCTGCTCCATACGGGAATCTTCCTCATCAATCCCACGTCTGGGTACTTTTCTCAGGTGCTGGCCAAGTACCTGAGAGAAAGCAACAGGTGTCCCAAAGTAAACCCGTAGAGGTGAATTTGGTTACTACTGATGGGGGTTCTCCCACCTCTCGCTCCCATAATTCATACCCGGCCATTTCTCTGGACTGTAACACCTCATCCTTTAAAACACTTTGCTGTGTAGATTCTTTTTAAATGTATTCACATTCAATCTATTGTCTTTACATCCCATTTGTGTTGAACTTGAACATACTTAAATAAGTGGCTGTGTCGATTACTCTAGACCCCCCACAGAGTTAAGCAGTCTAATCCCCACATCTTCCAAACTGTACTTGGCTGTCTTTTCCTGACCCCACAGTAACAGTCACTTTAGTTTCATCTCGTTTCAGGTGAAAACACATAGGCCCTTTAGCAGAGCGAACTCACCCCTTGGTTGCAGGTGCCCCACAGGTGTTTTCTCCTCAAAGGAAATCTCGTCCAGAACTTCTGGTGCCTCAGCACAAACTTAAATCAGGCAGCTTCTTTTCTCCCTAGCCAGACCAGGGGGGTTGCCCCTGGGAGCAGGTTGATTCCTTCCTCCCATCCCCGCAGGGATGGGGCCCTGAACCACTTCAATGTACTCTTCTTGTGTTCCTCTTCAGGTGATAACACATACCTATACAACAAAAAATAGCTCTTTGACAGAGCTTAGAGCTCTGAGGGCCTACTTACAGCAGAGCACCTCTTCTACTACAGACTGCAACAGAACTGACTTCAAATTCCCCAACGTTCTACCCTAACCTCCAACTGAAACATTCCAGTGTGGCTTATGCAGCTACGACAGTTCTAAATGATGTCATTCCTCAATCTCAGCTGAGACTGAGAACAGAGTGAGACAGTGTGAAATCCATTTAACTAGAGTTTCACAAGCTGCTGTCCACTAGGTCTTACTGGGATTCTAGTAACCCCGGGTAACAGGGGGGTTACATAAACATAGAGGAAAGATCCTCGTGGTCACCCATGGGATCCCCAAGGTGAGGGTCCGGGGACTCCTGGGGCTCAAGGCCCTCAAAATCCATGTCAGGGGCATCATAAAATTGATCATCATCTGCATCACCCTCACAGTCTACAGAACAGAGAACCGTGGAAGAGTGCTTGCCAGCCCCAGTAAATCGAGGACCCATCTTTTGAAGGGTCTGAAACAGTTGCCATGCCTTTTTCCATATCTTGCACTGACGGAAGAATCTGCACAGTTTGTAAGTGTTTTGTTTTTTCTGTATGCTTTAAGCTGCCTGTTTTCTCGCTAGTGGCGTTCCCAGAAGCAATGGGAGCATATCTGTCTTGACAGAGTTTCTTTTTAACCACTTCATCAGAGGCTTGATCAAGCTTCCTTTTTTTGTCCCTCTTATTATTTTTCAATTTGTGAGGAACTTCATCTTTGGAAGCTTTATTTTTTGGCTGGGATCTGGAGGGTTCCTCAGCACCTCTGCTTTTGGTATTAATACTTCTGAATGGCCCCTCGTCAGAAGCCTTTGATTTATCCTCAGCCATAATAATCAAAGGTTCGTCTGCTATGTTTGCCAATTTAAGCAAAGCAAACCAGTTCTGGACCTACGAACTGAGTGCAGGTTTCTGTGAAAATGCCACCGGCCAGTCCTGCCCCAGTTAATAAACTCTGTGTATTACTATGTATTACTAGTGTTTTTTTTTCTGTTGTTGTAAAACTGGGATCTATACCAGTGCCAATCTTTTTTTTTTGTATATTTTTGTTTTTCCAGTAAGCTACTACATACAGTCAAATCATAACTTTTTCATCCAGTTACCACCATTATATCCTGCAGAGATCAATCTCCTCACTTCATCCCACACAATCTTACAGTTGATTTCTACAGAGTTGCATTACATTAGATTATACTGGTTTAAAATTATATCTAATAATACATTATAAAATAAAATAGGATTAAGTAAAATCCACTCAGAACAAATCAAAACAAATCAATCCAAAACAAAACAGAGTGCAACCATTATTCTCTTGCCTGTTATCTTCAATCTTCAACTCATCCACTCTTTTCCACACTTTTCTATCATTCACTTCTATCCAATCTCTTAGCCTTCTTTCCCATACTATTTACCCTCACCTTCCCCACTTCATCTTTGTTACTTTCACATACCTTTCTTCACTTTCTTTTTTCCTTTCTTATCCTCCTGTACCCTCCCATAACATCCAACTTTCTTCCTCCGTTAGGGAGGCCAAGAACGAGGCCCAGTGCCTTTCAAATCCCTCTTCCCTTCCTCCCATCACATACGTCAGCCTCTCAAGTCCCAATGTCTGTAACACCGTCCTCCACCACCCTTGCACTGTTGGTGCTATCTGCGAAACCCACGTATTCTGAATCCCATGTCGAGCCAGGATGAACAGTACCCTAATCCACCTGGGATCCACCTCCTCCCCATTCTCCACTCCAAATAAACATCCTAGAGGGTCCATTGGCAACTCCCTTCCGGCTATTTCCCCCACTCTATCCACTACTTCCCTCCAATATCTCTGCAGTATCGGGCATTCCCAGAAGCAGTGCACATACATTCCCCTTTCCGAACCACACCTTCCACATAAGGGCGACACTTCAGGATGAGCCTTGTATACAATTACTGGTGGTAGGTATACTCTGTGTATAAATTTAAAGTAAGCCTCCTTATATTTGTTGCATATCATTATTCCAGAGTGCATTTGTAGCAGTAATATCCAGTTCTGGTCCGATATTTCCCTCCCAAGGTCCCTCTCCCACAATTTCCTAGTCCTTATTGTCCTGTCTGGTAATATAGCCTTCCCTCTCTTAGCAGCCCTACCTATAAACCCCTTTTCCTGCTTTTTAGCTACATATATCATCCCCCTCTACTGGGTCCACTTCATACAACCCTTTATTCTCTTTTCTCAAACTTCCCACATATGCCCTGGTCTGGAAGTACTGGAACCTATCCCTCTTTTCCCTTCCTACCACTTCTTGCAACTCCTGCAACGAGCAGAACCGCCCATTCACCAATAGATGCCCCAGGCTACTTATTCCCTTTTGCTCCCAATTCACAAATCCAATATCCTCCATTCCTGGCAAAAAGTAGGGATTCCCCGCCACCGGCAACAAAAGTGTCTCTTTCCCTTGTGTCCATCCTTTCCTCTTCAACACTTTCCAGGCCATCAGTACCTGTACCACCATTGGGTTCACTTCTTTTCCCATCTTATACACTCTTAGCCCTCTACTATGGAGATATGCTGTTAGTTTCCCCTGTGTCTCTCCCTGCTCCAATTCCACCCATCTGGCTACTTCGGGTTTATGTACCCAGTCTGCCACATATCTTTGTTGTATAGCCAGAAAGTAATTCTCCAAATCTGGAAAGTTTAACCCCTCTTTTTCCTTAGCTGCCTTTAGCTTCCCTAGACTCAACCTCGGACGTTTTCCTTCCCAAATAAAAGCAGTAAAGGCCTTCTCCAACCTATTCACATCCTCCTTGGTCAGGCCCAGGTGTATCATTTGTAAGGGATACAGGATCCTCGGCAGCACATTTATTTTTATTATATTGATTCTATCCAGCCATGACACGGGCAGGTGCTCCCATCTTCTCAGGTCTGCTTCTATGATTTTTATCAATTTGGTATAATTTAAGTTATACAGTGAACCCAAAGATCTGCCCACCTGCACCCCCAAATATACCATGCTCTCCCCCACCGCTTTGAGACCCCAATGTTTAATCTCCTCACCCGATCCCTTAAGCCACATAACTTCTGAATTTCTCAAATTAACTTTATATCCCGAAAATTTCCCAAACTCCTCAATCAAGGCCAAGAGAGCAGGAACCGAGCTCCTAGGATTCTTCATAAACAACAGCATGTTGTCTGCATATAGTGCCAATCTCTTCTGCAAGTCACCTTCTCCTCCCACCCCCTGTATGTCCTTACTTTCTCTAATTGCCACTGCCAAAGGCTCTATAGCAAGTGCAAACAATAGCAGGGAGAGCAGGCAGCCCTGCCTCGTACCTCTCTCCAAGTTGAAGCTCTCCGACCTGCCCCCATTTACAATTACCTGTGCTCTGACAGTGCCAATCTTAATAGAAACCCAGTAATACTGAACTGTGCACAGGTGGCTGCTGGACCCTCATGGACAGTCCTGACACAGATGATACCAAGGTCCAGTAATATAACAGAAAATGTTTCCTCGTAATTGCCAATCTAGAGAGAAAACCCCCAGGCACTGTTTAAATTTGAAATCTACTGCAGGTGACTCGCGGTAAACTCCATGAGGTCTGAGGTAAAAAAACAAGGCAACTGTTCCTAATTCGATGGTTCCCACAAGAATTTGCCCCAAAAAATTAAGGAAACCATCGAAAATAAGCACCCGCGATAAAATTAGGCTTTAGACTAAATAGTAGCAATAAAAATAAAGTCAAAATAGTGCCGTCATGCTAAAAATAAAAAATTTGCGCAAGGCTAATGAAAAAGTAAAACTTTCACTCAGCACACTAAAGGAAATAATTTATAAGGAAAACTTTACCCAGATAAGCACTAGGAAGCTGTCAACAAGGAAAGCTGGGAGACACCTCAGAGGCAATATTGCTCAGTCCAGCGAAGAACAAAATCCTGAAGCATTCAACAGCTCTCACTCAGCTCACACCCCCTCCTGTCTTTTGATTGGCTTGGCTCTATGCTCATTTAAATATCTCTTAAAGGCACACCTCTGGGGCAGTTGCACCTAGCCCGCTAAGTGCAAAAAAGTTACTGATGTTAAAGGACTCCTGGGGTAAGAAACCCTGCCTCCTTCTTCATATTCTTCTCTCCAGGTTGGGGTGGTGAGACCGTGGAAGCACTGTTGGGCAGGTGCTGACTGCCTGGACTGTTTATTTTTTTTTTAAACTTTGTTTTGTCACGCTGGAAGGAACAGCCACAACCTTGGCTGGGGATAAGGAGAGGCCACGGTGCAGGCTCTGTTTATTCACATTTGTTGTTTTAAAAAAAAAATTCAGGTCCCTTGGTGATGGTGCCCACAAGTGGTGCTGCCTCTTGAGAAGAGCAAGCAGAGAATGGGCGCATAGAGGACAATCAGGACTCAGAAAGACCTCATGCATGGAAAAACCTGCCTGAGTGGATTTTATTGAAATAATAAAACAAAACAAAAAAACTTTAACTGACATTTGCGTGCTAAGAATCTTATGTTCCCAAGATTTCCAGGTCAGTGGTGACAGCCCAGAGGTGCCACAGGGCTTCAGGTGGTTGAGCATTCATTTTCAGTAAGTTCTTCAATTTCCCAGGTCAGTGATGACAGCACCTACATAAATGCACCTGGACTGTACAAAATGCATGAGACCATTGCACAGATCATGGTGGAGAAGCTGGACGCTGCTGTGAAGAATAGCCCAGTGGTAAGCTTGATACTGGGTGAGTACACAGACATCAGCAATAGCAAGAGACTCTCATGATTGACATACAATATTCAAACAACAATACCCCATATACTCAACTTTCATGGCAAGATAGACGTTAGTGATTAATGTCTATTTATGGGGCAGTTTGGCAACTTCTGAATGACAAAGGCATTACTTGGTAAAAAGTTGATGCTGTCTGTACTGATGGAGCATCAGTTATGACTGGTTGTCATCAAGGTGTAGTGCAAAAACTAATTACTGTTTATAACCTATAATTGACTGGAGTACAACATATAGCCCATCAGTTGGTTTTGTGTGCCAGTGATGCAGCTCAGTCTGTGGAATAAGTGAAATTATACAATGGGGTATGAAAATCCTGTAACCTCATTGGTCAAAACACATCACATGATCATGGTGTATCCTGTAATAACCTACGGCTGAGAAATTACATTTATAAAACACATATTTAAACACATTTAAAATTTTATTTTACATATGGTTCCACTGTATAATCGCAATAAGGCACTCCAGGGTGTGGGTTATTGGGGGATTTACCCACTTCTTGTGTGGTTAAGTCACTCAGCTGCACCTCGTGACACACCACACAAGGCGCGGGTAAATCCCCCAATAACCCACACCCTGTCATGCCTTATTGCTTAAAAATATCAACGGTACTTTTGGTCAATTTTCTTTAACTTCAGAAGATCTGCAGTGCTACTGGAAGCAACAATTGCATAAACCACGGAAACAGCTGGAAGAACCAGTTTAAAGTACTGTCAGCCTCATGTAGTTCGGTGGCTGTCCATTTATGGTGCAGTGTCTGTTGTATGCAGGACTCTTAAAATGTTAAAACATTAAGAGATGTGCTAGAACATGCCTTCTTCCAATTCACCTCATAGTGACAACGCAAAAGGACTATTGCTGTATGTCAGTTTAACTTTGTGGCTCTTTCTCACATAATGCTGGACATCTTGTGTCTCTTTCAGAACATTTGCAAAGGAAAAATAATGATTTCTCCACTGTGCTACCAATGGTCATGACTACTAAAGATGCTATAAGGTCTCTAACTGAAAACCTAGGTCTGTTAGAAAGACAATTTTTCAATACTGATCTTGAAGGCAATTCATACAAAGGTGGTAAACTCTGACATTGACACTCAGAAACCAGATTTTGACATCTTAAGGGTGCATGCATCAGTGCTTTAATTGATGAAATGGACAGATGCTTTCACTAAGATAACTTAGGCATATTAAAAGACAAAGAACCTTAGTGCAGAAGCACTGAGGTAAGGGTTACCCCAAAGGGCACTGGCCAGGAAGCCAAGTTTCAAAGAAATACAAAATCACACATACCCCCATAGTGCAAAGCATCATGGGCTGTATATGCAAATCACCATAAAATGTTATGCTGGTTCAACTTTAAGCAGGAATGCATGGTGCCGAAAGGCCTCTCATACAGTCTGCAAAGGGTGTCAACAGAAGACACAGACACGTGTTTTGTCCTACCAGGACTCATCAGTGTGCCTCATCTGTATGACACACCAGTGGGATGAACCAGCTACCCTAAGTTGGTCTATCTGGTTTGGGTTGTGGTGAGCCCAATAAAAACAAAAAACAAACTAAAAGACAAAGAACCTTAGTACAGAAGCACTGAGGGTAAGGGTTACTCCAAAGGGCACTGGACGGGAAGCCAAGTTTCAAAAACATACAAAATCACACATACCCCCATAGTTGAACCAGCATAGCATTTTGTGGCGATTTGCATATACAGCCCATGATGTTTTTCACTATGGGGGTATGTGTGATTTTGTATTATTTTGAAACTTGGCTTCCCGGCCAGTGCCCTTTGGGGTAACCTTTACCCTCAGTGCTTCCATACTAAGATTCTTTGTCTTTTAGTTTGTTTTTTGTTTTTATTGGGCTCACCACAATCTAAACTAGATAGACCAACTTAGGGTAGTTGGTTCATTCCACTGGGGTGTCATACTGATGAGTCCTGGTAGGACAAAACATGTGTCTGTGTCTTCTATTGGCACCCTTTGCAGACTGTGTGAGAGGCCTTTTGGCACCATGCATTCCTGCTTAAAGTTGAACCAGCATAACATTTTGTGGTGATTTGTGTATACAGCCCATGATGCTTTGCACCATGGGGGTATGTGTGATTTTGTATTTTTTTAGGCATATTAAACTGTTTCCCCATTTTTAGAACCCAAGAGAGCAGCAATAATGAAACAGCAGCATCCAGAAGATTTTCAGTACGTATGGTGAAGACTGACTAGGTAGAATACTGAAGCACTTCCACTTTTCTGACCTAGTTACAGAATCTGCGAAGAGGGAGTTTGTTTTACTAAAATAGATCATGGTCTCAAATGACTACTACCAATCTCTGTCACTGCAGCAGTTTGCTGAAGTTATAATGAAAAAGCATCCAGGTGTGTTTACAGAGTTGTATCCGACTGCAATTGTCATACATGTGGCTAGAGTAGAATGTGAACGTGACTTCAGTACTCAGAACCAGATAAGATCCAAATTCAGGAACTCACTGAACAATAAAATTAAAATGACAAAACTTATGATAATCACAGAACTGGGTGGCAGTAGAGGAGCTGTAGATTTTGAACAAGCTGCACACAATGGCAACACATGAAGAGCAGAAGAGAGAGTTAAGCTGGCGTCGGGATCTACCATGCCGCATCGACAACTAAGTTGTCGAAATGCAACTAGCGACACACAATTGCATGACATTTGATTGTCTTTCTGTGAAACTTGCCCTCTCTCCTACTTTTAGATACAAACTCCAAGTCGGAGTTTGTTCATGGGGGGAGGGGGATGGCAAAATTTCACCTTTGAAGTCCATTACAGCGACAACATCGAATTTGTTGCTGTAATGGACTTCGTTATAATGATTTTGTTGTTCGGTCGGCATATGGGCATCAAGCTATAGGTTCATAGGACTGTACGAGTTCAAGGGGGAGACCCATTAATGAACTCGCTGCCATTAAACCTAATGGCAGAAATCAAATTTTCTATTATCCTTATATTGGTCAAGATTATTTTTAAACTGGTCTGTATTTCACTTTCCAGACCAAGAGGACTAATTGAATGAGCTACTTCATGCCTGAAACTGCTATTAGTTTTTGAAAGCAGTCAGCCATTAACTTTTACATCTCAGGTACTTTGTTTTCCCTTTGGTTAATTACAAGACTGTTACCTGCTGTTAGGTCACAGGTGTGATAGTAGAACAGCTCTCAGCCTGCCAGCTGCCATATCTATCTCTAACTGCCCATTCCCTACATCATCAGCGTTGTGACATTACTGTGACACATCACTACTGCTTAGGAACAGCCACTCAGTGACTCCCACGTCAGTCAGCTCACTATCCATGAGATCAGGGGCTAGATTCACAAAAAATTGCAAAGTGTAGCACAAAAGTTTGTGCTGCTCTTTGTGATTGCCCATATGGTAAAAACTGCTATTCACAAGACTGATAGCATAGGGCACTATTAGACTGTGAATAGGGGTAGGTAGAGGCAGTGGTAACCCCATTACTGCTACCTCAAACCCCAGCAGCGCTGCCCCAACCTGCATTTCTTTAAATGGCCCTGCAATGAACAGCACCAGTGCACTATTTGTTATTTCCAAAAGCAGCCATGCAAATGAGCCCACTGGGCATGCAAGATGCTAGCTAGCCATTTGCATGCCCATTATAGTCCATTTACATGGGCTGCAAGGGAGTCTTGCACCCCCCCATGCAGACTGCCATTCAAGTATTTACACAAAAGCCTTCCCTGGTGGTCTAGTGGTCCCTCCTCATCACCAATCCCCGACCTCTTATGAATGAAAAAATGTTCCTGGTAGTCTAGTGGTCCCTCCTCCCCCGTTCTCTGATCGTTGGCCCTGTATAAGAAAAATAACTGTCCCTGGGAGTCTAGTGGTCCCTCCCCCCCGTCCCATAATGTCCTGTCCCGTGATCCCTCCCTTTCCAATCGCCTGCCCAAGAAGTACACTCAAAGAGAGAGAGGCAGTGCTGGTGGTATTGGTTCCCCCCCTTCCGATTACCGGTTTGTCATACAGTATGGAATCTCCCTGGTGGCTAATGGTCCTTCCCCCGCCCGATGACCCAGAAAATACATATACAATATTACCACTGGTGTCCAGTGGTCCCCCCCAACATCCCAATGACTTGTAACAGAAAGATCCCCCATTTCCTGGTGGTCTAGTATCACAAAATAAGTCACCATGAGCCAACATTCGTCACCAACTTATATATATATATATATATATATATATATATATACACTTATTTAGCTAAATACAGCTTGAGTAAAGCTTTTGTTCAGTGTATCACTTGATATGTTCATATGTTAATTTATCTCAAAGTATGGCAGCCATCTCGAATTTAAAAATGTCAGACGTACTTTTAGACTCTGGGCAGGATCAGATCCTTTTTGGCGGTTTTGTGGAGCTTTTTTTGCCATTCAGGCTGTCTGGCAGTTTTCTCAGCTCCAATAAGCCATGCAGCTTCCTGCTCTTTGCTCCGTCCGTTGGATGTGCGCCCTTATTTCTTCAGAGGCATCCTTGGGCACTAGCCCATTCTTGTTCAATAATCTGGTCACAGTGAATAAAATTTGGCAAACACTTTGGAGCGGAGGAGGACATGTCCTGCATGTCTCTGTTATCAGACAGGACAAGGATTAGATATCAGAGAGGGGAAGGATAGGAATCCTCCTCTAGAGTCCAGTCCATCCACTCCCCTTCCTCCTCCTCAGAAGGTCCATCCTGATCATCATCAAGTAACTTACTAAAGTTAGGATTTTACCCAAGATCCCCAATATCCTCATTATGGTAAGGGTCGGGGTTGGCCTGCAGATCTGTAACAGCAGCCCTGTTCTGCTACGGTGCACATGGACATTTCTGTGTGGGTCCCCCCCAACCTGAGGGGCCTGGTTTGGGGCTGGGTGTGTGTGATGAGATGTCCGGCAGAATATCAGGGCCCAATAGCTCTCCTAAGAGCAATAAGAAAGATGTATGCAATTCTGCTTTGCCACTGCCAATTGGTACACCAGGTGCACCAACTCGGAGGTGCGACTGGGGGGGAACTGCAAAAGTTAGCTTGAGTAACACACTGCTGCGAGCCCCAACTCTGATTCTGAGGAAAACAGTAAAAATCTAAAGAGTGCACATCCCTCAGCTGAGCTGACTGCCAGAGGAGAAAATGCAAGCAACCAATAGAGAAAAAAAAACTGTAAAAAGCACAGCCCACTGCAGCACCAAGGAAGTGCAGGCGCGTGCATTCTCTCAAACAGTGCTCATGTGGCGTCCCACAAGCCCATGCGTAACTCGGCATGCTGGGGGGGGCACGTGCAAAACACAGGCATGTGACTGGTGCGCTAAGGCTTAGGAAGCCTCTAAAGAAATAAAAGCATGCACCCAAAGGACGGAGTGAAGAGCAAGAAAATGGCAGGAAGCTGCATGGCTCTACGTGGCCGAGAAAACCACCAAACAGCCTGAATGGTGAAAAAAGCTCCACAAAACCGCCAAAAAGGATCTGATCCTGCCCAGAGTGTAAAACCTCCCACTCCAGCAAGGCTCCTTTCTCTTTTTTTTAAACTGCTGAGGAAAATTAAAGGGGAACTGTCTCTCTAAAACAAGTGAGCTAGATTAAAGGGGAAATTACCCCTCAAATAATACAAACAAGCATCTTCCAGGCAAAACATAACCAAAGAGACCCTAAATAACTGGGGAGGGGGGTACCAACACCTACAGAAGGAAACCCCCGGGAATGCCCTAGATAAAACCCCCAAAGAAAAAACAGGTACAGGTACTTACCTGAGATACTTTTTTTTAAAGGAAATGGGAGACCTGTTTAAAATACACACACTGAACTACGTGGCAGACATGGCCCCCAATCCAAGCACAGACAGTGGAAATGGGAAGAGCAGGTTAGCCAATTTGAAAGTCACAGCTTAACAGGCACAATTTTAATTTAGGGGTGCTCATTGCTGTAAGGTGGTAATAAATTACCTTTCTTAGGTTCTTGGTGGATCGGCACAGAGGAAGAGACAACAGACAAGTGGTGTCATGTAATAAATGAAATTTATTACAGATCAGTAATATAGACTTACTACTAACAGTGTTATCACTGGGAGAACTAGCCAGTTTTCCTTACCTAGGTAAAGCAGTCTCTCGTCTCAGAGAAGCTACGTGCTACACAGGGTCTTTCTTATACCCCGATAATTGATTTGGTAACTACTAAACAAGATACATAAAAAGTATATCATTGGACAATAACAGGTGGCCTGAATAACTATCCTAAAATGAGAAGTTGTTTAGCTTGCATAATTAGGCTAACAATGGGCTACTGTGCACCCCCAAGGTCATAATAGCAGTAAAATTACTAAAGATGGCACTATTGCTTTACTTCTAATAATACAGTGGAAACAGAGTAAAAAGCACCTCTTATAGCAGTAAAACATGATGGAGCATAATATGCATTAGTAAAAATACAGTAGAACACAGATCCTGACATTTATGCTTATATAAGTGCCTCTGCCCTAAAGTTAGTATATGTACCTATATATGTATTGCTGTCTGTGAGGTGGGGGTGCAATCAGGGGTGCTGGAACCATGGATAACACTGTCACCAGGAGCCCCAATCTGCTATGCAGAATTGCAGCCCCAGAGACTACAAGCTGATTTTTCTTCACAGAAACTTGTTAGTTGTTTCCACTTTGATGGCACAGCAAAGACTGTGAATGTTGCTGCTGTCCAAAATGTTCATGTGCCCAACATTCTAGGCTGATTCAGCCTTTTGGGCTGTGTCATTTCCCCTAGTAATTGTGTACATCACCTATCTGTAATGACTACCCATGGACAATATGGAGCACTACAGCATGATAGTTTCCATCTTTCTGGTGTTTACCTGGTAGCCAGAGACCTCTCCAAAAGACTTTCAAAGAGAAAACACTGGTGACAGAGCCTCTTCTGGGTTGGACAAATAGAGGAGGATATCGGCCGTATACAGTGTGATATGATGTTCCTCACCAGAGACCTGCACACCATGAAACTGAGTTGTCTCCCTAATGACCTGCGTAAGGGGCTCAATGTAAGCCACAAATAAGAGGGAGGGGGGCAGAGGGAAGCCCTGTCTAATGCCACTTTTCAGGGCAAAGTTTTCTGAATGGTGCCCATACACCATGACATAGGCATGCAGAGAGGTATACATTCTCTGAAAAAGGTGGACAAAAGTGACCAGGAGCCCCACCTGTCCCAGCACTGCATACTAGAATGGCTAGGACACCCGATCTAATGCCTTCTTGGCAATCTAGATTGAGCAACGAGGGGGAAGGGAACTTTTGCATTCGGTATAGCAGGTGTAGGATTCTGCAAGTATTATCAGTAGTGATTCTGGAGTGCATAAAACCAGTCTGGTCTCTCCCTATGAGGATGAGAAGTAATTTCTTGAGTCTCTTGGCTAAAATGGCCATGAAAAACTTATAATCTGTGCTTAATATCAAAATTGCAGGGTAAGAAGAGCAATGGAGGGGAATTTTGTCTGGTTTTCGAATGATGGTGACTGTTGCTTGCAACCAGGTCAGAGGTGGGGGTCCTTCTGATAGGGTCTCATTAAAGGCCGCTAGCAGAGACCACAGCCAGGGATTCAGTTATTTTTAGTGGAAATCTAAAACTTCCATGAGTCAAAATCTGGAAGTCATTCCAATTTTTTTTAAGTCAAAATACTTTCTGGATCCCACTTCTGGAAGCCGATATTCTAGGAAGGACCAATTTATGGATAATAATATATTACAGGTAAAATACAATTTATTTCAGAAAAATCCATCATTTCTGACTTCCATGCTGGCAATTTCTGAAGTCATCTAATTTTTGGTTTAACATCTGGAGGTCAATAACTTCCTTCCCCCTTTTTTTTGGAAGTGTTTGCCTTATTTCTGGAAGTCAAATACTCTAAAAATGGAGTTAATTGAATCCCTGACAACAGCACAAGTTCCTTAGAGAACTTGAAAAATTCTGCCCCATATCCATCAGGACCTGGGGTCTTCACTGTTTTTGCCTTTTGGATTATTGCATCTAACTCCTCAGCGGGGATGGGGTTATACCAGACTGCTACCCTGCTCAGGGGTGAGAGTAGGCAGTGAAAGGAAATTTAAAAAGGTCTCCAACCTGTCCGGGGAGGCCTCCCTCTCTAGGGTGTATAAGGCCTGGTAGTACATGTAGAAGGCTTCCTATATATCTCAGAATCTTTTTTTTTTTTTATTCTTTTTTCCTTGGCAAGGCCACTGTCAATCTTCAGCCCTGGTCACGGTCCCCGGGACTTCCACCATCATCTATGCCGCTTAATCCCCCAGTTACCCCCCGGCTTACCCCCCAGAAGGTGGGGCCGCGGCAACGGTCCCCAATCCATGCCACGGAACTAGTGACTGGTAGGGGGATGCGGCAATGATGGCTAATCGAAGCCCCGAGGAGGGCTTCACTTAGACAGTGGCCTCTGCCCACCTACTCTTTTTCCTGTCTTCTTGGAGGGTGGGGATGTGCAATGGCGCCAGCATCTGCCCGCCTCCCATGAGACAAGTGCGGTGCTTTGGTATCTCCGGCCTCCACCAGGAGTCTCAGTGCGCGGGCACTCCCCACCCTTCCCCCAGAGAAGGAGAGCTGTCCATGGGACGCTCCATCCTTCTCTCCCTGGCCGGCCCTCCAACAACTCGGGTCCATTCCCAAACCCGGGTCGCCAGCGTCGCAAGCTGAAATCCAACTGCTGCACCAGTGGGCCAGCCATATCTCAGAATCTATGATGTCAGACTTCAGAGAGAGGGTGGAGTTAGAGAGGTGATGGTCAATAGCTTCCTGTCTCGCCACAGCTGGTATGCCAGCAAACATGACAAATGGACTAACCTAATAATACTTTTGTCTGAGGAACATCAAAGAAATTTTGTTTTTTTTGGAGGCAGAGAGACTCTAGGTCCACCTTGAACCATTGCAGTTGCTGAAGATCAGAATAGGCACCCTGTTGGTGGGCTTGTTGCTGGAAATGAAGTGTACTTGCTGTGTTTGTCACGTCTGTCTTTTCTTATCTGCAGTTATGTGCTGTATAATGAATTCCCGAAGGACTGCCTACAGTGTCCCATCAGATTGCATTTGTGGCATTTATTGGTAGAACTGTCATTGAGGATCACGTCTATCTGTTCCTGTAGGAAGGCTTGGAATTTAGGAGATCCAAGGTAGTACGGGTTTAGGTGCCATGTAGTTTTCTTGCACTTGAGACCCCAACTCCACTGACAGCTGAGAGGGGCATGATTTGAGAGAAAGATGTCACCCATTGTTCAGGACGTAACAAGACAGAGGGATTCTGTCTGATAAGGCAGGTCAGTCATGAATTGACAGATACTGTTAAGATATATTGCACAGTTTGGTGATGGCCCCAGAAGGCGTAGCCACGTACACCAGGGAATCATAGTCAACAATAGGGAAGAAAAAATTACTCACCGCAGTAATCTTCTTTCTTCCAAGGGGTCCTTTACCATCAGTAACTTTTTTGCATTTAGCTGGCTAGGTGCAACTGCCCCGGAGGTGAGCTTTTAAGAGATATTTAAATTAGCTTAGGGCCAAGCCAATCAAAAGACAGGAGGGGGTGTGAGCTGAGTGAGAGTTGTTGACAGCTTCAGAATTTTTTTGAGGAAAAACGAGGGCAAATGCCCTGAGAAAGAATCAACAGGATTCAAAAAACATGCAAATGTCCACAAAAGTGGAAATAGAAACAACAGCAACATGAGCTCAAAACTCATCAATAAGAAACTCCAAATTTGGTAAAAGGTAACATAAGGAGCCCTTCTCCAACAGGTGAACCAGGGAGGAAGAGTGGGAGCTTACTGATGCTTGGAAGAAAGAAGATTACTACGGTGAGTCATTTTTTCTTCTTATCCCAGGAGTCCTTTAGCATCAGTAACTTTTTTGCAGACTACCGAGCTGTACCAAGTGGGAGATGGGCAGAGAACCTACTTAGGAAACAGGCTCTGCAGAAACCACCCTGCCAAATTTGGCATCAGATCTGGTCTGCACATCCAAACTATAGTGTTTCACAAAATGTGCACAGATTTCCAGGTAGCTGCTTTGCAGACATCCAGTAGGGGAATGTCCCTTGCTGCTGCAAGCGAGGCTGCAGTACCCCTGGTGTAGTGGGCCCTGAGCCCCACTGGAGGTTGTTGACCAGCTTTCTCATAGCAGAATCTAATACAAGAGACCAATCAATGAGAAATATTTATTTTTTTTTTATTTTAGTCTTTGGTAACCAGGTAAGGTCCACAAGGCACAAGTGCCTGTTTTCAGGGGCGATCTGGGAGCACTGGGCAGTTAAGTGACTTGCTCAGAGTCACACAGTATGCAAGTGGAGGTTGTGAGTATCAAACTCAGATCTGGTCTGCTGGATGTATCAAGCTTGTTCACACCTCATTCCTCTGATCTCTAGGCTATACTGTCAGCCAAGTTCTCTTGGTAGCTGGTCTTCCTCTGCCTACATCCCCATAGGTGAGGAACAACTGAGTAGAAGGGCCTCTAGACTGTCTAGTATGCTCTAGGTAGTGAAAGATGGCTCTTTTGACATCCAAGCTGTAGAGCTTTTGCTCGCCAGGAGTGGACGGCTCAATAAAGAAGACAGGCAGAGTAATGGACTGGTTCAAGTGAAACTCTGAAACCACCTTTGGCAGAAATGTCCTATTTGTCCTGAGCTCAACTTTATCGTTGTGAGGGATTATGTAATTCGGCTCAGTGCACAGGGCCTATAGCTCTCAAATCCTCCTGGCAGACGTGACGGCTACCAGGAAGACGATCTTCCAAGTTACAAACTTGATGTGGGCCATGGACATTGGCCCAAAGGGTGGATTCATGAGCCCATCTATGCAAAAGTTCAGGCTCCAAGGAGGAACATGCTCCATGGTGCAAGAGACCTCTGAAAAACTGTTTAAAAATGTTGTGGGAAAAAAATGATTTCTTCTTTCCCACTGAAAGGTAGGCCAAAATTGCCACCAGGTGTAGCTTGAGGGAAGATGGTTTCAAGCCTGACACTCATAGGTGTACCAGGTAGTCTAGCAGCTGAGGGTCTGAAGCTGATAGGGGTTCAACCTTTTCGCTCTTGCACCAGAGGAAAAACCTTTTCCATTTGGCTGCATAAGTCTTCTTAGTGTTAGTTTTTTTAGCCATCCTCAGTATCTTAAGGACCTGTTCGGAGTACTATGAGAATGGAAATTAACTCCTCAAGAACCAGATCTTGAGGTGAAGAGAGTATATGTCTGGGTACTGCATTCCCATCTAAGGAAGGGTTAGCAGGGAGTGAGTTGGAGGCAGGTGAATGGGCCTGTTGCAGGACACTGAGAGAAGGAGAGGGTACCAGGCTTGCCTGGGCCAGTCCAGAGCCACTAGGATCATAGATGCAGGCTGCTGTCTGAGTTTCAGCAAAACCCTGAATATCATGGGAAAGGGAGGAAATGTGTATAGGAATCTCCCTGGACCAGTCCAAGATCAGGGCATCCAGAGGAAGTGTTCCCAGAACTGAGGGCCTACAACAGTACTGAGGAAGCTGAAAATTGAGAAGAGAGGCAAACAGATCCATGTCTGGTGTGCCCCACCGCTTGAACAACGTGGCTAGTACTTGCTTGTTCAATGTCCATTCACTCTGGTCTTGACTGATGTGGCTTAGAGCATCCGCCAGAGTACTGAGTTTGCATGGGAGGTGAATAGCCGAGAGGCTGACTCCCAGGGAGAATGCTAGAGACCAGAGCTTCAGAGCTTCCAGAGTATTCCTGATCTGGTACCACCCTGCTTGTTTATGTAGAACATTGCAGTGGTGTTGTCCATTCGAATTTGAACCGCCTGCCCTTCTATGTTGAGAGCGAAAACTTTGAGAGCTAGTAAGACTGCTCTGAGTTCCAAAAGATTTATGTGCAACTGTGACTCTTCGGGAGTCCAGTTGCCACTTACTAAGGCACTGTCCAAATGAGTTCCCCAGTCCAAAAGGGAGGCATCTGTGGTGATCACCTTTGTGGGAAGACGAGCTTGAAAGGGATCCCCTGCCTGCAAATTTGCAGGGTTCTTCCACCACAGCAAGATCTGGAGGAACTGCTCAGACAAAGTATCAACTTTGAAAATGTGTTGCTTCTTTGAGACCAGTGAGCTCTGCAGTAGGATTGCAGGAGTCTCGTCCTGTACCTGACCCCTGGGACTACTGCAGTCATAGAGGCCATATGTTCCAGAAGTTTGAGGAAATGTCTGGCTGGTCTTGGCTGTCCACGGGTGAAAGAATCTGCCACTGAAAGGAAACTCTGAAGTCTTTCCTGTGGGAGGAAAGCATATCCCTTCTGAGTATCCAGCTGGGCCCCTATGAAGATAAGCAGCTCGCTGGGTTCCAGGTGAGATTTCTTTAGATTTACCAGGAAATCCAGAGACTCCAGAGTGCGTTCTGTAAGGGAAAGAGATTCCCTTTTCTGGCAAGGAGACTTTGCTACTATGAGCCAGTCGTCTAGATAGGGGTAAAGAGCAACACCCAGTCTCCTGAGATGTGCTGCTACCACTGCGAGACACTTGGTAAAGACTCCTGGGGCCAAGGACAGACTGAAGGGCACTGTGGTGAACTGATAATGACCCGAAGGAAGTTTGAACCTGAGAAACTTCCTGTGAGAGCTCCTAATGGGTATGTGAAAGTAGGCATCCTTTAAGTCTAGGGAGGCTAGCCAGTCTCCCTGCTGTAAGGACTGTATGATCAGTGACAGAGTGACCATTTTGAATTTTTTTTTTTCAGATGTTTGTTTAAATATCTGAGATCTACTGATAGTCGTCCACTCCGGTTTTCTTTGTGTCCAGAAAATACCTGGAGTAGAGCCCTTGCCCTTCTCGTGGGTGGGGATCCTCTCCACTGCTCGTAAAGCCAGAAGGTTTTGTACCTCCATTTCCAACTGCGGTATTTGTGTGTGTTGGGGACAGAGATCTTGACACCTGGGTGTGCTTGTGGTCTGGCAGCTGCTTGAACTGTAATGACAGACCCTTCTCCACTATCTCCAGCACCCACTTGTCCGACGTGATGAGGGACCAGTGCTGAAGATAGTGGGAGAGTCTGCCTCCAACCGGAAGAGGGGAGGTGACCTGGACACTCACATCAGGACTTAGACTGAGAGTCAGATGGCTGGGTAGAGGTGGCTCTGGGACCGGATCTCTGAGGGGTGGTGGGCTTAGGCTTGGATGAGTGGCTCTGCCAGGAGGCCTTGTACTCATCGACTTTTTTCGAGTAGTCAATGCTGGTTCTGTAATCAAACAACATATTTTGAGCACAAGGAAAATCCACAGCCTTGTTCTGAGTGTCTGTGGTCAGACTGGTTGTTCTAAGCCAGGCGAAGCGTCTCAAAGAGATGGCATGGGCCATCGCCCTAGAGGCCGCATCATTGTTATCGTTTGCCATGTGGAATTGGTACACAGTAGCTTCCAGGGCAGTTTTTGATGTATCCACCAGCTCCTGCAACATAGAATCTGATCCGTTGCTGGCGATAGTCTGGACAGATGTCCAAAGGGCTTTCTGATATTTGGCTGTGAATGCCATGTAAGAAGAAAGTCTGAGAAGCAGGGAAGCTGTGGCATACATTTTCTTTGCTATAAAGTACATTTTCTTAGAATCCTTGTCAGGGGGAGAGGGGGATAAGGTGACTCCAGCTTTCTCACAAGCTGCCTGCTGTAGTATACTCTCGTGGCTAAGGTGTGCAGACAGGAACTCAGAACCATTTTTAGACAATTTATATTTTCTTTCAAGCCGCTTATCAACCCCCGATGCTGAAGCTGGGTGTTGAAGCACCTTCATGGTATTTTTTCTAAATGCATTATAGATAGGAACGACCAGGGTCTCTGAGGATGAAAGACCCTTCATCTCCTTATAATCTTCATCGACATCCTGGTTGGGCTCCTGCGTAGGGAGGTCCAGGGTGTCCAGCATATTTTGTATAAATGTAAACATAGAGGAGGGATCCTCATGGTCACCCAGGGGACCCCCAAGATGAGGGTCCGGGGACTCCTGGGGCTCAAGGCCCTCAAAATTCATGTCAGGGGCATCATAAAATTGATCATCATCCACATCACCTTCACAGTCTACAGAAGAAAGAACTGTGCAAGAGTGCTTGCCAGCCCCAGTAAATCAAGGACCCATCTTTTGAAGGGTCTGAAACAGTTGACATGCTTTTTCCATATCCTGCACTGACGGAAGAACCTGCGCAGTTTGTAGGCGTTTTGTTTTTTCTGTATGCATTAAGCTGCCTGTTGTCTCGCTATTGGCTTACCCAGGAGCAATATTTGTCTTGACAGAGTTTCTTTTTAGCCACTTCATCAGAGGCTTGTTCAAGCTTCCTTTTTTCGTCACTCTTATTTTTCAGTTTGTGAGGAACTTCATCTTTGGAAGCTTTATTTTTTGGCTGGGCTCTGGAGGGTTCCTCAGCACCTCTGCTTTTAGTATTAGTACTTTTGAATGGCCCCTCGTCAGAAGCCTTTGATTTATCCTCAGCCATACTAATCAAAGGTTTGTCTGCTATGTTTGCCAATTTAAGCAAAGCAAACCAGTCCTGGACATACGAATTCAGTGCAGGTTTCTGTGAAAATGCCACCGGCCAGTCCTGCCCCAGTTAATAAACTCTGTCTATTACTAGTGCCTTTTTTTTTTTTTTTGGTTTGGTTGTAGAACTGGGATCTATACCAGTGCCAGTGCCAATCTTAATAGAAACCCAGTAATACTTAACTGCACACAGGTGGCTGCTGGCCCCTTACGGACAGTCCTGACACAGATGATACTAAGGTCTAGTAATATAACAAAAAAGGTTTCCTTGTAATTGCCAATCTAGAGAGAAAACCCCCAGGCACTGTCTAAATTTGAAATCCACTGCAGGTGCCTCGTGGTAAACCCTGCAAGGTCTGAGGTAAAAAACAAGGCAACTGTCCCTAATTTGATGGTTCCGACAAGAATTTGCCCCAAAATGAAGGAAACAATTGAAAATAAGCATCCACGATAAAATTAGGCTTTAAAGTAAATAGTCGCGGTAAAAATAAAGTCAAAATAGTGCAGTCACACTAAAAATTAAAAATTTGCGCAGCGCTAATGAAAAAGTCAAACTTTCACTCCTCACACTACAGGAAATAATTTATGAGGAAAACTTTACCCAAACAAGCACTAGGAGACTGTCAACAACGAAAGTTGGGAGACACTTCAGAGGCAATATTGCTCAGTCCAGCGGAGAAAAAATTCTAAAGCCTTCAACAGCTCTCACTCAGCTCACACCCCCTCCTGTCTTTTGATTGGCTTGGCCCTATGCTCATTTAAATATCTCTTAAAGGCACACCTCCGGAGCAACTGCACCTGGCCAGCTAAGTGCAAAAAAGTTACTGATGCTAAAGGACTCCTGGGGTAAGAACAGAAGATTGTGTGCTAGTAAACTCCCTAGTTTCTGGTGTCAGGAACCTCTTGACCCTCTGTTAGGCCCCCAGTTTCTGGTGCACAGCTTTTACCAGGAAACTGATGTGGGAGTCAAAGGATACTGAACTGTCAAGCGGGACGCTCAGGTACTTAAAATGTGTGAAAACCTCTACCCTGTGCCCTCTAAACTGCAGATAGAAAAGGAAGAACAGGCTGCTTTTTTATGTATACTGAGAAGCTCATGGCTGTGGTATTTCCGGTGTTGAGCACCATCTTGTTGTTTTAAAAACCATTACAGAAGGAGGTCATTGAAGAAAAAATTACTCACCGTAGTAATCTTCTTTCTTCCAAGGTGTCCTTTAGCATCAGTTATGTTATGCAGTCAGCCAATCAGGTAGGACTGCCCCGGGGGGAGAGTTTATGCTAATGTTAATTAGCATAGCCAATCAGGAGAAAGCTCAAGGTGTGCTGAGAGGAAGCCACCAGAGGAACCGCCAGAATATTTTTGAAGATAGATGGGCAAATGCCCAAAGGTATGAACCAACAGGAATTAAAAATCATGCGAGAGCATGCCTTAGACAAAGAACAACAATAAAAAATACCACATTTGGCAAAAAGGCAAAGAAACAGAGTCCTCTTCTGAGAGATTGTCAGGGGAGACGGGTGGGAGCTTACTGATGCTAAAGGACACCTTGGAAGAAAGAAGATTACTACAGTGAGTAATTTTTTCTTCTCACCCCAGGGGTCCTTTAACATTAGTAAAGTTATGCAGACTACAAAGCAGTACAGCTGTGAGGTGGGAAGAGAACCTACTTAGGGAAGAGGCTCTGCTGGACCGCCCTGCCAAATCTGGCATCACATGTGGACTGTACATCCAGGCAATAATGCTTAGTGAAAGTGTGTACCGTCTTCCAAGTAGCTGCTTTGCAGACATCTAGGAGGGGAATGTCTCTGGCAGCTGCCACTGAGGCAGCAGTGCCTCTAGTAGAATGGGCCCTGAAGTCCTTGGGCGGCCATTTGCCAGCCTTGTCATAACAAAACCTGATACAAGAGACTATCCATCGTGAGATCGTTCTCCCCTTCCTATCTCACCATAGGTGAGGAAAAGCTGAGTGGAAGAGCCCCTGAACTGCTTGGTATGCTCCACGTAAAGGAGAAGGGCTCTCTTAACATCCAGACTGTGAAGTCTTTGTTCGCCAGAGTGGAATTTTCAGTGAAAAAGACTGGTAGAGTAATGTACTGGTTAAGGTGAAATTCTGAGACCACCTTAGGCAGAAACTTTCTATTAGTTCTGAGCTCAGTCTTATCCCTATGAATAATAATATAATTGGGCTCTGTACAGAGGGCCTGTAACTCTGAAATCCTCCTTGCAGAGGTAATGGCCACCAAGAAGACAGTTTTCTAAGTCACATATTTGAGATGGACTGTTGCTATGCGCTCAAAGGGGGGGTTCCATGAGCTTGGCAATACAGAGATTCAGGCTACAAGGAGGGACAGGTTCTCTGACCGGAGGTTGAAGGTGTAGAAGGTCCTTGAAAGACTGTTTGAATATTGGGTGAGAGTAAATGGATTTAGTCTTTCCAATGGAAAGATAAACTGAAATTGCAGCCAAATATAGCCTCAGAATGAGGGCCTCAAGCCTGAGGCCTGTAAGTGGACCAAATAATCCAGCAAGGTAGAAACAGAGGCTGAAAGGGGATTCAGTTTCTTGCCCTTACATCAGATAGAAAATATTTTCCATTTGGCTGCATAGGTCTTTTTTGTATAGGCTTTTTAGCTATTCTCAGGATTTTCAAGATCTGATCAGAGTACTGAGAATCAGGGAACTCTAGCTCCTCAAGAGGTGAAGAGAGTTTAGGTCTGGATACATCACTCCTGAGTGGGGAAGAGTCACGAGTGAGTAGGTTTGAGGGAGTTGTATGGGCCTGCTGCATGAGTGTCAGCAGAAGAGGATACCAGGCTTGCCTCGGCCAATCTGGCACTACCAGAATCATCTGTGCTGGTTGAAGCCTGAGTTTCAGGAGGACCCTGAATATCAGAGGAAAGGGAGAGAAGGCATATAGGAACTTCCCCGTCCAGTCAAGTAGTAGGGTATCCATTGGAAGGGTTCCTAGAACTGGCAGCCTGCAACAATAAAGAGGGAGCTGGAAGTTGAAGGGGGAAGCAAACAGATCTATTTCTGGAGTGCCCCACCTTCTGAATACTGTGATCAACACCTGCTTGTTGAGGCACCATTCGCTGTGACCCTGGCTGATGTGGCTGAGGGCATCTGCCAAGGTGTTGTCCTTTCCTGGTAGGTGGCTGACCAAAAGAGACACGTCCAGGGAGTAGGCCAGAGTCCAAATCTTCAAAGCCTCTGTGCAGAGGACAAACAACCTCGTACCACCCTGCTTGTTTATGTAGACCATAGCAGTGGTGTTGTCTGTTCTGATTTGCACAGTGTGGCCCTTGATCTGAGGAGCGAAGGCCTTTAGTGCTAAGAGAACAGCCCTGAGTTCCAAAAGGTTGATGTGGAACTGTAACTCCCTTGGCAACCATGTCCCATTGACTGAAGCACTGTCCAAGTGAGCTCCCCATCCCAAGAGAGAGGCATCTGTGATGATGATCTTTGTGGGAGGGGAGGCTTGGAAGGGGACACCTACTGACAAGTTTGTGGTGTCCTTCCACCAAAACAAACTCTGGAGCAGAGACCTTGTGACTGGTACCAGTTCTGAAAGGAAATTATTCTTTTGGGGCCAGTGAGACCGTAGATGATGATGCTGAATGTCCCTCATTCTGTATCTGACCCCTGGAACCACTGCTGTCATGGATGTCATGTGTCCCAGGAGTTTTACAAAATGCCTTGCCAGCATGGGCTGGCCCAGTCGAAAGGAGTTTGCTACTGAGAGGAAATTTTGAACCCTCTCTGGGGCAGAAATGCCCTGCTCTTTTGAGTGTCCAACAGTACTCCTATAAAAGTTAGGAGCCGAGTCGGCTCCATATGAGCTTTCTTTGGGTTTATCAGGAACCCCAGGGATTGTAGGATTTTCTGAGATAGAGACAGAGGCCCAGATGTTCAAACTGTGCCATTCTGTGGCGCAAGCCCTTGCGCTGCTCAAAAAAGTTACGCAGGGGTGTGGCCAGGGCGATATTCAACGGAGTTGTGCTATTGAGCAACTTCTCTGAATATCGCCCCTGGCCACAGCCACTGTGCATGGCGCAGTGGAACTGCGCCACCGCAAGTGGTCAGAGTGGAGCATTGAGATGCGTTGCGCAAGTTCCATTGCACCATGCGCAGCACCTGCGATATTCAAAGGGTGACATGCAAATGGGGCCATAATCTATGCAAGGCACATGGGGGGCCATTTGCATCTGATTATGGCCCCATTTGCATGCCATTAGCATGCAGGTGTGCCGATCCCCGACGACTTGCGCCTGGCGCCCTGCCAGGCAGCAGCCGTCAGGGACCGACGCCCCCTGCAGCCCAATCGTGGGCATAACAGTATCCCCCCCGTAGCCTGATCGTGGGTAGCACAGTAGTCTTTCCCACCCCCCCAGCAGCCCGAATGCGGGCATAACGTTATCCCCCCAATAGCCCGATCGCGGGCATAAGCAAACGTCCCCCACCCCTGAGTAGCCCGATCGGCGGGCATACTGTCCCACATCCCCCACCCCGAATAGCCCGATCGCGGTCATGTAGTTAAACTCCCCTCCCGAGTAGCCCAATCGCGGGCATGAAGTTAAACTCCCCTCCTAGTAGCCCGATCGCGGCATGAAGTCACCCCAAAGTCCAAGATCCCTGGTGGTCCGGTGGACCGCGAGAAACCAGATCGCTGGCGGCATCCACACCCCCGTCCAGACTCCCTGGTGATCTAGTGGCCCCACCCTCCTGCGCAGAGCCCCCCACCCGCTCCCCTCCCCATCAGCCGGTGGGCGGCAGCACCACCCGCCTGCCGCCCGCCGCCACGACCGACTGACAGTTTGTAGGCACGCCATTGGCTCAGAGCATGAGCCAATGGGCGGCAGCCCATACCGCATAAGGCAGTCCAGATATGTAAAATGAATGAATTAGATCACTGGGGAGTCTGGACATGGGGTGTGGATGCCGCCAGATCTGGCTTCTCACAGTCCACCGGACCACCAGGGATCTTGGACTTTGGGGATGACTTCATGCCATAATCGGGCTACTGGGGAGTTTAACTTCATGCCCGCGATCGGGCTACTCGGGGGGGGGAGTTTAAATTCATGCCCGTGATCGGGCTACTCGGGGTGGGGATGTGGACAGTATGCCCTGATCGGGCCGCACGGGGATACTATTATGCCCGCGATTGGGATGCAGGGGCACCATGAACAGTGGAGGGCCACCACAGGTGGCAGCTGCTGTGTTGCGCCATGCAATGCGGCGGCTCACCTGTGGGTGGCCCTCGACCTGATCCTTTTTGCGTAAAGTTGTGCAGGGCAGAGTAGGGGTTGCTCCTGCAACTCTGCACAGCCCGGCTGAATGTCGGGCTGTGCAGTTTTATGCCGCACGCCTCCACCTGTGCCTCAGACATACTACTGATGCCCAAGATCGGGATTTGTGCAGGCGCATTTTTCCTTTAAATATCGCACCAGGGTGCATCAGTGGGTTGTGCATGGCGCAACACTGTTGCGCCATGCGCAACCCTTTTGAATATCTGGGCCAGAAAGTCTTGCACCTGTTCTGGAGACTTTCCCACAATAAGCCAGTCATCCAGATAGGGGTAGACTGAGACCCCTTGTTTTCTGAGGTGAGCAGCTACCACCGCTAGGCACTTTGTGGATACCCTGGGTGCTGAGGAGAGGCCAAAGGGCATTGCCGCAAACTGGTAATGTCCCGAGGGAAGTTTGAACCTCAGAAACTTTCTGTGGGACTGTCTTATAGGTATATAAAAGTAGACGTTCTTTAAGTCCAGGGAGGCTAGCTAGTCTCCCTGCTGAAGAGACTGAATGACCATGTTCAGAGTGACCATTCTGAATTTTAGTTTCAGAAGATGTTTTTTCAGGAATCTGAGATCCAAAATAGGTCACCACTCCCCATTTTACTTTTGTGTGAGGAAGTACCTGGAGTAGAGGCCTTTTGTGCCAGCAAATTCTTGGCCTCTAGCTCCAAGAGATGCGTTTCTGATAGGGAGAGAGGCCCCAAAGGGGTAGTTCTTTTTAAGGCTGGCCTCTTTTTGAACTGCAGGGACAAGCCCTTTTCCACTACCTCCAGGATCCAAGCATCTGTTGTGATAATGGTCCAGGATTGGAGGTAGTGGGAGAGCCTTCCCCTACTGGTAAAGGGGAGGCGACCTGGGCAGAGAAGTCAGGGCTTAGCCTGAGTGGCAGGGGCCTGAGCAGTGGCTAGCTTTCTCCAGCACCTCCTGCCCCTTCCATGGTAGAATCCTCTCATTTGAGAGAAATCAAACTGGGGAAGAGGATAGGGGAAGAAAGGCTGGGGAAAGTATCCCTGTCCTCTTCCAGGCCTAAGCTGGGCATTTTGGGAAACAGTCCTCTGTTTGGCAGAGTTGCTCGGGCAAGTCGTTTTAAACTTGTCCACCCTCTGCATGTACTCCTCAGTTCTGGAGTCAAAAAGAAGGTTATTATCGCAGGGAATGTCCATGGCTTTGGACTGGGTGTCCTGCGTGAGGTTTATAGTTCTTAACCAGGCAAATCTCCTGAGGGAGATAGTCTGATCCATAACCCTGGAAGCAGCATCATTGTTGTTATCTGCCATGTGAAAATGGTATTTAGTTGCTTCCAGGGCAGTTCCTGCTGTCTCTACTAGATCCTGGACCACAGACTCTGACTGCTGGTTAAGTATACCCAGTACAGAGTTCCAGAGGGCTCTCTGATATTTGGCACTATAAACCATGTAGGAAGAAATCCTCAAAAGCAAAGAAGCTGCCATATAGGTTTTCTTTGCAAGGAAGTCTATTTTCCTGGACTCCTTGTAAGGGGCAAAGAGGACAAAGGGACCCCTGCCTTGTCACATGCAGCTTGCTGGACCACACTCTCGTGGCCCAGGTGTGCAGCCAGAAACTCTGTGCCAGTCCTGGCAAGCTGATACTTTCTGTCAATGCGCTTATCTATTCCTGACAAAGAAGAAGGGGTTTGAAGCAATTTCATAATATTTCTTCTAAAGGTTTTGTATATAGGGGGTACCAGCTTTTTAGGAGGAGGAAGACCTTTCATGTCTCTGTAATCATCATCCTCTTTATCCTCTGGATTGGACTCCTGACAAAGAAGGTCCAGAGTGTCAACCATTTGGCGTAAAAAAGTCATCATACAAGAGTTGTCTTCCTGATCCGGGGTAGCACCAAAATCAGGATCAGGGGACACACCTGGCTCCAGGGGGTTATTCTCAGGGACATCATCTGGAGCATCATAAAAATCCTCGTCATTATCCCTTTCATATGGCCTCACTTCAGAAGGGGGTGCAGAGGGGTGCCTGCTTGGCCCAACAGAGAAAATAGAACCCATCTCTTTAAGGACACTAAAAACATGCCAAGCGTTCGCCAAGTCCTCAGCTGTGGGCAGACCCTGGGGATCTTGAGGGAGACTGTCAGGCTGAGTATGTTTAGTTTTTTTTTTTTATGCTTACCACCACCTGCCTGTTCATCCTTGCTGTTGCTGAGAGTGACAGGTGGCAGTTTCTCTTTATAATATTTTTTTGGTGCCACTTCATCAGTGGCAGAGTCAAGCTTCCTTTTATTTGTGGATACTTCATCAGTACCCTTATTTCTATTTTTTTAAAAGAAGCTTCATCAGCCCTTTTGGAAGCTTTATTTTTAGCAGACACTTTATCAGTGCCAGATTTTGAATTTTTTCCTTCATGAGACCCTTCATCTGAGTCTTTCTTAGAGTCAGAGGATAAGGATGCTTCATCAGTACCCCTGCTGTTATTTTTTTAAGGGCCCCTCATCGGAAAGCCTGGGTCTTTGTTTTGGAACCAAATTAGAAGACCCCTCTACAGCTATCTCTCTAAGACTCTTTACTCTATTTCTTAATGTTTTAGTGTCAAATCTAGAGCAAAGTCCACAGTAATGTTCTGGACCTAAACACCTTAACAGGTTGTGGGTTTCAGCTTTAGCCAAAATCCTGTGACACACAATACAGTTTTTAAAACCTGTAGGTCCAGTCCTTCTTTTGGGGTTTTCTGACCTGCCAATTTGTCAGAAAACCTCAAAGAATGTTGTCAAGTGATTGTTGATATTCAAATTTGTTTGGTTCCCTCACGGTAAAGAACCACAAATTCTGAGGTAAAAGGAAAGAAAGAAGTATTCAAAAACATGGTTCCTGCTTAAAAAAGGGGACTGCAATGTAAAATAAACAAGGAACCATCGAAATACCTTATTTGCGATTAAAATAAAGTAAAATAAGCTAAAGGGGACCGTGGAAAGGAACTGAAAGCAGCGGTTCCCAAGAACCGAGGGAACCGCTAAAATTCAGTCAAAAACAGTTCAGCACATCAAAACATACTGTATATAAAAACTAAAAGTTTTACCACATAGGTGTCACAAAAAGAGTTTTCTGGCCAAATGAGTACGAATACCTCAGAGGGAGTGTTGCTCAGTCAGCGGAGAAAAAATTCTGGCGGTTCCTCTGTTGGCTCCCCCTCAGCACACCTCGAGCTCTCTCCTGACTGGCTATGCTAATCAACATTAGCATAAACACACCTCTGGGGCAGTCCTATCTTGTTGGTTGACTGCATAACGTTACTGATGCTAAAGGACCCCTGGGGTGAGAAACACAAAAACATAGACTCTGACAGCAGATAAGGACCACTTGACCCATCTAGTCTGCCCAGTTTTCCCTGCCTATAGTATCACCGTAGATCCTACTTGATCTCCAGCTCATTCGCCCCCGTTCCCTTTCCCTAAGATTCCGTTATGCCTATCCCATGCATTCTTGAACCCCACAACTGTTTTCCCCCCACCTATGCTAGAAGACTGTTCCAGGAATCTACCACTCTTTCTGTGAAGAAGTACTTCCTCACATCTCTCCAGAATCTACCCCCTCCAGCTTATTATGTCAACTTGTCTCTGAGTACCTTATTTTCAGAAAAATACTTCCCTGTTGTACCTTATTTACCCCATGAGGTATTTATAGGTCTCTATCATATCCCTTCCTCTTTCCTCTCTTCCAGAGTATACATATTTAAGTCCTTTAATCTCTCCTCATAGGGCTTCTGACACAGACCCTGTACCATTTTAGTTGCCATCCTCTGGACCGCTTCTGGTCTGCCTATGTCCTTTCTGAGATGTGGTCTCCAGAACTGGACACAGTACTCTCAGTGGGATCTTACCAGCAATCTATACAGAGGTAATACCACCTCCCATTTTCTGTAGGTAATACCCCTCCCTCTGCACCCCAGCATCCCACTTTCCCTCCCAACTGCCATGCTGCACTGCCTGCCCACTTTTAGGTCATCCGATATGATCACCCCCAGGTCTCTTTTCTGCTTGGTGGCTGTCAATACCACCCCTTCGTTTTGTACTCCACCCCTGGGTTTCAGTGCCACAAGTGCATTATTTTTCACTTTTTCACACTGACCACTCCTTGAGTTTTCTCAGGTTGCTGCTCATCTCCCCCCCCCAGGTTGTCCACCCTACTGAAGAATTTGTTGTCATCTGCAAAGAGGCAGACATTCCCTTCCAGCTCCTCGCAATGTCACTTGTAAAGACATTAAAGAGGACCGGTCCCAGCACAGATCCCTGAGGCATGCCACTGGTCACGCTCCTTTCCTTGGGTTCAGCTACAGTTACGATCCCTTCCTTCCCGCATAGGACCAGATATAAAATTAGACTTTTGGCACCAAAAGGCTAGTGCCAGCTTAAGGTAACAGGATATAAAGCCCAACAAACAAGCACATTATCTTAGAAATTTACTTTAACATCATGTGGAGATGGGCGAGTGGGAGGCATTTGGCCCAGTCTCCTGGTACTGGACACAGAGAGGGCCTCTGACAGGGTTGAGTGGCTCTTAATACTTGCCACTCTGAAAAGGTTTGGCTTTGGCCCTCAGATTAGGTTTTGGATAACTGCCCTGTATACAGTACCTCAGACACGTCTTAACTAATGGTGCTATGTTCCACTGGTCTTCCCTTGACCAGAAATAAGGCAAGGCAATGCAATTTTATTGTTCAGGTACCCTTTCCCTGAGGTTGACAGTGCAGTACAAAGAAAACAAACTGCAAAATAAATACAAAGTCCAAACAAATAAAAATAATCAATGATTAACTAAATAAACAGATAAGTAAATGGCTCCAGGAGCAGATTTCCCAACAGGGATGTCCCTCCCCCCCATCCTCTCTCCTATATGTCTTAGCAACAGAACTGCTAGCAATTGCAGTATGGCAGCACCCTGAAGGACTGGTTCTCACTGAGACAAAGCATGTCATCTCCCTATTTGCAGATAATGTTTTACTACAGTTGTGCAACCCAAAGAAAGCTAAGCAAACCCTTATGGAACTTTTTAAAGTATATGGATCCCTACTGGGACATAAAATTAAAGAGTTGTTGACACTTCGAGGAAAACTTTTAAAACCATAATATTTAGGCACAATTCAGCTTGTATTTCACATATCTTCCCTATATTTCTTCTTCCCATTCTTTATTTTTGTGAAAATTTGCATAGAAGTATACAGTATTTATACATCAGAGCTCATCTGCCCTTATATCATACTCCCTGCTTCAAGTCATAATCCTGGGTTGTGACATCACAACCTGCTGCCATGAGGGCAACTGTGATGTCACAAGCAGTGCATTATAACCTTAAGCAGGGCAATAAGCAACAGGAATAGATGACCTCTTCAGGATCAAAACTGCTGTTTTTATGGACATGACCTCAGTAATACAAAATAGGGAGGTGGAATACAGACCTGACATACAATATAAGCTGAACTGTGTCTAAATATTTTGTTTTGTTAAAGTACTGAAGGCATCGGCTGCTCCTGAAGTGGTCCAAATGTGAGTGGTTGCCCCTTGGGGGTCTGGTCAGGCACTGCAAGTAGCAAGGATGTCACTCACCACAACCACAAAGCTTAAATACATGGGGGTATCCCTCCCAAAGAAACATTCCTCCCTGTGGAAGATTAACTATATACCTATTCTCCAAGCCACCAAAAAGGAGTGTGAGCTGGTAAGCGAATTAGGATGAGACAGGAAGTATGACAGCGTAATTCCAGTGACGGTGGACTAGGTCTACCTAAGTACCATTGTTACTACTTGGCAGCCCAATTTGCTTTTCTCAAAGAAGCCCAGATACAGGGAAATGATAGACCAGCCTGGGTGGACACTGAAGAGGCACTGTCTGGGTCATTGGTTTCCACTGTACTGTCCGCAACACAGAGGTTGGGAGTGATTAAGAAACTGCACAACTCATTCAGGAGATCAGTGGCTCACCACCCACAGGAGTATGGGTCAGAAGGTGGGAATCTCCCCTGAGGCAGATATTCAGACAGAGCTGTGGGGTTACAAGGCAGTGACAGGGCCCACAGAAAAGGCATTCACTTGGTGGACAAAGAAGGTCTGGGCACTGTGGCACATCTACAGTATATGAGGGCAGTATGCTTTGTTCCTCCCAGCCGATTTCTGCATGATATGTGCCACATTATGTAGATTTCTTTGTGTACTTACAGGTATGACAGAGGTTATTGTCCCATTTGTGGTGTGACTGAGACTCTCCAGAGAACCCCAGTGGATGAAATAGTTTTTCTACAAAGCATTAGATTCTGCCCTATTTAACTATTTTACAACCTGTTACTGGTGGGCAGCCCAATACTTGCTGATTGAGGGCAAAGTGGACTGAAGACTTATCCTACGCTCCCTGATGCTTTGTGGAGAGGTGCCACCAAGGTAGCGTCTTTCTGTTCTAAAGGTAATACTGCAGGTACAGTTCGACATAGTACATAGGACTTATTTGACCTTGTCTTTGGCTCACAGGATCAACTCAAAATCAGATAGGTGCCCAAAATGTCAGGCAGCACAGGGAGATTTCTTCTACCTTGCATGGCCATGTTCTATGATTCAGTCTTTGGGGGGTTAAATATTTAAAGTATTGGGGCACAGATACAGGTGTGAAGCAAAGTAGTTCTGCTGGGGGTGGGAGCTAGGGAAGGAGCAAAGAACAGGCATCCCCTCTGGATCCTGGGCCTTGCTATAGCTAAACATGTCCTAGCTCAGGCACGGATGGTAGACAAACCTCCCTCTACCTGTAATGGGGAAATGCACTCATAGAAAGCATGATATTAGAAAGAACTCAATATAATGTCCCAAACGAGTCACAGAACTGCAAGGCCCTACTGGATCAAGAACTGCGGGGCCCTCTTGATTCTGCATTGGGGTCTGATTGGCTTCCCTTTTGATAATAAATAATTCCCTAAAAGTAGACAGTGGGTTACATGCCATGGTCCAAACTACTTCTTGAATGCAAGGCTCTCTATGGTAGAAAGCTCAAAAGATGCATGATAACTTGGGTATTGTCTACCCCGTTTCTTGCAATGCTATAACCTGAATGTTTGATCTTGCTCTATATGCTGTGGAAGGTATGTTTCTCACCATGTAACATCCCAATGTCTATAACCATAACACATATTGTTTATGTAGCTAATAAAGCACCATACTGTACTAGCAGTAGCAAACATAACTTACCCACTACAACCCCCCCCCGGAAAAAAATGAGGGTGGGAGGGTAGCCCCAATTTCTAACAACAACAACTGAGATTTACAGTACTTTGTTTTGTTTGAGGGGCTCCATGTCCCATAAATGGGTAGTCATAGTCTGGGACAGCCAATGTGGGACAAATCACTTTGTGATCTGGTGGTCAGTTTGGCCACCAGCTTTCAAAATCTGGTAGCCAAATCAGTATTTTTAGTTATCTTTGTTTTGTAGGCAGGAAGCCAGAAGTTCACTAACTTTCAAAATCTGCCAGCCAAACAAACTGTTTTTTGTGGCCATTGTCAACCTGGCTACCTGAATTGTCTCACTCTGGGGACAGCACCTTAAATGGGTAGTCAGAGCCTGGGACGGACTGCAATCCTCTAATACCATAGCGTGGCATTCACGTAATGCCTATGGTGTGGCCCTTAGTACTCCACTTACGCCAAGAAATTTTACAAAAAATATGTTCTAAGCTTGTAGCTCCATGTCTGAGGAAGTGTGTCCTTCACTTTGAGGGAAGAAAAAATTAACTTCATACTTACCGTAATTTTCTTTTCAGTTAGCTCCAACATTGTCAATGGGTAATCATAATAACTGGGTATAGTGCACCCCACCAGGGGAATGGCACAGCCCAAGCTTTAGAATGGTGGGCATCTGAGGACTCCATGCACTAAAGTACAGTTACGTCAGAACTTACCGTAACAGTAGATCTTTGAGAGGAGCTCTTGTAGCAGGCTATAACCATTAAGACTAACGCCACAGGCCTTAGGACCCACCAGAAAAATTCTTAGCTAGCAGTACCCAGCAGGGACCACCCCCTGACGTCAGCTCCACCCCGATGTCGGTCACGGTACATAAGGGGCGGGCCCCGGCTCCACTCCAGTTCCCCCGCCAAGACCCACAAACGGGCCCTAACGAGAGAAAGAAGCAAAGCCTGTAGACGATGTGCTGAACACCTCACTCGGGGGGTGGAGGGCGGAAAAGCAGTGCCTGCTGCAAGAGCTCCTCTCGAACATCTACTGTTATGGTAAGTTCTTGTGTAACTGTACTATCTTACTTCCAGTGGGTGCTCTTGCATCAGGCTATAACCATTAGGACTGAATCCCAATCAGTCCCACACCAAGGAGGTGCCTAACCCTGGAGGTGGATGGATGGGAAATGCTGGAAACACAGCAACTTAGGAAAGAAGTCCCTGAAGGACTGCCAGGCCAAAACCGACACAGGTTTGGATGCAATGTCCAAGCTATAGTGCTTCACGAAAGTGTACAAAGAATTCCAGGTGCGGGCCACAAAAATTGGCAGTTTGGCATTGCATGGGGCTGCAAACAGGTCCAGCTCTGGATGACCCCATGTGTCGAAGAGCTGGTCTGCTACTGATTGTAGCAACTCCCACTCAAGCGCCTTGGACTGAGACCTGCTTAGGCTGTCTGCCATGTCATTTAGGATGCCTGGGACATGCACTGTGGACAGAAAGGTGTGGTGCTCCAGTGTCCATTACCAGACTCTCATTGCCTCCCTGCACAGGGGGTAGGAGTGTGTTCCCCTTTGCTTGTTGATGTAAAAGACGACTGCCATGTTGTCCATCTGAACTAGGAGAGAGCCTGGGACAAGGTCCTCTTGGAAGGCATGCAGTGCATTGAGGACCACTCACATCTCCAGGACATTGACATGAAGGTTGTGCTCCTCTGGAGTCCAGATCCCTTGTGTTTGGCAGGCCCCTAAGTGCACCCCCCCATCCCAGATCTGACGCATCCATTGTGAGGGTCTGATTTGGGGGCTCCTGATGAAAGGGGACCCCTTTCTCTAGATTGAGAGGGTCCAGCCACCAATGTGGGGTCCTCTTGACCAGCTCTGTGACTTTGACCGTGTGATTTAAGTCATCTGAGCATTGATCCCACTGCACCCTGAGCATCCACTGTGGGACTTTCATGTGGAGGCGAGCCAAGGGAGTTACAGGGATGGCCACTGCCATGTTTCCCAGAAGTCTAAGGAAGGTTCTGGCTTGGACCTGAGGGGTTACTAAGACCGATCCTGCTATCTCCCACAGGCGATCACCCCCCTCTCTGCAGGTAGAAAGGCCATGCCCTGGACTGAGTCCAGGACCACCCCTATAAAAATGAGTCTTTGGCTGAGCTCCGGGGAAGACTTCGGAAGATTCAGGGTGATCCCCACCTCTCGGAACAGAGTATAGGTGTCTCCGAGAGCCTGAATGAGATGTGTCCTTGACGGGGCCACAAGCAGCCAATAGTCGAGGTAAGAAAAGACATACAGTAATGTCTCTGGTGCCTTAGAGCCACAGCTACCACTGCCAAGCATTTGGTGAAGACCCGAGGAGCGGAGGAGAGGCTGAATGGAAGAACCCGAAACTGAAAATGCTCTCTCTGGAAGTGGAACCTCAGGTACTTCCTGTGGGGGGAAGATCCCCAATGTGCAAGTATGCATCTTGCATGTCTAGGGAGCAGATCCAGTCTCCCTGGTGCAGCAGAGGAATAAGACCTGGAATGGTAACCGTCCGGAATCTTCGGTACTCTATATAGTTGTTTAAAGAGCTGAGGTCCAGAATGGGTCGAAGATCTTGTGTCTTTTTTGAAACAAGATAAAAATGGGAGTAATATCCCTTTCCCCGCTGCTGCAGAGGGACCGGTTCTAATGCCCTTTTTTGCAAGAGGGCCTGAATCTCTCCTTCTATGAGAGGTATGTGAGAAGAAGGATATCCTGAGACACTGAGCTGTTGCTAGCCTTGCTTGCAGAGCAGAAAGCAGCTAACTAAAATAAGCTACATCTTCTTATTAATTTAACACTTATATCTCAGCAGGCATCAATGTATATTTATTTATTTATTAGTAATATCGGAAGACCTTTGAGTGTGAGCTTTTTTACAAGGCTCCACGTCAGGGTGGACAAATAATACAAGACACAAATACAGTGGTTACAGGTTCAGAACAAATACAGTTGTTACAGGGTTCAGCACATTAGGCAATTAGAGAGTAGTACATGAGAATTTTAGACAAACAGTGGAAAACAAAGCAATTGTAAGAGGATTTAGGTTATGTCTTGGATGTTTCTCTGGGTGGCTCAGCCCTGGAGACCACAAAAAGTCCACTGATAGACTATGGCTGGGAAAGTGGGAGATGGGGGGTTTGGGGGGGCAGTATGCAGAGTGGTAAGGAGGATTAATAGCTTACTAGTGCTCCTGGCTAGGCTGGGATGAGAGCAGGTTTTTCTAGGTATCTGTGCTGGGTTTAACCAGAGGTGTTGGTTAGTCTTTCAATTATGGCCTGAGAAACAGGTGCATATGTGAGCTAGACTTTAGGTGCTGTTTAAGACCTGTTTTGAACTGTGGCAGGCTGTGTGTTTGTAGTTTCCACGGGAGTTCATTTAGTCAGAGGGAGGCTCAGTAGGAGAAAGTGCGCTGCCCAAGTGAGGTTCGCCGGAATGGGATGGACAGTGCTCCATTCTTCCTCCCTTTGGTGATGTGGGATGAGAGAGAGGCCTCGATCAGGTTTTCTATGCAGGGTGGGGTTTTTCCGAGAAGTGCCTTCTTACCCAGTAGACAGGTTTGGTATTTGAGCCTGTCTTTTAGGTTAAGCCAGTTTGTACGCTCATAGAGGGTGCAAGTGTGAGTGTAATGGTCTGCCCATAGGGTCAGGCGGCATGCCTTATTTAATGCAATTTCGACCCTGTTGAGTGCAGTATCAGTGGCAGCTCCATAGACCACTAGCCCGTAGTCTATCGTGGGGAGTATTGAGCTGGAGACTGAGATTCGGGGTGCTTCCGGAGTGAGAGATTTCTTATGTCTATAGAGGACCCCGATCTTTGTATTTACTGAACTGACAAGGGAGTCAATATGGTTCTTATAAGTGACAGAGTCATCAATAGTGACCCCTAGGTGCTTAAATGATTGTACCTGCTCAATCTGCTCACCAGCATTACTGGTGATTTCGAGGGGAGTGAGCCTACGTTTATTGTAGGGGCTGGAATGGAGCATGGCCTTGGTTTTCATGTAGTTCAGTAGTAACTTTTTCCTACAGAACCAGTCCTCAAGTTTGTTGAAAGAGGTCTGTAGTTCTGTTTGTAGGGCATCCTGGGAGGTGCCACTACTCAGCAGCACAGCATCGTCTGCATACAGGATGAGATTGGTGTTACAGGCCACGGGCAATTCATTAACAAAGAGGCTGAAAAGCAATGGACCTAGGATTGATCCTTGAGGAACTCCTAGGAGTACATCTCTGGAGCTGGATAACGTCTGCCCGATTTTGACTCGCTGATTCCTTTGTGATAGGTAATCATTGAACCAATTTAGGGTGTTTGGAGCTACTCCCAGTCTTTGGAGCCGGAATACCAGTAGAGGGTGGTTGACGGTGTCGAAGGCTTTAGTGAGGTCTATGAAGATGGACCCCATCAATTTGCCTTCATCCAGCGCCTTGTGCGCATAGTCAGAGTATGCCAGCAGTGCAGTGGTGGTACTGTGTTTTTGCCGGAAACTATGTTGGTTTGGGCACAGCAGATTGTACTTGTTGAGGTATTCTGTGAGTTAGTTTGCCACGATTTTTTCCAGAGCTTTGGATAGTGGGGAGAGGATAGATATTGGCCTGTAGTTAGATACCAGTGCCTTGTCACCATTCTTGTGCACTGGAGTTACCAGGGCTTGCTTCCAAACTTCCGGGAATTGAGCTAGGGCCAAGGATTTGTTAAATAGCATTGTAATGGGCTTGATCAGAACATCAAGGGTCAGAGATAGTATCTTCATGTCTAACCCATCACTCCCCAACCTAGTTTTTCCTAGGACTTTCCTGACCATTGTTAGGGCCTCCTTTGCCGTCACCTTCTTAAAGTAGAAAGCTGGGTGGTTAGTAGTGGTTAGGTTGGTGCAACCTTGGTCCTCCACCGGCAGAAGGTAGTCTGGGGGTAGTATTGGGGACAGGTCAGTAAAGACCTGGTTAAAGGCATCAGCAATGGCTAGAGGATCTGTGGAGGGTGCATTATTGATATTGAGCATTGTAGGATTCAGTTTCTGGTCTTTGCCAAGGGTGTTCATGAGGTTGTCCCAAAACCTCTTTCCATCTCCCCAAGTGTTATTGAGCTGGGTCTTATGGAAGTTGGCCTTTGGGAGCCGGATAAGTTTAGTGCACTGATTTCTAGCAGTTTTGTAATGTTGTAGGTCATGCTTACAGCCAGAGTTTAAGGCTTTGGCCCAGAGGCAGTCCCTTTCTTTTAAGAGAGAGAGAGGAGCTTACTATCCAGCCAGCCGTTCTCCACTCCTCAAATTTTCATTTTAGTGCGTGGGGCATGGATATCATAGATGGAGTTGAAACCCTCTGTGAAAAAGCTGAGTGCCTGGTCCAGTGTAGGTGCCTTGTGTATGGGGGACCAGTTGTAGGCAGACAGTGCTGATTTGAGGGAGCCAAGTTTGCCTTTTCGCAGGACCCTGCTCTGGATGAGACATGGTGGGCTTTTGGCAATTTTAATGGTCCAAAGAAAGGAGATCGGTGAGTGGTCACTCAGCACGTCTGGGAGAACTCTGAGTTCAGAGAATCGGGACGGTGTGCTGACCAGGACCCAGTGAATTAGGGTGCTGGTACCAGCCTTGTAGTTCTGCCTGGTGGGGTGAGTTACGAGCTGGGTGAGATTGTGGGAGGTGATTAGGTCTCTGGCGGGTGTTGCCTCTTTACAAAAGCCAGTTTATGTTAAAGTCGCCTGTCAGGATGAGTTCTGAGCTCTTTTTGAGGCCACTTATTTCTTGCATAACCTGAGGAAGGCCTTCCTTGGCTTTTTTGGGGCACAGGTAGGTTGTGGCAATGGTAATGGTCTTGCCATTTAGGCTGGCTTGAGTTTTTACCACTAGTAGCTCATAGTCCTCCGCAACTTTGGAGATAGGGAGGACGGAGCAACTCAGTGTGTTTCTGACATACACGAGGCAGCCACCGCCTTTCTTGCCTATTCTATCAAGTCTAAACATTTGGAATCCTTCAATGGTCACCTCACCATCTTTGATCTTATTTGACAGCCAGGTTTCCATTAGGTAGAGTATGTCCGGGGTGTGAATGGTCATCCAAGCCTGGAGCTGGTCGAATTATGCAGTTAGGCTGCAGATGTTTAGCGATGCTATCTTTAGGCCGGTCACTGAGCAGACTTCCCTGCTCCTCAGGGTTGTAGGTCCAGGATTTAGGTGAACATTGCCAGAGAGTAGCCGTAGCATGAGGGTAACCTTTCTGGCAGATAGGGTGATGTTCATCTTTACTTGTGTCCGTCGCTTGCGCTTCAGATGGGGGGGTGTCTAGACGCGTGTATTACATAAGGGGGGAGGTTAACTATTAAGGTTAAGGGAGGGGAGGCTAGCTTGGTGATGACTGTGTATGGGAGGTGGGGGGGATGGGGGGCCTAACATTACCGGAATGGTGGTGGCCATGTGCATGCTTTTGAGATTAAGCAGACAGATACTTTATTAGAAGTAGAAGGGATTTTATTTAGGGTTAAAAAAAAGGAAAGTCAGTCAGTGTGTGTTCTGTGCTGGGAAAGGTACTGTATCAACTTACTTTGCTAAACCAGTAGGAGGAGAGAGAGCTTAACTGGGTGTGTGGCTTAGACACTATAAAAGCAGGTGACTCAAATTACAACTTCCTGTTGCTAGCCTTTTTTCTTACTAATTGCCCTTCATCCCACCCTAAGCCAGTTCTACTTTTATAGCCACTGGATTTGACTGACAACAGGAACTTCCTGTTTGGCAGTAGGAAGGGAAGGATCATAGAGAAACATTGGTTTTGTCAACCCTAAAGGAAAAAAGTAGCTCACTCCCTCCCCTAGCTGCTGGTGGTCTGACACTGAGCAAGGAAGAAGGAGGCTACTGAAGAATATAGGAAGTTGCTGTCCCAGAACAGGAAGGGTGAGAGTTGTAAGGAGAGGAGAGAGTAAGCATACAGAGAAACAGGAGAGGGGACATAAAATAAGACATGATAGGAGTGGTGCAGTGCAATGGCTGTGGGGTGGCAGTGTTCCAGGAGACATTCTGGAGGCTGTGATGCTGCCCTATTTGCAGGCACCTCTCTGGTCTGAGGGAGGAGGTTGCCCGCCTCCAGGCTGACCTGGCTAGGATTCATGAAACCTCCTCCCCCAACCAGGGACCACCAGGGCCAATGCCACTACCTCAGAGGTTGCCAAGAAAGAGGAGAGGCTGGACCAGGGTGGGCTCAGGGAGGAAGAGGGTGGTGGAACACAGCTGCATCCCTCCAGCTGTACCTCTCCACAATTCATTCGCTCTTCTGGTGGATAGTGGTTCCTCTATGGAGGCACCTGCAGTGGAGACCAAGGAGGTTGCTGGGAACCTTCACAAAGGAGACCCACAGGAGGGTGACATGGGACCCCACAGGGGAAGGAAACAACTCCTGGTGGGGGACTCAATCATGGGGGTATAAATGGGGATGAAGGGAGGTAAGGCTGCCTAGCACCATGGACAGGGTGGGGGAGGGGGGCATAGCCACCAGGGCAATGTTGGGGATTTGGTGCAGCATTTACATCCCGCGATCGGGATGTGCCACCGAGACCACCAGGGCTGAATCGGGAGGGGGATTCTACACTACTGCCCGCGATCGGGTTTTCGGGTCCACTGGACCACCAGGGATGATTTCGAGTGGGGGTTTCACAACTACCGCCCGCGATCGGGCTTTCGTCCACTGGACCACCAGGGATGATTTCGGGAGGGGGTTTACACAACTACTGCCCGCATCGGGCTTTTCGGTCCACTGGACCACCAGGGATACGTTCGGGGGCCACATTGCTGCCCGCAATCGGGCTGGTGGGGGGGATTAAACTATGCCCGCGATCGGGCCAGTGGGGGGTGGTGGTGGGGATTTACAGTCGGCTGCCCACAAAAACTTGTGAGCTGGAAGATTTTGAGGTCCCCGAGGCTGCCCCTGCTGTGGGGTCTTCCACCACGGTAGTCTCTACGGGCGTCAGTACGGGGTCCAACGTCGGTTTCATGGGAGTCGGTGCTTGGATGCCTTTCTCGCCCAGCTGTTTGCCCTCATCGGGCAAGGCCGAGACAGTCTTAGGCGGGCCGTAGCTTGCGCCGAAGAGGTCTGGGGGGTAACTCTTAGAGGAGCCACCTTAGGTTTTGATCCCCCCCCCGATGTACATGCCTTGGCTGGCACCAGTTTCTTGGCAGGAGGGTTAAGCACCTTGGAGCCTTCTGGGTGCTTGCGATGGTCCCCTGAGCCCGAAGAGGGAGAGGCCTTCTTGGGGGAAGAGTGAGAGTGGGACTGAGATCGGGAGTGAAGATGAGACTGGCTACGGTCCTTGCTGCGGGAGCGCTCGTGGGACTTGTCCCAATGCTTGCCCTTATCCCCCGGGGTGTGCAGGACATCCATATTTTTCTCCAGAATATGGGCCTTTAGGGCCTTCAGGCGCCTAATTCTTGTTTTGCTGGTGAAGCCTTGACAGATGGAGCAGGTCACGCTGTCGTGGTCTGGGCCCAGGCAGAAAACACACTTGGTGTGGCTGTCTTGCAAAGGGATTTGGCGGCCACAATGGCACTTATTCCTCTTGGGCCCAGAGGAAACCGACGATGGTGATGACATACGTCAGACTGGGGACAAGGGTGATAAGAAACTCATCGAAAAACTCGATGAAGAATAAATTTCATCCAAAATCTTCTAATTTCTTTCTTTTTCTGGGCTGGATAGCCAGAACTTCCCCAACGTGAGCGGGTTACGGCGGGAAAAGAACTGGGGTGGAGCCGGGGTCCGCCCCCTTATGTATCGTGATCGACGTCGGGGTGCAGCCGACATCGGGGGGCTGTCCCTGCTGGGTACTGCTAGTTAAGAATTTTTCCAGTGGGTCCTAATTCCTGCGGCGTTAGTCCTAATGGTTATAGCCTGCTGCAAGAGCTCCCACTCGAAGTAAGATCAGCAGTTCCCCAGTTACTCTTACCTCACATTGCTATGAGAGCTACACATATACACAATAAAAGCAATCATGTACTTGCAATAATAAAAATCTGTTTTACCTTCCTATCTGACATTCGGGGAAGGGATGCATTTCATGGACCCAAAATGGAGGCCTGAAGTATTCGGTTCTTCTTGTAGAGAAGGTGTGCAACCACAACATGTCTCACAGGAATCACCCATCTGATGTGGAGGCCTGAGTATGCCTCACAGGATCTGTGAATTCAAGCTAATACACAATGAGACATGTCCTGTCTTTGATGTAGAGAACTAAACTAACAGAAAAACACACCTTCATTAACCAATGAAACCTTTTAACCTGCGGTTGCAGAAAATTGATAAATCAGCATATAAATATACACATATCAGAGTACAGTGCAGCAGGAATAGAGAGAGGGTCATGTAGGGGATTTTTTACTAAAAACAGACCTCTCTCCTAGCATGCAGGATAAGATTCTCCCTCAGGAGCCAAGCTCCTGGGCAGGTCCCATTAACAATGTTGGCACTAACAGAAAAAGAAATTACGGTTAAGTATGAAGTTAATTTCTTCTTTCTGTAGCACTCCACATTGTCAATGGGTAATCATAACAACTGGGTTCTAATAAGCAGTACCCAGGCAAAAAACCAGGAGGGGAAGACTATTGTCTCATATGCCAGATGCTTCAGAATTACTTGCGAACTGCTGCCTGCAACATTCTGTGACCAAAAGCAGTGTCAGCAGAACTCTGAAAATCCATTTTATAATGTTTCATGAATGTGTGGACTGAGGACCACGTGGTTTCCTTGCATAGCTCTGGAAACTGTGGCTTCACCCCTCTCCACCCAGGAAGTTGCCATCACCCTGGTGGAGTGAACTTTGATAAGAGTCAGAGGCCTCCTTTTTTCCAAATAGGCCTTAGCAACCCAGATCCCACCCACCTTGCTAGCGTGGGTTCAGAGGCCTTTTGTCCTTGATTGCCCCAAAAGCACAAATAGGCTATCTGACTTATGAAATTCAGACATGCATTAAACGTATATCCTAATGGTGCAAAGATGAATCCAAACTTATACAATTCCTTCCCTTGAACAGAGGAGGTTGCGGACAGTTAGACATAAATCTACGTCTTGAACTCCTGGAAGGTAATATGCACCTGAGGGACGAACACCATTCTGAATACCACCTGTCCTTATGCCTAATAAGGTATGGCTCCTTAGCAGGAGGCCTGAAAAACAACTCATCCAGCAATGTGGATGGGGGTAATTCGGAAACTCCTTTATGGCTCCTTAACAAGAAGCCTGAAAAAACAAACACATCTAGCTAAGTGGATGGGAGTGGTTCAGAAAAACTGAAGCATTCAGACCCGAGACCCCACAGCAAACCAGATCCAACTGCAGACGTGTCCTACAAACATGCGCCTATGATTTCCTAAGCCAAAAAACCCTGGTGCTGCGATAGCAGAATCTGGCCTCTCAGTGAACTCAAGCCAATCTCTCTGCCTTCTTATAGAAAAACAAAAACAAAATTGCAGAATAGGGGCTGTTGCAGAAGAACCCTTTGCAACTGGCCCAGGGAAAAATGAGAGGTGGCCCCTATCGGAGCATAGGCTGCAGACACAGATGTTTTCTGGCAGCCATCAAGGAGTCAATTGGTCTTTCTTGGAAAAAGCTATACATATATATATATATATATATATTTTTTTTTTTATGGCCGCCTCCTCTCAGGAGCCAAGGCACAAGCCTTATCATTCCTGGATTTTTTTGGGTGGGGAGAGAGAGAGAGAGACAGACCCTGAGCAGGTCTCTACACACCAGAAGGCGTAAGAGTGTTTGCTGAACAAGATCCTCTAAGTCTGAAAACTACAGTTTACTTGGCTGCTTAGCAGGTAACAAGGAGCAGCTCCCTCCAGAGCGTCCTCAATTCAAATAATTATCTCTGAATCCTTTGAGAAAAAATAATAGACGGAAAATACGCTCTGCTAAAGGCCCAGTCTTAAGGCAGAGCGACTACTGCCCTCGTCTGTGGTCTCCTACGAGACTGAAGAACCTTCTCGGATCCAAGCCCTGCAGCTGGAGGCAAACAGATTGATCGGAGGTCGACCAAACCGGTTGTACTGGTATTTGAAAACACCTCCGGTCCAACTTCGACTGCACAGTATGAACAGACTGCGACTTAAGCAGTCCTCCCAAAGGTTCAGTACCCCTGCCAGGGAACTGTCGACAGTCTGGTGACTTCTCAAAACATCTCACATGTCTTAATGGTTATGTATACGCGCCTGCCATGTATAGCATCACGAATGCATACTAAGGGGAACTAGGCAGGCCGTCGCCACCTCCTGAACACTGATGTGGAGATGCTTTTGTAGGCTGGTCAGGTTCCCTGAGTGGGAAAATGGCTCCCACATGTCCCCAATCCAGCTACGCTGACGTTTTGTTGTGAGACTTAACTGCTGAAGTTCTAGTGGTACTTGCTCAGATCTTGCACATCCATTCACTGTCTTTGGGAGTGAGGAAACTAAGGGGTAAAAAGAAAAGAATGGCTGATAATCCATCAAGAGATCCCAGGCCTACAATAAACCCATTAAATAGGCCGCATCTAGAAGTGGGCCCACTAAATTAAAACTCTCTGTGCCTATCCTGAGGCCCAACATCAGTGAGTCAGTGGGCCACTGACAAAGTCACCGCCCGGGAAAAAAGGCTGCAAAACCTTTCCTGACCTTGTGCCGAAAAAATTATCACCAGGCATCCCAGGTCTGAGACAGCTCGGAGGAGCTCTGCTTCTGGTGCACTCTTAGCCATATGATTCTGGCATCCAGAGTGCTGAGTACTGTCCTCCTGCATGAATAAGCAGGTCGTTCAATCAGGATGTAAGCCACCCGGACTACCAACACCCTCAAGGGACTCAGAAAAGCTGATGCTCAGGCAAAAACATGCCCTGTGCTGGAGGGTCGATCCAGTATCAAAACCTGAAATACTCTGAGTAGGACTGATGTAGGGAGAGTGACTGCAGACAGACAGATGTACTGGGGTTTAAGAAAGAACTCCTTTGCCTGAGCCACCCAGTGAATGATCTCCACGGCTCCATCCCAAAATTGTGGAGCACAAAAAAAGTACAGGCTCTTGAATGAAGAAATCTGACAACTCCCACACTTCTGGGGACCATAATAAAGAAACTAACTTCATACTTACCATAATTTCCTTTTCTGTTAGCTCCAACATTGTCAATGGGTAATCATTACAAATGGGTATAGTGCACCCCTACCAGAGGAATGGCACAGCCCAAGCTTTTGAATATTGGGCACCTGAAGATTCCATAACCTAACGGCAGCTCCCCAGTTAGTACTTAGCAGTGCCACGAGAGCTACATCCACATACAATTAAAAAACAATCACTTACTATATTAACAATAAACTCTCTTACCTTTCTATCTGAAATTCAGAGAAGGAATGCATTCAGATCTTGTAGTAAAAAATGAAACATGCGGTCTTATGGTGCTTCCCTGGTGCCAGACTTCTCACTGGAGTCACCCCTCTGTGAATTGAAGCCAATATAAATACATAACATGAGACATGCACTTATTTTTTTTGTTTTAAAGCAGAGAACTGCAATAGGAAGTACACCTTAATTAATGAGACCTGTTAACCTGCGGTCACAGATAATTAATAAATCATATAAATCAGCACAAAAAAATTTAGTTAGCAGGAGTACAGTGCAACAGAATAGAGAGATCCATGTAGGGGATTTTACTAAAAAACAGACCTCTCTCTCCTAGCATGCAGGATAAGATTCTCCCTTCAGAGCCGTGCTTCTGGGCGGGTCCCAATGACAATGTTGGAGCTAACAGAAAAGGAAATTACAGTAAGTATGAAGTTAATTTCTTCTTTCTGTAGCGCTCCACATTGTCAATGGGTAATCATTACAAATGAGTTCTAAGAAGCAGTACCCAGAGAAAAAAACGGGAGGGGGAGAATGTTATCCCATAAGCCAGATACTTCAGACTTTTTGCGAACTGCTGCCTGCAACACTCTGTGACCAAAAGCTGTGTCAGCAGAACTCTGAACATTCAATTTATAATGTTTCATGATGTGTGGACTGAGGTCTATGTAGCTGCCTTGCATAGTTCTGAAATTGTTGCCTTGCCCCTCTCTGCCCAGGCAGGCGCCAGAGCCCTGGTGGAGTGAGCCTTGATAAGAGCCGGAGGCCTCTTCTTTTTCTCCACATAGGTTTTTGCAACACAGGCTTGTAACTACCTAGCTAGGGTAGGGTTTAGAGGCCTTCTCTCTCCTTTCTTGGCTGCTCCAAAAAGCACAAATAGACTATCTGACTTATGAAATTCAGATGTATGTCTAAAGTAGATCCTAACTGCCTGCCTAAGGTCCAGTTTATGCAGTTCCTTCTCCTTTGGGTGAGAAGGATTTGGACAGAAGGATGACAAGCAAATCTCTTGGTTTATATGAAAGGCCGTGGGCACTTTAGGGATGAAGGATGGGACAGTCCTAAGTATCCCTTGTCCTTATGCATGATAAGGTAGGGCTCCTTATGGGACAAGGTTTGGAGTTTGCCCACTCTCCTGGCTGAGCACATAGCCACTAAAAAACAGACATTGTAGGACAACACATCCAGTGGTATGGATGACAATGGCTCAAAAGGCTCAACACAGAGCATTCAGAACCAAGTTAAGATCTCACAGGGGAACCGGGGATTGAAACAGCTGTCAGCTCCTGCCAACCGCACGCAGAAAACTAACAACCTCTCTCTTGGTTCCTAGACAGAAACTTAGGGACACTCAGAGAGCAGAAACCTGACCTCTCAGCATGCTCAGTGCCAGCCCTTTATCTATGCCGTCCTGAAGGAACTCCAGTATTTGAGCAATGGAGGCCTTCAAAGGTTTAATTCCTTTCTCTCTGGCCCAAGAGGAAAATTTAGTCCAGACTCAGGCACAAGCAGCCGAAGTAGGGGTTTTTCTTGCCACCAGCAAGGTTTCAACTACCCTCAAGGAAAAACCTAATCTTAAGAGTTTCCTCCTTTCAGGAGCCAGGCCGCGAGCTGCATTGTGCCTGGGTTCGGGTGGAGAATGGGGCCTTGCAGCAGGAGGTCCTTTTGTACTGGAAGGCTATCAGAAGGACGTTTCCACATGAGCGTCTTATTTTTCTTAAAACTCTCAGGAGGAGAGGCATTGGTGGAAAATCATATGCTCTCTGGAAGGACCACGTCTGAGTCAGGGCCTCCACTGCCTCTGCGCGAGGACACCAATACCAACTGAAGAAACTGTGGGTCTGAGCATTGCGGCTTGAAGCAAACAGATCTATTTGCAGTGGTCCGAACTGATTGCTTAGTAGTGCGAAACGCCTCTGGGTTCAACTGCCACTCTTCGGGGTGAACATTTTCATGACTTAGCCAGTTCACCGTTCAGTTCCCCACCAGATGTACTGCTGACAGAGAGAAATGATTCTCCTCTGCCCAGCTCAGTAGTTTTGAGGCCTCCCAAAACATTTCCCTGCTCCTTGTGCCTCCTTGATTGTTTAGGTATGCCACTGTGATGGCACTGTCTGACCGTACCTTTACTGTGGTGTTCCTCAGTCTGGACTGAAAATGAAGTAGAACTAAGTGGACCGCCCACATCTTCAGGACATTGATGTGGAGACCCTGGTCTTGAAGTGACCAAATCCCCTGAGTGGGAAACTGGTCCAGGACTGCCCTCCATTCATGTAGACTTGCATCTGTCATGAGAATCACCTCTGGCGGTAGTTCCAATGGAACTCCCTTGTTGAGATTCTTTGCATTCAGCCACCACTCACTGAGTAAAGAAGCTGAGAGGTGAGGAGGATCCTGGCTTGATAGTCCCCCGATGATGGATTACAGGCATTCAGCAGCCCCGTCTAAAGAGGCCGCATGTGGAAGCGGGTCCAGGGAACTAAATCTATTGCTACTGTCATAAGGCACAGAATCAGCAGCAGAGCATGGGCCAATGCCAAGGACGGAGTCCTGAGCCACTGTAACTCCGACAGCAGCATCTCCTCCTGGGAAAGTGATAGGAACACCCTCCCTACTTTCATGTTGAAGATTGCCCCCAAGTGTTCCAAAGACTGTGATGGCTCTAAGGAGCTCTCTTCCCAGTTCACCATCCATGTGATTCCAGGTTCTCCAGGGTCCTGGACACCAATCTCTTTGCAAGAAGCATCGTCGGTGCTCGAATGAGCAAGTCGCCCAGATAAGGGTAGACAAGATGACCCTCCTGTGGTAGTGGAGCTACCAGAACAACCAATACCTTCGAGAAAACTCAAGGGGCTGTTGCAACGCCAAACGGTAGTGACCTGTACTGAAAATGCTGGCCCAGAATCGAGAACCTGAGGTACCTCTGGTGGGACTGATGGATGGGGATGTGAAGGTAAGCATCTGTCAGTTCTATGGCTGCTAAGAAATCACCTGATCAAACAACCCGGGTTATCATCCTCAGAGACTCCATCTTGAACGCCTTTTGGTGCACAAACTTGTTCAGATGCTTCAGATCCAAAATGGGCCTGAGCCCCTGGACTTCTTGGGAACTACGAAGTAGAGGGAGTAGAACCCTTGACCCTGCTTGTTTGGTGGGACTGGAACTACGGCCCCGATTTGAATGAGATGGGTCAGAGTATCCAACACTGCCTGGTGTTTTGCCACTTGCTCTGAAACTGAGGATGACAGAAAATGTCCCCTTGAGGGAACTATTAAGAACTCTTTGGCAAAGCCTAGGTGAAGGATTTCCAGAACCCAGGTGTCTGACATTGTTTGGGCCCATCTTGCAAGAAATTCCTGTAGTCGGGCTGGCCCAGTGGTGTGGAGGGCTGAGGCATCATACCTACCTCCTGCCACGTCGCGACCCATATTTGTGTTACATGGCCGGGCCGGGGTCGGCCAGAGGAGGATCAAACGTCAAGGACAGCCTCCCCTCTCCCAGGGAGGGTGGGGACGGAATCCGCTGCCTGCCTGCCCCCTAGCAGTGGCTGTAGGCTGGCACAGTGGGTCCACACGTAGGGGGGGGGTTGCGGGGAAGATACCTGGCATGTTGCATACGGAAGTGTGCACGGCTTGGCCATTGGCATTACTACACATCACCGTGCTTCGCGCAGGGGGACGGGTGAAAAATGAAGGAAAAATGTCTGCCAGTAGGATGAATCCCAGCCCCTCGCAGGCTCTGCACCTGGCTAGCTGGCAACTTGCTAGGTAAAGAAGTAAGTCCAGTAGACGTGGGATGACGGGGCCGGATGGAAGGTGGTCGGGGCAGGCGTATAAAAGAAATTAACGTTAAAAAAAAAAAAAGAAATTCCTGTAGTCTTCTACCAAGGGGAAAGGGGCAGGGATGGGCCTGCATATCATCAATGTGAGGAACCAGCCCTTTGTGCTCGTCCTCCACGGCGCCTGGGAATACAGCCTCTGCTGCTGTATCCTCTATTGTCCAAACAGGTACCTCTGTTCCTTTGTGTACTGAAGTTCTGAAAGGGACAATACCCTCCCTGGTACTGTCTGTGCAGCCCATCGCCCTGGCCTTGCTGAGGAGCTGTGGCCTTGCGTTGCTGGTTTGACACTGGGAGGTGGCCCTTCTTATCATGCACCTCCTTTAAGATAGAATCCAGACCAGAACCAAACAAAAAACTTTCTTCAAAAGGAAGATTAAACAGCTTTGTCTTTGAAGACTGATCACCAAACCAATGTCTGAACCACATGGACCTCTTGGCCAATGCAGAGTGGTAGGCCAAGCAGGCTGACAAGCGTAAGTTGTCCACTGTGGAATCTCCAAGAAAGGAGGATGCCATGGCCACCAACTGCAAAATGCTTGCACCCTCGGAATCAAGAGGGATGTAATTGGTCAGCGTAGTGACCCAGAGGTTCAAGGCCCTGGCAACAATAAAACAAGCATAGGATGTACAAATGTTTGTGCCAGAAGCGGCAAAAGCCATCCTGCATGAGGTATCCGTCTGCTTGACATGCAAATCTGATAGTGCCAGAGCCCCCATCCATTGGAAGGGTGGTGTTTTTTATAGAATTATAAACAGCCTTGTCTGCCGAATTTATTTATAAAAGTTGATAACCGGGAAAGGCACACTGAGCCGAGGCTCGATTCAGGGTGTGACCCGGGGCAGGACAAGGGTACAGAATACAAAAAGTTTACAAGAGTAATTCAGAGTTGCACACAACATTAAAAATAGCTACAATAGTGCAAGAATAATTAGCAACAGATAAAAATTAAACCGGTAGAGATCACTGTTGCAAGACAAATCTGAGACACGCTGTGTACAGTTATTCATAAGATGTATAGGCAATAATATAGCACAGGCTACAGTACAAGTAGTGCTTTTGTGAATGGAGGTTTGCACACTAAAGTATTATGACACGAAAGTAAGAGCTGAGGCGCAAGGGCAGGGGAACAAAGGGGAGAGGGGAGGGAGGGAAAAAGGGGGTTGCCAGGAGACTAGTGGTTAAGAGGGGGGGGAAGTGGCAGAGGTGGGGGGCAGGGAGATGCCTGAAGCAGTTTTTGATGGCAGCCACATTTGGCAAACTGCGAACAGCGAGGGGCAGTGAATTCCACAGGGCGGGGATCCGGTAGGTAAAGGCTTGTTTCCCCATGAAAGAATGTGGAGTGGCTAATGAGAAAGAACGTGGGTCACAGGAACATAGGGCATAGCCAGAGTTGGGGGCAGGGACTAGTAGGGAGGAAAGGTAAGAAGGGAGAGTATTGAACCAGAATTTGGTGATGAAGGATACACTATGTGCTAGCCGGCGATTTGCAAGGAAGGGGAAGGAAACTATGTGGTATAGGAGGCAGTGATGCGTGCAGTAAGGGAGGTTGGTGGCGAAGCGGCAGAAGGCATGGAACAGGGGGTCGAGTTTGACTAGGGAGGATTGAGCGACCGAACTGTAAACTATGTCAGCATAGTCGAAGCAAGGGAGGATTAGCTTGGTTAAAATGTCTTTCATGACGGGGAGGGAGAGATAGTGTTTATACCTGTGCAGCATGCCAAGTTTGGGACAGAGTTTGTTATGAATTGAGTCAATGTGTAGGGGGAAGTCCAGTTTGAGGTCAAGCCATACTCCCAGGTACTTACTGCTGTCCACTGCTGAGATTTTGGACCCATCTAGGGCATAGAAGGGGGAGTGACAGTTTGGCTAGCTTCTGGGCACAGCCGAATGCCATCGTGACTGTTTTTTTAGTATTGCATTTGAGAGATTTAGCGTCTAGCCAATGCAACATGTTCTCAAAGTCGGACTGGAGGTTGGGTTCGATTTGGGCTATGGAGGGGCCAGAAGCAAAAATAACAAGAGTCATTGACATACAGTACATTTAAACATGGGAAGAAGGGCAGACAGACGGCAGACTATTTATGAAGATGGAGAAAAGGGTGGGACCAAGGACTGACCCCTGTGGAGCCCCAGCTAGGATGTTTTTTTTTTTTATTTTCACCCAGCTGCACAAACTAAAATCTATCCGAGAGGTAGGCCTTAAACCAATCGACAGCAGGGGGAAGGAGTCCAATTGATACAAGGTTATCTATTAGGCGCTTATGGGTGATGGAATCGAACATTTTGGCTAAGTCTACGAAGATGGCCAATGTCAGGTGACCTTTGTCCATAGCAGTGTGAATATGGCTGGTGAGACAGAGAAGGCATGAAGAAGTGGAATGGTGTCGTCAAAAGCCAGATTGGTATGGGGTCAAGATGTCATTCAAGGACAGGAAGGAGTTCAGTCTTTTGGAGATGAGGGATTCCAGAATCTTGGAGAGGGAGGGAAGAAGTGAGATAGGCCTGTAGTTGCCAGGATTAGAGGGATCACCCCCTTTGTGAAGGGGAAGGACCTTAGCCAGTTACTAAGTTTTGGGTAGGGAGCCCGACGCGAGAGAGAGATTGAAGAGATGGGTGATGGGAGGGACAATGGCTGGAGCGGAGATTTTCAAACGTTTGGGGTTAAGTCCATCAGGGCTCTGTTTAGAGGAGTTTAGAGAGTTGAGGGCCCGGAGTACCTATAGTGGGGTACGGTGGGGGGGCCGGAGTGTGCACGGTGTGGGGAGGACCACCAGGGAGTATGGCTGGGTGCGGGGGGAATGGAACGATGAGTATAGGGAGGGGTGAGGGGGGCCCTGAGGGTAAGGCACAAGTGGTGAAGTAGTGGTTGATGGAGTAGGTGGCATCACCGGCCCTGTTGGGGGACTGAAAGCCAGGGGGGATTGAGAGGGGGAGCCTAACAGGGAGTGTAGGGTCTTCCAGAAAGCTGCTGGAATGGAACGGCATTCATTGAGCCAAGGGGGGGGGTTGTCCCACTTGAGAGACCTTTCCCCTAGAAAAGGATCATTTCTAGTCTTTGATTTTGGGAGATTTCTTCTCCCATCCACACCTGCCTGTTGCTGTTCAATAATTTGGTCACAGTGGATGAAACCTGGGAAACGTTTTGGAGCAGAGAAGGACACTGACAGAATTGGATTAACCTCCAGAGACTCCACGGACTGTTCCTCCTTGAGCTGTAAAGATTTATATGCCTCAGCTATCAAAAAGGACAAGGACTTACTATCAAAGAGAGGTGGAATCAGTATCCTGGACTTGGGCTCCGTCCACTCTCATTCCTCTACCTTCTCCTCAGAAGGGATGTCCTCATCTGAAAGTAATTCCCTAAGTTCAGGAGTTTTCCCCAAGATCCTCGTAATCATCATCATCATCCTGGCCTTCCAAAAGGGCAGGGTCGGGATCTGCCTGCATATCTGACTCCGCAGCCTGCTCATGTTGTGTTGCACCTGGATGTGCCTGTGTGGGACCCCCCCCCGACCTGAGGAGCCTGGTTCGGGCTCGGGTGTACCTGTTGGACATCGGGGCTCAAAAGCTCACCGAGGAGCAACCATAGATTCTTACATAATTCTGCTTTGCCACTGCCAAACGAAGGACTAGGTGCCCCTTCCCCCAGCTTGGAGGACCAGCTGGGGGACCGTGAGAGAAATATTATGCTGAGCCACACAATGAGAGCAATATGTACCCACAGGAAAGGGCCTCATTACCCTTCTGCAGGTCTTACATCATTTCATAATGGATGGTCTCCTGAAAGCCATGGTGCCAAAAACAGTAAAACCTTAGATTAATACTGCCCTTAATATAGCTATCCATAACTCAGGCAATGACAGGTAAAAGCCAATGGCTTTTAAACAACTATGTTGAGAAAAATTCCAACCAACTTAACTACACAATATGTCCGGCAACTTGAAAAAAAACTGAATGTGCGCTCTCCCCAAAGGCATGGGGAGTGAGTGCGTGTGTGTGCGTTGTGTTCTTCCACATTTTCTGGCGGGAAACTGGACTAACGAAGAGGCGCGCGCTCAGCCTTAATGGCAGCAGCGCAACTGTAACAGGAATGGAAGTCAAGGCAGCAATTCGACCATCCTCCTCACAACCCTTCAAATAGTAATTTTTTTGTTGGCAAAAAGCAGTAAAAACACCGACTCAACAGTAAACGTACAAAACAACCTCAAGCTGGGGTATGGTGGGGATAAGGAAACCAATGCTGGAGACGAGTGATGTCTCAGAGCCCCTACTCTCCCAAAAAATAAATATGTACCTACCTGAGGCACCTTTGTTTTCTTGTTCAAATATAACAGAAGACCATACAAAAACACCCTAGCAAGGAAGAAAGTGTCTCCCAGTCCACATAGGGAGTGAGAAGAAAATAGGCAGGTTAGTCAATTTAAAAGCAGCAGCTTAACAGGCATGATTTAAGAAATGTAGGGGTGCTCCCTGTAAACAGGCATCCCCAACCTGCAGAGCAGAATTGCAGCCCAAACAGAAGTTATGAAAATTTTCCAGAGAAGAGAAGTAGCTCTCACCCCTTCCAACGGCATAGCGAAACTGGGGAGCTGCCATTAGGGTATGGAATTCTCAGGTGCCTAACATTCGAAAGCTTAGGCTGTGCCATTCCCCTGGCATGGGTGCACTATACCCATTTGTAATGATTACCCACTGACACTGTGGTGCACTACAGAAAATAAAACTAACAGACGATGCAGACAGAGACGGACTAACATCCGCTGTCTCTGCAGACTGACCTCCTGAGCTGAAAAGGACTATATGCCTCAGCTATTCAAAAAAGATAAGGACTTATTATGAATCAAGGAAGGAAAACATAGAAACATAGACTTTGACAGCAGATAAGGACCGCTTGGCCCACCTAGTCTGCCCATTTCCCTACCTACAGGATAAGCTGCAGATCCTAGTTAACCAACAGCCTATTTCTTCCTACCCCCCACAAAAATTGCCTTATGTCTGTCCCATGCATTCTTGAATTCTCCCACAGTTTTAGACCCCACAACCTCCTCAGGAAGGCCGTTCCATGCGTCCACCTCTGTGAAAAAATACTTCCTCACATTGCTCCTGAGCTGTCCCCATACTATCTTCAAATTGTGTCCCCTTGTTCTTGCACATCTCTTTTTCTGAAAAATGCTACCCTCTTGGACTTTGTTGATTCCAGTGAGGTACTTAAAAGTTTCTATCATGTTCCCCCTCTCCCTCCTTTCCTCAAGGGTATACATATTAAGCTCCTTTAATCTCTCCTCGTATGGCTTCTATTGCAGACCCTGCACCATTTTAGTTGCCCTCCTCTGGACTGCCTCCATCCTGTCTATGTCCTTCCGGAGATGGGGTCTCCAGAACTGGACACAGTACTCCACTTAGTGTCTCACCAACTGCCTATACAGAGGGATAACAACTTCCTGTTTTCTGCTGGTGATGCCTCTCCCTATACATCCCAGTATCCCCCCAGCCCTCCCTACTGCCTTCTTACATTGCTTGCCAACCATAAGGTCATCTGATATGATTAGCCCCAGGTTCCTTTCCAGTTTTGTTGTTACTACTACCTCCCCCCATTGTGTACTCTTCCCCTGGGTTTTTGTTTCCCAGGTGCATTATTTTGCACTTCTTTGCACTGAATCCAAGCTGCCAAAATTCTGACCATTCCTCCAACCTCGCCAAGTCCCTTCTCATCCTTTCCACACCTCCCTTTGTATCAATCCTGTTACAGATCTTTGTGTCATTTGCAAAGAGGCATACTTTCCTTACAGTCCCTCTGCAATGTCACTTATAAAGACATTAAAAAGGACTGGACCCATTACTGAACCCTGTGGTACCCCACTAGTAACCCCCTTTTCTTCAGAGTAGACTCTGTTTACTATTACCTTCTGTGTCCTGTTGACCAGTCAATGTTTTACCCAAGCTACCACCCTGGGACCCACTCCCAGCCTGGTTAATTTGTTTATTAATCTTTTGTGTGGGACTGTGTCCAATGCCTTGCTAAAGCCCAGGCAGGCCATGTCCACAGCCTCTCCCTGGTCTACTACTTTGGTCACCCAGTCAACGGAATCGATTAGATTTGTCTGACATGACCATCCCGCTGTGAATCCATGCTGCCTTGGGTCCTGTGCTCCACTGGCCTCTAGGTACTCAACAGTTCTTTCCTTCAGAAGTGATTCCATCACTTTCCATACCACAGAGGTCAAACTGACAGGTCTGTAGTTTCCTGTCTCTGTCTTGCTCCCACTTTTATGAAGGGGGATCATATCCACCCTCCTCCAGTCCTCAGGTACCACACCATCCTCCCATGATTTGTTAAAAACAGTAGTCAGTGGTGTCACTGGTTCTCCCCTTAATTCTTCTAGAATTCTGGGGTGAATCCCATCAGGCACCATTGCTTTGTCCACCATCAGTTTTAGGAGTTTTTTCAGAACCCTTTCTTCTGTGAAAGGACTGGGATCGACCCCCCTATCCAGAGTGCTTCTGTTAATTGGATTAGGTACCTCACCCTCATCCTCTTTTGTGAATACTGAGCAGAAGTATTAGTTTGGTATCCCTGCTTTTTCACTGTCCCTCTCTGCCCACCCACCGTCCATTCTATTTAGCCTCACTAGCCCTCCCTTTGTCTTTCTACACTCCCTAATGTACCTATAAAAAGTTTTATCCCCCTTCTTAACCAAGTTGGCTATCTTTTCCTCAGTTTGGTCTGTTGCTATTCTGACTGCCTTCCCTGCTTTCTTCTGCCTTAACTGGTATAGTTCTCTGTCCTGCTCCTTCTGTGTTTCCTTATACTTTCTAAATGCTATCTTTTTCTTCCTAACCTTCCACGCCACCTCTTTTGAGAACCATAGTGGCTTTTTCTTTCATTTTGATTTGTTCATTTGCTTCACACAAAGGCTTGATGCCTCTGTGATGGCAGTTTTGATGTTTCCCCATTGTTGCTCCACCCTCCTTCTTGTCTATTTGCTAGTGCTTTTCTAAGGCACTTTCCCATCTTGCCAAAGTCAGCCCTCCTGAAGTCCAGTACCCTCACTTTTGTATGGATTGACTCTGCAGCTGAGTTTATCATGAACCACACTGTTTGGTGGTCACTTGTTCCCAGATGGCTACCCACTTTCTAGATCTGAGATCCTCTCACTGTCCCCATTTGAGAGTACGAGGTCTAAGATTGCTCCCCTCCCGAGTGGGTTACAACACTAGCTGTCTGAGGCATTCCCACTGTAGGGCATCGAGAATAATATCTAGTAGAGTGATAATAACATTGTAGTTTGTTCTAACCTGTTTTCTTTGCAGCAAGGACTGTTCTGTTTATCTCCACCAACTTGGCCCGGGACTGTCAAAATGGTCCAATCAGTACTGTTGGGACTCTAAAATGGAGCCTGCCTACAGGGGCTTGGTGGGGTCAAAGCTTGTAGGAATTGTAGTTTTTATATTTTGGCACCTAAATGAACCTGATGGGGGAGCCCTTGTTGTGACTGACAGACAGATCAGCCAACTGAACCTTTTGGATCTTGGGGGAAATTCCCAAACTGCTTGCAGTTTTCAGTTAGTTCTGAGTTGGGAAGTGAAATGAATAACAGTTCAAGTGATTTGAGCAGCAGTTCTGTGTAGTTTTGTGTGGAAGAACTGTGAAAGGGCTGAGTTTTGGCCTGCCTGTCTGCCTGCTGTCCCTGAGAGGGAAAACAGAGTTTATTCAGACTGAATCTGAGTTGTGAGGACTATTTAAGCCACTGGACTGTGACCAGGCTTTAATCTGAAGAAGACCAAAGATTTGCTGTATGCGATCGGCCTGTCAGGATTTCTAGCTACCTCTGAACTCCCGGTTTGTGCAGAGACTCTGTAATTGTGACTGGATAGCAATCTGCCTGGTATAGTGGAATTTCTTACATATAAATGTGCTGTGTGCTGTTAGTGGGTTGTGATTTGGTTCCCCACTGTGTGTTGAACTATGTTCTGCTCGCTGGAGGCTGCATCCAGCTCCAACGTACTGAATCCGAATTCACTGCCATTTCGCCTGGGCCATGCCACACTGGCCCAGCCGGACTACCCACTGCACGGAGAAAGCCATCGACAAGAGACCTGCCTGGGGATCAGCCACATGCTCAACGCTTGAACAGGAATGATGTCTCGGTGATTCGTGTGGGCCCTGCTTTCCCTGGCACTCCAGCTCAACAACCTGCAGTCTCAATTTCATCCTGCCTGTGTCCTGTATTGGGTTTTGTGAGTAAACATCGGGGAAGTTCACTGCAACAACAGCATGAACTGAGCCCTCTGGCTCCGGATTACAAGTAGTGCGGTTGTGCATGTTGCTTTCTTCCATCACAGGGCCCCCAACCAGCTGCAACATTCCTGGCTAGCCCACCATTTTCCTACCTGGGTACCCAGAGGTGTGACTGTGTGGGGACTTAAAGCACATGCATAACTGTTTGATTAATATAGCCTTTAAGCCAATCAACCTGATTATGCCCCTTCCTTGTTCCAGTCCCCTGAATAAATCAGATCTGACTTTTTTGCTGCATTTAACCTGACTGTGGTTCCAGTTTGTGCCAAGAGTACTGTACTGTTGCTATTTACTGTGCATAACCTTGTTTTACAGGGGGTCACCCAGGGTCGAGACAGAGGAACCAGCCCTGGTGATAAGTGCAAACAGTGTGGGTACTGGTATGGTGTATAAGGGGTACTGTAAAAGTGATTATCGTATATTGCTCAGGCCACTAGAAGGGAAAGAGGGGGGTTACAGTGTCCAGGAGGGCTGTGCCCAGGTTAGTTTGACCACTACCAACCTTGACCTCTGGGTGGAGGCACCTGTTTCAGAACTCAGGCCCCTTAACCTGCTACTAGCCACGCAGGCAGGGGTAGTAGCCCTTGGGATAGCGCCACCTAGGGGTTACATCTGCTTTTGGTATTAGTACTTTTGAATGGCCCCTCATCAGAAGCCTTTGATTTATCCTCAGCCATAATAATCAAAGGTTTGTCTGCTATGTTTGCCAATTTAAGCAAAGCAAACCAGTTCTGCACCTACGAACTGAGTGCAGGTTTCTGTGAAAATGCCACCAGCCAGTCCTGTCCCAGTTAATAAACTCTATTACTAGTGCCTTTATTTTTTTTGGTGGTTGTAAAACTGGGCTCTATACCAGTGCCAATCTTAACAGAAACCCAGTAATACTCAACTGCACACAGGTGGCTGCTGGACCATTACGGACAGTCCTGACACAGATGATACCAAGGTCCAGTAATATAACAAAAAAAGGTTTCCTCGTGATTGCCAATCTAGAGAGAAAACCCCCAGGCACTGTTTAAATTTGAAATCTACTGCAGGTGCCTCGTGGTAAGCCCCGCAAGGTCTGAGGTAAAAAAACAAGGCAACTGTCCCTAATTTGACGGTTCCCACAAGAATTTGCCCCACGAATGAAGGAAACCATCGAAAATAAGCACCCACGATAAAATTAGGGTTTAAAGAGTATGGGAAATCATTTCTAACTGGCAGCTGTTTATAAAGTACTTATTCTCAGAAATTATAATGCATTCCCCTGAATTACCCACATTTAACTGTACATGAATAAAAAGTGCTAAGAAAAAAAATGTACTTTACATTGTTTTGGGCAGCATTCTTTTACAGTTCTCTTCATGGAACCAGTAATTTGGAGTTTTTTACTATGTCACGGTTTGTGTACAGAATGCTAAACATGAGTTAGTGTCCTATTGGAACCGTGCTCAGAGTTCTGTGCACAAACCGTGACATAGTTAAATCTCCAGATCACAGGCTCCATGAAGAGAACTGTAACAGAATGCTGCCCATAAAAACAAAACAATATTTCATACCACTTGTTATTCAGGTACAGTTAAATATGGATAATTTAGGGGAGGGCATATCATTTCTGAGAATAAGAACTTTACAAACATCTGCCAGTTAGAAATGATTTCCTGTCCTCTTTAAACTAAATAGTCATGGCACAAATAAAGTCAAAATAGCGCCGATACGCTAAAAAAAAAAAAAATTGGCACAGCACTAATAAAAAAAGAAAACTTTCATTCAGCACACTAAAGGAAATAATTTATGAGGAAAACTTTACCCAGATAAGCACTAGGAGGCTGTCAACAAGGAAAGCTGGGAGACACCTCAGAGGCAATATTGCTCAGTCCAGTGGAGAAAAAATTCTGAAGCATTCAACAGCTCTCACCCCCTCCTATCTTTTGATTGGCTTGGCCCTACTCTCATTTAAAGCAGCAGTGCAATGAAAATGTTTATTATAAAAAGCTAATTTTCTGCTATGATTATAAAAAATATTTGGCAGAACTGTTGATTTTGATTTTCTGGATGCTTCCTAAGTTGTGTACTGTACATCTGTGTTTTTTATATAGATTCTTACCCTCCTCAAGTCCTCAACATTATTTCTATGGAAAAATGAGGTGGCCATCTTTTTTTCTTGAGAAATAATTATTTTAAAACTGTCATAAAATTCTTAAATAATAACAGAAACTGAAAATGTTACCACTGAAATAAACTGCAAGACATCTGGCATCAATTAGAAAGAAAAAAGGTGGGCTCAAATTTTAGCCCATGTTCTTTGCACTGCTGCTTTAAATATCTCTTAAAGGCACACCTCAGGGGCAGTTGCACATAGCCAGCTAAGTGCAAAAAAGTTACTGATGCTAAAGGACTCCTAGGGTAAGAAGTATACAGTAGTTATAACAGCAGTTCCTTCCTCTTGCTGTTCTCTGCCTGTTATCTGCCAGAAGCTATCTAGGGCAGTTTGTAAATATAAAACACCTGGCCGCCTCCTAGCTAAGCCACTCCCCCTAATTTACAGCTCTTTCTATACCTAGTTAATTGCACAGATAACAATTCTCTTCGGCCAACTCAGACAAACAGCTAGATAACTGCAAAGGTAACAATTCACTTCGGCCAACTCAAACACACTACCTAGATCGAAATTCTGGTAAAACCACCTTTAAAAACTATGGTAAGGCTAATTTTAATCTTATCAACAAAGAACTAACAGCATGGAAATGGGACATTGATACTACATCCCCAGATGAACTTTGGCAATCTTTAACTAAAAAAATATTAACTTTAGAACAAAAATATGTCCTGGATAAAACAGGGTACAATAATAGAGGTAAATTACCACTATGGGTAACCCCCAGTATTTTACATTTAATTAAAAAAAACAAGAGCCTATAGAGCATCATGCAGATGCAACAATGAATACAATAAAAACAAATATAGGGCAATATTAAAGAAATGTAAAGTAGCTAGCTATTAAAAATGAGAAGAAAAAACTGGAATTTAAGTTAGCCCACATAAAAGATGGTGGTAAAAGTTTCTATTCTTATATAAACAATAAAAAAACAATCTACTATAACTATCGGTCTACTACTTATAAATGATGACACAATTCAGACCCCATTAGAAATGGCATAGGAATTTAATAAATACTTTTGTTCAATTTTTAACTCTTCCCAAAAAACAAAAACAATTATTAATACTACAAATAATACTTTTGACTATATAATGCCAGAAATAACCAAACAAGAAATAAAAAATAAATTGGAAACAATCAAAACAAATAAATCTCCAGGTCCTGATAATTTTCATCCATGAATGTTAAAAGGTATCGCACAATGGTTAATTGACCCATTATATAAATTGTTCAATTTGTCATTAACAACTGGACTGCTACCTTGTGACTGGAAAACAGCACTAGTAACACCCATCTATAAAAAGGGAGACAAAAGTGAAATATCAAACTATAGGCCAGTTAGCCTGACTAGTATATTGGGCAAAATATTTGAGAGTATTCTAAAAACTAGATTGAAAGAAGACCTAGTAAGAAAACAACTTGTTGATTTAGATCAACATGGCTTTAAAAAAAAAAAGAGATCTTGTCTCATCAGTAATTTAGTATTTTATGAAAAAATTAGTAGTCTTCTCTACGATAAATTATCTGTGGACATAGTATATCTAGATTTATGTAAGGCCTTTGACAAAGTCCCTCATTTAACACTGATTAATAAAAGGAAATCTTGCGAGATTCATCTTCTTTTAATAAATTGGGTAAATGAGTGGTTAACAAATCGCACACAAGTGGTACGTATAAGAGGGTATACCTCTTCCATGGGTGTAGTAACTAGTGGGGTTCCGCAGGGATCCGTTCTCAGACCCGTTCTTTTTAACATATTTGTGTCGGATATGACTGCAAACCTTAAGAATAAGGCTATAAAATTCGCAGATGATACCAAAATTGCAGTTAAAGTGGGATCATCAGATGAAATATCAGATGCTATAAAAGACCTTCAACTTCTAGAAACTTGGGCCAAACAAAACAATATGGATTTTAACATCAATAAAACTGTCATCATTCATCTAGGTGATAATAATCCAAATGTACAGTTTATGTTAAATGGTTCTATACTGGCATCAGTAAAAGAAAAAAAAAAGACCTTGGTACTACTATTAATGTAGAGCTCACATTTATATCACACTGTAATTATATTAAAAAAAAGCAAACACAATAATAGGGTGCATAAAGAGATCCTTTGTTACTAGAAACAGGGCATGCATACTCCCACTTCATAGAGCCTATGTGCGTCCACATTTGGACTATTGTTCACCACTATGGAGCCCAAATCTCAGACGTGATATTAATGCATTGGAAGGGGTTCAATGAAGGGTTACTAAGATGATTGATGGCTTGCAAAACAGAGATTATCAAGCCAGAATGAAAGAACTGGATTTGTACTCATTGGAGATGAGAACTAGGGGGGAGATCTTCTTTTGATGTTTAACATTGTTAAAGATAATGATTTAATGACACAATTAGGAATGTCCTTTAACATGAGAGAATGTAATCTCAGGAGCCATAGGTTCCAATTAGCATTAACTTATCCTAAAGTAAATACTAGACATTATTTCTTTACTCAAAGAATTATAACCACATGGAACAAATTACCAAGACTATTGTTGGAAACAGACAACGTGGAAACTTTCAAAGACACCCTTGATAAATTCTTATTAAATAAAGTATAAGGTTATCCAGACATTGAAGATGTACTTATATGGGTTAAAAACCTTCTGTACATCTAACACTCTTAGTAGTATGAAACTTAGTAGTATGAAACACTCTCTTTTTTTTTTACCCTAAATTGAAGGTCCCAGTAGTAGAGTTCTAGTTCTTTAGTTCCAGCAGAGAAGTACAGTTATAACAGCAGTTCCTTCCTCTTGCTGTTCTCTGCCTGATTGTGTTTTTTTTTTAAACTTAATTTTAATTTAAGGTTAAGAACTTCCCCATGATCCCCGTAATCGTCATCTGACCTTCAGAAAGGCATGGTCTTGGTCTGCCTGCACATCTGTTATCGCAGCTAAACTCACTGCATGGCACCTGGACATGCCTGGATGCCCCCCCACCCTGAGGGGCCCTATTGGGGTTGAGTGTATCTGCTGGGATGTCCTGCAGGACATCAGGGCTCAAGCTCACCGAGGAGCCACAAAGGTAATATCTTGCAATTCTGCTGCCACTGCCTTGAAGAACCAGGTACTCCCCCTCCACAGACTGGAGAAATGGCTGAGGGGGGTTGTTGAGCAACACAATATGGGCAAAAGAACCCATGGGGAAGGGCCTCATCACCCTTGTTACAGGACTTACATTATTTTCTATATAATGGTAACCAATAAGTCATGGTGCAAAGAATTTACTGTGTCAAGTAACAATTGTGAGGTAAAATAATACTTAGCCCCAATAACTTTTCTGGGCTAAAGAATTATTTTCCTCAGCATTGTCTTAAAACACCTTGCTCAGTGCCACACATCACGCAAGTGGAGGACATGGGAATCAAACCCAGATCCGCTGAATGTATAAACCATAATTATGCAATAATTATAATCCCTATTACTTGTTGGACTATGAGAGAGAGAGTGAGTCATGGGAGGCAAACCCAGGAGTGCTGGATTTATGCAAGCCATAATAATATATAGAATAATACATGGGGTGGTGTGTTTAACAAGATTTTACACACACACCCGTGGTGTTGGATGCTATATAAACCCCCGAAGCACTAGGGGTTTATTTAAGCATCCCACACCGAGGGTGTGTGTAAAATTCAAGTTTTACACACCGCCCTGTGTTTTATTTTATATAATTGCTGGGAAGCGTTTTTTGCCACAGCAACAATATAAAATAAAAATACACTGCTGTTCAGCCGGTGTAGGATTGAGCTGTCGATCCGTGCCCCAGTCCGTGTATGTTTACATTTGTTTGTGACCACTTGCCACAAGTAAAAAAAAAAAAAAAAGTTCAGTGCAAAAAAAAAAAAAAAAATTCTAAGTCTGAAGATTTTTTTTGACTCACTAGCTGTGGAGTCCAAGTCAGAAAGTGCGACTGCAGTCATCAGGTTTACATGAGGATGGCAGACTGTGGGTGGTGCATGTGAAAAAATTACTCACTGCAGTAATCTTCTTCCTTCCAAGGGGTCTTTTAGCATCAGTAACTTTTTCAGCACTTAGCTGGCTAGGTGCAACTGCCCCGGAAGTGTGCCTTTAAGAGCTATCTAAATGAGCGTAAGACCAAGCCAATCAAAAGAGAGGAAGGGGTGTGAACTGAGTGAGAGCTGTTGAATGCTTCAGAATTTTTTCAAGGAAAAACCGAGGCCAAATGCCCCGAAAAAGAATCAACAGGATTCAAAAAACATGCAAATATACACAAAAGTGGAAACAGAAACAACAGCAACATGAGCTCAAAACCCATCAATAAAAAACTCCAAATTTGGTAAAAAGGTGACATAAAGAGCCCTTCTCCAACACGTGAACCGGGGAGGAAGGGTGGGAGCTTACTGATGCTAAAGGACCCCTTGGAAGAAAAAAGATTACTGCGGTGAGTAATTTTTTCTTCTTACCCCAGGAGCCCTTTAGCATCTGTAACTTTTTTTGCAGACTACCGAGCATTACCAAGTTGGAGGTGGGCAGAGAACTTACTTAGGAAAGAGGCTCTGCAGAACTGCCCTGCCAAATTTGGCATCAGATCTGGTCTGCACATCCAAACTGTAGTGTTTCACAAAGGTGTGCACAGATTTCCAGGTAGCTGCTTTGCAGACATCCAGTAGGAGAACGTCCCTTGCTGCTGTACGCGAAGCTGCAGTGCCCTCTGGTGGAATGGGCCCTAAGCCCCACTGGAGGTTGTTGACCAGCTTTCTTATAGCAGAATCTAATACAAGAGACTAACCAACAAGAAACAGTTCTCTTGGTAGCTGGTCTTCCTCTGCCTACATCACCGTAGGTGAGGAATAAGTGAGTGGAAGAACCTCTGGACTGTCTGGTACGCTCTAGGTAGTGAAAGATGTCTCTTTTGACATCTAAGCTGTGGAGCTTTTGCTCGCCTGGAGTGAATGGCTCAGTAAAGAAGACAGGCAGAGTAATGGACTGGTTCAAGTGAAACTCTGAAACCACGTTTGGCAGAAATGTCCTATTTGTTCCGAGCTCAACTTTATCGTTCTGAGGGATGATGACAATCAGCTCAGAGCACAGGGCTTGTAGCTCTGAAATCCTCCTGGCAGATGTAATGGCTACCAGGAAGACAGTCTTCCAAGTTACAAACTTGATGCAGGCCGTGGACATAGGCTCGAAGGGTGGATTCATAAGCCCATCTATGCAAAGGTTCAGGGTTCAAGGAGGAACGGGCTCCCTGGTTGGAGACTAGAGGTGCAAGAGGCCTTTGAAAAACTGTTTAAAAATGTTGTGGGGAAAAAATGATTTCTTCTTTCCCACCGAAAGGTAGGCCGAAATTGCCACCAGGTGTAGCTTGAGTGAAGATGGTTTCAAGCCTGACGCCTGTAGGTGTACCAGGTAGTCTAGCAGCTGAATGTCTGAAGCTGATAGGGGTTCACCTTTTCGCTCTCGCACCAGAGGGAAAACTTTTTCCATTTGGCTGCATAAGTCTTCTTAGTGTTTGTTTTTTTTAGCCATCTTCAGTATCTTAAGGACCTGTTCAGAGTACTGCAAGGATGGAAACTCCTAACTCCTCAAGAACCAGGCCTTGAGGTGAAGAGAGTGTATGTCTGGGTACTGCACTCCCGTCTGAGGAAGGGTCAGCAGGGAGTGAGTTGGAGGCAGGCGCATGGGCCTGTTGCAGGAGATTGAGAGAAGGAGAGGGTACCAGGTTTGCCTGGGCCAATCTGCAGCCACTAGGATCATCGATGCAGGCTGCTGTCTGAGTTTCAGCAAAACCCTGAATATCATGGGAAAGGGAGGAAATGTGTATAGGAATCTCCCTGGACCAGTCCAGGATCAGGGCATCCAGAGGAAGTGTTCCCGGAACTGGGGGCCAACAACAGTACTGAGGAAGCTGAAAATTGAGAGGAGAGGCAAACAGGTCCATGTCTGGTGTGCCCCACCGCCTGAACATTGTGGCTAGCACTTGCTTGTTCAGTGTCCATTTGCTCTGGCCTTGACTGATGTGGCTTAGAGCATCTGCCAGAGTACTGAGTTTGCCTGGGAGGTGAACAGCCGAGAGGCTGACTCCCAGGGAGAATGCCAGTGACCAGAGCTTCAGAGCTTCCAGAGTATTCCTGATCTGGTACCACCCTGCTTGTTTATGTAGAACATTGCAGTGGTGTTGTCCGTTCGAATTTGAACTGCCTGCTCTTCTATGCTGGGAGAGCAAGCTTTGAGAGCTAGTAAGACTGCTCTGAGTTCCAAAAGATTTATGTGCAACTGTGACTCTTTGGTAGTCCAGTTGTCGCTCACTGAGGCACTGTTCAAATGAGCTCCCCAACCCAAAGGGAGGCATCTTTGGTGATCACCTTTGTGGGAAGATTAGCTTGAAAGGGAACCCCTGCCTGCAAATTTGCAAGGTTTTTCCACCACAGCAAGTTTTGGAGGAACTGCTCCCGACACAGGTATCAACTTTGAAAATGTGTTACTTCTCTGAGACCAGCGAGCTCTGAGGTAGGCTTGCAGGAGTCTCATCCTGTACCTGACCCCTGGGACTACTGCAGCCAGAGAGGCCATATGTTCCAGAAGTTTGAGGAAATGTATGGCTGGTATTGGCTGTCCCCAGGTGAAAGAATCTGCTACTGAAAGGAAACTCTGAATTATTTCCTGCAGGAGGAAAGCATATCCCTTCTCAGTGTCCTGCTGGGCCACTATGAAGGTGAGCAACTGGCTGGGTCCCAGGTGAGATTTATTTAGATTTACCAGGAAACCCAGAGACTCCAGAGAACGTTCTGTGAGGGGAAAGAGATTCCTTGACCTGGCAAGGAGACTTTGCTACTATGAGCCAGTTGTCCAGATAGGGGTAAAGAGAGACACCCAGTCACCTTAGATGTGCTGCTACCACTGCGAGACACTTGGTAATTGGGGCCAAGGACAGACCGAAGGGCATTGTGGTGAACTGATAGTGACCCAAAGGAAGTCTGAACCTGAGAAACTTCCCGTGAGATCTCCTCATGGGTATGTGGAAGTAGGTGTCCTTTAAGTCTAGGGAGACTAGCCAGTTTCCCTGCTGTAAGGACTGTATGACCAGTGACAGAGTGACCATTTTGAATTTGGGTTATTTCAGATGTTTGTTTAAATATCTGAGATCTAAGATAGGTCGCCACTCCCCAGTTTTCTTTTGCGTCAGAAAATACCTAGAGTAGAGGCCTTTGTCCTTCTCATGTGTGGGGACCCTCTCCACTGCTCATAAAGCCAGAAGGTTTTGTACCTCCATTTCCAACAGCGGTATCTGTGTTGGGGACAGATATCTTGACACCTGGATATGCTTGAGGTCTGACAGCTGCTTAAACTGTAATGACAGACCCTTCTCCACTATCTCCAGCACCCACTTGTCCGACGTGCTGAGGGACTAGTGCTGAATGGACTAGTGCCTCTGAAAGACCCTCTGTACTGGCTAAAGTCAGACTGGGGATAGGGATTGTAAGGCCTGGGAACAAAACTTCGGCCCCTACCACCCCTGAGATGTGATCTCTGAGGGGTGGCGGGCTTAGATTTCGATGAGTGGCTCTGCCAGGAGGCCTTGTACTCATCGACTTTTGTCATGTAGTCAGTGGTTCTGTAATCAGACAACATATTTTGATCACAAGGAAAATCCATGACCTTGTTTTGAGTGTCTGTGTTCAGACTGGTTGTTCTAAGCCAGGTGAAGCGTCTTAGAGAGATAGCATGGGCCATCGCCTTAGAGGCTGCATCATTGTTGTCATCTGCCACGTGGAATTGGTACATAGTAGCTTCCAGGGCAGTTTTTGATGTATCCACCAGCTCCTGTACCACAGAATCTGATCCGTTGAGGGCGATAGCCTGGACAGATTTCCAAAGGGCTTTCTGATATTTGGCTGTGAATGCCATGTAAGAAGCAAGCCTGAGAAACAGGGAAGCTGTGGCATACATTTTCTTTGCTATAAAGTACATTTTCTTGGAATCCTTGTCAGGAGGAGAGGGGACAATGAGACTCCAGATTTCTCACAAGCTGCCTGCTGCACTATACTCTCATGGCTAGGGTGTGCAGACAAGAACTCTATACCATTTTTAGGCAACTTGTATTTTCTCTCAAGTCACTTATCAACCCCTGATACTAACGTGGGGTGTTGAAGCACCTTCATGGTATTTTTTCTAACTACATTATAGATAATGATGACCAGGGTCTTTGAGGGTGAAAGACCCTTCATCTCCCTATAATCTTCATCTTCATCCTCATTGGGCTTCTGCGTAGGGAGGTCCAGCATATTTTGTATAAATGTAAACGCAGAGGAAGGATCCTCGTGGTCACCTGGGGAATCCCTAAGATGAGGGCCCGGGGACTCCTGGGGCTCAACGCCCTCAAAATCCATGTCAGGGGCATCAACAAATTCATCATCTGCATCACCCTCAAAGTCTACAGAAGAGAGAACTGTGGAAGAGTGCTTGCCAGCCACAGTAAATCAAAGATCCACTTTTTGAAGGGTCTGAAACAGTTGCCATGCTTTTTCCATATCTTCACTGACGGCAGAACCTACGCTGTTTGTAAGTGTTTTGTTTTTTCTGTATGCTTTAAGTTACCAGTTGTCTCGCTATTGGCTTTCCCAGGAGGAATGGGAGCATATTTGTCTTGACAGTTTCTTTTTAACCACTTTATCAGAGGCTTGATCAAGCTTCCTTTTTTCGTCACTCTTACTATTTTTCAATTTGTGAGGAACTTCATCTTTGGAAGCTTTATTTTTTTGCTGGGATCTGGAAGGCTCCTCAGCACCTCTGCTTTTGGTATTAGTACTTTTGAACGGCCCCTCGGAAGCCTTTGATTTATCCTCAGCCACAATAATCAAAGGTTTGTCTGCTGCGGTTGCCAATTTGTGCAAAGCAAACCAACCCTGGACCTACGAACTGAGTGCAGGCTTCTGTGAAAATGCCACTGGCCAGTCTTGCCCCAGTTAATAAACTCTATTACTAGTGCCTTTTTTTTTTGGTTGTAGAATTGGGATCTATACCAGTGTCACTCTTGATAGAAACCCAGTAATACTCAACTGTGCACAGGTGGCTGCTGGACCCTCCTTACCCCAGGAGTCCTTTAGCATCAGTAACTTTTTTGCACTTAGCTGGCTAGGTGCAACTGCCCCGGACGTGTGCCTTTAAGAGAGATTTAATGAGCGTAGGGCCAAGTCAATCAAAAGACAGGAGGGGGTATGAACTGAGTGAGAGCTGTTGACTGCTTCAGAATTTTTTCTCCGCTGGACTAAGCAATATTGCCTCTGAGGTGTCTCCCAACTTTCCTTGTTGACAGCCTCCTAGTGCTTATCTGGGTAAAGTTCTCCTCATAAATTATTTCCTTTAGTGTGCTGAGTGAAGAATGTTACTTTTTCATTAGCGCTGTGCAAATTTTTTATTTTAACGCAACGGCACTATTTAGACTTTATTTTTACCGCGACTATTTACTTTAGAGCCTAATTTTATCGCAGGTGTTAATTTTCGACGGTTTCCTTCATTTTTGGATAAATTCTTGTGGGAACAGTCGAATTGGGGACAGTTGCCTTGTTGGTTTACTGCGAGGCACCTGCAGCAGAATTACGAGGAAAACTTTATTGTTTTATTACTGGACCTTGGTATCATCTGTGTCAGGACTGTCCATAAGGGTTCAGCAGCCACCTCTGCGCAGTTGAGTATTAATGGTTTTCTATTAAGATTGGCACTGGTATAGATCCCAGTTTTACAATCAAATAAAAAAAGGCACTGGTAATAGACAGAGTTTATTAACTGGGGCAGGACTGGACAGTGGCATTTTCTCAGAAACCTGCACTCAATTCGTAGGTCCAGAACTGGTTTGCTTTGCTTAAACTGGCGAACATAGCAGACAAACCTTCGATAATTATGGCTGAGGATAAATCAAAGACTTCTGACGAGGGGTCATTCAAAAGTACTAATACCAAAAGCAGAGGTGCTGAGGAACCCTCCAGAGTCCAGTCAAAAAATAAAGCTTCCAAAGATGAAGTTCCTCACAAATTGAAAAATAATAAGAGTAACGAAAAAAGTAAGCTTGATCAAGCCTCTGATGAAGTGGCTAAAAAGAAACTCTGTCAAGACAGATATGCTCCCATTGCTCCTGGCAAAGCCAATAGCGAGACAGAAAGCATATAGAAAAAAACAAAACACAAACTGCACAGATTCTTCTGTCAGTGCAAGATATGGAAAAAGCATGGCAACTGTTTCAGACCCTTCAAAAGATGGGTTCTCAATTTACTGGGGCTAGCAAGCACTCTTCCACAGTTCTCTGTTCTGTAGACTGTGAGGGTGACGCAGATGATGATCAATTTTATGATGCCCCTGACATGGATTTTGAGGTCCTTGAGCCCCAGGAGTCCTCGGACCCTCGCCTTGGGGATCCCCCGGGTGACCACAAGGATCTTTCCTCTATGTTTACATTTATACAAAATATGCTGGATACCCTGGACCTCCCTATGTAGAAGCCCAACCAGGATGTCGATGAAGACGAAGATTACAGGGAGATGAAGAGTCTTTCATCCTCAAAGACCCTGGTCGTCCCTATTTATAATGCATCTAGAAAAAAATACAGTGAAGGTGCTTCAACACCCCACTTCAGTACTAGGGGTTGATAAGCGGCTCGAGAGAAAATATAAATTATGTAAAAATGGTACCAAGTTCCTGTCAGCACACCCTAGCCATGAGAGTATAGTGCAGCAGGCAGCTTGTGAGAAAGGTGGAGTCTTCTTTTCGCCCTCTCCCCCTGACAAGGATTCCAAGAAAATTTACTTTATAGCAAAGAAAATGTATGCCACAGCTTCCCTGCTTCTCAGGCTTTCTTCTTACATGGCATTCACAGCCAAATATCAGAAAGCCCTTTGGAAATCTGTCCAGGCTGTCCCCCGCAACGGATCAGATTCTATGGTGCAGGAACTGGTGGATACGTCAAAAACTGCCTTGGAAGCTACTATGTACCAATTCCACATGGCAGATGACAATAAAGATGCAGCCTCTAGGGCAATGACCCATGCCATATCTCAGAGACGCTTTGCCTAGCTTAGAACAACCAGTCTGACCACAGACACTCAGAACAAGGCCATGGATTTTCCGTGATCAAAATATGTTGTTTGATTACAGAACCACTAACTACATGAAAAAGGTCTATGACTACAAGGCCTCTTGGCAGAGCCATTCATCTAAGCCAAAACCCACCACCCCTCAGAGATCCCGTCATAGGGGCATCTCATTTCGACTAGTCATTGTGACCGTCTCGCCTAATCAGGGGCCCACCGCTCACTGCTCTCCACTTCAGTCTTGACAGCTACCTCTCCCCACCTTGCCCCCTTCTACCTGCCTACCCCCTTGCCCCTCTCCCTTTCCTCCCCCTGAGCATTTCCTGACTTTATCCCTCCCTCCCTCCCTTTAGAGCTCTTACCCTCACCCTCTACCTCCAACAATGGCCTTCCTGCCTGCATACCTCCTTCCTCTCACCTGCAGTGCTTATTTCTAAGACTGCCCTTGGCTGGTATGCCATGCTACCTAACATTTGGCACATTTTGAATTACTGGAATTTCCTAAGCCTCAGTCTCTTATTTCTTTTTATTGTGTAACTATATATTATTATGTTGACCTTTGTATGTATGTATACCCCCCATTCCTTCGACGTGGAACCTTTGTAAACGAGCTGTTCCTGCTCAAAGGTATTTGTTAGCCTAGCTTTCAATAAAATAAATAAAATAAGTTTTGTTCCCAGGCCTTACAATCCCTATCCCCAATTTGACTTTAGCCAGTACAGGGGGTCTTTCAGAGGCATAGGCAGAAGGAGCCAAAGAAGAGCCACCTCTACCCAGCCATCTGCCTCTCAGTCTAAGTCCTGATGTGAGTATCCAGGTCACCTCCCCGTTTCCGGTTGGAGGCAGACTCTCTCACTATCTTCAGCACTGGTCCCTCATCACGTCGGACAAGTGGGTGCTGGAGATAGTGGAGAAGGGTCTGTCATTACAGTTCAAGCAGCTGACCTCAAGCATACCCAGGTGTCAAGACCTCTGTCACCATCACAGATACCGCTGTTGGAAATGGAGGTACAAAACCTTCTGACTTTACGAGCAGTGGAGAGGGTCCCCACCCACGAAAAGGGCAAGGGCCTCTACTCCAGGTATTTTCTGACACAAAAGAAAATTGGGGAGTGGCGACTTAAGATCTCAGATATTTAAACATCCGTAAAAACACAAATTCAAAATGGTCACTCTGTCACTGTTCATACAGTCCTTACAGCAGGGCGACTGGCTAGTCTCCCTCGACTTAAAGGACGCCTACTTCCACATACCCATAAGGAGATCTCATAGGAAGTTTCTCAGGTTCAAACTTCCTTCGGGTCACTATCTGTTCACCGCAATGAAACAGAGAAACATAGAAGTTGACGGCAGATAAGGACTGCAAGGCCCATCCAGTCTGCCCATTTCTTTTTCTACCTTATAAATGTGCCATCGGCCTTTGCTCTGTCAGTGGCCTATCTATTCATACTCATCTGTATTGCTCTCTTATGCCTGTTTGAAGCCCTGCACTGTATTCATAGCTACCACTTCCTGAGGTAGGCTGTTCCATGCATCCACCACCCTTTCTGTGAAAAAGAATTTCCTCACATTCCCCCTTAATCAGCCTCCCTCTAGTCTCATGCTGTGTCCTCTTGTCCTGCTATTTTTCTTATATTTAAACATGTTAGACTCTTTCACCTTGTTAATGCCCTTAAGGTGTTTGAATGTTTCGATCATATCACCTCTCTCCCTCCTTTGCTCAAGGGTATACATATTGAGCTCCATTAATCTGTCCTCATATGTCTTCTGATGCAGTCCCTGCACCATTTTGGTTGCCCTTCTCTGGACTGCCTCAATTTGGTTAATGTACTTGTGAAGGTGTGGCCTCCAGTACTGCACGCAGTACTCCAGATGGGGCCTAACCACTGTCTTGTAAAGAGGGATTACCTCCCTCTTACGACGCGTGATACTCCTACTAATACACCCTAACATCCCCCTAGCCTTACCTACTGCTTTAGAGGTCTGCTTGGATGATTTCATGTCATCGGTGGTGAAGATGCCCAAGTCCCTTTCTTCCTTTGTGACTGCCAGCAACTCCCCTCCCAACCTATAGGTGGCTTCAGGGTTTTTCTTCCCTATGTGCATGATCTTGCACTTCTTTGCATTAAATTCCAGTTGCCACTCTTCTGACCATTTTGCTAGTGTATCCAGATCTCTTCTCATTCTGCCCACCCCATCTGGATCATCTACTCTGTTACAGATCTTGGTGTCATCTGCAAACAGACAAGCCTTACCCTCTAGTCTATCTGCAATGTCACTAATGAAGATATTGAAGAGGACTGGCCCCAGGACTGATCCCTGAGGTACCCCACTTGTGACTTGCATCTCTTCTGACTGTATACCATTTACCACCACCACTCTCTGTTTTCTGCCCGTCAACCAGTTTGCCACCCAGTTGACCAACTTCTGACCCACCCCGAGCCTACCCAGCTTATCAATCTTTTATGTGGAACAGTGTTGAAAGCTTTGCTGAAGTCAAGGTAGGCGACATCAACTGCTCCCCCTTGGTCCACCACTCTGGTTACCCAGTCAAAGAAATCTATGAGATTAGTTTGACAGGACCTTTCTTTGTAAACCCATGCTGTCTTGGATCCTGTGCTCCATGGATTCTAGTGTTGCAATCTATCCTTTCCTTAAGGAGTGCCCACAATCTTTGCCCACTACTGAGGTAAGACTGACTGGTCTGTAGTTCCTCACCACTCGTGTGGAGCGGGATCACATGAGCCCTTCTCCAGTCTTCTTGGACCTCTCCTGTGCTCAGAGACTCACTAAACAATTCTGCTAATGGCTCTGCTAGTTCCACCCTTAGCTCAAGTACCCTGGGATGTATGCCATCAGGTCCCATTGCCTTGTCCACCCTGAGCTTAGCGAGCTCTTGTAGGGCCCTTTCTTTTGTGAAGGGAGTACTGCTCACCTCCCTCCCCCGTGTCCATGGTGCTGAGCTGTGGGCCCTGACCTACCTTCTCTTCAGTAAATACTGAGCAAAACTATTTAGAATAGATGCTTTTACAGGGTCCTCATCCTCTTCACATGCCCCATTTTCTCCTTTGAGCTTAGCAATACCCCCTCTGGACTTTCTCCTTTCATTAATGTATCTATAGAAAGTCTTGTCACCTTCTTTTACTGTTCCTGCTAGTGTTTCCTCAGTTTGGGACTTTGCCTGCCTTACTGCCTTCCCTTAGGGCAGTTTGGTATGCCTTCCTATCTTCATCCCGCTGTGTTCCCTTATATTTCCTGAAGGCCAGCCTTTTGCCCTTCGATCTGTCCTTGTCTCCAAGAGTCTTTACTAAGTGTCTCGCAGTTGTAGCAGCACATCTCAGGAGACTGAATGTCGCTCTCTACCCCTATCTGGACGACTGGCTCATAGTAGCAAAGTCTCCTTGCCAAGTCAAGGAATCTCTTTCCCTCACAGAATGCACTCTGGAGTCTCTGGGTTTCCTGGTAAATCTCAAGAAATCCCACCCAGCTGCTCACCTTCATAGGGGCCCAGCTGCACACTCAGAAGGGATATGCTTTCCTCCCACAGGAAAGAAGTCAGAGTTTCCTTTCAGTGGCAGATTCGTTCCCCCAGGGACAGCCAAGATCAGCCAGGCATTTTCTCAAACTTCTGGGACATATGGCCTCTATGGCTGCAGTAGTCCCAGGGGTCAGGTACAGGATGAGACTCCTTCAAGCCTACCTCAGAGCTCGCTGGTCTCAGAGAAGCAACAAATTTTCAAAATTAATACCGGTATCGGAGCAGTTCCTCCAAAACTTGCTATGGTGGAAGGACCCTGCAAATTTGCAGGCACGGGTTCCCTTTCAAGCTCCTCTTCCCACAAAGGTGATCACCACAGATGCCTCCTTGCTGGGCTGGGGAGCTCATCTGGACAGTGCCTCAGTAAGCAGCAACTGGACTCCCGAAGAGTCACAGTTGCACATAAATCTTCTGGAACTCAGAGCAGTCTTACTAGCTCTCAAAGCTTTCACTCCCAGGCGGTTCAAATTCGAACGGACAGCACCACTGCAATGTTCTACATAAACAAGCAAGGTGGTACCAGATCAGGAATACTCCGTTTGGAAGCTCTTGTCTCTATCTTTCTCCCTGGGAGTCAGCCTCTCAGCTATTCACCTCCCAGGCAAACTCAATACTCTGGCGGATGCGCTAAGCTGCATCAGTCAAGGTCAAAGTGAATGGACACTGAACAAGCAAGTACTAGCCACAGTGTTCAGGCAGTGGGGCACACCAGACATGGATCTGTTTGCCGCGCCTCTCAATTTTCAGTTTCCTCAGTACTGTTGCAGGCCCCCAGTTCCGGGAACACTTCCTCTGGATGCCCTAATCCTGGACTGGTCAGGGAGGTTCCTATATGCATTTCCTCCCTTTCCCCTGATATTCAAGGTTTTGCTGAAACTCAGGCAGCAGCCTGCATCAATGATCCTAGTGGCTCCGGACTGGCCCAGGCAAGCCTGGTGCCCTCTCCTTCTCTCAATTTCCTGCAACAGGCTCATTCGCCTGCCCCCGACTCGCTCCCTGATGACCCTTCCTCAGAAGGGAGTGCAGTACCCAGACGTACACTCTCTTCACCTCAAAGCCTGGTTCTTGAGGAGTTAAGAGTTTCCATCCTTGCAGTACTCTGAACAGGTCCTTAAGATACTGAGGATGAGTTAAAAACTGAACACTAAGAAGACTTATGCAGCCAAATGGAAAAGGTTTTTCCTCTGGTGCAGAAGTGAAAAGGTCGAACCCCTATCAGCTTCAGACCCTCAGCTGCTAGACTACCTGGTACACCTACAGGCGTCGGGCTTGAAACCATCTTCACTCAAGCTACACTTGGCAGCAATTTCCGCCTACCTTTCGGTGGGAAAGAAGAAATCAGTTTTTTCTCACATTTTTAAACAGTTTTTCAAAGGCCTCTTGCAACTCCAGCCTCCAACCAGGGAGCCTGTTCCTCCTTGGAGCCTGAATCTTTGCACAGATGGGCTCATGAATCCACCTTTCGATCCCATGTCCACAGACCACATCAAGTTTGTAACTTGGAAGACCGTCTTCCTGGTAGCCATTACGTCTGCCAGGAGGATTTCAGAGATACAGTCCCTGTGCACTGAGCCGAATTACATCATTCCTCACAATGATAAAGTTGAGCTCAGGACAAATAGGGAATTTCTGCCAAAGGTGGTTTCAGAGTTTCACTTGAACCAGTCCATTACTCTGCCTTCTTTACTGAGCCATCCACTCCTGGTGAGCAAAAGCTCCACAGCTTGGATGTCAAAAAAGCCATCTTTCACTACCTAGCGCATACTAGACAGTCCAGAGGCTCTTCCACTCAGTTGTTCCTCACCTACGGGGATGTAGGCAGAGGAAGACCAGCTACTAAGAGAACTATTTCTCATTGGTTGGTCTCTTGTATTAGATTCTGCTATGAGAAAGCTGGTCAACAACCTCCAGTGGGGCTCAGGGCCCATTCCACTAGGGGCACTGCATCCTTGCTTGCAGCAGCAAGGGCCATTTCCCTACTGGATATCTGCAAAGCAGCTACCTGGAAATCTGTGCACACCTTTGTGAAACACTAGAGTTTGGATGTGCAGACCAGATCTGATGCCAAATTTGGCAGGGCAGTTCTGCAGAGCCTCTTTCCCAAGTAGGTTCTCTGCCCACCTCCCACCTGGTACTGCTTGGTAGTCTACAAAAAAGTTACTGATACTAAAGGACTCCTGGGGTAAGAAGAAAAAAATACCCACTGCAATAATCTTCTTTCTTACATGGGGTCCTTTAGCATCAGTTAAGCTCCCACCCTTCCTCCCTGGTTCACCTGTCGGACAAGGGCTCTTGTGTCGCCTTTACCAAATTTGGCATTTCTCGATGAGTTTTTACCTCGTGTTGCTGTTGTTTCTATTTCCACTTTTGGACATTTGCATGTTTTTTGAATCCTGTTGATTCTTTTTCGGGGCATTTGCCCTCATTTTTCCTTGAAAGACTTCTGAAGCAGTCAACAGCTCTCACTCAGTTCACACCCCTTCCTGTCTTTTGATTGGCTTGGCCCTACGATCATTAAATCTCTCTTAGAGGCACACCTCTGGGGTAATTGCACCTAGCTAGCTAAGTGCAAAAAAGTGACTGATGCTAAAGGACCCCATGGAAGAAAGAAGATTACTGCGGTAAGCATTTGTTTCTTACGGACAGTTTTGACACAGATGATACCAAGGTCCAGTAATATAACAAAAAAGGTTTCCTTGTTATTGCCAATCTAGAGAGAAAACCCCAAGCACTGTTTAATTTTTGAAATCCACTGCAGGTGCCTCGCAGTAAACCCCTCGAGGTCTGAGGTAAAAAACAAGGCAACTGTCCCTAATTCAACAGTTCCCAAAAGAATTTGCCCAAAAATGAAGGAAACCGTCGAAAATAAGCACCCACGATAAAATTAAGCTTTAAACTAAATAGTCGCAGTAAAAATAAAGTAAAAATAGCGTGGTCGCTGTAAAAATAAAGCGCACAAAAGGAAATAATTTATGAGGTAATATTTACCCAAATAAGCACTAGGAGGCTATCAATAAGGAAAGTTTGGAGGCACCTCAGAGGCAATATTGCTCAGTCCAGGGGAGAAAAAATTCTGAAGCCTTCAAGAGCTCTCACCCCCTCCTGTCTTTTGATTGGCTTGGCCCTACGCTCATTTAAATATCTCTTGAAGGCACACCTCTGCGGCAGCTGCGCCTAGCCAGCTAAGTGCAAAAAAGTTACTGATGCTAAAGGACTCCTGGGGCAATAGTGGAGATTATCGGACCAGCGCTTCGCAAGTAGTGTAAATCGTTCGTGAATACAGCGTGTTTGTGCGTACTGTTAATGTTGGTTGCGTAAGTTTGAATTGGGCAATTTTTTTTTTTTTAATGAGGGTGTTGGGGGATGAAGCCCACCAACTCAAATAAACTATTAAAAATAACCCAAAGACTGATTTGAGAAAGTAGTGTAACTTGCTCCTACACTAATGGCGTAGGTACGCTGGTGGTCTGATAATGCCTGCTATCTCCAGAACACCAATTGTTGGCATTATTTTGTGATTCAAATCCCTCTTCTTCAGTGACAGAAATGCCAAATTTAGTAGGGACAGAAGAAATTTTTGAGGCAAAATCGGGGACAGATTATTGGTATGTCTGCAATAAAAGGTTCGAGTTCATTGGTATTCTGTTGCTTTTGAACAGCCATTGTTTATGTTCAATTTCCTTGCGACTATAACGACCCTGCTTACAGCACCTGCTACTCCCAGACCTTATGGGACAAGTGTACAAAAACAACTGAAAATACCGAGAAAAACCGGTTAAAGCCATACTAAAAGGAACACTTTTTATTCTTTTAAATGTGAAAAAGCGCTAAAGCAGACTCAACGTGGCAGTGAAAGAAAACAATCCTACAAGCTAGGAGATGAGGTAATTCAAAAAAAGTATAGATCACAATTTTTCACTACTATTATGCACTGTTCTGTAAGGAATGGTTCTATCAAGTTGATTTGTTATTTTAATAGTTTGCGTGTACAGAAATAGCTTTAATAGTACACGAAACACCAATAAACCTATATGGAGCAAATGCAAATTCGAGTGTAAAATCAGAGCGCTATTCGAAATTCACAGCAGTCGAGTGGTACGGACGCCGGCCTCACAACACTTTCTACTGCTCTCTCGGACTCTAACGCGAGTTCTTCCTTTCTGCCAAGGTTTTGTCTGCCCAACTCAATATGGTGGTTGAACAGGTAGGAGCAAAACCTCAACGGTTTCGCCAAGGAGCAGAGTTCGGCCTCTAAGGTTGTTAATACAACGGCCCAACTCACAGACGATTCTCGAACCTGCTGCTGTGGCAGAGCATTCTGGAAATATGATGACATCATCGCCAGGGGGCAGAACCAACACAAACACGCTGCTGGCAGTATGCGGAATAGACGGGACTTGGTTGGTGTACGCGTGCAGCAGTTGGGATTTGTCGTTCACTGTCCGTTAGTGCGCGAGCCACAGCTGGCACGAAGGGCAACTCGTCCAGCAGAGCTGCTGACGTTTGTAAGGTAATGTATAGAGCTTGGAATCAGCTGCGAATACAGCAGGAAAGGAAAGGGGCGTTCGGTCTGATATGCAGGACGTACCCACCCACTAAATCCCAACTGATCTCTTCAGCTAAAGGCAGGGGTCGTGCAGGACCACTCACGGGGTTGAGTAAAGGGACGCTAGAGCTTGTTGGTGTGTGGCGACTTCTGCAGTGAGGTCATCACCGCTTCGCCATGCAAAGCAAACCACAGCACACAAAGGGGGAGGGGCGGCCAACTACCATAGCTGTTATGGTCCTTTACTGGAGGGTCGCTGATTGCGAGGGATGTACGTCATTTTATCTATCTAAAGTGTTCTGTCCCTCATGGAAAGGGTTGCTACCCACATAAAGAATAGGCCATAAAGGGCCTCTGACACCACCGAGAACACTTACAAAAATGTGAGCTGTAGATACAATTTAGCTTAGTTGTTAGATTGTTAGCAGTTGTTTTCATTTCTCTTTATTAGTGAAGACGGGTGCAGTGCTCCCAGGCTGATTTGGCATTTTCCCTGTAGCTCCAAGACAGTTTTCATGTAGATTACTTACTTTCTATGAAAACCAAATTGCTCTATATTCCTATGTAATCGGTGCAAACAGGGCTCCTGATTTTAGGAAATACTTCTCAGAAATTTTTTTTAATGAGTACCAGTACTCGCTCAGCATTTGTAAATACCCACACTCCAAAGAATAGTGCTTCATAATGTAACCTCCAGTGGCGCTTTACTGAGAGGGCTACTACTCCTGCCTGTGTAGGTAGTGAACAGGTTGAGAGTAGGGTTACCACCTGTCCCTATTTTCGCAGGACAGTCCTGATTTGGTCAGCTGTGCCCTGCAGAAAAACATGAAAAATGCTACATGTCCTGACATTATAGTAGAGCAAAAATATTTTCTGATTTTTCTCTAAATACAGCAAAATAATATAATACTTTAACTAAAATACTCTAAAATGATGAGCAACACTAGAAACAGCTAAAAAACTACAACACTTAGTCATAATTCTGATTATTTAGAGAAAACAAGTCTGTTGCATTAGTTGAGATTACATATTGTCCTGCGAAAAATCGTGATTCAGTAAGAAATGTCCTACTTTGGGCTTCTTAAGGTGGTAACCCTAGTTGAGGGGCCTGGGTCCTATGACGTGGTGCCTCCGTTTTTATAAGTTGAATCTTGGGGAGAAAGGTGTCACTCGGCATGGTGATTAGGTTTGGCTACTCTTCACAGGGGCCCCCAAATAACTCTGGACACAGAAAGCAATAACTGTAATGTCCAATAGCAGAAATTGGGATTCTACAGTGTGGCTTTTATGCACATCCAACAGAATAACAAAGCATAGATGGACTCCCACGGGGCTACACTCCTGGTAATGCAGATTTATGGAGATCATAACACATCCTCGTTACACTGAAACCCTCAGGGCACTCGGCCCTAACTCGACTCTTTTTCGGTTTCCCTGGCTCGGCTCCCTTGCCAGCCCTCTTGGGACTACCTTCCTTCCATGGCTCGGCTCTCATGCCAGCCCTTTGGACACTTTCCATGTAGCATGGAACATTTCTCAGTGGCTCCCTAAACCACCTCTTAGCATTTCTGGCTCCGTCAGGGAATCTTCTTCATCAATCCCACGTCTGGGTACTTTCCTCAGGCACTGGCCAAGTACCTGAGAGAAAGCAACAGGTGTCCCAAAGCAAACCCGTAGCAGTGAATTTGGTTACTACTTGGGGGGGGGGGGTGTCTCCCACCTCTTGGTCTCATAATTCATATCAAGCCATTTCTCTGGACTTTAACACCTCATCCTCTGAAAACACTTTACTGTGTAGATTCTTTTTAAATGTATGTCACATTTAATCTACTGTTCTTCCATCCCACTTGTGCTGAACTTGAAACATGCTTAAAGAGTGGCTGTGTCCATTTCTCTAGACCCCTACAGAGTTAAGCAGTCCAATTCCCACAACTTTCAAAACTGTACTTGGCTGTTTTTTCCTGACCCCACAGTAACAGTCACTTAACTTCATCTTGTCTCGGATGAAAACACATTGGCCCTTTATCAGAGCAGACTCACCCTTTGGTTGCAGGTGCCCCGCAGGCTTTTTCTCTTCAAAGAAATCTCATCCAAACTTCTGGTGCCTCAGCACAAACTTAGATTTAGGCAACTTCTTTTTCCCCCTAGCCGGACCAGGGGATTGCCCCTGGAAGTAGGCTGAATCCTTCCCTCCATCCCCGCAGGGATGGGGCCCTGAACCACTGGAAGCAGTCTGTACCACGTCACTTGGCTCTTCTTGTGTTCCTCTTCAGGTGAGAACACACTCCTCAACAAAAATATAGCTCTTTGTCAGAACTGAGGGCTATGAGGGCCTGCAGCTGCAGCACACCTCTTACTTCTTCAACACTCTTACTACAGACTACTACTCAACTTGACTTCAAATTCCCCAACATTCTATTCTAACTTCCCCAGCTGCAACATTCCAGTGTGGCTTATGCAGCTGCGAAAGTTCTAAATGATGTCATATCCCCAGCTTAGCAGGGACTGAAAACAGAGCAAGACATAGTGAAATCCATTTAACTTGAGTTTCACTAGCTGCCTGTACCTGCCTGCCACTAGATATAACTAGGGTTCTAGTAACCCCGGGTAACAGGGGGATGACAATAACATAACTGGTGATTTAAAAGGAGCAGTTCTTCCAGATTTGCAGCACTCTTATGCATCCCAGTTTTGTTTTACTCACTATATTTTAAAACTGGTGAGTAAATTATTTCTACCTGCCAACATTATCTGGAGCATTGTTGGCACTTGATCAATTCTTATCTTAAAAACAAACAAAAAAAAACAAAACTACATTGTCTTTAAAAATGTTCTCCTCACTTCACTCTGTCCAGACATTTGTACACCTCTGAATTTGGTTTTACTAGCCTCACTTTTAAAATGAGTACAATACTCATCCCGAAAAATCTTATCTGGATCCCTGAGTGCAAGTGTATGGGAACAATTTCCTGTAAATGGATCCCTGATGCTCGCCTCATCATTGCGCAAGGCAGCCTTCTCCCTTTCCTTGACTACTGCTCCCCCATCTATTCCATCGTGTTCGCGATGCAGCACTCCCGCCTAAACACGACATATGATGCTATCTGTCGCTTGGTTCTCAAAGACCCCTCATTAATCCGCCATTGCACACTCTACCAGTCCTTAGGATGGCTCCCCCTCCAGCAGCACATTGACTGTGCCACGGGCTGCCTGGTGGATGGTGCTCTTTGAAGTAACCAGCTATCCTCCTGTGCTCCCCCTACTGATAAATAGAGCGACCACTAGACCTCTTAGGGCTTCCTCCATTCCAACCCTTGAAGTTACTTGGGTCTCAACTGTGATGGGCAATAAGGCTTTCTCTGTATCTGCCCATCTGAAACAGTCGTCTAGCAACCATTCGCACATCCCCATCCCATGCATCTTTTAAATCCAACCTGAAAGCATGGCTACTGAAAGAGTCCACCTGCAAATGCTGACTGGGCTGCATGGGAAACCGTAAGCTGCCATAAACCTACTGTAACTTTTGCCACTTCCCTGCTTTTTCTCTTCTTCCCCGCACATGCCCCCTGTCTCCTGGAGCACAACCCGCATGTGACTCTCATGCTGTCTCGCACAGACAACCAGATAGGTTTTCTCGATCCCGGCCTGCTCCGCTGTCTGCCAGGACAGGCGTGTTTACCTAGACTAGATGTCAGCAAACTGCTGTTTTCAAGATGCACCTAGTTTAGTTTGTGCAAATGTTAATCTACTTTTCCTCTGTACTATTGTCTGCATTACTCTGTATTTTACCATGCCGGTACAATATGTAAATAATGTCTGTTTTATTTTCCACGAGTGTTTGTATCATCTGCACACCAAAATGTAAATGTCTGCAAACCAAATTGTAAATATGTCCACTGCTCGTGTTACTCCATCGCCACCTTGTGGCCCAGGTCGTGACTGAAAATGGTCCACTGGGTCAGTGTACTAACCTGGTTACCAAAAACATAGATGAAATACAGTAATCCCTGTAGATCTTGGAGCCTTGCAGTTGCATACACGCAGGACCACACTGTCCACTGGACTTCATTTCCTTTAGCTGCTTGTCTACATCTGACATTATAATCCTTTGTTTATGACATCATAATTATCTCCATTGTGATCCCATGAACAGAACTGTGATCTCAGATGTAGATAAACAGCCAGAGCAGACAAGGCTGAGGTCCTGTTTCCATGCAGATGTCTGTAGCAGTAAAGAAATAAAGGTGACAACTACAGGAAAAAGTATGAAAAACAAGCTAAGTTGTCTCTCTCTTACCTGTTTTCAGTGTTGCCCCAACGTTGTCAGGAGCTCCGTAAAGCAGAAATTCATACTATGTAAGCAATAAGACACTCCAGGGTGTGCATGGAACATATTTTAACCCACGGCCAGGGGTGTAATAAGGCACAAGGGCCCTGGCCGAGTGCCTTTAGCCACTGGCATGCAGTGAAATATGTTCCATGCACACCCTGGAGTGTCTTATTGCGCTTGTAAAATGGGCTAGTTTAAAAAAACAAAACAAAAAAAAAACACTTTTTACTGTTAGAAAAATAATTGTGTTGAAAATAAGATTTTGTTATGTTGCATTAAGATAATATAGCAGGGATCGACAAATTTCAAATATATGTGGTATCCAGGACAAGTGGCCCATCCAAAAAATGGTAGTCCCACTGTCACAAGTGGTAGTCCGATAGTCGGATTGCCATATTTTAAGGAAAACATAAAAAATTATGTAGCAGCAAAGTAAATGGCTATGTGTCATTCTATTATTAATGCTGCATAGATATAGGCTATAGAAAAAAGTAAAAACAAATATGTAAATATTTTTAAATGTTTTTTAATACAGAGTGTGTGATTTGAAGTCTGAGTCAAGTCACATGGTGCCCTCAGAGACTCCATTCAGTCCCACATAAGCCAGAATGAAGCAGAAAATAATTAGGGCAAACATAATCAGAACTCCTCAGATTCAGAATTGTCACCAACATCAAGTGTACTAGTGGTGCTAGGACAGGATGATGATGGAGCAGCAGCAACAGTGCTAACAGTATGAGATACAGAAGCATCAGATTCAGTTGAACCAGCAGTAGTAGCATGCCCATAAACATGTTGAGTGCCTGGACCAGACAGCAGCCAGTGGTTTATTGCTGGATCTGGATTGAAGTCACATAGTTCGGGACCCTCTACTGCTATTTGAAGAAGTGACTGTAGTGTGTCATCTGCCAGACGTGTCCTTATTTTTGTCTTTATCAGGTTTTGAATGGAGAATACTCGTTCGCACTTTGCAGTTGACACACTCATTGCCAGTAATATTTCCACTAGCTTTAGCATATGAGCAATCTGGGGCGGTTTTTCTTTCAGCAATCTGTATACACCTGCAGATAGGGTTTGTCAACTGTAGATTTCAGCAGAGCCTTAAATGCAGCATATTCTGATGTAATAGTTTCCTGCTGCTCTTCTGTAAAAAAAAAAAAAAAAAAATATTAAAGTATGCTGCTAAATTAGCCACTTCATTGGTCCCAAACTCCACAAGTTGTTCTCTTGGTAGATCAAATTAGTTGAAATCCAGGCAGCTGAACCACTTCAGAGGCACCTCCGAGAAATTTTGAAATCTTACATCGATGTAAGATATTGCTGCATCTACTAAAGTATGCAGTTGTGTATCTGTCCTGAAATTTATTTCAGGACAGTTGTTCTAAATGTGAAGGGAACAGTCTTCTCAGCTCCCTTCTTTGGAATTACAAAGTCCATGCATCTGTCCTGAGGTTTGTAATTAGCTAGGAAAGCTGTCATGTATTTCCCTGGCTTTGATTTCAGTTCCATCAGCCGGAGGAGGCAGGTCTCGATGAGGTGTAATACTTCAAGAATTATTAAGTCATCTCTTTGAAACTGCAGTGACAGATTTTTAAGAATGGGCAAAAAATCTTGCAGGACATAAAGAGATTTGACAAAGTGCACAGACTGTATCTCTCTTAACAGCACCTTTGCTTTTGAACCATCAGCACCAGCTGCAGTTTGTTGCAAGTGCTGAGCAACCATAGGTAGGTTCACCTGAACTGCATGTACTGAACAAGATCTGCTGGCAAGCCATCTCACCTGTTTAATTGCACTAAAGTGTGCCAGATCACTATATATCACTTGTGCAATTTCTTGAAGCTCCCTCATTTTTTTGGGACTATAGTGGTAGAATTTAAAGATGCCCTTTAGAGTATTTTCAAGGTTTGATATGAAAGGGTTTGTTTTCATCATATCAAGAACTGCCAGCTCCAGCTTATGGGCAACACAGTGCATGGCAATGATGTGAGGACAGTGCTCCCGTAATCTTTGGCGGTGGTTCCACCCTTTCACCCAGCATTACACTTGCCCCATCAAAATTGGCAGAAATCAGAAGTGGCCCAGATTGCTCACATTCAATAGGTCAGTGATAGGAAGATGTAAAGAATCTAATGCAGTACTTATTGCATTAAAGACACCTTCAGCATTTGAGGATTCCAAAGGTGCGGCCTGGATCAGATATGTACATATATCTTTTGTGTTAGGATTTACAAAGCGGAGGAAGATATTTTTCCCATTCAGTTATAGCCGCATCAGTGCTGCCGTCAGCAAGAACTGTAACATATTTTGCATTTTTAATAGTCTGCATCTGTGTGTTGCATAGAACAGCAGATGTAGCTCTGACAAAGTCCTGGCTCGCTTATCATTGGTGTAATTTGTACCACACATAATTCCATTTTTCTTGCATTCACATTCATCAGATCCATGTCAGAAAAAGAGGCGAGATTTTTGCAATGGAGTACGCTGTGTTAAACAGGCGTCTCATCTTCACCTTTGTGGCCTCTTCCAACTGTGCAAAGGCTTGATAGAGTGGTGACTCACTGATATCACAATGAACTGCACGCTGGCCACTTTCCAGAATATGTTGGTTCTGGCATAGCACATGTGGACTGGACTTTTCGTGTGCACGTATTGACTCAATTCTAAAATTGTTAGAGCCTGTGGCAAACACATTTGTTTTTTTTGAAAAGGCTGGTGTTGCAATAGTGGGATACTTTTAGCACACTTTGCAATACATCAATCCCTTTTTTTCATTGTATCTCAACCATTTATAAGTTGTCAGCCAATGAGGCTGAAACAGCCTGGCCCTTTTTCTTCATATTTCTTGTCTTTACTTGCTTCTCTTGCAAGTCATCATCAACAGGTACAAAACTGCGTTTCTTTGGAAGTGACACAGGGGCTTCAGCTAAGGCCTTACTACTTAAATCAAATGCCTGATGATCACCTCTTCTATCTAGTGCCACAGATGCAGACTCCTTATTACTTTCATCTGCGAAGGTAGTAGTTGGTGTATTTATATTAGAAGAACTTGAGGATGCTGTTGGTGCTGCTGACCAGAGGGATAATAGACTTTGCTGTTTACTATGCTTAGTACTAGTCTTCTGCATTTTGAATGCCTCAATGTCTGGCTCTCTGCTTACACAGTGCTTACTTTGTTTTGTGATGCTAATAAAATTTATTCTGTTAAAGTCACTGTGTGTGGTGCGTGTGTTTTTTTTTTTTACTGGTGTTTGTTAGATTAGAATGGGGACGGGGAGGAAGGTGGAGCTGGCAGCCAGCAGCAGACAGTCACTTATATATTTCTTAACCTTTACAGGTTAAGGCTGCGTAGTAAACTACAGAATCAAGGCAGTCAGGCAGTGGGCATCAAGAATGGGAAGAAATAGCAACAGCAGTACTAAGGGGAGGAATGGAATGATGTTAGTGCTGTAGCTTGCTTTAATGCTTACTTTTTTTGTTTATATTTTTTTACCTTTTTCTCACACTGCTGCACACACTTTCTCCTGTGCCAAGCAACCACATAGACAACACACACAATATCTGTCCCAGTCCCAGTGACTGTTCCTGCACTCGTCCAACACACAGCACAGACAACACTATTATTTTTATGTCCTCCCTCCTCCGTCCTCTCTGTCAGTTCTGTTTGTTTCGTTCACTTCACTTTCCCTTTACTTTTCTCAGGGCAACACAGAGCCCAGCAAGCAAACCCTTTCTCCTTTAGACAGACTTTACTGCCCTCCCGAGTCCCTACCTAGTGCCCTTGCCCTTTACTTGTTTCTGTTCTGGCTGGCTGGTGGAATCGGGATGCAGCACAACCCAGTCCCCTTAGCTCTCTGTGCAAAAACACTTGCTCTCTCCCAGTCTCCTCTCTTTCTCCTTATGTTTTAAATGGAAGGGAAGGGATGGTCTCTCATTTGGTTCAGGTCATTCAATCAGTCCCCTTTTTGGATATTTTTAATGTCTACTTCACTAGCAGACTCAGTCTATCTATGTCCAGCCTGTTTTGGCCAACTAAGTTTTTATCACCACTTCTTCTGGTGCTAAATTCCTGTCCAACCAAAACTCTTGTTAGTTGTTGGAATCAGCTAATAGTATGCTGCAGCACCTCGTCCTCTAAGCTCAGCTGCTGTACTGCAAACTAAGTGCATGCAATTATTGCAAACACAGTTTTTTCCCCTTTTCTTAGGGCAAGGAATTGAAGCAAAACAGTCAAGCCCTGCTCTGTTTGGTCTCTCTTGACTGACTTCTCCTAGGATGTTTTAATTGTTCACTCTCTGCCGTCTCCTCCCTCGTAAGAAGAAGAGTTACTTGCTACTCTAGTCTCTGGCAACACAAAGCCCCTTTTTCTCATTTCTACAGATCTGTTCTGGTGGTAATAATTTACCTATATGATGTTAATCTTCTCCCCCTTACTGTAGCAGTTAGTTTTTTCTCTCCTTCTGGCTATTACAAATTACAGGTCTGTCTCTCTCTCTCTCTCTCTCTCTCTCTCTCTCATCACCACCCTGGCCTTGTTAGTAGTGGTAGTAGATCATCACCCTCAGAAAGGAAAGACCCAGGAAATCTTCTGATTTATTAATCCCATGCCTCACAAGCAGCAGCACCAACTAGACTTGTGGTCGTTGGTCTTGCTTTCCTTCCGCCCTTCCCTTCCCTTCCCCCGGCTGACAAACTTCCATCCAGTCAGTCCCAGTCCTAAAACTCCCTCCGATGATTGATCCTGCTTTTTGCAACAGTCGCCAGTTGGGCACAACAGCAACGGGAAACGGAGTCCCGAGTCCAACTCCTCGCCACACAACAAATTAAACTCAACAACTCAGTAGCTACTAGCTAAGCACAACATGCCACGTCCTTTCTCCCAAATGAGCTGAGAAAAGTGAGTGAGCACTGAGCGACGCGTGAGTGAGTGGGGCGCTACTCCGATACCGGCGCCAAGTCATTGACCAATGAATGCAATCGGTGTTCTTGTTCTTACCACAGCAGCCCGGCATGAGCCCAGATCTGTCAATGCCTGAATGGATGGCACACCTGCCAGTCTGATGAGTGGATGAGTGGCTCATCCTCGGTCCCCCCGGTAGCTGCGGCTCACTCCCGACACACAGCGCTTGCTCCTGGGGCACTGAAGATCATGTGGCTGACAGGCTGAGCTCCCTGTGTCGATCACATGATGGCTGGATGAGTGGAGCCATTGCCAGCAAGCTCCCTAGTGGAGGAACATGGGAGTGCAGCAAAAAAAATGTTTGTAAAGCACTACTTGTCCGCGGACAAGTACTCCTGTGCCATCTACTTGTCCATGACTGTGATCTGGTAGCCTGGGACATCGGGCTATAGTATTTGTCGAACCCTGTAATATAGTCCTTCTGCCTACCACAGAATGATGTCATAATGACATCATTACAGTATTTCTGTGCTGGACAAAGTGCTACAGGAACACTACTCCCCCCCCACACTGTTGTGGTTTTATTTATGGAAAGGAGTTCCAAGACAGAGGACGAGCGAGTGGGTACACGCACACAATGGAGTGCAGCTCTTCTCTTTTCTATTAAGATGTGTGGAAGTAATTCCCCAACACCATGTGTGACTGAGCCATTATTTAAATAAAACAATATTGCCTGAAACTGTTTTCTAGTGCAGCAAGGTCTGTGCATGGTTTTCACTAGAGAGAGCAGAAGCAGCACTCTGATTCAGCAATGATGACACACGAATGGTAAGCGTGTCTTGTAATCCCAAGCAAACTACTACAGCAGGGCTCATTTTTACACTTTTGGTCAACAGCACAAGACTTTTTTACATTCAGCCGAAATGTCTTGTAGAAGCAGTGTTACCGAGAGTAGAAACGATGGTGGCATTCAATACGCCAACATTCTAATGGCACGCTGATTCTGTAATGTGGTTCTGCTTTTCAGTTCTAGTTATTACCCATGCATGAAACAGATTTCATGCATGGGTAGCTAGCATTCTGATTGGCTGATATAGCTTATCCATTTTATAATCTAAACTACTAAATGAAAAAATAAACTTTATACAAGTAAATACAATGGTTTCCACAGTGTTCAAAGCAGAATCCTCATGTTTGAGGAATCATCCCTTATTAAGAGGGTTGTTGTCCCTCATTTTGAGTGGTGTCCCTCATTTCAGTGACAAAAGATTGAGAGATATTGGAGCCAGTACGTACTCTCTGTTGGTTAATTCTGGACAGTAATCATGGCTAGCATGATAGATTGGTTGGGACCACTCCTTCAATCGGAGTGCTCCTTTCCTCTGCGCAAGACACTCTTATTCTGTGAAGAGTATCTCATGCGCAGATGCTCTGGAAACTGAAATGTTCTGGGGCAGTTTAAAAAATATATATTATTGATCGAGCTTGATCAATAGTAATTCATTTATTCAAAAGTTTCACCAGGAAGGCATACTGAGCTGAGAAGCTAGTTTCCAGAAGCATCCGGGGGAGGGGAAAGTGGGAGAAGTACAAGGTAACATGAATACGTGAGCATAAGTGAAAAGCACATGGTACATAGCAGATGTAGCGTTACAGCAATAGGTACTGTGGTAATCATACAGGCAGAAGTAAAATACACAGGTAGTCAGGCAGTCTAGGGCACAGTTGAATTAGACTAAATGGAGCGGCCTGGTTAGGGTCAAAACCTATGGGATTACAGGTGGATTGAGCAGTCAGGTGTCTGCCTAACTGAACTCTAACATGGAGAACCCGTGACCTGGATCTAGAGGATAAGAGTGGTGTAGAAGGGGTAATGTTAGGGAGAGATGATGGTGGGTTTGGGCAGGAACGGGAGGGGGCCATGTATTCTCGCAATAGGGAAGAGAGGGAATTGTGTGAGGTGGCATTATGGATGAAGGGTGGGGAGCCTGTTACACAGTTTAGGACAGTGAAAAGAGAGTGAGGATTGACCAGTGACGATGGAACGGTGGGGGATAGCAAACGTTTTTAGGTCAGAGTTGCAGAGGGAGTAAGTGCGTCAGGAGGAAGTGTAGATGGAGAATACTAGATAGAAGGGGAGGCTACCAGTCCAGAATTTGGCCATGAAAGTGGCAGTATGGGACAGTCGTCTGGACACCAGGGATGGGAGTGATAGGGCTTTATAGAGGTCACAGTGATGAGTGCGATGGGGGCAGAATGGGTCAAAGTGACAAAAGGAGTTGAAAAGGGTGTCCAGTCTGGCCAGGGTAGTCTTGGGTGTGGCACTATAGACTATGTCAGCATAGTTGAAGGTGGGGAGGATCATTTCAAACAACATGAAGTCTTGCTGTATTCTGACTATCTGCAGTTAGCTCCAGCCTTTAAACTGCCCCGGAGACCAAAGGGTTAACTTTCTATGCAGTGCATAGAATGCTGAGCTCGAGCTCGGTTGAGGTCTCTGTCTGCAACCCTTTGAAACCCAACCATCAGATTCTTTACTCCACCTCACTGAACAGTCGCTCCGGAGATTTCTCCGTCAGTTCGGTTCAGAAGTCGGTTAAAGTGTCGGTTTGAAGCCAAAATTAGTCCGAATTTAATCCGCATAGTCGGTTCAGGCTCCGTCTGCGGTACTGTGAGTTCTAGATAGTAGTTTCTGATTATTGTGTGGAAATTGTAAGTTTGTTCGATCGGTTCGGCTGAACCGATCCCTTATAATTTTTCTGTACTTTACTTTGAGTGTGTAGTTACGGTCCTTATGTCGGTTCTAAAAAAAAAAAGCGTATTTGGGCTTTTTCCAACACCCATAACATGGTTAGGAACCGATAAGGGAGTCTTGCCTGGCGGTTGCCGAAAAAAGGGTACGTTTGAGTAGGTTGGCCATGTCTGAGAAACCCAAGAAAAAAACTGGGCCCACTGGGTTTCAACACTGCAGTGAGTGTGGGGAAGTCTTTGCCAAGGCTGACCCCCACACCACCTGTGTTTGTTGTTTGGGGTTTGAACACCTTGATACAGACTGCCAAATTTGTAAACAATTTCCTAAAACTACCTTAGAAAAGAGATTAGGTAGACTTAGGGAAAGGGAAGCAGAGAAGTCCGCTGACCCGGATGGCCAGTCCGGTTCTGTTCCGACCAAACCAGAAGTAGTGCCCTCTGTCCAGGGCGATGATACTTTGGGCAAGAGGAGAGCCGATCCTGAGGGATCGGTTCCTACAAAAAGAAAAAGAAAAGACAAGTCAGCTGGTTCGGATCCAGAGGTTCATGTTCCGACCGCTGATGAGATTGCCCGAGTGATTCGGATTGTTGAATCGCTCCACCCGGTTCCGTCCGATCCGGCTCCGTTAGCTAGGGGCTCGGTTCAGTCGTTTTCACCAGTTCAGGAGTATGCCCCTGAAGATTTTTATGAACCGGAATTTGAGGAGGAGGGGTATTTTGAACAAGGTGATGATTATGATGGAGCTGAAAGTCTGGATGTGCCCATTGAACCGGACATCTCCCCAGATGGACCTTCTGGTGTTTCCCCTCCTAGGCTCTCTGAGTCCCCTCCTCACTATTTGTTTTACAGGATTGTGGCTGAAACTCTTCAGCTTTCTATGGAGGAAGCTACAGAGGATCAAGAGGAGCCTGATTTTGTAGAGATGATGGACATCCCAGAGTCCAGGAGGCTGTCTGTTCCTTTGCACAAATGTTTTGGGAAACAGACTCAAAAAATGTAAGTCTCCTAATATTGTACCTCCTGTTGATAGGAGGATGAATAAGAGGTACACCTTATCAGGCTCAAACACAGAGTTTTTCTACCAACAGTGCAGCCATGTTGGGGTCATGCAGGCTGCAGCCTGTGACAGGGCTAATGTCCCCTTGGCTTCACACCCCCCAGATAAAGACTCCAGGAGGATGGATGATTTGGCAAAGAACCAGTACATGGCATCATCTTTGGTACTCAGGTAGGCTGATTATATGGCCTATACAGCCAGGTACCAGAAGTCCAGGTGGGACACTGTACGGGCACTGGCTAAACAGGCCTCTCTCCAGCTGGCCAAGGAGCTGGAGGAGGTGGCTGCAGATGGGATTGAGGCATCTAAGGTACAGTTCCATGCTGCTGTGGACTCCAGTGATGTGTCATCAAGAGTCATGGCTACATATGTTGCTCTTTGGAGAATGGCTTGGCTCAGATGTACTAGCCTTTCACAAGACACCCAGGCTAAGACCATGGATTTCCCCTGTGGAAGGTAATTCTTTGGGGAGCAGAGAGTTACATGAAGAAAATGGAGGACTATAGGACCACTTATAGGAGTGCGCAGACCAAGGAGAGGCAGGCAACTCCTCAAAGGCAGCATTCTAGGGGCAGGGGCAGGCCTTTTCATAGGACTTTCTACCATGCACAGCCTCTTCTCCCTTTTCACAGAGGGGGTTCTTCAGAGGGAGAGGCAGAAGGGGGATGAGCAGGGCTGCATCCAGTCCTCAGCCTAAGGCCCCTGCCAAGCAGACACCCTGATGGGTCTGCCCGGGTTGACTCTCCTATCCCTGTAGGGGGCAGGCTGGCTTACTTCGTCCAGGACTGGGTGTCCGTTACTTCAGACAAGTGGGTCCTGGAAGTGGTAAGCCAGGGACTGGTTCTCAGCTTCAAAAATTTCAAGATGAGGCCAGATCTTTCCACTGCAAAGTCTCTAAAACCCCTACTCCCTAGAGGTAGAGGTTTCATCTCTTCCGGCCCTAGGAGCCAGAGAGAGATTCTACCCTACACTGGGGCAAGGTCTGTACCCAGGTACTTCCTTACCCCAAAAAGACAGGGGAGTGTGACCCATCCTAGATCTAAGATACCTGAACAAACATCTTTTAAAACCAAGGTTCAAGATGGTGACTCTGGGAATAATTCTTCCCCTCTCTAAGGCCAGGGGACTGGCTAGCCTCCCTGGACCTCAAAGATGCCTACTTTCACATTCCCATCAGATGCTCCCAGAGAAAGTACCTCCGGTTCAAGTTGCCCTCAGGTCATTATCAGTTCAAAGCAATGCCCTTTGGCCTAACATCAGCTGCAAGGGTTTTTATGAAGCGCCTGACAGTAGTAGTGGCCTTTTTAAGAAGGCAGAAGATTTCCATCTTTCCATATCTGGATGACTGGCTTATAGTGGTCAGTCTCCAGACCAAGTCAAGTCAGACCTGCAAGTGACCCAGCAAGTGCTATCTTCCCTGGGGTTTCTTCTCAACCTTCCCAAGTCAGTCCTCGAACCAGTGCAGCTCTTTACCTTTATAGGGGCAGAGCTAGATACTGTCAAAGCAAGAGCCTTTCTTCACCTGGAAAGGGCAAGAGTTCTTGTGGAACTAGCTTCTTCCTTCAGCCTTCAGGTGTCTCGACCAGCAAGGCACTTCCTTCAGCTCTTGGGCCACATGGCAGCTTCTACAGCAGTGGTCCAAGGGGCAAGATTTCAGATGAGGGACATTTAGTTCCATCTGAGGGCTTTTTGGTCCCAAAAGAAGGACCCTCTTACCAAACTTGGCTGGGGGACCACAGGCTCACCCTCAATCTCAAAAAAACCCAATCCATGCTGTTTGGGTCACTGAACAAAATAAAATCCTGCCCTGCTCCCCTGCTGATCCTTTGGGCCGATGGCTCACCCCTTGAGATGGTAACTTCCGCCAAGTACCTGAGCGTCACCTTGGACCCACAGTTGGACCTTACCTCGCACATCCGCAACGTCTGCAAGGCCACTAATTGTAAGCTTGGCCTAGCTTACTGAGCCAATAACTGCCTCACCCCCGCCGCTCGCTTGGCCCTAGCTAGGGGGGGTCCTCCTTCCCTCACTCTGCTACAGACTCGTAACATTTGCACCCATTCCCAAATCCAGCCTCTCAAAATGGGACACGGCCTACAATAATGTCTGCCGCTTCGCGCTTTCCGCCCCTCTCCTCACCCACCGTTGTGACTTATACATCTGCCTGGAGTGGCTCCCCCCCCGAAAAGCACCGCTCTCCTTTGTTCTAGGTAGCTTTATTGACAACATCATCTGCTCTGGCACCCCTCCAGCCTTAGCCCTTCCCCTTAAACCAGGCGCCCCATCCTACCACCTAAGATCTGGGACAAACCAGGAACGCCTGGTTCCTAGAACCCGCACCCTTGCGGGGGATCGGGCCTTCTACACATACGCCCCCAAACTCTGGAACTCACTCCCTGAGTCCACTCGGTCCTCCTCCTCCCATCCAAGCTTCAAAGCCTCCCTCTAGAACTTCCTGAAACCTTCCTCCCCCTGTTCCTGCTCCTCGTAGCCCTACTCCACTGCCCCTCTCCTCCCTTCAACCTGGTTGGGTGGGGGCCTCAGTGCTACTTGCACTTCTCCTTCAGTAACTGGCCAGGAATCCTGGACTTGACCTCCTGCCTAGGGCTCTCCCCCCCCGCAGGCACTTACCATTGTCTTTGCTTCTGTTTTACTCCGCTGTTCACCTCCTAATTATATCCCGCATAGCCCATTCTATTGCAATGCACTGTGCCAACTTTGTCCTAGAGCCAGCCTTGAAATGCCTGTTATTTTTGGTATTTTATTGACTCCTCTACTGTCCATGTATGAACTTGGTGCCAGCCTTGCTCTAGAGCCAGCCTTGAAATTCTTATTTATTTCCTATGTAATTTTCTCTATCCCTCAACTGTCTATGAATGTATTTTGTGCCTACCTTGCTCTAGAGCCAGTCTTGAATTGCCTGTTGTTTTCCTATGTATTTCTTTCGATTTCTCAACTGTTTATGTATGAAGTTTTCATCTGTAACTCTCCTGGGTCGCACCTGAAAATAGGCACTTGGCTGTCTAGTGTGCTTACCTGGTTAACAAAAGCAAATAAATAATTAAAACTAATTCCAGTGGCTCGGACGCTGATCCAAGCCCTGCAGTGGTGGCAGGATCAGGACAATTTAAGGCAAGGGGTCCCATTTGTCACCCAGTCTCATTCAGTGGCCCTTACCACGGATGCTTCCGTATTGGGGTTGGGAGCTCATCTGGGAGCTCTCATAGCCCAGGGACTGTGGTCCCCTCAGTAGTCCCTTCTTCATATCAATCTTCTGGAACTCAGGGCAGTTTTTCTGGCCCTGCAAGCCTTTTCTCAGACTGTGCAGAACAAGGTGGTTCAGGTCAGAACAGCCAGTACCACAACCATGTGGTACATCAACAGCAGGGAGGCACTCGGTCTACGGCCTTGTGCACAGAAGCCATGAAATTGTGGTCCCTGGCTTATTCCTTGCAGACCTCTCTGATAGCAGTCCACCTTCCAGGAAAGGACAATGTGCTAGCACTGAGCAGGATCTCCCAGGGCCATCACGAATGGTCCCCGGACCCTCGGGTGTTGAAAGTGATTTTTTTCAAAGTGGGGCACTCCAGAGATAGATCTCTTTGCAGCCCCAGACAATCACCAACTCCCTCTCTTTTGTTGCAGACCCTCAGTCTTGGGTTCAGTCCCTCTGGATGCTCTGATTCTGAACTGGGATGGGAAATTTCTGTATGCTTTTCCTCCCTTTCCTCTTCTGTTCAAAGTTCTAGTTAAAATAAGGTCACAACCTTGCAAGGTGATTCTGATTGCTCCAGACTGGGACAGACAGCCTTGGTACCCCCTGTTGCTGTCTCTAGCAGTCCATCTTCCCCTGTCTCTTCCCAGGAATTACAACCTGTTAACCTCCTCTCAGGGGAGGATTTGGTACCCCAATCTTCAATCTCTCAGTCTCAAGGCATGGCTCTTGAAGAGTTAGAGTATGCCGATTTGCATCCATCTCAGGAGGTTCTGGATATTCTCAAAGCTTCTCGAAAACCCTCCACCAGAAAGACTTATAACTCCAAATGGAAAAGATTCAGCATTTGGTGTTCCAAGAAGCATATTTCCCCAGACACTGCTGAATTGCCTACAGGTCTGAATTATATGGTCCATCTTAATGGCCTAGGCCTCAGACCAGCTACTGTCAAGGTACACTTGTCAGCTGTTTCTGCTTTTCTGTCAGTGGGGAAGTCTTCCTCACTATTATCTCATCCTGTGTTCTGTAAATTTTTCAAGGGATTGCTTCACCCCAGTCCTCCCTTCAGAGATCCTGCCCCTGCCTGGGACTTGAATGGTTGCATTGCTCAACTGATGCAACCTCCCTTTGAGCCTATGTCCTCAGCAGAGCTTAAGTACTTGACTTGGAAAACTGTGTTTTTGGTAGCCATTACCTCTGCCAGACGTATCAATGAACTGCAAGCCCTGACAGTGGAACCTGATTTTTATCTCTTTCCATAGAGATAAGGTGGTCCTTAGAACCAATAGGAGGTTCTTGCCCAAAGTGGTTTCAGACTTCCACTTGTATCAGTCCATGTCTGTCCCAGTCTTCTTCATTGATCATTCTTCCTCAGGAGAGAGAAGGCTACATAGTCGGGATGTTAAAAGAGCCCGTAGCTACTACATAGAGCGTACCAAGGGTCACAGGTTTGATTCCCTCCAGTTATTCCTCACTTATGGAGATGTGGGAAAGGGCAAACCTGCCACCTAAAGAACTGTTGCCGGGTGGATTGGTCTTGTATACAATTCTGCTATGAGAAACTGGGAAAGATTCCACCCTCAGGCCTGAGGGCTGATTATACAAGAGGTACAGCTGCTTCCCTGGCGGCTGCCAGGGATGTCCCTCTGTTAGAAATTTGTCAAGCAGCCACCTGGAAAACAGTCCATACCTTTCACCAAGCATTACTCTCTTGATATCCAGGCTAGGAGTGATGCTCGGTTTGGCACAGCAGTACTTCAGAGCCTATTCCCAAAGTAGGTTCTCTCCCTCCTCCATGGAGGTACTGCTTGGTAGTCTGCAGATAGTCAGACTACAGCAAGACTTCATGTTGTTTGAGAAAAAAATTACTTTTTTTAGTAATTATGTTTCTTCTAATGGAGTCTTGCTGTATTCTGACCTCCCTCCCTGCCTCCCCTCTCAGGACCTGGTTTTTGGGAAGTGGGTGGTCGGGTGCAGTGTTGCACCCCAGAGGTGCCTCTGGCACACCCTCCCTTTTATTTGGTGTTTTATTGTATTATTATTATCCTCTTTGGATTGGTTTTTAGTTTTGGGTTTCCAGACTTGAGTCTTCCTGGGGAATCCAAAACTGTTTGTTGCCAGTTGTTTGTTAAAAATTTTACAATTTCCACATAGTATTGTTAGTGAGTTTTTGCTCATAAGAATCTGACGGTTGGGTTTCAAAGGGCTGCAGACAGAGACCTCAACCGAGCTCGAGCTCCGCATTCTGTGCACTGCATAGAAAGTTAACCCTTTGTTCTCCGGGGCAGTTTAAAGGCTGGAGCTAACTGCAGATAGAATACAGCAAGACTCCATTAGAAGAAACACAATTACTAAGGTGAGTAATTTTTTCTTTCTGCACAGATGCACAGCATGCAGTCTGTGGGATACAGTCCTTGCAGAATAATAGCAGTGCAGAGACCACTGTTACGCTTGTAAGAGTGGTCTCACTTAGTTCACCTTCGGTTAGCGATTCTCATACCCAAAGAATGCATGTGAGACCACTCTTACAAGCATAAGAGTGATCTCTGTGGTGGTATTAACATACAGTATGGGAGGGTCAGTAGCCTTTAAACTCCAGCTGTTGTGCAGATAAAACTTTTGTGACTTGTCTGACCAAAGCTGTAGTTGAAGTTTCAGTCCACCCAATAGAAACAGAGAATTTGTCGGCGGAAAAGTATCAGTAGGCCTATCCAGTCTACTGTACTTTTTCCCTGCCTATTCTGACGCCTTAGACCCTATTTGGTCCTCTGCTTCTTACGTCTGTGTCCCTACCCTATGCATGCTTGAAGCTACCCATGATTTGCACCCCTTCACCCCATCTGGTGGGTTGTTCCAGGCATCACCGTCCTTTCTGTGAAGTATTTCTTCACATATGTTAACCCCCCCAGCTTCATTGCATGACCCCTGTGTTCTGGTGTTTTTCCTTCTCTGAAATAGACTCTGCACCTGCATCTGGTTGTTCACCCCGTGAGATACTTTTAGGTCTCGATCATGTCCCTTCTTGCTCTCCTGTCTTCCAGGGAGTACATGCAGTATTGAGAAACCACAGCCTCTTCTCGTAAGGCTTCTTGTGCAGCCCCCACATCATTTTGGTAGCCTTCTTCTGGACTGCTTCCACCCTGTCAGTGTCCTTGCAGAGGTGTGACTTGCAGAACTGGACAAGGTACTCTAGATGGGATCTCGCTAGTGAATTATACAGTTGCATCACCACTTCCCTGTGCACCCCAGCATCTCACTAGCCTTGCCTACTGTCTTGTCACACTGCCCTCTCACCTTGAGCTCATCAGATTATGATTACTCTGAGGTCCCTTTCTTGCTTGGTGACTGTTAGTACCCACCCCCCATCTTATACACAGTTTCTGGGTTTCCATGCCCCGGTTGCATGACTTTGCAGTCTGTGGCAGTCAAACCCAGTTGTTGCACCCTGGACCACTCCTCTAGTTTCCACAGATTCCTTTGTATTTTCTCCACCCCTTCCTGGGCGTCCATCCTGTTGTAGATTTTTGTGTAATTGGCAAAGAGACATACCTTCCCTTTTTTTTTTTTTTTTTGTGTGTGTGTGTGTGCCCATCATCCCTGTTATCCACCCTGACTGCCTCTCACTGCAACCACCCCAGCTGCCAACTGCCCTAGCTTGCCCCCCCAAGACAGGGTAGCCGAGACAACCGCCCCCATGGAAACTGCTCCAGATTACCGGGCGGCATCATCACGGGCCGGGCAGGGTTCCCCTGGCTTACCACCCCAACATCACATGCAGCCTAATCGGTATTGGAACACTGTCTCAGTCGGAACCGGGAGGCATGGTGGTCAGGAATCATGATGGGATCACTGGACAGTTTTTCTGCTTGCTGATCCCCGGGGTTGGGCGTGAAATGACGTGAGGGGGCTGAAGACCTATGTCTGCCCTGCCCCCCATGACTGGCACCGGCTGTGGCAGTACCCCAGCCTCCACCAGGGGTCCATAAAGTGCCAGGCACTTCCCCCCCTCCTCCTAGAGAAGGAGAGCTATCTTTAGGGTGCTCAGTCCTTCTCCCCACCTAGCCGACCCTTCGACTCCTGAGTCCGTCCCCGAATCGGGATGTCGGCGCCGCATGCGGACGCCTTATACTAGGATTCATACTAGGATAGGAAAGGAGTGAGAAGGTGAGTGCTCATATAGCGCCTGTTACTTAGTTCCTATAATAATAAAGTTTATTTCCAGACGTGATATATTTATCCAGTTTATTTTTAAACTCTTACTTTTGATTTACTGATTTACACTCTAATGATAGTGAATTAAACAGTTTTATCACTCTAATTGTATAAAAGTACTTTCTCATTTGTTTATTAAATTTTTTATCTACTTTCTGTAACGGATGATCCATTCTTACTCCAGGAGTCCTTTAGCATCAATAACTTTTTGCACTTAGCTGGCTAGGTGCAGTTGCCCCGGAGGTGTGCCTTTAAGATATTTTTTTTAAAGAGCGTAGGGCTAGCCAATCAAAAGACAGGAGCGGGTATGAACTGAGTGAAAGCTGTTGACTGCTTCAGAATTTTTTTTCCGCTGGACTGAGCATATTGCCTCTGAGGTGTCTCCCAACTTTCCTTGTTGACAGCCTTCTAGTGCTTATCTGGGTAAAGTTTTCCTCATAAATCTTTTCCTTTAGTGTGCTGAGTGACGACTTTTACTTTTTCATTAGCGCTTCGCAAATTTTTTATTTTCAGCGTGACGGCGTTATTTAGACTTTATTTTTACTGCGACTATTTACTTTAAAGCCTAATTTTATCGCAGGTGTTTATTTTCGACGGTTTCCTTCATTTTTGATTAATTTCTTGTGGGAACCGTAATTGGGGACAGTTGCCTTGTTTTTACTCTCAGACTCGGGGTTTATCATGTAGGCACCCAAGTGTAGATTTCAAATTTAAATAGTGCCTGGGGTTTCTCTAGATTGGCAATTACGAGGAAATCATTTTGTTATATTACTGGACCTTGGTATCATCTGTGTCAGGACTGTCCGTAAGGGTCCGGCAGCCACCTATGCGCAGTTGAGTATTACTGGTTTTCTGTTAAGATTGGCACTGGTATAGATCCCAGTTTTACAACCAAAAATAAAAAAAAAAGGCGCTGGTAATAGAGTTTATTAACTGGGACAGGACTGGCCAGTGGCATTTTCACAGAAACCTGCACTCAGTTCATAGGTCCAGAACTGGTTTGCTTTGCTTAAATTGGCGAACATAGCAGACGAACCTTTGATAATTATGGCTGAGGATAAATCAAAGGTTTCTGATGAGGGGCCATTTGAAAATACTAATACCAAAAGCAGAGGTGCTGAGGAAATCCCCAGATGCCAGTCAAAAAATAAAGCTTCCAAAGATGAAGTTCCTCACAAATTGAAAAATAATAAGAGTGACGAAAAAAGGAAGCTTGATCAAGCCTCTGAAGTGGCTAAAAAGAAACTCTGTCAAGACAGATATGCTCCCGGGAAAGCCAATAGTGAGACAACAGGCAGCTTAAACCATTCAGAAAAAACAAAGCACTTACAAACGGGCAGGTTCTTCCATCGGTGCAAGATATGGAAAAAGCATGGCAACTGTTTCAGACCCTTCAAAAGATGGGTCCTCTATTTACTGGGGCTGGCAAGCACTCTTCCACAGTTCTCTGTTCTGTAGACTGTGAGGGTGACGCAGATGATCAATTCTGTGATGCCCCTGACATGGATTTTGAGGGCCTTGATCCCCAGGAGTCCCGGACCCTCACCTTGGGGATCCCCCGGGTGACCCTGAGGACCCTTCCTCTATGTTTTCATTTATACAAAATATGCTGGATACCCTGGACCTCCCTACACAGGAGCCCAACCAGGATGTCGATGAAGACGAAGATTATAGGGAGATGAAGAGTCTTTCATCCTCAAAGACCCTGGTCGTCCCTATCTATAATGCATTTAGAAAAAATACCATTAAGGTGCTTCAACACCCCACTTCAGTACTAGGGGTTGATAAGCGGCTTGAGAGAAAATATAAATTGTTTAAGAATGGTACCGAGTTCCTGTCGGCATACCCTAGCCATGAGAGTATAGTGAAGCAGGCAGCTTGTGAGAAAGCTGGTGTCTCCTTGTCACCCTCTCCCCCGACAAGGATTCCAAAAAAAATGACTTTATAGCAAAGAAAATGTATGCCACAGTTTCCCCGCTTCTCAGGCTTTCTTCTTACATGGCATTCACAGTCAGATATCAGAATGCCCTTTGGAAATTTGTCCAGGCTGTTGCCCACAACGGATCAGATTCTATGGTACAGGAGCTGGTGGATACGTCAAAAACTGCCTTGGAAACTACTGTGTACCAATTCCACATGGCAGATGACAATAATGATACAGCCTCTAGGGCTGAGACGCTTTGCCTGGCTTAGAACAACTAGTCTGACCACAGACATTCAGAACATGGCCATGGATTTTCCCTGTGATCAAAATATGTTGTTTGATTACAGAACCACTGACTACATGAAAAAGGTCGATGAGTGCAAGGCCTCCTGGCGGAGCCATTCATCCAAGCCTAAACTCACCACCCTTCGGAGATCCCGTCCCGGGGCGGTAGGGGCAAAAGTTTTTTTCCCCCAGGCCTTACAGTTCCTATCCCCAGTCCGACTTTAGCCAGTACAGGGGGTCTTTCAGAGGCAGGGGCAGAAGGGGCCAAAGAAGATCCACCTCTACCCAGCCATCTGCCTCTCAGTCTAAGTCTTGATGTGAGTGTCAAGGTCGCTTCCCCATTTCCAGTTGGAGGCAGACTCTCTCACTATCTTCAGCACTGGTTCCTCATCACGTTGGACAAGTGGGTGCTGGAGATAGTGGAGAAGGGTCTGTCATTACAGTTCAGGCAGCTGCCAGACCTCAAGCGTACCCAGGTGTCAAAAAGACCTCTGTCCCCAACACAGATACCGCTGTTGAAAATGGAGGTACAAAACCTTCTGGCTTTACGAGTAGTGGAGAGGGTCCCCACCCACAAGAAGGGCAAGGGTCTCCACTCCAGGTATTTTCTGACACAAAAGAAAACTGGGGAGTGGCAACCTGTCTTAGATCTCAGATATTTAAACAAACATCTGAAAAAAACCAAATTCAATATGGTCACTCTGTCACTGGTCATACAGTCCTTACAGCAGGGAGACTGGCTAGCCTCCCTCGACTTAAAGGACGCCTGCTTCCACATACCCATAAGGAGATCTCACAGGAAGTTTCTCAGGTTCAGACTTCATTCGGGCACTATCAGTTCACCGCAATGCCCTTCGGTCTGTCCTCTGCCCCAAGAGTCTTTACCAAGTGTCTCGCAGTGGTAGCAGCTCATCGCAGGAGACTGGGTGTTGCTCTCTACCCTATCTGGACGACTGGCTCATAGTAGCAAAGTCTCCTTGCCAGGTCAAGAAATCTCTTTCCCTCACAGAATGCACTCTGGAGTCTCTAGGTTTCCTGGTAAATCTAAAGAAATCTCACCTGGAACCCACCCAGCTGCTCACCTTCATAGGTGCCCAGCTGGACACTCAGAAGGGATATGCTTTCCTATAGGTTCATAGGTGAATACGAGATTGAGGGGCTAGCCCATTTTGACCTCGCCACCCTTAACTTGGGTGGAAATAATATTTAGTGTCTGTCATGTACAAGTTCAATTTTTGTTTAAATTAATGCAAGTTTGTGCTTTGCACTACCTCTTGTGGTAAGGAATTCCAAATTGGAACTATCCTCTGTGTAATAAAAAAAAAGTTTCTCTTAACAGTCTTATTGATATTTGCCCTTCACTTCATTTTATGGGATCGAGTAATGCTCACAGAAGGGTGCCAGTCCATATATATAGTTATCTCTTGTGGCTTTATAAATTAGACATAAGTCTTCTCTTAAAGAGCCATATTCAAGAGAGAAAAGTTTCAATTTTTTTAATCTATCTTCATGTGAAAGTGAATTTAAATTAATAATATGTTTTGTAAGTCTCCTCTATACTTTTTCCACGGACCGTTTGTCCTGCACTAGTGTTGGAGCACAGAAGGATGAACAATAACCAAAATTTGATCTCACTATACTGCTATGTAAAGGTATTAATACCTCTGGTTCCTGACTCAACATTTTTTAAGATACATTTTATTAATCAATGGCATTTTTTAACTGTTTTACTTGTGTGTTCAGAGAATTTCAGATTATTTGTGCCATACATACCGAAATCTTTTTCAGAACTTACCTTACTTGATAGTATGTTTTGTTTGTTTATTTATTTATTTGGTTTTTGTTTACTGGGTAAGTACACTAGACAACAATGTTGCCTATATTCAGGCACGACCTGGGAGAGTACAGACAGGGGAGACCAGAGTCAACATTAAAGAGTATTTCATGACGCACCATGAGGTGAGAACAAACATTTGAACAGTATACAGCCAGGTACAGTCATTATCAGTGATGACAAAGAGAAACAGATAACATTACATTAATTATTTTCGTCTGATGATACATCAGTGACTAAATTGAAATGACAAACAGCAAACAAAACTTAAATGAAGTAGCATTATAACAATAGGATTTCTGCTGGGTGTGGGAAACTTTCAGATTTTGGAGACCAGCAGGAAATCAGTAAGTGCCATAGGGAGGAAAAAATGTTAGGAGAGAGGCTCAAGTTACAGCACGAGAGCAGCAGTTGGATTCTAATAGGTGTGCCCGAAGACCCAGTTTAAAGGCCTTGTGGGATTTGGAGAGTTTGATGTGGGAGGCAATGGAGTTCCAGGAGTGGGGGGCAGATATGGCGAAGGATCGTTCTCCTTTTTTGTGAGATATCTGGGAATTTCAAGTTGGGTTTGAGCAGATGCCCTGAGGAGGTATGCTTGGGAGGGCTGAGTTAATAGTTCGGCAAGGTATTTAAGGGACCCCGTTCTGATCATATTATCAATTGTACAGGCCGCTGAATAGTGTCTGAGCGAGTCTGGGGAGAGCCAATTTTGTTTCGAGTGGAGCAGGCAATGATGGGTAAGTCTGTGAGCAGAGAGAGCACATCTGCATATACTGTTATAGCAGGTGCTCCATTTCTGGAACACTCCTTTGCTAGCTTTAAGGTAAACCTGAGAGCAATATGTCAGAGCAGGGAGGAGAAATCCTTGTGCAATAGCAAGCCGGGCAGCATCATTGAGGGAGGACCTAATTTTAAAGGCAAGACCAAGTTTTGAGTAAACTGTCTTACATGTAGCAGCAATGTGGAGGTTTCCCTTCCAAATCTCTCAAGAGATGGGTCGAGAGTAACTCCTAGATACCTGAAGGAGGTAACGAATTCAAGAGGGGAGTCATCTAGAGAATGTTTGTTTCAATAAGTCTGGAGTAAGAGATCTGATTCTTGACGGGGGGCCAAAAAGCATAGTTACGGTTTTCATAGCGTTCATTAGGAGCCTGTTCTATAGTAACCACTCCTGCAAGCAGTTGAAGTCTGCTTGAAGATGTGCTCTTACTGATAAGGGATCTTTACCACTGGAGAGAAGCACCATGTCATCAGCATAAAGGATCAACGAGGAGGAGCAGGGAAGGGAGGGCAAGTTGTTAATGAAAAGGGAGAAAAGTAGTGGGCCAAGAATAGATCCTTGGGGGACTCCAACAGAGGTAGGGGAAAGATTTGAGACAGCGGATTCAATTTGGACAAATTGCAGCCTCCCTGAGAGGTAGCTATCGAACCAGGAGATGGTCGACAGGTCAAAGCCAAGGCGGGACAATTTGGAAAGTAGCAGAGAGTGATTCACAAGGTCAAATGCCTTTGTGAGATCGATAAATATGGCCCCAGTGAGCAGACTGTTATCCATCGCTGTAAGGACTGCATTTGTCAGCTGAAGTAGTGCAGTTGTGGTGCTGTGTCCTGTTCGGAATCAGTGCTGGGTAGGGGATATAAGGTTGTGAAGGTGCAGGTAATTTGTGACCTGAGTAGCGATGGCCTTCTTGAGAAGTTTATATAGGGTAGAGAGAATGGCAATCGGTCTATAGTTTGACATATTTTTGGTATCTTCTTTTTTGTGAACAAGGACAACGCGAGCGGTTTTCCACAATGTTGGTACCGTTTGGGTTATTATGGAAAGATTAAAGATTCTTGCAATAGGAACAGCAAGGGCAGGGGCTGCCTGCTTCAAGAAGCTTGGCAGTAGCCCATCCGGGCCAGCAGATCCATAAGGGGATACTGATTTGAGGAGATGCAGCACTTCGGTGGAGGAGACTAATGTGAGACGAAAAGAGGTTTCATGCAAAAGTTGCACCTCAGGAGGAGATGAAAGAGGTTGGTTGAATTTCTCAGTGTATTCGGAGAGATCCGAGAATTGTGCATTAAGAGCATTAGCAATAGTAGGTAACTTATTACAGTTTGCATCATTCAGTGTCATGTCGGTAATGACCGTCTCGGGCCTTTGCCCAATGAAATTTATTTATTTATTTTTTTTAATTTTCTTTTTATTAGTTGTTGGTTACTTCATACTGTACAATTACTTTCGTACATTCAGTGATGATCATAAAACAAGCATAGATCATGTATCGGTGTAACATTTTGTATTGCTTTAAAGTAATATGGTAATCTGCCAGGGCTAGGGAACTCCCAACCTGCCAGTCTGAAATCCTTCCATGGGACCCCGGTTGTCTGTGAGGACCCCTCCCTTTTCCCTTCCAAACCTCTCACTTTCCCCTTACACTTAACTCACCCCCAAAATATGAAAATAGCCTCAAGGCCCATAGTCAATTTCATATTGTGAATAGTATATAATCCACGGTCTCCATAATGGTTCTATTAAGAGTTGTTTATTATGGATTTTAGCCGTTAAGGTTTCCATATGATAAATATCCACCATTAGCCTCCTCCAATCGTGTACCAATGGGATAATTGGAGAGTACCATCTTTTCGTTATAGCTTTTTTGGCTGCTAATCTAAAAACCGGTAATAAAGTCCGATGCCACGAAGGGCTGTGATACGGATATATTGAAAGCAGCACTATCTCTGCTGTGAGCTCCACTATCTCCCCCATACATTCCGAGATTTCTTTTTGTAAGGTATACCAGAATGGCATCAATAAGGGACATGACCATAAAATATGGCCTTGATCTACCAATTTACATGAACACTTTCTCCAGCATTCCCCGAATGGTTGAGGAAGGTATTTAGCCTGAACCGCTGGGAGTACGAAAAACGGCTTCTGCACTTCAAGCAAATTCCGCCATCTAGTAACATGAGTAACTTTATATGCCTGAATAGATGCACGAAGCCATTCCTGTTCCTGTACTTCCATTTCAAGGTCTCTCTTCCAACTGTTTAATATTGAAATAGAGGAGTCTCCCAATCCCTCTCTCAAAATTTTATAAAGAAAGCCTATTTGATGGGGCCATAGCTTGCCATTGTTATTGTCTTCAATATATCTCCAGGCCAAAGGGAGGGGAGTTGGGAGCCTAACCTCTACCTCTCTTTGTCATAGTAAGTAGTTCTTGACCTGGTTATATCTGAGGAAATCACTTTCTGTTAAGCTGAAATTAGTCTGGAGTGTTTCAAATGGGATTATCCCTGTTTGGGAGAGAAACTGTTTAAAAAATGCTGGAAGAAACCGGTCATCTTCTGAAATTAAGGTGTGAAAAAAAAAAAAGTTCTCTAAAGGCCTTATGTTGTTTCATTTTATGCCATATTTTTAATGTATGGGCTGTAAATCTGGTAAAGTCGTGAAATAGGGGTGGATTTGTGGCCGAGGTCAGTGTGATCTTTATAATATCATACAAATCATTTATTGCAAACTCCAAGTCTTTCCAGGGGGGTTGGTAAGCCGGAGTGAGCCACAAGGACACAATTCTCAAAAATGATGCCAGGGCATACAACCTTAAGTTCGGAAGGTTAACACCTCCTGTTAAACCTGGGAGTTGAAGAAGGGAAAGCCTTATTCTTGGTTTTTGACCATTCCAAATAAAGTTAAATATGAGCTTGTCCCATGATTTAAAATAAAAGCCTGATGGTAGGGTGGGGATATTCTAAAAAAGATATAGTAACTTCGGAAGAACTATCGTCCGGATCGTCTCAATGCTCTGAAAAAAAGATAATGGTAATGGTGACCATGTGGATAAATCTTTTTGTATTTGATTGGATAAGGGCTCATAATTTAATAATTCTAGCATATCCAAATTTTTAGGGACTGTTATACCTAGATATTTAAATTTAGTTTTATGCCATTTAATAGGATATTTATCTGCCCAATTAAATTTTTGATGTTCCAAAAACCTCTGGTATCACCTGCTGAAGATTGGAAAAGCTTAAGGCAATAGCTCCTTTTTGCCTTCCGAATATCTTTTTTGCAGGCATTTCTCAGTTGTCTATAGTTAACCCAGTCTTCTGATTGTTGGGACTTCTTTGCCAAGGTCCAGGCCTTGTCTCTTTTTATCATGGCTCGAAGGAGGTCTTTATTTAGCCATTTATTAGGGGAGCCCCTGAGACACCTTTTTTCAGAGGGATGTGCAGATCTTGAAGGGCAAGAAGCTGAGACATCAGGTATTCAAGTGTAGTGTTATCATCATCAGTGTGATAGATGGGAGACCAGTCTATATTATTAATATCCTCGAGAAGTGCAGTTCTGTTTAGTTTGGCAAAATCCCGAAATTGAATGATTCTTTGGGGGGGAGGTTTGAGGCAGTGGCCATTCCAGATACAGAAAGTAGGCAGGTGATCACTAATAGAATCCGAAAAGATCCCTGCAGCAATTATTTTATTTGCTCTATTTGTAGCCATCCAGTCCAGGAGAGATTGGTGCTCCGAGTTGGAAGAGATGCGTGTAGGGCTAGAGATAAAGTTGAGCGAGGTTAAGTCGGGCGAGAGCTTCAGTATATGTACCGGCATGACTCCCTGATAGGTCTAGGTTGAAGTCTCCCATTAGTATGACTTCAGATATACCCTTTAAAGTGGCCAGATAATCCAAGAGCCCATTTAAGACAGGGAGAGCCCCCTTTGGAGGACTGTAGGCACAGATCAGATTTAGCCTTTTATCACCCCCAGTTGTGGAACCGTATGCAGAGCTTCACAGTGATTTGTTATCCAAGACTGGAGTATTGAGACATTGAGATGCTCTTTATAATAAAGGGCAACTCCTCCACCCTTTTTGTTTGGTGGGGCGATCGGATCTGGGCAAGCTGTAGCCACGTATTTTGTACATGGAATCAGGCATCTCTGGCCTGAGCCATGTTTCAGTTGGTCCAAGTATGTCCGGACAGTAGTGGGCTATCCAGGCTTCAAATTCAGGAAAGTTTGCTGGTAAACTTCTAATATTCATGTGGGCAATTTTTATGCCCTTAGTGGAGAACCATGAGGAGTCAACCGTGGACCTGGCATTCCAATGGGGGCCAGAGTTAGATTCATTGTCTCCTGATAAGCATAAGCACAGAAGCATCACCCAAACTTCTTCGTAGAATCTGTAATTGCGCTTGAGGTATTTGGGCATGCTGGGGTGGTAGAGAAGGAAATGCCCTAATTTGGAAGGATGAGTTATATGGAGGGACAGGTTAGGAGAAGGGAGCAAGGTTCTAGTTGGTATAAGGTTGGAGAAGACAAAGGAGAATTCTTCATGGCAGTGGGACCCAGGGTATCCAGCTGATATGTTACATGAGAGATAGGAGAGGACGATTACGGTGGGTAGTAATCCTGATACCACCAGAAGTGACCTTGGGCATGCAAGAGAGAACATTATGTATGCCTTGTGAGAAACCTCTGTTAATCAGAGGAGGATTGTCCCTTATAAGAGTAGAATTTAAGTGACAGAAATGGTGACTTAAGGGCAGGGTGACACCTATAGTGAAGGCAGTTTGAGTGAAACCCTTAGTGGCCAGAGGTTGGCAGTCAATTATACAAGTTATTCACAAAAGGCAGGTATTCCAGTAGAGTGCAGTTTTATGAGGAGCGGACAGAAGCAGGGGGAATTTGAAAAGGTGAGGGGAAAAGATAAAACTGGGATACCCTCAGTCTGAGTTACTTTTCCAGACAAAATAAGTGTAGAACAGAGGCAAACATAGAGAATAGGCAAGAGTGAGTGGAGGAAAAAAAAAAGGACTGCCTCGCTGGTTTGAATTAGGACTGATGCAGCAAGGGAGGTGTAGGACTGCCCTTCAAGTGAGTTTATAGGTTGGAACAAAAGTGGGCGGGATTACTAGCGTATTTAATTAATGGTGGAGGAGGGGGTGGGTGAAAATTTCAAGCCTGCAAGCAGCTGCTGTGTTAGAGGATCTGCTAAAATTAAACAGCAGCTGCAGTGTACCAGAATCAGCCAAAGTTAATTAAATCAAGTTAGGCAGGCTAGAGAGTATTGTAGGCACAGTCTTGTGAGTTGAAATACATTAATTTCCTTGGGTTTAAAGTGGCTGCAGCAGCGAGTACTACAGCGCCAGGGAGCCGAACAGAAAAAAGACGCCAAGGTTTGAAACCGAGCGCAGTCTTGATCGTGTACCTTCCTGCTGCCAGCCTTGTAGCTTCGGGGAACCGAGGGGAGCTGGGGAGGGCTTTTCAACAACCATTGCCCTCTCGACCCTTCCTGCTGCCAGCCTTGTAGCTTTATAAAACAATCAACCATTTTATTATTTTTCCCAAAATACATCACTTTGCATTTAGAAAGATTAAAGTTTAGTTTAATCAAATTAGGTCAAGTAGATATACTATTCAAGTTAGCTTGTATTTTATGTGCTGAAGTAATATGTATAATGCCACCCAATATGGCATTGTCTACATATTTATTTAACCACACTCCATCTGTGGTGGTCATACTTGAAATAAAGACATTGAACAGTTTTTAATTTCCTCCTGCAGGAAAGAATTCAGTTTCCTTTCAGTGACAGATTCTTTTGCCCAGGGACAGCCAAGACCAGCCAGACATTTCCTCAAACTTCTGGGACATATGGCCTCTATGACTGCAGTAGTCCCAGGGGTCAGGTACAGGACGAGACTCCTGCAAGCCTACCACAGAGCTCGCTGGTCTCAGAGAAGCAACACATTTTCAGAGTTGATACTGGTCTGAGCAGTTCTTCCAAAACTTGCTGCGGTGGAAGAACCCTGCAAATTTGCAGGCGGGGTTCCCTTTCAAGCTCTTCTTCCCACAAAGGTGATCACCACAGATGCCTCCCTTTTGGGCTATGGAGCTCATTTAAACAGTGCCTCAGTAAGCGGCAGGTGGACTCCTGAAGAGTCACAGTTGCACATAATTCTTTGGGAACTCAGAGCAGTCTTACTAGCTGTCAAAGCTTTCGCTCCCAGCATAGAAGGGCAGGCAGTTCAACTGGAGTCAGCATCTCATTTCACCTCCCAGGCAAACTCAGTACTCTGGCGGATGCTCTAAGCCACATCAGTCAAGGTCAGAGTGAATGGACACTGAACAAGCAAGTACTAACCGCAGTGTTCAGACGGTGGGGCATATCAGACGTGGATCTGGTTGCCTCTCCTCTCAATTTTCAGCTTCCTCAGTACTGTTACAGGCCCCCAGTTCTGGGAACACTTCCTCTGGATGCCCTGATCCTGGACTGGTCAGAGATGTTCCTATATGCATTTCCTCCCTTTCCCCTGATATTCAGGGTTTTGCTGAAACTCAGCAGCCTGCATTGATGATATTAGTGCCTCCGGACTGCCCAGGCAAGCCTGGTACCCTCTCCTTCTCTCAGTGCCCTGCAGCAGGCCCATTCACATGCCTCTGACTCGCTCCCTGCTGACCGTTCCTCAGACGGGAGTGCAGTACCCAGACATTAACTCTCTTCACCTCAAGGCCTGGTTGTTGAGGAATTAGACTTTACATCCTCACAGCACTCTGAACAGGTCCTTAAGATACTGAGGATGGCTAAAAAAAAAACGAACACTAAGAAGATTTATGCAGCCAAATGGAAAAGGTCGAACCCCTATCAGCTTCACACCCTCAGCTGCTAGACTACCTGGTACACCTACAGGCATCAGGCTTGAAACGATCTTCACTCAAGCTACACCTGGCAGAAGTTTCGGCCTACCTTTCAGTGGGAAAGAAGAAATAATTTTTTCCCATGATATTTTTAAACAGTTTTTCAAAGGCCTCTTGTACCTCCAGCCTCCAACCAGGGAGCCTATTCCTCATTGGAGCCTGAACCTTTGCATAGATGGGCTCATGAATCCACCTTTTGAGCATATGTCCACGGCCCACATCAAGTTTGTAACTTGGAAGACTGTCATCTTGGTAGCCATTACGTCTGCCAGGAGGATTTCAGAGCTACAGGCCCTGTGCACTGAGCCGAATTACATCATCCCTCACAACGATAAAGTTGAGCTCAGGACAAATAGGACATTGCTGCTAAAGGTGGTTTCAGAGTTCCACTTGAACCAGTCAGTTACTCTGCCTGTCTTCTTTACTGAGCCATCCACTCCTGGTGAGCAAAAGCTCCACAGCTTGAATGTCAAAAGAGCCATCTTTCACTATGTAGGGCATACTTGACAGTCCAGAGGCTCTTCCACTCAGTTGTTCCTCACCTACAGGGATGTAGGCAGAGGAAGACCAGCTACCAAGAGAACTATTTCTCATTGTTTGGTCTCTTGTATTAGATTCTGCTATGAGAAAGCTGGTCAACAACCTCCAGTGGGGCTCAGGGCCCATTCCACCAGGGGCACTGCAGCCTTGCTTGCAGCAGCAAGGGACATTCTCCTACTGGATGTCTGCAAAGCAACGCCTTTGTGAAACACTACAGTTTGGATGTGCAGACCAGATCTGATGCCAAATTTGGCAGAGCGGTTCTGCAGAGCTTGTTTCCTAAGTAGGTTCTCTGCCCACCTCCCACTTGGTACTGCTAGGTAGTCTGCAAAAAAGTTACTGATGTTACAGGACTCCCTGGGGTAAGAAGAAAAAATTACTCACCACAGTAATCTTTCTTCCAAGGGGTCCTTTAGCATCAGTAAGCTCCCACCCTTCCTCCCCGGTTCGCCTGTCTGAGAAAGGCTCTTATGTCGCCTTTTACCAAATTTGGAGTTTCTTATTGATGAGCTTTTAGCTCATGTTGCTGTTGTTTCTATTTCCACTTTTGTGGACATTTGCATGTTTTTTGAATCCTGTTGATTCTTTCTCAGGGCATTTGCCCTCGTTTTTCCTTAAAAAAAATTCTGAAGACTTCAAGAGCTTTGACTCAGCTCACACTCCCTCCTGTCTTTTGATTGGCTTGGCCTTACGTTCATTTAAAGGCACACCTCTGCTGCCTCCAGAGTCGTGGCCTATGCCATCTCTCTGAGGCGCTTAGTCTGGCCTAGAACTACTGGTCTACCCTCAGACTCCCAGTTTAAAGCCACGTACTTGCTTGTGATCAAAACATAACTGTTCGATTCCAGAACGTCTCACTGCAACAAGGCCCCATGCTCCACGTTATTTCCTCCAGAGGGGATTAGGGGCAGAGCTTTTTTCCCAGCCTTCTCTCAGTACTGGGGTGTTTTTGCACTCTAAAGCCTGACATTAGTATGGGCAGACCTCATGTGTACCTAGGTGTCTAAGCCTCTATCCCCAACAGAGACGTTTCTGTTGAAGTGGGAGGAAAAAAAAAAAAACATTCTAGCTTTGCGAATGGTGTAGAGGGTTCCTGGCCATGAAAAGAAGAAAGGGCCTTTACTCCACGTAATTCCTTTTTTTAATCAGGTTTTTATTCAAAAGTTTTTACACACACAGTTCCATTATTTTCAAATTTTGCACAGTAAAACATTTGTGCAGTTTCATTATGAAAGAGTAGTTTACATGCATATTTAAGAGGAATTGATTGCATTGGTTTTTAAGACTTACTCAAGAGGATTCTTTATAATTTACATCATTAGTTCTTAATATAGCAATTTAAGACCCTCCCTGCTAGACAATTCTTTAGCTCCAAGAATGCAAAAATCCAGCCTCCAAGATGAATTGCTAAGGGGAAAATTTTCTTCACATCTTTCCTACCCTTTCTCCTTCGTTCTGGAGAAGTGTGTTTTTATTCAGGCTCCAGATATGGAACAAACCCCAACCAGGTATGTCTTATCTAGGGAGAGAAGTCAGGACCCATTGAAGCCTAGTGCATTGATCAGGCTTGCCACCTTCTCATATAATTTGGTCCCTTATTTTGGATTCTGGAGTAAAGACTATTTATATAATATATCTGTTTCATTATTGATCTCCAGTCATTAACGGAAGAAATGATGTTTCTAGGGACATAGATATGTTGTTCATCTGCACTGTCTGGCAGATTCCTTGCTGCTTTAAATCTTGCCGGAAGATCTTCAAGCTGGCTCCTCCCACCCACCCGGGTGGTAAAACTCTCGGCTCCGCCCCATGACACCAGATCTTCCTTACCGCTTGGAAGCTAAGGTTCCCTCCTTAATGCTCTGCGTATAGACTGGATCCTAACTCTTTGGTTTACCGGAAAATAATTTTAAAGTTTTCCAGACTTTGGTCTAATTCTTCCTTCGCAGCTGCGATGGACAAATCGACTTCCGGTTTTCTGCAGTGCCCATGCGGGCTGAAGATGTCCAGGACGGATCCGCACTCCACGTCCGTCTACTGCCTCGGGCTTGACCACAACCTGCAGGCCTGCGAGTTGTGCAGGCCTTTTTCGGCCAACGTCTATGAAGACCGTGCTGCCCGGCTACAACTTGGGCGCCCTTAGAAACGTTTATCTGCTGGTGAAGTCCAAGGAGGCCCGTAGGGCAGTGTCCACGGCAGCTGGCTCGCCTGAGCAACTCGAGCAGATGATCGCCCTCGAGGAGGAGACGGCCCAGGCCTCATCCTCATCTTCCTCAGTCGCAGCATTTATCCCGCTCTCTTTGGGATCCTCCTACACAGCTTCTTTTAAGGAGCTTTGCCAATCCCTCTCCACGAGGGGTGAGGGGCCATCGGGACACTCTTCTTGGTCAAAAAAGAAGGACTCGAAGGGTAAGTCCCACCGTCGACGTTCGTGGGAGCGGGAGGGGTCCCCTTCCCTGGACAGTCGACACTCGACTTCGGTCGAGGTTGCGGTTAAGGCTGCTGGCTTCACGGTGTCCCCGTCAGGTCAGCCGGCCGAGACACCCGTCGACGCGGTTGAGATTTTTCTCGACCCGTCGGATGGGCTGTCGACTGGTGAAGCTGACAACCCTTCATCACCGGTTCCCCCGGTGGAAACTGAGGACTTGCCTGCACCTCCCGAGCCGAGGGAGGAGCGGGTGTCCCCTGCTCCCTTCCGGACCCACCCTCGGAAACGCCGAGGGTCTCGGACCTCGTCTCGGTCCAGCCGATCCCGCCGACACCAGCGGTGTCGGCACCGAGGAAAGCGGTGGCGCCGCTCGTCCTCGTCTTCCTCCTCGGAAGAGGAGAGGCTTCAGCGCAAATTGCGTCGATGCTACGAGGACTTAATGTGGCAGCAGTTCCTTTTGTCCGGGAACAAACCGACGCCATCGCCTTCCCCAGCCATCAAGTGGCTGTCACCCGAAAGGCCGAAACAACCCTTCACGGTGGTCGAGGTGCCCAAGCACACCAGCATCAGGGCCAGCAGGCTCGCGCTTGGCACCCCAAAGCCAAGCCTGCAGCTTCCTCCAACAGGAAGCAGGGAGGAAAAGGCCCAGGAGGTCCCTCGGTTGGTCCTTCCTCCAAGCCTGCCCAGTGACAGGTTGAGGGGTGTTGCCCCCAGCCTCGTCACTTCTCCCTGGGTTCCCCCCGTGGGGCGACGGCTCCGCCACTTCCTTTCCACCTGGTCCGCTATCACCACGGACCGCTGGGTGTTGGAGGTGGTAGGACAGGGTCTGCCTCTGGAGTTTGAGCAGGCCCTGCCCTTCCGAGCCGTCGCACCATGGGGGGGGCTACGGGTTCCGCAGCCTCTCTGTTGGCTCATCGAGCTGACATTGCCCTGCTCCTCGAAAAGGAGGTGATCAGGAAGGTGGCAGATCCTCCACCAGACCCAGGGTTTGTGTCCAGGTACTTCCTGGTCCCGAAGCGGACGGGGCTGGCGCCCATTCAAACAACATGAAGTCTTGCTATATTATGACAATTGCAGTATGACCGCGGGTTAGAACTGCTCGGAGGTGAAATAGTTAACTTTCCATGCAGGTATGGAACTTAGAGCTGAGTTCGGTTGAAAACTCTGTCTGTTGTGCTTCAAAGGTAAACTGTCAGATTCTTTACTCCGCCCCACTGAACAGTCGCTCCGGAGATTTCTCCTTCTGCTCGGTTCATTTTGTCGGTTTAAAAGTGTTATTTTTCGGTTTTTAGCAGAAATTAAACTGCAACTGGTCGGTTCAAGCTCTGTCTGTGGTAATGTAAGTAATAGATAGGTTTTACATTAGTTTTTTCTGAGTGGAACTTACAATTTGTTATTGGTTCGGTTTGAACCGATCAGGTTGTATTTAAATCTGCTAGCCCTTTTTTAGAGTGCGGTTCCCGGTTCTTATCGGTTCTAAAAAAAACGGATTTCATTATGGTTTTTTCCACGACCCGTGACACGGTTTGGGAACCGATAAGGTGTCTTGCTTGGTGGATTGCCATAAACGGGCAAGTTGGTTAGGCTGGCATTATGTCTGAGAACCCAAAAGAAAACCGACCCACTGTTTCAACACTGTAGTGTTTGTGGGGAAGCTTTTGCTAAGGCTGACCCACACACCACATGTGTCTATTGTCTGGGGTTTGACCACCTCAATACAGACTGCCAGGTTTGTCACAATTTTCCTGCTGCCACCATAAATAAGAGAGTTGGTAGGCTCAGGGAAAGGGAGGCCAAAAAGTCCGCTGACCCAGATGGCCAGCCCGGTTCGGTACCAACTGAACCGGAGGAAGTGCCCTCTGACCAGGGTGATACTTCCTCAGGCAAACGAAGAGCTGGTTCTGAGGAGCCGGTTCCATCAAAAAGGGCTAGAAAGTCAGCTAGTTTAGAGCCAAAAGTTCTCTCCCCAACTGCTGAGGAAATAGCTAAAGCAATTAAAATTGTCCAGTCTCTCTCTCTCCGGTTCCGACCGAACGACACCTTCTGGTAAGCGTCTCGTTCGCCAGTTCCACGGTTCAAGATTATGATTTTGAGGATTTTTGTGAACCGGGGAGGGGGAAGAGGAATATGAGGAGAATGAATATGGTTTTGAAGATCTGGATGTGCCCATTGATCCGGACATCTCTCCAGACAGACCCCTAGGGGTTTCTCCTCCAAGACTTTCTGAGTCCCCTTCTCATTTCATGTTTTATAAAAAAGTTGCTGAAACTCTCCAGCTCCCTGTTGAGGAAGCTGTTGTTGACCAGGAGGAGCCAGACTATGTAGAAATGATGGATATTCCAGAGTCTAGGAGACTGTCTATTCCTTTGCATAAATCTTTTTGGAAACAGACAGTAAAAGTTTTAAAAACTCCTCACACTATACCTCCTGTGGATAAAAGGATGGACAAGAGGTATACCTTATCAGGCTCCGACACTGATTTCCTCACTCAGCAATGCAGCCATGTGGGGGTAGTGCAGGCTGCAGCCTGTGACAAGGCTAATATTCCCCTAGCTTCACACCCGCTGAGAAGGACTCCAGGAAGATTGATGGTATGGCAAAGAAACAGTACATGGCAGCATCTTTGGGGCTCAGACAAGCAAATTATATGGCTTATGCTGCTAGGTACCAGAAATCCAGATGGGATACTGTGCTGGCCCTAGCAAAACAAGTCCCTGACCAGCTTGCCAGGGAGTGGGAACAGGTGGCTATGGATGGTATTGAGGCATCCAAGGTGCAATTTCATGCTGCAGTGGACTCTAATGATGTTTCATCAAGAGTCATGGCTACATCTGTGGCACTTCGCAGGATGGCTTGGCTCAGATGTACTACCCTGTCTCAGGACACCCAGTCCAAGGCCATGGATTTTCCTGTTGTGGGAAATTCTCTGTTTGGGGAGCAAACGGAGAATTACATGAAGAAAATGGATGAATATAGGACCACCTATAGGAGTGCACAGGCCAAGGAAAGACAGGCCACTCCTCAAAAGCAGCTTCCTAGAGGCAGGGGCAGGCCTTTTCATAGGCCTTTTTACCAAGCCCAAGCTTCCTCCTCCTCCGCCTATGCTCAGAGGGGGTTCTTTAGAGGAAGAGGCAGACGGGGTACAAGCAGGTCTGCTTCCACCCCTCAGCCCAAAGCCCCTGCGAAACAGGCACCCTGATGGGATTGCCAGGGCCAATTCTCCTCTACCTGTAGGGGGCAGGCTGGCTTACTTTGTCCAGGACTGGAAGTCTTTAACATCAGACAAGTGGATCCTGTAAGTAGTAAGCCAGGGACTGGTTCTCAGGTTCAAAAAATTTCCAAAGCTGAGAACCAGATCTTTTCCACCTGCAACTCCATCAGAGGCTCTGCCTTAGAGGCAGAGGTCTCTACCCTCCTGGCTCTCAGAGCTGTGGAAAGGGTTCCTCCCTACACCAGGGCAAAGGTTTGTACTCCAGGTACTTCCTTACCCCAAAAAAGACAGGAGAATGGCGGCCCATCCTGGATCTCAGATATTTAAACAAGCACCTTTTAAAGCCAAAGTTCAAAATGGTGACTCTGGGAATTATCCTACCCTCTCTAAGGCCAGGGGACTGGCTAGCTTCCCTGGACCTCAAGGATGCCTACTTCCATATTCCCATCAGAGGCTCCCATCGAAAGTACCTCAGGTTCGAGCTGCCCTCAGGCCACTACCAGTTCAGAGCAATGCCCTTCGGCCTCACTTCTGCCCCAAGGGTATTTATCAAATGTCTGGCAGTAGCAGTTGCCTACCTAAGAAGGCAAAAGATTGCCATCTTTCCTTATCTGGACGATTGGCTCATAGTAGGCCAGTCCCCAGACCAGGTCAAATTACATCTCCAGATAACGCAGCAACTGCTTACCTCTCTAGGTTTCCTTCTCTCAAAGTCAGTTCTGGAGCCTGTCCAGCTTCTTTCCTTCATAGGCACAGAGCTGAACACACAGGAAGCCAGGGCTTTCCTTCCCCTAGACAGGGCAAAGACCCTGGCCTCCTCGTTTACCCTGCAGGTCTCCCGGCCAGCAAGGCACTTTCTGCAGCTCCTAGGGCACATGGCTGCTTCCACAGCGGTTGTGCAGGGAGCAAGATTTCAGATGAGGGACATCCAGTTCCATTTGAGAGCCTTTTGGTCTCAAAGAAAGGATCCTCTTACCAAGTTGATCCCAGTAACTCGAACCCTGATCCAAGCCCTGCAGTGGTGGCAGGATCAGACCAACCTGAGACAAGGGGTTCCTTTTGTCACTCAGTCTCATTCTCTAATCCTTACTACAGATGCGTCCCTCTTGGGCTGGGGAGCTCACATGGGCGACCTCACCACCCAGGGTCTGTGGTCTCCCCAGGAATCCCTGCTCCACATCAACCTGTTGGAGCTCAGAGCAGTTTTTCTAGCACTTCAAGGTTTTTCCAAATCTGTTCAGAACAAGAGTATTCAGGTCAGAACAGACAACCCCACTACAATGTGGTACATCAACAAGCAAGGGGGCACTCGCTCTAAGGCCTTGTGCACCGAAGTGATGAGATTGTGGTCTCTGGCTTACTCCTTGAACACCTCTCTTACAGCAGTTCACCTCCCAGGCAAGAATAATGTCCTGGCAGATGCTCTCAGCAGGATTTCCCAGGGCCACCACGAATGGTCACTGGATCCCCTGGTCTTGGGAGTAGTGTCTGCCAGATGGGGCACCCCGCAGATAGATCTTTTTGCAGCCCCAGACAATCACCAACTTCCTCTTTTTTGCTGCAGGTCCCCAGTGTTGGGCTCTCTCCCGCTGGATGCCTTAGCCCTCAATTGGGAGGGGAAGTTTCTCTATGCCTTTCCCCCCTTTCCTCTCCTGTTCAAAGTGCTAGTCAAAATCAGATCCCAATCCTGCAAGGTCATTCTGATAGCTTTGGATTGGGCCAGACAGCCCTGGTATCCACTCCTGCTGTCCTTAGCAGTCCATCCTCCCCTGTGCCTTCCCAAGAATCACAATCTGTTAACCTGTGCCCAGGGAAGGGTCTGGTACCCGAATCTCAAATCTCTCAATCTCAAGGCTTGGTTCTTGAAGAGTTAGAGTTTGCTGATTTACACCTTTCCCAAGGTGTAATGGATATATTGAAGGCCTCAAGGAAGCCTTCCACCAGGGCTACTTACAATTCCAAATGGAAAAGGTTTTCCATATGGTGCTCAGAAAAGCATGTTTCCCCAGTCTCTGCTGATCTACCCACAGTCTTGGATTATATGGTCCACCTGAATTCTTTGGGGCTGAGACCAGCTACCCTCAAGGTGCACTTGGCAGCTTTGTCTGCTTTTATTTCAGCAGGTAAATCCTCTTCTCTTTCAGCTCATCCGTATTTTCCAGTTTTTAAGGGTTGTTGCACACCAACCTCCATTCAGAGATCCTGCCCCTGCCTGGGATCTTAATGTTTGCATTGCTCAGCTTATGCAACCCCCTTTTGAGCCCTTGTCTTCAGCTGAGCTCAAGCACTTGACTTGGAAAACTGTGTTTCTGGTAGCCATCACCTCTGCCAGACGCATAAGTGAATTACAAGCGTCAGTGGAGCAGGAGTTTCTCTTTCCATAGAGATAAGGTGGTCCTTTGGACTAACAGAAAGTTTCTGCCTAAGGTGGTTTCAGATTTCCACCTTAATCAATCTGTTTCTCTTCCAGTGTACTTCACTGACCACTCACTCCCTCTCTGGGGAGAGGAGGCTGCACAGCCTAGATGTGAAGAGAGCCCTTAGTTACTACATAGAGCGTACCAAGGGTCATAGGTTTGACTCCCTCCAACTGTTCCTTACCTATGGCAAAGTTGGGAAAGGGAAGCCAGCCACTAAAAGATCCATTGCCAGGTGGATTGTCTCTTGTATCCAATTCTGCTACAAGAAGTTGGGTAAGTTCCTCCCTCAGGCCTGAGGGCTCACTCTGCCAGAGGTACAGTTGCTTCTCTGGCTGCTGCCAGAGACATTCCTATTCTAGAAATATGTCAAGCAGCTACCTGGAAAACAGTTCACACTTTACTAAGCATTACTCCTGGACATCCAGGCTAGGAGTGATGCTTGGTTTGGCACAGCTGTGCTTCGAGCCTATTTCCTAAGTAGGTTCTGTCCCTCCTCCATGGGGTACTGCTGTGTAGTCTGAATTGTCATAATATAGCAAGACTTCATGTTGTTTGAAGAAAAATTACTCACCTTAGTAATGTTGTTTCTTCTAATGGAGTCTTGCCATATTATGACCTCCCTCCCTGCCTGCCCCTCTCAGAACCTCTGTTTTGGGATGTGGGTGGGCAGTACAGGGTTGGCACTTTTTTGATGCCCACCTTGTTGTTTTCACCAATTTTTTGGGGTGAATTGGTGTTGTGTTTTTGCATTTTTTGGATCTCCTGAATTGAGTCTTTGTTTTAGACCAAAAAATGAGTGTTTATGTTAGTAGCCAGTTGGCTAGTGTAGGTTTACAGCTTCCACACAGAACCTTAGTGAGTTTTAGCTCGAAAAGATCTGACAGTTGCCGGCCCGTCGGCGCAGCGGTTGGATTTCCGCTTGCGACGCCGGCGACCCGGTTCAGAACGGACCCAGTCGTTGAGGGTTGGCCGGAGAAGGATCGAGCGTCCGATGGACTGCTCTCCTTCTCCGGGGAGGGTTGGGCAGCTACCGGGCGATGGGGACTCTAGCAGAGGCTGGGAACACCCACGCTGCCGCGCTTTACGTCCTGGGGGAGAGAGACGGGCAGACGTCATTATTGCACGCTCCCCGCCTCCTTGGGGTGGGGACAGGGGGCATAAAATTCACGCCTAGCCTGATGACGCCTGCCCGGGACGCCTCTGATTGTCACCAGAGCCGCTCCTCGACCAGTTATAAGGCCCAAGGGTCCGTGTGGGGAGGGGTCCAGCCAGGCCCCACTCCTCTGGGGGGTAAGCCAGGGATGACCGAGGGGAGTCGGCGATATCCGGTGACCGGGGCTCCTGGGATCCGTGACCAGAGGCAGATTGGTAGACGAGAGGCGTGGAGGCAAAAAAAAAAAGATCTGACAGTTTACCTTTGAAGCACAACAGACAGAGTTTTCAACCGAGCTCTCGCTCTAAGTTCCATGCCTGCATGGAAAGTTAACTATTTCACCTCCGGAGCAGTTCTAACCTGCGGTCATACTGCAATTGTCATAATATAGCAAGACTCCATTAGAAGAAACAACATTACTAAGGTGAGTAATTTTTTCTTCTAGATCTGCACGACCTGAACAGGTTCCTAAGGTCTCGAACCTTCAGGATGGTCACTCTGGCTCAGATCATTCCATCCTTAGAACGAGGCATGTGGTTCTGTTCTCTGGACCTCCAGGACGTGTTCTTTCACGTCCCAGTCCATCTGTCCCACCAGCGATTCCTCCACTTCAGGGCAGAGGGGTCCCTCTACGAGTTCCGGGCCATGCCCTTCGGCCTTTCTCTAGCTCCCAGGGTCTTCACCAAATGCATGGCAGTGGTGACAGCATTCTTGCGGCACTGAAGGGTCCGGGTGTACCCCTACCTGGACGACTGACTGATTGCGGCCTCCTCCAGAATGGAGGTGGAGCGGTCCAGGGATCTGGCCCTCCAGGTTTGCTGTCAAGTTGGCCTCCTTATCAACGTGGCCAAGTCGAAACTCGTGCCAGAGCAGGTGATCCAATTCATCGGGGCAGAGCTCGACTCTCTGTGAGCCAGAGCACGGCTCCTGGTGGACAGGGACGAGGTTCTTTCCTACTTTGCCCAATCATTTCAGGTTGGGCAGTTGCGCCCTGCCCGGGACTTCCTGCGCCTCCTGGGCCTCATGGTGGCCTGCACCAGCGTGGTCCGTTGGGCCCGTTGGCACATGCATCCCCTACAATGGGGACTGGCAAGCCAATGGTCACAGCGTTCTGGTCCTTTGGATCAGCCAGTGATAGTGACTCAGGAGATGTGGAACGCTCTCCAGTGGTGGATCGTTCCAGCTCATCCGCAGGAGGGCATCCCATTCGTCCGCCCCGAGCCGACGGTCTCTCTATCGACCGACACCTCTCTGGGTTGGGGTGCCCATCTGGGGGAGCACAGAGCGCATGACCTCTGGTCCCCTTGGGAGTCCTGATGCCACATCAACCTGCTGGAGCTTCGTAAGCGGTTTGTCTAGCCCTCACCGCCTTCGCTCTGTTTGTACGGGGTCAAGTGGTCCAGGTCCAGACGGACAATACCACGACCATGTACTACCTAAACCGCCAGGGCAGGACGCGCTCCATGCCTCTATGCAGGGAAGCTCTCCGCATTTGGTCCCTTGTGTGCAGCCTGGAGGCGGATCTCCTTGACATCCATGTGGCAGGAGCCTCCAACATTCTGGCCGATGCCCTAAGCCAGATAGGAGCTGCGTCCCATGAGTGGTCTCTCCTGCTGGAGGTAGTACAAGATCTGTTCTCCCACTGGGGTATGCCTCAGGTGGACCTGTTTGCCTCCAGGGAGAATGCGAAGCTGAGACTGTTTCATGCCCGCCCCCCTCAGCAGGGCTCGCTGCAGGGGGATGCCTTCTCGAGGCCGTGGACCCTGGGCCTCTTCTATGCCTTTCCCCACTTCCTTGGTCCACAAGGTGCTTCTCAAGGCGAGGAGGGACAAGGTGCAGGTGATTCTGGTAGCCCCAGACTGGCCCTGCCAGTTCTGGTATCCAGATCTCCTCAGTCTCAGCTCCAGGCTCCCGAGGCGGCTTCCAGCCCACCCAGACCTGATCTCAGTCAATCAGGGGAAGGTATTCTATCTGGACCTTCAATCCCTGCACCTGACGGCCTGGTTCCTGAGCGGCTAGAGTTCCAGGCCTTGGGTCTTTCCGACGAGGTCCTCAACGTTGTTGAGGCTTCCCGTAAGGAGTCGACCAGAAAATGCTACGCTTTTAAATGGAAGAGATTCTCCATTTGGTGTCAGGGCAAGGGCCTGGACCCTTCCTTCTGCTCCTTGGCAAGCATTCCGGACTACCTGTGGTCCCTTTCTCAGCAAGGGCTTACGTCGACGACCCTTAAGGTACACCTGGCAGCCATCTCTGCTTGCAGGGCGGGCCGAAGCAGTCGGTGGCGCAGGAGAATGGTGGGCGCTTTCAAAGCCCTTGATCACATATCCCCTCCGGTGCGAGAACCTCCACCTCCATGGGATCTACTGCTGGTATTGGCTAAGCTCATGGGCAAGCCATTCGAACCGATGCACAGGTGTGACATCTCTCACCTGTCGTGGAAGACTGCCTTCTTGGGGCTGTCACGTCAGCCAGAAGGATGGGAGAGCTCCAGGCGCTTTCCATCAAGTCTCCTTATCTGGTCTTCCACAGGGACAAGGTTGTCCTGCGCCCCACCCAAAACTTCCAAGGTGGTGTCAGAGTTTCACCTTAACCAGGTGTTGCTCTGCCGGTGTTCTACCCCAATCACACCTCGAGGCTTAATATAGGCTCCATACTCTGGACCCTAGAAGAGCTCTCTTATTATAAGACGGACGGCTGAAGTTTGGGGAGAGGTTCACCAGCTGTTTGTCACCTACGCTGAAGCCGCACCTGGCAGACCTGCAGCCAAGCGGACGATAGGCAGGTGGGTCATCTCCTGCATAGATCTCTGATATAGGTTGGCAGGCATGGAGCCTCCCAGAGGGATAAGAGCTCATTCTGCCCGCCATACCACTGCATCGGTGGCTGCTTCCAGGGACGTCCCTATCCAGGAAATCTGCAGGGCTGCTACTTGGAAGTCAGCACACACCTTCATTACCCATTACCACATTGACCTTGAGTCACGTTGGGATGCTGGTTTTGGGGCCTCGGTTCTCCAGTCATTATTCCCTAAGTTGGGGGTGTGCGTCTTGCCTCCCTCCTCCCGGAGAACTGCTAGGAGTCTGCCAGACAATGTGGATGAACAACATATCCATGTCCCTAGAAATACAGGTTACTCACCTGTAACAGGAGTTCTAGGAATGGTATATGTTGTTCATCCACACGACCCACCCGACCTCCCCGGCTTCAATGCACAACCTGGCTTCCAGCGGGCTAGGTCTGGCGTTATGGGGCGGAGCCGAGAGTTTTACCACCTGGGTGGGTGGGAGGAGCCAGCTTGAAGACCTTCCGGCAAGATTTAAAGCGGCAAGGAACCTGCCAGACAGTGTGGATGAACAACATATACCATTCCTAGAACTCCTGTTACAGGTGAGTAACCTGTATTTGTCATCCAGCGTCGTGTTATAGACTTCTTGGCTGCTAAAAGAAATACTGGGAGGACAGTGTTTTTCCAGGGTGGAGAGTGATTGTGGTAAACCGCCAGCAGGACCTGTTCTGCCGTTAGTTCAGTGGCTTCAGACATGCATTGTGAAAGTTCTAGTTGAAGTGATAGCCAAAATGGCATTAATAGTGGACATAACCAGAGGACGCGACCAAGCGTTGCATGCTGACAGCCGCCATTGCGCCATCACTCGCCATATCTCTTGGTCAAGTAATGGCTGAGAATCTCAGTGGAATGAAAGTATCTCATCCGGCATTTCCACGCATATTCCCACCACAGGAGTGAAGAGGTAATTTTAAGAGCCGGTATGTGAGTTTCCTGCCAGGATTCCCACAGGATCTTCAATGTGAGGTCTTTGTTCCATTCCTTCAAAATGGATTCTGTGGAATCTGTAGTCATCTCTCTTAGGGCTATATATAAGTTCCCTATTAAGTGACCATCCACCCTTCCCTGTATCGCTGTTATAAAAAATTGTAGCAACCCTGGGGCCGGTGCCGGCAAGGTCGGTTGAATGTGAGTGTTCCTCAAAATATGATTACGAACTTGAAAGTATTGAAACTGTTCTGATATATGCAGACCATATTGTGATCTCAAAATATTAAGAGACATATACCTTGAGGTGATAGAAATTGAAAAAAGTGAGTCAGCCCTACTCGTCTCCATCTTTTGAAAGAGATAGTATTGGGAGAAAAGTTACTCCACGTAATTCCTGACACAGAGACAACTGGGGAGTGGCTTCCCATCTTGCTGTTAATTACAATTCAGGATGATCACTCTGCCACTATTCATACAGCCCTTACGGTAGGGAGACGGGCTAGTCTCCCTGGTCCAAAAAGGGCCCCCCCCCCCTTTTTTTCCATATACCTTTTAATGAGGTCTCGCACAAGGGCAGGTTCACTGCAGCCCTTTGACTTTCCTCAGCCCCAAGAGTCTTACAAAGTGCTGGGCAGTGGTAGCAGCACGCCTTAGGAATCTGGGTGCATCTAGCTTCACCTAAGTTGCCAGTTAGCCTTCCAAAGTTTCCTTGTCAGGTCAAGGAGTCCCTTTTTTCCCCTTACAGGGCTCTATCTGTAGTCTTGGGGTTCCCAGATAAATCTAAACAAAGTCTCACCCGGAATCCTCCCAGCATCCAGGAAGGATATACCTTTCTTCCTTCTGCAGGCAAGCATTCAAGATGTCCCTCATTGGCAGTTTTCTTCATCTAGGGACAGCGAGACCAGCCAGTAAGTGCTTGACTGGGATTGAATCATTAACCCTCACTGGTTCAGTATATGATGTGGTCCTGCGCAAATCACGTCACTTTGACATTTTCTTATGCTATAGGGACACATGGCTTCAGTGCCTGCAGTGGTCCCAGGGTTCAGATACAGGATGCGTCACCCACAAGTCTCCTTGTAGCTTGCTGGTCTCAGAAAGCAACAATTTTCAAAGCTGAAAACTGTGACAGAGCAGTTCCACAGATGCCTTCCCCTGGTAGTGGGAAGCTTATCTGGACAGTGCCTCAGTAAGTGGCACCAAAACTCTCCAGGAGTCACAGTTAATTATATTTCTTTTAGAACTCGGAGAACTCTTTCTAGCTCAAAGCATTTGCTCCTGTCATAAAAGGACAGACTTACAGAGTCGAAAAGACAGTACTGCAATGGCCAGATCAGGAGTACTCTGTTCACAGGCGCTGTAAAAATTGGTCTCTCACCTTCTACCCTGGGAGTCATCCTTTCAGCGATTCTCCTCCCAGGCAAACTCAATACTCTGGCAGATGCTGTAGTCGCATCAATCAAGGCCAGAGTTAATGGACTCTGAATAAACAAGTACTAGCATGGTGTTCAGGCGGTTGGGCACCGAGAAGTGAATCTGTTTGCCTCTCCCCTCAGCTTCCAGTTTCCTCAGTTCTGTTGCAGGCTCCAGCCCTGGGGATCGCCACTTCTGGACGCCTTGATCCTGGTCTGGTCAGGGAAGTTCTTATATGCATTCCCTCATTTCCCCCTGATTCTCAGGGTATTTCTGAAACTCGTACAGCAGTCTGCATCTATGATCCTGGTGGCTCCGGACTGGCCCAAGTAAGCCTGGTATCCTATTCTTCTCTCAGTGTCCTGTAGCAGTCCATTCACCTGCCTCCAGCTCACTCCCTGCTGACCTTTCCTTGGACAGGAGTGCAGTATCCAGGCATACATCCCTTTCACCTCAAGGCCTGGTTCTGGAACAGTTAGAGTCTGCATCCTCACAGAACTCTTAACAAGTCCTTAGGATACTGAGGGTGGTTAAAAAAAAAAACACTAAGAAGAATTATGCAGTCAAATGTAAAAAGTTTTCTCTGTAGTACAAGAGCAAAACAGTTGAATCCCGTTCAGTTTCAGACCCTCAGCTGCTAGATTGCCGGGTACTCTTACAGGCGTCAGGCTTGAAACCATCTTCTTTCAAGCTACACCTGGCGTACTGCTACCTTTGGTGGGAAAGAAAAGTAATTTCCACACCATATTTAAACAGTTTTCAGAGGCCTCTTTCACCTCCAGCCTCCAATCTGGGAGCCTTTTCCTGCTTGGAGCACAAGCCTTTGCAGAGATGGGCTCATGAAGCCACTCTTTGAGCCTATGTCCATGGCCCTCATCAGGTTTGTAACTTGGAAGGCAGTCTTCCTGGTAGCCATTTCCTCTGCCAGGAGGTTTTCACAACTACAGGCCCTGTGCACTAAGCCAAAATTACACGATCCCTCACAACGATAAAGTTGCGCTCAGGACAAATTGGAAATTTCTGCCGTAGGTGGTTTCACAGTTCCACTTAAACCAGTCCATTACTCTGCCTGTCTTCTTTACCTAGAAATACATGCCTGGCGAGCAAAAACTCACAGCTTGGATGTCAAAAGAGCCATCTTCTACTACCTAGAGCATACTAGGCAGTCCAGAGGCTCCTCCACTCAGTTGTTCCTCACCTACGGGCATGTAGGCAGGGGAAGACCAGCTACCAAGAGAACCATTTCCTGCTGGTTGGTCACTTGTATTAGTTTCTGCTATGAAAAAAAGGCTGGTCACCAATCTCCAGTGGGGCCCAGGGCCCACTCCACCAGGGGCACAGCAGCCTCGCTAGCAGCAGCAAGGGACATTCCCCTACTGGATGTCTGCAAAGCAGCTACCTGGAAATCTGTGCACACCTTTGTGAAACACTACAGTTTGGATGTGCAGACCAGACCTGATTCCAAATTTGGCAGGGCGATTTCTACAGAGGTTCTCTGCCCACCTCCCACTTGGTACTGCTCGGTGTCACAAACCCTCTCAGCAGGTCAGGCTCTCTACTCCCAAAGTGCCAACCTCTGAGCGCAGTCTTGTGAACAGTTTGACAGAACAAGGTAACCCTCTTGTCTGTTTTGTGAGTTCGGATCAACTTTTGGTCTGAAGTCTTGGAGGGTTTCAAACTGTGAACCTCTTGCGTACCCAGTGCACAGGCTCAGATATTTCTGTCTTCGGGGGGCCAGATATCTGTGCCTACGGGCATCTAACCAGGTATACAGAGATGAACCCTTAAAAACTTAAATAAAGACCTCAGATTTAAAACGCTTCTCCTTCCAGTTTGGTACCATGATTCAAGCGTATGCCAGTGTCTGCTATAACCATATGTATTTTTCTTACAAATAAAAGAACTTCAAAGACAGAGCAAGTACGTTCTAAAAAAAGAGTTTTACTACAATAGATAAAAATATGTTAAACACAAAATACAGAACTGTTATATCACAAGACATACAAATCTTTTTTTCATTCAAACTTTATAACATACAAATCTTTTAAAAGAACAAGGTTTAAACAGTGCAAATTCCTACTTACAGTACTTAGATTTGACTCTTTCTAAATATCTGCTTAAAAGTGCTCAAAATGTTTTCTTGTCAGAGTCTAGATAAAAAAAAAAAGTGTCTGAAGGAAAACAGAGTATTCTTTAAAAAACAACTGTATTGGCCAACACCTTTTTGTGTGAGGTCAGCTAGCACCTCCTCTGTCAGACTATATAAAGAAAATATATATTTAGTAAAAAAAAAAAAAAAAGGATTTTTTTTTAAAAGTATTAATTTTACAATCCTCAGCATGACCCATATGTTCTTCAAATGACATCTCTTTGATCTCATGATAAGCTTCCCCCTTTCAGGACATGAAAGCATCTTTGTGGTTTTCGCACTAATACATCACAACCTGCTTTTCTTCCTTTGGAACGTCATAAAATGGATATGCTCAACTCAAGCGTCTTCCACCCTGTAATTAGGTTCAGACCTTTCACGTAACACCTGGTATCTAAAAACTGAATGTGTGCGATCTCACATGCTGTGTCATCATTTTCTCATGGCTTTCATCTTTCAGCTGAAACCTGAGTGGGAGGGGAGTGAGGTCACTCCTAGAGCATCAGATTTTTCAGCAGAGACGGTCAGTAATACATTTTATTTAAAAAAAAAAAAAAAAAAAAAAAAAAAAAGATACAGCACTCAGAATGATACAGCACTCAGAACTGGCTGTCCACGTCACAATTCCTCCCCACCTAGACTGAATTTGGGGATTCTGTCCCTTACATGGGATGAGCTTCCCAAATCAGTTCACTCCTCATAGACCCTAGACAGCCCATCTGAGTTCTGATTTTTCGCTCCAGTCCTATGTACGATTTTTAGATCATACCCTTGTAAAGCCAGACTCCATCTTAGCAGTCTTCCATTGTTCTTCCCCATCTGCGTCAGCCAAACCAGGGGGTTGTGGTCAGTCTGCACCACAAAATGCTGTCCATATAAGTATGGCTCTAATTTCTTTAGGTCCCACACTATGGCAAGACACTCCTTTTCCACCCTGGAGTACGCTTGCTCCCTGGGAAGTAGCTTCCTGCTCGGGTACACTACTGGGTGATCTGTCCCTTGGCTAGATGTCTTTCTCACTACTGCCCCATTACCCACGTCTGAGGTGTCCGTCTGAACTATAAAGGTTTTGCTATAGTTAGGACTTGCCAAAACAGGAGCACTGCACAGTGCCTCCTTTAGTTTGGAAAAAGCTTCCTCACAGGCTGGGCCCCAGGTAATTTTCTTTGGCATCCTTTTCTTTGCCAGGTCAGATAGGGGAGCTGCCAGAGCACTGTAATTGGGTACAAATTTTCTGTAGTACCCTGTTGTCCCTAGAAAGCTCCTGACCTGCTTCTGGGTTTCTGGTCTGGGCCATGTCTGGATCACCTCTATCTTTATTTGGTTAGGACGGAGCTGTCCCCGGCCTACCTCATGCCCAAGGTATGCCACTTCTCCCATGGCCACCTGGCGCTTCTCAGCTTTGACAGTGAGCCCAGCCCTCTGTATCCTGTCCAGCACTTCCCTAAGGTGGGATGGGTGTTCCTCCCAGCTGGTACTAAAGATGGCAGTGTCATCCAGTACGCCACGCTGTACTCCTCAGCACCATGTAAAACCTGGTTCACGAACCTTTGGAAAGTGGCCGGGGCATTCTTCATTCCGACAGGCATTACTTTGAACTCAAATAAGCCTATCGGAGTGATGAAGGCTGACCTCTCCCTAGCTCTGTCTGTCAATTCTATCTGCCAGTACATAGAAACATAGAATTTGATGGCAGATAAGGCCCACCCAGTCTGCCCATTTCCCTACCTAATGGATAAGCTGCAGATCCTAGTTAACCAGCAGCCTACTTCTTCCTACCCCCACCCCCTAGAATTGCCTTATGACTGTCCCATGCATGCTTGAATTCCACCACTGTTTTTGACTCCACAACCTCCTCCGGAAGGCCGTTCCATGCAGTGACAGTGCTAGGGGTTTTAAAACATGGGTCAAATTAGACCCATAGGTGTAAAAAATGTGGGTCAAAATGAGGAACAACTGGGTCCAAACCTAATCGTAAGTAGAAATTTCACTAGTACAGAAGCTTGAATTTGTTGAGTGAAAATACTTTTCTATTGTTTAGTTTTCCATCTTTCAGCTATTGTTAGAGACAGGTGCACCACTTTGGACCCACTGTCCTGTGGAAAGTGGGTCATTTTTGGGCAAGCTGCAACTTTTTCCCTTTTTGCCCTATCTAGCGCTATCTCTGGTTCCATGCATCCACAACCCTCTCTGTGAAAAAATACTTCCTTAAATTACCTCTGAGCTGCCCCCATCTTCAAATTGTGCCCCTTGTTCTTGCACACCTTTTTTTGAAAGATGCTACCCTCTTGGACTTTGTTGATTCCCTTGAGGTACTTGAAAATTTCTATCATGTCCCCCACCTTTCCTCGAGGCTATACATATTAAGCTCCTTAAGTCTCTCTTCATATGTCTTTCAGTGCAGACCCTGCACCATTTTAGTTGCCCTCCTCTGGACAGCTTCCATCCTGTCTGTGTCTTTAGGAGATTGGGTCTCTAGAACTGCACTGCAGTACTCAGATGGGGTCTGACCAGCTGTCTGTACAGAGGGATAATAACTTCCTGTTTTACTGGTGATGCCTCCCTATGCATCCCAGTATCCCCCAGCCCTCCTTGCTGCCCTCTCACATTGCTTTGCGCACCTTAGGTCATCTGATATGACTACCCCAGGTCCCTTTCCATTTTTGATGTTGTTAGTATCTCACCCCCATTGTGTACTCTTCCCTGGGTTTTGTTTCCAGGTGCATTACCTGCACTTCTTAGCATTGAATCTAAGCTGCCATACATTTGACCATTACTCTAACCTTGCCAAGTCCCTTCTCATCCTTTCCACCCCACCTTGTGCATCAACTCTGTTGCAGATCTTTGTGTCATCTGCAAAGAGACATATTTTTCCTTCCAGTCCCTCTGCAATGTCGCTTATAAAGACATTGAAGAGGACTGGTCCTAATACTGAACCCTGTGGTACCCCACTAGTAACCCTCCTTTCTTCAGAGTGGACTCCATTTACTATTACTCTCTGTGTCCTATTCTCCAGCCAATTCTTTACCCAGGCTGTCATCTTGGGACCCACTCCCAGGCTGGCTAACTTGTATATTAATCTTTTGTGTGGACTGTGTCAAATGCCTTGCTAAAGTCTAGGTAGGCCATGTCCACAGCCCCTTCCTGATCTACTACTACTTTGGTCACCCAGTCAAAGAAATCTATCAGATTCATCCGCATGACCTTCCTTGCCAGAATCCATGCTGCCTTGGGTCCTGTGCCCTCTGGCCTCTAGATACCAACAGTTCTTTCCTTCAGAAGTGATTCCATCATTTTCCTATCACTGAGGTTAAACTAACAGGTCTGTAGTTTCTGGCTTCTGCCTTGCTCCCACACTTTTGTGAAGGGAATCACATCTGCCCTTCTCCAGTCCTCGGGTACCACCCCATCCTCCCATGATTTGTTAAAGAGGGTAGTCAGTGGTGTCACTAGTTCTACCCTTAGTTCTTTTTAGAATTCTGGGATGAATCCCATCAGGCCCCATTGCTTTGTACACCTTCAGTTTTAAAGAGTTCTTTCAGAACCCTTTCTTCTGTAATGGGCTGGTATCAACTTCTGTATCCAGAGTGTTTCTACTGTTTGTTTTAGGTACCTCCTCTTCATTTGTAAATACTGAGCAAAATATTTGTTTAGTATCTCTGCCTTTCACAGTCACCTCTGCCCACCCTCCTCCCTCCCCTTTATTAAGCCTCACTATCCCTCCCTTGGTCTTCCTTCGCTCCCTGATGTACCTATAAAAGGTTTTATCCCCCTTCTTAACTGAGTTGGCTATCTTTTCCTCGGTTTGGGCCTTTGCTGTTCTGACTGTCTTCCCAGCTTCCTTTTGCTTTAACTGATACAGTTCTCTGTCCTGCTCCTTCTGTGATTCCTTGTACTTCCTGAATGCTTTCTTTTTCTCTTGAACCTTCACTGCTACTTCCTTTGAGAACCATAGTGGTTTTGTACATCGTTTCGTTTTGTTTATTTGCTTGCCACACAAAGGCTTGTTACCTCTGTGATGGCAGTTTTTATTATTCACCATTGTTCTTCCACCCTCCTTCCTGCCCATTTGCTAGTGCATTCCTTAGGCACGCACTCATTTTTGGCAAAGTCAGCCTCCTAAAGTCCAGTACTTTTGCCTTTGTATGGCTTGACCCTATTGCTGTGTTTATTGTGAACCATACTGTTCGATGGTTGCTAGTTCCCAGATGGCTACCCACTTCTATATCTGTGATCCTCTCCATCTCCATTTGAGAGAACCAGGTCTAAGATTGCTCCTCTCGAGTGGGCTCCAATACTAGTTGTCTAAGGCATGCCCCTGTAGGGCATCTAGAATAACCCCAATCTTCGAAGTGGCTGCTGCAACTGCACTCCAGTTTACATCTGGCATATTCAGATCACCCATCAGCAATATCTCCCCTTTTTCTACCATTCTAAGTATACTTTCTATCATTTCCTTGTCCTTTTCTCCCAGAAGGGGGTCTGTATACAACCCTGTGCGGATTGTGGTGCCATTGCCTGTCTCCAAATTTACCCACAGTGCTTTCTTCTTCCCTCCCCTGCTTACTTTTTGTTCAGTTGCTTGATTCCTTCCCTTATGTAAAGAGCTACTCTCCTCCTCTTTACCCTCCCTGTCCCTCCTGTAGATAGTGTATCCTGGTAAGTTTATGTCCCAGTCATGGTTTTATGTGTACCATGTTTCTGTGACTGCCACGATATCCAGATGTTCCTCCTCCATCAAGGCCACTAATTCAGGAAGCTTGTTACTCAGACTACGGGCATTGGTACTCATTGCTCTCCACTTTTGATGGCTTTACCTTCTGTTGCAGCATCCCCCACTGACCTTTCACCTCAGTCTTTTCTCATTTAGTACCCTGTTTTGTAGGGAGAGGCTGGGATTTTCTGCTGCTTATCAGTGCCTTCCCTTGACTAGTTTAAAAGCTTGCCAATGAAGCATTTAAACCGATTGCTCAAAAGACTTGTTCCTTCCTGGACAGATGCAGACCATCCTGTCCAGTATAGGCTGGTGTCCTCCAGGTGGAACCCCAGTCCCCAATGAAGCCAAACCCTGTGCTCCACACCCTTTGTTCAACCATTCATTAAACCCATGGTGCAAAGTACCTCGCCTCACCCATGCCATTGACAGGCAGCACCTCTGAGAAGGATACTGTAAGCATTTGTCTTAGGCTCCTCTCCAACTCTACAAAGTCCTCCTGCACTGCTCTAATCTCATGATGAGCCAAGTCATTTGTCCCTAGGTGGACAATGACGCCCAGCTCAGACTCCTGTGCAGCTGTTCTTGTGATCCTGAGGATGCGCTTCTTGTCCCTCCAAGCCATGGCACCAGGCAGGCACCTTACTTCAGTTTTCCCTGCTCCCCCCAGTTCTATCCCCCTAATAATTGAGTCCCCCACCAGGAGCTGCTTCCTTTCCCTGTGGTGTCCTCTGCCTCCTTCCTGTGGGCCTCCCTTGTGACAGTTCTCCTCAGCCTCCTTAGTCTCCTTTGCGGGTGCATCCATAGGGGACCTATGCTCCCCCAGAATGGTGTATGGATTGTGGAGTGGAACAACTGACTGGGTGTGCCTCTGTTCCACCATCTTCACCCTCCCTGAGCCCACTGTGGTCCAACTGCTGTGCTTTCTTCGCAACCTCTGAGGTAGTGGTGGTGGCTCTGGTGCTCCCTGGATGGGGGAGGTTCCCTTCCTACAGTCCAGTGTGGCCTGAGGGAAGGTTCCCTTACTACTGTCCGGTGTGGCCTGAAGACTGGCAACTTCCTCCCTCAGGGCAGAGAGTTGTCTGCAAATAGGGCAGCATCTCAGCCTCCAGAAAGTCTCCCGGAAGACTGCTGCCCCACAGCCATTACATTGCACTACTCCCCCATGTTTATCTACTTTTTTTTGTGTGTGTGTGATTGGTTTGTTATATAGAATATATATATTATACAATGTGTATGCTTATATTGTCAGTGCAGTGTGCTAGAGAGGATATGACAGTGATATGACCTTGCACTCTTGAGAAATGATGTCAGAACCCCAGGTATAAAGGAACTATTTCCAGGGGTGGGTGGGGTGAGGTGGCAGGGTGGGCCTAAACTGTGCCCTCATGAAAAGTCGGCTAAAAGCTCTGACCCACCGCTGTGATGAGTGCCTTCCTGTCAGCAAGATGCCCTACACAACAATTTGACAGAGAAAATACCCTGCTAATCAAACAGAGAAAATCCAGACATCCAAGTCAGACACAGGTAAACCTCCCCAGCCCTAAAACAGCCTGGTGGTTTGTGCTCTGAAAGCAGTCAGCCCCAAAATAAGTCAGCTGTGCTTTAAACTCTTCCTGCACTGAAAATCTTAAGAATTGGAACAAAAGTAAAGCTAGATCCCCCTTCCTCTGTTGCTTGAAAGACTGTCTTTTCCTGATAATTCTAAGTTCCTTATTTCACCTTTCAGTTAGAAGTAGCCTCCACCTGCAGAATATCTACTATAAACCAAAGACAATTGTAAGGTTCACCTCCCTCTGTTGTGAGCACAACTCGCTTTCTTGCAAATCCTATGTTCAGTATTGCAGCTTCCAGCCAGAGGTAGCTTCACCTGAAGAATATTAGCTGTACCCCTAGGTCAGGTCAGTAGTTGTAAGGTAGGTTGCCCCCCCAACTTGTCCAGGAGTTCGTCCGTCCGGGGCATCGGGTGGGCGTCGAACTTCGTGACTGCATTCAGTCCACGATAGTCCACACAGAAACAAGTTGAACCATCTGGCTTGGGCACAAGGACTACGGGTGAGGCCCAGGGGCTGTGGGATCTCTGGATTACCCCTAAATCCAGCATCTCCTCCACTTCCCTCCTAATGTCCTTTTGGACAGCCTCTGACACCCGATATGCTATCCGCTGTATGGTTGTCTTTGTCCCTGTCTCCACATCGTGTGTCGCTAAGGGGGTTAGTCCAGGCTTGGCGCTAAACAATGGGGCAAAGTCTGCTAAAACCTCCCTTACTTTCTAGATCTGGTCCGGGGCCAGCTGGGGAGACAATTTTACTGCCTCCACAGAGGACTCCCGCTTGCTTTCTTCCAGCAAGTCCAGAAGGGAGTCTCCTTCGTCCGTCCCCTCCCCATGACTACACACTGCAAGCACCATGTCTGCACTGTTGGCATATGGCTTCATCATGTTGACATGGTACATCCTGTCTGGCTGTCTTCTGTCAGGTAACTCCACAATGTAGTTCACGTCATTTACCTTCCTAACCACTTTGTACGGTCCTGCTCACTCAGCCTGCAGCTTGTCCTTCTGGACCGGAATAAGGACCATGACTTCCTGACCCACCATGTACGAGCGAGCTCTGGCTCTACGGTCGTACCACACTTTTTGTTTCTGTTGGGCAGCTGCCAGGTTGCTCTGGGCTGTCCCCATAAGCTCCTTCAGCCTTTCCCTAAACCTAAGGACATAATCTGCAATGCGAGTTCCCTGGGTGGCGTGCTTGCCTTCCCAGTTCTCCCAGATCAAGTCTAGGGGCCCACGTACCCGGCATCCATACAAGAGTTCGAAGGGGGAAAATCCTGTCAACTCTTGGGGCACCTCCCTGTATGCAAACAGGTGGGGAAGGTATTTCTCCCCGTGCCTCCCATGCTGTTCAGCAAACGCCTGGAGCATTGACTTTAGGGTACCATTGAATCGTTCCACAAGTCCATTGGCTTGTGGGTGATACAGTGTTGTGCATCTCTGCACCACCCCACACTTTTCCCATAAACATTTCATCAGGTCCGACATGAAGGAACCCCCTTGATCGGTGATTACCTCCTGTGGAAACCCAACATGGGAGAAAATCCCAACTAAGGCATCTGCCACTTTTTCTGTCCTCAGTGAGGATAGGGCGATGACCTCTGGGTACGGGGTGGCATAATCCACCACAGTCAAGATGAATCTCTTCCCTGAGGAGCTGGGGGTATTTAAATGCCCCACAATATCCATTCCCACCCTCTGGAATGGCTCCTCCACTATGGGCAAGGGGATCAGGGCTGCTTGGGTTTTCTTGCCTGCCTTCCCTATTTCTTGGTACCGGTGACAAGACCTGCAATACTCCTTCACCTGCTGGGTGAAGTTAGGCCAGTAAATTCTGGGCTAACCGCTGCGCAGTGCGCGTGATTCCCAGATGACCAGACAAGGGAATATCGTGTAGTTTTGAACAACTGCTCACGATACCCCTGGGGAATGACAAGCTGCCTGCATCCCTCCCTCTGTCTGTACTGCCTGAGTATACATGAGTCCATTTTCCCAATAAACCTTATGTCTGCCATCACCTCCCTGTGTGCCGTCCGAGTCTGCCCAAGCCCTCAGCTTCTCTAAACTAGGGTCACTCCTCTGAGCAGCTGCAAACCCCTCACACGGTCCCAAGGCATGGGACAGGTCCTGTTCAGTCGCTAAACTAGGGTCCCTAGCACTAGCGTCGGGGCACTCAGGATCACTGTCAATCCCAACCCTCTGACAATGGGTCACCCCTCCCTCTTCGGAGTAACCTTCCGTAGCTGTGTGGTCATTTGCTACCAGGGAAATTTCTACCCCTTTTTTTATCAGTCTCCATATCGGGAGACACAGGCTGGGGAACCAGCCTCTCAGTTGTTTCCACACTGGTTTCTGTGGGGTTTAGGGAGCTACAATTTTCCCTTGCCACTTGGCTACGGGTAACTGCACATACCATCCCGTTTGAGATTGTTGCCCAGGATCTCATCCACAGCTAATGTTTTGGCTACAGCCACCTGTTGCACATTTCCCGTTTCACCCCAATCCAGGAGAACACTAGCTAGTGGCAGTGTTTTCGCTTCACCAGTAAACTCTTTTACAGTGACGTATTTATTGTGTATAAGCTGACCAGGCTGTACCAGATCCCCCTTTACTAACGTCAGGGATGCCCCTGTGTCCCTTAACCCTTGCATCTGCACACCATTTACCATGATTGTGTGTCCCTGGGTGCATGCCAGTGAACATGAGGGAACACATGCACCCAAACAACCCACTTTTTTCTAGCACCCTGTTGTGTATTATTGCTCGCCTTTTTGGAACACTGGCAATATGCCCAGTTTCTTTACACAACCAACAGGCATTTCTTACTTCAGAGAAATCTTTTTGTTGAAACCTGGGGCCAACTGGTTTCGGTGGAGGCAGTGAGGGTTTTAGCTGCCCTGAAGGCGTGCTTTTCCCTTTCTGCACTGCTACGTCCACCCCATTCGCTCTCAGAGCAGGTCTGCTCTTGGCATAGCGGTCCGAGAGTTCAGCAGCCTCTTTCACTGTTTTTGGATCTCGGTCCTCTAGCCAGGTTTTTAGCTGTGCTGGGCTAGCTCAATAAAACTGTTCTAATAAAATCACATTTTCAATTTTATCAAGAGTTTGCCTCAATTCCTTCCCACCAGCGTTTTAAAAACTGATCTTGTTTCATGGCTAGCTCCTCGTAGCTCATATCAGGGCTTCTCCTGAGCTTACGGAATTTAGCTCTGTATGATTCAGCAGTTAATTCAAACTTTTTCAACAGTGCAGCTTTTAGCTTGCTGTAATCATTGCCGTCCTCATTATCCATTTGACCCAGTGCATCCCAAGCTTTCCCGGTAAGTAGCGGGGATAGCTGGAAGCTTCAGGACTCTCTAAGAATTTTAACCTGAATGCAAACCTTTTCAAAATAATTTAAAAAGGCATCCATGTCCTCCCCATCTTTAAGCTCTGCTATTAATTTGGAGTTCAATTTGTAACCCAGTCCTGCAGTCCCAGTTAAACCCAAGCCACTTACCTGCTCTGGTGCCGCTGGTTGGAGTTGTAGCTTTTCCAGTTCATGTTGCCACTGGTGCTCCTCTCTTCTCCTTTGCAGCTTGCTGGCGCTCATGCTCCTCACGGTCTGCCTCTCGTCATTCCCGCTCTGCCTCTCGGCTCTCTCGCTCCCTCTTCTCCTCTGCCTCTCGTCGTTCCCGCTCTGCCTCTCGGCTCTCTCGCTCCCTCTTCTCCTCTGCCTCTCATTGTTCCCGCTCTGCCTCTCGGCTCTCTCGCGCCCTCTTCTCCTGTGCCTCTCATCATTCCCGCTCTGCGTCTCGGCTCTCTTGCTCCCTCTTCTCCTCTGTCTCCCTTTGTTCATGGTCCATTTCTCTCTGGAACTCCAGCTCCATCTTGCGCAACTCAGTTTGCAGCTTGAGTACCTCTGGATTCAGGATACTGGTGACCTTACCCTGCTGCTGTGGCCCTTCACCAACAGTGGTCCTGCTGTCCTCCTCATCGGCTCTGGAACCTTCGCGGGTCGCTAGCCCTTCCACACTTGAGGTTTGGTCCTTTCCAGTCACGGTTGGTGACTCGCTGCTCTGGGTATCTGCTACCATCAGGGCATCTATGAGGCTGTGCTTGCTTGCTTTCACTTCGAACGGAACTCCTCTGTCCCTGCACAACTGCCTTAAGTAATCTACAGTGTGCCTGCTGTAGTTGGAAGTCCTCTTTCCTGACTACTGCTACTCTGACTGCACTTTAGAAAAAAAATAAATAAAATGGGTAGGAACTTGACTGTGATACATATAGTTCTGTTTCCTTTTAAAATAAAACTCTGCCTTTTTCTTTCTTTGTAAGAGAGCTTATGGTCTCAGCTGACACAGAACAATAAAAGCTTGAGATACCAAAATTATGCCACCGCTGCCAACCAATCCGTCACAAACCCTTTCAGCAGGTCAGGCCCTCCACTCCCAAAGTGCCAACCTCTGAGCTCAGTCTTGTGAACAGTTTAACAGAACAAGGTAACCCTCTTGTCTGTTTTGTGAATTCGGATCAACCTTTGGTCTCAAGTCTTGGAGGGATTCAAACTGAGAACCTCTTGCTAGCGTACCCAATGCACAGACTCAGATATTTCTGTCTTTGGGGGGCCAGATATCTGTGCCTACGGGCACCTAACCAGGTATACAGAGATGAACCCTTAAAAACTTTAATAAAGACCTCAGATTAAAATGCTTCTCTTTCCAGTTTGGTATCACCATTCAAGCTTAATGCCAGTGTCTGCTTATAACCATATATACTTTTCTTACAAATAAAAGAACTTCAAAGACAGACCAAGTATGCGCTAAGAAAGAGTTTTACTACAACAGATAAAAATATGTTAAACACAAAATACAGAACTGTTATATCACAAGACATACCTCTGTATGTATGTTGACCCTCATCCTCTGACGTGGAACCTTTGTAAACGAGCAGTTTCTGCTCAAAGGTATTTGTAATCCGAGATTTTAATATAAAAAAAAGATAAAAAAAAAATACAAATCTTTTAAAAGAACAAGGTTTAAACAGTGCACATTCCTACTTACAGTACTTAGATTTGACTCTCTATCTGCTTAAAAGTGCTCAAGATGTTTTCTTGTCAGAGTGTAGATAAAAAAAGTGTCTGAAGTAAAACAGTGTATTCCTTAAACAACTGTATTGGCCAACCCCTTTTTGTGTGTGGTCAGCTAGCTCCTCCTCTGTCAGAATATATAAAGAAAATTTATATTTAATAAAAAAAAAGGATGTCTCTTCAAAGTATTAATTTTGCAAACCTCAGCATAACTCGTATGTTCTTCAAATGACATTTCTTTGATCTCATGATAAGCTTCCCCCTTTCAGGACATGAAAGCATCTTTATGATTTTCACACTAATACATCACAACCTGCTTTTCTTCCTTCGGAACGATATAAAATGGATATGCTCAACTCAAGCGTCTTCCACCCTTTAATTAGGTTCAGACCTTCCACGTAACACCTGGTATTTAAAAACTGAGGCGTGATCTCACATGCTGTGTCAGTATTTTTCATGACTTTCATCTTTCTGCTGAAACCGGGGGGGTGGGGAGTGAGGTCACTCCTAGAGCATCAGATTTTTCAGCAGAGACAGTCAGTACATTTTATACATTATACATTTTGTATTAGAAATGATACAGCACTCAGAACTGGCTGTCCACGTCACACTCAGTAGTCTGCAAAAGTTACTGATGCTAAAGGACTCCTTGGGTAAGAAGAAAAAAATTACTCACTGTAGTAATCTTCTTTCTTGCAAGGGGTCCTTTAGCATCTGTAAGCTCCCACCCTTCCTCCCCGGTTCACCTGTCAGAGAAAGGGCTCTTTATCTCACTTTTTACCAAATTTGGAGTTTCTTATTGTGAGTTTTTAACTCATGTTACTGTTTCCATTTCCACTTTTTGTGAATATTTGTATGTTTTTTTCAATCCTGTTGATTCTTTTTCGGGGCAGTTACCTCGTTTTCTGAAAAAATTACAAACCTTTAACAGCTCTCAGCTCACTCCCTTTCCTGTCTTCTGATTGGTTTGTCCCTCAGCTCATTAAATTCTCTTAAAGGCACCCCTCTGGGGCAGTTGCACCTAGCCAGCTAAGTGCCAAACTTACTGATGCTAAAGGACCCCTTGAAAGAAAGAAGATTACTACAGTGAGCATTTTTTCATATGGCACACCACTCACCGATAACTGGCGATTTCACTGTTTGCCTCAGAGTTTCCCCGCTTGTAGCTCAGATCTGCTGCACTTGTTGCTGTTGCTTCGGCAGCATGAGTAAGCCATGCAAAAACAGGATTTCTCATTTAACTTGTTACGTGTGCGCTCGGTGGATACAGAGGGAGAAAACAAGGCGAAGATGAAAATACAGACTATCATGTGGCAGCACTACAGAAGCCAGTCAAAAGTAGAAAAAAATTGGTATTCATGGTGGATTACCAGTGAGTGATGTTTGGTATTCCGTGCTTAAAATTTAGTGTGCACGGAACACCAAATAATGCGGAATTTCGAGCCCTGCTTTCCAAACTGTGTCTCTCCATTTTCTTATAGGGGTACCACAACTGGGAAGCATATTCTATGTGAGGGCGGACATATGCTCTCTAGAATGGCATCAGAACCTCCCTGTCTCTTGAGATTATATTTCTTTCTATTGTCCATATCATTTTGTTGGCTGTTGCTATTGCTGATGTTGTTTGCAAGGTTGAACCTAAATTACTCTATATTAGGCATCCCAGATCTTTATCATATTCACTTGACCTAAGTTTATTTTCCTCCAAGTAAATAAGTGACTTCTATGTTATTCTTTTCCAAATGCATCACACAGCATTTGTCAATGTTCAACTTCATTTCCCAGTGTTTGTCCATTCGGCTATGTTATTAAGATCAGATTGGTTATTCTGTATATCATAAAGATTTTTACATGGTCCTCCCAGCTTCGTATCATCTGCATACTTAGTAATTATTACTTGGTATTAAAGAACAGAAGAAGGCCAGAGCCCATCGAGACTGTTAGATAAGTTGCCTGACTAATGATACTGGTTGTGTTTGTGCCCAAGTCAGCTATAAAAATATGGAAAAGGAATGGCCCAAGACAGACTCCTATGGCACTCTACTGTTCAATGCTGCCAGTTCGGCTGTAGTTCCATTAATAATCACCCTCTGCTTCCTATCATCAAGCCAGTCAGTAACCCAGTTAACTATGTAAGTAATAATACTTGACAGGGTGGGCGTTATTGGGTTATAACTGACCGCCTAGGGGCGTAATGAGGCCCGGCGGTGCAGGTGGAAGGCCTTATAGCCCCTGGAAGGTCTGTTATATCCCATAACTCCTACCTTGGAGGGTATTATTGCACTTAGAAAATGGCTCGTATGTAATGTTTTTTTAATAAAATAAAGATTTAAAAGAAGTTGCCTGACTGTTTACCAGGGAAACATGTTGTTATTATTTTTTAAAGTACTCCCTATAGTAGCCAGTGGAACACTTGTATTACTTTTCATTTGGGTGTTCCGTGGCATTATGGGAGTAGTAGTTTGTGGAAACACGACGTGAGCCTAATGTTTAAACAGGAGGTTGAGCGAAGTTTCTCACAGTGATGCTGAGACTGGTAAGGAATCTTTACAAAGCCGTACCCAGTTTAAAACATTTAGTGGCACAAGAGCAAGATACACTTCCAGTGTGCGGTGCATAAACTGTCGGTGAGAACTGTTGGGAGACGGCGATCGTGGAAGAAGTTGCAAATAGTTACAGTTCATGGTCTGTGAACTGTGTCTGAGGTCAGTTGTGCAGATCAGCACATTTGATTTGATATTCAGCAGAGCTGTTAAAGTAAAATAAATAAATAATGTGTTTTACGAGAAAATTACGGGGGCTGTAATTGTCAGTTTCTCTCGCTAAGCGAGTTTGTTTGCCTGTCTTGCTAAGTGAGACAGAAACATGGTGGCTGGTGAATTTGAAAATTCGGGGTGCCCAATAATATCGTAAGTAATGGGGCACCCCGAATTGTCACTTGTTGTTAAGAAATAACACTGGTGCTAGGGTGCCTTAGCCAATTGGCGTGCAGCTTTTACGAGACCCATTTTCTAATTGATTATTTACCCCTGCATTTTGTAGTTTTTTTTTAATGATGGCCCAATGTGGGGTAAGGTCGAAGGCCTTACTGAGTACAAATAAATAACATCATGGGATACTTGCATCAAGAAGCTGGCTGATCTTTTCATAAAAGCATATTGGATTAGTAACACAGCTATGTTCTTTGGTGAAGCCATGTTGTACTAGATCTGATTTATCAAAAAAGGTTTCCAACCTATTACATGTAATTCCTTTTAACATTTTACGAACAACAATAGTTAAGCTAATTGGTCTATAGTTAGTGACGCTGCTCTGGCGGGCTGGCCCATACCTTCCCTTCTAGTTCCTCTGCAATGTCCCTTGTGAAGACAGGTCCCAGTGCTGATCCTTGTGGCACCCTGCTAGTCAGTCTTCACATCCCCGGGTGTCTGCCATTTACCACCACCCTCTGTCTCCTGTCCTTCAATTAATTTGGTACCCAGCTTACCACTTTCTTCCCAATCTCCAGGTTGCTTAGTTGCTCTACTAGCCGCTTGTACAACACAGTGTCGAAGGCCTTGCTGAAGTCCAGATAAGCTACATCCACTGTCCTCCCCTGATCCACCTCCCTAGTCATCCAGAGAAATTTATGAGATTCAGTTGGCATGACCTCCCCTCTGTGAAACTGTGCTGCTGGTGGCTCTGCAGCCCACATTCTTCCAGGTACTCCATCAGCCTCTCTTTCAGCAGGGGCCAATATTCATTTATTGTGAAACTGGCTCTGTTATAACCCCAGCAGTCACTCACTTAAAGAGCTGGTGACACGTTTAAGTGAACTTTAACAAAACATAATATTTAAACACAGTCCAGCTTGTATTTCCCATCAGTTCTGTCCTTCTCCTCCCCATTATTTATTACTGAGGACATTTGTATGAAAACAGGATTTCTGCTCTTGAAGAGTTTGTCTATTCCTGCTGCTTTCTTCCTACCTGAGATCATAGAGGACTGCTTGTGACTTCACAGTTAACTCCCATGGCAACAGACTGTGATGTCACAACAAAGAATTATGACTTGGAGTAGGGAGTAAGCTATAGAGGCAGATAAATTCAAAATAAACTCTAAGGGACAACAATCATATGTTCATACACATTTCCTTCAGTAATAAATTACGGAGAGAAGAAATATATAAAATATAAATGAATTGTAAACAGAATAGTACCTAATTATTATTATTATTTTTTTTTTTTAAATTGCTGTTTATCCACCTCTCCGCCCTGTTGACTCCGACCCTTCAGAGCCCCCAAGGAGTCATCCTCCTGCCTCTAGCTCCACTCATACCTACCTCCCGGCTCCATGGAGCTGCGGTTACTCTCCCCAGCGGGACGAGGGGACCAGACACCTGCAATCCTCTCACGCGCCGGGCTGAGGTGGTTATGAGTGGGGCACATTGGAGGCATGTTCCTGGAAGCCCATCTTCCCAGCGGTAGGCAGTTTCTCTTTCTCCCTCCCACAGTGTGCAAGCCCCTGATGTCATGGCGCAAGACGCCGATGTCCACACTGCGTAGTGGCCGCCCATCCCTACAGTTGGGGCTTGCAGTGCTCTGAGCCTTTGCTCGGAGTCAGGCAAGTATGTGGCAGAGACCTCCCCCGTCCCCGGAGAAGGCGAGTTGTCATGGGACGCTCAAGCCAGTCCCCCCCCCGGCCGGCCCACCAGTGACCCGAGTCTGCTCCCGAACCTAGGTCACCGGCGTGGTGCGAGGTGTGACGTCCAGCGCCTCAACCCTCCCCACCACCGGGCCGCTAATTATTATGTTTTTTAAAGTTTTCTTTGAGGCATCAGGAGCTCTTTAAAAGAGTACTACAGTCAAAATGTGCTAAGATGTATGTCGTGCAGTGTGTTTTGCTTGTGTATTTAGTCCTGGTGTGTTCTTCCTTTTGTCTGCTATTAGGAGTCATTTCTCAATTTGCCTACTAGTTTTATGGCCTCTCAGGATCTCCATATTACTATGGTTTATTGCTTTTCCATTTTTTTCCTACATTTTCACCTGTCCCATGTGACAGTGAGGCATCCAGGACCACAGATTCGGTAAATACTGGTTTACAGGCAGTTTTACAGCACACAGCTTATCCAGTTGGCACTGAAGGCTACATTTATAGCTCAGCGTGGGTATTCTAAGAATGTGTCAGCAGAAGGGGATCGTACGATCCATCTAGTCTGCCCGATTTCCTACCCCACTTCATTTGGGGTTTCCAGTGTGCCTGTCCCAAGCTCGCTTGAACTCCCCTGTTGTTTTGGCAGATACAGCCTCTTTGGTCAGGCTGTTTCAGGGTTCCGCCACTCTCCATGAAGACCTTCCCGAGGTTGCTTCTGAATCTACCTCCCTTAAGGCACATGCTGTGACCTCTTGTCCGTGAACCTATATTTTCCTGAAAGAGGCTCTGAGCCTATACTGTGTTTAAGCCTTTGAGGTATTTAAAAGTTTCTATCATGTCACCTCTGTTGCGCCTTTGTTCTAGGCCCGGGAGTACAAGTTAAACTGTTGGAGCCTTGCTCCGTAAGGTTCATGGTGGAGCCCCTGTACCATCTTAGTAGTCTGTCTCTGCACAGACTCCAAATGGTCTATGTCCTTTCTTAGGTGCAGCCTCCAGAATTGCACGCAGTACTCCAAATGAGGCCTGACCAGGGATCTGTACAGTGGCATTAACACCTTGCGCCTTCTTCTAGTGATACCTCTGCCAGTGCAGTCCAGTATACTGTTGGCCTTTAGTGCTGCTTTTTCACACTGCTTTTCAACTTTAAATTGTGTGATATGATTACTCCGAGATCCCTTTCTTGTTTTGTCTCTGTTGGCTGTTCTCTGTCCAGATTGTATCTATATTTTGGGTTTCGCCTTCTCAGGTGCATGACTTTGCAATTCTTTGCATTAAATTTTAGTTGCCATTTCTTTTTACCAGTTCTCTGGTTTTCTGAGATCAGATATCATTCCAGAGAGTCCTTCCTGTGTGTCTTCTCTTCTGCAAAGCTTGGTATCATCTGCAAACAGGAATACCTTCTCCTCCAGACCATCGGTGATGTCGCTGATGAATATGTTGTTGAGGATGGGACTCAGCACCGATCCCTACGGCACCCCACTGGTCACCCTTCCCTCCCCTGATAGTGTGCCATTTACTACCACCCTTTGTGTTCTTCCTTGAAGCCAATTTTTAACCCAGTTGACAAACTTGGGCCCATGCCTGTGTGCTCCTGTTTAATTAGCCTCCTGTGGGAGACGGAGTCGAAGGCCCTACTGAAGTCAAGATACACCATATCCACAGCACCACCCTGGTCAATTGTTTTTGTTACCCAATCGAAGAACTCTGTCATATTTGCTAGGCATGACCTCCCTGGGGTGAAGCCGTGCTGCTGTGGGTCTTGTTGCCCACTGGACTGTAGGTACTCCACTACTCTTTTCCTTCAATAATGACTCCATTAGTTTCCCCACAATAGAGGTAAGGCTCACCGGTCGGTAGTTCCCCACTTCATCCTTGCTTCCACTTTGTGCAGGGGCACTACCGTGGCTATCTTCCAATCACCGGTACTGAGCTAGTCTCCAGGGACTTGTTGAAGAGGGCAGCTAGTGGGGCAGCCAGTTCTTCTCTAAGTTCTTTCAGTATTCTATAATGGATTCTATATGGGCCCATTGCTTTGTCTATTTTCAGTTTATCTATCTCAAGTGCCCTGGCCTTGCTAATCTCTACTTGTCAAACTGTCTGTGCCCCTAGTTGCCTCACTCTCTTGCCCTGCATATTTTGTTTCGCTTATCTGGTCTCTCCTGGTTCCGCATTACCCTGCAGCTAAATAGCACGGGATTCTCCCCCTAGCATTTACATTTTACACAGTTGTACACGCTACCATGCACTTTGTATGTATCTTTGTTTTGATCAGGTGTCACATTACCTGTTTATTATTGTATGTGCCTCTCTGAATGTATTGACTGCCCACCATGATATGCAACTGCAGTGTAGCTCTGTTGATGTGTACTTGATTGTTACTTTGATGTTCTGTTTCTCTGTATATTTGCCCTCTCTACCCTTTCCCCCAGGATGCACTGTGAGATGACCAAATTATTATTCAGTGTGCCTTTTCTGGTGAAACTCTTCAATAAATAAAATAAATTTAACTCCTCTAGTACCTTCTGTTCTGTGAATGGAGACGTGTCAGCTTCCCTAGTGTGTTGGACTCTTGTATGTGTAGTGGGACCGTTTCTGCATTCTTTCTGAGTGAAGACTGAGAAGGGAAGGAAGGGAACATTGTTTAACCAGGAGTAGCACACTAAGCCGATGCTTGTTTCCACATGTGACCTGGGAGCACAAGGAAGTTAAGTGACATGCTCAGGATCATATAGTATGCACCTAGATGGCTGTGGGATTCAAACCCAGGTCTCCAGATCTGCAGCTCTGAGGCTTAACCCACTGCCCTATACTGCCTCCTTAAAAAAAAAAAAAAAGTTGTAGTATTTGTTTAGGACTTCTGCTTTGTCTTCATCATTTTCAGCATGCTTACCCTTTTCAGTTGCTAGCTGGACTATACCACCTTTGTGTAACCCCTAGATGGCGCTATCCCAGGGGCTACTACCCCTGCCTGATTTGCCACTAACAGGTTGAGGGGCCTGGATCCAATGGCGGGTGCCTCCACCCAGAGGTCAGGGTTTGCAATAGTTAAACTAACTTGGTCACAGCCCTCTGGGACACTGCAACCCCCCTTTCTTCCCACTAGTGGCCCACACAATATATCAGAATTACCTTCACAGTATACACTTACCCCCAGGTCTGGTTCCGGCACTGGGACCTCCTGTGAAATGAGATACAGTGCAACAATCACAGTACAGTACTTTAACATAGACAAATACCTCAGGCAGTATAACTTTGCTGAAACAAGCAGCTCTGATTTATTTAGGGGATATAACAAGGACAGGGAAATCAGGTTAATTAGCTTATCACTCTAATAATCTACCTATGGCTCTGTGCACAGGCCTATCCCTATCAGTTACTGTCCCTAGGTACCCAAGCCCTAGTGGCTAGTCCAAACCTGTAGCAGCTGGTAGGGGCCCTTTCACACAGAGAAAAGGAGAATTAAACAGTCAGCAGTACAGTAATTCCATTTGGATTTAATGTGGCAATTCAACAGGGAGCAACCCTGAATTAGTACTCACGACCTCCAAATAAGATAGGGTCCTTCAATGTCAGCAGGGCTCACTTGAGGTACACAAACCTCTTCACACATCCATATAAAAGAAAGTACTATACCAGGCAGGCTGTATCTGTATCCCGATCGCAATTACTGCACAATACCCGAGAACACACAGCAGATTCAGTTCCTGACAGACCGAGTGCAATTTTCAGCAATTCTTCCAGTCTTCTACAGGGTGAGCCTGGTTTCTACTCTTCAGAGATCCTTTGATTCTTTTCACAGGACGGATTCAGTCCTAACAAGCTGTTACACAAGCTGCAGACCGGAACTCTGGGCCTTACACACGTTTTTGACTAAAACTGCACACTGAAAAGCACAGGGCTCCTTCCTTCTTCACTGCCAAAGCTCAACTGAACTCCAACTGACGAAACCGGCACTTCCTTTGAGTTCCTCCCAGTTCTTGACTGGATTGGCTGTCACCACAATAGACTGCTGCTGTTGGTCCAAAAGGCACTGAAGTCTAAACTACATCTCCCAGAGTCACTGCCCATACAATCCTCTTGTGGCTGGCTCAGATTATGAGTCCAAGTTCTGATTCGTCCAAGGCATCATTTTAGAGCTAGCTTACCCACACTGATTGGTCCAGTTCAGCAGTTCAAAACTAGAATGGGAACTAGCAGACACAGTTCTGACTGCAAAGAAAGCAGGTTAGACAAACTGTAATTTCATTATTACTCTAAATAATTTCTGGCAAACAGTTACATCTTTCAGATAGGTTCCCTTTGCACTCCTAGTGACTGCAAAATGAAGTGAATTGGCAGCAGCTCGAGTGGTACTCAGAGAAGCACACAGTCCCCATACAACTAATTATGTCTGCAAGCAGACAGCTCTTAAAGAGACAGTACCAGAGGCTCTAAAACACTCACTGATAAATGGCTTAAATGCCAAACACCATTCAGGCTTGGAGCATTCAAGCAAGCTCCTGGAAGTCTTTTAGGAACCCCCATTTGCAGGGGGTTACACCCTTCCTAGCCTGGGAAAGCTTGACGTCCGCGTCAAGCAAGTACCCCCATAAGTTTCAACTGCAACCATATACATTTGCATTAGGCTCATACATGTAATCATCAGTCAATATATCATTTTACCAAGAACACATTTCTGAAACATTGCAGTACGTCACTCTTTACACAGTATTACATACACATTGTACCATAACTCAAGTTATTACCTCTTGTACATGAAACCTGAAGAGAGGGGGCCCTTCCCTATCAGTTACCTTGGGGCTGGATGGGGCAAGGGCACCATACTTAGAGGGCAACACAAGTAACTTGGAGTTAGCACTGATGCTCAGTTTGGGCAATGAGCTCGGGGACACATACACTCCTTTATGGACAACATTGAGAGGCAAGTCCACAGGCCTCCCAAGTGAATCATAACTGAGGTGCACCACAGGCTTTACAGCTCGACCAGTCTTTCTAGGGGGAACTGTTATAGTCTCTGCACTCTGAGCCTCATTTTCAGCATTGTCCTCACTTGTCAGGGGAGTCTCCATGGGGTGAGAGGCTAACTTGGGGCACTTTCAGCTCCAGGAGTTACAGTTTCTGAGTCCACAACATTTGGCTCGCATGGAGAGCTTCGGACACTGGCAGTGGACTGTCAGGGCACTCAAAATACTCTTCTTGTTCGGTGTATCACCAGTCTGCCCCAATCTATCATTTTCCTCCCTGAAAGCTCAAACAGTTCAACCATGCACAATGATTCCATTTCATCTGATCTGATGCTTTGCACTTCACTTTCTGGGAGCATTGGCTCCAGGGATGAAGCTGGGGCTTAGACAGTCCAGAAGGCCCAGCTTTGTCTCCAGTATTGACTAGGGATTGCCCCAAACAATTGACTCAGTTCGTAAGAAGGATAGTATTCAAAGTCACTCTCACTTTCTTCCGATATGGACTGACAGTCATGCTCAACTGGGACTTGTGGAGGGAACACTTTAACTTTACTTCTGTAGGTGCAGACTTTCTTGATCTTTTCTTAGCAGCAGCTCTAGTCACTGGTCCAGAGGGGCATCTTCTAGGGGCTCAGACTCAATTAAGATTTGTCCAATGGGCAGTAAATGATTTCTATGCATTGTTTTACATCTTTTGAATTATTCTCAGGCCTTACTTTGTACACTGGCAGATCATCTAGTTTGCCCACTACAATGTGAGGAGATGGTGCCATCTGTCAGCAATCTTGTGCTTGCCATGCAGTCCCAGATTTCTTAGCAATACCCATCTCCCTCCTGGAGTTCCTGTGCTTTCACCTTTTATCATACCTTTCTTTGTTGGCCAGATTTCTTTTGGCAGCCATGGTTTGAGCCAGTTAGTACGCATGAGTTAGCTGGGCCTTTAACTTTGCACATACTGTAAATAGTTGTCAGCTTGAACCCCATCAGGAGAGACCCCAAAACACACATCTACTGGTAGTGAGCTTCTCTTCCAAACATCAGGCGTGTAGGGGAGAATCCAGTGGCATCACTTTTGTGCAGTTATAAGCATGTACCAGGGTGCTAATTTGTTGGCTCCATCTAGGCTTGTCCTTTGGGTGCAGGGTGCCTAGCATATCTAGCAAAGTGCGTGTTGAAACGCTCAGGCTGTGGGTCCCCCTGGGGGTGGTAAGGAGTGGTTCTGGACTTTCGCACTCCCCACAGAGAAAGCATCTCTTTGATCAGACGACTCTCAAAGTCTCTCCCTTGATCAGAATGGATTCTTTGTGGAGCCCCATAGTGAACAAAAAGTTTTCTACAAGTACTTTGGCTACAGTGGATGCTTTCTGGTCTTTGTGGGGAAAGCTTGGGCATATCTCGTGAAATGGTCAGTGACCACCAGCACATTACTGATATTTCTTTGATCCGACTCCAAACTTAGAAAATCAATACAGACCAGCTCCATGGGTGCACTGGTGGTTATGTTAACAAGAGGGCACCCTCTGGGGCAAAACTTTCCTCTGTAATAGCGACTACAAGTTGAATGTGTTGCTCCACATCAGCCCCCATCTTAGGCCAATAGAATCTGGATCTCACCAAGTCAAGTGTTCTGTCTATACCAAGGTGCCCCATGTGGTTGTGCAAGGACCTCAATACTGAGTCTCGAAAGGCAGGGCAGCACTAGTTGTTGTTTGTCTACTTGTCCCCCTCTGTCTACTGTTTCTCTGTATAACAGTTTATTGATCAGTTTCAACTTAGGACCTTCTTTGTATAACAGTGCAGTTCTCAAATCAGTGGGCGTAATTTGGACACATCTTTTCCTGCATAGAGGGCTTCTAAAGCTGCTTTGATCATGGGATCGCGGGATTGAGCCGCCCGAATACTGTCATTGTCCAGCTGGGGCAGTGCACCAATGTCTATTGCAGAAAAGTGGCAAAGCAGCAGGTATGCAATTCTCAGAGGCTCCCAAGCAATCCACCATGCAGTCCACTGCGTCCGTGGACATTGTTCCTCCCTGTCAAACTTCCGCAGAGTGCCCGAATGTCAGGTTCTGCCAGTCGGACCCAATCATTCTGGGAACAGGCCTCCGGAGAGAGCATCAGCATCTATGTGGTTCAGACCTGCCGGTATTCGAGAGCATAGTCATATGTAGATAATGCAGAAAGCCACCTATGGCCAGTGGCATCCAACTTAGCTGAGGTCTGCACATAGGTCAAAGGATTATTGCAGTTTTTACTAGTATTTTAGCCCCACAAGTACTCATGGAATTGGTCAACAATAGCCCACTTCAAAGCTAGGAACTCTAACTTATGTACAGGATAGTTCTTTTCGGATGGGGTCAGGCTTCTACTGGCAAAGGCCACTGGTCTCAGGCCATTCTCGCTCTTGGTACAACACAGCCCCCAACCCTTGCAAGCTAGCATCAGTGTGCAGGACGTAAGGTTTTCTTGGATCGGCATAGGCCAGCACTGGAGCATGGGTAGTTGATATATGATCTCATGAAAAGCAGTCTCACAATCAGGAGTCCAGCGGGCCCAAATACTTCACTCGGATGAAAATACACTCTTTCAGTCTTGAGGATGCTGACTTTGGTATTTTTGTGGGTTGGGGATACCCTTGGTAAGGTTAAGTAAAGGGCGGATCACTCTTGAATAGTCCTTGATGAAGCGCCGATAATAACCACAGAATCCCAGGAATCTTTGCAGTTCTTTAGATTTTTGGGCTGTGGCCAGGTGGTCAAGGCCTCAACTTTACTTGGGTCGGTCTCTATTCCTCGGTGGATACTATGTGTCCCACATACTTTACTGATGTTTGAAAAATTGACACTTATCAATGGACAGTTTAAGGCCAAAGTCCTCCAGTCGGTCCAATACCTTAAATAATCTGCTCTCATGTTCCTCCAGTGAGCTGCCAAACACAATAACATCATCTAGGTATACCAGGCACTCTAGTAAGTTCATGTCCCCACTGCACGCTCCATCAATCGTTGAAAAGTGGCTGGGGCACCTGAAATCCCTTGAGGCATCCTCATGAATTCATAGAAGCCAAGCGGACAGATAAAGGCTGTCTTTTTCCACGGTCCTCTGGGGCCATCGGGATCTGATAGTACCCACTGGAGATCCAGCACAGAGAACCCACTTGCTCCCGTTTAGGCAGTCCAAAGCATCCTGAATGCGGGCATTGTGTACTGATCAGGATAGTCCGCGGTTTAAGGTGCGATAATCCACACACATCCTTACTGTTCCATTCTTTTTCTCACTACCACAATGGGGAAGCATAAGGGCTTCTGGATTCTTGTATTACACCAGCAGCTAACATCCTTGCAGATGCCGTCTCACATCATCTATGTCAGCAGGTGCCAGGCGTCGAGACCTCTCACGAAATGGTCTTTCGTCATGCAGCCGGATATTGTGCTCAGCTCCTTGCACGATCCTACATCCCATTCCTTTAAAGAAAACACCTGGTCTCTCTGGGCAAGCTTCTCACTGATCTTCACTTTCCATTCAGCTGGCAGCGGGAGTCGAATCAAACAAGTCAGGCGTTACTCTGTCATTCTTCCTTGAACTCTTGCTGCTGGGTAGCACTGCAGTGTCTGCACAATGCACATTAGCCAGGATGCAACCTCTGTTTACTCGAATGTCTCTTTCAGACACATTATGAACTTGGACCATTACCCTTCTGGCATAAGCATGGGCTCTAGCGGGCAAAATACTAGGCTTGACCAGCAGTCCCTCTGGCAATTTTCCATCGCCTGGTGCATCCAACATTAATATTTTATTCTTAACATCCTTTCTGATACGGACCTCTCCTGTAAGGTACACTGGGCATTTGGCGCCAGGATCAGAGACTCAGGATCCTTCTTCCATACAATTCCGACCGGTTCCTCTGGTTCTGTTTTTTCAGCATCTCTGTGCCTCATAGGCCTTCTTAATTAAAGCCGGAACTCTTAAAGCTCTACTAGTCTTTGACCCTGTTTTTCATAACACAACTGTGCCAGCCTTCCGAACATATGAGCATTTGTTCCAATCAACAAAGGACACCATCATACAGTCCAGTGGGGGACACACTAAGGCTAGGGTCTCTACTTGTTCGGCCACTCCAGCCACGGAGGTGGGAAAGACAGCCAATTCGGATATACCCGGAATAGGGTAGGCCTTCTCACTTAACCCCATACATGCAGTCCTTCTAATGGTTGTAAGGGCAGGTCTGACAAATGCTTCTGATACCAATCTTGGAACATAATTGTCACTTGGGAGCCACTGTCTAATATAGCTCTTGTAGACACTCCGTTCACCTTTACAGTGGTCTCCATGGAGGGACCCACTATTCTGGACCAGTCTGGAGGCGGTAGTGGGGGCCTGGGCAACTGACCTTGCCACAAAGGAGTGAATTAGCATTTTTGGTGCCCTCACTGGGATCATGTCGTGCACCTCTTAACCACTGATTTCTTCTCCGAAGCTCTCCTTGTAGCCTATATGCAACTTTGTCAGTGTCTTTTGGGGACTGGCATTCCCTTTTCATGTGCCCATCTTTCCCACAATTATAGCAAAACATACTTTCTGGAGTTTGAGCTGGCCGAGGCGCCACACTGGGAGCCAGGGCGGGGTATTACTAACTGGAAACCTTGGTGCCATCTCTGTCTGCGGCGTGATAAGCATTTGGAGACATCTGTCAGTTTCTCCACTTCCATGGTCAAGGAATCGAGTTCGGAGCTGTTATCAGCAGGAGATACATGGGTGGGTACCCCCACCCCATAGCAGATGCAGTCGGATATAGGTCAGGGCCCGTACTTGCAGGCGTGGCCTTCATAAAGGACTGTTTTGAATTCCGGATCTCTCTCAACAGTTCAGCCCCATTGTGACATATCTTTCCTTGTCAGAGCACTCATTGACTGCCAACCTCTGCCCCTGAACTTCACTTGATGGGTCACCCTCAGTCACTCGGGTCGTAGCCGCAGCTATTGGTGCAGGTCCCTCCCGAGGTCGTCTTTTCTCAACTCCTCAATTTCTCTCATTAACTCATCATAGGAGGTGGGGATTCCAGTCGATCTGCCAGGTGTAACTGGAAGCAACAGCAGTTCTGAGAAGGGGCAGACTTAAGGATCCTGTCCAGCCTGGTTCGGTCCAGTTCAATCGCTGGCAAACTACCTTTTCTGAGGCATTCTTGCAACAATTTTTCCAGCCGAGATACATACACAGACAACAACTCCCTTGGTACTGTTGTGCATCTCTTACTCTCCACCATAGGTCCTCATCAGAATCTGGGCTCCTACACATTCTCAAGGCCTCAAGATGAGCCTGTGCAGTCGCTTCAGGGTTACTGGCCCGTTTGCTTGGATGGTAGCCAGGGCAGGACCTCGGGCTCTCACTAACCCTCTTTAGCTTTTCACCTTCCGAGGCATTGCCATTTCTAGCACTTGGGGGCAACATAGTCTATCCAGGTCTCCCAGTCATCCTCCCTTGGGGGTGGGGAGGTGCCAGAGAAGATCCTCAACCTTCGTAAGAGTCGTGACTAATGGCAGGTGCAGAAATAGGAGTCTGCATTGGTTCAGCCACCATTACGGGCACTGGAGCAGGAGAGGGTGTTGGGGGGGAACACCCCCAGGTGGCAAGAATAGTTTCTTCAAGTCCTCCACAGTTTTCCCTCTCCCAGCAACCATTCAGCAAATTTCTCCTCAAAAGTTTCAGATAGTGGGGATTCCCCGGGTCTTTACTGTCCTTAGTTATCACTCTCCAAGCAGTGAGGGCTCCCTCTGGGGTAATGGTCTGTGGCACTTTGGAGCTATCTATGGGATCCTTAAACTCTACTAGGGCCAGGAAAGTGTGGGTGAGCAGATTAGCATGCCGACCCACCACCACAGGGTTTTGTAAACCTTCCACCTTGGAAAGTACTCCCTGCACAGTGTCCGTATTGATACCCAGGGGGATGTCCAGGATAAACATAGCATTTTGGGGGTCGATCTCCTCCCCAGTACACCACTCCACCAGCCGGTGCACAGCCACTTCTGTCGGGGTACCCATTTTTTTCTTAACAGTGGTTCGTAAATATGGCCACTAGAGGACACACAATCCCAGCGTGAGCCTCCAAGATGTAACCCCTAGATGGCTATCCCAGGGCTACTACCCCTGCCTGATTTGCCACTAACAGGTTGAGGGCCTGGATCCAATGGCGGTGCCTCCACCCAGAGGTCAGGGTTTGCAATAGTTAAACTAACTTGGTCACAGCCCTCTGGGACACTGCAACCCCCTTTCTTCCACTAGTGGCCCACACAATATATCAAATTACCTTCACAGTATACACTTACCCCAGGTCTGGTTCCGGCACTGGGACCTCCTGTGAAATGAGATACAGTGCAACAATCACAGTACAGTACTTTAACATAGACAAATACCTCAGGCAGTATAACTTTGCTGAAACAAGCAGCTCTGATTTATTTGAGGGGATATAACAGGACAGGGAAATCAGGTTAATTAGCTTATCACTCTAATAATCTACCTATGGCTCTGTGCAGAGGCTATCCCTATCAGTTACTGTCCCTGGGTACCCAAGCCCTAGTGGCTAGTCCAAACCGTGGCAGCTGGTAGGGCCCTTTCACACAGAAAAGGAGAATTAAACAGTCAGCAGTACAGTAATTCCATTTGGATTTAATGTGGCAATTCAACAGGGAGCAACCCTGAATTAGTACTCACGACCTCCAAATAAGATAGGGTCCTTCAATGTCAGCAGGGCTCACTTGAGGTACACAAACCTCTTCACACATCCATATAAAAGAAAGTACTATACCAGGCAGGCTGCATCTGTATCCCGATCGCAATTACTGCACAATACCGGGAGAACACACAGCAGATTCAGTTCCTGACAGACCGAGTGCAATTTTCAGCAATTCTTCCAGTCTTCTACAGGGTGAGCCTGGTTTCTACTCTTCAGAGATCCTTTGATTCTTTTCACAGGACGGTTCAGTCCTAACAAGCTGTTACACAAGCTGCAGACGGAACTCTGGGCCTTACACCGTTTTGACTAAAACTGCACACTGAAAAAGCACAGGGCTCCTTCCCTTCTTCACTGCCAAAGCTCAACTGAACTCCAACTGGCCGAAACCGGGCACTTCCTTTGAGTTCCTCCCAGTTCTTGACTGGATTGGCTGTCACTCACAATAGACTGCTGCTGTTGGTCCAAAAGGCACTGAAGTCTAAACTACATCTCCCAGAGTCACTGCCCATACAATCCCTCTTGTGGCTGGCTCAGATTATGAGTCAAGTTCTGATTCGTCAAGGCATCATTTTAGAGCTAGCTTACCCACACTGATTGGTCCAGTTCAGCAGTTCAAAACTAGAATGGGGAACTAGCAGACACAGTTCTGACTGCAAAGCAAGGTTAGACAAACTGTAATTTCATTATTACTCTAAATAATTTCTGGCAAACAGTTACATCTTTCAGATAGGGTTCCTTTGCACTCCTAGTGACTGCAAAAATGAAGTGAATTGGCAGCAGCTCAGTGGTACTCAGAGAAGCACACAGTCCCCATACAAACTAATTATGTCTGCAAGCAGACAGCTCTTAAAGAGACAGTACCAGAGGCTCTAAAAACACTCACTGATAAATGGCTTAAATGCCAAACACCATTCAGGCTTGGAGCATTCAAGCAAGCTCCTGGAAGTCTTTTGGGAACCCCCATTTGCAGGGGGGTTACATTTGGTTTTTCTTTTCTCTCGGATATTCCTGTAAAATATCTTATTCCCCCCCTTTTTATTCCTTGTGCTATTCATTCCTTAGTCTGTGCTTTGGCAATCCTAATTGCATTACCAGCCTCTTTTTAACTTGGCCTGGTATTCCTTCTTGTCACTATCTTGCTTTGTTTCTTTGTATTTTTTAAATGTTTTTTTCTTGTTTTTTATTTTATATGCTACCTCTTTAGAGAACCACAGAGGATTTTTCTTTCATTTTGTTTTGCTCGTCAATCTAATGCACTGAGCTGTGACGTGGTTGATTGCCTCTTTCAGGGCTTTCCATCTCTCTTCCACTGTTTCCCCTGTAGTATCTACTAGCATTTTTCTAATGGTGATTTTCATCTTTGGAAAATCAGACTTTTTGAAGTCAAGGATTCGTAGTTTTGTATGACTGATGTCCTTGGTTCTGCTGACTTTGAACCAGACTGACCTGTGGTCTCTGGAACTTAGGTTAATTCCCTCACTCACATTTGAAATCCTTGGACTATTTGATAGAATGAGGTCCAGGACAGCATTCTGTCTAGTTGGTGTTTCAACCAATTGTGTTAAACCTGCCCCTTGCAGAGTTAGAATAAATTCCCTGCTCCTTTCTGTGGCAGCTGTGTAGGTAGGCCAATCTACGTCTAGCAGGTTGAAGTCCCTTACCAGCAGTAACTCTCCTTTGTCGGCCATTTTTAGAATGGTTACTAGGAGTTCAATCAATCAATCAAAATCTTTATTTATCCAGGCGATCATCATTGACAAGGCTCATTTGCAAGATGGACCTGGGGATAACAGGGTCAGATACAAAAGGAAATACATTACATATGAAAATAAAAGTACACACATACACAATTATATATACACTATATACAATTTACATCTGAGAACAAAGGCAACAATGAAGACATACGGTAGAATACCTGGTTGACATAATACAAGAGAACCATATACAGGGTCAGGTACACGAGGAAATACATTACATATGAAAAAGTAAGTAGACACATGCACAATTTTATATACACTGTATATAATTTACATTTGAAGTCAGCGGCAACAATGAAGACATACGGTGGAATACCTGGCTGACATAATACAAGAGAACCCTATACAGTTGTGAATCAATAAGTTGTGGTCCAAACATGTAATAGTAAGTTGCCGGGAACCATTTATGGGTGGCAGCCCCCAAATGCGGTTCTAGTTCTGGCTCTTAAACTTGGGAATAAATTTAGAAGCTGCCGGATGGTACAGTGGTGAGCAGGGATGGGAAGAGCCAGGTTTGGGGGGGGGGGGGGCAAGACCCAATAGTGTGTATTTTGTTAGGATTCCATGGTTGCTTTTCAGGTGTCAGGGTAGGGAAGTGGGGAAAAAGGTAGAAGAGCTGGGGTGAGAATTGGGTTGCCAAGGAGGGCTGAGATGGGTAATGGGTACTTTAAGCGGTCGGAGTAAAACAAAGGGTCACGAATATGTATAAGTGGACAGAGAGAGAAAAAAGAGTAAGATTACGGAGTTATGGAGGTAAAACATTGATAGGATAGAGGAACTTAAGTCGGGATTAAGGAAAGCATTTGCAGGGTTCCTTAATGAGATGAGAGTAAAGTGTTTTGAAGGTAGAGTCACTGACCAGAGTACTCGGCTTCAGTTTTTTCTGAAGTTTGTTCCAGAGAAGAGGAGGAGGAGGAGGAGGGGGAGGGGAAAGGAGAGGGAGAAGCATTTATTTCTAGGGACATGGATATGTTGTTCATCTACACTTATTGGCAGGTTCCTTGCAGCTTTAAATCTTGCCGGAAGGTCTTCAAGCTGGCTCCTCCCACCCACCCAGGTGGTAAAACTCTCGGCTCCGCCCCATGACGCCAGATCTTCCTTACTGCTTGGAAGCTCAGGTTCCCTCCTTAGCGCTCTGCGTTTTCGACTGGTTCCTGATTTTTTCGGTCTCTGAATTTAGTTGGAAGTTTTCTAAACTTTGATCTTCTTCCCTCGCTGCTGCGATGGATAATTCGTTTTCCGGCTCCCGGGGGCGCCTGGTTAATTCCTCCAGAAAAGACCCGCACTCCATGTGCGTTTACTGCCTCGACTTGGACCATGATCCGCAAGTTTGCGATTTTTGCTGTGCCCTGGAGGATCGTGCGGCCTGTTTGGGGCTCAGGCGACCTGAAACTTTTTCCGCGCCGGAAAAATCCTTGGAGACTCGTTGGGCAGTGTCCGCATCTGCTGTCTCAGCTGAGCAGCTCGATCTCCTTTCCACCTTGGAGGGGGCGGCGGCCAAGTCTGTCTCCCCCTCCTCCTCGGTCGAGGCACTTATCCCGCTCTCCTTGAGTTCTCCACATTCAGCTTCGTTCAAGGAGCTTCGCCAGTCCCTTTCCTCGAAGGGAGAGGGACCTTCGGGACCTGCCTCTCGGCCCAGGTCAAAGGCCATGAGCTAAGTCCATCATCGGCGCTGGCGGGAGTGGGAGATCTCCCCTTCCCCTGTCGGCCGACTTTTGACTTCAGTTGAGGGTGCAGCTCAGGCCGCTGGCTTCACAGTGTCCCCGTCAGGTCAGCTGGCCAGGACTCCTGTCGACGTGGTCGAGTCTCTCGACCCATCATCCAGGCTGTCTTCTGTTGGAGCCGCCATTCCTTCGCCGGTTTCCCCGGCGGAGGCCGAGGTTCTGCCTGTACCTTCGGGGCGACAGGCCTCGGTCTTTTCGTCTGAGCCAAGGGAAGAGCGGGCGCTCCCCGCTCCTTCCCAGGCCCACCCTCGGTTCCCCCAAGGATTTGGGTCTCGGTCTCGGTCCTCTTCTCGGTCAAGCCGCTCCTGCCGTCTTCGGCGATCTCGGTCGGGGCACCGAGTTAAATGGCATTACCGTTCTTCCTCGTCTCCCTCCTCGGATGAGGAGTGGCTTCGATGCAGATGGCGTCGGCGTTATGAGGATTCATGTGGCAGCAGTTGCTGTTGTCCGAGGAATCAATCGACTCGATTCATTCCCGTCCAGCAACACTGCCGCCCGATCGGCCGACACAGCCGCTCGCTGCAGTCGGTGCCCTCCAGGGCGGTTGTTCGTCGAACCTTGCTGCCCACCGTCTTGGTGGAACCTCGATCGGGTCACGACCTGTCCATGAGTTGTCTGTTCCCTCACTCCCGCCCGCGGTAGCGAAATAGTCAGGCCTGAAGGCAGCTCTTTGCAGACCCTTGAGTCTGGCGTCGACTCCTCCATGTCCCCCAGTCGGGAGGACCCGGGGTCCTCTCCGGAATGCTCTGTGGACGACAGCCCATCGTTCTTTATGGGTCTGCTTCAGCTCATCTCGGAGTTCACCGGGATGCAGCTTGAACTCATGTCCAAACGGGTCTCTTATCCCCTGATGGAGATTCTAGACTGAGGGGGTTCACCCTCGGAGGCCTTCCCAGTGGCCGAGGCCATTGTCGGCCCGGCCTTGGAGCTCTGGCAGCGGCCTACTTCCTGTCCTCGCCCTCGGCCAGGATGGCCAAAATACTCTGTCCCTATTGGTTCTTTGCCGGTTTCTCGGGCACCCCTCTGCTGAGGGGTTGGTTACGATAATGTTTTCCAGTGTTCTGGGAGCGCTCGGGATGTGGATAGGCTCCCCGACAAAGAGTCCAAAGGATGGACTATGTCGGGCACAAAGTTTCGCTGTGTCCTCCCTGAAGCCTCCGTCAGGCCAGCTCGGCTGCCTGATGGCACATTTCTCCCGCCCTTTTGGGCTTCCTGGATGGGTGCTCCTCATCTCCCGGCCGACCTACGGACCACGGTCTGGCGGGCTGGGACCAGGAGTAGGGCGGTGGCGGAAGCAGCTTCAGACTGCTCTGGACTTAGGTGATTCCTGTGCCAGGTCGGTGGCGGCCGCAGTGGCCATGCACTGCAGGCGTGGCTGAGGGTTATCCTCTTTCTCAGCGAGACCCAGCACAAGTTGGCAGACATCCCTTCTTGGGACTGACCTCTTGACCCTGGGTGGAGGGACACCTCAGGGTCGAAAGTCAGATGTCACTCCGGACTCGGTCACCCCCGCCCGGAGGGACAAGGGCCACCGGCAGCCTTTGCGTAAGCCCCTTGGCCCCTCGGCCCCTGCGGCTCAATCAGCCCATCAACTCCATGAGGGCCAGCAGGCTTGCACTGGGCGTCCTGACCTCAAGCCAGCGGCTTCCCCTAAAGGGAAGCAGGGAGGTAAAGGCCCAGGAGCTCCCTCGGCCAATCCCTTCTCCAAGCCTGCTCAGTGATGGGCTGCGGGGCGCTGTCCCCGACCCGTCACCCTTACCTGGGTTCCCCCGTGGGGAGACGGCTCCACCCCTCCTCCGCCTGGTCCGCCTTCCCGGACCTCTGGGTGACGGAGGTGCTAGGGGAAGGTCCTGCCTCGGGATTGCGAGCAGGCCCCACCCTTTCGAGCCGTTGACCCACGGGGGTCTTGGGGTCTGCAGCCTCGATGTTGGCCCGCTAAGCCGACTTGCCTGGCCCCTCGAAATAGAGGTGTTCAGGAAGGTCGCGGATCCCCCTCCAGACCCTGGGTTCATGTCCAGGTATTCCTGGTCCCTAACGGACGGGGGGCTTGCGCCTCATTCTTGATCCACACGTCGGGATGGTCTCTCTGTCTCAGATATCCCATCCTCAGAACGAGGCGTGTGGCTCTTTCCCTGGACCTCCAGGACGTACTTCCACTCCGTTCCGTCCGTTTCTTGGGAGACTCCTCCATTTCTTAAGCGGGGGATCTCTTTACGAGTTCCAGGCCAGGCCCTTCCGCCTCTGCTCAGCAGCATTCCTGTGGCACTGAGGGGTCCGGGTGTAACCCCACCCGGATGGCGGCCTGACTGCAACCCCTCCAGGCGGAGGGGGACGGTCCAGAGTTCTGAACCTCTAGGTTGCTCTCAGACTGGTCTCCTTTTATTGGAGCCACGTTGGAACTCGTGTCTTAGCGGGTGATCCTTCTTCGGGACGAGGCTCGACTCTTGAGTCCGAGCTCGGCTCCTGGCGGACAGGGCCGAGGTTCTTCCTCCCTTACCTAGCCAGGTCTGACTAGGCAATTGCACCCTGCCCAGGACTTCCTGCACCTCCTGGGCCTTGCTGCGGCCTGCACCAGCGTGGTCTGTTTGGACCTCCCGGTCCATGCGTCCCCTTAATGGGGGCTGGCCAGCCAGCGGTCACAACGCTGCGATCCTTTGGACCAGTCAGTGACAACAGCCCAGGGGTTGGGGAACGCTCTCCTTCGGACTGTTCCAGCTCTTCTGCAGGAGAACATCCCGTTCGTCTGCCCGAGTCGGCGGTCTTCTTAGGCCGATGCATCTCCTGATGGGTGGGGTGCCCATCAAGGGGAATACAGAGTGCACCGCCTCTGGTCCTCTCGGAGTCGATGTCATTTCAACCTGCTGAGCTCCAGGCGGTCCGCTTAGCTCGCACCGTTCGCTCCGTCTGTGCGGGGGTCTAGTGGTTTTAGGTCCAGGCGGACAATACCACGACCATGTGCTACCTACCCTTCCAGGGTCAGATGAGCCTTGCCATTGTGTAAGGAGGTTCTCCATTGGGTCTTATGCAGCTGGGGCCAGTTTCCTAGCCATTTCGATGGCAGGAGCCTCCAGCACCCTGACTGATGCCCTAAGCGGATAAGGGCTGCACCTCACGAGTGGTCTCCCTGCCGGAGGTAGCACAGATCTTTCTCCTCTAAGTCACGCCTCCTAGCGGACCTTTGTTTTCCTCCAGGGAGAGTACGAGGCCGAGACTGTCATGCCCGCCCCTCAGCAAGGTTCAGCTGTGGGGATGCCTTTGAGGCCGCGGACCCCGGGCCTCTTCTCGCTCTCCCCATTTCCCTTGACCCTCAGGCAAGGCAAGGAGGGACTAGGCGCAGGTGATTCTGGTAGCCCCAGACTGGTTTTGCCAGCTCTGGTATCCAGCTCTCCTCAGTCTCAGCCCCAGGCTCCTGAGGCGGCTTCCAGCCCGCCCGGTCCTGTTCTCTGTTTTTAGGGGAAGGTACTCCATCCGGACCTTCAATCCCTGCACCTGATGGCCTGGTCCCTGTGTGGCTAGTGGCCAGGCCTTGGGTCTTCCAGCAAGGTCCTCGACGTTTTTGAGGTGTCCTGCCAGGAGTCGACCAGATATGCTCGCCTTCAAATGGAAGAGTCCTCCATTTGGTGTTGGGATAGGGCCTGGTCCCCTCTCCTGTTCCTCGGCGAGCATTCCGGACTATCTGCGGTCCGTTCTTTTCTTGAACAAGGGCTTCAGTCGACAACCCTCTAGGTGCTTCTTTTAGCCACTCCTGTCTTCCGGGCGCGGGCCGGAAGGTAGTCGGTGGCGCAGGAAAGGTGGTCTGGCGCTTCCAGGGCCTTGATCACACCTCCCCTCTGGGGAGAGTATCCCCATTTCTGTGGGATCTTACGCTGGTATGGGCTTAGCTCACGGGCAAGCCGTTCGAACCTTTGCACAGGTGTGAGTTTCCCCACCTGTTGTGGAAGAACACCTTCTTGGGGCTTCCATGCCAACCAGAAGGACAGGAGAGTTCCAGGCGCTCCTTTGAATCTCCCTATCTGGTCTTCCACAGGGACAAGGAATCTCGCCCCACCAGTTCCTTCCGTGAGGCGGTGGCGGAGTCTTTTCCCTAACCGGTATTGTCTCTGCGGTTTCAACCCCATTCACACCTCGGAGGCCGTATATAGGATCCATTGGGACCCTATTTAACGCTCGCCTTCTCAGGGGGCGTAGGGCTGAAGTTCGGGAGAGGTTCGCCAGCTGTTTGTCATCTACGGTGAAGCTGCACCTGGCAGACCTGCAGCCAAGCGGACGACGGCAGTAGGTCACCTCCTGCATAGATCTCCGCTATAGGTGGGCGAGCATGGAGCCTCCCAGAGGGATAAGTGCTCATTTTACCGCCCTTCCGCTGCATCGGTGGCTGCTTCGAGGATACCCAGTCCAGGGTATCCGTGGGGCTCCTACCGGAAGCAGGCATATACGGTTCACGCTTCCACATCGACCTTGGGTCACGCCGGGATGTTGGTCGGGGCCTCGGTTCTCCAGTCTTTATACCTAAGTAGGGGGTGTGCACCTTGCCTCCCTCCTCCCGGAGAACTGCTAGGAGTCTGCCAATAAGTGTGGATGAACAACATATCCATGTCCCTAGAAATACAGGTTACTCACCTGTAACAGGAGCTCTAGGAATGGTACATGTTCATCCACACGACCCACCCGGCTTCCCCGGCTTCGACGCACAACCTGGCTTCCAGCGGGATAGATCTGGCATCATGGGGCGGAGCCGAGAGTTTTACCACTCGGGTGGGTGGGAGGAGCCAGCTTGAAGACCTTCCGGCAAGATCTAAAGTGGCAAGGAACCTGCCAATAAGTGTGAATGAACAACATATACCATTCCTAGAACTCTGTTACAGGTGAGTAACCTGTATATAGCGCTTTTCATACACAGTATCCCAAAGCGCTTTACAAGCAATGCTAGACTGGTAGTGAAGTGACTGAATGTGTGGTGGCGGCTATATCACATCATCACCCACACACAGCCTGGATAATTGCATGAACCGGTTTATGGGAAGGGGAATGTTGGCCAGGGCACCGGGAATGTTCCCTGCTCTTTACGAAGAGTACCCTGGGTTCTTTTACTTCCACCTGGACACCCACCAGGACAACATCAGGATGGGCAGAAGGGACCTCGGTTTAACGTCTCATCCGAAGGATGGCACACCCCAGCAGTGCAGCACCCCCCAATACTGCACTCGGATGCCAGTGATTTTTAGGTGCAAGTCTATCCCAGTGTGGGACGAGAACCCATGACCTTCTGGTCCAGAGGCGGATGTGCTACCAACTGAGCCACGCTGACACGAGAAGGCAACACTGTACTTATAGCTGCTTTACCAAAGCGAGACTTGTCTCTGGGAACTCTCAGTGAGATGGATGTAAGGCTTCTCAGGGTATACTTGCCTATTTGGTTTAAAGGAAGGCAGTCAGTAATGTATTGTGGAAGTTTGTTTGAGATTGATCTCAGTGTCCATAGGGCAGCATTTCTGTTCCATCTGTATTGGAGGGATGACCAGCCCACCGCTGTTTATAGGGAGCAGTGGTGGGTAGAAAAGGGGAGATCTGTGATGAATCTCAGAGCTCTATGGTACAACTTGTCCAGTTTTATGAGATAAGAGGCAGGACATTGACTGTACAAGAAATCCGCATAGTCTATTAAGGAGAGGAACGTTGTTTGGACTAGACGTACTTTAGCATCTCTTGTTAGAAAGCGGCTGATCCTAAAGAAATGGATATGTTGTTCTATCCACGCTTACTGGCAGGTTCCTTGCTGCTTTAAATCTTGCCGGAAGGTCTTCAAGCTGGCTCCTCCCACCCACCCGGGTGGTAAAACTCTCGGCTCCGCCCCATGACGCCAGATCTTCCTTACCGCTTGGAAGCTCAGGTTCCCTCCTTAGCGCTATGCGTTTTAGGCCTGGATCCTAACTCGTCGGTTAAACCGAAACTTATTCTTACATTTTCTAGACTTCGGTCTTTTTCTTCCTTCGCGGCTGCGATGGACAAATCAACTCCCAGATTTCAGCGGTGCCCTTGTGGGCAGAAGATGTCTTGGACCGATCCGCACTCCACGTGCGTTTACTGCCTTGGGCTCGAACACGATCCGCAGGCCTGCGAGTTGTGCAAGTCCTTCTCGGTCAACGTTCTTGAAGACCGTGCTGCCAGACTTCAACTTGGGTGTCCCGAGAGATGTATTCCTCCGGTTAAGTCGAAGGAGGCCCGTTGGCGGTGTCCAGTGGCGGGCTCGGCTAAGCAACTTGAGCAAATGATTGCCCTCGAGGAGGAGGCGGCCCAGGCCGCATCTTCTTCTTCCTCGGTCACGGCATTTATCTCGCTCTCCTTGGGCTCCTCCTACTTGGCTTCATTTAAGGAGCTTTGTCATTCCCTCTCTACTAAAGGAGAGGGGCCATTGGGACACTCCTCTCGGTCCAAGAAAAAGGACTCAAAAGGTAAGTCCCACCGTCGACGTTTGTGGGAGCGGGAGAGGTCCCCTTCCCCGGATAGTCGACACTCGACTTCGGTCGAGGTTGCGGCTAAGGCAGCTGGCTTCACGGTGTCCCCGTCAGGTCAGCCGGCCGAGACACCCGTCGATGCAGTCGAGATTTTTCTCGGCCCGTCGGACGGGCTGTCGACTGGAGAAGCCGACAACCCATCTTCACCGGTTCCCCCGGTGGAAACCGAGGACTTGCCTGTGCCTCCTGTGCCGGAGTCCCCGGTTAAGGTCCCTGAGCCGGGGGATGAACGTGTTTCCCCCGCTCCCTCCCAGACCCCCCCCTCGGAAACACTGAGAATCTCTGTCTTGGTCTCGGATCTCCTCTCGGTCCAGCCGAACCTGCCGACATTGGCGGTCTTGATCTCGGCACCGAGGGAAGCGGTGGCACTGCTCATCCTCTTCATCCTCCTCCTTGGAGGATAGGCTCAGGCGCAAGTTGCATCAGCGCTACGAGGATCTAATGTGGCAGCAGCTCCTTTTGTCCGGGAGCAGGCCGACTTTGTCGCCTTCCCCGGCCATTAAGTGGCTGTCACCTGAGCGGCCGAAACAATCCCTTGTGGTCACCGAGGAGCCAAAGCTGGCGCTGGTTGTTCGGTCGAAACCATATCCACCACCCATCGTGGTGGAACCCCCGCCTCCACAACCAAAAACTGGGGCTCCGACCAAGGATTCTCGGTCAGGTCTTGGGTTGCCCCATCGGTTGTCGGTCATCCTCACTCCCGATCGCCCTCGGCAGGTGGAGGGTGGCTCAGGCCCTCGGCAGCTGTTTGCAGACTCCTCGGAGTCTGACGATGACTCTTTCCTGTTCTCCAGGCCTCTCGATCTGGAGTCCTCTGGGGGACAGTCGATGGACGCGAGCCCATCCTCGTTCATGGAATTACTCCGGCTCATCTGAGAATCTATTGGGATGAAGCTCGAACCCGTGTCAAAGCGGGCCAAGTATCCTCTCACGGAGATACTGGACTGAGGGGATTCTCCTATGGAGGGCTTTCCTGTAGCCGAAGCCATTGTTGGCCTGGCCCTGGAGCTATGGCAGCGGCCAGCTTCTTGTCCAGCTCCCTCGGCCAGGATGGCCAGGAAGTATGCTGTTCCCACCGGCTTACTCTCCGGATTCTCAGAGCACTCCTCTGCGGAGGGGTTGGTGACCGACAGTGTTTTCTGGCGCTCTGGAAACGCTCGGGATGTGGACAAGCCACTGGATAAAGAGTCCAAGAAACTGGACTACTCCGGGCATAAAGTTTACGCTGCATCCTCCTTAGGTCTTCGTCAGGCCAGTTCGGCCGTACTGATGGCACACTTTCCCACGACCTTTTGGGCTCCCTGGATGAGGTGATTCCTCATCTCCAAGCTGACCTCCAGACTATGGTCAAGCAGGTGCAGGATCAGGGAAGGGCGGTGGCAAAGCAACCGCTCCAAACTGCTCTTGACATTGGAGACTGTTGTGCCCGGTCAGTAGGGGCCGCAGTGGCCATGCGCTGCACAGCTTGGCTGCGGATCTCCACCTTCACGGCGGATACTCAGCACAAGCTGGCAGACGTTCCCTTCCTGGGTACCGGTACTTGTTCGGTCCCGGGGTGGAGGGTCACTTGCAGAGGATCGAGAAGTCCAGTGCCACCTTGGACTCGGTCACGTCTGCCCAGAAGAACAAAGGCCGCCAGCAGCAGTGTAAGCCCTTTCGGCCTTCTGCTCCTGCGGCACGTCTGGCCCAGCAACACCAGCATCAGGGCCAGCAGGCTCGCACTCGGCACCCAAAGCCAAGCCTGCAGCTTCCTCCAGCAGGAAGCCGGGAGGAAAAGGCCCAGGAGGTCCCTCGGCCAGTCCTTCCTCCAAGACTGCCCAGTGATGGGTTGAGGGGTGTTGCCCCCAGCCTCGTCACCCCCCAGCTCTGCCACTTCTTTTCTGCCTGGTCCACTATCACCGCGGACCGCTGGGTGTTGGAAGTGGTAGGGAAAGGTCTCCCTCTGGAATTCAAGCAGGCCCCACCCTATCGAGCCATTGCCCCACGGGGGGCTATGGGGTCTGCAGCCTCTCTGTCGGCTCGTTGAGCCGACATTGCTCTGCTCCTCCAAAAGGAGGTGATCAAGGAGGTAGTGGATCCTCCACCAGACCCAGGGTTTGTATCTAGGTATTTCCTGGTCCCGAAACGGATGGGGGACTGGTGCCCCATTCTAGACCTACACGACCTAAGCAAGTTCCTAAAGTCTCAAACCTTCAGGATGGTCACTGTGGCACAGATCATTCCATCCTTGGAACGAGGCATGTGGTTCTGTTCTCTGGACCTCCAGGATGCGTTCTTTCACGTCCCAATCAGTCCATCCCACCAGCGATTCCTTCACTTCAGAGCAGAGGGGTCTCTTTACGAGTTCCTTTCGGCCTCTCTCCAGCTCCCAGGGTCTTCACCAAATGCATTGCAGTGGTGTCAGCATTCCTGCGGTGCCGAAGGGTTCGGGTGTACCCTTACCTGGACGACTGGCTGATTGCAGCCCCCTCTAGGCTGGAGGTGGAGCGGTCCAGGGATCTGGTCCTCCAGGTCTGCTCTCAGTTTGGCCTTCTCATCAACGAGGCCAAATCGGAACTCATGCCAACGCAGGCGATTCAATTCATCGGGGCAGAGCTCGACTCTCTTCGAGCCAGAGCACGGCTTCCGGCGGACAGGGCCGAGGTTCTTTCCTCCTTTGCCCAATCATTTCTGGTTGGGCAGTTGCGCCCTGTCCAGGACTTCTGCGCCTCCTGGGCCTCATGGCACCCTGCACCAGCATGGTCCGTTGGGCCCGTTGGCACATGCATCCCCTTCAATGGGGGCTGGCCCGCCAATGGTCACAGTGCTCCGGTCCTCTGGACCAGCCAGTGGCGGTGACCCAGGAGATGTGGAACGCTCTCCAGTGGTGGATCGTTCCAGCTCATCTGCAGGAGGGCATCCCGTTTGTCCGCCCGAGCTGACGGTCATTCTAACGACTGACGCCTCTCTGTTGGGTTGGGGTGCCCATCTGGGGGAGCACAGAGCGCATGGCCTCTGGTCCCCTCAGGAATCTCGATGCCACATCAACCTGCTGGAGCTTCGAGTGGTCCGACTAGCCCTCACCGCCTTTGCTCCGTTTGTACTGGGTCAAGTGGTCCAGGTCCAGACAGACAATACCACGACCATGTACTGCCTAAACCGCCAGGGCGAGACACACTCATTGCCCCTATGCAAGGAAGCTCTCCGCACTTGGTCCCTCGTGAGCAGTCTGGAGGCGGATCTCCTAGCCATCCATGTGGCAGTAGCCTCCAACACTCTGGCTGATGCCCTAAGCCGCATAGGTGCTGCATCTCACGAGTGGTCTCTCCTGCCAGAGGTAGTACACGATCTGTTCTCCCACTGGGGCACACCTCAGGTGGACCTGTTTGCCTCCAGGGAGAATGCGAAGCTGAGGCTGTTTCATGCCCACCCCCCTCAGCAGGGCTCACTGCAGGGGGATGCCTTCTCGAGGCCGTGGACCCCGGGCCTCTTCTACGCCTTTCCCTCATTTCCCTTGATCCACAGGGTGCTTCTCAAGGCGAGGAGGGACAAGGCACAGGTGATTCTGGTAGCCCCAGACTGGCCCTGCCAGTTCTGGTATCCAGATCTCCTCAGCCCCCCTCCAGGCTCCCAAGGCGGCTTCCCAGCCCGCCCGGACCTGATCTCCAGTCAACCAGGGAAGGTACTCCACCGGACCTTCAATCCCTGCACCGAGCAGCCTGGTTCCTGAGTGGCTAGAGTTCCAGGCCTTGGGTCTTTCCGACGAGGTCCTCAACATTGTTGAGGCATCCCGTCAGGAGTCTACCAGAAAATGCTGTGCTTTCAGATGGAAGAGATTCTCCATTTGGTGTCAGGATAAGGGGTTGGACCCTTCCTCCTGCTCCTTGGCCAGCATTCTGGACTAACTATGGTCCCTTTCTCAGCATGGGCTTCGGTCAACGACCCTTAAGGTGTACCTGGCAGCCATCTTTGCTTACCGGGCGTGGGCCGGAAAGCAGTTGGTGGCGCAGGAGAAGGTGGTCGGGCGCTTTTTCAAAGGCCTTGATCACATATCCCCTCCAGTGCGAGAATCTCCACCTCCATGGGATCTACTGCAGGTATTGGCTAAGCTCATGGGCAAGCCATTCGAACCGATGCACAGGTGTGACATCTCTCACCTGCTGTGGAAGACTGCCTTCTTGATGGCTATAGCGTCAGCCAGAAGGATGGGAGAGCTCCAGGCGCTTTCCATCGAGTCTCCTTTTTTGGTCTTCCACAGGGACAAGGATGTCCTGCGCCCCCAACCGAAATTCCTTCCGAAGGTGGTGTCGGAGTTTCACCGTAACCAGGTGTTGACTCTGCTGGTGTTCTACCCCAATCACACCTCGGAGGCCGAGTGTAGGCTCTATACTCTGGACCCTAGAAGAGCGCTCTCTTATTATAAGAAGCGGACGGCTGAAGTTCGGGGAGAAGTTCGCCAGCTGTTTGTCACCTACACTGAAGCCGCACCTGGCAGACCTGCAGCCAAGCAGCCAAGCATGCGGATGATAGGCAGGTGGGTCATCTCCTGCATAGATCTCTGCTATAGGTTGGTGGGCATGGAGCCTCCCAGAGGGATAAGAGCTCATTCTACCCGCCATACCGCTGCTTCGGTGGCTGCTTCCAGGGACGTCCCTTTCCAAGAAATCTGCAGGGCTGCTACCTGGAAGTCAGCACACATCTTCATTACCCACTACCACTTCGACCTTGAATCACGCCGGGATGCTGGTTTTGGGACCTCGGTTCTCCAGTCCTTATCCCCTAAGTAGGGGGTGTGCGCCTTGTCTCCCTCCTCCCGGAGAACCGCTAGGAGTCTTCCAGTAAGTGTGGACAGAAAAACATATCCATGTCCCTAGAAATACAGGTTACTCACCTGTAACAGGAGTTCTAGGAATGGTATATGTTGTTCATCCACACAACCCACCCGACCTCCCTGGCTTCGACGCTCAACCTGGCTTCCAGCGGGCTAGATCTGACGTCATGGGGTGGAGCCGAGAGTTTTACCACTTGGGTGGGTGGGAGGAGCCAGCTTGAAGACTTTCCTGCAAGATTAAAGCGGCAAGGAACCTGCCAGTAAGTGTGGATGAACAACATAAACCATTCCTAGAACTCCTGTTACAGGTGAGTAACCTGCATATCTTTGTCATAATTTTTTTAGAAGCTCCTTTACATGGTCTATGTAGGATAGCCTGTGGTCCAGCCACACTCCCAGATATTTGAATTTATTGACAAATTCCAATTTTTCACCGAGAATTGTAGAAATTTGCAGTATTAAGCCTGCATTAGCCAGTTTCACTGTATGTACCAGTGGAGAGAAAAGCATGGATTTGGTTTTCTTAGCATTAAGTAAAAGTTTTTGTTTAGGAGCTGGTTTTGTAATACGTTGAATTCGGCTTGCAGGTCACTGCATGCAGCTTCTGGGGTTGGCCGGCTTAAGTATAGTACTGTATCATCTGCGAACAGATGGATGCTGGCTCTGGTTATACAGTCATCAATATTGTTGATGTAGATGGCAAACAATAATGGACCTAGTATAGACCCCTTGGGTACCCCTCTCAGTAGAGGTTTGAGAATTCACCTTCGGCATTCACCTGCTGGAGGCGGTCAGAGAGATGGCACGCAGAGAGGAGAGGAGAGAAGCAGTCTGTGGTCGACAGTGTCGAAAGCCTTGCTTAAATCTAGAAAGACAGCGCAAACATAGTTCTTATTGTCCAGATCTCTTAGCCAGTTGTCAGTCACCTTTGCAAGTGCTGTAATAGTACTGTGTTTTGCTCTGAAGCCTGATTGGGCTGGATTTTGGAGATTTGTAGATTCTAGGTATAGTAGCAACTGATTGCTTACAATTTTTTCCAGTAGTTTTGCCAGTACTGGAAGAATTGAAATTGGTCTGTAGTTGTTCAGATCACTAGGGTCCCCTGACTTAAACAAGGGAATGACATGTACCGTTTTCCATGTAGTTGGGATAGACCCTAGGGACAGGGACAGGTTAAATAGGTGCGTTATAGGCACGGCTAACATGTGCAGCGCCACTTTTATGAAATAGGGGTCAGTCGTATCGGCGCCAGCACTTTTTCCAGTATCCAGCTTCAGTATCAAATCTTCAGCTTCTTTGAGTGAGGTAGGAGTCGGGGAGAATCTTGGATCAGTGGCACGTGGCTCCATTTCTTTATTGGTAGTCTGACGTAGTAGGTTAGCAAGTGAGTTGTCAAATGCTAGGCCTGCGGTCGTGAAGTGATTATTGAAGGAATCCAATACTTCCAATCTATCACTAATGACATCATTGCCAGAGATGATCTTGTTTGGAAGCGAGGTTCCAGGCGTATGTCCGGACAGATCTTTGAAGGTTTTCCAGAATTTAGTAGGATTCTTGGAGGCAGCATCAAATTCAGAGCGGTAATAGGCAGCTTTTGTTTCTCTGACCAATTTTGTGCAATGGTTTCTTGCCCTTTTAAACTGGCCCAATCCAAATGGTTCTGAGATTTTCATGCTTTTTTTCCATAACTTATCCCTCTCTAATAGGGCCGATGTTGGTTCTGGAGTAAACCAATGGCATGTTTTGTTTGATAAACGAGCTTTAACAATCTGAGCATATTTATTTAAGGCCCCTAAGAGGATTGTGTTGAAAATGTCATAAGCTGATTGTACTGTTTTTGCCAGGTAGAAATCTTGCCACTGCATGGAGTGTTTTAGTTCGTAGATATATGCTGGTAAGTCAAAATTGCATCTAGATCTCTTAGCTGTGAACTTTGGTGAAGGTGAAAGTTTATTGAATGATCTTACACCAGCTACGAAGCATTGATCACTTATGTCACTGAAGAAAATGCCAGCATGGGAGAAAAGATGTGGTTTACTCACTAGGATGATGTCGAGCAAGGAGCTATTGTCAGGATTCTTTTTGTTAGTACGTGTAGGTTTAGGTTCATTGATTTAGTTGCGCTAATCCATGTGCGTCACAAAAGGATGAAACAGGTGTAGAGGAGTTAGATAGCCAGTATAGGTTAAGGTCCCCAATAATAATTGTTTCTAGTGGCTCTTGCCCCATGATGGTGTTGATATGAGAGAATATCTGGAGACCGGCAGAGGGGGGTCTTTAGCAACCTATTGTACGCAGAGATAAGATGGGTGAGATTGCAACCTCGAGTGCTAGACATTCAAATTCATTTACGATTGTTGTTGAGTCAAGACAATGAGTTGTGAATTTATCCTTGATGTAAATGGCTACCCCACCTCCTCTGGAGAGCCTGTCTGCTCTAAATAGTAGATAGTTTGGGATATTGATCTCTCTATCATGTGTAGTTGGTCTAAGCCAGGTTTCGGAGATCACTAGTATATCTGGTATGGTATGATGGACCCATGCCTGGATCATGGAAATCTTTTTTTTTTTTTTTTTGCATTATTTGTTTATTGCCCCCCCGTCCGACCGGCCTCTCCTTCAGGCCTTCTGCCAGGACTTACCCCCGATGTCTCCATTCCGAACCCCTCCCCGATGCCAGCTTCCCCCGATCCCAGATTGCAGCCGACCAGGGTAGCCCGACGTAACCCTTCGTCGGACGGGTCCCCTCCTTCTGGAGGGAAATTGCCTTCAGGCATTCCTGCTCTCGGCCCTGATGCTGCTGGGATTCGGTCCCCTGGCTCTTCGGGGGTTCCATGGAGACGGGGGGTCCAGGCGGCCGTCATCCGGTCGCTCGGACGCCATTTTTCTGCTTTTTTCTGGTTTTCCCTGACGTCACTTACTTGTAGTGCCTCCGGTCTCCACCGGCGGCTGCAGCAAGCGAGGCATGACCTAACCCACCCGGGAGGAGAGCAGTCCTTAGGACGCTCAATTCTCTCCCGTCCCCTGCCGACCCCCAGCGACCCGAGTCCATTCCCGGACCCGGTTCGCTGGCGTGGTTTGAGGTAAGGGGAAATCTTTTTTAATAGGCTGCATACATTGACATGCAGAAAGCTCAGACCTTTGAGGTTAGCTAGGTCAGCAGGTGATGTAATGGCATTTGGGGCCCCAGGATTGAGCTCTGCGTTGCCTGAGCATATTAGTAAGAGGAGCAATAACTTTTTTATGACTGCAAGTGTTAGATTCAGCATTCTGATCTTACTTCATTTGTGTTGGGGGGGCATTTTGGATTGGCAGATGTTCCCATATAGGTTTCTTCCGGTAAACTATAGCATAGATTAACAGTTTGACAGTAAAGGTCATTGCAGGTTCGTCTTTAGGCAGGGCTGGTACCGTGTATTGCATAGGTAAATCAGATCTAGTTCCAGCAACGATGGCCCATAAAGATTGATACTGCACAAATTGGAGGAGATATATATATATATACACACACACATAGGTAACCTTGTGGGCAATATGGTAGCAACTCGTGGACTCCAAGCACCATTTGTTGGGGAACCTCATCCCTGCCATATGGTACGACGAGGAGAAGGAGTACCCAGAATAAGGTAGTCTGAACAATCCACATGATTCCCAGTAAAGGTTTAAAATCAGAAATAACAAGGGTGAGGTATCACCTTCAACAGAGAGGTGCTCAGTTTTTAGGAGTCTGTAGATGAGGGGTGGAGAGATTGGGACGGAGGATGATATGTCAAATGATAGGATCTGGAAAATGAATGGGTGTGGCTGAGAGAAGGGGCGTGGGAGAGGAGTATAAAAATAATAATCCAAGTGGGGGGGTGGGCAGAAAAGTTGCGGCTTTAGCCATACCTTGTGCTGCTGCGAGTCCGCTCCTGTGGAAGCAGGCGGGGGCTAAGAGAGCGCTGACTGCCCGGTGGCCAGGATATCCTCTGCTGGGAGCTGTGATCCTTGCTGGGCTGTTCCTTGGCTGCGGGGAGAAAGGGAGAGACACTTTTTTAAGCCTGCAGTAGACAAAGGGGTCAACAGCACAGGCAGGGGGTCCAATTAAACAAAAATAAAGGCAACAGATTTAGTCTGGTGCCAGGCGTCTACCACAACTGCAACACAGAAGGGCTGTGATTACTAACTCCTTCGTGTGAAATTACAGGTCAGATAATTGCTTGTCCCTTTCTTTTTCCTGTGATGGTGGTCCATAAATTATCCCCACTTGGATAGTGGTCCTGTCCCCGGCTCCAAGCGTTGCCCACAGGCTGGGCCTCTGAATCATTTTGTGATGCTTGCATTTCAGTGGCCTTAATACCATCCCTAATGTTGATGGCCACTCCTCCACCGTTTTTCCCTTTCTGTAAGAAAACAGCTAGAGTCTTAGAACTAATTATAGCATTGATGATGACCTAGGGTGGGGTGACTGTTTTTTTATGGCCGTGTGTTGGTCGATGAAATTAAAAGTTTTAAAATCAAAACATTTACTCCTGCTGGTTAGACCTAGACAAACATACAGAAAACAAAAATAGTGATTTTTTTTCCCCATAATCTGTTTATGCCCCTGACAATGGCAGGCTTGGATCTCTTCAAGTGAATTTCCAACCTATTGGAAACTCTGTTTGGGTTCATAGCCCCAATACCTTATGGCAGTGTTATTGCTGCCAAAAGTATAATTTTTAACTGTGTCCTTTTAGGTAGGGAAGGGATCGTAACTGCAGCCAAACCCACAGCCAGCTGATCCCGTCCACTTTCTGATCTGCCCCCATGCTCAGATGTTTTGTGACATTTAAGCAGGGTGGGGGTCATACAAGTCTAGGGACATTTTTTCAATTACGTAAGTTAAAGCAATCTTAGAGGAAGATGAGAGTGGTGGCTTTCATTTCCTCAAGATTCTTAAAAACGCATTGAAAAATGTCCCTATAGACTTGTATGTGAAGTCCCCTGCCTCTCCCCTGCTTAGATGTCACAAAACGCCTGAGCACGGGGCAGACTGGGAAGTGGAAGGAATGGCACGTTAGTTCAAGGTGCAGTTACATTCCCTTCCATAACTAAAAGGACACAGTTTTAAAAATCATACTTTTGGCAGCAATTGGTTGATGCTGCTATAAGGTATTGGGCTTTGAAGCCCAGATATGTAGATTGGAAAATCCCTTTCAGCTCCCCCATTGTTTTATCATCTCTCCAGGCTTAGCTGGATGGCTAAGTACCAGTATGGATTTTCCCCATATGTCGAGGTCGGGAGGGGAAGGCTGACCCAGTGCCCTGGTGATGTGGCAGATGGTGGCGTAGTGGGCAGACAGCATTACTGTCCTCCGTTTTTCTTCTTCTTCCCAGCCATTGTGTACATGAGCACACGCATGCGCGTGGAGGTGCGCACACATCCTGAGACTGTGACACCCCCCCCCCACAGCAACATTTGTCTGTCGCTCAGCTTCCTTGTGCGCTACAACCAGGTCTCCACCTGGTGGCAGCCAGGAGCCGAGATGGCCTACCACCCCAATCTGGGAGAAGAGAGCTGCCAAGTGGCCACCCTATTTCACCCTCCCCCCGCCAAGCCCCAGCAACCTGTGCTTGTTCCCAAACTCAGGTTGCTGGCGTGGCAGGAGGTAAGGCACTGAGCGCCTTAGCCCTCCACTAGGCAGGCTAAAAATAGTGTATTATTTAGTCGAGGCCAGAACATCAGACTTCAGTCTTCGAATTACTGCTGCACTACTTCCCCTCACTGAAGCAGTGGTCTTGGATGCATCAGTATCACGTGAGACGGAAGGCATTGTAGGACAAGGAAGAGCAATAAACTATTCTAACATGGACAACCCCAGAGGCCATAAAACTAGTAGGCAAATTTAGAAAAAACTGCTAATAGCAGACAAAGGGATGGGCACACAAAGACTAAACAAATCAGAACACTCTGCACATGTTTTTGCAAATTTTTTGATTGTAGTACTCCTTTAATATTTACATTTGATGCCGTCATCTCAGCTGAGAATGATGCACTGGAGATAGAACCTGTGCATGTTTTTAAAATTTGGAATGTAGGTTCAAACTCTGCATCTACGCTATACTCTGGTCATTCACTTAGATCTGTTTCTTCGCTTGAAGAGAGCAGTCCCCCATAGTGAATTCCGGTAACGGCTGGTTCTGCAGTCAGGTTATTTTATTTTGCAGTTTATTATAAAGTGTAATCTTATTTATTTTTTTCAAATTCTCTGCGTTAGCTAAGGTTTTTTCAGTAATTTATGGTTGCTGTGGTTCTTGATTGATTCCCAGGAACCACATAACATTCTAACTGGCTAACGTTTTACTTTTGTCTACTTTTTGTCTACTAAACCACAATATATTTATATCAGTAGTTTAGTATTTTTTCAAACAACATGAAGTCTTGCTGTATTCTGACAATTGCAGTGATTCCTAACCTTTGAACTGCCCCAGAGAACAAAGAGTTAACTTTCTATGCAGGGCATAGAATGCTGAGCTCGAGCTCGGTTGAAGTCTCTGTCTGGAGTGTTTTGAACTTAAACCGTCAGATTCTTTACTCCTCCTCACTGAACAGTTGCTCCGGAGATTCCCCCTTAAGCTCGGTTCGAAAGTCGGTTAAAATTTTCAGTTTTCGGTCTCTGTCTGTGGTGCCATGAGTACTAGATAGGAATTGTTCTATTTTTCTGTGTGGAACTTGTAAAAGTGCAGTCGGTTCGGCTGAACTGGCCATTTGATTGTGAATTTTGTTTGTTTACTTAGTGTGTGGTTACCGGTTCTTTTCGGTTCTAAAAAAAAACAACTTGTTTTTAATCGTTTTTCAATACCGTGGCGGTTAGGAACCGATTAGAGTCTTCCTGCGATGCGAAAAAAAGGGTAAGTTTGGTTAGGTTGGCTGCGTCTGAGAAACCCAAGAAAAACCGCCCACTGGATTTCAACACTGCAGTGAGTGTGGGGAGGTCTTTACTAAGGCCGATCCCACACCACCTGTGTTTGTCTGGGGTTTGACCACCTCGATACAGACTGCCAAATATGTAAAACGTTCCCAAATCTACCCTTGAGAAGAGATTAGGTAGACTGAGGGAAAAGGAAGCCGAGAAGTCTGCTGACCTGGATGGCCAGCCCGGTTCGGTTTTGACCGAACCAGAAGGAGTGCCCTCTGACCAGGGCGATACTTCTTCGGGCAAAAGGAGAGCCGATTCCGAGGGATCGGTTCCAACAAAAATAAAGCGCAAAGATAAATCAACTGGTTTGGATCCAGAGGTTCATGTTCCGACTGCCGAAGAGATAGCCAGGGCGATTCAGATTGTGGAATCGCTCTGTCCGGTTCCGACCGATCCGGCTCCTTCTGGCAGGAATTCGGTTCGGTTGGTTCCCCCGGCTCAAGAGTATACCCTTGAAGATTTTTATGAACCGGAATTTGAAGAGGAAGGGGAATTTGAGGATGATGATGTAAGTGAAGGTCTGGATGTGCCTGTGGAACTGGACATCTCTCCAGACAGACCTTCAGGTGTTCCCCTCCTAGGCTTTCTGAGTCCTCTTCTCACTTTATGTTTTACCGAAAGTGGCTGAAACCCTCCAGCTTCCTATGGAGGAGGCTGTGGAAGATCAAGAGGAGCCTGATTATGTAGAGATGATGGATATCCCAGAGTCCAGGAAACTGTCTATTCCCTCCATAAATCTTTTGGGAAACCGACACTAAAAATCTTAAAGTCTCCTAACACTATACCTCATGTGCATAAAAGAATGGACAAGAGGTATACACTCTCAGGCTCAGACACGGAGCTCTTATATCAGCAATGTAGCCATGTTGGGGTAGCGCAGGCTGCTGCCTGTGACAAGGCAAATATTCCCTTGGCTTCACACCCTCCCGACAAGGACTCCAGGAAGATTGATGCCATGGCAAAGAAGCAGTATATGGCATCTTCTTTGGGACTCAGGCAGGCGAATTACATAGCCTATGCAGCCAGGTACCAGAAGTCCAGGTGGGACACTGTACTGGCACTGGCTAAACAGGCCTCCCCCCAGCTAGCCAAGGAGCTAGAGGCAGTGGCTGCAGATGGGATTGAGGCATCTAAGGCTCAGTTTCATGCTGCTGTGGACTATAATGATGTTTCATCAAGAGTCATGGCTACATCTGTGGCTCTTCGGAGGATGGCTTGGCTCAGGTGTACTAGCCTCTCGCAGGACACCCAGGCTAAGGCCATGGATTTTCCTGTAGTGGGTAATTCTCTGTTTGGGGAGCAGACAGAGAATTACATGAAGAAAATGGATGAGTACAAGACCACTTACAGGAGTGCTCAGGCCAAGGAAAGGCAGGCTACTCCTCAAAGGCAGCAGTCTAAGGGCAGGGGCAGGCCTTTTCAAAGGCCTTTTTACCAAGCACAGGCCTCTTCTTCCTTTTCTCAGAGCGGGTTCTTCAGAGGGAAAAGCAGAAGGGGGTGAGTAGGGCTGCATCCACTCCGCAGCCTAAAGCCCCTGCCAAGCAGACACCCTGATGGGTTTGCCCCGGTCGACTCTCCTATTCCAGTAGGGGGCAGGCTGGCTTACTTTGTTCAGGACTGGATGACTAGTACATCAGACAAGTGGGTCCTGGAAGTAGTAAGCCAGGGACTGGTTCTCAGCTTCAAAAAATTTTCAAAGATGAGAGCCAGATCTTTTCCACCTGCAAATCTCTCGGAAACCCTTGCCCTAGAGGTAGAGGTTTCTTCTCTCCTAGCTTTAAGAGCTATAGAGAGAGTACCTACCCTACACTGGGGCAAAGGACTGTACTCCAGGTACTTCCTGACCCCAAAAACAGGGGAGTGGCGACCCATCCTAGACCTAAGATATCTAAACAAACATCTTTTAAAACCAAAGTTCAAGATGATAACTCTGGGAATAATCCTTCCCTCTCTAAGGCCTGGGGACTGGCTAGCCTCCTGGTCCTCAAAGATGCCTACTTTCACATTCCCATCAGGTGCTCCCACAGAAAGTACCTCAGGTTCGAGTTGCCCTCAGGCTGTTATCAGTTCAGAGCAATGCCCTTTGGCCTAACCTCAGCCCCAAGGGTTTTCACAATGTGCCTGGCAGTAGTAGTTGCCTTTCTAAGAAGGCAAAAGATTTCGATTTTTCCATATCTGGACGATTAGCTAATAGCGGGTCAGTCTCCAGACCAAGTCAAGTCTCACCTGCAAGTGACCCAGCAAGTGCTCACTTCTCTAGGATTTCTTCTCAACCTTCCCAAGTCAGTTCTCGAACCAGTCCAGCTTCTTACCTTTATAGGGGCAGAACTGGACACACTCAGAGCTAGAGCCTTTCTTCCTCTAGAAAGGGCAAGGGTTCTTATGGAACTAGCTTCTTCCTTCAGCCTTTGGGTATCTCGACCAGCAAGGCATTTCCTCCAGCTCTTGGGCCACATGGCAGCTTCAACAGCAGTGGTCCAAGGGGCAAGATTCCAGATGAGGGATATTTAGTTCCACCTGAGAGCTTTCTGGTCTCAGAGAAAGGACTCCCTTACCAAACTGATCCCAGTGACTCTGACCTTGATCCAAGCCCTCCAGTGGTGGCAGGATCAGGACAGTTTAAGGCAAGGTGTTCTTTTGTTGCTCAGCCTTGTTCCGTGGTCCTTACCATGGATGCTTCTCTCCTGGGCTGGGGAGCCCACCTGGGGTCCCTTACTGCCCAGGGGCTGTGGTTCCCCAAGAATCCCTTCTCCACATCAGTCTTCTAGAGCTCAGGGCAGTTTTTCTGGCTCTAAAAGCGTTCTCACAGTCAGTTCAGAACAAGGTGGTTCAAGTTAGAACAGACAACACCACCACCATGTGGTACATCAACAAGCAGGGAGGTACTCGGTCCACGACCTTGTGCACAGAAGCCATGAAGTTGTGGTCCCTGGCTTATGCCCTGCAAACCTCTCTTGTAGCAGTTCACATTCCAGGCAAGGACAATGTGCTAGCAGATATACTGAGCAGGATTTCTCAGGGCCATCACTAATGGTCCCTGGACCCTCAGGTTTTGAAAGTAATTTTTTCAAGGTGGGGCACTCCAGAGATAGATCTCTTTGCAGCCCCACACAATCACCAACTCCCCCTCTTTTGTTGCAGACCTCCAGTCCTGGGCTCACTCCCTCTGGATGCCCTGATCCTGAATTGGGAAGGGAAGTTTCTGTATGCCTTTCCCCTCTTCCCTCTCCTGTTCAAAGTTTTGGTAAAAATAAGGTCTCAACCATGCAAGGTGATTCTGATTGCTCCAGATTGGGCCAGACAGCCCTGGTACCCCCTGTTGCTGTCCCTAGCAGTCCATCTTCCCCTCTCTCTTCCCAGGAATTACAACCTGTTAACATCCTCTCAGGGAGGGATTTGGTACCACAGTCTTCAGTCTCTCAATCTCAAAGCATGGCTCTTGAAGAGTTAGAGTTTGCAGATCTGCATCTTTCCCAAGGGGTTCTGGATATCCTCAAGGCTTCTTGAAAGCCCTCCGCCAGAAATACTTACAACTCCAAATGGAAAAGATTCAGCATTTGGTGTTCTAAGAAGCATATTTCTCCAGACACTGCTGAATTGCCTACGGTTCTGGATTATATGGTCCATCTTAATGGCCTAGGCCTCAGACCAGCTACTCTCAAGGTACGCTTGTCAGCTGTTTCTGCATTTTTATCTGTGGGGAAGCCTTCCTCACTATCTTCCCATCCTGTGTTCTGTAAATTTTTTAAAGGATTGCTACACACCAATCCTCCTTTTAGAGACCGTGCCCCTGCCTGGGATTTGAATGTTTGCATTGCTCAACTTATGCAACCCCCCCCTTTGAGCCTATGTCTTCAGCAGAGCTTAAGTACTTAACTTGGAAAACTGTGTTCCTGGTAGCCGTTACCTCTGCCAGGCGTATCAGTGAATTGCAAGCCCTGTCAGTGGAACCTGATTTTATCTCCTTTCACAGGGATAAAGTGGTCCTTAGAACCAATAGAAGGTTCTTGCCCAAAGTGGTTTCAGACTTCCATTTAAACCAGTCTATGTCTCTCCCTGTTTTCTTCACTGATCATGCTTCCTCAGGAGAGAGAGGAGGCTACACAGTTTAGATGTCCAAAGAGCCCTTAGTCACTACATAGAGCGTATCAAGGGTCACAGGTTTGACTCCCTCCAGTTGTTCCTCACTTATGGAGAAGTGGGAAAGGGCAAACCTGCCACCAAAAGATCTGTTGCTTGGTGGATTGTGTCTTGTATACAATTCTGCTATGAGAAACTGGGAAAAACTCCACCCTCAGGCCTGAGGGCTCATTCCAAAGAGGTACAGCTGCTTCCTGGCTGCTGCCAGGATATCCTCTCTTAGAAATTTGTCAAGCAGCCACCTGGAAAACAGTCCATACCTTTACCAAGCATTACTCTCTGGATATCCAGGCTAAGGCGATGCTCTGTTTGGCACAGCAGTACTTAGAGCCTATTCCCAAAGTAGGTTCTGTCCTCCTCCTTGGAGGTACTGCTTAGTAGTCTCATTGTCAGAATACAGCAAGACTTCATGTTGTTTGAAGAAAAATTACTCACCTTAGTAATTATATTTCTTCTAATGGAGTCTTGCTGTATTCTCGACCTCCCTCCTGCCTCCTCAGAAACTGTTTTTGGGAAGTGGGTGGGCAGGTGCAGTGTTGCACTCCAGGGTGTTTTGCTTGCACCCTCCTCCTTTTTGTTTGGGTGCTTATTTATTATTGTTATTTTTAGTACTTTGGGTTTTGTTTTTGGGTTTCCTGACTTGAGTCTTCCTTGGGAATCCAAATCTTTTTTCAGCCGGTTGGCTAGTAGAATTTTTACGATTTCCACATAGAATTTTTAGTTTAGTTGGGCTTGTAAGAATCTGACGGTTTAAGTTCAAAACACTCCAGACAGAGACTTCAAGCGAGCTTGAGCTCGGCATTCTATACCCTGCATAGAAAGTTAACTCTTTGTTCTCCGGGGCAGTTCAAAGGTTGGGAATCACTGCAGTTGTCAGAATACAGCAAGACTCCATTAGAAGAAATATAATTGCTAAGGTGAATAATTTTTTCCTTTTGACTACACAACAAAAACAGCACTTTCACTTTACATTTCTGTCTCTGCCCTTTCACTTAATTAATTGGTGCTGCTCTAAGTGAAAGCTGCAGGCACTTCAACACAAAAGAACTATACACAGTTTCCTCAATACAAGTAATTTTTCACTTTTGGATTCTTACACTGCATTGTTTTGGGGAATAATTTTTTTCTGTAAATTTAAGGTTCTCTCAAATATGGTATGTTAGCGAGGCCTTGCGGACCTTCAGTTTCAAAAGACTGTGAAAATTGTTCCCCTGCCGTAGTTTTTGCCCAAAAACCTAATTAAAAAGGGTAAAAAAAAGTTAAACAGAAATGTCTATGCTGGTCAATCCTGCACCACCAACCTAATTTACTTTTACAATAAGATCAGTACTAGTAGGCAATAACCTATGACAGGGTGTGTGGTTATTAGGGATTATTCAACACCTTGGGTGCGTTGTGAGGCACGAGGCCGAAGGCCGAGTGTCCTCACAGCACCCAGGGTTTTGATTAATCCCCAATAACCGCACACACTGGAGTGGATTATTGCGCTTATAACGTGGGCCACATTTGGGGACAAATGGAGAAAAACTGTTGGTATAACACAGAAAACATATGGGAACTACTTAGTGTTCCTCCACTATTTTTGGCCATGGAACCACAATTTCTAGGGACATGGATATGTTGTTCAATCCACACTTATTGGCAGGTTCCTTGCCTCTTTAAATCTTGCTGGAAAGTCTTCAAGCTGGCTCCTGCCACCCACCCGGGTGGTAAAACTCTTGGCTCCGCCCCATGACGCCAGATCTTCCTTACCGCTTGGAAGCTCAAGTTCTGTCCTTAGCGCTCTGCGATTTAGGCCTAGATCCACACTCTTCGGTTAATCCGAAACTTATTCTCAAATTTACAAGACTTCAGTCTTTTTCCCTCGTGGCTACGATGGACAGATCTACTCCCGGATTTCGTCGGTGCCTGAGGCAGAAGATGTCCCGGACGACCCTACTCCACGTGCGTTTACTGCCTAGGACTCGGCCATGATTCGCAAGCTTGCGATTTGTGCAAATCCTTTTCGGCTTCGGTCTTGGAAGACCGCGCTGCTCGACTTCTTTTGGGGCACCCTGAAAAACGATATCCTCCAGTCAAGTCGAAAGAGACCTGTTGGGCGGTGTCTGGCGGCGGGCTCCGCGGATCAGTTGGAGCAGAAGATCGCCCTCGAGGAAGAGGTGGCGCATCATTTTCCTCCTCAGTCGTGGCATTTATCCCACTCTCCTTGGGCTCTTTATATACAGCTTCTTTTAAGGAGCTTTTCCAGTCCCTCTCCACCAAGGGAGAAGGACCATCGGGACATTCCAGTCAGTCCAAAAAGAAGGACTCTAAAGGCAAGTCCCACCGTCGACGTTTGTGGGAGCGGGAGAGATCCCCTTCACCAGATAGTCGAATTTTGACTTCGGTCAAGGTTGCAGCTAAGGCCGCTGGCTTCACGGTGTCCCCGCCAGGTCAGCCGGCCAAGACATCTGTCAACGCAGTCGAGATTTTTCTCGACCTGTTGGACGGTTTGTCGACTGGTGATGCCGACAACCCTACTTCACCAGTTTCCCCGGTGGAAACCGAGGACTTGTCCCTGAACCGAGGGAGGAGTGGGTTTCCCCCGTCCCCTCTCTGACCCACCCTTGGAATCCCAAAGGTCTCAGTCTTGGACCTCTTCCAGGTCCAGCCGGTCCCACCGACGTCGGCGGTCTCAGTCTCGGCACCATGGAAAGCGGCGGCGCCGCTCATCCTCGTTGTCCTCTTCAGAGGATAGGCTCCGGCGCAGGTTGCGTCGGCGCTACGAGGCTTTAATGTGGTAGCAGCTGTTATTGTCCAGGAATAAGCAGACTCCGTCACCTTCTCCGGCCATTAAGTGGCTGTCACCTGAGCGGCCAAAACAACCCCTCGTAGTCGAGGAGCCGAAACCGGCCCCGGTTGTTCGGCTGAAACAGGCTGCTCCACTCATTGTGGTGGAACTCTGCCTCCACAACCGAAGACTGGAGCCCCGACAAAGGATTCTCGGTTGGGTCAGGGTTTGCCCCATAGGTTGTCAGTCACCCCACTCCTGATCGACCTTGGCACGTGGAGGGTGGCTCAGGCGCTCGGCAGCTGTTCGCAGATGGAGTCTGACGACGACGACTCCTTGTTCTCCAGGCCACTTGACCTGGGGTCTACAGGGGGTCAGTCAGTGGACGAGAGCCCATCCTTGTTTTTAGGAATGCTTCGACTCATTTCAGAGTCCTCTGGGATGAAGCTCGAACCCATTTCAAAATGGGCCAAGTATCCCCTCACGGAGATACTGGACCGAGGGGATTCCCCTACGGAGGCCTTTCCAGTGGCTGAAGCCATTGTTGGCCCGGCCCTGGAGCTGTGGCAGCAGCCAGCATCTTGTCCCGCACCTTTGGCCAGGATGGCTTGAAAGTATGCAGTCCCTACAGGTTCACGCTCTGGTTTCTCGGAGCACCCCTCTGCGGAGGGGTTAGTGACCAACAGCGTTTTCTGGCGTTCCGGGAATGCTCGGGATGTGGAAAAACTGCCCAATAAGGAGTCCAAGAAATTGGACTACTAAGGCCGGAAGGTATATGCTGCTTTCTCCCTAGGCCTTCGTCAGGCTAGCTCGGGCGTTCTGATGGCACACTTTTCACACACCCTTTTGGGCTCCCTGGATGAGGTGATTCCTCATCTCCCGGCTGACCTTCAAATGACGGTTAATCAGGTGCGGGATCAGGGAAGGGCGGTAGCTAAACAGCAGCTCCAAACTTGGTTGGACATCACTGATTCGTGTGCCCGGTCAGTAGCGGCCGCAGTGGCCATGCGCCGCAGAGCTTGGCTGCAGATCTCCACCTTTATGGCTGATACCCAGCACAAGCTGGCAGATGTCCCCTTCCTGGGTGCTGACTTGCACGGACCCGGGGTGGAGGGTCATCTCCTACGGATCGAGAAGTCCAATGCCATCTTGGACTTGGTCACGTCTGCCCAGAAGGACAAAGGCCGCCAGCAGCAGCGCAAGCCCTTTCGTCCTTCAGCCCCTGTGACACGTCCGGCCCAGCAACACCAGCATCAGGGCCAGCAGGCTCGTACTTGGCACCCCAAAACCAAGCCTGCTGCTTCCTCCAGCAGAAAGCCGGGAGGAAAAGGCCCAGGCGGCTCCTCGGCCAGCCCTTACTCCAAGCCTGCCCAGTGACGGGTCGAGGGGTGTCACTCCCAACCTCGTCACTCCTCCCCGGGTTCCCCCCTGTGGGGGGCGGCTCCACCACTTCCTTTCCTCCTGGTTCAATATCACCACAGACTGCTGGGTGTTGGAAGTGGTAGGCAGGGGTCTGCCTCTGGAATTTGAGCAGTCTCGCTCCTATCGAGCCATCGCCCGACGGGGGGGGGCTACGGGTTCCGCAGCCTCTCTGTCGGCTCGTTGAGCCGACATTGCTTTGCTCCTCCAGAAGGAGGTGATCAGGGAGGTGGCGGACCCCCCTTCAGACCCAGGGTTTGTGTCCAGGTACTTCCTGGTCCCAAAACAGACGTGGGGCTGGCGCCCCATTCTCGAACTACACAACCTGAACAAGTTCCTAAGGTCTTGCACCTTCAGGGTGGTCACTCTGGCTCAGATCATTCCATCCTTGGAGCAGGCGTGTGGTTCTGTTCTCTGGACCTTCAGGATGCATTCTTTCATGTCCCAATCAATCCGTCTCTGTGATTTCCCACGCTTCCAGAGCAGAGGGATCCCCTACGAGTTCAGGCCATGCCCTTGCCGGCCTCTCCAGCTCCCAGGGTCTTCACCAAATGCATGGCAGTGGTGACAGCATTCCCTGCGGTGCCGAGGGTCCGGGTGTACCCTTACCTGGACGACTGGCTAATTACAGCCCCTCCGGGTTGGAGGTGGAGCGGTCCAGGGATCTGGCCCTCCAGATCTGCTCCCAGATTGGCCTCCTCATCAACAAGACCAAGTCGGAACTCGTGCCATCGCAGGTGATTCAGTTCATCGGGGCAGAGCTCGACTCTCTTCGAGCCAGAGCATGGCTCCCGGCGGACAGGACTGAGGTCCTTTACTCCTTTGCCCAATCATTTCTGGTTGAGCAGTTGTGCCCTGCCCTGGACTTCCTGCCTTCTGGGCCTCATGGCGGCCTGCACCAGTGTGGTCCATTGGGCCCACTGGCATATGCGTCCCCTGCAGTGGGGGCTGGCCCACCAATGGTCACAGGGCTCCGGTCCTCTGGACCAGCCAGTGACCGTGACCCAGGAGATGTTGAATGGCCTTCAGTGGTGGCTCGTTCCAGCTGATCTGTAGAAGGGCATCCCGTTTTCTGCCCCAAGCTGACAGTCACTCTGATGACCGATGCCTCTCCGATGGGTTGGGGTGCCCATCTGGGGGAGCTCAGAGCCCACGGCTTCTGGTCCCCTCAGGAGTCTCAATGCCACATCAACCTGCTGGAGCTTCGGGCGGTCTGACTAGCCCTTACCGACTTTGCTCCGTTTGTACGGGGTCAAGTGATCCAGGTCCAGACGGACAACACCACGACCATGTACTAGCTCAACCGGCAGGGCGGGACGCACTCCTAGCCCCTGTGCAAGGAGGCTCTCCGCACTTGGTCTCTCATGATCAGCCTGGAGGCGGATCTCCTAGCCATCCATGTGGCAGAAGCCTCCAACAGTCTGGCCGATGCCCTAAGCCAGATGGGCGCGGCCTCTCACGAGTGGTCTCTCCTGCCTGAGATAGTACAAGATCTGTTCTCCCACTGGGGCACCCCTCAGGCGGACCTGTTTGCCTCCAGGGAGAATGCAAAGCTGAGGCTGTTTCACGCCCACCTCCCCCTCAGCAGGGCTCGCTGCAGGGGGATGCCTTCTCGAAGCCATGGACTCCAGGCCTCTTATACGCCTTTCCTCCATTCCCCTTGATCCACGAGGTGCTTCTCAAGGTGAAGAGGGACCAGGCGCAGGTGATTCTGGTAGCCCCAGACTGGCCCCGCCAGTTCTGGTATCCTGATCTCCTCAGCCTCAGCTCCAGGCTCCCGAGGTGGCTTCCAGCCCACCCAGACTTGATCTCAGTCAGCAAGGGGAAGGTACTCCATCCGGACCTTCAATCCTTGCACTTGACGGCCTGGTTCCTGTCTTGACTAGAGTTTCAGGCCTGGGTCTTTCCGACAAGGTCCTCAACGTTGTTGAAGCATCCCGTAGAGTCGACCGAAAAATGCTATGCCTTCAAATGGAAGAGATTCTCATTTGGTGTCAGAGCAAGGGGTTGGACCCTTCCTCCTGTTCATTGGCTAGCATTCTGGACTATCTGTGGTCCCTTTCTCAGCTAGGGCTTCGGTCGATGACCCTTAAGGTGCACCTGGCAGCCATCTCTGTTTACCAGGCGCGGGCCGGCAAGCAGTTGGTGGCGCAGGAGAAGGTGGTTGGGCGCTTTTTCAAAGGCCTTGATCACATATCCCCTCCGGTGTGAGAACCTCCACCTCCGTGGAATCTACTGCTGGTTTTGGCTAAGCTCATGGGCAAGCCATTTGAACCGATGCACAGGTGCGATATCTCCCATCTGTCGTGGAAGACCCTCTTCTTGGTGGCTATTATGTCGGTCAGAAGGTTGGGAGAGCTCCAGGTGCTTTCCATAGAGTCTCCTTATCTGGTCTTCCACAGGGACAAGGTTGTCCTGCGCCCCCGCCTGAAATTCCTTCCAAAGGTGATGTTGGAGTTTTACCTTAACCAGGTGTTGACTCTGCCGGTGTTCTACCCCAGTCACACCTCGGAGGCCGAATATAGGCTCCATTCTCTGGACCCTAGAAGAGCACTCCCTTATTAGGGTGGATGACTGAGAGATTCGGGAGAGGTTCGCCAGCTGTTTTGTCACCCTAAGCTGAAGCAGCACCTAGCAGACCTGCAGCCAAGCGGACAATAGGCAGGTGGGTGCGCCTCCCATGAGATTTCTGCTATAGGTTGGTCGGGCATGGAGCCTCCCAAAGGGATAAGAGCTAATCTGCCTGCCATACCGCTGCTTGGTGGCTGCTTCCAGGGCGTCCTATCCAGAAAATCTGCCGGGCTGCTACCTGAAAGTCAGCACACACCTTCATTACCCACTACCACATCGACCTTGAGTCACACTGGGATGCTGGTTTTGGGACCTCGGTTCTCCAGTCCTTATTCCCTAAGTAGGGGATGCGTGCCTTGCCTACCTCCTCCTGGAGAACTGCTAGGAGTCTGCCAATAAGTGTGGATTGAACAACATATCCACGTCCCCAGAAATACAGGTTACTCACCTGTAACAGGAGTTCTAGGAGTGGTATATGTTGTTCATCCACACAACCCACCTGACCTCCCTGGCTTCGCGCAACCTGGCTTCCAGCTGGCTAGATCTGGTGTCATAGGGCGGAGCCGAGAGTTTTACCACCCAGGTGGGTGGGAGGAGCCAGCTTGAAGACCTTCCGGCAAGATTTAAAGTGGCAAGGAACCTGCCAGACAGTGTGGATGAACAAAATATACCATTCCTAGAACTCCTGTTACAGGTGAGTAACCTATATTTTCTGTGTTCTGCCACAATACAAATAGTTCATAACACAGAAATTTGTGGTGAACAGGCCATACAGACTGCAATCAAGGACCAAGTGGAACTTTTTATTCTGCTGACAACACCCTGCTATACTGTTCTGTTTGTTCACACTGCAGTCTGTGACTTTGCATAGCATATCACCCCCCCACTCCCTTCATTGGTTACACTGAAGTGCTCTGTATCCTGCCTCTTCCCCTAATTAATCGACTACTCTCACACATAATGCATACGATGCTGACTCTGTCTTCCTGCATACTGCCGCCAACACATGACCCTGCTTATTCATATTACCTCTGTTATCTTGTTTTGCCATTACTAACACTCACGTAAAAACACAGGTGCTACTCCTCACTGCCTCTTCCCGCTGTTGCGCTGATCACTCTTCTCTGTGTGTTGCCTCTCTCTTTCCCTCTCCCTCCCTGTCTCTTTCCAGGGTCGACGACTCACATTGCCACAACAAACAAAATATTTGTGTTTATCTGGCATTTACACTACCTCGCTACGAGTGCACATTGCCTGTGTCTGTCTGTCTCTGTGACTGAGTACTCCACTACTAACAATGACTTCCTGAGCCGTGACTCACACACACCTTGCTGTGCGCTTCACGTCACAGTTCAGTGCCACTACACGTCACAGAACAGCTTAATTGGGAGGGAGGCAACATTATGAGAAGGGGTGGCAGGCAACCCGGCGAACTGCCACGAACACGTCTCTCACTACTGCCACTGAACAGACTTGTTAGCACTCTGCTATATAATAACTTGTTTTTTAAACACTTATGCAATGCTTCTGAAGACGGTTAGTGTGGTGGATGTGTTGTAATGATGTATTGTGACACTACGTTGGGAACAATGATAATCGTTATTATGCGATATGTAATGTTGAATTAAATGGATGTACTGTGCATTGGGTTACTGGATGACATAGATTTTCATTGATCGCCCACTACTACAGTGTCCACTGGGTGGGTGGGAAATATCACGTCTGATGGACTCACACTACGGAGAAAAAACAACATGGCTACATTTACAAAATTTCTCGACTAACATTAACAAGATCTGGTAGGGTGTATGTATTTCTTTCCGGACTCTTCACCATAAACACATACTGTTCTGTTACCATAAATTTAGTGAATGGTCATGTGATCTATGTCCACCAATTAAGTAACAGAAACCTATCTGCCCTTGCAGCAAGTTTAGATAATGGAATCCCCATTGGCGTACTAATGCTAGACCTAGGAAAAGCATTCAATACTGTACCCCACAATCTTTTAATTAACGAAATGATAAATATGGGTTTTAGCCATGACATCATTAGGTGGGTGGAACTCTGGTTATCAGATTGAACTCAGTACATTAGAATCAGCGGTCATCTGTTGGATGAAGGGAGAGTGAGTAGTGGGGTTCTGCAGGGGTCGGTGCTGTGCCCAACACTATTTGCCCTATTCTTAAGTGACATGCACTGTAACATCTAAAACTCGATCTCAAAGTTTGCTGACGATATGAAATTGGGAGGTGAGGTGGACGCATTTGAAAAACATCAGACAATGACCAACGACCTACAAACCATTCAAGATTGGGCAACAAATGATATAACATGGGCAGATAGGTTTCTGTTACTTAATTGGTGGACATAGATCACATGACCATTCATTAATTCATGGTAACAGAACAGTATGTGTTTGTGGTGAAGAGTCTGGAAAGAAATACATACACCCTACCAAAACTTGTTAATATTAGCCAAGAAATTTTGTAAACGTAGCCATGTTGTTGTTTTTTCTCCGTAGTGAGAGTCCATCAGATGTTATATTTCCCACCCACCCACCGATGTACACTGTGGTAGCAGGCGATCAATGAAAATCTATGTCATGCAGTAACTCGATGCACAGTACATCCATTTAATTCAACATTACAAGTCGCATAATAGCGATTATCATTGTCCCCAACTTAGTGTCATAAAACAGCATTGCAACACATCCACCATATTAACCGTCTTTAGAAACATTGTGTAAGTGTTAGAAAACAAGTTATTATAGCAGAGTGCTAGCAAGTCTGTTCAGTGGCAGTAGTATGAGACGTGTTCGGTGGCAGTTCACCGGGTTGCCTGCTGCCCCTTCTGATAATGTTGCCTCCCTCCCGATTTAAGCTGTTACGTGACCTGTAGTGGCACTGAAATGTGACATGGAGTGCACAGCAAGGTGTGTGTGAGTCGTGGCTCGGGCAGTCATTGTTAGTAGTGGAGTACTCAGTCATAGAGACAGAGAGACACAGGGAATGTGCATTTGTAGCGAGGTAGGGTAAATGCCAGATAAACACTGAAATATTTTGTTTGTTGCAGCAGTAGTCGACCCTGGAAAGAGACAGGGCAAAAGAGAGAGAGAGAGACGAAACACAGAGAAGAGTGATCAGTGCAATAGCGGGAAGCGGCAGTGACGAGTAGCACCTGTGTTTTTATTTGTGTGTTAATAATAGCAAAACGAGGGGACAGAGATAATATGAATCAGCAGGGTTGTGTGTTGGCAGCAGAATGCAGGAGGACAGAGTCAGCATTGTATGTATTATGTGTGAGAGTAGTCGATTAATTAGGGGAAGAGGTAGGACAAGGAGCACTTCAGTGTAACCAGTGAAGGGAGTGGGGAGGGTGGTGAGATGCTGTGCAAAGCCACAGACTGCAGTGTGAGCAAACAGAACAGTATAGCAGGGTGTTGTCAGCAGAATAAAAAGTTCCACTTGCTCCTTAATTGCAGTCTGTATGGCCTGTTCACCACAAATTTCTGTGTTGTGAACTATTTTTACTGTGGCAGAAAACTGTAGTACCACGGCGAAAAATAATGGAGGAACACCCAAGTATTTCCCACGTGTTTTCTGTGTTATGCCAACAGTTTTTCTCCATTTGTCCCCAAATGTGGCCCATGTTATAAGCACAATAACCCACTCCAGGGTGTGAAGTTATTGGGGATTAATCAACACCCCGGGTGCTGTGAGGACACTTGGTCTGCGACCTCGTGCCTCAGTGCACCCAGGTGTTGAATAACTACAATAGGCATGACCAAGGTTATGTTAATGGTCTCGTTAATCACCTTCTAGGTGTACCAGGGCACGAGGTGTAGCCGAGTGCCATATGCCCCTAGATGGTGATTAACTGACCATGACATAATCCCTGGAGTGCCTTATTGCTATTATAATAAAAATGTTTTTAACAGTGTTAAACCTTGTTCAGCATATGGTTAAGCTCTACATGTATGTTAATAAAAGATTAACATGAGGCTGTTAGAATGTTTGCAGCCAATCAGAAAGCTCTATTTCACAGACCCTTTTTATAATCACCAATAACCGCACACCCTGTCGTGGGTTATTGCTTACTTATGAGATTTAACCCAGACAAGTGCTCAGTTCTGTGTTTTGGCAGAAACAATCCCAGTTACAAGTACTGCCTTAATAATGTTGAACTAAAATCTGTTAACAAAGAAAGAGACCTGGGTATCATCATAAACAGTAAGCTTTCAGCCACCGATCATTGTAGAAAGGTTTCACGAACTACTAACAGATTACTCAGATCTGTAAAACATACTTTTGTATCTAGGAGTAAACATTGCCTTTTGCTACTTTACACTACCTACTTAAGACCTCACTTGGACTTCAGTTTTGATGCCCCTGCTTAAGACAAGACATTGATCTTATGGAAAGAAAACCCCAAAAGATGGGCAACTAAGCTAATACATGGGATGGGCTCAATGAGTTACAAGGAGAGGCTGATTTCATACAGGCTTATGTAGCCTAGAGGAAAGAAGAAAGAAGGGTGACCGCCTTTTTGTTGTTTAACATCCTACACAACACAGATGTAATGATGGAATGTGGATTAGAATTTAATGTAAGGTCCACCAACCTCAGGTCCCGCAACGAGCAACTGATCGTTCAAAAAGCAAACTATAATAAAATAATTAACTTTTTTTACATTACGTGCTGCTCGCTTATGGAATAAGCTGCCGCATGAGTTAGTACACATGACAACTTTTAACAGCTTCAAAAAATGGGCTTGATCAACATATGCTTGGAAATCATAATAAACCTTGATCCACCCACTCAGAGTGGGAGACAATCCAGATGGGCATCTTGCCTTCTTTTGTCTAACCAGACCAAGTGACCAAGTCTTCTCAGTCTGCCTCTGTGTCAACTAAAAATAATAAAGGCTCTGATGGAGTTTCTAAAGTGGTGGAAAGCATACATCTGAAGGGTCCATCTCCTCATGCACAGCAGCAAATATTGAGAAAGGTGACAAGAAGAAAGATAAAGGGGGCGCTGTGGAGCCCGAGCTTGTTGGCAGCAATAGTTACTAGCTCCTTGACTAAATACTACAAACTCTAATAATCTATCAGTTTGGATTTTTTTGCCGTTGAAAGGACTTCTTCCATTGAAACTGGGAAGGTCTGAAACCTATAATGGGCAACCCTCTAAGGATCGCTCTGGTGTAACAGGGGAAAATACGCAGGTTCCACGTAGCCCATCTCGGACAGGCCCAGAGACGAGGTCAGCTTCTCAGCCTAAGATCAAGAAACCATGGCATCGATTGGGCTAAAACTACAGAGAATAATATCTTCAGTTGCTGACCTGAATACTAAATTGATGCATTTAATACCAGAATAAACCTTGTTGAAAAAACAGTGGAAACTATTCAAACGGAAATGTGTGATGTGAAACCGAATTCAGATTCTACTTCTGCTGCCACTTCGCTTATATTAAAATAGAACTCTCACCTTAAAGCCAGATTGGAGACTTTAGAAAACCAGACCCGATCGTCTCATGTGCGGATCCTCGGCTTACCCGAGGGGATTGAAGGGGGATCACCCCCTCATGTTCCTGCAGGATTGGTTAAGAGAGAAGCTATTGCCAGATGATCAAACAATTCATTTTAATCTACAAAAAACATACTGCATCACTCCAAGGGGTTATCAGGAGGATTCTGACACACCACGTACCTTGTTGGTGGTTACTGATGGTATTGGAACATGAGATAAAATTATTCGTCTGGCGAGACAAGCTGGGCTGATTATACAGGATGATCGTTCGGTTTACCTTTTCCCGGATATCAGCTACGCCATTCGGGTGAGACGTAAAAGATTTGATGGGAGTGCGCAAGAAACTCCGGGAGGCCGCAATCACCCATGCAGTAGTATATGCTGCTCGTCTCAGGGTGGTGTTCGAAGGTAAAGTCTGGTAAAGAGGAAGTGGTGGGGGCTGAAACAATCACGGGATTTAAGAATGCATGGGATAGACATAAAGGAATTCTGGAGGTCAGGGGTAAGGGGCAACAGACTTAACGGAAAACATAAACTGAACTTACAGACTTAAATGGGCAGACTGGGTGGGCCATAGGCCCTTATCTGCCGACACTGTCTATGTATCTATGTATGTATGTTCTCTGATCCTTCCGAAGCAGGCAAGTGGGCTTCTCGATTTTTGGATAAACTAAGGAATCATTCACAAATTAATGGCACAGAAGATAGTGATCTTGATGAGACTGAGGGGGACTGACTTAATTTAAAATAACTGCTGATTTAACCTCTCTAGTTTTGATAGTATGAGCGTGTTGTTTTTGCTGTTTTTTTTTTTTTTTGGGGGGGGGATAAAAATGGCCTGAATTAGGCAAGGGGAAACCTCTGTACCAAATTAAACCCAGTTAATGTTCGGTAATTAACCATGTAATAATTATCATAAGTTCAGTCTCCTGATTAATGACTTAAAAGCACTATATTAAAATAAAAGGTTAACGGGTTTCTACACTTCGGGTTAATAGAGTTATTTCCTTTTCAAAGATTTTTATCGTTAATAGAGGTTAATTTAGACTAGACCAGCTTTTATGTTGTGGGAGATCCTTATCTTTTACGCTTTTGGCTAACTTGTTGTTTGCTGCCTTGTAAACTAAACTTAACAAGATTTATATCTTAAAGGGATATAGAGCGACGCCATTAGTTCCACTCGGACGTGAAATGTTGGACTTTTTATATGGACTTTAGCATACGAATTAGTCGCTCTGCTCATGGACTCATTCAACAGCCTAAAATCTTGGATTAAACTTATTGCAATACAATTTAGTATTCCCTTCATATGAGGTATCAAAATATTTGAGATACACATATCCTTTTATTAAGGAGTTGTTTGACTCTCAGATGGTTGTAAACATTGTGCTTGGCTTATCTTGAATATGAACTTGTTATGTGCTGTATAATAAAGGAAAATAATAGAAATTACAGTAAAAAAAAAGAAGATAAAGCTGCACTGCCATCAGAAAGGCTTGATAAAGGTGGTTCAGATATCAGGGTGTCAGAAAGGGGGAACCTGACTTCTGGTTCCGGTTGCCTGCGGGATGGATGCTTGAGGAGAGAGCTCCCAACAAAAAAAAAAGATGATCCATCAGAATCAAACTTGCAGCTTCAACTTTTTACTTAACTGACTCTGCTACTGGCCATCTAACATGTCGCCAAAATTAAAACACACAGAGTCTGCTTCCGATTAGTATCCTAAACTAAAATTTCCAGTACGGAGCACGCAGGCTCAGGCCGCGTTGCGGGACGAAATCTCAGAGTTAATACAGCAATCACCCACTACTTCGAAGAAGCTGGATGATGACTTCACTATAACTTCGAAAACACTATGTAGTACCTTGCAGCAAATCTGCAATACCCATACCAGAATTGAGCAAAAAGTGTTGGAAGACAGAGAGACCATTGTAGAGTTGACTCGCCGAGCAGAACAACTCGAAGAGACAGTGACGGAATATACAGAGGTCACAGATGTCCATAATGCAGTATTAAAAGACTTACACCACCGAGACCTACAAATACAACAACAGCTGGAGGATTTGGAGAATCGAAACAGGCGTAGCAACATTGGAATACACGGCCTTCCAGAAGAAACTGAATCCGGCCCTATGCCACAGTTTATCGATAGCCTGTTAAAGGAGTTGCTTGACATAGACAAAGTTAAAGATCTAGGCTTAATCCGCGCCCACCGTTCACTAGTACCAAAGCTGAAAGACCTAAAGGCCAGCCCACGCTCAATAATACTGGCCTTCATGGACTATAGAACGAAAGAAGAGGTTATCAGGGCAGCCTGGGCTAAAAAGCAAATTTTGTTTGGGGACACACGCCTTTATCAAGATCAAGATTATGCACCCCAAACACTGGCCCGCTATCATAAAGCTTTTCAAGTGGCTAAAATAATTAGGCAAGCAGGCTTCTCGGCACAACTTGGGTATCCAGCTAAGATAAAAGTACTCACGCCTGAAGGCTGGCAGAGATTTCAAGATCGATCAGAGGCCTGTAGTTGGGCAAAGCAGCATGGCATAGTCATTCCACCAGAGGGCGCAGTCGACCACCGAACAGCCGTGACGGAAAAAGCATGGCAGAGGAAGGGAACGAAAGGAGCCCGATCCCAATGCACAGAGGATACCGTTTCAGTGTGGAACAGTGTCTGCAACAAATCACTCCCCCAGCCGAGATCTGCTCCTCAGTCGCAAACTATGGAAGACCAGATGGAGGACTCCTCCTCATCGGTGAACAGATGAGCGAAACTGAATAAGTAAACTGCATCATTTACTTTCGTTAATCTACCTTCTTCCCACGACCCCAAAGAGTTATTTGGAGGACTTAAATTACGAACTGTGCGGGACATTGTACCCCCCCCACCTTTTTTCCTTTACCCTTTGTGGCTCGGACCTCATAAGTACGTGTAGGCGTCGGGAGGCGAGGAGGTGGCGGAGGCAGTATATGGGGTTCACGTAGGCATTTTCTGCCCTTTCTTTATCAGAGGGAAATTGATTGTTGGTTAGACACATGGCAGATAGCATATCATCCTAAGTTTCTCTTCACTGCAAGCTCACAAGTGTCTGTCTGGAAAGGCCTTGTGGCACTAAGGTTTGATTCTAACAAAACGTTAAACTTTAAATATGGTCTAAAAGTAAAACAGAGTTTTTCTTCTGATGGGTCATAAAGAGGGGGGAGAGGGAGAGGTGGTCCTTTCTTGGCCAGGGGGACGGGGAAATATGGACCTATGATGATGGTGCTGTGTTTTTGTTTTTTTTTTTTGTTGAGCAATACTGGGTCCTTAGAGGGGGACTTAACGTTTTCCTGGGCAGCCACGGAGAGATCTACCAGATAGAGACCTTTGCAGTGGATACCCCCTTTTTAACAGGAGTAGCACTCAGAAGCCACAGGACCATTATATTAAATATTAAATGCTGGGGAGGCTCTAGAAGCCCAACATATCATGGTCAGAAGCAATAGGGAGTAATACCCCTAGAGGGAGGGTGGGTGAGGGCAGAGTTGGGTGAAGTACCTATACCCTCTCTCATAAACAACCCAGTTGCCAGTAGCTTGGGCCAGAGGGAAAGAATTGGTCCGGGCTCAGAAGTGAGTTATTGGTCTTTAGTTCGGGGGTAGTCGCAATGGATGAACTAGGGGAAACGGGACGAATAAGGACCCCCTAACGACAGATACAGGTGGAGATCCCCCCGGGATGGTTGTGGGGGGATGTCCATGGGGACAGCTCATAAGAAGGTTATTAATGAGTATGTTGGTCGCTGGGGATGGGGGGGGATGGAGGGTTCCCCCCTCCTCCCCCCCTTCTCCTGACTGGGCCACGAGACGTGCCTCTACTCCTGGTTGGGGATGGAGATTGATCAGAGAGGCGGATCAGGGGGAGTGACCCCTCCACGCCGGATCCATAGGCCCTGACTGATCCCCCGTAGGTTGACTCCCCCCACCCGTAGGTGTACTATAGTTTTTTAAATAAGCAATTATTGGGGACTAATTGGAGAACAGTTCGCCAGTCATTAAGGCAACTGGAGTCTTCCCAGTCGGGGACCCCACAGATTAAGAAGGTGTTTTTTTTTTTTTGTTTCCTGGCGGGGGGACCAGAATATTTTGGTCTCCTATCACATCTCATAGAGAATTCCTGAGGTGTGGAGTGGAGTTGGGTATATTGAAACCTTGAACCCTTTTAAATGCCTCTTATAATCTTTGTGAGAGGTTTTGTAAATAAGTTAATTTGTTTCAAGAAGTTAATGATTTATGTTCTCTTATTTATTTGGCTATTGCAGGCTGCTAGGCATAGGATACAGAGATGGTTTCTTATATATTATTTTAAATGGCAGATCTTAAATTGATTTCTTGGAACGTCCGAGACATTAATAGTCCGGTCAAAAGGGATCGAATTTTGACAGATTTGCAGAGACAGGGAGTAAATATAGCTTTCTTACAAGAGACTCATCTGAGTCAGTCTGAGCATGGAAAGTTGCATAGAGGTTGGGTGGGCGAGGTGTATGCGGCAGAATGCACACTTCAAACAAACAAGAGAGGCACTGCCATTTTAATCAGAAGGGATACCCCGTGTACCATCTCTCAAGTGGATATTGATCTTATCTGTGTCAATCTTCACCATTCATCACAGATGGGTACTGGCCGGAGATCAGGACCCCGCGGGAGCCTTTTTTTTTTTTTAAAGATAAGTGAGCCGATGCATCAGGCGCCGTCCTCGAAGCCCGACGTACTCACGTGGCGCTCGAGGATTAGCCATTAGGCTGCATCGACTCCGCCTGCCTACCAGTTCTTCATCTCCCGCTGTCGAGGTCGCTTCGTGGGAAGCCTGAAGAAGCCTTATTCGAAAATTTTAGGCCTTGAAGCCTGCGTCTTTAGTCGTCGGTCTACTAGTTCTGTGTTTGCCTCCACTCTACGTCGCCGGTAAGATCTTTCCTTTTTATTACATTTAAAGCGACGTTGAATCTGTTTTTTGGTGTTTTCTTTCTCCGTAGGTCATGTCGCGGTTGGAGGGCAAAAAATCGCAGAAGACGGGGCGGCCCCCTATGCGTCGGTGCCCGTGCGGCCGCAAGTACTCCATCACCGACCAACAACATGACCGGTCTTTACGTGCCTTGGCCGCTACACAACATGGTGGATGCGGCGCCTGCTTCCTGATGGACCGCAGTTTTGGAACAGCGCGCTTTTAAGGTCAGGCGAAGCCGCCGACTTTGTCGATAGGCAGCGCTTTCGTCGGGCCAAGCAGCGTTCTCTCGACCCCTCCTCTGGGAGCGTCCGCTTCCCGGGAGGCGAGGCGGAGCGCCGCTCAGCAATCATTCCTGAGTGAAGGCTCCCCAGTGTCGCTCCAGCGGTCTGCTCAGACCGGTCGGCGCCGTCCTCCCGGCCTTGCGTCGTTCGATGCCGTCGGAGACGCCCGGTGCCATTCGCGGTGCCGAGGTCCTGTCGGTGTCAGCGTCGACACCGACCTACTGTCAGCGTCGTGGGGCTTGCCGGGCGCCGTCATGCGCATGAAACTACAACGACTTGCGTCCACCGATGCATATCACCCCTCAGCCGCCGTCCTCGGCGCGAGGAGTTAAACTGCCAACGCGCGTCGAAACAACCGGTGTCATCCGTTGGCGCGCGGCGTAAGCGCCGTTAGGACTCTCAACGCCCGCTCGCGGTGCCGGCGGTCTCCACAGCGCCGATGTCAAGCGCCGTGGTGGAGCCAACTCGCTTTGCGGTGATAGCGCCACCTTAGTCCTTGCTGCGCCCACGCGGCATCTAGCGGCCTGGCGGTGGCGTCGGCTCCGAGACTGGGGTTGCTGATGGCGCCGTCCCCGTCCCGGGTGCCTCCCCTAGCACCGGTGGACCTGATGGTGCCGCAGCTGGCCCTGGCCTAGGACTTCTGGCCCAAGCTGCCCTTCCACCTTCTGCTGGCACTGCTCGCGGTGCTGTGGACCGGGCAGGGATTGCCTTGGCTCCTGGGCCCTCGGGAAGGTGTCCCTTCCTCGACCCCCTACTGTTTGGCTTAGGGCCTCTGACTCTTCCTCTTGGTCGGGTCCAGCTCGAGTCAAATGGGCAGTCACCCTTGAGGTTGTCTGCAAGGAGAGGCAGCTGGTGGTTTCCTCTTCGGTCGCAGCCAGTCCCCTCCGAGGTGAGTCGGGTTTCCTCTGGGGCTAGGGTCAGTGGTGCTGACCAGCGGGCTGTGGTGCGTGCCACCATCGCCTTGCAGCCCTAGCCTTGGGGTTCCTTGACCCCTCTCACAGTGTACCCCCTACTGTGGCATCTCTCGGTTGCCCAACTTTGGGGGCCTACGAGGAGGGCCCGCGGGAGAAGAAGGTGCTCCTTCGGGATTGCCCCTTGGGGAGCGGCCCTGGAGTGCGGAGCTGCCTAGACTGGCCCTTGAGGCTGGGACCCTTTCCAGACTCCAAGGGTCGAGGGTATAGGTTGGCGCGCGGCCCTTCTCTGGGACCTACCGGGTCCTGGGCGGAGCAGTGTGGACTCCGCCCTTCCCCCGGGTTCCTTGAGAGGGTCCCATTCTTTCGAGGCAGGGGACCATCCTTCTGGACCTTCGACGGCCCGGTCGCCTCACTTGGGGGATTCTTTTGGGCGCAGTCTGGGCAGTACCGAGGCGGTTGTGCAGCTGTCGACTCAGGTCTTCAGGACTCCCAGCGGGAGTCCGTGGTCGCTCCTTAGCCCTGGCAGAGGTCAGCCGACTTCTTCTCTCGGCTCTGTCCCTCCCCTCTGCCGCCTTCTCCTGCGTTCCCAGGTATCTTTGGTCCTAGGGGCCTCTCACCTGGGAACAGTTCAGGAGTGGTGGCTGCTTCGCTTCCTGCTTACGTTAGGGCTTTGGACAGCCAGGTTTTTCAACCTCCCCCCGAGCAGCCACCCTCCGAGCCTATGGTGACCTCCAGCTCCTCATCCCCCTCTTCTGGGGGAGAGGAACCTTCTGTCCACATCTCTCCTGCTGCTGATCTCTCTGAGTATCAGCATTTCCTCATGAGGATGATGGAGCACCTTCACCTTTCTCCTTCTTCTGTGAGCAATCCGGAGCATGCGGCGCACGCCTTTCTAGGCGATTTTGGGACAGCCACCCTCGTGGTGCCGCTGGCCGCTCCCTTTTGGGGCGTCCATGCGTTTCTGGCAGAGGCCCTTCTCCGGAGTTCCTGCCCTGGGGACCTCTGCCAGAGGTATTGCACTCCCAGAGTCTCAGGCTCCTTGCCTCATCCGCAGTCCGGTTGGCGCACCTGGACACTCCTGATGGGCTTCCGCCCTCCCGTGACTAGCCCCAGATCAGGACTCCTCGGATTTTGATTTCTGGGGGAGGAGGGACTTTCTACTCGGCACGGCTGCTTCTCTCCATTTCTGCGCATCAGGCCCCTCGCTGCCTATAACAGGTACTTGTGGTCAGCGCTGAGTCAGTTCCTAGCCTCTGCCTGACTCGGAGCAAACCAGGCAGGCCATTGCTCTCTCTGCTGCGTGGCCTGGAGCTAGCAGGCACCAAGCAAGGGCATCTTCACGGCGCAATGAGAGTAGCTACCAGGGTCGTAGGGACAGCGATCTGCACCAGAAGATCGGCATGGCTTTCCTGGTTGTCACCCTTGGCCGGCTAGGGTGATTTGCTCCGCTCACCAGGGAACCTACCTCTTTTCCGTAGAGGCGAGGCAGGCGTTAGTCGGGCAAATTCCTTCCCCTCCGGGAGCCCGTCTTGCTCTCCCTCTCTAGGGCCTCCTCAGGCCCAGAGGTTCCCATAGTAGTGTGTCACCACTGAGGGCTAAGAGACACTGTCCTTAGGGTGCAATCAGTCATCCCCTTGGAGGCTTGGTACTCACCATCTTTGATGAATGGTGAAGATTGACACAGATAAGATATTCAAGTGCGTACTTACCGTAATTATGATCTCTGTGTATCTTCACCATTCATCACAATCCCTCCACCTTCCCCTTGGGGCTTCAGTCTCTGGAATCCTCCTCCTCTGTGCCTTCCTATCTTCACTGCATAGGTGCCGGAACCTCTGGGGCGAAAGGGGCGGTAGCCCCTCCACTTGTTGTTCCTGTATGGTTAAAACCAGTATAGGGAAAGTGCCCTTTCTTCTTTAGCCCCCCTCAACTGTTGCCATCTTCCGGCACCCTTGCTTGAGTGAGATTAGTTGAGACACACGGGGGCAGTCTTCCCTAAGGGGTATAGTTTGAGTGGCACTCCTCTCTTCTACATATCTTCTTCCCTATGGGGTAGGAGCTGGTGGTTGCCCTCCTTCTGTTATCCATCTGATTAAAAAAAAAAAAAAATTTTTCCTTTTCTTTTTTCACCAAATATTTCTTTAGAGAGAGTACTGAATCCCTGTACCCTGTCCTTCTCAGAATAGCCGACTCTGCTTTGGGTATTGCCAGTCATTCTGTGCCTTGAATTCTGGCAAGAGCTGCTAACTCCTTGCAGTTCCTATACAGTCTGGTGACGGACAAGGGTCCTGGATCCCTATTACTTCTCACTCTCTCTCTGAAATTCCCCCCTTCTTCCGCTTCCAGAGATTGGGGCCCCTACCCAATCCCCTTAGTCTTACTTCTTATATGCTGTCCTCTCGGTCATTATTTCTCCTTTTAGTTCAGTTTTCTCTCCTTTTTCTGTCCCTTGGACTCTCTTGTCCCACCCTCCATCCTTCCTCTTACTCTCGGCGACTCAGAACTGGTGAGCAGGCGGAGTCGATGCAGCCTAGCGGCTAATCTCGGCTTGCCACGTGAGTACGCCGGCCTTGAGGGACTCAGCAAGATGCTGCATCAGCTCCACCTATCTTTTTAAAAAAAAAAAAAGATACTCCAGGACCTGATCTCCGGCCCAGTACCCATCTCTTGATGAATGGTGAAGATACACAGAAAGATCATAATTACGGTAAGTACGTACTTTGAATATCCAGAGGGTAGGTTTGTGAGGATAGAAGCGGAACTTAAGAGGCAAAAATGTACCTTTCTCAATATATATGCTCCAAATGATGAACAAGAGAGGGTGTCTTTGACCACGATTTTAACAGAAACAGTTCGGGGCCCAGACAGGTTAATTTTTATTGGTGGGGATTTTAACACAGTGATAGATTTAGGCCTGGATAGGGTAGGCTCCCGCTATATAGGCCCTGCCAGATCCAGTAAGACCCTCACGGGGCTATACGCAGAACTTTCACTAGTAGACGCATGGAGATTCAGCCACGCTAAGGATAGAGATTATACATTTTATTCCCCTAAATACAAAATGTGCTCCCGCATTGACCGATGGCTGATTTCAGCAAATGCATTACCTTTCATGTTCAGGGCTGAGATAGGTTCTATCTCATTATCGGACCCTGCGCTGGTTTCATTGGAGATAACCCTGGCCCCAAAACCTCCAGAGTCTACCTGGCATTTAAATGTTAGCTTGCTAAACCTCAGTGAATTTAAGCAATTAATACAACAATCAATAAAAGACTATCTAGAGATAAACCGGAGGGAGGACATGGGGCAGGAATCAGATGGGACGCTTTAAAGTGTTATCTAAGGGGAATAATGATTGCCTGCGCATCAAAACATAAGAAAGCGCTGATCAAAGAACAAGTAGAATTAGAAACAAAAATAGCCCAGCTAGAACAGACCCATAAAGAGACTCTAGACCAGAGGTGCGAGGAGGAATTACGTAAGACTTGAACAAAATTAAATAAAATCCTAGACCTTCAGACAGAAAAACTCCTGACCTATGCCAAACAGAGGTATTATGAGCATGGAAACAGGGCTGGGAAAATCCTAGCCTGGCAGTTGCGGAAGGAGAGGGCCTCTAGGGCGGTCCCTAAACTTAAAACAATCGAAACAAACAATACAATTTGGTCCCCCCCTTAATTACAGCACAGTTTCAAAAATGTTATTCTACCCTTTATAGCACAGAAAGAAGCACAAACCATGAAAGGGAGATCCTTTCCTTTCTTAATAAGCTCCAGTTCCCTACCCTTTCGGAGTCACAAAGGAAGGACTTGGAAGCTCTCATAACAACAGCAGAGGTAATCCAAAAAATTAAGAATCTTAAAAATGGAAAGGCCCCAGGGATGGATGGGTGTACCTCAGAATTTTACAAGTCCTTTCTGGACCCTCTCTTGCCTGCCCTACTGGACACATATAATGAGGTGTGGAGGGGGCGGCCCCTAGTTCTTGGAACCTTGCCCAAATCTCTGTGATCTTAAAACCAGATAAGGATCCCGAAGACTGTAAATCTTACAGACCTATCTCTCTGCTGCCAGTAGACTTGAAGGTATTTACGGGTATCTTAGCTGACCGCCTCCAGAAAGTAATAGGCCTCTTAGTGCATAAAGACCAAACGGGCTTTATCTCAGGCAGATTTCTACAAGACAACATTCGACGCCTGTTGAATGTGCTCTCCGCTCACAGAAATACTAAACAACTCCAATTGGCTATTAGTATAGATGCTGAGAAGGCATTCGACAGGGTCGATTGGGTGTTTTTGAGTGAAACCCTAAGGAGATTTGGCCTGAGAGACAGGTTCGTCAATACCATTAACAGTCTTTATAGGGCTCTGGAGGCCAGAGTCAAGGTCAATGGGCACCTTTCGGAGAGATTCCCCCTCATGAGAGGTACAAGGCAGGGTTGCCCCCTCTCTCCACTCCTCTTTGCCCTGTCATTTGAACCATTAACTATAGAAATCAGAGCCAATCCTCAGATTTGAGGGGTGGAGGTTGGAGGCCACACCCAGAAAATAGCACTGTATGCAGATGATTCCCTTATTTATTTATCTCAGGCGGAAACCTCAGTCCCTGCACTAATCCTATCCCTGAGAGAGTATGGTATATTGGCAGGCTATAAGATTAACCTCTTAAAATCCGAGACAATAATCTTGAGTGGGACCCCCCTCTGAGGCCTTCAGGGAATTCTTTCCCTTTGCCTGGGCCAAGAGAAACACGGTTAAATACCTACGTATACATATCTCTATTGATCTTTCCCTTTTATACAAAAATAATTATGTTAAACTATTCCAGACTCTACAGGCAGACATAGCCAGATGGCGGCTCCTCCCCCTGTCTCTTTATAATAATAATAATTTTATTTATATAGCGCCTTTCACTGTATCAAGGCGCTGAACAGGTTAATAAAAGCTTCAACACAGAATACAAACATCAAAACCATAAAGATTATAAAATATATCATAAAAACATAATAAATTACAATAAAATTTCACACACTTTACAGTACATTTAACCTTCCGAGAAGGCCATTCTCCAAAGATGAGTTTTCAATTCCTTCTTGAAAATCTCCATGGAGGAACATTCCGTAACACGGCATGGTGAGAATTCCAAGAGTGGGTGCAGCATGAGAAAATGCTCTGCTGCCAGAGGGTTTCTAACTCACTCTGGAATCTCTAACAACCCATGTCCGCCGGCGAGTGATCGGCCAGGGCAGTAAGAAACCAGCAGGTCTTTCAGATGAGGCCGGACCCTGATCGTGAAAGGCTTTGAAAGTCAATAAAATGACTTTAAAGGTGATCCGCCACCGTATTGGGAGCCAGTGCAGCTCGCGCAGCACCGGGGTAATGTGACAGGACCTACTTGTCCCAGTCAAAATCCGGGCTGCCGCGTTCTGCACAAGCTGTAGGCAGCGGATTTCAACCCCAGAAAGCCCAAAGTAAAGGGCGTTGCAGTAGTCGAGGCGCGAGGACACAAAAGCGTGGACCAATGTTGACAGAGAGTCAGACGGAACAAGGTGCTTAACCTGGGCAATATTCCTAAGATGGTAAAAGGAAGTCTTGACGACGGCTGACACTTGAGATTGAAAAGTCAGCCTATCGTCAAGAATCACCCCAAGGTTGCACACCCGTTCAGAGGCCGGTAGCGACACGCCGACGAGAAAAATTCCAGATAGCGCGCCAGCACACGACCTCTCAATCTGACCACCTGGGTCCACGATCAAAACCTCAGTTTTCTCCGAGTTCAACTTTAGCCAACTAGAATCCATCCAGTCTAGGATTTCCCCCAGACAGTTATTAAATACCGAGCGAGCTCCATCCTGGTCGGGTGCAAAAGACAGGTATAGCTGGGTATCATCTGCATAGCAGTGAAACCTCAGCCCATACCGTCTTATAATGTTTCCGAGGGGCAGCATGTAACTGCAAATAACATGGCGACAGCACAGAACCCTGAGGCACTCCACACAACAAAGAGACTGGGCCAGAGGAAAAATCCCGACACAACTCTTTGTGATCTCCCAGTGAGGAATGACTGAACCATTTAAAACGTTTCCAGACATTCATAAATTTGCCCCAGGCATACTAGCAACACCATGTGATCCACAGTGTCAAAAGCTGAAGAGATCAAGGAGAACCAGGATAGCACGTCTCCTTTGATCTCGCCTCAGAAAGATCATTTGCACCCAAACCACGCGCAGTCTCAGTACTGTGTCTTTTACGGAAACCAGACTGGAAGGATTCGTAGATATTATGGATGGTTAAATGGTCATCCAATTGGGCAGCTACGACCTTTCAATAACCTTCCCAATAAAGGGAAGGTTAGAGATGGGTCTATAGCTGGAAAAACAATCTGGGTCCAAGGAAGCTTTCTTCAAGAGAGGTGTCACCACCGCCTCTTTCAGGGAGCTAGGAAACTCACCCAACTCCAAGGAGCACCAGACAGTTTGCACCAGAACTGGACCAATGATGTCTACACAACCCAAAATTAGGGTAGTCGGTCCAGGATCCAAGCCACAGCTTGTAGGGCGCACACTGTGGATGATCCTCATAATATCCACGAACTCAGGTCGACAAAAGGAACTCCAGGAGAAACGAGGTCCTGTGCTCTCGCACACTCCCACCACATCACCCTTAGAAGTTGTCGGACACAAGTTCGCCCTGATGTCAGCCACCTTAATTGCAAAGTATCGAGCAAGCTCCTCGCACTCAGTCTCGCACTCAGTTTGCGAAAAGGCCTTCCGAACTTGCAGACAGGCTGGGTTGCACAGTCTATCTACAGTTCGGAACAGCTGAGCCGGTCGATTCTGAGCAACTGCAGTCTCCCTGGACAGGAATTCTGCCTTCTTATGGGTGATTGCAGATTGATAGCTGGTATAATGTTCAATCAATCTAAGACGGTCGGCATCAAGGGTGGACTTGCGCCAGCAATGCTCTAACTATCGCCCTTGTCTCCACATCTCCTCAGGAGTCCCATCAGAGCAAGGGGCCTGGGGTTGACAGGGGAAAGAGAGCTCTCCTAGCTGGGGTAATAGAATCCAGGGCAACCGTGATGGCCTCATTATAGGCCTGTACCAGTGCCTCTGGACTACTGCCCACCAACACGAGGGATGATAGGTCAGGACCGCCGCCAGGCGCCATGGAGTAACATTCCAGAATGGCGGTACTGACCATCTCCACAGGGCTGGCCTTCCTCAGGGGGGTGCAAAATTGAACCTCACAATGTGGTGGGTCAGACCAAGCGACTGGTTCCACCCCCATATCGGATGCATCAATCCAAGAAGGAAGACCAAGTCAGAGAATGTCCAGATTTATGTAGGCAGTGGAAACTACCTGTGAGGAGGCCCAAAGAAGACATTAGTTGGAGGAAGTGTTTACCAAATTGTGAGAGTTCATCGTCCACCCAGGTGTTGAAGTCACCCAGCACCATCAATCTGGGTGACTCAAACAACATGTCGACGAGGAAGTCTGCCACTTCCTGTAAGAAACGTTTCCCATCTCCGGGTGGATGGTAGATGAGAACGATTCAAACGCCTACACCTGCTACAACTGTGCACTCAAAGGACTCAGCCTCACCCACTACCACATTCGAGAGGCCCAATTCAGTCTTAAGACAGACTGCAACTCCCCCGCCCCTGCGGTCCAATCTCGGGCGGTGTATCACCGAGTACCCGGCCGGAGTCATGGCCTCCACTATAGGGCCAGAATATTCATCCAGCCAGGTCTCGGTGATGCAAGCCAGATCAGCCGAACAGATAAGGTCGGCAATAATAGCAGTTTTATTCCTAACAGACCTGGCATTGCATAACACCGCCCGAGTTGGACAAACCTCGGAGGTTGTCGAGCCTATCTGCCTACTGAAATCAGTAGTGCCCTTGGGTATGGAAACCAGACAGGGCGGACCCTGATCTGGATTCCATTTCATCCCAAGGGCCTTCTGGACTTAATAACTTCAACACGGTGACTCCGCTCGTTCCCCTCCCTGTTCGCGCCCCCCTCGCCCTCCCACGAGCAATCCCCAATGCCCTACAATGCTGATAAATCTCGAACTGTAAGGGAGGAGTGCAAAAGAGGTGGAGGGTACGAAGAGAGGAGGGGGAATAACGCACCACCGTGGAGGAGGAAGGCCAGCACATGACGCTGCTTACCCAAATTAAACAATAAAAATAAACCCACCACCTAAAATATTCAAAAAACCTCACTAACTACCTAAAACTAACTAATAAACAAATTAGATCAATAAATTATAACAAAAACCACAAAAAAATAAGTTAAAACAAAACAAACCCCTCCTACTCCAGTCCTCTCACCACTGGGGAGCGAGGGTAAAAAGGCACTCTCACTGCCTAATAAAAAACATACAAATATTTAAATTCCCCCCAAGTTCTCTCACAACAGGGGAGAAATAAAAATTAGTCCTTCTCCCAAACCAAGAGAAAGACGCACAGTATCAAATCAAACAAATAAATAAACAAAAATTTTGGACCCAGGGTCCTCTCACCACCCCCAAAGTCCAGAACAAAGTCAACAGAAGACAAAACAGCAGCTTCTCAGATACAATAAAGGTCCAAGACAGTCCAGGTCCATAAAAGAGGCAGCCGCACAAATCCGGAGGTAAAAATTAGTCCAAAGGAGAACCAGGAAGTTCAGAAAATCCAGCAAGATTATATCCAAAAAGGATCGAGCAGACTCCAATCTTATTTACTCCCAGAACCCCCCCCCGGGCAAAATATTGCCACTCACACTAAAGGGCCACGAGAAGAGCCACTACCGTAGCCCCTTCCATGGTCCAAGGTGGCGAGGCGCCCCATTCAGCTCCCCGACTGGGAAATGCCCCAACCCCTGTGGAGAAGCAACACCCAGGAGAGCGCCAGCCAGAGCAAACAAAAGGCAGGAAAACCACCTATAAATTGTAGAACTCAAATGGCTCACAGTCTTCAACAGAGCCCCAGTCCGAGATCTTCCATCTCCTCTTCAGCAAACCCAATATCCCAAGCTCCTCCAAACGCCTTTAGGGCTAGCTCCTCACTTTCCCCTCAACCAAAACACTTCTTCACAGAAAAGCTAGGAGAAAAAATCACAAATCCCCGCCTCAGACTGTGGGGGAAAATGTTGAAAAGTACTTAACAATTCACAACCCTGCTAAAAACAGAGCTTGAGTTCTCCGAGCCCCTCCAGTATCCAAAACAAGGGGAGTGAAATACAGAGTACCAACGTCGAATAACCATCCAGACTATCCGGAGAAGAAAAAATGCCATCCAAGCTCCCAAAAATCTCCGGTAACGTCACTCCCACATATAGCAACCCGCCGGGCGTCCCGCAAAGCTGATGACCCACGGGGAGTATTCCTTCCACTAGAGTCACTCCGGACTCTCGACCAGGACCACCGAAGACTCCAAAAAAGGAAAAGCCAGCTGGCGTCACCCGCAAAACGGCACCGACGAACCGCTACAGCAGGTAGTCCATGCGCTCAGAGAGTAACAGAACGCTACAACAGGTAGCCCATGCGCTCAGAGGGTAACAGTAACGCTACAACAGGTAGTCCATGCGCTCAGAGAGTAGCGGTAACGCTAACGCTAACACCGGAATGCCGAACATCAAAGCGTACACCAAATCCGAGTCTAAACACAAAAAAAATAAAATACAAATAAAATAAAAGTGATAAAAGTAAAACTAGATCTTCAGGGAAGCAGCGACGATGCGCCCAGCCTGACGGCCATCTTGAATTTATGGTAGATCACAAACTGTCAAAATGAATGCCCTTCCTAGAGTTTATTTTTATTTCAAACCCCCCTAATACAATTCCTTAGACAAGTTTGGGCTAACGTACAGAAGGAAGTCCAAAACTTTATTTGGAACAGGAAAAAACCGAGGCTGGCCAGAAGGATACTGCAAACTCCGAGGAGTAAGGGGGGGTTTGGCCCTCCCAAATTTTTACCTTTATTTTTTGGCAGCATGGGGTGCACAGATGTGTTCTTGGGTAAAACGCCGGGTAGACTCGGGTTGGTACCATCTAGAGGAGGCAGCGGTTGGGAACTGGGCCTTGTGAGCTGTCCCTACCAGTAATATGCCACTAACTACGGTCAGAGAGATTACCAACCCATGGATCCTTCATTCCCTTTGGGTACTTAAAAAGTTAAGGAAGATTACTGGTACCCCGGATGACCCTGGCCCATTATCCTTAATCAGATTTGAAGCCTTTTTTATTCCTCCGAGAGGAGACCCAGGATATCAGTACTGGTCTGCACACCGGCTCTCTGCTTTCTTCCAGTGTATTGATAGAAATAACTGCTACTCCTTCACTCAATTAAGAGATAGATTACATCTCTGCCGGGAAGACCATTTTAGATATTTACAAGTCCGACATTCTGTTACTTCTGATAACAGATTACAAAAACTAATTAGGGAAAAAACACCTCTAGAGGAGTTTTTCTATTACAGGGTTCCCCACTCTGAAAATATAGGGCGGTGGCAGTGGTGATCGGGTCAAATGGTGCGTTATTTTTCTGGACCTCCTATATGCACTGCAAATGTGCATAAGTAGCTTTTAAGTAACATATAGTGTGCTGGTATTAAATGGGTAGTAGTGCAATAAAGGATGTCAATAAAAGACAATTTTGGAGGATTTTATAAAGAAAATGGATAAAAATATAGGGTGGTGGCAAAAAAATATAGGGTGGTGGTAAAAAATATAGAGCGGTGGTAACAAAATATAGGGTGGTGGCCCAACGCGCTAAAACAATGAATAGGGAACACTGTATTACAATAGTGTGATTAAGGATGGTCCACGCCCCCTTTCCCATTTGTATGATATTCTAATTAACCTAAACAACCCAGGCCTAGATAAAATTAAACAACGATGGGAGGAAGAGCTGGCTATCTCGATTCCACAACAGATTTGGGACAATAGACTAAGCAGAGGCTGACAAGTGACAAGTCCCCCCCTCCTGGCGAGAGTTTCATTGGAAGATCCTTCTTAGGTACTTCCTTATGCCTTCTAAGGCAAAGCATTTTAAAACGGGCAGTTCCGATATATGTTGGAGATGTGATGAAGCTACGGGGTCCCAAACACATATTTTGGGAATGTACCAGGATTATCCCGTTTTGGAGGGAGGTTCGCTCCCTGATACAGCAGATAACCGACCTACAGATTCCATTTAAAGGGGAGGAGATGGTGCTGGGTCTCCCTTTCTTGATCACAGGACCTAGGCAGCAAAGGCAGTTACCACAGATAATGAGAGTGGCGGCATTGAAATCTATCTCATCTAAGTGGTTTTCCCCTCATCCACCAACGATAGAAGAATGGAAGGTTAGAATGAGACAACTGGAATCCATGGAACATACCACATATACTCTAAGACAGGGTAGGGAAAGGTTCAGTAACATCTGGTCCCCTTGGCAAACCTTTGACCACGATTAGAAAGGCTTCGGACGCTCTCTTTTATTATATATTCTTATAGGTTTTACTATATGCTATAATATACTTCTGAGAAAAAAAGAAAGCGCTGAGAAGATCTGTTCTTCTTTTTTGTTTCTTGCAACATTTTAAGGAGTGAATGAACTAAAGTATAGTTCAACCTGAATGAGCAGCTAGGATGCCTAAGTTGAATGTTACTATGTTAGATTAGTTAATTAGATACAAAATCCATCCTCCACCAAGATTTTGAATTTTTTGGTCCATATGAAGGATGCCCAGATTGAGGGTGGCAGTAACGCCCCCCCCCCAACCACTTCGGAGATAGAGAGGGAAGAACAAGTTATGGACAAGGTAATTGGAGGGGATAATAATCAACTGAGACCCTCATTCTGGCACAATTGTTGTAGGATGGATGGAATTTAAATTAATTTACCTGTGTATCAGTTTTCTGGATGAGCACTATTGAAAAGATTATGCTGTTGAACATGGTAAAACTTTATTTAAAATATTCCATTTAATGGATTTGTGTAACGAGGCATAAAGTGTTATATCTGATACACAATAAAAATTTGAAAGTGGGGAGAAAAAAAAAAGGGGGGGAACCCTGAATCCAGTGGCAAAAATAAAAATAGAAGAGCCTTAGAGCATCTAGATGCTGGAGACAGTGTCTGCCAAAAAAGAAGTTAAAAAATGTCACTGCCACTCTTGAAGGGAGAAAGGAGCAGGCAGATGGCACAGATAAAATGCCCTCATCAGAGGAGATATAAGAAATGTGGCAGTTTTTCCAGGCAGTCCAGGCCATGAGAAATTCGAACAGGATACCTGCCCCCACACCTTCCTCAAGCTCAGACGTCAGCATATCTGTGTGCGGAGGAGGATGAAGAATACTATGTGCAAATGGAGGAAAGTGTTCCCATGGAATTTGGGGGTGCAGCTGAACAAGATTTCATAGAAACATAGACCATGATGGCAGAAAAAGATCAGTGGTCCATCCAGTCTGCCCAAGTTCTGTGTAAGCCCTGGAGTCTACTGTTCCTCCAGGGTACTACTAATCTTTGCTGTCCTCCCCCCATTCTCCTCCTTGTTTCTGTCTCCCCGAGCAACCACTATGCCCTTTAATGTATTCCAACTCTGCTTGAAACCCCCTGACTGTTTTCGCACCTACCACCTTGGCTGACAGGTCTGTTCCATGGTTCCACCACCCTTTCTGTAAAGTAGTACTTCCTCACACCCCTCATGAACCTCCCTCTTGCAGTTTTGCACTTATGTCCACGAGACCACGAGCTACTATTCAGGCTGAACTTACTTCGAGAGGGTTCCTTCAGTAGGTCATCACATATAGGACACATATTGGACAGGCACCACCTGGCGTCGGGCTGCACGGCAGACTTTTCTAGCTATACCTGATGGGGGACCGCCCAACCCGACGTCAGGTGACTGACGTCAGCGTGACTGTATATAGTGGGTGGTCCCCACCCCCGCCCTCCAGTTCTTTCTCGCCGTCGCCTCATGTCAGTCTCATCGCAGACTTCCAGTAGCGATCGTCGAAAGTTCTTTCCTGTCGGGTTTTCCCTCACAGTTCTCATTAATAATTATCAGACTCCGGTCTGTCCTATTCTTCTTTGAAGTTCCATATCTCGGCCATTTCCGCATACCACGAGCTAGTGGGTAGTAAACCCGTGGCTCACTTGGAGGTCTCAAAGACCTTTCTGAAAGGCATCCTCCATCTGAAACCCCCCATCCGCAGCCCAACTCCACCTTGGGAACTTTGTCCTGGAAAAGCTCACCCTTCCTCCTTTCTGCGCTTCCTTTCATGGAAAATGCTTTTTCTGGTGGCTGTTGCTGCCGCCCGAAGGATTTTTAGGGACTGGGCGGTCCTTAGGACGCATCCGAGGTTCCTTTCCCAAGGTGGTGTCGGAATCCACACTGAACCAATCAGTAGATCTTCTGGTTTACTACCCATCCCCTTCTAACAAGGGTGAGGCACTCCTTCACACGATGGATTTCCATCGGATCCTCCGGTGCTATACCCCCCAGACTAAAGAGCTCCGCTTTTGTGATCAGTTATTTGTTTCCTTTGCCCCCAGGTTGAGGGGCAAACCGGTTTCTAAGCAGGGCCTTTCCAAATGGTTGGGAAACTGCATCCGGTACTGTTACCAGAAGTACGATAAGCCTCTTCCGGGTTCCATAAGACGTCATTCTACTAGGGTCATAGCTGCCTCCGCGGCCTTCCTTCGGAATGTTTCCACAGCAGACATCTGTGCTGCCGCTTGGAGTTCTGTCCACACCTTTACCAAACACTACAGTCTGGACATTGCTTCTAGGCGGAGGGTCGGCTTTGGATTGGCCGTCCTGCAGGGCCTTTTGTCCTAGGCTGGGTCCATGCTGGACTTCAGTTGTTCTGTTGGAGTTAGCTTCCTCCTCCCTAGTTTCTCTCGGTCTCTCTCTGGAGGGACTGCTTGGGACTGTGTCCTATATGTGATGACCTACTGAAAGAACCCTCTCGAAGTAAGATAGTACAGTTACGTAGGAACTTACCATAACAGTAGATCTTTGAGAGGTTCCTTCAGTAGGTCATATTTCCTCCCTCCTTCCCTCATTTATGTTTTACAGGGACTCCAGTTCCTGATGGCTGCTATTATATCTACTTCCTGGCTCGGGGAGAACTGGAGGCGGGCGTGGGGGACGCCCACTATACAGTCACGCTGACGTGACATGGGGTGGGCAGTCCCCCGTCAGGTATTACTAGAAAAGTCTGCCGTGTGGCCCGACGCCAGGTGGCGCCAGTCCAATATGTGTCTTATATGTGATGACCTACTGAAGAACCTCTCTCGAAGATCTACTGTTACGGCAAGTTCCTATGTAACTGTACTTTCTCTTTGTTAATTCCTTTAAGGAACTTGAAGATCTCTTATCATATCACCCCTCTCCTTTCTGACCTCCAGTGAGTACCTGTTCAGTGCCTTGAGGTGTTCCTCATAGGCTCTGCCCTGCTGGCACTGAATAATATTTTGTTAGTCCACACTGCATAGTCTTCAGCCTATCTTTACCCTTCCTGCGGTGAGGATTTCAGAACTGGGCGCAGTACGCCAGGTGAGTTCTCACCAGGGATTTATACAGGGAAAGTATCACCTCTTTCCTTTTGCTATGATACCCTTCCCGATTCATCCCAGCAACCTGTTATCTTTGCTGTAAGCCTTTTTGTACTGACTCGATTGCCTTGGTGAGTTTCTGATGATAACTCCCAAGATCCTATTCCTCAGCCACTGTGCTAAGTCTCACCCCTCCCATCCAGTACTCCTTCTTGGGGTTCTTGTTCCCTAGATGCATTACCATGCACTTTTTGGTGTTGAATTTCAACTGCCAAACCCTTGATCACCCCTCTAGCTGTTGTAAGTCTCTCTGCATTTCCCTGATTCCCTCATCACTATCCACCTTCCTACAGAGCTTTGTGTAATCTGTGAAGAGGCACAGCCTGCCCCATATTCCCTCTCAAGTGTCTGTGATGAACATGCTGAAGAGGACCGGACTCGGGACTGATCCCTTTGGAACCCTGCTCATAACCTCCCTCTCTTGATTTAACTCCATTAACCATAACCCTCTGCTGCTTCCTCTTTAGCCATGAGTCCATTACTAATCCATGAGTTTACTATGACTTTAGCCGCACCCAGGTCCTCCATCTTCTTCAGCAGTCTTTTGTGAGGTACTGAGTCAGAAGGTTTACTGAAGTCGAAGTACAGCAAGTCTACAGTGTGGCTTCTCTCTAGTTTCTTTGTCACCCAGTCAGACTATCAGGGTAATCTGACAAGACCTCCCTGCCACGAATCTGTGCTGCTTACTGTCCTGGAGCCCATTGCTGTCCAGGCAGTTCACAAGGTCCTCTTTGACCAGTGACTCCATTAGGTTCCCTACAGTAGAGGTAAGACTGACAGGTATGTAGTTCCCTGTCTGCTCCTTGCCCCCCCCATGAAGTGTAACTATGTCTGCTGCTTTCCAGTTCTTTGCAGCTTTCCCTGACCCTCCAAGGCATATTAAGAACTACTCGTCTTTTTATAATTTTTCAGACAAATGGTAGCTACCCTCAACATTTCCCCCACTAGAAACAGAAGGACGAAGAGGATGCTGATTTTTATGGACATGTTAAGAGTAGCTCCACCAAGAAGAATGCTGCTTATATGTAAACCACTTAAGAAGACCGCATCAAAAATCATGTCTGCACCCACCTCAGCTGTAACCATCGATAAGAAAACTGACAGAAGCTATCAGGTGGACAAGCAGGGAGTGGAATACCTGTATGCCTATCCTGATCATCATGGAGTAGTCCAGGATGCTGCTTGTGAGAGAGCAAAAAACATGTGTAGCCTCCTGAAAAGGACTCTAACAAAATGGATACCATGGCCAAAAAAGTTTATGAAACGGATTCCCTGCTTATCAGACAAACAGCTTATTTAGCACATACATATAGCACATTACCAGAAAGCAGTTTGAAACACAATTTTGGCACTGGCAGGAAAAGCAGATGATGAGTTGGCACAGGACCTGATTGTCACAGCAAGATCAGCCCCTGTATGCCACAAAATATCATTTCCACACTGTGGTGAACACTAATGGCATGCTGCTAGAGTTCTGGCTCATGCAGTGTCCCTAAGAAGGTCTTCTTGGCTTAGGCTACCATAGTTTCTTAGGATACTCAAAGCAAGGCCATAGATTTTTCCTTTGAGGGAACTTCATTATTTGGCGACAAAACAGAGACATGAAAAAAGTGGATGAATAAATTAAAAAAAAAAAAACTTTCAAAAACAATGAAAAGGAAAAGGTCTTTGTCTTCTACAGGTCTACAGAAGAGGAGGCAGAGGCAGGGCATACTTTCCAAAAATGTATCTCTTATGCCACCCATGAGTATCAATCACAAAGAGATTACTGTAGGGGAAGGGGAAGAAGGGCTTCTCAGGTGTAGTGCTGCAGCTCCAGTGCCTAAGCCAATGCTGCAGCTCCAGTGCCTAAGCCTCAGTCAGTACAAAAGCCCTGACAATTTTGCTCAGGTCCCCAGCCATTGCCAGTGGGAGGAAAACTGGCACACTACTTCCAGAAATGGGTAAACATTACCACAGACAAGTGGATACTGGAAGTAATGGACCAGGGGTTGTGCCTGCAGTTCAGGCAATTTCCAAACCTGCAGAAAAACAGAAGATCTTACTTTGAGAGGGCTATTACAGTAGGTAATCACCTTGAAGACTGCGCCTCCTGGCATCAGGACCACATGGAAACTTTAGCTAGCAGCGTCTGATGAGGACAGCCCCTGATCACATGACCCGGCACGATCAGCGTGACACTATATAGTGGGCGGTCCCCATGCCTGCCTTCCAGTTCTTTCCTGCCATCAACCTGAGCACGTTGGACCTTGCGGAGATCGTCGCTGCAGCTCAGCCACCTTTTTCGGATGAGTATCCGTTTTTTCTTGTTTTTCTGTTAAAAAAAAAAATCTTCTATTTTGTGCATGTCTTTGCCGTCTTCCGTTGAGTTGCGTAAAAATAAGTGTGATTCTTGTGGTGTGCAGCTACTGCACAAAGACTCTCATTCCCTCTGCCTCTTCTGTTTAGGCCTGGAGCACAAGATCGAGGACTGTGAGGCCTGTTCCAGCTTCAACCAGGCCACACGGAAGTGTCGCCAGCAGGCCCTTGAAGCCCATCTTGTGAAAAAGAAGATGGCATTCATGGAGAAAGAGCTGCAAAAATTAAGGAGCGTCTCTTCCTAACCAACTGACTCCCACAAACGTAAGAAGAAGAGGGACAAAGAGAAGCACTGGGACCAGGAACGGTCCCCTCCCCCACCTGTGGCTGCCATCGGGTGAACAGCGGCCCTCTTCTTCCAGGAAGACCGCCGCTACCTCCATGTCTGCCCCACCATACCAGGAGCAGCCCTTGGTTTCCCCCGCCGTCACTGGTTATGGTGGCTGCGGGCGCCTCGGCCGAGTCCGAGGCTTCCGCCTCCCTTAGACCCATCTCCACCACCGGGTCAAAGCAGGCTGGCAGGCCGATAAGCCACTCGTCAGACCATCAGACGGACGTCTGGCTTGGGCCGATAAGTCTGACTCCGGGGACTCCATTCCCCGACAGGCCAAGGTCGATAAGCTAGTTGTCGGTCCCTCCGACGACTGCCCAACCGTTCCGTCACATCGGGCTCCGGCACGAGCCCCAGTGACATCCAGCCAGATGAGAGCCAGCTGCCGGTCTCTGGGCAGCATTCTCCGGTGGGTTCTACCACGGAAATACCCCCTCTTCTCCCGTTGTGGAGCCACCTCCGCCCTCCCCAGACCAGTGGGAGCCGATGGATGGGGTTGCCCTTCGGGTGCCATAGTTCCTGGTTTATCCTCGGACCTAACGTCGGAGCCTCTGCAGGCCCCTTTCCCGGTTCTTCCAGCGGGGCCATCAGCACCATTGCTGGCCTTGCCTCCTGTTAGCCCCGTGCCTGACTCTGCTCCTTTGGGCCATTCCCGTCCGAATTTCAGGATTCAGGGTCTCACGTTGGCCCCTGCAGCTCCTCCGTTGGGGCCTCTGTTGGGCTACCCTCCGGCCAGTTACCTGCCCTTTCATCAGGTTCCCAGGTATCCTTCGCTGGGCTACCAGATGTCAAGCTTCCTGATGTCAGGGTACACTCCTCCTTACCCTTCGTTGGGTTACCCAGTGCACGGGTTTTACACGCCGGGATACCCGACGGGATACCCTTTGGGGTTCCAGCCGGTTTACCAGCCACCTCCGCCTCCTCCTCAACTCCAGGCAGATTCAAACAACATGAAGTCTTGCTGTATTCTGACTATCTGCAGTTAGCTCCAGCCTTTAAACTGCCCCGGAGAACAAAGGGTTAACTTTCTATGCAGTGCATAGAATGCTGAGCTCGAGCTCGGTTGAGGTCTCTATCTGCAGCCCTTTGAAACCCAACCATCAGATTCTTTACTCCTCCTCACTGAACAGTCGCTCCGGAGATTTCTCCTTCAGCTTGGTTCAAAAGTCGGTTAAAGTGTCAGGTTTAAGCCAAAATTAGTCCGAATTTAATCCGCATAGTCAGTTCAGGCTCTGTCTGCGGTACCATGAGTACTAGATAGTAGTTTCTGATTACTGTGTGGAAATTGTAAGTTTGTTCGATCGGTTCGGCTGAACCGATCCCTTATATTGATTTTCTGTACTTTACCTTAGTGTGTGGTTACCAGTCCTTATCGGTTTTAAACAAAACAAACAAAAAAAAAAATGTATTTTAGACTTTTTTTCCAACACCCGTGACACGGTTAGGAACCAATAAGAGAGTCTTGCCTGGCGGTTGCCGGAAAAAGGGTAAGTTTGAGTGGGTTGGCCATTCTCGAGGCAGAACAAAAGGCACTGGGTTTCAGCACTGCAGTGAGTGTGGGGAAGTCTTTGCCAAGGCCGACCCCCACACGACCTGTGTTTATTGTCTAGGGTTTGAACACCTCGATACAGACTGCCAAATTTGTAAAAATTTTCCTAAAACTACCTTAGAAAAGAGATTAGGTAGACTTAGGGAAAAGGAAGCCGAGAAGTCCGCTAACCCGGATGGCCAGCCCGGTTCGGTTCCGACCAAACCAGAAGGAGTGCCCTCTGACCAGGGCGATACTTCTTTGGGCAAGAGGAGAGCCGATCCTGAGGGATCGGTTCCTACAAAAAGAAAAAGAAAAGACAGGTCAGCTGGTTCGGATCCAGGGGTTCATGTTACAACCGCTGATGAGATTGACCGAGCGATTCGGATTGTTGAATCGCTTCGCCCAGTTCCGTCCAATCCGGCCTCGTTAGCTAGGGTCTCGGTTCGGTCTGTTCCACCGGTTCAGGAGTATGCCCTGAAGATTTTTATGAACCGGAATTTGAGGAGGAGGGGTATTTTGAACAAGATGATGATTATGATGGAGCAGAAAGTCTGGATGTGCCCATTGAACCGGACATCTCCCCAGACAAACCTTCTGGTGTTTCCCCTCCTAGACTCTCTGAGTCCCCTTCCCACTATTTGTTTTACAGGAAAGTGGCTGAAACTCTTCAGCTTTCTATGGAGGAAGCTACAGAGGATCAAGAGGAGCCTGATTTTGTAGAGATGATGGACATCCCAGAGTCCAGGAGGCTGTCTATTCCCTTGCACAAATCTTTTGGGAAACAGACTCAAAAAATGTAAAAGTCCCCTAATTCTGTACCTCCTGTTCATAGAAGGATGGATAAGAGGTACACCTTATCAGGCTCAGACACTGAGTTTTTCTACCAATAGTGCAGCCATGTTGGGGTCGTGCAGGCTGCAGCCTGTGACAGGGCTAATGTCCTCTTGGCTTCACATCCCCCAAATAAAGACTCCAGGAGGATGGATGCCTTGGCAAAGAAGCAGTACATGGCATCTTCTTTGGGACTTAGGCAGGCTAATTATATGGCCTATACAGCCAGGTACCAGAAGTCCAGGTGGGACACTGTACTGTCACTGGCTAAACAGGCCTCCCCCCAGCTGGCCAAGGAGCTGGAGGAGGTGGCTGCGGATGGGATTGAGGCATCTAAGGTACAGTTCCATGCTGCTGTGGACTCCACTGATGTGTCATGGCTACATCTGTTGCTCTTCGGAGAGTGGCTTGGTTCAGATGTACTAGCCTCTCACAGGACACCCAGGCTAAGGCCATGGATTTCCCTGTGGAAGGTAATTCTCTGAGGAGCAGACAGAGAATTACATAAAGAAAATGGAGGAATATAGGACCACTTATAGAAGTGCACAGGCCAAGGAGAGGCAGGCAGCTCCTCAAAGGCAGCATTCTAGGGGCAGGGGCAGGCCTTTTTATAGGCCTTTCTACCAAGTACAAACCTCTTCTCCCTTTTCACGGAGGGGGTTCTTCAGAGGGAGAGGCAGAAGGGGGATGAGCAGGGCTGCATCCACTCCTCGGCCTAAGGCCCCTGCCAAGCAGACACCCTGATGGGTCTGCCCGGGTTGACTCTCCTATCCCTCTAGGGGGCAGGCTGGCTTGCTTCATCCAGGACTGGGTGTCTGTTACTTCAGACAAGTGGGTCCTGGAAGTGGTAAGCCAGGGACTGGTTCTCAGCTTCAAACAATTTCCGAAGATGAAAGCCAGATCTTTTCCACCTGCAAGTCTCTCCGAAACCCTTACCCTAGAGGCAGAGGTTTCATCTCTTCTGGCCCTAGGAGCCATAGAGAGAGTTCCTACCCTACACTGGGGCAAAGGTCTGTACTCCAGGTACTACCTTACCCCAAAAAAGACAGGGGAGTAGCGACCCACCCTAGATCTAAGATACCTGAACAAACATCTTTTAAAACCAAGGTTCAAGATGGTGACTCTGGGAATAATTCTTCCCTCTCTAAGGCCAGGGGACTGGCTGCTCCCTGGAACTCAAAGATGCCTACTTTCACATCCCCATCAGGTGCTCCCACAGAAAGTACCTCAGGTTCAAGTTGCTGTCAGGCCATTATCAGTTCAAAGCAATGCCCTTCAGCCTAACATCAGCTCCAAGGGTCTTTACAAAGTGCCTGGCAGCAGTAGTAGTGGCCTTTTTAAGAAGACAGAAGATTTCCATCTTTCCATATCTGGACGACTGGCTCATAGTGGGTCTGTCTCCAGACCAAGTCAAGTCAGACCTGCAAGTGACCCAGCAAGTGCTATCTTCCCTGGGGTTTCTTCTCAACCTTCCCAAGTCAGTCCTCGAACCAGTGCAGCTCCTTACCTTTATAGGGGCAGAGCTAGATACTGTCAAAGCAAGAGCCTTTCTTCCCCTGGAAAGGGCAAGAGTTCTTATGGAACTGGCTTCTTCCTTCAGCCTTCAGGTGTCTCGACCAGCAAGGCACTTCCTTCAGTTGTTGGGCCACGTGGCAGCTTCTACAGCAGTGGTCCAAGGGGCAAGATTTCAGATAAGGGACATTTAGTTCCATCTGAGGGCTTTTTGGTCCCAAAAGAAGGACCCTCTTATCAAACTGATTCCAGTGACTTGGATGCTGATCCAAGCCCTCCAGTGGTGGCAGGATCAGGACAATTTAAGGCAAGGGGTCCCATTTGTCACGCAGTCTCATTCGGTGGTCCTTACCATGGATGCTTCCGTATTTGGGTGGGGAGCTCATCTGGGAGCTCTCACAGCCCAGGGACTGTGGTCCCCTCAGGAGTCCCTTCTTCATATCAGGAAAGATTGCTTAAAGCCCATATTATAGATCATTTAGAAAGAAATAAAATAGTAGATATCTTTCAACACGGTTTTGTGACTGAAAGATCAGTTTTGACCAACCTACTACATTTTTTTGAACCAGTAAGTGCTGCTTTGGACTTGGGTATTCCAGTAGATGTAATATTTTTGGATTTTTCCAAAGCTTTTAATAAAGTATCACATAAAGTCTTACTACAAGAATTGGTCAAAATTAAGTTGCAGCCTAATATTATAAACTGGATACAGTCATGGTTGGAAAACAGAACTCAACAGGTATCAGTCAAGGGTCACCTGTCTGCGACGGGTGTGGTGACTAGTGGAGTTCCCCAGGGCTCCGTCCTGGGTCCGATACTGTTTAATATTATGGTCTCTACACTGCCTACTACTGATAAGATATGGGTCGCAAAATATGCTGATGACTGTAAAATGGGTAGTTTGGTAAGCACCTTTCATGATAAATGCTCCATACAAAATCATTTAAACAACCTATCAAACTAGGCAAAGGCTTATGGTTTGTTTTTTAACGTTGACAAATGTAAAGTCTTACATTTGGGCAAAAATAACATCCCCTTCAGTTATTCCTTAAACAATGTTTATCTAAAAAGTATTTTGGAAGAAAAGGATTTGGGTGTCATAATCTCAGATAATTTAACTTTCGAAAAAAATAATATAATTAAAGTTAAAAAATGTAATAAAATAATTGACTCTATTTTAAGAAATATCAAAAGTAGAGACTCCCAAGATTATTATGCCACTCTACACCAGTCTGGTACGTCCCCACTTGGAATACTGCTCTCAATTTTGTGCACTAACTTCTATAAGGGGTTTAAAACTCGCTGAGGGTGTTCAGCGTAAATTCACTAAAAAAAGTATTATCTTTACATAGTAATAGTTACGAAGATAGTTTAAAAAAACTTAACATATTTTCTGTAAAATTCAGACAAATAAGGGGTGACTTAATATTGGTATATCAAACCTTAAACAATGACTATTTAAGAACCACAATTGGACTTACTACTGCCTCCAACGTCAAATCAACTAGGAGTCATGGTTATAAACTCATTGGAGAAAAATGTATATCCACTAGAAGGAGTCTATTTTTCACACAGAGAGTTGTGGGTTTGTGGAATAACTTACCTGTAAGTGTCGTTAATAGTGATAATTTAGATACCTTTAAGCAAAGATTGGATAAACATATGGGAAACAAAAAATTTGATTTCCACCCATAGGACATATGGGTGGTGAGTATACAATGGGCATCCTTACATATGCCTTCATTGCTCGTACACTTCTATGAACCTATGAACCTATATCAATCTTCTGGAACTCAGGGCAGTATTTCTGGCCCTGCAAGCCTTTTCTCAGACTGTGCAGAACAAGGTGGTTCAGGTCAGAACAGACAATACCACAACCATGTGGTACATCAACAAGCAGGGAGGCACTCTGTCTATGGCCTTGTGCACGGAAGCCATGAAATTGTGGTCCCTGGCTTATTCCTTGCAGACCTGTCTGATAGCAGTCCACCTTCCAGGAAAGGACAATATGCTGGCAGATGCACTGTGCAGGATCGCGCAGGGCCATCACGAATGGAATGGTCCCTGGACCCCTTGGTGTTGAAAGTGATTTTTTCAAAGTGGGGCACTCCAGAGATAGATCTCTTTGCAGCCCCAGACAATCACCAACTTCCTCTCTTTTGTTGCAGACCCCCCAGTCTTGGGTTCAGTCCCTCTGGATGCTCTGATTCTGAACTGGGAAGGGTAATTTCTGTATGCTTTCCCTCCCTTTCCTCTGCTGTTTAAAGTTCTAGTCAAAAATAAGGTCACAACCTTGCAAGGTGATTCTGATTGCTCCAGACTGGGCCAGACAGCCTTGGTACCCCCTGCTGCTGTCTCTAGCAGTCCATCTTCCCCTGTCTCTACCCAGGAATTACAACCTGTTAACCTCCTCTCGTGGGGGGGGGGATTTGGTACCCCAGTCTTCGATCTCTCAGTCTCAGGGCATGGCTCTTGAAGAGTTAAGAGTATGCAGATTTACATCTGTCTCAGGAGGTTCTGGATATTCTCAAAGCTTCTCGAAAACCCTCCACCAGAAAGACTTATAACTCCAAATGTTAAAGATTCAGCATTTGGTGTTCCAAGAAGCATATTTCCCCAGACATTGCTGAATTGCCTACAGTTCTGGATTATATGGTCCATCTTAATGTCGTAGGCCTCAGACCAGCTACTCTCAAGGTACACTTGTCAGCTGTTTCTGCCTTTCTGTCAGTGGGGAAGTCTTCCTCACTATCATCTCATTCTGTGTTCTGTAAATTTTTCAAGGGGGATTGCTTCATACCAATCCTCCCTTCAGGGATCCTGCCCCTGCCTGGGACTTAAATGTTTGTATTGCTCAACTGATTCAACCTCCCTTTGAGCCTGTGTTCTCAGCAGAGCTTAAGTACTTGACTTGGAAAACTGTATTTTTGGTAGCCATTACCTCTGCCAGACATACTGTATCAGTGAACTGCAATCCTTGTCAGTGGAACCTGATTGTTATCTCTTTCCATAGAGATAAGGTGGTCCTTAGAACCAATAGGAGCTTCTTGCCCAAAGTGGTTTCAGACTTCCACTTGAATCAGTCCATGTCTCTCCCTGTCTTCTTCACTGATCATTCTTCCTCAGGAGAGAGAGGAGGCTACACAGTCTGGATGTTAAAAGAGCCCTTAGCTACTACATAGAGCGTACCAAGGGTCACTGGTTTGATTCCCTTCAGTTATTCCTCACTTATGGAGACGTGGGAAAGGGCAAACCTGCCACCAAAAGAACTGTTGCCAGGTGGATTGTGTCTTGTATACATTTCTGCTATGAGAAACTGGGAAAGATCCCACCCTCAGGCCTGAGGGGTCACTCTACAAGAGGTACAGCTGCTTCCCTGGCTGCTGCCAGGGATATCCCTCTGTTAGAAATTTGTCAAGCAGCCACCTGGGAAGCAGTCCATACCTTTACCAAGCATTACTCTCTGGATATCCAGGCTAGGAGTGATGCTCGGTTTGGCACAGCAGTACTTCAGAGCTTATTCCCAAAGTAGGTTTTCTCCCTCCTCCACGGAGGTACTGCTTGGTAGTCTGCAGATAGTCAGAATACAGCAAGACTTCATGATGTTTGAAGAAAAAATTACTCACCTTAGTAATTGCATTTCTTCTAATGGAGTCTTGCTGTATTCTGACCTCCCTTCCTGCCTCCCCTCTCAGAACCTGGTTTTTGGGAAGTGGGTGGGCAGGTGCATTGTTGCACCCCAGAGGTGCTTCTGGCACACCCTACCTTTTATTTGGGTGTTTTATTGTATTATTATCCTCTTTGGATTGGTTTTTAGTTTTGGGTTTCCAGACTTCAGTCTTCCTGGGGAATCTAAAACTCTTTGTTGCCAGTTGGCTTGTTAAAAATTTTACAATTTCTACATAGTATAGTTGGTGAGTTTTTGCTCGTAAGAATCTGACAGTTGGGTTTCAAAGGGCTGCAGACAGAGATCTCAACCGAGCTTGAGCTCAGCATTCAATGCACTGCATAGAAAGTTAACCCTTTGTCCTCCGGGGCAGTTTAAAGGCTGGAGCTAACTGCAGATAGTCAGAATACAGCAAGACTCCATTAGAAAAAACACAATTACTAACGTGAGTAATTTTTTCTTTTAGGGTCATTCTCCAGTCTTGGTGGTCTGAGACCAAATCTTAGCTTGTCTTGGAGCTGGACAGCCGGCACCAGGCAAGAACCCCCGATCAGACTCCTAGATCTGCTTCGCCACTGGAACCACGCCGGTCTACGGCCTGACGAAAGCTCCTCCATCTGCCCTAACATTGGGTAGTGTTCCTCCTAGGACTCAGGAGGACTCTCATCCGGATGTTGGACTTTGACTCCTCGGACAGAGAATCTGAGGTCTTCCTCCTTGGCTCTGGGGTTTGAGCTTAAAGGGCACACAGGCAGAAAGTAAGGAGAGAGAGAAAAAAAAAACAGAGGAAAGAGTAAGGATTGCAAACAGTTAAGGGGCCAGAAATAAGACATGATGAGAGTGGTGCAGTGCAGTGGCTGTGGAGCAGCAGTCTTCCGGGAGACATTCTGGAGGATGCGGTGTTGTCCCATCTGCAGGCACCTCTCTGGGCTGAGGAGGAGGTTGCTCATCTCCAGGCGAGTTGGCCAGGATTGTGGGACCTCCTCTTCCATCCAGGGACCACCAGTGCCACTGCCGTTGCCTCAGAGGTTGCCAAGAAAGAGGAGGGTTGGACCACAGTGGGCTCAGGGAGGGTGAGGGTGGTGGAACAGAGGCGCATCCTCCAGTTGTACCTCTCCATAATTCCTATGCCATTCTGGCAAAGTGTGGTTCCTCTATGGAGGCACCCGCAGTGGAGACCAAGGAGGATGCTGGGAACCTCCTCAAAGGAGACCCACAGGAGAGTGGCAGGGGACCCTGCAGGGGAAGGAAACAACTCCTGGTGGGGTACTCCATTGTTAGGAAGGTAGAACTGGGGGAGGAAGGGGAGAGGGAGGTAAGGTACTTGCCTGGCACCATAGCTTGGAGGGACAGGGAGCGAATCCTCAGGATTGCCAGAGCAGCTGCACAGGGGAGGGAGCTGGATGTCATTGTCCACCTAGGGACAAATGACCTGGCTGAGAAAGGGATTAGAGAAGTGCAGGAAGAGTTTGTGGAATTGGGGAGCAACCTTAGACAAGTAGCATGCACAATAACCTTCTCGGAGGTGCTGCCCATCTATGGCGTAGGAGAGGCTAGGGTGTTCTGCACCATGGGATTCAATCAGTGGTAGAAAAGCTGGTGTGGAGCTCAGGGATTTGGCTTCATTGGGGACTGGGGGTCCACCTGGAGTGATGCAAGCCTTTCAAACACCATGAAGTCTTGCTATATTATGACAATTAGCAGTTAGCCACAGCACTTGAACTGCCCCGGAGAGGAAGGAGTTAACTCCAGGCTGACTGGAGTTCCAAGCACGAGCGCTTTGCTGAAAGCTCTATCTGGCTAGTTTCAAACTGAAACTGTCAGATTCTTTACTCCGCTTCACTGAACAGTCGCTCCGGAGATCTGCTCCTTCAGCTCGGTTCATTTCTCGGTTCAAATGAGTGTTTTCGGTTAATTTTAACCGGCAATAAGTATTTATTTTACCGCATTTTCGGTTCAAAGCTCTATCTGGTAAACCGTAGTACAGGATTTTAAAGTCTGTTGGAAATTATCGGTTCGTTTTGAACCGATCGGTTTACTAAAAAACAATTTTAAATAATAGCTTGGGCTTTTAGAGTGCGTTCCGGTTCTTATCGGTTCTAAAAAAACTCTCTCTTAAATTGGGTTTTCAAATACCGTGACACGGTTAGAGAACCGATAAGGGTGTCTTGCCTGGCACTGCCATAAAAGAGCAGAGATTTTGGATAGGCTGGCATTATGTCTGAGAAACCCAAAAGAAAAACCGGGCCACTGGGGTTTCAACACTGTGATGTTTGTGGGAAGCCTTTGCCAAGGCTGACCCACACACCCATGTGTTTATTGTCTGGGGTGACCACCTCCTGTCAGACTGCCAGGTGTGTAAAAATTTCCCTGCAGCCACCCTGGAGAAAAGATTGGGCGGCTCAGGGAGAGAGAGGCCAAAAAGTCCGCTGACCGGATGGCCAGCCGGTCCAGCACCCACTGGACCAGAGGGAGTGCCCTCTGACCAGGGCGAGACTTCCTCGGGCCAAAGGAAGGCTGGTTCTGAGGAACCAGTCCCAGTAAAAAAATCTAAGAAATCAGCAGGTCTGGAGTGCAAGATTGCCTCTCCAACTGCTGCAGAGATAGCTAAAGCCATACAGATTGTCCAGTCACTGTCTCAGGGACTGGCCGAACCACCAACAACTGGCAAAAGGTTGGTTCGTTTGGTTCCAGTGGTTCAAGAGTATGATGTTGAGGAATTTTATGAACCACAGGAGGGGGAGGAAGATTTTGATCATTATGTATGTGGCTGGGAGGGTCTGGACGTGCCCATTGAACCGGACCTTTCTCCAGGCAGACCATTAGAATCTCCCCCATGCTGTCTGAGTCCCCTTCTCATTTTATGTTTTACAAAAAGGTTGCAGAAACCCTCCAGCTTCCCTTGGAAGAGGCTGTGGATGAGCAAGAGGAGCCTGATTATGTTGAGATGATGGATATCCCAGAGTCTAGGAGGTTGTCTATTCCTTTGCATAAGTCATTTAGGAAGCAAACAACAAAAATTTAAAAAATCCTCATTCTGTCCCTCCTGTAGATATAAAAATGGACAGAAGGTATACTTTATCTGGCCCTGATACAGACTTCCTCACTGAGCAGTGTAGTCATGTAGGTGTGGTACAAGCTGCAGCCTGTGACAAGGCTAATATCCCCCTGGCCTCACATCCTCCTGATAAGGATTCCAGGAAGATTGATGCCATGGGAAAAACAGTATATGGCAGCTTCTTTGGGACTCAGGCAGGCAAATTATATGGCTTATGTGGCTAGATATCAGAAATCTAGATGGGATACAGTGTTGCAGTTAGCCAAGCAGGCCCATGGCCAGCTGGCTAGTGAATTGGAACAGGTGGCTGCTGATGGCATTGAAGCCTCTAAAGTTCAATTTCATACTGCTGTGAGCGTTAATGATGTTTCCTCTAGGGTCATGGCCACTTCTGTAGCTTTCCGTGGGTTGGCATGGCTCAGGTGCACTAATCTGTCACAGGATACTCAGTCAAAGGCTATGGATTTTCCTGTGGTGGGAAATTCTCTGTTTGGAGAGCAAACGGAAAATTATATGAAAAAGATGGATGAATACAGAACTACCTACAAAAGTGCAGGCCAAGAGGCGGCATGCCACTCCACAGAGGCACACTCCAGAGGTAGGGCAGGCTTTCCACAGGCCTTTTATCAATCCCAAGCCTCCTCAGCTTTTGCACAGAGAGTTTTTTTCAGACGCAGAGGTAGGCGAGGCGCAGGTAAACCGTCCCCCACCCCTCAGCCTAAGGCTACTGCCAAGCAGGCACCCTGATGAGGTGCCCAGGGCCGATTCTCCTGTACCAGTTGGAGGCAGGTTGGCTTATTTCAGCCAGAACTGGACTGGGTGTCCCTAACTTTGGACAAATGGGTTCTGGAGGTAGTAAGCCAGGGTCTGGTTCTCAGCTTCAAACAGTTTCCAAAGATGAGAACCAGACATTTTCCACCTGCAAGCCCTTTAGAGGCCCTTGCTTTGGAAGCAGAGGTCTCTTCCCTCCTAGACTGCAAAGCAGTGGAAGGGTTCCTCCTTGTCACCAGGGCAAGGGCTGTACTCGGATACTTTCTTACCCCAAAAGACAGGAGAATGGCGCCATTCTAGACTTAAGGTACCTGAACAAGCATCTTTTGAACCAAAGTTCAAAATGTTAACTCTGGCAATGATTTTGCCTCCCTCAGGCCAGGGACTGGCTAGCCTCCCTGGACCTCAAGGATGCCTTATTTTCATGTCCTGATCAGGCCTTCTCACCAAATAACCTCAGGTTGAACTGCCCTCAGGTCACTACCAGTTCAGACAATGCCCTTGGTCTTACCTCTGCTCCAGGGTATTCACAAAATGTCTAGCTGTGGTAGTGGCTCATTTAAGAAGGCAAGGGTTGCTGTGTTTCCCTACCTGGACTGACTGGCTCATTGTGGGTCAGTCCCCAGATCAGGTAAAATCCCACTTGCAAGTCACCCAGCAGCTTCTCACTTCCTGGGATTCCTGCTGAATTTACCAAAGTCAGTTCTAGAACCAGTTCAGGTACTAACTTTCATAGGTGCGGAATTGGACACAAAGTTGGCCAGGCATTTCTCCCTCAGAAAGGGTAGAGAGCTGATTGCCCTGGCATCCTCTTTCACCCTGTGGGTCTCTCGACCAGCAAGGCACTTTCTGCAACTTCTAGGGCACATGGCTGCCTCCACAGCTGTAGTGCAAGGAGCAAGATTCAGATGAGAGACATTCAGTTTCATTTGAGGGCCTATTGGTCCCCAAAGGAGGGACCCCTACCAAATTGGTCCCAGTGACCCCAACTCTGATTCTAGCTCTTCAGTGGTGGCAGGATCAGAGCAATCTAACACAAGGATGTCCCCTTCATTCCCATTTCTCATTCCCTCACCCTCACCACGGATGCCTCCCTTGCTGGGGTGGGGCGCTATAGGCGACCTTTCCACTCAGGGGAGTGTGGTCCCCAGGAATCTCTGCTCCACATCAACCTATTGGAACTCAGAGCTGTCTTTTTAGCTCTTCAGGTTTTCTCAGCATCTGTCCAGAACAAAGTAGTTCAGGTCAGGACAGACAATACCACAACAATGTGGTACATCAACAAGCAGGGGCAGCATCGGTCATCAGCCTTGTGCACGAAGCAATAGTTGTGGTCTTTGGCTTACTCCCTGAACACCTCCTAAGTAGCAGTTCACCTTCCAGGGAAGGACAATGTCCCAGCGATGCCCTCAGCAGGATTTCTCAGGGTCATCACTGAATGGTCTTTGAATCCCTAGTGCTGGGGTCAGTTTTGCCAGATGGGGCACTCCTCAGATAGATCTTTTAGCAGCCCCAGACAACCACCAACTTCCTCTGTTCTGTTGCAGGCCTCCAGTAATGGGCTCAGTCCCCTGGGCGCCTTTCTGTTGGATTGGGAAGGGAAGTTCCTGTGCACCTTCCCCTTCCCCTTCTCTTCAGGGTGTTGGTAAAATCAGATCCCAGCCCCTGCAAGTGATTCTGATTGCACCAGACTGGGCCAGAGCAACCCTGGTACCACTGCTTCTGTCCCTGACTGTCCACCCTCCCCTGGGCCTTCCCAGGGTCCACAACCTGCTGACTTGTGCCCAGGGGAGAGTTTGGTATCCGGACCTCAAATCCCTCCACCTCAAGGCTTGGCTCTTGAGGAGTTAGAATTTGCTGATTTACACTTTTCTCACGGTGTCCTTGATATTTTAAAGGCCTCTAGGAAGCCTTCCACTAGGGCCACTTATAATTCCAAATGGAAGAGGTTCTCCATCTGGTGTTCTGGGAAGCAAATTGTCCCAGAATCTGCTGATTTGCCATTTTGCTGGACTACTTGGTCCATCTTAATTCCTTAGGCCTCAGGCCAGCTACTTAAAGTTCATCTGGCAGCTGTCTCTGCTTTTATATCAGCAGGAAAGCCTGCCTCCTTTCTTCTCACCCTGTGTTTTCCAAGTTTTTAAGGGGTTACTTCACACTAACCCTCCTTTTTGGGACCTAGACCCTGCCTGGGACCTTAATGTTTGTATTGCTCAGTTAATGCAACCCCCTTTGAACCTCTGTCTTCAGCAGACCTTAAGTTCCTAACTTGGAAAACTGTTTTCCTAGTGGCCATCACTTCTGCCAGGCGATAAGTGAGTTACAAAGCCTCGTCAGTGGAAAAGGATTTTATTTCTTTTCACAGAGATAAGGTAGTCCTCAGGACTAACAGAAAGTTTTTACCTAAAGTGGTTTCAGATTTCCATCTTAACCAATCCATCTCCCTTCCAGTATTTTTCACTGAGCATTCTTCCCCGGGTGAGAGGAGATTGCACAGTTTGACGTCAAAAGAGCTTTAAGCTACTATTTGGAACGCACCAAGGGTCATGTTTCGAATCCTCCAACTCTTCCTTACCTATGGCAAGGTTGGCAAAGGAAACCTGCCACTAAGAGGACAATTGCCAGGTGGATTGTCTCTTGTATCCAATTTTGCTACCAAAAACTAGGTAAGAGCCCCCCTCAGGACTGAGGGCCCATTCCACTAGGAGTACAGCTGCATCTCTGGCGTTTGCTGGAATATTCCATTCTGAAATCTGTCAAGCTGCTACCTGGAAAACAGTTCACACCTTTACCAAGCATTACTCCCTGGATGTCAGTCAGGAGAGATGCTCAGTTTGATACAACCGTCTTCAGAGCCTGTTTCCTAAGTAGGTTCTGGCCCTCCTCCATGGAGGTACTGCTGTGTAATCTGCTAATTGTCATAATATAGCAGACTTCATGGTGTTTGAAGAAAAATTACTCACCTTAGTAATTGCTTTTCTTCTCATGGAGTCTTGCTGTAATACTAACCCCAACCTGCCCCTCTCAGAACTTCTACTTGGAGTGAGGGTTGGCAAATTAGTGCAAGCACTGTGTCATGCCGTTATAGCTCTTTTTTCTTTCCCCTTTTCTTTAGGATTAGGAAAACTAGGTATTTCTGTTTTGGTTGTATGTTTGGCCCCCTCCTGGACTTCTGTCTTTTGGGGAGGGGCCTAATAGTGCTTGTAGGGTGATGTTGTTGTTTCTTTATTGTTATTCTACTAGTAGGTAGCCAATTTGGCTAGTGTAGGGTTTTCCACACAGACTTTTGCTTAGTGTTGGCTCCGTAAAAGATCTGACAGTTTCAGTTTGAAACTAGCCAGATAGAGCTTTCAGCAAGCTCGCTTGGAACTCCAGTCAGCCTGGAGTTAACTCCTTCCTCTCGGGGCAGTTCAAGTGCTGTGGCTAACTGCTAATTGTCATAATATAGCAAGACTCCATGAGAAGAAAAGCAATTACTAAGGTGAGTAATTTTTTCATACTGGCATGATAGGCTGCATCTGTCCAGGAGGGGAACCAGGATCCTAGGTGATAGGTTTAAATGCTTCATTGGCAAGCATTTAAACTAGTAGGGAGAGCACTGGAAAGGAGCAGGAAATCCTGGCCCCCAAAAATCATGATAGTGAGTCGGTAAACACCAATAGAGGTGTCGATAGGGAGAAGAGGCGGGTAAATAGAGAAGTGACAAAGGTAAAGGACAGGATGGGGCAAAAAGGAGTAGGCCATTCAGGAAATGGAGGGTAATGAGTACCAGTGCCCTTAGTCTGGGCAACAAGCTCCCTGAGCTGGTGGCCTTGATGGAAGAGGGATGCCTGGATATGTAGCAGTCACAGAAACATGGTACACAGAGAACCATGACTGGGATGTTAACATACCAGGGTACATAACCTACAGGAGACACAGGCAGGGGAGAAGAGGGGGAGGAGTGGTTCTCTATCTAAAGGAAGGGATAAAAGCAACTGAACAAAAGAGTAAACAGGGAGGAGAGGAGGCACTGTGGGTCACCTTGGAGACTGGAAAGGGCACCACAATCCACACAGGGGTTGTGTACAGACCCCCATGTCAGGGGGAGGGAATGGACAAGGATATGATAGAAGGCATTCTTAGAATGACAGAGAAAGGGAAGATACTGTTGATGGGAGACCTGAATATGCCAGATGTTAACTGGAGCACATTTGCTGCAGCCACATCCAAGAGCAGGGCCATTCTTGATGCCCCTACAGGTGGTAGGCCTCAGACAGCTAGTTCGGAACCCACTGGTGAACAATCTTAGACCTCGTGCTCTCAAATGGGGAGACGCTGAGAGGATCTCCAGATCTAGAGTGGGTTGCCATCTGGGAACAAGTGACCATCAAACAGTGTGGTTCACGTTAAACTCAGCTGCAGAGTCAAGCCATACAAAAGTGAGGGTACTGGACTTCAGGAGGGCTGACTTTAGCTAGATGGGAGAGTGCCTCAGAAAAGCACTAGCAAACAGGCTAGAAGAAGGTGTGGAGCAACAATGGGGAATCATGAAAACTGCCATCACAGAGGCAACAAGCCTTTGTGTGAAGCAAATAAACAAATCAAAATGAAAGAAAAAGCCACTATGGTTCTCAAATGAGGTAGCTGTGAAAGTCAGGAAGAAAAAGATAGCATTCCAGAAGTATAAGGAAACACAAAAGGAGCAGGACAGAGAGCTGTACCAGTTAAGGCAGAAGGAAGCAGGGAGGGAAGTCAGAATAGCAAAGGCCCAAACTGAGGAAAAGACAGCCAACTCGGTTAAGAAGGGGATAAAACCTTTTATAGGTACATCAACGGCGTAGAAAGACAAAGGGAGGAGATAGTGAGGCTGAATAGAATGAGCGGTGGGTGGGCAGAGGGCTACAGTGAAAAAGCAGGGATACTGGAATGAATATTTCAAACAACATGAAGTCTTGCTATATTATGACATATGCAGTATAACCCCAGGTTAGAACTGCTCTGGAGGTGAAAGAGTTAACTTTCCATGCCAGGCATGGAACCTTGAGCACGAGCTCGGTTGAAAACTCTGTCTGTTGTTGCTCAAACTTAAACTGTCAGATTCTTTACTCCGCCTCACTGAACAGTCGCTCCGGAGAGTTCTCCTGCTGCTCGGTTCGTTTGTCGGTTAAAAAGTGTAATTTTCGGTTTATTGACCGAAATTAAACCGCAGTCGGTCGGTTCAAGCTGTGTCTGTGGTATTGTAAGTAATGGATAGGCTTACGTTTATTTTCTTCTGTGGAACTTGTAGCGTCTTTTTTTCAGTTCGTTGAACCGATCAGATTGGTTTAAAATAACTTCCTAGTCCTTTAGAGTGCGTTCCTAGTTCTTATAGGTTCTAAAAAGCGGTTTCATTACGTTTTTCCCGACCTATGACGATGGTTGGGAATCGATAAGAGAGTCTTGTGGTGGATTGCCACTAGCGGGCAAGTTTTGGTTAGGCTGGCACTATGTCTGAGAAACCCAAAAGAAAACTCTGACCCACTGGGTTTCAGCACTGTGGCTTCTGTGGGGAAGCCTTTACTAAGGCTGACCCACACACCACTATGTGTATATTGTCTGGGGTTTGACCACCCAGTGCAGACTGCCAGATTTGTAAGAATTTTCCTGCTGCCACCGTGAAAAGAGAGTTGGTAGGCTCAGGGAAAGGGAGGTTAAAAAGTCAGCTGACCTGATGTCTTAGCCCGGTTTAGTTGGCGAACCTGAGGGAGTGCCCTCTGACCAGGCGATACTTCCTGTGACAAACAAGAAGCCAGCTCTGAGGGGCGGTTCCAACTAAAAGGGCTAGAAAGTCAGCTAGTGTGGAGCCAAAGTTTTTTCCCCCAGCCGCTAAGGAAATAGCTAAAGCTATTCAAATTGTCCATGTCTCTCTCGGTTCCGTCCGAACCCGACACCATCAGGGAAGCGCTCGGTTCGGAGTCGGTTCTCATTGGTCAAGATTGGTATTTTGAGGATTTTTATGAACTGAGGGAGGGTGGAGGGGTGAGGAGAGGAATGTGATTTTGAAGGTCTGATGTCCTATTGAACCAGACATCTCTCTCCAGACAGACCATCAGGGTCCCCCCAGGCTATCTGAGTCCCTTCTCATTTTATATGTTCTACATGTAGTTGCTGAAACTCTCCAACTCCCTGTTGAGGAAGCTGTTGATGAGCAAGAAGAGCCTGATTATGTAGAAATGATGTTGATATTCCAGAGTCTAGGAGACTGTCTATTCCTTTTGCACAAATCCTTTAGGAAACAGACAGTAAAAATTCTAAAAACTCCTCACTCTATCCTTCCTGTTGATAAAAGGATGGACAAGAGGTATACATTATCAGGCTCTGATACGGAGTTCCTCTCTCAGCAATGCAGCCATGTGGGGTAGTGCAGGCTACAGCCTGAGACAAGGCTAATATTCCTCTAGCCTCTCACCCTCCTGAAAAGGATTCTAGGAGGATGGATGCCATGGCAAAGAAACAGTACATGGCAGCATCTTTTAGACTCAGACAGGCAAATTATATGATTTATGCTGCTAGGTACCAGAAATCCAGATGGGATACTGTGCTGGCCCTAGCAAAACAGGCCCCTGACCAGCTTGCCAGGGAGCTGGAGCAGGTGGCTGCAGATGTATTGAGGCATCAAGGTGCAATTTCATGCTGCAGTAGACTCTAATGATGTTTCATCAAGAGTCATGGCTACATCTGTGTCTCTTGCAGAATGGCCTGGCTCAGATGTACTGCCCTGTCTGGGATACTCAGTCTAAGGCTATGGATTTTTCCTGTTGTGGGCAATTCTCTGTTTGGGGAGCAGACAGAGAATTATATGAAGAAAATGGATGAGTATAGGACCACCTATAGGAGTGCACAGGCCAAAGAAAGGCAAGCCACTCCTTAAAGGCAGCATGTCAGGGTCAGGGGCAGGCCTTTTCATAGGCCTTTTTACCAAGCCCAGGCCTCCTCTTCTGCTTATGCCCAGAGGGGGTTCTTTAGAGGAAGAGGCAGAAGGGGTTCAAGTAAGCCTGCTTCTACCCCTCAACCCAAAGCCCTGCAAAACAGGCTCCTGATGGGGTGGCCAGGGCCGATTCTCCACTACGGTGAGGGCAGGCTGGCTTACTTTGTCCGGGACTGAAGTCTTTAACATCAAACAAAGTGGGTCCTGGAAGTAGAAAGCCAGGGACTGGTTCTCAGCTTCAAAAAATTCCCGAAGATGAGAGCCAGATCCTTTCCACCTGCAAATCCATCAGAGGCACTTGCCCTAGAAACAGAAGTTTCTGCCCTCCTGGCCCTCAGAGCTGTGGAAAGGGTTCCACCCCTACACCAGGGCAAAGGGTTGTACTCCAGGTACTTCCTTACCCCAAAAAAGACAGGAGAATGGCGGCCCATCCTGGATCTCGGGTATCTAAACAAGCACCTTTTAAAACCAAAGTTCAAAATGGTGACTCTGGGAATTATTTTACCCTCTCTAAGGCCAGGGGACTGGCTAGCCTCCCTGGACCTCAAGGATGCCTGCTTCCATGTTCTTATCAGAAGCTCCCATCGAAAGTACCTCAGGTTCGAACTGCCCTCAGGCCATTACCAGTTCAGAGCAATGCCCTTCGGCCTCACCTCAGCCCTGAGGGTGTTCACAAAATGCCTGGCAGTAGCAGTTGCCCATTTAAGAAGGCAAAAGATTGCCATCTTTCCTTATCTGGACGACTGGCTCATAGTAGGTCAGTCCCCAGACCAGGTCAAACTACACCTTCAGGTAACTCAGCAACTGCTCACATCTCTAGGTTTCCTTCTCAATCTTACAAAGTCTGTTCTAGAGCCTGTCCAGCTTCTCACCTTCATAGGTGCAGAACTGGACACAAAAGAGGCCAGAGCCTTCCTCCCTCTGGAAAGAGCAAGGACCTTGGTCTCTCTGGCCTCCTCTTTCACCCTGCAGGTCTCTCGACCGGCAAGGCATTTTCTACAGCTCCTGGGGCACATGGCTGCTTCTACAGCAGTTATGCAGGGAGCAAGATTTCAGATGAGGGACGTTCAGTTCCATTTGAGAGCCTTTTGGTCTCAAAGGACAGACCCTCTAACCAAATTGATCCCAGTGACTCGAACCCTGATCCAGGCCCTTCAGTGGTGGCAGGACCAGAGCAATCGGAGACAGGGGGTTCTCTTCAACCCCCAGTCTCACTCCTTGACCCTTACTACAGATGCATCCCTCTTGGGGTGGGGAGCTCACATGGGCGACCTCACTACCCAGGGGTTGTGGTCCCCACAGGAATCTCTGCTCCACATCAATTTGTTGGAACTCAGAGCAGTTTTTCTAGCACTCCAGGTTTTTTCCACATCTGTTCAGAACAAGGTTGTATAGGTCAGAACAGACAGTACTACTACAATGTGGTACATCAACAAGCAAGGAGGCACTCGGTCTACGTCCTTGTGCACCGGAGCAATGAAGTTGTGGTCTCTGGCTTATTCTCTGAACGCCTCCCTTACGGCAGTTCACCTTCCAGGCAAGGGCAATGTCCTAGCGGATGCTCTCAGCAGGATTTCCCAGGGCCATCACGAATGGGCACTGGATCCCCTAGTACTGGAGGTAGTATTTGCCAGATGGGGCACCCCACGGATAGATCTTTTTGCAGCCCCAGACAATCACCAACTCCCCTTTTTGCTGCAGGCCCCCAGTGTTGGGCTCAGTCCCTCTGGATGCCTTCCTTCTCAGTTGGGAAGGGAAGTTTCTCTATGCCTCCCCTTCCCTCTTCTGTTCAAGGTGCTAGTCAAAATCAGATCTCAACCCTGCAAGATGATCCTGATTGCTCCAGATTGAGCCAGACAGCCCTGGTACCCTCCTCATGTCCTTAGCAGTCCACCCTCCCTGCACCTCCCAGGAATCACAATCTGTTAACCTGCGCCCAGGGGAAGGTTTGGTATCCGAACCTCAAATCTCTCAATCTTAGGGCATGGCTCTTGAAGAGTTAGAGTTTGCTGACCTACACCTCTCCCAAGGTGTATTGGATATCTTGAAGGCCTCTAGGAAGCCTTCCACCAGGGCTACTTATAATTCCAAATGGAAGAGATTTTCCATATGGTGCTCTGGCAAGCATATTCCACCAGAATCTGCTGAACTGCCCACAATCCTGGATTATTTGGTGCATTTGAATTCTTTGGGGCTGAGACCAGCTACCCTAAAAGTGCATCTGTCAGCCGTGTCTGCTTTCTTATCAGCAGGTAAACCTTCTTCTTTTTCAGCTCACCCTGTATTCTCCAAGTTTTTCATGGGGTTGCTTCACACCAACCCTCCATTCAGGGACCCTGCCCCTGCTTGGGATCTTAATATTTGCATTGCCCAGCTTATGCAACCCCCTTTTGAGCCGTTGTCTTCAGCAGAGCTCAAGTACTTGACTTGGAAAACTGTGTTTTTGGTAGCCATCACTTCTGCCAGGTGCATAAGTGAGTTGCAAGCATTGTCAGTGGAACCTGACTTTATCTCCTTTCACAGGGATAAGGTGGTCCTCAGGACTAACAGAAAGTTTTTGCCTAAGGTGGTTTCAGACTTCCACCTTAATCAATCCATGTCCTTCCTGTGTATTTCACTGACCATTCCTCCTCTGGCGAGAGGAGATTGCACAGTTTAGATGTCAAAAGAGCCCTTAGTTACTACATAGAATGTACCAAGGGTCACAAGTTTGGCTCCCTCCAATTGTTCCTCACTTATGGTGAGGTTGGAAAAGGAAAATCTGCCACTAAAAGATCCATTGCCAGGTGGATTGTCTCTTGTATCCAATTTTGCTATGAAAAACTGGGTAAGGTTCCTCCCTCAGGCCTGAGGGCTCACTCTACCAGGGGTACAGCTCGTCTCTGGCTGCTGCCAGGGACATCCTATCCTAGAGATATGTCAAGCAGCTACCTGGAAACAGTTCACACTTTCACTAAGCATTACTCCCTGGACATCCAGGCTAGGAGTGATGCTCGATTTAACACAGCCGTGCTTCAGAGCCTATTTCCTAAGTAGGTTCTGTCCCTCCTCCATGGAGGTACTGCTGTGTAGTCTGCATATGTCATAATATAGCAAGACTTCATATTGTTTGAAGAAAAAATTACTCACCTTAGTAATGTTTCTTCTAATGGAGTCTTGTTATATTATGACCTCCCCCCAAGCCTGCCCCTCTCAGAACCTCTATTTTGGGGATGTGGATGGGCAGCGCAATGTTGGCACTTCACAGATGCCCACTTTGTTTCACCCTTTCTTTAGGGTGCCTGGGTGTTATGTTTTTATTTTCTTTCTTGATCCCCTGACTTGAGTCTTTGTTTTGGGATCAAGAACACAAATGTCTTTTTTTGTAGTTAGTAGCCAGTGGGCTAGTGTAGGTTTACAGCTTCCACACAGAACCTTAGTGAGTTTTGCTTGTAAAGATCTGACAGTTTAAGTTTGAGCAACAACAGACAGAGTTTTCAACCGAGCTCGCGCTCAAGGTTCCATGCCTGGCATGGAAAGTTAACTCTCACCTCCGGAGCAGTTCTAACCTGGGGTTATACTGCATATGTCATAATATAGCAAGACTCCATTAGAAGAAACAACATTACTAAGGTGAGTAATTTTTTTTTCGGCTCAGTATTCACAAAAGAGGAGGGGGAAGTGCCTAATCCAATTAACAGAAGCACGCTTGATAGGGGGGGTCGATCCCAGTCCTTTCACAGAAGAAAGGGTTCTGCAAGAACTCCTAAAACTGAAGGTGGACAAAGCAATGGGGCCTGATGGAATTCACCCCAGAATTCTAAAAGAATTAAGGGGGGAACTAGTGAAACCACTGGCTACTCTTTTTAATAAATCATGGGAGGGTGGTGTGGTACCCGAGGACTGGAGGAAGACGGATGTGATTCCCCTTCACAAAAGTGGGACCAAGACAGAGGCAGGAAACTACAGACCTGTCAGTCTGACCTCTGTGGTAGGGAAAGTGATGGAGTCACTTCTGAAGGAAAGAATGGTTGAGTACCTAGAGGCCAGTGGGGCTGGGACCCAAAGCAGCATGGGTTCACAGCAGGAAGGTCATGTCAGACAGATCTAATAGATTTCTTTGACTGGGTGACCAAAGTAGTAGACCAGGAGGGGCTGTGGACATGGCCTACCTAGACTTTAGCAAGGCATTTGACACAGTACCACACAAAGATTAATAGTCAAATTAACCAGCCTGGGAGTGGGTCCCAGGGTGGTAGCCTAGGTAAAACATTGGCTGGACAACAGGACACAGAAGGTAATTGTAAATGGAGTCCACTCTGAAGAAAGAGGGGTTACTAGTGGGGTACCGCAGGGTTCAGTATTGGGTCCAGTCCTTTTTAATGTCTTCATAAGTGACATTGCAGAGGGACTGGAACGAAAAGTATGCCTCTGCACATGACACAAAGATCTGCAACAGGGTTGATACACAAGGAGGCGTGGAAAGGATGAGAAGGGACTTGGCAAGGTTGGAGGAATGGTCAGAAGTATGGCAGCTAGGATTCAATGCAAAGAAGTGCAAAATAATGCACCTGGGAAACAAGAACCCAAGGGAAGAATACACAATGGGGGGGGGTAGTAACAACAACAAAAAAGGAAAGGGACCTGGGGGTAATCATATCAGATGACCTTAAGGTTAGCAAGCAATGTGAGAAGGCAGTAGGGAGGGCTGGGGGTATACTGGGATGCATAGGGAGCGGCATCAGCAGCAGAAAACAGGAAGTTGTTATCCCTCTGTACAGACAGTTGGTGAGACCCCATCTGGAGTACTGTGTCCAGTTCTGGAGACCCCATCTCCGCAAGGACATAGACAGGATAGAGGCAGTCCAGAGGAGGGCAACTAAAATGGTGCAGGGTCTGCAAGAGAAGCCGTATGAGGAGAGACTAAAGGAGCTTAATATGTATACCCTTGAGGAAAGAAGGAGGGGGACATGATAGAAACTTTTAAGTACCTCAGTGGAATCAACAAAGTCCAAGAGGGTAGCATCTTTCAGAAAAAGAGACGTGCAAGAACAAGGGGACACAATTTAAAGATGGGGGGCAGTTCAGGGGCAATGTGAGGAAGTATTATTTCACAGAGGGTAGTGGATGCATGGAACAGCCTTCCTGAGGAGGTTGTGGGGTCTAAAACTGTGGGAGAATTCAAGAGTGCATGGGACAGACATAAGGCAATTCTTGTGGGGGGTAGGAAGAAATAGGCTGTTGGTTAACTAGGATCTGCGGCCTATCCTGTAGGTAGGGAAATGGGCAGACTAGATGGGCCAAGCGGTCCTTATCTGCCGTCAAAGTCTATGTTTCTATGTTTCTACGGAGGAACCTAAATTGAAGGAGCCCCCCCAGATCACCTCCGGAGGACCCTTCTTCGCAGATCTCTTGAAACAGATCATGGAGGTCTACTGATGGAAATCTGATGCTCAGGACCCAAAACGTCAGAGACTTGCTGAGCACTTGGACATCCAGGAGACTGCACCCATCCTCACACCTCCATGGCTGGAGCCTCATGAGGATTTGGCCTCCACTATTTGGATGATGCCTTCCTCTGTTCCGGCTGTGGCGAAGAAGGCTGACAGGACCTACAGGACTCCTGAGGGAAAGGATCACCTCAGTGTCCACCCTAATGCTGACTCAATAGTAATTATGGTCAGTGGTGCCGGTTTGAAAAGTGGTAGGGCCAAGGATGTAAGGGGTAAATTTTCCCCTATTAAATATATTGCCATGATAGCAAAAAGTGATAGGGCCACTTATGAAAGTGGTAGGGCCATGGCCCTAGTGGCCCTCCCCATTCCGGCACCTATGATTATGGTGGTCCATGATAGGTCCACCAAGCCCAGGCACATGAGCACCTCCCTTTCCTGACAGGAAGTCAAGGCAGCTTGATCAGTTTGGGCGAAAGTTTTATTCTTCCTCCACTCTCGCATGCATGCCCTTAACTTTGTGGCACACATGCTGGTGTATCAGAAGTCGCTGTTCCACCAGTTGGAGCCTGTCATTGAGGCCATGCCGGACTCAGAATCCAAGACTGTATTGTCTGACACTGTCCGGTCAGCCAAAGTCACCTATCGCCATTCTCTGAGGGCCACCTGTGATGCAGTGGACTCCTCAGCCAGGGGCACCACTACAGCTGACTGTCTCAGGAGATTTTCCTAGCTCAGGGTGTTAGACTTGGCACCCGATGTCCAGGTGACTGTTCAGGGTGCCCCCTTCAGGGGTTCTGGCCTGTTTGGGGGGGGGAGATGCCCAGGATATTGTTACTAGCCTTCAGGCTAAAGGCAAAGCCCTGAGGTTGGCTCATACCATGTTCCACCCTAGGTCCAAGGTGAAAGAGCCATTTCGTCGCCAGACGAAACAGCAGCATGCAGCCAGACACCAGACCAAGCGTCAGACACCTTCAGCTGCAGTCACCCCTCCAGCCAAAGCTCAGAGAGCCTTAGGGGCGGCTCTCCCCATCCCTCCCTCCATCTCCTGACTTGCGGCCTGCCCCCCCTTCCGTTGGGGGAGCCGGTGTGCGGAATGTTCTCCAGTCAGCTGCCTGGGTGGGAGGCAGTCACCACAGACTCATGGGTCTTTCAGTTGATCAGACAGGGCCACACTCTGGAGTTTCTTGAGAAACCCCCAGACAAGCCTCCAGGGGTGTCTCATTATCCAAAGGCTCACATTCCCCCTCTTAAGGGAAGAAATCGAGGCTGTTCTGCAAAAGGAGGCAACAGAGCCCGTTCCGTCAGACCAGGTAGGAAAGGGGTATTACACCCACTTCTTCCTGGTTCCAAAAAGATAGGAGATTTGTGTCCCGTCTTGGACCACAACGCTCTAAACCTGTACATAGAGTACAATGGGTTTTGAATGCTGCACCTCCTGCACAAGGGACGGTGGCTCTGTGCCCTGGATCCCAAAACAGACAGGAGATTTGTGTCCTTTCTTGGACCGCAATGCTCTAAACCTGTACATAGAGTACAATGGGTTTTGAATGCTGACCCTCCCAGGTCTGCTGCCCCTCCTGCACAATGGACAGTGGCTCTGTGCCCTGGATGTGCATGAGGCCTAACTGCATATCCCAGTTTTTCAGGCCCATCGCTGCTACCTCAGGTTCACGTTTCAGGGGGAGCATTATCAGTTCAAAGCCCTCCTCTTTGGCCTGTCCTCAGCACCCCGGGTTTTTACCAAGTGCCTTGTGGTAGTGGCAGCGGCCCTGAGGCACCAGGGCCACTGTGTTCCCCTGCCTGGCTTCTTTTAGCCCCGTTGAGGGAGCAGTTGGAACTTTCCCTCTCGGATACCCTGGCCCTTTTTGCGCAAGTGGAGATTACTGTCAGCCTTCCCAAGTCCCAGCTTGCCCCTTCCCAACACCTCCAGTTTATTGGAGTGGTGCTGGATACGGCCCAGGGTATGGTTTTCCTCCCTTTGGAAAGGGCAGAAACCTTGCAGAAACAGGCTCGTCTAGTAGCCTCCAGCAGAGGGAGTCACAGCCAGGTTGGTTCTCCTACTCCTTGGCCTTATGGCAGCGGCTGGCCCCACTGTCCCTCTGGCCAGGCTCCTTATGCGAATTTCTCAGTGGACACTCAGAACGCAGTGGGATCAGAGGTCGGACGACCTAGACCACATGGTCGTGGTCTCCAGTTCGATGCAGCAGGATCTTCTGTGGTGGCAGGATCTCAACAACCTCACCAAGGGGGTCCCTTTCCAGTCTCCTTCTCCCACCCAGACCCTAACTACAAACTCACTGGGGATGGGCTGGGGTGTTCACTTGGAGAACTACAGGACTAAAGGGCTGTGGTCTCAGTCGCATCTCTCCCTCAACATAAACGTGCTGGAGATGAGGGCAGTGCTGTATGCTCTTCAAGCCTTCCAGCATTTGCTTTTCCAGGGTCCAATATTAGTCCAGTTAGACAATGAGTGTAGTCCGGTACCTCAACAAGAAGGGGGGGGCACTTGCTTGTATCCCCTCTGCAGGAAGGCGATGAAGGTGTAGATATGGGCAAATCTGCATTGCGTTCACCTCACAGCTCTTCACGTTCTGGGTGTGCAAAATGTTTTAGCAGACAGTCTCAACCACACCAGAGTAAGAGCCCATGAATGGGAGCTCAAGCAAGAGGTGGTCGAACACATTTTCGACCTATGAGGTCATCCAGATCTGGATCTGTTCGCCGCCCCATACAACATAAAACTACCCAGGTTTTGCTTGCTCGCTCCCAGGCTTGGTGCTTTTTGGTGAGACGTGCTATCTCTCTGCTAGACAGGGAGGTTTTTGTATGCCTTCCCTCCCTTTCCAGTTCTGCAGAGGGTGCTGCTCAAGCTTCAAAGCGAAGAGGGCTCACATGATTCTGATTACCCCATTTTGGCATTGCCAAATATGGTTTCCACTTCTTCAGCAGCTTGCAGTGGAACCTTCAGTCCCCCTGCCTCTCTGCCATGATCTCCTGACTCTGGAGAGGGGCACGCTGGTCCATCCAGGGCTGAAGTCCCTTCACCTTCATGCATGACACCTCAGGACGTAGCTGCCTCGTGCTATGGAGTTTCCTCAAGAGTGGCTCAGGTCTTTGTAGTGGCCAGAAAATCTTCTACGAGGACAATGTATGCCATGAAATGGCAGTGTTTCTCCATGTGAGCCACCTCGAAGGGTTCTGGTCATGGAGTATCTACTACACCTCTCTGACCTGGGCCTGCGTTACTATTCACTGAAGGTTCGCCTGTCTGTTATTTCTGCCTACCACACCTTAGTGGAAGGCAAAGCTGTGGCTCAGCTGGAGGTTTCCAAAACCTTCCTGAAAGGGATCCTCCACCTGAAACCCCAGGTGCGCAGTCCTGCGCCACCTTGGGGCTCAATTTTATTTTGGAAAAGCTGACCTTGCCTCCTTTTGAACTGGCTGGTAGTTGTGATATGCGCTATTTATTGTGGAAAGCTCTCTTTTTAGTTGCAGTCACTTCTCGAAGGATTTCCGAGCTTCAGTCCCTGATGTGTAAGGAACCTTATTTAATTTTTCACAGATACTGGGTGGCCCTGTGTACCAATCCTCCGTTCTTACCGAAAGTAGTTTCTGAGTTCACGTTGAACCAGTCTATTCAGCTTACAGTGTATTACCCTGAGCATTCCAGTCATGGGGAGGTGATTCTGCATACCTTAGACGTTCACAGAATTTTGCGTTATACTAACAGAACCAAGTCTGTCCAGAAAATGGACAAACTTTTTGTTTCTTTTGCACCCAAGAGAGAGGGTGTGGCAGTTTCCAAACAGTGTTTGTTCAGATGGTTGGCAATCTGTATTGTTTTCTGTTACCAGAAGTATGGTAAAACCCTCCAGGGGGAGGTTAACAGGCATTCTACCAGAAGCATGGTTGCTTCTTCTGCTTGCTTCTGGAATGTGTCAGCTGCTGATATTTGTGCGGTGGCCACTTGGACTTCCATCCACACTTGCACCAAGCATTACAGTCTGGACATTGCCTCTAGGTGCTGGCTTTGGTTTACCTATCCTCCAAGGCCTCCTGTCCTAAACTCTTTGCTTTTCTGCAGACCTTTCCTGCCTCCCGTGTTTCAGTTCCTTCTGATTCACACTGCTTGAGACTCGGTCCTCAAGGTGATTACCTACTGCAAGAGCCCTCTGGAAGTAAGATAGTACAGTTACTTAAGAACTTACTGTAACAGTAGATCTTACTTCGAGAGGGCTCTTGCAGTAGGTAATTACATATGGGACTGACGCCAGCAGGCGGCAGGACACCACGGAAAAATTTCTAGCTAGCAGTCCCTGGCGAGGGACTGCCCCCAGGTCAGGTGACCGGCGTCAGGAGACGTCGGTATAAAGGGGCGGTCCCGGACGCCCGCCTTCCAGTTCTTTCCCGCCGTTAGCTCGTGCAGCTATCCTCACGGAAAAGTTTGTGCCAGCCAGCCCTACCGCCGGTCGTTTTTACGAAAAATCTTATTTTTCGACAGCGTCAGTACTAACGTCGGTGTATGTCGTCCCCTACACCCTCCGAGCACAAGAACACGTGCGATTGATGCGGCTCCCAACTACCGCATAAGGACGGCCACTCCCTGTGCCTGTTCTGCCTAGGCCCGGATCATCAAGTCGAGAAGTGCCAGCATTACCTTAGCTTTAACGCGGCCACCCGAAAAAGACGGCAGCAATCCCTGGAGGCCCATATTCTTAAAAAGAAAATGAGCTCTATGGAGAAGGAGCTTAAAAAGCTAAGGCAGGTGTCCACTTCCCCCGGAGGCCATCGAAAGAAGAAGGACAAGGAGAGGCACCGGGACAAAGGCTCCTCCACCGCATCTCCCTCGGGAGTCGCGGGCATACAGGTAACATCCCCTCTTGGGGATCGCTCCTCGACGGCCGCCTCGGAGGTTTCTGAGGTGGCGTCGGCCCAACCATCTGGCTCATGCTCGGGCCTTGCGGGCGCCTCTGGGCAGTTGGAGGCCTCTGCCCCTGGTTCAGCCGCAGGCTTGTGGCCTACCATCGCGGGCGACTCTGGTAAGCCAGGCGTCGGCTCCTCTGACGTCCGCCTGGAGAGGGCTGGTAAGACGTCCGACCCTTCGGGGCGACACACGGCTTCTTTCCCACTGGACCAGGCCGACCCTTCCTCTCGACCTGCTTCTGGTGAAGGCTCTCGTAAGTCGGACTTTGGCTTCTCCGGTGCCCGCTGAGAGCTCGCCTCTACGCCTCACGTCAGCTCGTCCGACATCCGGCTGGCGAGGGAACCGACGACCGACCCCCCAACGTCTGTCGTTCCCGGTTCACTGCAGCTTTCGCTGCCGTCTGGGGAAACCAGAGTCCTCCCATCCTGACCCCTAGGATTTTCCCCCGTCCCGAGGCGCAGTTGAGGATCTTTGCCTCGTTAGTCCCTCCTCCGTCTGGAGGCAGCGGACTGACGCATCGGCTCCCCGGACGCCCGGCTCCGGCGCCTGCCCTCCGCCACGCCGGTACCTCCGAGCGTCAGGGCCTCCGTCTCGGCCCTGGCGTCGGCCTTGCGACTCAGGGGTGTTCCTGCTCCCCATCGGGCCCCTCTCTCCGGGCTCTCCGCTCACGGACCTGCCGCGAGGTTCCCAGCCGGGCCGTCTGCGTCGCAGCCCCAGCTTCCGGCTACCGCCGTCTTATCGACACCAGTGTGCATTGGAGCATCGTATCCGGCGCGCGGTACTCGATGTCTCAATACCTATCGCGGGTTACCCGCAGCTGGGTTTTGGATACGCTCCATATGGGTATAACCCATATTCTTATCCCCCGCCTCCTCCTCTTCCACTGCCCTCGCGGCCGCGGTGGATCTGCAGGAGACTCTGGCCTCCTGGTGGGCTGAGGCCAAGGCTCAACTCACCAAAGGGGTCGAGAGCTGCCTTCCGGCGACAGTGCCATCCCAGGTTCCTGTACGCCCCAGGCGGCCCACTCCCTCACCACCTCCGGACTCCAGGGTTCTTCCATCTGGATACAGAGAGGGGCAGGACATGCGTCCCCAGGGACTACCCAAGGGACCCGTTCCTCCCCCGGGTCGGGAAAGGGAGTCTTACTCTTCTTCCTCCTCCTCTTCACTCTCGGACTCCTCGGACTCTTCCAATGGCTGCTCCGAGAGAGACGACGAGCCCAGCTCTCCGTCGAAGCCCCAGCCGAGGACTCCTCCGAAGTCTCCAGAGGATCCTTTTACGGAGTTGCTTAGAAAAATCCAGGAGGTCCATCAGTGGCGCTCTTTGGAACCAGATCCTCAGCGTCTGAAACTCGCTGAACATCTGGATCTGCCCATGACAGCTCCTACACTAGTGCCACCCTGGATAGAGCCTCATGCCGACCTTGTCACCACGATATGGGAACAGCCATCGGCCTTAGCTCCACTTCCCAGGAAGTCGGACAGGCTATATCAGGCTTCAGAGGGTGTTGATTTCCTAGATTCTCACCCTCGTGCCGACTCGGTCATGATTAGCGCTGCTCATGGCCGGTCGGCGAACCCAAAGCATCTTAGCTTGTCACCTCCTGATAAGGAATCTCGCCTTCTGGACCAGTGCGGGAAAGATTTGCGCCTCCCTTCACACTGGGGGATTCGGACCCTGAACTACGTCGGCCACATGAGGGGGACCACCAGAAGGCCATCCTTACTCAGGTGGAAGCCAAGCTGGACTCCTTGCCACAACTCCCATGTTACAGGGTTGGCTGATCTCGTCCACTCTGCTCGTTCAGCCAGTGTGTACATGCTACGTCACGACATACTGACGCAGTGGACACTGCTGAGCAGGCTCTGCTTTCGCTGTGAGCCCTCACAGGCGTCATGCTCGCTCGCGTGTCAGGTCTGGTCCCGGAGGTGCAATCTGCTATCCAGGAAGCACCTTTCCGGGGTCTGTGCTTGGGGTGATGTCAAACATCATTACCGATTAAGAAGAAGAGGCGGCTCTGAAATCAGTTGATTCCATGACTGTCCCGTCAGCAGCAGCACAGTCCCTTCACATGAGCGGAATCGTGCCAAAAGCGAAACCCCAGGAAAGGCGGGCCACAAAACGTTAGGCCCCACGGCTGCTAAGCCCCTCTGCCCAAAAAGCAGCGGATCGCTGAGCTGCGGTGCTGCCCCACACCACCTGACTCCTTTCCTCTCCACTGCCTCCGGACTCCCTGGAGGAACCGGTAGGAGGAAGGTTTTCCCTCCACCTTCCGGGATGGGAGAGGATAACCCACAGATTCTTGGGTGCTCCAGCTTATAGAGAAGGACACTCCATAGAGTTTCTTCGAAACCACCCGCCACCCCTCTGAAGTCGCCATTATTCAGGAACACCTTCCTTTGGTCCAGGAGGAAATCTCGGCTCTTCTCATGAAGCAAGCGATAGAGCCCATACCCCTTCATCTTCAGGGGACGGGTTACTATTCCCATTTCTTCCTGGTCCCAAAGAAGACATGAGATCTCAGACCGATTTTAGATCTCAGTTCCCTGAATCTTTATGTAGAGTACAAAAGGTTCAGGATGCTCTCTCTGCAGAGCCTTCTGCCCCTCCTCCGGCCGGGTCAATGGCTTTGTGCCCTGGATATGCAGGATGCCTATCTGCACATTCCCATTCGCCCCTTCCATCGCAAATACCTTCATTTTGCATTCCAGGGAGACCACTACCAGTTCAAGGCGGTCCCGTTTGGTCTATCCTCGGCCCCCCCGAGTATTTGCCAAATGCCTGGCAGTGGTGGCGGCCCACCTGCGTACCAAGGGAGTACAGGTGTTCCCTTACCTGGACGACTGGCTCCTGGCGGCCTCGTCCAGGGAGGAACTCCTGCATTTCCTCTCCCTCACCCAGCAGGTTTTTGCTTACCTGGGTATTACCATCAACCATTCCATCTGGGCCCTTCCCAGAGGCTACAGTTCATCGAGGCGATCCTCGATTCGACCATGGGCAAGGCCTTCCTGCCTCCGGACAGGACGGCCTCCCTTCAGACCCAGATATGTCTGTTATCTGACCGCAGGATGGTCTTGGCGAGGTTGGTCCTTCGCCTTCTCGGGCTTATGGCGGCCGCTATACCGACAGTCCCCCGTGCTCGACTCCACATGAGGATCTCTCAGTGGACTCTACGCTCTCAGTGGGATCAACTAGTGGACGACCTAGATCACTCAGTTCTGATCTCATCGCCGATGATGCGAGACTTGCAATGGTGGATGGTTCGAGAGAACCTGTTTCGAGGGGGTCCCTTTCTTTCATCCCCCCCCCTTCCAAACTTTAACCACAGGCGCCTCAGGCGAAGGTTGGGAGCCCATCTAAGCCCTCATGGACCCAGGGCTCTTGGTCAGGCTAGAACAAGCTCTTCACATCAATGTGCTCGAGCTTGGGCAGTGTTGTGCAGCTTTCCAAGCCCTTCACCAGTACATCCTTCCCGGCCACATAGCCGTCCAGACGGACAACATGTGCGTAGTGTGGTACATCAACAAACAGGGAGGAACTCGGTCCTACCCTCTATGCAGGGAGGCAATGAGGGTTTGGGATTGGGCAACACAATACGACCTTCACCTCACAGCGATTCACGTTCCGGGAGTCGACAACACCCTGGCAGACAGGCTAAGTCGCTCTTCTGCTCTGACTCACGAGTGGGAACTGGACCAAGGGGTCCTGGACGATATCTTCCAACTTTGGGGAACACCACAGGTCGACCTGTTCGCATCCCCCCAAAACGCAAAACTTCCCACCTTCTGCTCGCTCGTTCCAGAGCAAGGTGCTTTCTGGAACGATGCTCTGTCTCTAGACTGGAAGGACAGATTCGTCTATGCCTTTCCTCCAGTTCCTCTTATCTCACAAGTCTTGCAGAAACTAGCTTCAGAAGGAGCGAGAATGATTCTGATCGCTCCTTTCTGGCCCAGGCAAATCTGGTTCTCTCTTCTACAACAATATTCAGAGGATCCTCCTCTTCCTCTTCCTCTATCTCGAGGTTTGTTGACCCAGGATCAGGGGACCCTGGTCCATCCAGGCCTCAAATCCCTTCAACTGCATGCATGGCTCCTGCAGACCTAGCCCAATCCCGTTTTGGTGTGTCTCCCAAAGTGGCGGAGATTTTAGTGGAGGCAGAAAACCCTCCACCAGGTCCATTATGCCATGAAGTGGAAGAGATTCACTATTTGGGCCGCCTCCAAGAGCGTGGAGCCTTTCTCCTGTTCAGCGGGGGCTTCTGCTGGAGTATTTCGTCATCTATTCGACCTGGGTCTCAGCCATTCCTCTTTGAAGGTACACATAGCGGCTATCTCGGCCTATCATGTTCCTTCACAGACAAAGCTTTCAGCTCAGCTGGAGGTCTCTTAAGACCTTTCTCAGAGGTCCCTCCATCTGAGGCCCCATCAAATACTCCTGCAGCCCCTTGGGACTTGAATTTTGTTCTCAGAAACTTACCCTTCCTCCTTGAACCTGCAGCTTCTGCAGATTTGAAGTTTCTTTAAACGGAAGACACTCTTCTTGGTGGCCATTACTTGCTCGAAGAATCTCCAAGCTCAGGCCCTAATGTGTAAAATCCCTACTTGATTTTTCACAAGGCAGAGTTACTCTTCGCACAAATCCTAAGTTTCTACCTAAAGTAGTAGCAGAGTCTACCTTAAATCAGTCCATAGAGCTACCTGCCTTTTTACCCAGTACTCTAACCAAGAGAATATTTACTCCATACTATGGATGTTCACAGTTCTGAGATACTACACCAACAGAGACGAAGGATCTCAGAAAGACTGATCAGTTGTTGTTCTTTTGCTCACAAAGGAAGGCAATACTGTTTCCAAGCAATGCCTGTCTAAGTGGTTAGCTCATTGCATCACTTTCTGTTATGACAAGTACCACAAGACCCTCGGGTCAAGTCAGAGTCACTCCACAAGCGGAGTAGCTGGCTCTGCAGCTTGTTTCAAGAATATGTCTGCGGCAGACTTATGCGCTGCCGCCACCTGGACTTCCGTCCATACCTTTACGAAACACTACAGTTTGGATATTGCCTCTCGCCGTAGAGCAGGCTTCGGGCTAGCTGTTTTGCAAGGCCTCCTGTCTTGAGGCTTGCACTGTTAGAGCTATTTCTTGGAGTAGTTTCCTCCTCCTGGTGCATTTTCTTTATTCCTGACCACTTGGGATTCAGTCCTATATGTAATTACCTACTGCAAGAGCCCTCTCGAAGTAAGATAGTACAGTTATGTAAGGACTTACCGTAACAGTAGATCTTCGAGAGAGGCTCTTGCAGTAGGTAATACCTTCCCGCCCTCCATCCCCCTAGGCTTTTTCCAGCTCCTTTTCCATATAGAGAAATATCCGCTCTCTCGTCCAGCCTCTTTTGGCCTGTGGCGGGAAAGAACTGGAAGCGGGTGTCGGGACCGCCCCTTTATGCCGGCGTCTCCTGATGCGGTCACCTGGCGTGGGGGCGGGTCCCTAGCCGGGACTGCTTAGCTAGAAATTTTTTCCATTAGGTGCTGCCGCCTGCTGGTGTCAGTCCTATATGTAATTACCTACTGCAAGAGCCTCTCTCGAAGATCTGCTGTTACGGTAAGTCCTTACGTAACTGTACTATCTTCGTGAGGGGCTTTTGCAGTAGGTAACCTTTTTCCCTTCCTCCTTCCCCCAAGTGTCTTTAATGTTCTTTCTCTGTGAGCTCATTTTGGGCTCCAGGAGCCTCTTTTTCCTATCTCCTGTCGCTTGTTCTTGGAGGTCTCCGGTTGGAGAACTGGAAGGCGGGCATGAGACCCGCCGCCCACTATATAGTGTCACACTGATGTTGGTTATGTGACATCAGGTGGGCGGTCCCCTGTCAGACACTGCTGGCTAAAGTTTCTGTGTGGTTCTGATATCAGGGGGCGCAGTCCTCAAGGTGATTACCTACTACAAGAGCCTCTGTCAAAGATCTACTGTTATGGTAAGTTCTTGCGTAACTGTACTTTTTCCAGCTCAGTCTCCCACAGAAACAAGTCTGCTGGAACTGGAAATAAAAAAGTTATCATCATCAAAAGCCATAGAGTTTCTGTCTCCCACTGGGGCAGGGGCCTATTCTCAAGATACTTTCTGACTTGCAAGAAAAAGGGAGTAGCAACCCATTTTAGGTCTTGGGTTTCTGAACAAGTAAGCAATAAGACACGACGGGGTGTGCATTGAACAGATATTAGGCATGCAGTTATCTTATTGCACTTATAAAATGGGTTACATTATTTTAATTTTTTTACAGTTAGAAAAATCATGTTTATATATTGAAAAAAAAGATTTGATTATGAGAATTTATGATAAAATAGTTTTTCTGCCTGCTAGAAAATGACATCATTGCTTTTTTGTGTGCAGTTTAAGCCTGCAGTATTACGCATGAATCTCCCAGGTCTAAGAATCTATTCTGCATGTTCAAATAGCGGATTTACATAGTAAGGCTATTTGTTTATGTTTTGAATATAAAATTAATGTGAGTGCTCCACCCTGAAGTGCCTCTGGCTGACGCACCTACATGTCCACAGGATTCTATGGCGCCGAGCCACAGGTAATCTGATAGATGAGCGAGTTTTGAAAATGTTTGTATGTATAGAAAAAAATATTGTACCTGTTTACATGTTGTGTCGTGCGTTTGGCAAATTGATTTTCTTTTCACAACGAGCGCTCCGTAACCAGGTTTATTTCCATTTCAGAACTGAAGCCATGATGCTAATACGCATGCTCTGAGTCATGGCTTCAGTTTTCAAATGGATATTATCCTGGTTACAGCACTCGTGAGAAGAAAATCACTTTTCCAAACACAGAACACAACATAGAAACAGGCGTAATACTTTTTTGTAATACACTTAAACATTTTTAAAACTCACTCATCCATGAGTTTACCCATGGCTCAGCGCCAGTCAGAACAGCTGCAGGAGCATGGTCGGTGCTTCCAAGAGAAGGAGAAGCTGCTGCAGGAGCAGTTTGCGGCCTGAGGGTGACCAATTGGCCGTCAGGGGCACAGAGCAGCGGCTCCAATAGGCTGCTGAAGGAGAGAGGACTGGGAGACCAATCTCGTCAGCCGCGGCAAGTTCGGCTGTCCTTTAAAAGCACGGTCGCACTTCGGGGGAGAAGGTAGTTGGAGCAGCTGCAGGAGTGTGGTTGGCACTTCAGGGAAGCAGAAGCAGCTTGAAAAAGCTCCCGCCCACCATAGAAACATAGAATTTGACGGCAGATAAGGACCGCTTGGCCCACCCAGTCTGCCCATTTCCCTACCTAATGAATAAGCTGCAGATCCTAGTTAATCAGCAGCCTACTTCTTTCTACCCCCACCCCCTAGAATTGCCTTTTGGCTGTCCCATGCGTGCTTGAATTCAACCACTGTTTTTGACTCCACAACCTCCTCCAGAAGGCCGTTCCATGCATCCACAGCCCTCTCTGTGAAAAAATACTTCCTTACATTACCTCTGAGCCGCCCCCATCTTCAAATTGTGCCCCCTTGTTCTTGCACACCTCTTTTTTAAAGATGCTACCCTCTTGGACTTTGTTGATTCCCTTGAGGTACTTGAAAGTTTCTGTCATGTCCCCCCTTTCCTCGAGGCTATACATATTAAGCTCCTTTAGTCTCTCTTCATATGTCTTTTGGTGCAGACCCTGCACCATTTTAGTTGCCCTCCTTGGACAGCTTCCATCTTGTCTATGTCCTTGCGGAGATTGGGTCTCCAGAACTGCATACAGTACTCCAGATGGGGTCTCACCAGCTGTCTGTACAGAGGGATAACAACGTCCTGTTTTCTACTGGTGATGCCTCTCCCTATGCATCTCAGTATCCCCCCAGCCCTCCTTGCTGCCCTCTCACATTGCTTGCCCACCTTTAAGTCATCTGATATGACTACCCCCAGGTCCCTTGCCATTTTTGTTGTTGTTAGTATCTCACCCCCCATTGTGTACTCTTCCCCTGGGTTTTGTTTCCCAGGTGCATTACCTTGCACTTCTTAGCATTGAATCTAAGCTGCCATACATTTGACCATTCCTCTAACCTTGCCAAGTCCCTTTTCATCCTTTCCACCCCACCTTATGCATCAACTCTGTTGCAGATTTTTGTGTCATCTGCAAAGAGACATACTTTTCCTTCCAGTCCCTCTGCAATGTCGCTTATAAAGACATTGAAGAGGACCGGTCCTAATACTGAACCCTGCGGCACCCCACTAGTAACCCCCCTTTCTTCAGAGTGGAACCATGGCTGTTTAAATCCCCAGGAGCTTGGGTGGGATTTGGGGGCTGCACAAGGGGAGGAGCAGGAGGCTGGGCCCAGGGAAGGCATGCAGGCAACTCCAGGGGGAGGAGCGGTGCACAGGAGAAAATCAGGAAGGAGCTGATCAATATTTGGACGTGGAATGAAGGCGGATGGTGAGTCTGTTTTGGTTGGTGAGAACAAATGTGTGGCATCTTAACCTGGGTTTTGGCATAGAACTTCTAGATTGTGCTGTACTTCTATTTTTGGTTAGTTTTTAGAGGCATCTTAATCAGTGAGTTGGTAAGAAAAAAACTTTTTAATTTTAGTAGTTAGTACTGTACTTTATTTTTGGTTAGTTAGTGGCATCTTAATCAGTGATTTGGCATTAAAAAGGAAAAAATAGTAGTGGTAGAGATTACTGTTTAACAACTGATTTACTGTTTAAGAAGGTACGAAAAGGTGAGTGCAGAGTAAGTAATAACGTGGGTAGTAGGACATTTCAGTGGGCAAATGGAGCTGGGTGGGGATGGACACACTAGAGAAGTGGCATTGATGGGGTGGATGGGGACAGCGAAAGGGAGTGGTACAGGGGGAAGCAGGATGCTGGGGGGGTCAACAGGGGTAGAATAGTGGGCTGCAATGGATGTGGGGCAGCGGTATGGATGAACATATTGTGGAAGCTAGGAGGGTGTCCGGTTTGTCACAGGCTGAGGAGTATTGAGGAGGAGGTGCTGTGGCTTGGTAGAGAGCTGGAGAGGATTGGGGGGATCCTAGGGCTGGAGGGGCACCACATGGGAGGAACATTGGTTCGAAGGAAGGGGGAGTGGGAGCAGAATGGTCAGGTGCCAAGCAATGGAGGGAAGGCTGAAGTCAGAAGGGAGGAGCTAGTGCATAGCAGTACAGAGGGGGCAGGAAATGGGTTTGCACTGCTGGCAACATTAGTGATGGAGGAGGAGAAGGGGCTCCAGGAGGGGGCAGGAGAGGGTACAGGAGGGGACTGCACAGGGGACAGTAGTTGGTCAAAAGAGAGTGGCAAGTGTAAGGGGAGGGACACAGCTGGAAGGGCAGATGAAGGGAGCATGGGTAAAGGGAGAGGAGCAATGCTGGTAAGGAAGAAGAGGGGGCATAGCAGAGGGGAGGGGCCAGGGTCAATCAGAGGGATGTGTGGATAGTGAGAGAGAAGTGAAAGGGGGAAGGTTGGGTGGGGGGGACAGCAGGAGGAAGGGTAGAGCTACAAATATGCTGGACTCTAGGAATGGGCACCTAGGTAAAAGGGGGGTGTATTGGTGTTGGGGGATTCCATACTTAAAGGGATCAGATGGGGTAGTAAAGGGGAAGGCATAGTCACATATGGGTGGAGTCCATACCTGGGTTAACGGCAGGCAAGGTGGGCCAGTCAATTCTAAAGTGTATGAAGAATTAGGAAGAAACACTATAGTGGTGCATGTGGTCTGAGCAGTCTAGTGGGGGAGATGGTGGAAGTAGTGAGAGAGAGGTTTGAGGAAATGGGACAGCTGTGCGAGGAGATAAGGGAATTGGTGGCCTTCTCGGAGGTGCTACCAGTACCCAGCGCGAGTATGGTGAGGAAAAGAAGGATTGGAGAGTTCAACACATGACTGGGAGAGTGGTGTCAGTCCAAGGGCAACGGAGTAGTGGGAGGCTGGGACAGGACCTGGGACAGTAATGATCTATATGCAGGGGATATGCTACACTTGAGTCGGGAGGGAAAGGGGTATGAAAGCAGAAATTAGAGGAGTACATAGCAGTGAAGGTGGATTTAAACTAGGTGGGGGGTGGCAAGTGAATAGCTGGTAGGCAGGGATCCCAGAGAGGGGAGCCAAACGAGCTTACCCCCCCCCCATGGTATCGGGGAAGGGAATAGGGAAGTGGAATGGGAATTAAGAGGGGGAGAATCAAGGAGGGGGGGAAGGAACAGGTTGGAGGGTGGTCTCATTGAATGTGAGAAGTTTAGGTAACAAATTAGCTGAGTTACAGGCTCTCTTGGCAGTGGGGAGGGTGGACATTGCGGCCATCATGGAAACATGGGCCACTGAGTACCAGGACTGGGATATGATGATCCCAGGGTATAGGATATTCAGGAAGGATAGGGCTAAGGGGAGGGGGGGGCATAGCAATCTATGTGTGGGAAGGGATAATGTGCATAAGGGAGGAGGGGGAGGAAGGCAGGACAGAGGCTCTACGGATACAGTTTCAGGACTCAAAAAAATAGGACACTGAGGATGGGGGTAGTGTACAGACCACCAACGCAAGTGGAGGGCCTGGATAGAGAGTTAGCTGAACAGATTAGCAGGGTCTGTAGGAAGGGGAACACAGTGGTGGTGGGGGACTTCAGCCTCCCTAGGGTGGACTGGTGCACCCCAACCACCACAAGTGCAAAGGAGCAGGTCATATTAGAGATATTTCTGGACAGTTTATTGGTGCAGTTGGTCCATGAGACGACTAGGGAAGGAAGGACTCTGGACCTGGTGTTATCAAATGGAGAGGCTGTATGGGATCTGGGGATGGAGGACCCTCTGGCTGGAAGTAACCACCACACGGTGTGGTTCACGCACTGTATGGGAAGGGAAAAAGAAGGTAGGGGTACCAGGGTGGTCGAATTTAGGGGGGGTGGACTTTAAAAAGATGGGAAATTTGGGGTAGGCTTCTGGAGGGAACTTATTCAAGCATGGATGCTCGTCAAAAGTGGGATATTATTAAAACAGGGCTAGCGGAGGCTACTGAGACATGTACAAGGACTCAAAGTAAGAAGGGAAGGGCAAAGAAGCCCAGTTGGTCGACTCAGGAGGTTATGGAAGGGGTGAGGGCCAAGAGAAAAGCATTTCAGAGACTGAGGAAATCTGTAGGGGAAGGTGACAAAGATGAGTATTCGAAGAAGTCAAGGGAGGTTACCAGGCTAGTCGGAGAGGCCAAGGCCCCCAGAGAGCTGAGGCTGGCACAGGGCATTAAGGACAGAGAAAAGGACTTCTTCAGATACATTAGCGAGAGACAGAAAACAAAGACCAGATTGTGAGGATTAGGAAGGACAGTGGGTCGATAGAGAAAGGGGGGACCAGGCAGAGGCACTTAATGAGTAATTCTGTTCTGTGTTTACGAAACAGAGAGGGGGCAGATACCTTGGGGGGGGGCTGATACAGGGATCACAGAGGATAGGGTTCTGGAGGGATTAAGGACACTGAGGGTGTACAAGGCACTGGGACCAGACGGCATTCACCCTAGGGTACTTAAGGAACTGGTGGAGATCGTGGTGGGACCACTGGCTGACCTGTTCAATACCTCCCTGGACACAGGATGTGTTCCACAAGACTGGAGGATGGCCCATGTGGTGCCAATTCACAAACATGGCCCTAAGGATGAACCGGGCAACTACAGACCAGTGAGCCTCGCATCAATTGTGGGGAAGCTCATGGAGACGATCCTAAAAGAGTAGCTGGTGACATTTTTGGAGGACAGTGGACACTAGGATGGTCAGCAGCGTGGGTTTGTCTCAGGACGATCCTGCCAGACAAACCTAGTTGAGTACTATGACTGGATGACCAGGGAAATGGACAAGGGCCATGCAGTGGATGTCCTGTGTTTAGATTTCAGCAAGGCCTTTGATTCCGTGCCACATGGGAGGCTGGGGGGGGTGGAGCTGGAATATATAGAGGTGGGAACAAAGATAGTCAAATGGATCACCAACTGGCTGAAGGGAAGGCAGCAGAGTGTTGTAGTGTTCGGGGGGGGGGTGGGGACTCTCAGCAATGAGGGATGTAACTAGCGGTGTGCCACAAGGATTGGTACTGTGACTGGTGCTCTTTGGGATATTTATAGCTGATATCTCACAAGGGATCCGGAGTAAGATCAGTCAGTTCACAGGTGATGCAAAGATGGGAACTGTGATAGATGACGTCGAAGGGTAGAAGGGGCTGCTGGAAGCCTTGACCAAACTACAGGAGTGGTTGGGGTTCAGCACCAAGAAGCACAAGGAGCTATCAGCTTGGAGGGGTACAGTTGGAAAGCACCGAGGCGGAAAAGGATCTCGGGGTGCTTATAACGGGGAGTATGAAAACTCAGAACAGTGCAGGAAGGCGGCAGCAAAAGCCAGCAAGATGCTGGGGTAGCTCCTCCAGGAATAGGGAGGTGATCCTTCCCCTGTAGAGGTCACTGGTCAGACCACACCTGGAATACTGCATGCAGTACTGGTGCCCATTCCTGAAAAAGGACATCAGGTTGTTGGAGGGGGTGCAGCATAGGGTGACAGAGATGATCCAGGGATTGGAGGGAAAATCCTGCAGGGATAGGCTGGATGAACGGAACATGTCTTCCCTGGAAGAGAGGAGGGATGGGGGGGGGATATGATTGAAACTTTTAAATACCTAAAGGGGATAAACAAGACTAATACAGAAAGAATTTTCAAGATTTGGAGAGGGAGGGACACGAGAGGGCATCAGCTGAAATTAGAGGGGGGAGATTCAGGAGAGAAATCAGGAGACATTTTTTCTCAGAACGGGTGGTGGACAAGTGGAATACTCTGCCTGAGTAGGTGGCATCCAGTAGACCGGTGGGCGGTTTCTAGAGGGGATGGGACAGAGTGAGGGGGTAAATACGAATAGGGGAGTGGAGGTGGGGCAGCTGCGAGGTGAGGGGCTAGCTGCACAATTGAGCAGACTTGATAGACCGTAAGGCCTGTTTCTGCTGGCATTTGCGCATGGACATGCAGGAGCATTGGCTGACAAGACTTCAAGGCAGACCGCACACATTCATTTTTTTTATCCGAAAGGTTATAAATTGCCTTACTATTTAAATCTACTATTTGAATGTGCAGCATGGATTCTTAGAACTAGCAGAGGCATATTGATACTTCCCTTTGGAAGCACGGCAGCACAGCAGGAGCAGACGGGGACTCCAGCAGGATCAGGCAGGGACTTGGAGAAGCGGCAGAAATGGAGAAACGTTTTTTCTTTGGCAAAATGAGAACATTTTTTTTTTCTTTTTTTTTAAGGCTTACATTTACTTTACTGAGCCTTTTGTTTTGAGCGGTCACTCCTCTTTCTGTGACGGAGCGAGTGATATTGTACTTCCTTTCACTTGCCAGATTGCCTAGGGGAAGTGTGTGGGGGACCATTAACATAAAAAAAGGCAGAAATAGATTTTAATATGAGGACTGTTGGGGAGAGAGTGAGATTGCTAGCAGTAGTGAAAGCAAGAACGGTACTGGAGCGGCAGCACCATTGTCAGTTACAACACTTGAGAGAACGTAGAGAAAAATGGTGACGTTTAAATTGTGGGTGTTCTAAAAAATGGCGGTGTTTAAAACATGAGTGTTCTAATAGCAGATCGATTTTTTTTTTTTTTTTGTAATGTGGTCATTGTTTTCAGTCCTAGTGTTTACCAGTGCATTGAACAGATTCAATGCACAGGTAACAACCAGTCAGGATGGAGGAATTTCCCTGCCCATTTTATAAGCATTTAAAAAAAGGAAAATTCAAGAAGGTATCACTGTCCTTAGTGTGATCATCTTTTCAGACAGATCATTGGTTGGGACCCTTGTATCTGAAAGAGGCCTGTTTTCGTATTCTAACCCCAGTAATACTCGGGTATTCATAACTCTGTGCAGTGACCCTTTAAAACAGAACTGCCCAGAGAGAATTTGTATCGTATGCAAATGATGGAATCTTTGTGTGTGCCATTTTTCAAATGCTGCCTACAACTAACTGCCTTAGCTCTAAAACCTCTCAGATTTCTCTCTCCGCCTGTGAAGACTAGACGCTTGGAGATCCTCTCCTCTTCTACTCATCCTGACGTGACAAACTTATAAAAAATACAGTAAGTATTTTCTTCTTTTCATTTGCTACCTTTTATTTCTTGTTATGTTTAGCTAAACCGTTAGTTTTGTTATTTAAATTGTGTTTTTCTCGATTTCTCCTGGTTCGGTATAACCGGTGGGGAACCAAGGTTTATTTTGTACTTTTCAGAGTTTTCTGACTAAAAAACTCCATTAGTTTTGTTTAAATTTCTTTATTTAACTTGTTTTGGGAACCGCTAATACCGGTCCCTGAACCATTAGCCTTGGTTCATTTTTATCTTGGTTCCCTGTTCTGATCGGTTCCTCATCGGTTCTGGAACTGACCGCAAATGCTAAATAAGCTTTAAATTCTTTTATTATTTAGCGATTCTTTATTTTTGTTCGGTTTTCTTTTTAGAATGTCAGACAAACTGAAAAGAAAAACCGGTGAACCCGGTTTCAAACCTTGTTCTGATTGTGGTGAGATTTTTTCCAAGGCAGACAAATGTAATTTATGTGTTGTCTGCCTTGGTTATGATCATTTAAAAGCAGACTGTGAAAGCTTCAAAACTTTTCTAGAGAGAACTATTGAAAACGCCCAGAAAGGCTTAAGAAAAAGCTTCCACCACCTAAGAGTCTCTCGAGGTCTGACCAGCCGACACCCTCTGCTTCTGTGGGTGAAACCATAACAGCTGCAACTGCCACCCCTGATATGGGTATACAAGCAGTTCCAAAGAGACTTGCTGAACTGGTTGACTCTCTGGTTCCCTCTAAGAAATCCAAGAAAACCAAGCACACAAACCAAACCCCCCCCGTTAAGCAGCACTTGGGAACTTCTGTGCCTGCAATAAAACTGCCAACTGCTGATGAGATTGCACAGGCTTTTCGGATTATCCAGGCTTTATAGGGTCTGACTACTCCTCAGCCACAGACTCCTGCCAAGCAAACTGGCTCCTCTACTCAATCTTCCTTTTTTGAGGAGGAGGAATATGGTGGTGATGATGTGGGGGATAAAGGGGAACCCATTGAACCTGAGGTTCCCCTGAATAAGATTTTGGTTCTGCCCCCAGGGCATCAGAGGACTTTTCCTCATGTTTCACATTTGTAAGAAGGATGGTGGATGCGTTAGACATCCCCACTAGTGAAGTGATTGAGGATGAAAAAGAAGCTGAATACTTAAAAATGATGGGGCTGATACCCACTAGAAAGCTTCTCCTTCCTGTAAACAAGTTGTTTAAGAAGGATGGTTTAAAGATTTTACAAACCCCAAATGTTGTCCCCCCCCCGATAAGAGGCATGACAAAAAGTACCAGTTGGAAAGGGAGGGTGCTGAATTCCTATTCTCCCACCCTGACCACCAGGGGGTGGTGCAAGTGGCAGGCTGTGACAAGTCAAAGGTACCACTAGCATCTCACCCCCGCCGGACAAGGACTCTAGAAAGATTGACAGCATGGCCAATAAAGGATATATAATTACTGGTGACCCCCTTTAACAACCTGAATTCAGGTATTGTCAAACGCCGTAATAACTCGAAAACGGGTTATTACGACATTTTGCTTTAAAAATCTTTTCGGTTCCCTGGTGTTTCTTGTCACTCAATGCTAGCGCGCCACCTTATTGGCTGTTACTTGGGCTGTGGGTGGGACGCACAACAGAGCAACATGGCGGCTCTATTTTTCTGGTACCGGAACACCCGCACTGACTATCTCGCAACAAATCACCACAAATGTAAAGTATTTTTTTAAACTATTGAATAAGTTAATCCTACCTTCAGAGTAATGAAATCAATATCTGGCTGATCCTGCAGTACTTGCGCTGGGGGCTCGCACTCTGGTTCGGGCTTTAGCAACGGCAACTGACCGTGACTAACTGCTCTTGTGGTGTTGAAGTAAAAAGCACCAGTAATTATAAAAAATAAAATCTAGGCGGGTGTGTGTGTTCATGATATTTCTTTTACACACCCTCGGTGAGTGTTGAGCTCATAAACCTCTCGAGCTTCGCTCTCGAGGTTTATGGCTCATCACTCACCTCGGGTGTGTAAAAAAATATCATAACACACACCGGCCTAGCCATTATTCTCTATTTATCAGCTTCCTTGGCCATTAGACAGGCAAACTTCCAAACCAATGCTGCTCAATATCAAAAATCTCTTTGGAAGTCTCTTCTTGTCATGGCAGACAAAGTACAGGCTCCCCTTTTAGCTGATCTGGCTGAAACAGCCAGGTTTGGTTTGGAAGCAGCTAAATATTAATTCCAGATGGCTTCTGATTCAAATGACACTACTGCCAGGTGGATGGCAAACTCTGTGGCACAGAGGAAGTTTGCCTGGTTGAGAGCCACAAACCTTACCCAGGATACACAGACCAAGGCATTGGATTTTCCATTAGAGGAAAACTCCCTCTTTGGAAAAAAGACAGAGGCTTACATGAAGAAGGTGGATGAATACAAAGCCATCCACAGAAGCAGTTCTGCAAAGGAAAAAGCTTCCCCATCCATTAGACCTTATAGAAGGGGAGGCAGGGGCAGGTAATTCCAAAGCAGGCCTTTTCAAACAACATGAAGTCTTGCTATATTATGACAGTAGCAGTTTGTCCCACCACTAGAACTGCTCCGGAGGTGAAATGGTTAATACCATTCCAAAATAGAACTTTGAGCACGAGCTCTAAGAAGCAACTCTATCTGTGTAATTTCAAACCTGAACTGTCAGATTCTTTACTCCGCCTCAGTGAACAGTCGCTCCGGAGATTCCTCCTACTGCTCGGTTTAAACAGTGTTTTCTCGGTTCGATTCAACCGAGAATAGTTTTATTTTAACCGCAAAACCGTTCGGTTCAAGCTCTGTCTGTGGTAATCGTAAGTAAATTAAAGGTTTTGCCTGTGTGGAACTTGTAAGTTTATCGGTTCGGTTTTGAACCGATCAGCTGGGTTTAAAACTTATTAACTTTAAAGTTTAACATTTTAGAGTGCGGTTCCCGGTTCTTATAGTTCTAAAAAAATCGAGTTTTATTACGTTTTTCAATACCGTGACACGATTAGGAACCGATAAGGGTGTCTTCTCCTGGCACTGCCGCTTAAAGGCAAGTTTTTTCTGGTTAGGCTGGCATTATGTCTGAGAAACCCAAAAGAAAACCGGCCCACTGGGTTTCAACACTGTGATGTCTCAGGGAAGTCTTTGCCAAGGCTGACCCACACACCACATGTGTCTATTGTCTGGGGTTTGACCACCTCCAGTCAGACTGCCAGATATGTAAGAATTTCCCTGCAGCCACCCTGGAAAAGAGATTGGGCAGGCTCAGGAATGAGAGGCTAAAAGTCCGCTGACCCGATGGACAGCCCGGTTCAGTGCCAACCGAATCAAGGGAGTGCCTCTGACCAGGGCGCAGACTTCCTCGGCAAAGAAAAGCTGGTTCTGAGGAACCAATTCCAGTAAAGAAAAGAAAGTCAGCAGGTTTGGAGTCCAAAACCCCTTCTCCAACTGCTGCAGAGATAGCAAAAGCCATACAAATTGTCCAGTCACTGTCTCAGGTTCCGTCCGAACCACCACTATCTGGCAAAAGGTCGGTTCGTCCGGTTCCAGTGGTTCAGGAATATGATGTTGAGGAATTTTACGAACCAGAGGAGGGGGAGGATGATTATGAACAGTATGAATGTGGCTGGGAAGGTCTGGGTGTGCCCATTGAACCAGAGATTTCTCAGACAGACCTCTAGAATCTCCCTATGCTATCTGAGTCCCCATCTCATTTTATGTTTTACAAAAAGTTGTTGAAACCCTACAGCTTCCTTGAAGAAGCTGTGGATGAGCAAGAGGAACCTGATTTTGTAGAAATGATGGATATTCCAGAGTCTAGGAGATTGTCTATTCCTTTGCATAAGTCTTTTAGGAAGCAAACAATAAAATTTTAAAGCTTTTAATTCTGTGCCTCCTGTAGATAAAATGATGGACAGAAGGTAACATTGTCAGGTCCTGATACAGAATTCCTTCTCAGCAATGCAGTCATGTTAGTAGTTCAGGCTGCAGCCTGTGATAAGCTAATATCCCCTGGCTTCACATCCTCCTGACAAGGATTCCAGGAAGATTGATGCCATGGCGAAAAAACAGTATATGGCAGCCTCTCTGGGACTCAGGCAAGCAAATTATATGGCTTATGTAGCTAGGTATCAGAAATCTAGATGGGATACTGTTATAGAATTAGCCAAGCAAGCCCATGGCCAGCTGGCTAGCGAACTAGAACAGGTGGCTGCTGATGGCATTGAGGCTTCTAAGGTACAGTTTCATGCTGCTGTGGATGTTAATGATGTTTCCTCTAGGGTCATGGCCACATCTGTAGCTTTTCGCAGGTTGGCCTGGCTCAGGTGTACTAGTCTGTCACAGGATACCCAGACTAAGGCTATGGATTTTCCTGTGGTGGGAAATTGTTTGGGGAGCAGACAGAGAATTACATGAAAAAGATGGATGAATATAGGACTACTTACAAAAGTGCCCAAGCTAAGGAGCGGCAAGCCACTCCTCAGAGGCATACCCCCAGGGGTAGGGGTAGGCCTTTTCACAGGCCTTTTTACCAGACTCAGGCCTCCTCTGCCTATGCTCAGAGGGGCTTCTTCAGAGGCAGACGAGGGGTGGGCAGGCCTGCTCCCACCCCTCAGCCTAAAGCTCCTGCTAAGCAGGCACCCTGATGGGGTGCCCAGGGCCATTCTCCTTCCGATAGGGGCAGGCTGGCTTACTTCAGTCAGAACTGGGCTTCTTTAACCTCAGACAAGTGGGTTCTGGAAGTAGTAAGTCAGGGTCTGGTTCTCAGCTTCAAAAGTTTCCCAAGTTGAGAACCAGATTTTTCTACCTGCAAGTGCTTCAGAGACCTTTGCTCTGGAAGCAGAGGTCTCAACGCTGTTGGCTCTCAGAGCAGTGGAAAGGGTTCCTCCCCTGCACCAGGGCAGGGGTCTGTATTCCAGATACTTCCTTACCCCAAAAAAGACAGGAGAATGGTGGCCCATATTAGACCTCAGATATCTGAACAAGCATCTTTTGAAACCAAAGTTCAAAATGGTAACTCTGGCAATGATTTTACCCTCCCTAAGGCCAGGGGACTGGTTAGCCTCCCTGGACCTCAAGGATGTCTATTTCCACGTCCTAATCAGAAGCTCCCATCGAAAGTACCTCAGATTCGAACTACCCTCAGGTCATTACCAGTTCACAAAGTGTCTAGCAGTGGCTCACTTAAGGAGGCAAAGGATTGCTGTTTTTCCCTATCTAGACGATTGGCTCATTGTAGGCCGGTCCCCAGAACAGGTAAAATCTCACCTGCAAGTTACCCAGCAGCTTCTCACCTCCCTGGGCTTTCTCACAATCTACAAAGTCGGTTCTGGAACCAGTCCAGGTACTCACCTTATAGGGGCAGAGTTGGATCAAAGCTAGCTAGAGCTTTTCTTCCTTAGAAAGGGTGATGAATTTAGTGACTCTGGCCTCTCCTCACCCTGCAGGTCTCGACCAGCAAGACACTTTCTGCAGCTCCTGGGACACATGGCTGCATCCACAGCTGTTGTGCAGGAGCAAGATTTCAGGTGAGAGACATTCAGTTTCACTTGAGAACCTGTTGGTCTCAGAGAAGAGACCCCTTTCCAAGTTGGTCCCAGTGACTAACCTTGATCGAGGCCCTCCAGTGGTGGCAGGATCAGAGCAATTTAAGATTGGGGGTCCCCTTCATTCCCCCTGCTCACAATTTGACTCTCACTACAGATGCTTCCCTTCTGGGTTGGGGAGCCCACATGGGTGACCTTTCCACTCAGGGAGTGTGGTCCCCCCGGGAATCTCTGCTCCACATCAATTTGCTGGAACTCAGAGCTGTCTTTTTAGCTCTTCAAGCATTTTCTGCATCTGTCCACAACAAGGTGATACAAGTCAGAACAGACAACACCACAACAATGTGGTACATCAACAAACAGGGGGGCACTCGGTCTTCGGCCCTGTGCACCGAGGCAGTGAAGTTGTGGTCTCTGGCCTGTTCCCTGAACACTTCCCTCATAGCAGTTCATCTTCCAGGGAAGGACAATGTCCTAGCGGATGCTCTCAGCAGGATTTCCCAGGGCCATCACGAATGGTCCCTGGATCCTCAAGTGCTGGGGATAGTCTTTGCCAGATGGGGCACCCCTCAGGTAGATCTTTTGCAGCCCCAGACAATCACAAACTTCCTCTGTTCTGTTGCAGGCCTCCAGTGTTGGGCTCAGTCCCGTGGATGCCCTTCTCCTGGATTGGGAGGGGAAGTTTCTTTATGCTTTCCTCCCTTCCCTCTCCTATTCAAAGTATTAGTCAAAATCAGATCTCAGCCTTGCAGGGTGATTCTGATTGCCCCGGATTGGGCCAGGCAGCCCTGGTACCCACTCCTTCTGTCACTGACAATCCATCTTCCCCTTTGCCTCCCCAGGATTCACAACCTGTTAACTTGTGCCCAGGGAAGGGTTTGGTATCCGGACCTCAAATCCCTCAACCTCAAGGCCTGGCTCTTGAGGAGTTAGAGTTTGCTGATTTACACTTCTCAAGGTGTTCTTGAAATCTTAAAGGCTTCCAGAAAGCCTTCCACTAGGGCTACTTATAGTTCTAAATGGAAAAGGTTTTCCATTTGGTGTGCTGGGAAAATATTTCCCAGAATCTGCTGATTTGCCCATTGTATTAGATTACATGGTCCATCTTAATTCCTTGGTCTCAGACCAGCTACCCTGAGAGTCCATTTGGCAGCTGTATCTGCTTTTGTGTCAGCAGGAAAGTCATCCCTCTTTCCACTCACCCTGTGTTTTCCAAGTTTTTAAGGGATTACTCATACTAATCCACCCTTTCGGGAACCGCCCCTGCCTGGGACCTTAATGTTTGTATTGCCCAGTTAATGCAACCTCTTTTGAACCTCTGTTTTCTGCAGAGCTTAAGATCTAAATTTGAAAACTGTTTTTTCAGGCTATCACTTCTGCTAGACGATAAGTGAGTTGTAAGCCTTGTCAGTGGAAACTGACTTTATTTCTTTCACAGGGATAAGGTAGTCCTTAGGGACTAATAGGAAGTTTTACCTAAGGTGGTTTCAGATTTCCATCTTAACCAATCTATCTCCCTTCCAGTATTTTTCACTGATCACCTCTTCTGGTGAGAGGAGGTTGCCAGCCTGGATGTTAAGAGAGCTCTCAGTTACTATAAGAGCGCATCAAGGTCCACAGGTTCAATCCCTCCAACTTTTCCTTACCTATGGTGAAGTTGGGAAAGGCAAACCTGCCACTAAAGAGATCAATTGCCAGGTGGATTGTCTCTTGTATCCAATTTTGTTATCAGAAACTGGGCCGAGATCCCCCTCTGGCTTGGGGCTCATTCTCTGAGGTACAGCTGCGTCTCTAGCTGCTGCCAGAGACATCCCTATATTAGAGATATGCCAGGCTGCTACTTGGAAAACGGTACACACTTTTACCAAGCATTACTCCCTGGATGTCCAGGCCAGGAGAGATGCTCAGTTTGGCACAGCTGTTCTTCAGAGCCTATTCCCTAAGTAGGTTCTGCCCCCTCCATGGAGGTACTGCTGTGTAGTTCGTTACTGTCATAATATAGCAAGACTTCATGTTGTTTGAAGAAAAAATTATTCACCTTAGTAATGTTGTTTCTTCTAATGGAGTCTTGCTATATTATGACCTCCCCCAGCCTGCCCTCTCAGAACTTCTACTTGGGTGGGTGCGGCAACTTAGTGTGGGCACTATTTTATGCCCCTTTAGCGTTTCTCCCTTTGGGAGTTTGGGGTGTGTGTGTTTTATTATACTGTCGCTTTATTCTCATGTTGTTAGAATTAGGTAGTAGTTCTGGTCCCCTGACTTGAGTCTTGGGTGTTGGGACCAGCAATGGTTGTTAATATTTAGGTAGCCATTTGGCTAGTGTAGGTTACAGCTTCCACACAGACCTTAGTGAGTTTTTGCTCAGTAAGATCTGACAGTTCAGGTTTGAAATTACACAGATAGAGCTGCTTCTTAGAGCTGGCTCAAAGTTCTATTTTTGAATGGTATTAACCATTTCACCTCCGGAGCAGTTCTAGTGGTGGGACAAACTGCTACTGTCATAATATAGCAAGACTCCATTAGAAGAAACAACATTACTAAGGTGAGTAATTTTTTCTTTCCAGCCATGGCTACACCCCAGTATCAGCAGTACCCAGAGCAGGGGTACTTCTTCAGGGGCAGGGGTAGAAGTGGCTCCGGGTGTGACTTCCAATCCCAGTCCCAGCCTCAAGCAAAATGGGCAACCTGACGTGCCTGTACAGGCCGCCCCCTACCGTCTGTAGGAGGCAGATTGGCTCACTACTTTCAGGCATGGCAGGAAATTACAGACAAGTGGGTCCTGGAAGTAGTGAGCCAGAGGTTGTCTCTAAGTTTCAAATTACTTCCACCTTTAAGAACCTGAGTTTTCAGGCCATCCACATATGCAGAAAGAAAATTCCTGGAATTGGAGGTTCAAAACCTGCTACTGTCACGAGCAGTGGAACCAGTGCCAGCGCATTTAAAGGGAAAGGGATTTTACTCAAGATACTTCCTTACCACAAAAGAAAAATGGGGAGTGTTGGCCCATCTTAGACCAAAGGGTCTTAAACAGATATTTAACAAAGCCAAAGTTCAAAATGGTAACTCTGGCACTGATTCTGCCAGTGCTCCAAAAAGAAGGCTGGTTGGCTTCACTGGACTTAAAAAGATGTCTTATTTCCACATTCCCATAAGGGAGTCTCACAGAAAATACCTCCGATTCAGACTCCCTTCAGGTAAGTATCAGTTCTCAACTCTGCCATTCGGTTTTACTTCAGCACCAAGGGTGTTCACAAAGTGCTTGGCAGTAGTCGTGGCACACCTTCGAAGACAGAAGGTCACAGTCTTCCCATACCTGGTCGACTGGCTGGTGGTAGGAAAATCACCCCAGCAAGTGAGGGAGCATCTGCAACTCACCCAGGGGCTCCTAGAGTCCCTAGGGTTCCTGATAAATCTAATAACGTCGGTCCTTCAGCCTGTTCAGGTACTGCAGTTCATAGGAACCGAGTCAAATACCTTGCAGGGCAGGGCCTGCCTGCCTCTGGACAGGGCAAGGAGTATCCTTTGGATAGCAGGTTCATTCAGCCTGAACAAACCAAAAACCTGCAAGTCAGCTTCTTCAGCTACTGGGTCACATGACAGCTGCCACAGGCACAGTACTGGGATCCAGATTCCAAATGAGGGACATTCAGTTGCACCTCAGAGCACACTGATGTCAGAGAAAGGGTCCTCTCTCAAAGCTAATTCCCGTGGCAAAAACTTTAACAGGCCCTCCAATGGTGGAAAGAGGAAGGAAACTGAAGGAAAGGGGTTCCCTTTCAACAGGAGTCCCCATCCGTTGTTCTCACAACAGATGCGTCACTACTGGGGAGGGGTGCCTATCTGGGAGATCACACCACCCAAGGTACATGGTCAAGTGCAGAGTCACTACTGCAGGTAAGTCTGCTGGAACTCAGAGTGATGTTGTTGGCATTAAAGGCCTTCACACCACTGCTGCAGGAAAAGGTGGTACAGAGCAGAACAGAAAATACCACCACAATGTACTACATGAACAAGCAGGGAGGGACAAGGTCCATCTCTCTCTGCATGGAGACCATGAAAATATGGAGTCTAGCATACTCCTTGGGAGTTTCTCTGCAAGCCATTCATCTGCCTGGCAAGGACAACACCTTGGCAGACACCTTGAGTCGAATCAACCAGGCCCATCATGAATGGGCCCTGAACAGTCAGGTACAGGCAAGTACTTTTCAAGAGGTGGGGCGCTCCAGAGATGGACTTCTTTGCATCCCACCAGAACCACCATCTGCCACAATATTGTTGCAGACCTCCAGTTCAGGGAACAATCCCCCTGGATGCTCTGGCACTGAACTGGTCAGGGAGGCACCTGTATGTTTTCCCTTCCTTCCTTCTGGTGTACAGAGTACTTCTCAAGCTCAGATCCCACTCAGCATCCATGAGCTTGATAGCACCAGATTGGCCCAGACAGCCATGGTACTCTCTGCTGCTCGCTATGTCTGTGGCTGAGCCAATACACCTTCCCAGAAGGCACAACTTGCTGACCTTCAGTCAGGGGCGGCTCCTGTACCCAAACCTCAGGTCCTTCAATCTCAAGACCTGGTTCTTGAGGACCTAGAATATGCAAGCCTAAATCTTTCTGAAAGTGTCCTGGACATTTTGAGGGGTTACACGAAGCCCTCGACCAAGAAAACCTATGCTGCAAAATGGAAAAAGTTTTCTATTTGGTGTTCCACCCAAGAAATGGTGCCAACATGGGCTAGGATCCCAGCTGTGCTGGATTATCTTACCTGTTTCAAACAACATGAAGTCTTGCTGTATTCTGACATATGCAGTTAGGTCCTGCCTTTCAGCTGCCCCGGAGAACAAAGAGTTAAACTTTCCATGACCAGCATGGAATGTTCACCACAAGCTTAGTTGAAGCCCCTGTCTGCTGTTGTTTAAACTGTAACTGTCAGATTCTTTACTCCGCCTCACTGAACAGTCGCTCCGGAGATTTCTCCTGCTGCTCAATTCAAAAAGTCGGTTGAAGTGTCGGTTTTCTGTCGGTTTCTTCCGAATTGCTGTTACCGCTTAGTCGGTTCAAGTCTTTGTCTATGGTACCGTGAGTACTAGATAGGTTTTTTGTTTTGTTTCTGTGTGGAACTTGTAAATTGTGGATCGGTTCGGCTGAACCGATCAGTTTGAGATAAAAAAGCTTGTGCTTACTTTAGAGTGTGGTAACTGGTCCGTATCAGTTCTAAAAACAACGGATTTAATTACTTTTTTCCAAGACCAGTGACACGAGTCAGGAATCGATAGGGAGTCTTGCCTGCGTATTTCGAAAAAGGTGTGTTTTTGGTTAGGATTAGGCCATATCTGAGAAACCCAGAAAAAACGGGCCCACTGGGTTTCAACACTGCAGTGTGTGTGGGGAAGTCTTTGCCAAGGCTGATCCCCACATCACCTGTGTTTATTGTCTGGGGTTTGACCACCTCGATTCAGACTGCCAAATTTGCAAGAATTTTCCCAAATCTACCCTGGAAAAGAGATGAGGTAGACTGAGGGAAAGGGAGGCCGAGAAGTCCGCTGACCCAGATGGCCAGCCCGGTACGGTTCCAACCGAACCAGGAGTGCCCTCTGACCAGGGCGATACTTCTTCGGACAAAAGGAGAGCCGATTCCGAGGAATCGGTTCCTGTAAAAAGAAAGAGAAAAGATAAATCGACCGGTTCGGACCCAGAATTTCATACTCCGACCGCCGATGAGATAGCCAAGGTGATAAGGATTGTGCAATCGCTTAGTTCGGTTCCGACCGAACCGGCACCATCTGGCAGGGGCTCGGTTCGGTCGGTTCCCCCGGTTCCGGATTATACTTTGGAAGAATTTTATGAACCGGAGGAGGAGGTAGAGTATGAGGATGATTATGGTGATAGTGAAAGTCTGGATGTGCCTATTGACCCGGACATCTCCCCAGACAGACCTTCAGGTATTTCTCCTCCTAGGCTTTCTGAGTCCCCTTCTCACTATATGTTTTACAGAAAAAGTGGCTGAGACCCTCCAGCTTCCTGTGGAGGAAGCGGTAGAGGATCAGGAAGAGCCTGATTATGTTGAGATGATGGACATCCCAGAGTCTCGGAGACTGCTCTATTCCCCTCCACAAATCCTTGGGAAACAGACACATAAAATTTTTAAGTCTCCTAATTCTGTACCTCCTGTGGACAGAGCGAATGGACAAAGGTACACTCTCTCAGGCTCAGACACAGAGTTCCCTTTTCAGCAATGCAGCCATGTTGGGGTTGTGCAGGCTGCTGCCTGTGATAAGGCAAATATTCCCTTGGCATCACACCCCCAGACAAGGACTGCAGGAAGATTGATACCATGGCAAAGAAACAATACATGGCAGCATTTTGGGACTCAGGCAGGCTAACTATGGCCTATACAGCCAGGTACCAAAGTCCAGGTGGGACACTGTGCTGGTTCTGGCTAAACAGGCCTCGACCAGCTTGCCAAAGGAGCTGGAGCAGGTGGCTGCAGATGGGATTGAGGCATCGAAAGTACAGTTTCATGCTGCTGTAGACTCCAGTGATGTATCATCAAGTGTCATTGCTATATCTGTGGCTCTTTGGAGGATGGCTTGGCTCAGATGTACTAGCCTCTCACAGGATACCCAGACTAAGGCCATGGATTTTCCTGTAATTGGTAATTCTCTGTTTGGGGAGCAGACGGAAAACTACATGAAAAAGATGGATGAGTACAGGACCACTTACAGGAGTGCTCAGGCCAAAGAAAGGCATGCAACTCCTCAAAGGCAGCAGTCCAGGGGCAGGGGCAGGCCTTTCCAAAGGCCTTTTACCAAGCTTAGGCCTCCTCTTCCTTTTTTAGAGGAGAGGCAGAGGGGATGAGAGCCTGCATCCACCCCTCAGCCTAAAGCCCCTGCCAAGCAGACACCTGATAGGTCTGCTCGGGCCGATTCTCCCATTCCAGTAGGGGCAGGCTGGCTTACTTGTCCAGGACTGGAAGTCTCTTACATCAGACAAGTGGGTCCTGGAAGTAACCAGGGACTGGTTCTGAGCTTCAAAAAATTTCCCAAGATGAGAACCAGATCTTTTCCACCTGCAAATCTGTCAGAGACCCTTGCCCTAGAGGCAGAGGCTTCTTCTCTCTAGCTCTCAGAGCTATAGAGAGGGTTCCACTTTACGAGGGGCAAAGGATTGTACTCCAGGTACTTCCAACCCCCAAAAGACAGGAGAATGGTGGCCCATCCTGAACTAAGATATCTGAACAAACATCTTTTGAAGCCAAAGTTCAGAATGGTAACTCTGGGAATTATCCTTCCCTCTCTAAGGCCAGGGGACTGGCTAGCCTCCCTGGACCTCAAAGATGCCTATTTTCACATTCCCATCAGGTGCTCCCACAGAAAGTACCTCAGGTTCGAGTTGCCCTCAGGCCACTATCAATTCAGAGCAATGCCCTTTGGCCTAACATCAGCCCCAAGGGTTTTCACAAAGTGCCTGGCAGTAGTAGTTGCTTTCCTAAGAAGAAAAAATATCTCCATCTTCCCATACTTGGACGACTGGCTCATAGTAGGTCAGTCTCCAGACCAAGTCAAGTCACATCTGCAAGTGACCCAGCAAGTGCTCACTTCCTTAGGATTCCTTCTCAGCCTTCCAAAGTCAGTTTGAACCAGTACAGCTTCATAGGTGCAGAACTGGATACAGTAAAGGCAAGAGCCTTCCTTCCCCTGGAAAGGGCAAGGACCCTTATGGAACTGGCCTCTTCATTCACCCTTCAGGTGTCTTGACCAGCAAGGCATTTCCTTCAGCTTCTGGGCCACATGGCAGCTTCTACAGCAGTGGTCCAAGGGCAAATTCCAGATGAGGGACATTCAGTTCCACTTAAGAGCTCCTGGTCCCAAAGAAAGGATTCCCTTACCAAACTAATCCCAGTGACTCAAACCCTGATCCAAGCCTTGCAGTGGTGGCTGGATCAGGACAATTTGAGACAAAGGGTTCCATTTGTCACTCAGTCTCATTCAGTGATACTCACCACAGATACTTCCCTGCTGGGCTGGGGAGCCCATTTGGGGATCTTACCACCCGAGGACTGTGGTCACCTCAGGAATCTCTGCTTGACATCAATCTCTTGGAACTCAGAGCAGTGTTTCTGGCACTGCAAGCTTTTTCCAAATCTGTACAGAACAAGGTGGTTCAGGTCAGAACAGACAACACCACCACCATGTGGTACATCAACAAGCAAGGAGGCACTCAGTCTATAGCCCAGCACAGAAGCTAATGACGCTAGGTCCCTGGCCTATCTCCTGCAAACCCCTCTGATAGCAGTTTACCTCCAGGGAAGGACAATGTCCTAGCAGATGCATTGAGCAGAATATCCCAGGGCCATCATGAATGGGCCCTAGATCCTCTAATTTTGAAAGTGATTTTCTCAGATGGGGCACACCAGAGATAGATCTTTTGCAGCTCCAGACAATTACCAACTTCCTCTTTGTTGCAGACCCCAGTCTTGGGCTCAGTCCCCCTGGATGCTCTGATTCTGAACTGGGAAGGGAAATTTCTGTATGCTTTTCCCCCCTTCCCTCTCCTGTTCAAAGTGTTAGTTAAGATAAGGTCACAACCATGCAAAGTGATTCTGATTGCTCCAGACTGGGCCAGGCAGCCATGGTATCCCTTGTTGCTGTCCCTAGCAGTCCACCTTCCCCTGTCTCTTCCCAGGAATTACAACCTGTTGACATCCTCTCGGGAGGGTTTGGTACCCGAATCTTCGGTCTCTCAATCTTGAGGCTTGGCTCTTGAAGAGTTAGTTTGCAGATCTGCATCTTTCCCAAGGGGGTTCTGGATATCCTTAAGGCTTCTCGAAAGCCTTCCACCAGGAAGACTTACAACTCCAAATGGAAAAGATTCAGCATTTGGTGTTCTAAGAAGAACATTTCTCCAGACTCTGCTGAACTGCCTACGGTTCTGGACTGTATGGTCCATCTTAATGGCCTAGGCCTCAGACCAGCTACCCTTAAAGTACACTTGGCAGCTGTCTCTGCTTTCTTGTCAGTAGGGAAGCCTTCCTCTCTATCATCCCATCCTGTATTTTGTAAGTTTTTCAAGGGATTGCTTCACACCAACCACCCCCCTTTAGGGATCCTGCTCCTGCTTGGGACCTTAATGTTTGCATTGCTCAGCTTATGTAGCCTCCCTTTGAGCCTTTGTCCTCAGCAGAGCTTAAGTACTTGACTTGGAAAACTGTGTTTTTGGTAGAAATTACTTCTGCCAGACGTATCAGTGAATTGCAAGCCCTGTCAGTGGAATCTGATTTCATCTCTTCACAGAGATAAAGTGGTCCTTGCAACTAACAGAAAGTTCTTACCTAAAGTGGTTTCACATTTCCACCTCAACCAGTCTATATGTCTCCCTGTTTTCTTCATTCCTCCTCGGGAGAGAGGAGGCTACACAGCTTGATGTTAAAAGAGCCCTTAGCTACTACATAGAGCGTACTAAAGGTCACAGGTTTGAATCCTTCAGTTGTTCCTTACATATGAGAAGTTGGAAGGCAAACCTGCCACTAAGAGATCTGTTGCCAGGTGGATTGTTTCTTGTATATAATTCTGCATGAGAAAACTGGGTAGAACTTCCACCCTCAGGCCTGAGGACTCATTCCACTAGAGTTACAGCTGCTTCCCTGGCTGCTGCCAGGGATATTCCTCTCTTAGAAATTTTGGTCAAGCAGCCACCTGGAAAACAGTCCATTCTAACCCCAGTAATGCTCAGACCATTCATAACTTTGTGCAGTCATCCTGATGGGTTGGACTACCCGAGAGATGGAACTGCAGAAAGAACTTCCAAGATTTTAAGTAGACCCCGTGTTTCCAAAATGGCTATGTCTCTAGGAGCTATGCATGCAGGTTCAGAGCGAAGTCCGGGACCAGTGAACCTCCTCCTGAGACAAGAGATGGAGCTGAATATCAGTGGGAGCGGGTTCCGGATAGCTGTATAAAGGGAACCAGATCTGTCTGGGCTGTAGGGCCACCAGGATCATTGTTGCATGCTCCCAGTAGTTTGAGAAGAACTCTGGATCAACGGAAGGAGGAAAGTTTAGGGAATCTGTCCGCCAGGAGAGGGACAACGTTTTCTCGCTAGAAAACACCAGGCCCTGAGCTAGCGAGCAAAAATTGCGTTTTGTTGATGGGAAGTTATCAAGTCCAATCTGAGTTCCCATCTGGGAAACAGATCCTCTGCTACCCTGGAAGAAGTTTCCACCATGGACTCTGGCCTGGAATGACTCAGACGCCTACAATTGTGTTGTCCACCCGAACATGTACTGTGATCAGGTTGCGCCGTGTCGGATTACTCAATCCCACACCTCATAGCCTCCCTGCAAAGGGGTAAGAGGTGCGCCTTGTTTGTTGAAGTAATACATCACCGTGTTGTCTGTCTGGAGCAGGAGAGTACCGGCGATCTCTGATCAGTGCCTGCAGGGTACAAAGGACCGCCTCATCTCAGAACGTTGATATGAAGGTGAGCCCTGAGGGGTCCACGTTCCCTGGACTTCACTCATCCAGGTGTGCCCACCCTAGTCCTGAGGCGCCTGTGGAGGATTACTCCGGGACGGCGGTTATAAACGGGACATCTGTAGAGAGTGTCCTGGGTCTAGCTACTATTGCCAGTCTCAAATCACGCTCGTGATTCCCGGATGCTGCACATGGTCTTGCCTTTGGTCCCATTGACCTGAGCATCCACTGATACCCATGTGCAGCCTTGGGGGACGGTCGGAATGGCCGCAGCTATGTGTCCGTGCAAGCGGGGGACTGACCTGGCTGACGGTCTTCGGTGAAAGATCCCTGATAAGGATCTGATGCGCCCGCTCTGTTGTCTGGAAGAAGAAATGCTCTTCCTGAACGGGGTGTCCAGGACTGCGCCTATGAACTGCAGCGCGTTTGGCGACGGTACCAGGAGAGACTTCAATTGATTAAGTTGTTCAGAGACCCAACAGATCCTGGGTACCTGATAAAGACAATAACGCCCTGGAGGCGGCCATGAGGCCAATCTCCAAGTATGGAACACATAATGGCCCTGTCTCCTAGAGACGCCGCCACCCACTGCCATGCATTTGATAAAGACCCCTGAATGGCGATGTCCGAATGGAAGTGCCGGCACTGAAAATGGTGGCTGAGAAACTCAAGGCAGGAACCTCCGTGCGCTTGAGCTACAGGGATGTGCAGGTATGCATCCTTATGTCTAGTGCTTAAAATGCACCTTTTAATGGGAATAAGACCTGAAGAGTACGGTGCGGAATTTTTTTGTTACCAAATATGTTGAGGCTGAGTCCAGAACGGATGGAGGTCCTAGTTTTTTGGAACCAAGAAGTGGGAGAATATCCTATCCTCTGGTTCTGGGATATACTGTCTTTGCAGGAGCGAGTATTTTGTCTGATCAGTAGCTTGTATGACCCGTGTAATGGGAGAGCAGAGAGTTCGAGGTGGCTTTTCTGCATTCTATAAAGTGGCTCTTTGACCATTGAAGAACCCACTGTCGTGGTTGTGACTCATCCTGGCAGGACAGAATAAAGTAATTCTCGACCTTGATGTCCTGCTGATCCTGGAGGGGCGGGGCCGGAAAGGAGTCAGGCTGTGGCGGCGGAGGGGCTCGTGGCTGGGCCGGTTTAGCTGGCATGACCTCAGCCCGCTGGTTACTCCTGGCCTGCGGAACCAGAGCCCCTGTTGTGATCGCAAGGGACTGTTGTCTCGTTCCTCTAAAAACGGGTTTGTTCCTATGAGTGGACTCGCCTCGGGTCAGCATCGCCTGACCAACTCACCACCTTCCTGCTCTTGAAGCTTGGTGATGACTCTCAGAGGCTCACCAAAGAAAACTTCCCTAATGAGGGCCCAAGATGTTTTCTGACGTCCGTAAGCCGAGACACGAGCCAGAGTGCCCGGAGGCATACACTGAGCTGCTGTCGGGCCGAGGAGTCCCATGGAGTCGCACGCGCTCATAGCACTTGGGTCCCCACGTCCGAACCCGTCCAGAGGAGCTGCAACATCTCTTCCTTCTGCTCACCTTCTGGCAACTTCTCAGCCAGATCCAGACCCTGCTCCCCACAGAGCATTTTGGAACTGCACCATGGGTCAAGTAATTAGGATCTGATGGCGCAAGAAGCGAAGCATACTGGTGCGCCTACCCATAGCGTCCAGCTGTTTGGACTCCGGGTCCGATGGCAGAGTGCTCAAATGTTGTGGTCTCTGGGACCGGGTCATGAGAGCTGTTGCATGACCAGGGCCCGATTTTTCCAGCACATCAGAGCAAAGTTCTGCGGCAGGGTTCTCATTTGCCACAGAACTTCTGCGGCACTCAACACCAATTTCTGCGGCAATTTATGCACATTTTACCCTTAATTTTTCTTTTTGTTTTTTTTGCCATATCTGACACAATGCACGTCAGAATACAGTCATTTTATAGGTGTTTGTCACCAAATTTTCAACATAGCCAGTTTAAGACCTCTGCTCATGAACAGTATCACTGTGATTTTATTAATCTGTCCGAACATTGATTTCAAGACAACCGACTGCGCCATTCTGCGCCACAAGGGTGGAAACACATTTTGGGTGAGATGTGAAAATGACAGCTGTACTACTCATAAGACAGTGTGGTGAAATGGCAATGTTGAAACCTGGAGTGAAAATATTGAAATTTTAGAACTTACGAGCTCATGAGAACTGCGCAACGCGCCTGCTAAACAGCCATTTTTTGAATTTTTTCATTAATTTCAACATAGCTATTTTCAAGACCTCTGCTCATGAACAGTGTCACTGTGATTTTCTTAATTTGTCCCAGACATTGATTTCAAGACACGACTGTGCCATTCTGGCGCTAAGGGTGGGAACACATTTTGGGTGAGATGAAAATGACAGCTGTACTACTCATAAGACAGTGTGGTGAAATGGCAATGTTGAACCTCTGGAGGAACATATTGAAATTTCATGCGAACTTACGAAAGCCCGCGAGGAACTCGCGCAACGACGCTGTTAAACAGTCATTTTTGAGCTTATACCAATTAACATGAGTTTGCCCCTTCATGAATGATGTCACTGTCGGTGGCAGTTCGTCCCGCGGGTGATTTCGCAGTCACTGTGCGAATCACCCTTCGAGCCCAATAACGCCATGACAGTGACATCATTCATGGGAAGGGGTCCCAAAACCCCATGTTTAAAATTTGGTGCAAAAATTTCCAAAATGCCAGATATGCACAAAAGTTGAACCCTCTTATCTAGCCCATTATACAGCTTACTGGCATTTCCTCAGTTCATGGGTCGCTTTGAAGAGTGCAGACGTGTTCCCGGTCCACCGAAGATCGCCGCCTGGAGCCCGGAGGTAAGTATGGGGTTGGGGGTGGGAGGCTGGGTGCGCAGTGGGTGGGTGCGGATGGGAGGGGCTCGAGACGCTGCGGGACAGTTTTGTTTTCAGGGGAAAAAGACGCCACGGGACCGTTGCCACGCTGGGGTGGGCCCCAGCGGCACAATGACTTTGGGGGGTATCAGCGACGGGATTGGGCACCCCATGGCAAAACAAAAAAAAATATTAGAGTCGCTTGCTACGCCTGGGTGGCTCCCAGCGTAGGCACAAGGACCTTGGGGGCGTCAGCCGATGGGGATTGGGCACCGGCAAATCAGTGATTGCCACGCTGGGGTGGGCTCCCAGCGTGGCATTAACTGAGGGGGACAGTGAAGCCGACGGGATTGGGCTGCCTGTAGGCAAATGAAGCGACGCTTGTTCTTGCTGGGCGTCGCAATTCCGCGGTGACAGCAAATTCATGCGGTTTACGTCTGCATCTCAAGGAATTGCGGAAAACTCGGGGCCCTGGTTATGACCAGAGAGTCGGCCTGAGGATGCTGAGCCAAGTACTGGTCTTCCTTTCAAGCCTTGTACAGGCGGTCAGCTTTCTTCGGCATCACCAGGAGTGAATGGCGTCTTTCCGCCTGCCTTGGTGATGCCCGACGAAAGTGTCTACCAAGGATGGCACCACCACAGGCTTGGGGTCCTTCTGTCAAGATATTTGCAAGGCGAGCCTCGGGGTCTAACTCTCCGCATCCCATCCCATGTTCTCTTGGATGTGTCTCATGATGTCCGAGAGAACGAGGGTCATCCGAGGAGGACCTGGAAGCTCATGTGGGTCCGGAGAGGGATGTGGAAGGAGATGGGGATCTAGATCCTGTTGAAAACTCTGATCCCGTGGTCCTCCGTCAAGGCGAACGTGGCGCCTTCTGGTCCCCACGGCTGGGTGACCCAGAAGAGGATCTGACGAAGGTCTCTTTATTTGGTCTCCCTTGAGGCTCCTGGGCTCCTGGGAGGAAGTGAACCGCCTGCAGACCCGGATGGAGAAGGGGACGCAGGAACCGGAGGGGTAACCGGTCTAGAAGGAGGAGGAGGTGGGAGAGGAGGTGGGGTGGGCATCATGTCCTTTTTGATGGTATCCCACCAGTAAGTGAAAAGCTCCTTAACCTGAGACAGAAAGACTCGACGACGGACCAGGCGCCGGTGATCGGTCGTCGGGTTCCAGCGTCGGCTCCGGAGGGTTGCGGGGAGGGTTCCCTGGAGGCTCGCCGACAACCGGGTCGCTGCATCTGGTCCTCGGCTGTGTCAACTCCTCCTCTGTAATAGTCTCCTGACCGACGCCGGTCGGAGGTGCAGCGGTACTCTTCTCAATCCGGACAGGCACGACGCCGCCCCTACCAGCGCCCAGGGTGCGAGGCTTGGCCGCGACGGTCGCCTGGCGGTCGACGGCTCTGGGGACCTGTGGCGAGAGGCCGACGTCGGGCGGGCCGACGTCAGTTCCGACGGTCTCATAAGACAGGTGAGCTCCTTGGTCTTCCGCTGGGGAGGAGGAGGCAAGGAGGCAGACCTGACGCTGGGTTCAGAAATGGCGGAACCCGACTCTGGTGATGGTGGCGTCCCCGACTCTGACCAGGGCCTTGGAAGACGAAGGAGGCCTGAAGTCTTGGCCTGAGAAGAGGAGCCCAAGATTTTCTCACCGCAGTGGGGGAGGCTGAGAACTGGCCCGGAAGGCGAGCGGTCGGACCTGGAGCCGGAGCTACGAGAATCAGAGGCCCCAGACGGGACCTGAAAGGGCCTTCTCCCTATGCTTCTCCGAATGTTTGCGGGCCTTCCCCGAAGAATCCCCCTTGGAGGCCATGGTCTTGAGTTGTTCCTCGAGCAGGAACGCCTGTAGGGCCTTCTGGTGACGGATCCGGGTTCTGCTGTTGAAACCTTGGCAAAAGGAGCAGGACCGGGTTTCGTGGTCTGGGCCTAGGCACCGGACGCAGGCCAAATGTGGATCCTTAAAAGGGATCTGCTTCCCACAGGCACACTTCGAAGAATGACCGGAGGTTGGAGAGGACATCAGACAATAAACTGACCAAAGAAAAAACAAATTTTCCGAAGGAAAAACTTTAACACGCTGTCACAGGCTAGAATTGGAACCGAAGGGTCGAGACTTGCAAGTCGACGGCGGGAAAGAACTGGGGAATCTGGCGGGACTGCCCCCTTATGTACTACGCCTGACGTCGGAGGCGGGACCGACGTCGGGGGTGGTCCCCGCTGAAGATAGCTAGCTAGAAGTTTTCCTTGGGGTCCTGACGCCTGCCGGCCTCAGTCCTAATGGTGTTACCTGCTGCAAGAGCTGTGTCTCGAAGTAAGATCTGAATGTCCCTCATCTGAAATCTTGCTCCCTGCACTACTGCTGTAGAAGCAGCCATGTGCCCCAGGAGCTGTAGAAAATGCCTTGCTGGTCGAGACACCTGCAGGGTGAATGAGGAGGCCAGAGAGACCAGGGTCCTTGCCCTGTCCAGGGGAAGGAAGGCTCTGGCCTTTTCTGTGTCTAGCTCTGCACCTATGAAGGTGAGGAGCTGGACAGGTTCTAGAACTGACATTGGAAGATTTAGAAGGAAACCCAAGCAAGTGAGCAGTTACTGAGTTATCTGTAAGTGTAACTTGACTTGGTCTGGGGACTGGCCTACTATGAGCCAGTCGTCCAGGTAAGGGAAGATGGCAATCTTCTGCCTTCTTAGAGAAGCAACTACTACTGACAGGCATTTTGTGAATACCCTTGGAGCAGAGGTGAGGCCAAAGGGCATTGCTCTGAACTGGTAATGGCCTGAGGGCAGCTCGAACCTGAGGTACTTTCGATGGGAGCTTCTGACCAGAATATAGAAGTAGGCATCCTTGAGGTCCAGGGACACTAACCAGTCCCCTGGCCTTAGAGAGGGTAGAATAATTCCCAGAGTCACCATTTTGAATTTTGGTTTTAAAAGGTGCTTGTTTAAGTATCTTTTTTGGGGTAAGGAAGTACCTGGAGTACAACCCTTTGCCCTGGTGTAGGGGTGGAACCCTTTCCACAGCTCTGAGAGCTAGGAGGCAAGAGACCTCTGCCTCTAAGGCAAGTGCCTCTGATGAATTTGCAGGTGGAAAGGATCTGGTTCTCATCTTTGGAAACTTTTTGAAGCTGAGAACCAGTCCCTAGCTTACTACTTCCAGGACCCATTTGTATGATGTCAGAGACTCCCAGTCCTGGACAAAGTAAGCCAACCTGCCCCCTACAGGTACCTGAGAATCGGCCCTGGCAACCCCATTAGGGTGCCTGTTTGGCAGGGGCTTTGGGCTGAAGGGTGGAAGTAGGCCTGCTTGTACCCTGTGTGCCTCTTCCTCTAAAGAACCCCCTCTAGGCATAAGCAGAAGAGGAGGCCTGGGCTTGGTAAAAAGGCCTATGAAAAGGCCTGCCCCTGCCCCTGGGAAGCTGCCTTTGAGGAGTGGCCTGCTCTTCCTTGGCCTGTGCACTCCTATAGGTGGTCCTATACTCATCCATTTTTCTTCATTTTCTCTGCTCCCCAAACAGAGAATTACCCACAACAGGAAAATCCATGGCCTTAGTCTGGGTATCCTCTGACAGGCTAGTACATCTGAGCCAAGCCATTCTTCTAAGTGCCACAGATGTAGCCATGACTCTAGATGACACATCACTGGAGTCTACTGCAGCATGGAATTGCACCTTGGATGCCTCAATACCATCAGCAGCCACCTGCTCCAGCTCCTTGGCAAGCTGGCCAGGGACCTGTTTTGCTAGGGCCATAACAGTGTCCCATCTGGATTTTTGATACCTAGCAGTATAGGCCATATAATTGGCCTGTCTGAGTCCCAAGGATGCTGCCATGTACTGTTTCTTTGCCATAGCATCAATCCTCCTGGAGTCCTTGTCCGGGGTGTGTGAAGCCAAGGGAATGTTTGCCTCATCACAGGCTGCATCCTGCACTACCCCAACATGGCTGCATTGTTGTGTAAGGAACTCCGTGTCAGAGCCTGACAATGTATACCTCTTGTCCATTCTCTTATCCAGAGGAGGTATAGTGTTAGGAGTCTTTAAAATCTTAAATGTCTGTTTCCCAAAAGATTTGTGCAAGGGAATAGACAGCCTCTTAGACTCTGCGATATCCATCATTTCCACATAGTCAGGCTCCTCCTGGTCATCCACAGCTTCTTCATAGGAAGCTGGAGGGTTAATCACTTTTTATAAAACATGAAATAGGAGGGGACTAGAAAGCCTAGGGAGGAGACACTCCTGAAGGTCTGTCTGGGGAGATGTGGGTCAATCAGCACATCCAGACTTTCAAAACCACATTCACTTTCCTCATACTCCCTTCCTCCTCCTCCGGTTCATAAAATTCTCTAAATCATACTCTTGAACCGGTGGAACCGGACGAACCGAGCGCCTCCCTGATGGTGCCGGTTCGGTTGGAACCAGGGAAAGCGACTGAACAATTTTGATCGCTTTGGCTATTTCTTCAGCGGTTGGAGAGGAAAGTTTTGGCTTCACACCAGCTGATTTTTCTTTTCTATTTCTTTTAGCCGGAACCGACTCCTCAGAATCGGCTCTCCTTTTGCCCGAAGAAGTCGCGCCCTGGTCAGAGGGCACTCCTTCTGGTTCGGTTTGAACCGAACCGGGCTGGCCATCCGGTTCAGCGGACTTTTTGGCCGCCCTTTCCCCAAGCCTACCAGCTCACTTTTCTAGGGTAGCTGCAGGGATATTTTTGCAAATCTGGCAGTCTGCATTGAGGTGGTCAAACCCCAGACAATAAACACAGGTGGTGTGGGGTTCAGCCTTGGCAAAGACTTCCCCACACACACTGCAGTGTTGAAACCCAGTGGGTCCGGTTTTTCTTTTGGGTTTCTCAGACATAGTGCCAGTCCTAACCAAACGTACTCTTTTATGGCAATCCGCCAGGCAAGACCCTCTTATCGGTTCCCAATTGTGTCACGGGTCATGGAAAAAGACGTAATAAAATCCGTTTTTTTTTAGAACCGATAACAACCGGTAACCACACTCTAAAAGCACAATTTAAGATTTTTTAAACACTTGATCGGTTCAGACTAAACCGATAAACCGTTTACAAGTTCCACACAGAATAGAATAAAATAAAACCTATCTAGTACTCACAAATACCACAGACAGAGACTGAACCGACAGGTTACGGTTTAAATTCGGTCGAAAACTGAGAAAAGCAGTACTTTAACCGACAAAATGAGAAATCTCCGGAGCGACTGTTCAGTGAGGCGGAGTAAAGAATCTGATGGTTTGAGTTTGAAGAACAACAGACAGAGTCTCAACTGAGCTCGAGCTCAGCATTCCATGCCTGGCATGGAAAGTTAACTCTTTCATCTCCGGGGCAGTTCGAAGGTTGGGACTCACTGCTACTGTCAGAATATAGCAAGACTTCATGTTGTTTGAATCACCAGACAGTGAGGAAACTATTAAGAGAGACAGAAAACTCTGTTAAAATCTATCTGGTATAGAGAAGTGTACCCAGAAGGGTATGGCTATGTGGCACTAGCATGCGGAATGCAGAGGCTGAAGTTCTGGAAGGGAAGGGAGTTATGAATATCTGAGCATCACTGGGAAGAAAGAAGATTACTATGGTAAGTAATTTTCTTCTAACCCCAGTAATGCTCAGGATATTCATAACTTTGTGCAGACTACCAAGCAGTACTCCTGGAGGTGGGCACAGAACTTATTTTGGAAACAGACTTTGCAGGACTGCTGTGCCAAAACTGGCAGCACTTCTGGACAAAACATCCAAATTGTAATGCTTTGTAAAGGTGTGTACTGATTTCCAAGTACCTGCTTTACAAATATCCAATAATGGAACCTCCCTAGTAGCTGCAAGACTGGCAGCTGTTCCTCTTGTCGAGTGTGCCCTCAGCCCAGCTGGGGACTCCCTACCTGCTCTAGTGTAGCAGAAATGAATACACTGGACAGTCCATTGAGAAATGGATCTTTTTGAGGCTGGTTTGCCCATTCCGACATCCCAATATGTAAGGAAAAGTTGTTTTTTGTCTTGCCTATGGCCCTTAGTACCTGTCATGTAATAACCGAGAGCTCTTTTCACATCCAGACTGTGGAGTCTTCTTTCACCAGACCTTGTATGATCTGTGAAAAAGACAGGCAGAGTGATTGATTGGTTCAGATGAAAGTCTGAAGCGACCTTGGGAAGGAATTGTCTGTTTGTTCTGAGGACTACCTTATCTCTGTGAAAGGAGATGTAGTCCTGGTCAACACAGAGAGCCTGAAGCTCGCTGATTCTTCTTGCTGAGGTAATTGATACCAGAAAAACTGTTTTCCAGGTAACATACTTTAAATGGGCTGTAGCTATAGGCTCAAAAGAAGCCCTCATTAATCTAGCTATACATATATTAAGATTCCAAGCGGGCACTGGTGCCCTGTGAGGAGGATGCAAATGTATCAGGCCTTTAAAAAATCTATTGAAAATGGGATCTGAAGCTACCAACACCTTTGTCCTAGCCGAAAGGTATGCAGACACTGCTGCAAGATGAACCCTTAGAGAACTGGGTTGTAGATCTTGTGAATGTAAGTGAGTCAGATAATCCAACACCACTGAGACTCCTGCATCATTTGGGGCAAAATTCCTACCAGAGCACCAAAAGGAAAAAATTACTCACCTTAGTAATGTTGTTTCTTCTAATGGAGTCTTGCTGTATTCTGACTATTTGCAGTGATCTCCAACCTTTGAACTGCCCCGGAGAGGAAAGAGTTAACTTTCCATGCAAGGCATGGAACGCTGAGCTCGAGCTCGGTTGAAGCCTCTGTCTGCTGTTGTTTGAACCCCAACCGCCAGATCTTTAAGAGCTATACTCACTGGGCTTCTGTGTGGAAACTGTAAACAACACTAGCCAACTGGCAACCTAAATTTATTAAAGAGGGTTTTGGTTTCAAAGCAAGACTCAAGTCAGGAAACCCAAAAAACAAAACACAACACACCCCAAAATAATGGAGGGTGAGAAAAGGGGGCACCCCTAGGTGCCAACACTGCTCCTGCCCACCCACATCCCAAAAACCAGGTTCTGAGAGGGGAGGCGGGGGGGGGAGGTCAGAATAAAGCAAGACTCCATTAGAAGAAATAACATTAATAAGGTGAGTAATTTTTTCTTCAAACAACATGAAGTCTTGCTGTATTCTGACTATTTGCAGACTACCAAGCAGTACCTCCATGGAGGAGGGACAGAACCTACTTTGGGAATAGGCTCTGAAGTACTGCTGTGCCAAATCGAACATCACTCCAAGCCTGGATATCCAGAAAGTAATGCTTGGTAGAAGTATGGACTGTTTTCCAGGTGGCTGCTTGACATATCTCTAAGATAGGAATATCCCTGGCAGCAGCCAGGGAAGCAGCTTACCTCTAGTAGAGTGAACCTCAGGCCTGAGGGTGAGTCCTACCAAATTTTTCATAGCAGAATTGTATACAAGAGATAATCCACCTGGCAATAGATCTTTTAGTGGCAGGTTTTCCCTTACCAACCTCACCATGAGTGAGGAACAATTGGAGGGAGTCAAACCTGTGACCCTTGGTGCGCTCTATGTAGTAGCTAAGGGCCCTTTTTACGTCCAGGCTGTGCAGCCTCCTCTCTCCAGAGGAGGAACAGTCAGTGAAGTACACAGGGAGAGACACAGATTGATTAAGGTGGAAGTCTGAAACCACCTTACGCAAGAACTTCCTGTTAGTCCTGAGGACCACCTTATCTCTATGAAAGGAGATAAAATCAGGCTCCACTGACAATGCCTGTAATTCACTTATGCGCCTGGCAGAAGTGATGGCTACCAAAGGAAAAAATTACTCACCTTAGTAATGTTGTTTCTTCTAATGGAGTCTTGCTATATTATGGACATTAGCAGTTTGATCCAGCTCTAGAACTGCCCCAGAGTGCAATGGTTAAAACCATTACAAAATAGAATTTTGGCACGAGAGCAGCTCTATCTGTGTTATTTCAAACTTGAACTGTCAGATCTTTACGAGCCAAACTCACTAAGGTCTGTGTGGAAGCTGTAACCTACACTAGCCAAATGGCTACCTAAATAATAACAACCATTGATGGTCCCAGCACCCAAGACTCAAGTCAGGGGACCAGAAATACTAACACCATTCTAATAATATGAAAATGGAACATAAGTATAATAAAACACACACGTGACACATACACACTCCCAAAGTCCCAAAGGGACAAAATGCTAACAGGACATAAGTAGTGCCACACTAAGTTGCCCGCACCCCACCAAGTAGAGGTTCTGAGAGGGCAGGTTGGGGAGGTCTATAATATGAAGACTCCATTAGAAGAAACAACATTACTAAGGTGAGTAATTTTTCTTCAAACAACATGAAGTCTTGCTATATCATAGACATTAGCAGAATACACAGCAGTACCTCCATGGAGGAGGGCAGAACCTACTTAGGAATAGGCTCTGAAGAACAGCTGTGCTAAACCGAGCATCTCTCCTGGCCTGGACATCCAGGAGTAATGCTTGGTAAAAGTGTGTACCATTTTCCAAGTAGCAGCCTGGCAAATCTCTAACATGAATGTCTCTGGCAGCAGCTAGAGATGCAGCTGTACCCCTGGTAGAATGAGCCCTCAAACCGGGGCTCTGCCCACTTTCTGATAACAAATTGGATACAAGAGACAATCCATCTGGCTATTGATCTCTTAGTGGCAGGTTTGCTTTTCCCAACTTCACCATAGGTAAGGAAAGTTGGAGGGATTCGAACCTGTGACCTTTGGTACGCTCCATATAATAACTAAGAGCTCTCTTAACATCCAGGCTGTGCAACCTCCTCTCACCAGAAGAGGAGTGATCAGTGAAAAATACTGGAAGGGAGCTAGATTGATTAAGATGGAAATCTGAAACCACCTTAGGCAAAAACTTCCTATTAGTCCTAAGGACTACCTTATCCCTGTGGAAAGAAATAAAGTCAGTCTCCACTGACAAGGCTTGCAATTCACTTATGCGTCTGGCAGAAGTGATAGCCACTAGAAAAACAGTTTTCCAAGTTAGGTACTTAAGCTCTGCAGAAGACAGAGGTTCAAAAGGGGGTTGCATTAACTGGGCAATGCAAACATTAAGGTCCCAAGCAGGAGCCGGTTCTCAAAGGGAGGATTAGATGGGATAATCCTTAAAAACTTGGAAAACACAGGATGAGAGGAAAGAGGGATGACTTTCCTGCTGACACAAAAGCAGATACAGCTGCCAAATGAACTCTCAGGGTAGCTGGTCTGAGACCCAAGGAATTAAGATGTACCATGTAATTCTAACAAAACGGGTAATTCAGCAGATTCTGGGGAAATATTTTTCCCAGCACACCAAATGGAAAACCTTTTCCATTTAGAACTATAAGTAGCCCTAGTGGAAGGCTTTCTAGAAGCCTTTGGGATCTCAAGAACACCCTGAGAGAGGTGTAAATCAGCAAACTCCAACTCCTCAAGAGCCAGGCCTTGAGGTTGAGGGATTTGAGGTCCGGATACCAAACCCTTCCCTGGGCACAAGTCAACAGATTGTGATTCCTGGGAGGCACAGGGGAAGATGGACTGTCAGAGACAGAAGGAGTGGGGTACCAGGGCTGCCTGGCCCAATCCGGGGCAATCAGAATCACGCTGCAAGGCTGAGATCTGATTTTGACTACTACTTTGAATAGGAGAGGAAGGGAAGCAGAGAACTTCCTCCCAATCCAGAAGAAGGGCATCCAGGGAACTGAGCCCAGCACTGGAGGCCTGCAACAGAACAGAGGAAGTCTGTGATTGTCTGGGGCTGCAAAGATCTATCTGAGGAATGCCCCACCTGGCAAAAACTATCCCCAGCACTTGAGGATCCAGGGACCGTCGTGATGGCCCTGGGAAATCCCTGCTGAGGGCATCCGCTAGGGCGTTGTCCTTCCTGGAAGATGAACTGCTATGAGGAAGTGTTCGGGGAATGGCCAGAGACCACAACTTCATTGCCTCGGTGCACAAGGTCAAGACCAGTGCCCCTGTTTGTTGATGTACCACATTGTTGTGGTGTTGTCTGTTCTGACTTGTATCACCTTGTCGTGACAGATGCAGAAAAGCTTGAAGAGCTAAAAGACAGCTCTGAGTTCCAGCAAACTGATGTGGAGCACAGATTCATGGGGGACCAAACTCCCTGAGGTGGAAAGGTCGCCCATGTGGGCTCCCCAACCCAGAAGGGAAGCATCTGTAGTGAGAGTCAAGTCGCGAGAAGGGAAATGAGGGGACCCCGCTCTTAATTGCTCTGATCCTGCCACCACAGGAGAGCTAGGATCAAGGTTCGAGTCACTGGGACCAACTTGGAAGGGGTCTCTTCTCTGAGACAAAAGGTTCTCAAGTCAAACTGAATGTCTCTCATCTGAAATCTGGCTCCCTGCACAACAGCTGTGGATGCAGCCATGTGCCCAGGAGGTGCAGAAAGTGTCTTGCTGGTCGAGAGACCTGCAGAGTGAAGGGAAGAGCCAGAGCCACTAAATTCCTTACCCTTTCTGGGGAAGAAGGCTCTGGCTAGCATTGTGTCCAATTCTGCCCCTATAAAGGTGAGTACCTGGACTGGTTCCAGAACCGACTTTGGCAGGTTTAGTAGAAAACCCAGGGAGGTGAGAGCTGCTGGGTGACCTGCAGGTGAGATTTTACTGTTCTGGGGACTGGCCTACAATGAGCCAGTCGTCTAGATAGGAAAAACAGCAATCCTCTGCCTCCTTAAGTGGGCCACTGCCACTGCTAGACACTTTGTGAATACCCTTGGAGCAGAGGTAGGCTGAAGGGCATTGCTCTGAACTGGTAATGACCTGAGGGCAGTTCGAAATCTGAGGTACTTTGATGGGATCTTCTGATTAGGACATGAAATAGGCATCCTTGAGGTCCAAGGAGGCTAGCCAGTCCCCTGGCCTTAGGGAAGGTAAAATCATTGCCAGAGTTACCATTTTGAACTTTGGTTTCAAAAGATGCTTGTTCAGATATCTGAGATCTAAAATGGGCTGCCACTCTCCTGTCTTTTTGTGGTAAGGAAGTATCTGGAATACAGACCCTCTGCCCTGATGCAGGAGGGAACCCCTTCTACTGCTCTGGAGCTAACAGGGATGAGACCTCTGTTTCCAGAGCGAGGGTCTCTGAAGCACTTGCAGGTAGAAAAATCTGCTTCTCAGCTTGGGAAACTTTTGAAGCTGAGAACCAGACCCTGGCTTACTACTTCCAGAACCCACTTGTCTGAGGTTAAAGCAGCCCAATTCTGACTGAAGTAAGCCAGCCTGCCCCCACTGGTACAGGAGATCGGCCCTGGGCACCCCATCAGGGTGCCTGTTTACATAGGAGCTTTAGGCTGGGGTTAGGAGCAGGTCTGCCCACCCCTCGTCTGCCCTGCCTCTGAAGAAGCCCCTCTGAGCATAGGCAGAGGAGGCCTGAGTCTGGTAGAAAGGCCTGTGAAAGGCTCACCCTACCCTCTGGGGGCATGCCTTTGAGGAGTGGCTCTACGCCCTTAGCCTAGGCACTCTTGAAGTAGTCCTATATTCATCCATCTTCTTCATGTAGTTCTCTGTCTGCTCTCCAAACAGAGAATTTCCCACCACAGGAAAATCCATAGCCTTAGTCTGGGTATCCTGTGACAAACCAGTACACCTGAGCCAGGCCAACCTACGAAAAGCTACAGATGTGGCCATGACCTAGAGGAAACATCATTAACATCCACAGCAGCATGAAACTGAACCTTAGAGCTTCAATGCCATCAGCAGCCACTTGTTCTAGTTCACTAGCTAGCTGGCCATGGGTACTTGGCCAGTTGCATAACAGTATCCCATCTAGATTTCTGATACCTAGCTACATAAGCCATATAATTTGCTTGCCTGAGTCCCAGAGAGGCTGCCATATACTGTTTTTGCCATGGCATCAATCTTCCTGGAATCCTTGTCAGGAGGATGTGAAGCCAAGGGAATATTAGCTTATCACAGACAGCAGCCTGAACTACCCAACATGACTGCATTGCTGAGAAAGGAATTCTGTATCAGGGCCTGATAATGTATACCTTCTGTCCATCTTTTATCTACAGGAGGCACAGAATTAGGAGCTTTTAAAATTTTAATTGTTTGTTTCCTAAAAGACTTATGTAAAGGAATAGACAATCTCCTAGACTCTGGAATATCCATCATTTCTACAAAATCAGGCTCCTCTTGCTCATCCACAGCCTCTTCTAAAGGAAGCTGGAGGGTTTCAGCAACTTTTATAAAACATAAAATGAGATGGGGACTCAGACAGCATAGGGGAGATTCTAAAGGTCTGTCTGGAGATGTCGGTTCAATGGGCACACCAGACCTTCCCAGCCACATTCATACTGATCATAATCCTCCTCCCCCTCCTCTGGTTCATAAAATTCCTCAATATCATAATCCTGAATCACTGGGACTGGACGAACCCACCTTTTACCAGATAGTGGTGGTTCGGACGGACCCTGAGACAGTGACTGGACAATTTGTATGGCTTTTGCTATCTCTGCAGCAGTTGGAGAATGAATTTTGGACTCCAGACCTGCTGATTTTCTTGTTTTCTTTACTGGAATTGGTTCCTCAGAACCAGCTTTTCTTTTGCCAGAGGAAGTCTGGCCCTGGTCAGAGGGCACTCCCTCTGGTTCGGTTGGCACCGAACCGGGCTGGCCATCCGGGTCAGCGGACTTTTTGGCCTCTCATTCCCTGAGCCTGCCCAATCTTTTTTCCAGGGTGGCTGCAGGGAAATTCTTACATACCTGGCAGTCTGACTGGAGGTGGTCAAACCCCAGACAAACACATGTGGTGTGTGGGTCAGCCTTGGCAAAGACTTCCCACAAACATCACAGTGTTGAAACCAGTGGGCCCGGTTTTTCTTTTGGGTTTCTCAGACATAATGCCAGCCTAACCAAAAACATGCCCTTTTATGACAGTGCCAGGCAAAGACACTATCGGTTCTTAACGTGTCCACTGAGTATTGGAAAAAACGTAATAAATCCGTTTTTAGAACCGATAAGAACCGGGAACCGCACTCTAAAATAGTAACTTTTAGTTTTAAATGAGTTTTAAACCCACTGATCGGTTCAAAACCGAACCGATAACTTACAAGTTCCACACAGACAAAACCTTCATTTACTTACGGTTACCACAGATAGAGCTTGAACCAAACGGTTTTGCGGTTAAAATAAAACTATTCTTGGTTAAATCCAACCGAGAAAACACTTTTTAAACCGAGAAATGAACCGAGCAGAAGGAGAAATCTCCGGAGCGACTGTTCACTGAGGCGGAGTAAAGAATCTGACAGTTCAAGTTTGAAATGACACAGATAGAGCTGCTCTCGTGCCAAAATGCTATTTTGGAATGGTTTTAACCATTTCACTCCGGGGCAGTTCTAGAGCTGGATCAAACTGCTAATGTCTATAATATAGCAAGACTTCATGTTGTTTGAAACACAGTTTTCCAAGTCAAGTACTTAAGCTCTGCTGAAGACAAGGGCTCAAAAGGGGGTTGCATAAGCTGAGAAATGCAAATATTGAGATCCCAGGCAGGGGCAGGTTCCCTGAATGGCGGGTTGGTGTGAAGCAACCCCTTCAAAAACTTGGAGAATACAGGATGAGCTGAAAGAGAAGAGGGTTTACCAGCTGATAAGAAAGCAGACACGGCTGCCAGGTGCACCTTTAGGGTAGCTGGTCTCAGCCCCAAAGTATTCAAATGCACCATATAATCCAGGACTGTGGGTAAGTCAGCAGATTCTGGGGAAATACGCTTGCCAGAGCACCATATGGAAAATCTCTTCCATTTGGAATTATAAGTAGCCCTGGTGGAAGGCTTCCTAGAAGCCTTCAAGATATCCAATACACCTTGGGAAAGGTGTAGATCAGCAAACTAACTCTTCAAGAGCCAGGCCTTGAGATTGAGAGATTTGAGATTCGGGCACCAAACTCTCCCCTGAGCACAGGTTAACAGGTTGTGATTCCTGGGAAGACACAGGGGAAGGTGGACTGCTAAGGACATAAGGAGTGGGTACCAGGGCTGTCTGGCCCAATCTGGAGCAATCAGGATCATCTTGCAGGGCTGAGATCTGATTTTGACTAGCGCCTTGAACAGAAGAGGGAAGGGGGGAAAGGCATAGGGAAACTTTCCTTCCCAACTGAGAAGGAAGCCATCCAGAGGGACTGAGCCCAAAACTGGGGGCCTGCAACAAAAAAGGGGAAGTTGGTGATTCTCTGGGGCTGCAAAAAGATCTATCTGCGGGGTGCCCCATCTGGCAAATACTACCTCCAGTACTAGGGGATCCAGTGACCATTCGTGATGGCCCTTGGAAATCCTGCTGAGAGCATCTGCCAGGACATTGTCCTTGCCTGGGAGGTGAACTGCTGTAAGGGAGGTGTTCAGGAATAAGCCAGAGACCACAACTTCATTGCTTGGTGCACAGGTGAGACCAAGTGCCCCTTGCTTGTTGATGTACCACACTGTAGTGGTGTTGTCTGTTCTGACCTGTATAACTTTGTTCTGAACAGATGTGGAAAAAACTTGAAGTGCTAGAAAACTACCTGAGTTCCAACAGGTTGATGTGGAGCAGAGACTCCTGAGGGACCACAATCCTGGGTAGTAAGGTCGCCATGTGAGCTCCCCACCCCAAGAGGGATGCATCTGTAGTAAGGATTAAGGAGTGAGACTGAGGGGTGAGGGACCCCTGTCTCAGATTGCTCTGGTCCTGCCACCACTGAAGGGCTTGGATCAGGGTCGAGTCACTGGAATCAATTTGGTTAGAGGGTCTCCTTTGAGACCAAAAGGCTCTCAAATGGAACTGGATGTCCCTCATCTGAAATCTTGCTCCCTGCACCACTGCTGTAAGAAGCAGCCATGTGCCCGGAGCTGCAGAAAATGCCTTGCTGGTCGAGAGACCTGCAGGGTGAAGGAGGAGGCCAGAGAGACCAGGGTCCTTGCTCTTTCCAGAGGGAGGAAGGAAGGCTCTGGCCTCTTTTGTGTTCAGTTCTGCACCTATGAAGGTGAGAAGCTGGAGAGGCTCTAGAACTGACTTTGGAAGACTGAGAAGGAAACCTAGAGATGTGAGCAGTTGCTGAGTTACCTGAAGATGTAGTTTGACTTGGTCTAGAGACTGGCCTACTATGAGCCAGTCGTCCAGGTAAGGAAAGATGGCAATCTTTTGCCTTCTTAAGTGGGCAACTGCTACTGCCAGGCATTTTGTGAATACCCTCGGAGCAGAGGTGAGGCCGAAGGACATTGCTCTGAACTGGTAATGGCCTGAGGGCAGTTCAATCTGAGGTAGTTTCGATGGGAGCTTCTGATAAGAACATGGAAGTAGGCATCCTTGGATCCAGGGACGCCAGCCAGTCCCTGGCCTTAGAGAGGGTAAATAATTCCCAGAGTCACCATTTTGAATTTTGGTTTAAAAGGTGCTTGTTTAGGTATCTGAGATCCAGGATGGGCCGCCATTCTCCTGTCTTTTTTGGGGTAAGGAAGTACCTGGAGTACAGCCCTTTGCCCTGGTGTAGGGGTGGAACCCTTTCCACAGCTCTGAGAGCCAGGAGGGTAGAAACTTCTGTTTCTAGGGCAAGTGACTCTGATGGATTTGCAGGTGGAAAGGACCTGGTTCTCATCTTTGAAATTTTTGAGGCTGAGAACCAGCCCTGGCTTACTACTTCCAGGACCCATTTGTCTGATGTTAAAGACTTCCAGTCCTGGACAAAGTAAGCCAGCCTGCCCCTACAGGTAGTGGAGAATGGCCTGGCCACCCCATCAGGTGCCTGCTTGGCAGGGGCTTTTAGGCTGAGGGGTGGAAGCAGGTCTGCTTGTACCCCGTCTGCCCGCGCCTCTAAAGAACCCCTCTGGGCATAAGCTGAAGGAGGCCTGGGCTTGGTAAAAGGCCTATGAAAAGGTCTGCCCCTGCCCCTGGAAGGCTGCCTTTGAGAGTGGCCTGCCTTTCCTTGGCCTGTGCACTCCTATAGGTGGTCCTATACTCATCCATTTTCTTCATGTAATTCTCTGTCTGCTCCCAAACAGAGAATTACCCACAACAGGAAATCCATGGCCTTAGTCTGGGTATCCGTGACAGGCTAGTACATCTGAGCCAAGCCATTCTGCGAAGTGCCACAGATGTAGCCATGACTCTTGATGACACATCATTAGAGTCCACTGCAGCATGGAACTGCACCTTGGATGCCTCAATACCATCAGCAGCCACCTGCTCCAGCTCCTTGGCAAGCTGGCCAGGGACCTGTTTTGCTAGAGCCATAACAGTATCCCATCTGGATTTCTGATATCTAGCAACATAAGCCATATAATTTGCCTGTCTAAGTCCCAAGGATGCTGCCATGTACTGTTTCTTTGCCACAGCATCAATCCTCCTAGAGTCCTTGTCAGGGGGGTGTGAAGCCAGGAATAATAGCCTTGTCACAGGCTGCAACCTGCACTACTAACATGGCTGCACTGTTGTGTAGGAACTCCATTATCAGAGCCTGACAATGTGTACCTTTTGTCCATTCTTTTATCCACAGGAGGTATAGTGTGAGGAGTTTTAGAATTTTACTGTCTGTTTCCCAAAAGATTTATGCAAAGGAATAGACAGTCTCCTAGACTCTGGGATATCCATCATTTCTACATAGTCAGGCTCCTCTTGATCATCCACAGCTTCCTCCACAGGGAGCTGGAGGGTTTCAGCCACTTTTTTATAAAACATAAAATGAGAGGGGGACTCAGAAAGCCTAGGGGGAGACACTCCAGAAGGTCTGTCTGGGGAGATGTCCGGTTCAATGGGCACATCCAGACTTTCAAATCCATATTCACTCTCCTCATACTCCTTTTCCCCCTCCTCCGGTTCATAAAATTCCTCTAAATCATATTCTTGAACCGGTGGAACCGACCGAACCGTACGCTTACCTGATGGTGCCGGTTCAGTCAGAACCGGGGAAAGCGACTGGACAATTTTAATCGCTTTGGCTATTTCTTCAGCGGTTGGAGATGGAAATTTTGGCTCCACAACAGCTGATTTTCTAGTCCTTTTTGCTGGAATCGACTCCTCTGAGTCGGATCTCCTTTTGCCCAAGGAAGTCTCGCCCTGGTCAGAGGGCACTCCCTCCGGTTCAGTTACAACTGAACCGGGCTGGCCATCCGGGTCAGCGGACTTCTTGGCCTCTCTTTCCCTGAGCCTACCAACTCTCTTATCCAGGGTAGCTGCAGGAAAATTTTTGCAAATCTGGCAGTCTGCAATGAGGTGGTCAAACCCCAGACAATAAACACAGGTGGTGTGGGGGTCAGCCTTGGCAAAGGCTTCCCCACAAACACTGCAGTGTTGAAACCCAGTGGGCCCGGTTTTTCTTTTGGGTTTCTCAGACATAGTGCCAGCCTAACGCAAAACTTGCCCGTTTATGGCAATCCGCCAAGCAAGACCCTCTTATCAGTTCCCAACCGTGTCACGGGTCGTGGAAAAAACCGTAATGAAATCTGTTTTTTTTTAGAACCGATAAGAACCGGGAATCGCACTCTAAAAGACAGATTTAATGAATTTACAACAACCTGATCGGTTCAAACCGAACCGATAATACCGTTTACAAGTTCCACACAGAAATAAATGTGAAACCTATCTAGTACTTACGATACCACAGACAGAGCTTGAACCGACCGGTTACGGTTTAAATTCGGTTAAAAAAACGAAAAATTAATACTTTAACCGACAAAATGAACCGAGCAGAAGGAGAAATCTCTGGAGCGACTGTTCAGTGAGCGGGTAAAGAATCTGACAGTTTGAGTTTGAAGAACAACAGACAGAGCATTCAACCGAGCTCGTGCTCAAAGTTTCATGCCTGGCATGGAAAGTTAACTCTTTCACCTCCAGAGCAGTTCGAAGGTTGGGACTCACTGCATATGTCATAATATAGCAAGACTTCATGTTGTTTGAACACTACAGTTGGTAGAGGCAGTATTTGAAATATGCTCACGTGCAAAGAATTCCATCATTTGCATGTGTTCCATCTCTCCAGGCAGTCCAACCCACCAGGCTGACTGCACAAAGTTATGAATATCCTGAGCATTACTGGGGTTAGAATAGAGATTTTCTCAATTCTGCTTTGCCACTGCCACTAGACAGACCAGGTGCCCCCCCCCCCAGCTCAGAGGACTGGCTGGCGGGGGGTACCGTGAGAGAAATATTATGCTGGGCAACACAATGAGGGCAATATGTACCCATGGGAGAGGGCCTCATCACCCTTCCGCAGGTTTTACATATTTTCATAATTAATGGTCTCCTGTAAAAGCCATGGTGTCAAAGAATTGAATACTGTGATAGGAAAGAACCCCAGAGTTTAACTGTGCTTTGATAATGTTCTATTTAAAAAAAAAAAAAAAAAAGAGACTGTGAAATTTTTATAATTTATTTGTTCTCCACAACAGCTTCCAACTGTCATAGAATGTTAGGAGCTCCAAAAAGCTCTAACTGCGTGTGCGCATGCCCCCTGGCTCATGGAGGCACTAGCGCACATGCGAAAGTTTGCACACACCTATCCTATGTGTGTGCACACTTGTGCAATGCTTTTCATTGGCCATTAGCACTGTGCAACGCCTGTAGCGCTGCGCACCTGTGCATGACGGGCACACGCTCGGGACACTGGCGGGAAGCTGTGGAGATGAAGAAGGGCGCAACCAGCCCTAATGGTGGCCGCCCAAATGGTAAACATGGAGGTTGAGGTAAGAAATCACCAAAAAAACTCCTAAGTGTCCCAAACACACAAATTTGCCTTAAAACAGTGAAAAACACACAAAAACCTCAACCTGAAGGAAGGGGAGGGCAAGGAACTGATGACAAAGATGAGTGACCCCCAGAGACCCTAAGCTCCCAATAATTTAAATCTGTGCCTACCTGTGGCACCTTTTCTTACTTTTAAAAGTTTTCAAACAAGAAACAAATAAAAGCACCCTAGCAAGGCATAAGTGGCTCCCAATCCACACACACACACAAAAAAAAAGGCAAGTTATTCAATTTGAAAGCCGTAGCTTAACAGGCACGATTTAAATGTAAGGGTATTCCCTGAAACAGGTAGTCCCAACCTGCAGAACAGAACTGCAGCCCCAAACTAAAGTCTTGAATCTTAAAATCTGAAATCTTCAGAGAAAAGTAGCTCTGTCCCCTTTGAATGACACAGCTTAACTGGAGTGTTGCTGCGAGTGCATGGAATCATGTACCCAACATACTAAAGCTTGGGCTGTGCCATTCCCCTGGTAGGGGTGCACTATACCCAACTGTATTGGTTACCAATAATGTGGAGCACTACAGAAAAATACACTGTTTGCTGGCCCAATTGGTCAGCACCATTTTATAGGCACTGTGCCTTTAAGACCTGGTCAGTGCTCTTCCGTATATAGCTGTTTGAGCGTCAGCAAGTTGGTACGTGCGTGTGCTCGCGCTCATGCACAGTGCATGAGTTGGAACGGATGATGGGGGACATGACGAGATGCAAATGGGAGCCCAGCACGGTGTGATATGTTAACCACGTGATGGTTTTCAGGGTTCCCACTTGCATCACCTGAAAGAGAGCGTCCTCTGTTGCTAGAGACATTCCACGTGAATGGGGGTCCAATTGGGTGGCACACTGGTGATGGACAGATCAGGACATTTAATAAGCGCTACCCTGGATTAGTTTAAGTACTGTCCCTTCTCTGTCCTCGCTACCAGAATCTGTCTTGGTGCTGACAGGAGTGTTTAATGTGCCCTGGATAGTTGTCTCACGATGTCTCTCTGGATCGACTTTATTTAAAAAAAAAAAAAAAAATTGCTTTAATAGTTTATTTGCCCATAGTTGGTATTTAGGCTCTGTCGTCTTCAGTTTATCAAACTCAGCATTAAATCTGACTTGGGCAGCAGTCAGTGGTGAAAGTGGGGGCAGGGGATGGCCCAGAGCTTGCTGGTTGCGGGCTGCCATAAATTATTGAGGGTCACCAAATTAGTGACAGTCACTGACCTGATGGCCAGCAGTTTTTTCCCTCTAAAATCAACCCCTGCAATGCAAGTGACAAAATTAGAAAGGAAAGGCTCTACTGAACAGTAACGCTCTTATGGACACCCCCCAATCTTCCAAGCTCAGGAAACAAAGTGAGCACTGCACACTTCCCCTTTACACTGGGAGCTGGGTTTTGATGAAAGTGGCTACAGTTTCCTAATGACCTCTCCACCTAGGAATGTTGTGGCAGGAATTTAAAGGAACCCACTGTGCCTGTAGTACATTCCTCTGCCATGCTGCAGGACATGCATACTAGCACTCCATCGCTTGCCGGTTCTGTACTCTGTGCAATCGAATGGACATGGTGACTAAATCACATGGACGCATGACATCACTGCATCAGGACGCACCTTGCTCATGCCTGCCCCTGCTCAAAACAACCTACTCTGGTCGAGTATGCCACAGAGTGCAACGAGGCCACTGTCTGCCAGAAAAGGACACCAAGCACTGTACAGCAAAGACCTCTGGCAAGCATCCGGCCAAAGAAAAAGGGCTGCCATCCAAAAGTGTGCAAAGTGCTAAAACCAAATCAACTAGCAAGAATCCAGCCATAGAAACAATCCTGTGATCGGCAATGGCACCAAGCTGCATACCACGTTAAAGCAGCATATGAACAAGCGAAAACAACAGAGTTGCATTTCTAGTAGAAAACTAAGCACTTAAATAACACAAAAAACAAACAAACAAAAAAAAAAAACAGAGCAGTACCTCAAGTAATAATGGAGCTACATCTCAAGCAAAACAGGGGATGGGGGCCAAACCGTAAGATGCCAAACTGCAATCCCTATGCAATATCCCCCCCCCCCCGCAACCTACTCGTCAGACAAAAAACAGGCAGTCCAGAACTATTTCAGTTCTAGTGAGAAACAGGCAGACCAGGGCAAAAATAAATATTAACAATGTTCTGTGTAAAGACAAAAAAAAAAAAGCCTTCAAAGGAAAAGGAAGCAAACAAAGAAACCATAAATGCACTGCTAGACACAGTGTGGGGGGATATACTAACATACTAAAATGCCAGGAGAATAGGCCTAACGGTCTTTCGTGTCTGCTCGTTTGGTCAGCCCCCACCCTGGGAGCTGACCTTGCTGCCCCCTTCGCCTTCTCTGGCTTCTCCCTTCCCAGTCCTGGATATTCTTGCTGCATTGGATTTTGCTTCCAGAACCCTTCCCCTGTACCTGTCCCACCCCCTCTTGAACCCCTCCACCGTCTCTGCCTCCACCAGCCCCCTAGGCAGCACATTCCATGGCTCCACCACCCTCTCAGTGAAGTAGCACCTCCTTCTTTCTCCCTTGAATCTTCCCCCCTCCAGCTTCCACCCATGCCCTCTAGTGGCTCCCTCCTCCTTCCTTAAGCACCCGACTGTTCCTCCCTATTTACCCCTTCATGTACCTAAGACCTCTATCATGTCCCCGGTCCCTTCTCTCTTCCAATGTGTACATATTTAGCTCTTGAGCCTCTCCTCATAGGTCCTGTCCCCAAGCCCCAAATCATTTTGGTTGCCCTCCTCTGGACCCTCTCCAGGAGTTTAATGTCCCTCTTTAAGTGTGGCCTCCAAAACTGCACTGATACTTTCAGTCGGCCTCACCAAGCAGTTATACAGAGGGAGTATCACTTCCCTCCTTCTGGAGGTGATCCCCATAGCGATGCATCCCAGCATCCTGTTGGCCTTGGCTGCTGCCCTCCTACAAGTCTCCGAGTTGTTCATCTTGACATCCACCACCACCCCCAGGTCCCTCTCAGCCATCGAGACTTGCAGCATTTGCCCCCCCAGGGTGTACACTTGGCCCGGGTTTCTGGCCCCCAGGTGCAGTACCTTGCATTTCCCTGCACTGAACTTCAGCTTCCACTTTCTAGACCATCCAGGTCCCCCTGTAGGACCACCCTCCCCTCCTCCCCATGCACCACCGCCCCCATGAAAGCAATAAACCTTCTGTCCAACTGAATCCCCCCCTCCCCTGAAGACAAATAAAAATTACTTACCTAAGGCATGGGGCTAGACATTTTACTGCTTGCAAACCTACCATAAAATAACATCCAACAAGGTAAGTGGTCTCCATCCAGGCACTTTAGGCACTGGAAATGGAAGTTAGCTAGTAGGTTATTCAATTTCAAAGAATCAGCTTAACAAGACACCGTTTCTAAATTTAGGGGTGCTCCCTGACACCAGGAAGCCCCAACCTGTCCAGAGTTACACAATCTTAGACAAATCAAAACAAAATATACACATATCATGTAAATCTTTCAGAGGGTTCTTACATGCTGCCACCCCTACAGTAGTACTCCTGAAACTGAGCTGGAATACAGCTGGACTGTACCATGTCCCGGGGGGGGTCTATGCTGAGGTCATAGCTTTTGAGACACACCACTACCCCAGTGGGGGAGCACATTACCCATATGCATTGTCTTCCTTCCCCAATGACAACGTGGCACAATACAGAAAGGGAATGCCCTCTCTGAGGTTGCCTTCTTCCTTCCACAGCTCTAATGATTCCACTAGTGCTTTTGTCACTGGCACTAGCTTTGAAAGTGGTTCCCATCTTTGAGACCAGTTATTTTATTTATTTTATTCTTTGGTAACCAGGTATAGCTCACTAGGCACAAGTGCCTGTTTTCAAGGGCGACCCAGGTGTCATACCTCTTAAGTGTCCCTCATTACGCCCCTTGAAATTGCTCTGTCCCTCATCTGTTCCTCAAGGAAAAGGTACTGCCCACTCAGAGAATGTGCTGTAAATTCAGACTTTAAAGCAGAAACTCTTAATATTCTAAAATGCTAAATCCAAAGTAAACTTTGCACAAGTAAACACTATGGCTTTCACAGTGTTCTGAGCTTGTATCTCCATGTTTGAGGATGTGTCCCTCATTCTGAGGGTCTGTGTCCCTGATTGTCCCTCATTTTGAGTGTCCAAAAATGTTCATGTCCCTCATTTCAGGGACAAAAGGTTGAGAGGTATGCCGGGAGCACTGGGTGGTTAAGTGACTTGCTCAGAGTCGCACAGTATGCAAGTGGAGGTTGTGGGAATCAAACCCAGGTCTGCTGGATGTACCAAGCTTATTCACAGCTCGTTACTCTAACTTCTAGGCTATACTGCCAGCCCAGTTGTCTCTTAAGTGGTACTAAATATCAATCATTTGGAACCTGGCCCATGAGAAACAGCTGTAGATGTGGCCATGTGCCCTAGATAACTGCAGGAAGTCTCTTGTGGGTCTTGGCCAACTTCCTGTTGCTATCAAAGCTAGGAAAGCTTTTCCCTGCAGGGTATTTAGCTGTGCTCCTATGAAGTCCAGCACTGGAACAGGCCATAGCTGGGACTTTTGCAGGTTTATCAAGAATCCCAGGTTCTCCAAGGTGGTGTTTTTGTTGTTTTTTTAATACCAACAATTGTTGTTCTGTTTTCCCAATGACTAGTCAGTTGTCCAGGTAGAGGAAAACCACACCTTGTTTTCTCAGATGTACTGCCACCACAGCCAAGCAGTTTGTGAAAACCCTTGGAGCTAAGGTGAGACCAAATGGGAGAGCTGTGAACTGGTACTGGCAGATCCCCAGCTTGAATTGCAGATATTTCCTGTGAGACTGTCGGACTGGAAAAAAAAATTACTCACCATAGTAATGTTGTTTCTTCCCAGTGATACTCAGGTATTCAGAACTCTATGCAGTGACCCTTTAAGACGGAACTGCCTAAAGAGAATTTGGGACATATGCACATGATGGAATCTTTGCATGTGCCATTTTTTAAATACTGCCTTCAGCTAACTGCCTTGCTTCTAAACCTCTCAGATTTCCTAGAAGCCTGGAAAGGCACGCATCAAAGGACTAAACATATACAGATTAATAATAATAAAAAAATAATAATGGCAATAACACCCTAAATGCCCCCAAAAAAGGGTCCCTCCAAGTGGAGGTCACAACATATAATATTACCCTGGAATGTCAAAATAACCTGAAAGGGGGAAAACAACAAATGTGAACACAGGTAAGGATTAAGCCACGAGAAAGGATGGGTCTACTGTGGAATTAATCCATGGTTGGGGGTGGTCCAACCAACCAACCATGGATGAATTCCACTGTAGACCCATCCTTTCGAGTAGCTTAATCCGCTTGTAACATGGCAATGAGTGTATGACTAATAGTCTTTGAATAAATGAGTACAATAACACTGATTTACTTTCAGAATACTGTATGTTGAGCTGTTAAACATGATGTACATATACTTGAAAACAATTGGAACACACCTATTGGAAATATTGTGGCTGCTATTTCACTTTTGTTAAAATAACTTTCATTACAAGCTTTAAGATTTCTAACATCAAAACATATTTTACAACTTTTCAAAAACTTGCAATTCACTTTCTATTCTAGGTGCTTTGATTTTCCTCTCTGTGTATTAGAAGATATGGGCTGCACTGCATGATGGGAGTGTGCTATGGTACATTTTAGTTTTTTTCCTGCAGTTCCTTTGCAAACCAATAGGTGGCTGTCAAACAATCCTAGTAGCACAAGAAAAAATTACTCACCTTAGTAATGTTGTTTCTTCTAATGGAGTCTTGCTATATTATGACTATTGCAGTTTGTCCCACCACTAGAACTGCTCCGGAGGTGAAAGAGTTAACTTCCATGCAGAGCATGGAGCTTAGAGCGCGATCTCGGTTAAGAAGCTCTGTTAGGGTGGTTTCAAACCTCATGAAACTGGCTAGATCTTTAATACGAGCAAAAACTCACTAAGGTTCTGTGTGGAAGCTGTAACCTACACTAGCCAACTGGCCACTAACATATGAAACATTTTCCTGGTCCCAACACCAAGACTCAAGTCAGTGGACCAGAAAAATAAGAATAAAATAACTAAATAAACACAACACCCAAACATGAAAGAGGCATCAAAATGCCAACAGAGGACTACCACCCATACCCAAAGTAGGAGTTCTGAGAGGGGCAGGCTGGGGGGTCATAATATAGTAAGACTCCATTAGAAGAAACAACATTACTAAGGTGAGTAATTTTTCTTCAAACAACATGAAGTCTTGCTATATTACCTATTGCAGACTACACAGCAGTACCTCCATGGAGGAGGACAGAACCTACTTAGGAATAGGCTCTGAAGCACGGCTGTGCCAAACCGAGCATCCCTCCTGGCCTGAATATCCAGGGAGTAATGCTTGGTGAAAGTGTGTACTGTCTTCCAAGTAGCTGCTTGACATATCTCCAAGATAGGGATGTCTCTAGCAGCAGCTAGAGATGCAGCTGTACCTCTAGTAGAGTGAGCCCTCAGGCCTGAGGGGGGAACCTTACCCAGCTTTTGACAGCAAAATTGGATACAAGAAACGATCCACCTGGCAATGGATCTCTTAGTGGCAGGTCTCCCTTTCCCAACCTCACCATAAGTGAGAAACAGTTGGAGGAGTCAAACCTGTGACCCTTGGTAGCTCTATGTAGTAACTTAGGGCCCTCTTAACATCTAAGCTGTGCAGCCTCCTCTCACCAGAGGAGGAATGGTCAGTGAAGAACACTGGAAGTGAAATAGATTGGTTAAGGTGGAAATCCGAAACCACCTTGGGCAAAAACTTCCTGTTAGTCCTGAGGACTACTTTATCCCTGTGAAAGGAAATAAAGTCAGTCTCTACTGATAAAGCCTGTAACTCACTTATACGCCTGGCAGAAGTGATGGCTACAAGAAATACAGTTTTCCAAGTCAAATACTTCAGCTCTGCCGAAGACAGAGGCTCAAAGGGGGGGTTGCATCAGCTGAGCAATGCATACATTAAGATCCTAAGCCGGGGCAGGATCCCTGAATGGAGGATTGGTGTGAAGCAATCCTTTAAAAAACTTGGAAAATACAGGATGAGCAGAAAGAGAAGAGGGCTTCCCTGCTGAAATGAAGGCAGAGACAGCTGCCAAGTGCACTTTCAGGGTAGCTGGTCTCAGTCCCAAAGAATTAAGATGGACCATATAGTCCAATACAGTGGGGAGATCAGCAGATTCCGGGGAAACATGCTTCCCAGAACACCATATGGAAAACCTTTTCCACTTGGAGGTATAGGTAGCCCTGGTGGAAGGCTTCCTAGCAGCCTTCAGGATTTCGAGAACACTTTGAGAAAGTTGTAAATCAGCAAACTCTAACTGCTCAAGAGCCAAGCCTTGAGGTTGAGGGATTTGAGATTCGGATACCAAACTCTCCTGAGCACAGGTTAACAGTTGTGGTTCCTGGGAGACACAGGGAAGATGGACTGCTAAGGACAGAAGGAGTGGGTACCAGGGCTGCCTGGCCCAGTCTGGAGCAATCAGGATCATTTTGCAGGGCTGAGACCTGATTTTGACTAGTACTTTGAACAGGAGAGGGAAGGGGGGAAAGGCATAAAGAACTTCCTTCCCAATCGAGGAGAAAGGCATCCAGGGGAACTGAGCCCAACACTGGGGCCTGCAACAAAACAGTGGAAGTTGATGATTGTCTGGGGCTGCGAAAGATCTATCTGAGGAGTGCCCCATCTGGCAAACACTATCCCAGTACTAGGGATCCAGTGACCATTCGTGATGGCCCTGGAAAATCCTGCTGAGAGCATCTGCCAGGACATTGTCCTTGCCTGGGAGGTGAACTGCTATGAGGGAAGTGTTCAGGAATAAGCCAGAGACCACAACTTCATGACGCCTCGGTGCACAAGGTCAAGACCGAGTGCCCCTTGTTTGTTGATGTACCACATTGTAGTGGTGTTGTCTGTTCTGACCTGTACCACCCTGTTCTGAACAGATGCAGAGAAACCTGAAGTGCTAGGAAAACAGCTCTGAGTTCCAACAGATTGATGTGGAGCAGAGATTCCTGAGGGGACCATAACCCCTAGGTGGAGAGGTGGCCATGTGAGCTCCCCATCCCAAGAGGGCCGCATCTGTAGTGGGTCAGAGTGGGACAGGGGATGAAAGGCACCCCTGTCTCAGATTGCTCTGATCCTGCCACCACTGAAGGCCTGGATCAGAGTTCGAGTCACTGGGATTAACTTGGATAGGGAATCTCTTCTTTGAGACCAGAAAGCTCTCAAATGGAACTGAATGTCCCTCATCTGAAATCTTGCTCCTTGCACTACAGCTGTGGAGGCAGCATTGTGTCCTAGGAGCTGCATGAAATGCTTAGCTGGTCGAGAGACCTGCAGAGTGAAGGACGAGACCAGGGCCACTAAGGTCCTTACCCTTTCCAAGGGAAGGAAGGCTCTGGCCTGCTTTGTATCCAGTTCTGCGCCTATAAAGGCGAGTACCTGGACAGGTTCCAAAATTGACTTTGGAAGATTGAGAAGAAAGCCCAGAGAGGTAAGCAGCTGCTGGGTAACTAGCAGGTATGATCTGACCTGGTCTGGAGACTGACCCACAATGAGCCAGTCGTCCAGGTAGGGAAAAATGGCAATCTTTTGCCTTCTTAGATGAGCGACTGCTACTGCCAGACATTCTGTGAACACCCTTGGGGCAGAAGTGAGGCCGAAGGGCATTGCTCTGAACTGATAATGGCCTGAGGGCAGTTCGAATCTGAGGTACTTCTGATGGGAGCTTCTGATAAGAACATGGAAGTAGGCATCCTTGAGGTCCAGGGAGGCTAGCCAGTCCCCTGGCCTTAGGGAGGGTAAAATCATTCCCAGTGTCACCATTTTGAACTTTGGCTTTAAAAGGTGCTTGTTTAGATATCTTAGATCCAGGATAGGCCGCCACTCTCCTGTCTTTTTTGGGGTAAGGAAGTACCTGGAGTACAGACCCTTGCCCTGGTGAGGGGGAGAAACCCTTTCTACAGCTCTGAGAGCCAAGAGGGTTGAGACTTCTGTTTCCAAAGCAAGAGTCTCTAAAGGGTTTGTAGGTGGAAAAGATCTGGCTCTCATCTTTGGAAATTTTTTGAAGCTGAGAACCAGACCCTGGCTCACTACTTCCAGGACCCACCTGTCTGAAGTTAAAGACTCCCAGTCCTGGACGAAGTGAGCCAACCTGCCCCCTACAGGTAGTGGAGAGCCGACCCTGGGCATCCCATCAGGGTGCCTGTTTGGCAGGGGCTTTAGGCTGAGGGGTGGGAGCAGGCCTGCTCGTACCCCATTTGCCTCTCCCTCTGAAGAACCCCCTCTGTGCATAGACTGAAGAGGAGGGGAGGCCTGGGTCTGGTAAAAGGCCTGTGAAGGCCTGCCCCTACCCCTGGGGGGCTGCCTCTGAGGAGTGGCTTGCCATTCCTTGGCTTGTGCACTCCTGTAAGTGGTTCTATATTCGTCCATTTTCTTCATATAATTCTCTGTCTGCTCCCCAAACAGAGAATTTCCAACCACAGGAAAATCCATAGCCTTAGACTGGGTATCCTGTGACAAAGTAGTACACCTGAGCCAGGCCAATCTCCGAAAAGCCACAGATGTAGCCATGACTCTAGAGGATACATCGTTAGAATCCACTGCAGCATGGAATTGCACCTTAGATGCCTCAATACCATCAAGAGCCACCTGTTCCAGCTCCTTTGCAGCTGGCTAGGGACCTGTTTGGCTAAGGCCATGACAGTATCCCATCTAGATTTCTGGTATCTCGCAACATAAGCCATATAGTTTGCTTGTCTGAGTCCCAAGGATGCTGCCATGTATTGTTTTTGGCCATGGCATCAATATTCCTGGAATCCTTGTCAGGAGGATGTGAAGCCAGGGAATATTAGCTTTATCACAGGCTGCAGCCTGAACTACTAACATGACTGCATTGCTGTGAAAGAAAATCTGTATCAGGACCTGACAAAGTGTACCTCCTGTCCATCTTTTTATCTACAGGAGGCACAGAATTAGGAGCTTTAAAATTTTTATTGTTTGTTTCCTAAAAGATTTATGTAAAGGGATGGACAATCTCCTGGACTCTGGGATATCCATCATCTCCACATAGTCAGGCTCCTCTTGCTCATCCAAAGCCTCCTCTAAGGGAAGCTGGAGGGTCTCAGCAACTTTTTTATAAAACAAAAAAGAAGAAGGGGACTCAGAAAGCCTAGGGGGAGACTCACCTGAAGGTCTGTCTGGGGGGATGTCCAGTTCAATGGGCACATCCAGACTTTCAAAGTCACATGCACACTGATCATAATCCTCATCCCCCTCCTCTGGTTCATAAAACTCTTCTATATCATATTCCTGAACCATTGGAACCGACCGAACCGACCTTTTGCCAGACAGTGGCGGTTCGGAGGGAACCGGGGACAGGGACTGGACAATCTGTATTGCCCTGGCTATCTCTGCAGCAGTTGGAGAAGGAATTTTGTACCCCAAACCTGCTGATTTTTTTGTTTTCTTTGCTGGAACTGGCTCCTCAGAGCCACCTTTTCGTTTGCCCGAGGAAGTCTCGCCCTGGTCAGAGGGCACTCCCTCCAGTTCGGTTGGCACCGAACCCGGCTGGCCATCCGGGTCAGCGGACTTTTTGGCCTCTCGTTCCCTGAGCCTGCCCACTCTCTTGTCCAGGGTGGCTGCAGGGAAATTTTTACAAATCTGGCAGTCTGAATTGAGGTGGTCAAACCCCAGACAATAGACACTGTAGTGTGTGGGTCAGCCTTTGCAAAGGCTTCCCACAGACACTACAGTGCTGAAACCAGTGGGCCCGGTTTTCTTTTGGTTTCTCCGACAAGATGCCAGCCTAACCAACAAACTTGCCCTTTTAATGGCAGTGCCAGGCAAGACACCCGTATCGGTTCCAAACCGTGTCACGGGTCGTGGAAAAAAACGTAATGAAATCCATTTTTTTTAGAACCGATAAGAACCGGGAACCGCACTCTAACAAGCCTTAAAAGGCTTTAAACTAAGTTTTAATACAATTCGATCGGTTCAAACCGAACCAATAACAATTTTACAAGTTCCACACAGAAAACACCTATCTATTACTTACAATACCATAGACAGAGCATGAACCAATCAGTTTTGCGGTTAAAATAATTAAATCGCGGTTAAATTCAACTGAGAAATAGCGCTTTAAACCGAAGAAATGAACCGAGCAACAGGAGGAATCTCCGGAGCGACTGTTCAGTGAGGCGGAGTAAAGAATCTGACAGTTTCGGTTTGAAACCACCCTAACAGAGCTTCTTAACCGAGCTCGCGCTCTAAGCTCCATGCTCTGCATGGAAGTTAACTCTTTCACCTCCGGAGCAGTTCTAGTGGTGGGACAAACTGCAATAGTCATAATATAGCAAGACTTCATGTTGTTTGAAGCACCGTTTCTCCAAATGTACTGAATTAAGCCAATCTGAAAAACACTTTATTGAACAACTACTATTTTGCGGAATATTATTTTCACTTTTTTCCCTCTAAACTATCTAACTCAGCAGGACATAGAACAACATAACGTTTATTGCTTTCACCTTTCAAATACTTGTTTTGACTAGTATTGTTAGTCTGTTTCTTTGATTTCTTTTTTGTTTCTCTCAATTTATTTTTCTTTTCACCCATAGAAGTATCCTCTCTCTTTGATTTTGCTTTGTTTATCTCAGTGTCTGTTATTTTTGCTTTTGGTTATAGAAGCTGCATGCTCATCTTTACCACTGTGTATTCACCAAGAAAAGGCTACGACAGATAATGTTATTCAGTCATCCACAATGCATTGCACCCACAGTTGCTTAGAAAGCAGCAGATCAGAAGGGATGGTAACAGTATGTAACTGTTAACTTTTAAAGAAATATTGTTGCAGCATAATTAACAGTATATGTGGAGTTTAAATGTACAATCTTTAGTAACTCATGAACTTCTGTCACAGTCACAACATAGAACAATCTTGAAAATGTCAAAAACCCTGTGCCAGGAAAAACCTTAGCAAATACAAGCTGGGAGAACTACAAACTGCAAACTATTTGCATATTGTTTTCACTTGTGTACTGCTTCTTGCCTGTAGTGGATTGCCAAAGGTATTACATCACAAACCATGATCTACTATGGTATTAGACCATGGCTTCTACTGTACCACATGGTGTGTTTGCTCTTATCCGAGTGCTTCATTTTGTTTTTTCTTTCTTATGCCATGCTACAAATAGCAATAGTGCCAGATTGTGGCACCTATACCACAGGACACACAATGTTTTCAGGAGTAAAGAGGCTATTGGTTCTAGAGGGGGAGGCAGGGTGGGGAGTTCTGAATACCTGAGTATCACTGGGAAGAAACAACATTACTATGGTAATTTGTTTTCTTCTTCTAACCCCAGTAATACTCATGTATTCATAACTCTATGCAGACTAAGACGCAATACCTTTGGAGGTCGGCACAGAACCTACTCTGGAAACAGACTCTGCAGGACTGCTGTGCCAAACCTGGCATCACCTCTGGACTGGATATCCAAACTGTAATGCTTTGTAAAGGTGTGTACTGTTTTCCAGGTAGCTGCTTTACAGATGTCCACCAATGGAACATCCCTGGCAGCTGCTATGGTAGCAGCTGTGCCCCTTGTGGAATGGGCCCTCAATCCTGTTGGGGGTTCCTTTCCAGCCTTAGTGTAACAAAACTGGATACACTGTACTATCCAGCAAGAAATGGACCTTTTAGATGCTGGATTACCCTTTCCCACATCCCCATAAGTCAGGAACAGCTGTTTTCTGTCCTGCCTATGGTCCTAAGCGGCTGTCATGTAGTAGCTAAGAGCTCCCTTGACATCCAGACTGTGGAGTCCCCCTTTCACCAGAAGTAGAATGCTCAGTGAAAAAGACAGGTAGGGTAATGGTTTGGTTCAAGTGGAAATCAGAAACCACTTTAAGGAGAAATTCCTCGTTTGTTCTCAGGACCACTTTGTCCCTGTGGAAGGAAATGTAGTCCCCCTGTTCAATGCAAAGAGCCTGGAGCTCCCTGATCCTTCTGGCAGAAGTCACTGCCACTAGGAAAACTGTTTTCCATATGACATACTTTAGATGAGCTGAGGACATGGGCTCAAAAGGGGCCCCCCCATGAGCTTGGCTATACATACACTGAGATCCCATGCTGGCACTGGTTCCCTGTGAGGGGGGTACAAATAGGCAAGGCCCTTAAAGAACCTCTTGAAGGTAAGATCTGAGGCAACAGAAACCCTTTGCCCAGCTGAAATGTAAGCTGTTGCTGCAGCCAGGTGGACCTTCAGGGTACTGGGTTGTAGGCTGAACAAATGTAAGAAAAAATTACTCACCTTAGTAATGTTTCTTCTAATGGAGTCTTGCTGTATTCTGACATATGCAGTTAGGTCCTGCCTTTCAACTGCCCCGGGAGAACAAAGAGTTAAACTTTCCATGACCAGCATGGAATGTTCACCACGAGCTCGGTTGAAGACCGTCTGCTGCTGTTTAAACTGCAACCGTCAGATCTTTACAAGCAAAGACTTATTAGATGTTGTGTGTGGAAACTGTAAAATTCTTACGAGCAAACTGGCAGATATATATATCCACATAAAAAAAGTTTTTTGGTTTCAAGTCAGGAAACCCAAAAACAAAACACAACCTCTCACCCAAACCAAAAAGAGGCTGAAAAAAGGACACCCCTAGGGTGCCAACACTGCTCCTGCCCACCCACATCCCAAAATCAAGGTTCTGAGAGGGGAGGCGGGGGGAGGTCAAACTACAGCAAGACTCCATTAGAAGAAACAACATTACTAAGGTGAGTATTTTTTTTTCTTCAAACAACATGAAGTCTTGCTGTATTCTGACTAATGCAGACTACCAAGCAGTACCTCCATGGAGGAGGGACAGAACCTACTTTGGAAATAGGCTTTGAAGTACTGCTGTGCCAAACCAAGCATCACTCCTAGCCTGGATATCCAGAGAGCAATGCTTGGTGAAAGTAGAAAAAAATACTTACCATAGTAATCTTCTTTCTTCCCAGTGATGCTCAGACATTCATAACTTTGTGCAGTCATCCTGATGGGTTGGACTGCCCGGAGAGATGGAACACATGCAAATGATGGAATTCTTTGCACGTGAGCATCTTTCAAATACTGCCTCTACCAACTGTAGTGTTCTAAGCCCTTCAGATTTGTAAGAAGCCTGGAAGTCAGGCAACATGGAAAAATCCGACAACTAATTAATAAAACATTTTTTAGGATTAGCCTAATAAAACAACTTACTTGAAAAAAACTCCAAGGGAAGAACTATATCTATATATAATAATGGTGTTCACCATACAGTGAGAAAAACTATTAAGAGAGACAGAAAACTCTGTTAAAATCTGTCTAGCATAGAGAAATGTATCCAGAAGGAGTGGCTATGTGGCACTAGCATGCAGAATGCAGAGGCTGAAGTTCTGGAAGGGGAGGATGGGAGGGAGTTATGAATGTCTGAGCATCACTGGGAAGAAAGAAGATTACTATGGTAAGTAATTTTTTTTTCTAACCCCAGTAATGCCCAGACCATTCATAACTTTGTGCAGACTACAAAGCAGTACCGCCTGGTGGTGGGCACAGAACTTATTTTGAAACAGACTTTGCAGGATCTGCTGTGCCAACTTACGTCACTTCTGGACAAAATATCTAAATTATAATGCTTTGTAAAGGTGTGTACTGATTTCCAAGTAGCTGCTTTACAAATGTCCAACAATGGCACCTCCCTAGCAGCTGCAATAGTGGCAGCTATTCCTCTTGTTGAATGAGCCCTCAGCCCAGCTGGGGACTCTCTACCTGCTTTAGTGTAGCAGAATTGAATACACTGGACAATCCACTGAGAAATGGATCTTTTTGAGGCTGGTTTGCCCATTCCAACATCCCCATATGCAAGGAAAAGTTGTTTCTTGTCTTGCCTATGGCCTTTAGTAGCTGTCATGCAGTAGCTGAGTGTTTTTTTCACATCCAGACTGTGAAGTCTTCTTTCACCAGAGCTTGTATGGTCTGTGAAGAAGACAGGCAGAGTGACTGATTGGTTCAGATGGAAATCTGAAACCACTTTGGGAAGGAATTGTCTGTTTGTTCTGAGGACTACTTTATCCCTGTGGAAGGAATTGTAGTCCTGGTCAACACAGAGAGCCTGAAGCTCACTGATTCTTCTTGCTGAAGTATAATTGCTACCAGGAAAACTGTTTTTCCAGGTAACATACTTTAAATGGGCTGTAGCCATGGGCTCAAAAGGAGCCCACATCAATCTGGCTATACATACATTAAGATCCCAAGCGGGCACTGGTGCCCTGTGAGGAGGGTGCAAATGCATCAGGCCTTTGAAAAATCTTTTGAAAATGGGATCCGATGCTACAGACACCTTTGTCCTAGCAGACAGGTATGCAGATACTGCTGCAAGGTGAACTCTTAAGGAACTGGGTTGCAGACCTTGTGAATGTAAATGAGTTAGATAATCCAACACCACTGAGACCCCTGCATCATTTGGGGGTGAAGTTTCAACTAGAGCACCAGAAAGAGAATCTTTTCCACTTAGCAGAATAAGTTTTCTTAGTGGAAGGCTTCATATAACCTTTCAAAATGTTTAATACAGCTTCAGAAAGGTTCAAGCCTGCATACTCTAACTCCTCAAGAGCCATGCCTTGAGGTGAAGAGACTTGAGATTTGGGAACAGCAATGTTCCTTGATTGGAGGTTAGAAGATTGTGCCTGCGAGGCAAGCTTATTGGCCTGCTCACTGCCATGGAGAGCAGAAGAGAGTACCATGGCTGCCTGGGTCAATCTGGGCTATCAATATCAGAGAAGCTGAGAGGGATCTGAGTTTCAGCAGTACCCTGAAAACTAGAGGAAAAGGGTGAAAGGCATAGAAACTTGCCCGACCAATCCAGTACCAGAGAGCGTCCAGAGGATTGTGCCTTGGGCTGGTGGCCTGCAACAATACTGAGGCAACTGGTGGTTCTGGTGGGATGCGAACAAGTCTATCTCTGGAACGCCCCACCTGCTGAAAATTACCTGCACCACCTGCTTGTTCAGTGTCCATTCGTGATGGGACCGATTGATCCAATTCAGTGTGTCTGCCAAGATATTGTCCTTTCCTGGCAGATGGATGGCTTGCAGGGACACCTTTAGAGAATATGCCAGAGCCCAAATTCTCATGGCTTCTGTGCATAGGGGACCTGATCTGGTGCCACCCTGCTTGTTTATGTAATACATAGTGGTGGTATTGTCCGTTCTGACTTGTACCACTTTGCCCATTACCAGTGTAGAGAGAAAACTTTTAGTGCCAGCCTCACTGCTCTGAGTTCCAGCAAATTTATATGCTGGAGGGACTCTGCCCCTGACCAGGTACCCTGAGTTATGTGCTCCCCTAGATGGGCACCCCAGCCCAGAAGGGATGCATCTGTTGTGAGGACCAGTGAAGGATCCTCCTTCTGGATGGGGACTCCCTGCCTTAGGTTGGATTCCTTTTTCCGCCACAAGAGGGCTTGTAACAGAGGCTTGTCACTGGAATGAGTTTTGAAAAGGGATCTTTTTTCTGACTCCCAATGAGTCCTGAGGTGAAACTGGATGTGTCTCATGTGAAACCTGGAACCCTGCACTGTGCCTGTGGATGCAGCAATATGACCCAAGAGCTGCAGGAATTGTCTGGCTGTTTTTTGACTGTGCAACTTGAAGGAGTTTGCTATGGCCTGAAGACTTTGCTCCCTGTCTAGTGGTAAAAAGGCCCTGGCCTGTAGGGTGCTGATCTCTGCCCCTATGAACTGTAAAGTCTGTGTAGGGGTGAAGACAGATTTTTCTGGTTTACTATGAAACCCAGGGACTCCAAAAGATCCTGTGTGAGCCTTAGAGAGGTTAGCACCTGTTCTGGTGATTTTCCACTACCAGCCAGTCGTCCAGGTATGGGAAGACAGTCCTCCCTGTCTTGCAAGAAATGCCACCACAGCTGCTAGGCATTTTGTAAACACCCTTGGTGCTGAGGAAAGGCGAAGGGCAGGGTTGCAAACTGATAATGACCTGATGGGAGTCTGAATCTGAGATATTTCCTGTAAGATTCCTTTATGGGGATGTGGAAATAAAGCGTCCTGTAAGTCCAGAGATGCCAGCCAGTCCCCTTTTGGACTGTTGGCAGAATCAGACAAAGTGACCATTTTGAACTTTGGCTTTTCAGTGTTTGTTTAAAGCTCTGAGATCCAAAATTCGCTGTCACTCCCCATTTTTCTTTGTTGTTAGGAAGTATCTGGAGTAAAAACCTCTTCCTCTCAGGGTTGCAGGGACTAGTTCCACTGCTTTGAGCTGAAGCAGCTTCTGAACCTCTGCCTCTAGCAACAAGATTTGTGCTAGGGGTGGGGAGGTGGAAACCATGGGGTTTTTTCGAAGAAGAAATTTGAACTGCAGAGACAGACCTTTGCCCACTACCTCCAATACCCACTTGTCTGTGGTGATGCTTGACCAGAGGAGGAGGAAATGGGACAGTCTGCCTCCAACAGGTAGGGAGGAGGCGGCTTGCATCTCAGGGGTTCTGTTTAGGCTGGGGTTGAGGTTGTGGCTGAGCCCCTTCTACTCCTACCCCTTCTACCCCTATCCCTTGAGTAGCCCTGTGGGGGGTACTGCTGGTATTGGGGCATGGCTACTGGCTGGAAAAAGGGTCTTGATAAAAAGGAACGACCCCTAGCCCCCCCTTCCATAGGGCCTGGTGGATGAAGAAGCTCTGTCTCTAGCACAGTCTCTTCTATAAGTAGCCTTATATTCATCCACCTTTTTCATATAGGCCACTGTGGACTCCCCAAAAAGCGCATTTCCTTCTAATGGGAAATCCAGGGCCTTTGACTGGGTAACCTGAGTGAGGTTTGTGACCCTAAGCCAAGCAAACCTCCTCTGAGCCACTGTATTAGCCATCCATCTGGCTGCAGTGTCATTTAGATCAGCAGCCATTTGGAACTGGTACTTGGCCGCCTCTAGTCCAAACCTGGCAGTTTCCGCCAGGTCATCTGACAAGGGTGGGGTGGCCTTCATGGACATTGCCAGTACCGACTGCCACAGGGATTTCTGATACTGGGCAGCATAAGTTTGAAAAGTGGCCTGTCTCATGGCCAACAAGGCTGACAAATAGCCCTTTTTGGCCATACTGTCCAATTTTCTGGAGTCCTTGTCCGGTGGGTGTGAGGACACAGGGACTTTAGCCTTATCACAGGCAGTTTGCTGTATTACCCCTTGATGATCAGGGTGGGAAAAAAGGAAGTCAGCTCCCTACCTGTCCAGCTGGTATTTTTTATCTATTCGCTTGTCAATTGGAGGAATAGAATTTGGGGTCTGCAGGAGCTTCACAGGATCCTTCTTAAAGAATTTATATACTAGTAGGAGGAGGGCCTTTGTGGGTGTTAAACCCATCATATTGAGGTACTCAATCTCCTCCTCATCCTCTACTTGTTCTGTTGTGGCAATATCCAGAGCATCTGCCATTTTCCTTACGAAAGAAAAATGGGAGGAAAAATCCTCAGACACTCTGGGAGGCAAGCCAAATTCCTGCTCAGGGGACACCACTGGGGGATAGGTTCGTCCTCCTCATAAGCTCATCATCCTCTTCGAAATAGTGTTGCTCTGGAGCAGGGGGGCAACACAGTAGCAGCAACCTGGGGACCCTGGGAAGGGGCAGGAGGCTAAGGGATGATGCTCTGCAGAGCCTGAATAATTTTAAATGCCTGGGCTATGTCCTGAGCTGAAGGCATTACAGGCTGCTGCGCTGAAGTCCCTGGTTTAGCAGGAGAGGGTTCTGCATGCTTGAGCTTCTTTAATTTCTTTGAGGGAACCAGAGAGTCAGCCGGTTCTTTCCCTCTTTTTGCCCCTTTTTTTTCACCCGTGTCAGGGGGGTAGAACTCTTCAGGTTAATTCAACCACAACAGACTGGGGTGTCAGCTGGTCAGAGCCTGAGGGACCCCTAGAAACTTTTATTAAGCCTTTCAAAGGCGCTTTTCAACAAGTTTTTCTGGGAATGTTTTACATATCTCACATTCCTGGTCCAAATGTTCAAACCAGACAAGCTACACATAAGGTGTGCTTGTCTGCCTTAGCAAACACATCTCCACACTTTAAACAGTTTTAAAACCAGGCTCCTCGGTTCTCTTCTTAGGTTTCTCAGTCATGGTGAAAGATAAAGTGAAAACCTCAACCGCTAAATGCCAAATGCTAATGCGGTTATTTAAACAACAAGGTCCCCCCTTTTTTTTTTTTTTTTGCAGTGGGTTCCGAACCGGTGGAACCAAGAGAGGAAATGAAATACGAATCGGTTCAGCGGTTCAGAACTTGGTGGAAAAGCGGTTATAAATAAAGTCTTTAGGACCAAAATTTAGCGATAATTTAGTCACAGGTTCTTTAGTTAGAGAACCAAACAAAGTTAAAACTAACTCGGATCCCTCACGGTTATGCCGGACCGCTGAGGAACCGGAGAAAACAACAATTTAAACAATAATGACTAAATGTAAACTAACAATTAATAGAGGCAGAAAATGAAACTAAAAATACTTATGATTTTTGATTTTTTCTTTCTTCTTCACGCGAAAGAGGGCGACAGAGACTCCGAGCGACCAGACTTTCAGGCGGAGAGAAAAATCTGAAGGGCTTAGAACACTACAGTTGGTAGAGGCAGTATTTGAAAGATGCTCACGTGCAAAGAATTCCATCATTTGCATGTGTTCCATCTCTCCGGGTAGTCCAACCCATCAGGATGACTGCACAAAGTTATGAATGGTCTGAGCATTACTGGGGTTAGAATGGACTGTTTTCCAGGTGGCTGCTTGACAAAATTTCTAAGAGAGGAATATCCTGGCAGCAGCCAGGGAAGCAGCTGTAACTCTTAGTGAATGAGTCCTCAGGCCTGGAGGGTGGAGTTCCCACCAGTTTTCATAGCAGAATTATATACAAGAAACAATCCACCTGGCAACAGATCTCTTAGTGGCAGGTTTGCCTTACCAACTTCTCCATATGTAAGGAACAACTGAAGGATTCAAACCTGTGACCTTTGGTACGCTCTATGTAGTAGCTAAGGGCTCTTTAACATCCAAGCTGTGTAGCCTCCTCTCCCGAGGAGGAATGATCAGTGAAGAAAATAGGAGACATATAGACTGGTTGAGGTGGAAATGTGAAACCACTTTAGGTAAGAACTTTCTGTTAGTTGTAAGGACCACTTTATCTCTGTGAAGAGATGAAATCAGATTCCACTGACAGGGCTTGCACCACTGATACGCCTGGCAGAAGTAATTCACCAAAACACAGTTTTCCAAGTCAAGTACTTAAGCTCTGCTGAGGACAAAGGCTCAAAGGGAGGCTACATAAGCTGAGCAATGCAAACATTAAGGTCCCAAGCAGGAGCAGGATCCCTAAAGGGGGGTGGTTGGTGTGAAGCAATCCCTTGAAAAACTTACAAAATACAGGATGGGATGATAGAGAGGAAGGCTTCCCTACTGACAAGAAAGCAGAGACAGCTGCCAAGTGTACTTTAAGGGTAGCTGGTCTGAGGCCTAGGCCATTAAGATGGACCATACAGTCCAGAACCGTAGGCAGTTCAGCAGAGTCTGGAGAAATGTTCTTCTTAGAACACCAAATGCTGAATCTTTTCCATTTGGAGTTGTAAGTCTTCTGGTGGAAGGCTTGCGAAGCCTTAAGGATATCCAGAACCCTTTGGAAAGATGCAGATCTGCAAACTAACTCTTCAAGAGCCGCCTCAAAGATTGAGAGACCAAGATTCGGTACCAAACCTCCCTAGAGGATGTCAACAGGTTGTAATTCCTGGGAAGAGACAGGGGAAGGTGGACTGCTAGGGACAGCAACAAGGGATACCATGGCTGCCTGGCCCAGTCTGGAGCAATCAGAATCACTTTGCATGGTTGTGACCTTATCTTGACTAACACTTTGAACAGGAGAGGGAAGGGGGGAAAAGCATACAGAAATTTCCCTTCCCAGTTCAGAATCAGAGCATCCAGGGGGACTGAGCCCAAGACTGGGGGTCTGCAACAAAAGAGAGGAAGTTGGTAATTGTCTGGAGCTGCAAAAAGATCTATCTCTGGTGTGCCCCATCTCGAGAAAATCACTTTCAAAATTAGAGGATCTAGGGCCCATTCATGATGGCCCTGGGATATTCTGCTCAATGCATCTGCTAGGACATTGTCCTTCCCTGGGAGGTAAACTGCTATCAGAGAGGTTTGCAGGGACTAGGCCAGGGACCACAACGTCATTGCTTCTGTGCACAAGGCTATAGACTGAGTGCCTCCTTGCTTGTTGATGTACCACATGGTGGTGGTGTTGTCTGTTCTGACCTGAACCACCTTGTTCTGTACAGATTTGGAAAAAGCTTGCAGTGCCAGAAACACTGCTCTGAGTTCCAAGAGATTGATGTCAAGCAGAGATTCCTGAGGTGACCACAGTCCTCGGGTGGTAAGATCCCCAAATGGGCTCCCCAGCCCAGCAGGGAAGTATCTGTGGTGAGTATCACTGAATGAGACTGAGTGACAATGGAACCCTTTGTCTCAGTTGTCCTGATCCAGCCACCACTGCAAGGCTTGGATCAGGGTTTGAAGTCACTGGATTAGTTTGGTAAGGAATCCTTTCTTTGGGACCAGGAGGCTCTTAAGTGAACTGAATGTCCCTCATCTGGAATTTTGCCTTGGACCACTGCTGTAGAAGCTGCCATGTGGCCCAGAAGCTGAAGGAAATGCCTTGTTGGTCAAGACACCTGAAGGGTGAATGAAGAGGCCAGTTCCATAAGGGTCCCTTGCCCTTTCCAGGGAAGGAAGGCTCTTACCTTTACTGTATCCAGTTCTGCACCTATGAAGCTGTACTGGTTGGACTGACTTTGGAAGGCTGAGAAGGAATCCTAAGGGAAGTGAGCACTTGCTGGGTCACTTGCAGATGTGACTTGACTTGGTCTGAGACTGACCTACTATGAGCCAGTCGTCCAAGTATGGGAAGATGGAGATATTTTTCTTCTTAGAAAGCAACTACTACTGCCAGGCACTTTGTGAAAACCCTTGGGGCTGATGTTTAGGCCAAAGGGCATTGTTTGAATTGATAGTGGCCTGAGGGCAACTCGAACCTGAGGTACTTTCTGTGGGAGCACCTGATGGGAATGTGAAAATAGGCATCTTTGAGGTCCAGGGAGGCTAGCCAGTCCCTGGCCTTAGAGAGGGAAGGATAATTCCAGAGTTACCATTCTGAACTTTGGCTTCAAAAGATGTTTGTTCAGATATCTTAGTTCCAGGATGGGCCACCATTCTCCTGTCTTTTGGGGGTTAGGAAGTACCTGGAGTACAATCCTTTGCCCTGCGTATAGTGGAACCTCTCTATAGCTCTGAGAGCTAGAGAGAAGCAGCCTCTGCCTCTAGGGCAAGGGTCTCTTGACAGATTTGCAGGTGGAAAAGATCTGTTCTCATCTTGGGAAATTTTTTGAAGCTCAGAACCAGTCCCTGGCTTACTACTTCCAGGACCCACTTGTCTGATGTAAGAGACTTCCAGTCCTGGACAAAGTAAGCCAGCCTGCCCCCTACTGGAATGGGAGAATCGGCCCGGGCAGACCTATCAGGGTGTCTGCTTGGCAGGGGCTTTAGGCTGAGGGGTGGATGCAGGCTTGCTCATCCCCCTTCTGCCTCTCCCTCTAAAAAGGAAGAGGAGGCCTAAGCTTGTTAAAAAGGCCTTTGGAAAGGCCTGCCCCTGCCCCTGGACTGCTGCCTTTGAGGAGTTGCATGCCTTTCTTTGGCCTGAGCACTCCTGTAAGTGGTCCTGTACTCATCCATCTTTTTCATGTAGTTTTCCGTCTGCTCCCCAAACAGAGAATTACCAATTACAGGAAAATCCATGGCCTTAGTCTGGGTATCCTGTGAGGAGGCTAGTACATCTGAGCTAACCATCCTCCAAAGAGCCACAGATATAGCAATGACACTTGATGATACATCACTGGAGTCTACAGCAGCATGAGAAGCTGCTTTCGATGCCTCAATCCCATCTGTAGCCACCTGCTCCAGCTCCTTGGCAAGCTGGTCAGGGGCCTGTTGTAGCGAGCCAGCACAGTGTCCCACCTGGACTTCTGGTACCTGGCTGTATAGGCCATATAGTTAGCCTGCCTGAGTCCCAAAATGCTGCCATGTATTGTTTCTTTGCCATGGTATCAATCTTCCTGCAGTCCTTGTCTGGGGGTGTGATGCCGGCGGGAATATTTGCCTTATCACAGGCAGCAGCCTGCATACAACCCAAACATGGCTGCATTGCTGAAAAAGGGAACCTCGTGTCTGAGTCCGAGAGAGTGTACCTCTTGTCCATCTGTCTGTCCACAGGAGGCACAGAATTAGGAGACTTAAAATTTTATGTGTCTGTTTCAAAGGATTTGTGGAGGGAATAGATAGTCTCCGACTCTGGGATGTCCATCATCTCAACATAATTCAGGCTCTTCCTGATCCTCACTTCCTCCACAGGATGCTGGAGGTCTCAGCCACTTTCTGTAAAACATATAGTGAAAGGGGACTCAAGCCTAGGAGGAGAAATCCTGAAGGTCTGTCTGGGGAGATGTCCGGGTCATTATAGGCATCCAGACTTTCACTATCACCATAATCATCCTCATTCTCTACCTCCTCCGTTCATAAATTCTTCCAAGTATAACGGAACCGGGAACCGATCAACCGAGCCCCGCCAGATGGTGCCGGTTCGTCGAACTCGAACTAAGCGATTGCACAATCCTTATCACCTGGCTATCTCATCGGGCGTCGGAGTATGAAATTCTGGGTCCGAACCGGTCGATTTATCTTTTCTCTTCTTTTGCAGGAACCGATTCCTCGGAATCGCTCTCCTTTTGTCCAGAAAGTATCGCCTGGTCAGAGGGCACCTGGTTCAGGTTGGAACCCTGCACTGGCTGGCCATCTGGGTCAGCTGGACTTCTGCCTCCCTTCCTCAGTCTACCTCATCTCTTTTCCAGGGTAGATTTGGGAGAAATTTTGCAAAATTTGGCAGTCTGAATCGAGGTGGTCAAACCCCAGACACAAACACAGGTGATGTGGGATCAGCCTTGGCAAAGACTTCCCCAACACACACTGCAGTGTTGAAACCCAGTGGGCCGCTTTTTTCTTGGGTTTCTCAGATATGGCCAATCCTAACCAAAACTTACCCTTTTTTCGCAATACGCCAGGCAAGACTCTATCATTCCTGACCGTGTCACGGTCTTGGAAAAGTACTAAACTGCTGTTTTTAGAACTGATACGGACCAGTTACCACACTCTAAAGTAAGCACAAGCTTTTTATTCAAACTGATCGGGTTCAGCCAACCGATCCACACTCTACAAGTTCCACAGAAACAAAACAAAACCTATCTAGTACTCACGGTACCATAGACAAAGACTCTGAACCGACTAAGGTAACAGCAAACTGGAAGAAACCGCCGAGAGAAACCGACACTTCAACCGACTTTTGAATTGAGCAGCAGGAGAAATCTCCGGAGGCGACTGTTCAGTGAGGCGGAGTAAGAATCTGACAGTTACAGTTTAAACACAGCAGACAGGGGCTCTCAATCTAAGCTTGTGGTGAACATTCCATGCTGGTCATGGAAAGTTTAACTCTTTGTTCTCCGGGCGGCTGAAAGGCAGGACCTAACTGCATATGGTTGAATACAGCAAGACTTCATGTTGTTTGAAACAGGTAAGATAATCCACACAGCTGATCCGGCCATGTTGGCACCTTTCTTGGGTGGAACGCCAAATAAACTTTTCCATTTGCAGCATAGGTTTTCTTGGTGGGGGCTCGTAACCCTCAAATGTCAGGACACTTTCAGAAAGATTTCGGCTTGCATATTTTGGGTCTTCAAGAACCAGGTCTTGAGATTGAAGGACCTGAGGTTTGGGTACAGGAGCCTCCTGACTGAAGGTCATGTTGTGCCTTCTGGAAGGTGTATTGGCTCACCACAGACATAGCGAGCAGAGAGTACCATGGCTGTCTGGGCCATCTGGTGCTACTGGCTCATGGATGCTGAGGATCTGAGCTTGAGAAGTACTCTGCACCAGAAGGAGGGAGGAAAATATGCAGGTGCCTTCCTCGCCAGTTCAGTGCTACATCCAGGGTTGTTCCTGATGCGGTCCAACAATATTGTGGTAGAGGTGGTTCTGGTGGGATGCAAAGAGTCCATCTGGGCCCACCTCTTGAAAGTACTTGCCTGTCCTGACTGTTCAGGGCCCATTCATGATGGGCCTGGTTGGTCGACCAAGGTGTCTGGGGTGTTGTCCTTGCCAGGCGGATGAATGGCTTGGAGAGAAACTCCGAGTGTGCTAGACTCTATTTTCATGGTCTCAGCCAGAGAGATGGACCTGTCCTCCCTGCTTTCATGATTTTATTGTGGTGGTATTTTCTGTTCTGCTCTGTACCACCTTTCCTGCAGCAGTGGTAAGGCCTTAATGCCAACAATATCACCTGAGTTCCAGACTTACCTGCAGGGACTTGCACTTGACTATGTACCTTAGTGGTGTGATCTCCAGATAGCACCTCCCCAGTAGTGACGATCTGTTGTGAGAACAACGGATGGGGACTCCTGTTGAAAGGAACCCTTCCTTCGGTTTCCTTCCTCTTTCCACCATTGAGGGCCTACAAAGTTTTTGCCACGGGAATTAGCTTGAGAGAGACCTTTCTCTGACATCAGTGTGCCTGAGGCAACTGAATGTCCTCATTGGAATCTGGATCCCAGTACTTGCCTGTGGCGGCTGTCATGTGACCCAGTAGCTGAAGAAGCTGACTTGCAGGTTTTTGTTGTTCAGGCTGAATGACCTGCTGTCCAAAGGTACTCCTTGCCCTGTCAGGCAGGCAGGCCTTGCCTGCAGGTGTTTGGCCTGGTTCTTGGCCTTGCATTACCTGAACAGCTGGAAGGACCAGCGTTATTAGATTTATTAGGAACCCTAGGGACTCTAGGAGCCCCTGGGTGAGTTGCAGATACCTCACTTGCTGGGGTGATTTTCCTACACAGCCAGTGGACCAGGTATGGAAGACTGTGACCTTCTGTCTTGAAGGTGCCACGACCTGCCAAGCACTTTGTGAACACTTTGTGCTAGTAAACCTAATGGCAGAGTTGAGAATGATACTTACATTCATGAGAAGGGGCCCAAACCCCATGTTGGAAAATTTGTGCCAAATTCCAAAAATGACTGTTTAACTAGGGCGCAGTCTTAATGTACCGTTGGCGTCAAATTTCAATATGTTCACCCAGGTTCAATATGCATTTCACCACACCGTTCATGAGTAGTACAGCTGTCATTTTTCACATCTCACCCAAATGTGTTTCCACCAGAAGCAGGAATGGCACAGTCAGTGCTAAATCATGTACGGACAAATTAAGCAATCACAGTGACACTGTTCAGAGTAGAGGTCTTGAAATGGCTATGTTGGTACTTTGGAAAAATTCCAAAAATGGCTGTTAACTACGTATGCTATGCAGTTCCCACGAGGCTCGTGAAGTTCTAAAATTTCAATATTTTCACCAGAGTTTCAATATTTTATCACCAATAATTGCTTAAGGAGTAGTACAGCTGTCATTTTCAAGACCACCCAAAATGTGTTTCCAATCTTGTAGCGCACAGAATGGCGCAGTCGGGTGTGCTAAACAATGTTCGGACATTAATAAAATCACAGTGATATTGTTCATGAGCAGAGGTCTTAAACTGCTATGTTGAAAATTTTTGGACAAACACCCATAAAATGTTGTGTTAATAGCGCATTGTGTCAGATATGGCAAAAAAACAAAAAGGAGGGATGGTAAGAATGTGTCAGAATTGTCGAGAATTGGTGAGAGGTCGAGAAGTTCTGTGGCAAATAATCTGTCGCAGAACTTTGCTCTATGTGTCAAGAAAATCGGGCCTGGTCATAATAGTTTTCTGGTTCCGGGTCCCAGACCGCACATTTGAGCATTTCCCACGGACCTGAGTCCAAACAGCTGGACGCTATGGACGCACGATGTTTTCCGCCTGCGCCTATCAGATCCCTGAATTACTTGACCCACATGGTAGTTCCAAATGCTCTGTGGGAGCAGGGTCTGATTGGTTGAGAAGGCCAGAAGGTGAGCAGGAAGAGATGTTGTGCCTTCTGGACGGGTTCGGATGGGGACCTAGTGCTGTGAGTCACAGACGACTGGGCGGGACCTCGGCCCGAGCAGCAGCTGTAGGTGCCTCCGGAGGCACTCTTTGGCCCGTGTCTCGGCTTTACTCGACGCCCAGAAAACATCTTGACGCCCATTCAGGAGAAGTTGGTGAGCCCTCTGAGAAGGTCATCACCAAGCTTCAAGAGGTCAGGAAGGTGGTGAGGTTGGTCCAGGCGATGTATTGACTCAGAGGCTTAGTTCCTTTCATAGGAACCAAAGCTGCCATGGACGGGCACAGAGACAACAGTCCCAAGACCGGGTTCACAGAACAGAGGGCTCTGGTTCCTCGCAGTATTTCAGGGTAGACAGCCCGCTGGGTTGAGGTGTCAATGCCTTAGCTAAACTGCCCAGCCCAGGCCCTCTCGCCACAGCCTGACTCTTTTTGCTGCCCCCCCAGGATCACGGGACATCAAGGTCGGGGTCGACAAATACCTGCCAGGATGAAGTCCATAACCACCGACAGGTGGGTTCTTCTAGTTGGTCAAAGAGGCCACTTATAGAATTCAGAAAAGCCACCCCGAGGCCTTCCTCTGCCTCCCATTACTCGGGTCAGCACAATCTGCTGATCGGACAAGAAATACTCAAGGCCCTGCAAAGGGCTACAGAGTATGTCCCAGAGAACCAGAGAGGATACGGATATTACTCCCACTCTTCCTGGTTCCAAAGAGCCATGGGACCTCCATCCTATTTGGACCTCAACGACTCAATATGTTGGTCTACAAAAATTCACGATGGTAACCTTCCGGTCTTCATTCCCATGCTAAAAGGGATGCATTTTTAGCGTCCCTAGGACATGGTGGATGCATTCTGCAACATCCCTGTAGCTCAAGCCATGTGGAGGTTCCCGTACTGAAAGCTTCAGCCACCATTTTCAGTGCCGAGCACTTCCATTCGACTGTCATCGGCCCCAGGGTCTTTATCAAATGCATGGGAGTCGCGGGTCATTGCCTCTAAGGAGACAGGCCATTATGTGTTCCCATACTTGGACGATTGGCTTCTCATGGCCGCCTCCAGAGAGGCGTTGTTATCGGCTATCCAGAGTACCTGGGATCTGTTTCGGCCCCTGGGCATCTTAATCAATTACGAGAAGTCTCTCCTGTACCGTCGACAGAAACTGCAGTTCATGGCGAGTCCTGACACCGCTCAGGGAAGAGCATTTCTTCCAGACAACAGAGCGGAGCGATCATCAGATCCTTTATCAGGATCTTCATCAAGAACGACTGGTTCCAGCTGTTCTGTCCTTCGCTTCTCGGACACATGGCTGCGGGCTATTCATCGTCCCTTTCGCAAGGCTGCGCATGCGGGTAACTCAGTGGATGCTCACAGCAATGTAATCAAAGGCGAGACCATGTGCAGCATCCGTCAGAATCTATGAACGCCGTGATTTGAGACTGGCAATGGTGGCTGGGACCCAGGATGCTCTCACTGGTGTCCTGCTTATACGCCCCCGGAGGCAACTTCTCACCACAGACGCCCAGGACTAGGGTGGGGAGCACACCTGACAGGAAGTCCCAGGAACGTGGACCCTCAGGAGGCTCACCTTCATATCAACGTTTAGGATGAGGCGGTCCTTTGTGCCCTGCCTTGCATTTCGTCAGAGATCCCGCCTTATACTCCTGCTGCCAGACAGACAACACGGCGGTGATGTGATTACTTCAACAAACAAGGAGGCGCACACTCTTACCCCTTTGCAGGGAGGCTTGAGGGTGTGGGATTGGGTAATCCGATGCAGGGCTTGAACCTGATCACAGTACATGTTCCCGGGTGGACAACACAATTGTAGACGCCCTGAGTCATTCCCAGGCTGAGAGTCCATGAGTGGAAACTTCTTCAGGAGGTAGCAGAGGATCTGTTTCTTCGATGGGGAACTCCAGAATTGGACTTGTTCGCTTCCCCATCCAACGCAAAACTGCCCAATTTTTGCTCGCTAGCTCCAGGGCCTGGTGTTTTCTGGCGAGATGCGTTGTCCCTCTCCCCGGTGGACAGATTCCTCTACGCTTTCCTCCTTCCGTGATCCAGAGAGTTCTTCTCAAACCGCGGGGAGCATGCCACAATGATCCTGGTGGCCCCTTTTCTGCCCAGACTGATCTGGTTCCCTTTACAATACAGCTATCCCTGGAACCCCGCCCCATTGCTGTTCAGCTCCCCATCTCTTGTCTCAGGAGGAGGGTTCACTGGTCCACCCGACTTACGCTCCACTGAACCTGCATGCATAGCTCCTAGAGACATGCCAGCCATTTTGTGACACGGGGTCTCGCAAGAGGTTGCGGAGGTTCTTTCTGCAGCCAAAAAGCTGCAACGCATGCTGACGTGACACCATGAAATGGCACCTGCTTTTTGTCTATGGTCGCAAGCACGCTGCCTTTCCACTTTAGGTTGTCTGAAGAAAGGGGTGTTAGTGTACCTGCTCACCTTTCTCCATTCGGGTCTCGCCCACTCCCTCTTATTAAGGTGCACCTCTGTGCCATTTCAGCTTATCAATACTCCTTCCGTGGACAGTCACACAGTGGCACAATTAGATTCCTGTTGAGAATTCCTGAGAGGGTAGTTACATCTTACGCCCATTAAAGACTCCAGTGCCTCCATGGGACTTGCATTTTGTCCTGAGCAACTCACGGCCCCCTTTGAACCTGCTGGATTGGTAAGCTGCTTTCGTCATGGAAACTTAGTTGCTGTTACGTCTAGCGAAGAGTTTCCTAGCTCATGCTCTCTATGTGAAGGAGCCTTATTTGGTTTTTCACCAGGACAGAGTATCCCTGAGGACTAATCCTAAATTCTTGCCTAAGGTGGTTCCACACTCACTCTCAATCAGGACATTGACCTGCCTGTCTACTTCTCTAATTATTCTAATAGAGGAGAGGCGCTGTTCACACCGGATGTTCACCGCAGCTTAGGTACTACCTGAGCAGAACTAAGCAGCTTCGTAAGTCGAGCAACGTCATTACTCTTTACTGAAAGGATGATGGGCCAGCCAGTATCGAAACAGTCCCTTTCGCTGGCTTGTCCAGTGCATATCATACTGCTATGATATCAAACAAAAGCCCTCCTGGGATCAGTCCGGGCCATTCCACTAGGGAGTGGCCACCTCCTTTGCAGCATCGTAACGCCTCCACCTCTGCCATTTTGTGCTGCAGCCACTTGAGCTCTGTATACCTTTATCAGGCATTATAGCTTGACATTGCTTCACGGGCGAAGAGCCGGAAGCTTCGCCTGGCTGTGCTACAGGGTCTCCTGTCCTAGAATCAGGACTTGAATGAACTTTCTAGTTTCCTCCTCCGGAGTGTTTCAAGCGCTATCTGCTTGGGAATCAGTCCTAATGGTGTTACTTGCTGCAAGAGCTGTGTCTCAGTAAGATAATTACGTTACGTGGAACTTACCGTAACAGTAGATCTTCTGAGAACAGCTCCTGCAGTACCTTCCCGCCCACCTTCCCCTTGGAGGTATGGCTTCTCGAGCCTTTAACAGGAACTTATACCCCTTTGTCTTCTGACGGTGGATCCTCGGTCTCCCATTTTGATGTCATCCTGGAAGCCGGAAGTCTCTGGGTGGAGAACTGGGGAATCTGGCGGAAGGACCGCCTCCTGTACTACGCCTGGAGTCAGGAGGCAGGACCGACGTGAAGTGGTCCCCGCTGAGATAGCTATCGAAGTTTTCTGTGGGGTCCTGACGCCTGCCGGCTTCAGTCCTAATGGTGTTACCTGCTGCAAGAGCTGTTCTCGAAGATCTACTGTTACGGTAAGTTCTTACGTAACTGTACTTTCCATTTGAGAGCCTTTTGGTCTCAAAGGAAGGACCCTCTGACCAAATTGATCCCAGTAACTCGAACCCTGATCCAGGCCCTACAGTGGTGGCAGGATCAGAACATTCTGATACAAGGGGTTCCCTTTGTCACTCAGTCTCACTCTTTAATCCTTACTACAGATGCCTCCCTCTTGGGGTGGGGGGCTCACATGGGCGACCTCACCATCCAGGGGTTGTGGTCCCCTCAGGAATCTCTGCTCCACATCAATCTGTTGGAACTCAGTGCAGTATTTCTAGCACTTCAAGCTGTTTGCAAATCTGTTCAGAACAAAGTTGTACAGGTCAGAACAGACAACACCACCACAATGTGGTACATCAACAAGCAAGGATGCGCTCGGTCTACGGCCTTGTGCACCGAAGCAATGAAGTTGTGGTCTCTGGCTTACTCCCTGAACACCTCCCTCACGGCAGTTCACCTCCCAGGCAAGGACAATGTCCTGGCAGATGCTCTTAGCAGGATTCCAGGGCCATCACGAATGGTCACTGGACCCCTGGTCTTGGAGGTGATATTTTTCCAGATGGGCACCCCGAGATACAGATCTTTTTGCAGCCCCAGACAATCACCAATCTCCCCTTTTGCTGCAGGCCCCAGTGTTGGGCTCAGTCCCCTGGATGCCTTAGTTCTCACTGGGAAGGAAGTTTCTATGCTTTTCCCCCTTCCCCCTCCTGTTTTGAGTGCTAGTCAAAATCAGATCTCAACCCTGCAAGATGATCCTGATTGCTTCAGACTGGGCCAGGCAGCCCTGGTATCCACTCCTACTGTCCTTAGCAGTCCATCTTCCCCTGTGTCTTCCCAAGAATTACAACCTGTTAACCTGTGCTCAGGGGAGGGTTTGGTACCCGAACCTCAAATCTCTGTCTCAAGGCCTGGCTCTTGAAGAGTTAGAGTTTGCTGATTTACACCTCTCCCAAAGTGTAATGGATATCCTGAAGGCTTCTAGAAAACCTTCCACCTGGGCTACTTATAATTCCAAATGGGAAAGGTTTTCCATATGGTGCTCTGTAGTATATTTCCAGAATCTGCTGATTGCCCACAGTCTTGATTATATGGTCCACTTAAATAGCTTGGGACTGAGATCAGCTACACTGAAGATGTGCATCTGGCAGCTGTGTCTGCTTTTATCTCAGCAGGTAAGCCCTCTCTCTTCAGCTCACCCTGTATTCTCCAAGTTTTTCAAGGGATTGCTTCACACCAACCCTCCATTCAGGGACCCTGCCCCTGCCTGCGACCTTAATGTTTGCATTGCTCAGCTTATGCAACCCCCTTTTGAGCCTTTGTCTTCAGCAGAGCTTACTTGACTTGGAAGACTGTGTTTCTGGTAGCCATCACTTCTGCCAGACGCATAAGTGAATTACAAGCTTTGTCAGTGGAGCCTGATTTTTATCTCCTTTCATAGAGATAAGGTGGTCCTCAGGACTAACAGGAAGTTCTTGCCCTAAGGTGGTTTCAGATTTCCACCTTAATCAATCTATGTCTCTTCCAGTGTACTTCACTGACCATTCCTCCTCTGGCGAGAGGAGGCTGCACAGTTTAGATGTGAAAAGAGCCCTAGTTACTACATAGAGCGTACTAAGGGTCAGCAGGTTTGACTCCCTCCAACTGTTCCTCACTTATGGTGAGGTTGGTAAAGGGAAACCTGCCACTAAAAGATCTATTGCCAGGTGGATTGTCTCTTGTATCCAATTTTGCTATGAAAAACAGGGTAAGGTTCCTCCCTCAGGCCTGAGGGCTCACTCTACCAGAGGTACAGCTGCTTCCCTGGCTGCTGCCAGGGACATCCCTATTCTAGAGATATGTCAAGCAGCTACCTCGAAAACAGTTCACACTTTTACCAAGCATTATTCCCTGGACATCCAGGCTAGGAGTGATGCTCGGTTTGGCACAGCTGTGCTTCAGAGCCTATTTCCTAAATAGGTTCTGTCCCTCCTCCATGGAGGTACTGCTTTGTAGTCTGCATATGTCACAATATAGCAAGACTTCATGTTGTTTGAAGAAAAAAATTACTCACCTTAGTAATGTTGTTTCTTCTAATGGAGTCTTGCTATATTCTGACCTCCCCTGCCTGCCCCTCTCAGAACCTCTCTGTGTTTGGGATGTGGGTGGGCAGTGCAGTGTTGGCACTTAGTAGGTGCCCACCTTTTTGTTTTCACCCCTTCTTTTCTTGGGGTGAGTTAGTGTTGTGTTTTTCATTTTTGGGGTCTCCTGATTTGCGTCTTTGTTTTGGGACCAAAAAAATGTGTTTTATGTTCAGTAGCCAGTTGGCTAGTGTAGGTTTACAGCTTCCACACAGGACCTTAGTGAGTTTAGCTCATAAAGATCTGACGGTTTGAGTTTGAAGAACAACAGACAGAGTCTCAACGAGCTCGAGCTCAGCTGTCCATGCCTGGCATGGAAAGTTAACTCTTTCATCTCCGGGGCAGTTCGAAGGTTGGGACTCACTGCTACTGTCAGAATATAGCAAGACTCCATTAGAAGAAACAACATTACTAAGGTGAGTAATTTTTTCACACCATTGTTATTTGATGTAGTTCCTCCTTAGGAGTTTTTTGGGGTAAATTGTTTTTATTAGGCTAATCCTAAAAAATGTTTTAATTAATTAGCTGTTGGATTTTTTCATAATGCCTGACTTCCAGGCTTCTTACAAATCTGAAGGGTTTAAAACACTACAGTTGGTAGAGGCAGTATTTAAAAGATGCTCACGTGCAAAGAATTCCATCATTTGCATATGTTCCATCTCTTCGGGCAGTCCAACCCACCAGGCTGACTGCACAAAGTTATGAATATCTGAGCATCACTGGGAAGAAAGAAGATTACTATGGTAAGTAATTTTTTCTTATTGCTCCTCAGCGAGCTTCTGAGCTCCAGTGTCCCACAGGACATCACGAAAGATGCACCCAACCCCAAACTGTGCCCCTCGGATCAGGGTGGCACACACAGGCTCATCCAGGTGCGACGCAGCAAGAGCAGGCTGCTGATTCAGATATGCAGGCAGACCATGACCCTGACCTATTTGAAGGCCAGGATGTGGATTACGGGGATCTTGGGGAAACTCCTGGCCTTAAATTACTCTCCGAGAAGGGCACCTCCTAGGAGGAGGCATTAGAGAAAGGAGAGTGGAGGGAGCCCAAAACCAGGATTCCTGTTCCACCCCTCTTTGATAATAAGTTCTTGTTTTTGGTTTTTTTTCATAGCTGAGGCTTGTAGATCCCTACAGCTAATGGAGGAGCAGTCCATGGAGACACTGGAAGTCAAACCAGTTATTTCAGCGTCCTCCTCCACTCCAAAATGTTTCCCAGATTTTCTCCATTGTGACCAAATTATAGAGCAAGAATGGGAAGGTGTGGAGGATGGGAAAAGTCTTCCAAAAGCATAACTAGGAATTATCCTTTTTCAGGGGAAAGGTCTCGCAAGTGGGAAACTTCCCCGTGGTGGACAAGGCTGTTTATAATTCTATAAAACACACCACCATTCGCCGTCCTGGTGGTGCAGAGGGCTCAGTCACTGGACGAGAACTCTTAAAACTGAAGGTGGACAAAGCAATGGGGCCTGATGGGATTCATCCCAGAATTCTAAAAGAGCTAAGGGTAGAACTAGTGACACCACTGACTACCCTTTTTAACAAATCATGGGAGGATGGGGTGGTACCCGAGGACTGGAGGAGGGCAGATGTGATTCCCCTTCACAAAAGTGGGAGCAAGGCAGAAGCAGGAAACTACAGACCTGTTAGTTTAACCTCAGTGATAGGGAAAATGATGGAATCACTTCTGAAGGAAAGTATTGTCGAGTATCTGGAGGCCAGAGGGGCACAGGACCCTAGGCAGCATGGATTCACAGCGGGAAGGTCATGCCAGACAAATCTGATAGATTTCTTTGACTGGGTGACCAAAGTAGTAGATCAGGGAGGGGCTGTGGACATGGCCTACCTAGACTTTAGCAAGGCATTTGACACAGTCCCACACAAAAGATTAATATACAAGTTAGCCAGCCTGGGTGTGGGTCCCAAGATGACAGCCTGGGCAAAAAATTGGCTGGAGAATAGGACACAGAGAGTAATAGTAAATGGAGTCCACTCAGAAGAAAGGAGGGTTACTAGTGGGGTACTGCAGGGTTCAGTATTAGGACCGGTCCTCTTCAATGTCTTTATAAGTGATTGTGGAAGGACTGGAAGGAAAAGTATGTCTCTTTGCAGATGACACTAAGATCTGCAACAGAGTTAATGCACAGGGTGGGGTGGAAAGGATGAGAAGGGACTTGGCAAGGCTAGAGGAATGGTCAAATGTATGGCAGCTTAGATTCAATGCTAAGAAGTGCAAGGTAATGCACCTGGGAAACAAAAACCCAGGGAAGAGTACACAATGGGGGGTGAGATACTAACAACAACAAAAATGGAAAGGGACCTGGGGGTAGTCATATCAGATGACCTAAAGGTGGGCAAGCAATGTGAGAGGACAGCAAGGAGGGCTGGGGGGATACTGGGATGCATAGGGAGAGGCATCACCAGTAGAAAACAGGAAGTTATTATCCCTCTGTACAGACAGCTGGTGAGACCCCATCTGGAGTACTGTGTGCAGTTCTGGAGATCCAATCTCCGCAAAGACATAGACAGGATGGAAGCTGTCCAGAGGAGGGCAACTGAAATGGTGCAGGGTCTGCACCGAAAGACATATGAAGAGAGACTTAAGGAGCTTAATATGTATAGCCTCGAGGAAAGGAGGGAGAGGGGGGACATGATAGAAACTTTCAAGTACCTCAAGGGAATCAACAAAGTCCAAGAGGGTAGTATCTTTCAAAAAAAGATGTGTGCAAGAACAAGAGGGCACAATTTGAAGATGGGGGTGCTCAGAGGTAATTTAGGAAGTATTTTTTCGAGAGGGTTGTGGATGCATGGAACGTCCGGAGGAGGTTGTGGAGTCAAAATCAGTGGTGGAATTCAAGCATGCATGGGACAGTCATAAGGCAATTCTGGGGGTTGGGGGTAAGAAGAAGTAGGCTGCTGGTTAACTAGGATCTGCAGCTTATCCAGTAGGTAGGGAAATGGGCAGACTGGGTGGGCCAAGCGGTCCTTATCTGCCGTCAAATTCTATGTTTCTATGTCATGCCACACTGGTGACCTGGGATCGGAAACAAGCCAGAGTCATTGGGGAGCAGCCGTAATGGCAGCCCTCCTCTACCGGGGAGGATCTCTGTCACCTCCCTGTAGTTCTACTGCCATCAGGTGGCAGTCCGATGTGCAACATAGGCAGGCGGGGGTGGCAAGTAGCAGGAGGGTGCCTCGGAGATGCGGCGTGCATGTGCCTCCACACACACGTGCCCAACCGAGGCATGGGGGGATGAAAACGGGAACAACTGCATAAAAATCTATGATGTGTATAAAAAAAAAAAACCCACCACCACAGGGGCTCTTCTCCCCACGCCCCACGAGTCTAGTGATTTCAGGGTACTAAGATACATTCTACCAATGCTAGAAGTCTGAATCAGGTCAAACACTGTGAACTTCAAACAATAATCAAGTTGTACAGATTGGACATTATTTCTGTGAGTGAAACATGGTGGGATAACAACACATCCGGATCCCGCGCGATCCCAGGTTTTACATTATTTCACAAAAATAGATCAAATAAAAGGGGGAGCGGGGTGTATGCATTTACGTAAATGATTGATTGAAAACATCTGAGATGCCCATTACTACAGACCTCATTGAAGGAGCATGTATCCTCATTGAAACCCCTAACAATAACAACTTAATTCTTGGGAATTTTTATAGACTTCCTTCATCGAACTTACTTTATGAACAGGAACCAAGATCGATCATTCAAGCCATGGCAGAATATAATAACGTAGTTATACTAGGTGACTTCAATTTACCTGGAATTGATGGGGTTAAATTGAAAACTACCACGCCACAAGAAGCACTTTATCTTGAAACAGTAATACAATGTGGGTATGAACATGTAATCACAGAAGCCACTAGGGGGATAATATTCTCGACATAGTTTTATCGAATATGCCGAATATAATATCTCCTACTATCCCCATTTGGTAATAGTGACCACAACTGTATTAACTTTAACATCAACAAGCAATACAATACCACTAAGTTTTCAAAGATCAGATGTAACTATGCAGAAGGTAAATATAATACTGTTCATAGCATAATTAAATCAATAGATTGATCTGACTTTTTCAACTCAAGAACTGTGGAACAATGTTGGGATCTTATTAAAACATTTCTTTATAACTTTGAGAATAGATTTATTCCCAAAAGTAAACATTCTAACTCAAGGGGTAAAATCCCTACATGGATGTCTAGGAAGGTTAAAAAACAAATTAAGGAAAAGCCTAGAGGCTCCTCAGAAACAACCGTAATGATATTAATAAAAATTGGTATAAACAACAACTAAAACTTTCAAAAAATATTATTAAAGAATAGAAGAGTAAAATGGAATTTAAGTTGACCGTTCACAAGGACCCTAAGGCTTTTTATGCTTATGTTAATAACAATGCAAAAAGCAACTTCAAATTAGGTCCAGTTTATGATAACAACAGAGAATTGCATGAACCAGTTGATGAGGCTAATGCCTTTAACACTTTTTTTGGCTCAGTCTTTTCTAAATCTAACCCAGTCATCACCCCTACGATGCATCAAGGGTGCGAGTTGAAAGTATGTACCGTAAAAGAAGTTAATTTAACACTGAAAGAATAAAAAAATAATCACCGGGACCAGACAGTATCAGCTCATATTTTGTTAAACAAACAGCTGATGAATATCCTTCTTTCACTATTATTCAATAAATCCCTATACACTGGTGAGATCCCATCTGACTGGAGGAGGGCTACTGTGGTGCCAATATTTAAAAAGGAATGTAAAAGTGTTAACAACTACAGACCGATTAGCCTGACCTCAATCGTATGTAAATGTATGGAGAAATTATTGAAAACTAGATTTGAGGAAGAAATACTAGACAAACATCTAGCCGATCCTAACATCACGGCTTCATTAAAGGGAAATCATGTACTAGCAACCTAATCATGTTTTATGTACTGGTTAGCAATAGTTTGGACAATGGTTTACCTGTAGATGTACTGCTCCTAGGCTTCAAAAAAGCATTTAATAAAGTTTATCATGCACAACTAATATAAAAAATGACCATACTTGGCCTAAATTCTTAACTTGTAAGATGGGTTACTAGTTGGCTTAGTGACAGAAGACAACAGGTTCGAGTCTGTGATTCATTATCAGGAGATATTGAGGTTACGAGTGGTGTGCCACAGGGGTCGGTTCTGGGACCCCTGCTGTTTGGAATTTTTATCTACGATATGAATGCTGGCACTCAATGTCGAGTGTCAAAGTTTGCAGATAACACAAAATTCAGTAGTGAAGTGGACAGCCTATCCAAAACTAAACTTTTACAACAGGATTTAAATAAAATTGCTACTTGGGCTTCAGCCAGCAGAATGGAATTTAATGTGGACAAATGCTCAGTTATCCATCTGGGTAAAATAAATCCTAACACTATCTATTATTTACAGTAAATGGATGTCCAATTAAATCTACTGAGTCCGAAAAAGATCTAGGAATAAATAGTGAATAAGTTTATGACACCCACTAACCACTGTAGGCAGTTAGCACTAAGGGCAAATCGTATTATAACATCTATTAAAAGATCCTTAGTCAATAGAAGCAGCACTTGTATTTTAACACTGTATAGATCTTATATTAGGCCCCAAGTTGATTACGCTGCATCCTTCTGGTCTCCACACTTAAAAAAGGACTCAGTGTTAATCGAGTTGGTCCAGAGAAGGGCCACTAAAATGATCTCTAGTATTAGTCATCTAACATATCCAAATAGACTAGAAGGACTAAAGTTATATAACCTGTCTAGTCGTAGAATCGGGGGGGGACCTATTACTTCTCTTCAAAATCGTAAACGATCCATGCCTTATGAATGAATACAATATTCACTGGGCCCCAAAACCAGGGGGACTAAGGTGCCACAAAAGACTACTGATCCCTAAATTTAACACTTAACAAAACGAGGAATTACTTTAACATAAGAGCAAGTAAACTTTGGAATTCATTACCCAACTGGTTAGTGGATATTACTTCTATGGGGATGTTTAAAAGTAGTCTGGATAAGTGCCTTCTTCAAATTGGGTCTGAATTCACCCTGCCATTGCAGGGAAGGTGGTCTTGATGGGCCTCGGCCTACTTCCACCTTTAACAACCGAGTATTACCGAGTATTCCAATGGAGGGTGCTCTGGTACTATCAGATTCACATGACAGGTGGATGGATACAGCATGCAAGAGGGCTTTCGCTTCTGCAGGCACAAATATTCATACCTCCTATGCTTCAGAGCTTAAACCTCTGGGTCACTATGCTGACCGACTTCATTCCTCCTGATTCAGGTGGTGCGAGCATTTTGCAGTTGATAGCCATGGCATCTTCCTTCCTGGGTGATTACATGGTGGACAGTTTACGCATGCCAGTCCGTTTGGCCTACCACATTGCGTCGGCCATGAGGGCCGTGGGCTGAGACATTGGTCTGCTGATCAGTCTTCAAAGACGAAACTGTTAAGCCTTCCTTTTGAGGGAAGTTTATTGTTTGGATCTGGTCTGGATTCTATCTTTCAGGACGTGCATGATAAGAAGGGCCACCTCCCAGTGTCGAAACAGCAACGCAAGGCCACAGCGCCTCAATGAAGCCAGGGCGATGGTCTGCATAGGCAGTTCTGGGGAGGGTATCGTCCCTTTTGGAACTTTGGTACCTAAAGAAACAGAGATGCCTATTCGGGCAATAGAGGATCCTTTCCCAGGTGCCATGGAGGAGGACCAGCACAAAGGCCTGGTACCTCACAATGAAGGTACGCAGGCCCATCCCTGCCCCCCTTCCCTTGGTGGATGTCTACAGGAATTTCTTGCAAGATGGGCCCAAACAACGACAGACACCTGAATTCTAGAAATCCTTCAACTGGGCTATGCCATAGAATTCTTAGCGGTTCCCTCGAGGGGACATTTTCTGCTGTCCCAGTGTCAAAGCAAGAGACAAAATGCCAGGCGGTGTCAGACACTCTGACCCATCTCATTCAAATCGGGGCCATTGTTCCAGTTCCACCAAACAAACGGGGTCAAGGGTTCTACTCTATCTATTTCGTAGTTCCCAAAAAGTCCAGGAGTTTCAGGCCCATTCTGGATCTGAAGCATCTGAAAAAGTTTGTTCACCACAGGATGTTCAAGATGGAGTCTTTGAGGTCAGTAATCCAGGTTGTTCAACGTGGGGACTTCTTAGCCTCAATATAGATCTGACAGATGCTTACCTTCACATTTCCATCTGTCAGTCCCACCAGAAGTACCTCAGGATCTTACTTCGAGAGGGCTCTTGCAGTAGGTAATTACATATAGGACTGACGCCGGCCAGCGGCAGGACCCCACGGAAAAATTTCTAGCTAGCAGTCCCTGGCGAGGGACCACCCCACATCAGGTGACCGGCGTCATGTGCGTTGGTATAAAGGCGGTCCCGGACGCCTGCCTTCAATTCTTTCCGCCCGTTAGCTCATGCAGCGCCTCGCGGTAAAGTTACGTCTTAGCAAACCCTGTTCTTTCATCGGTTTTACGAAGTTTTGAAGTATTTTCTTCTCATCGTCAGAGTCAATTAATAAATTGTATGTAGTCCCCTACACCTTGCAAAACAAGTGCGACTCGTGCGGTGCCCAACTGCCACACACAGAGACTGACCATTCTCTGCCTTTTGCTTAGGCCCGACCCATCTGAGTCGACAATGCCCGCATTGCCTGCACTTCAACGCGGCTACCCGCAGACGACGCCAACAGTCCCTGGAAGCCCATCTGCTAAAGAAGAAGATGTCTTCAATGGAAAAAGAATTGAAGAAGCTCAGGCAGGCATCGACTTCTCCTGAAGGACATCGTAAAAAGCAGGACAAAGAAAGGCACCGGGAGAAGGCCTTCTCGCCCGCGACTCCGGCCGGAGTCGTGGCCCAGGTAACCTCCCCTCCGGGGGACCGTCCGACGGCAGCCTCCAGGGCTTTGGAGGAGGCGTCTGCCCGCCCGTCGGGCTCACGTTTGGGCCTTGCGGGCGCCGCCGGGCAAAAGGAGGCCTCTGCCCCCAGTACCGCCGCAGGCTTGCGGCCTTCTGGCACGGGCACCTCCCATAAACCGGACGTCGTCTCCTCCGGCGTCCGCTGGGAGAAAGGTTGATAAGGCGCCCGACCCTTCCAAGTGGTGGTGCGACCTTGTCCCCCTTGGACGGGGGCTGCTTCCCTCCCTCGGCCCGCCTCGACGAGGACCCCGTGAAATCGGACGCCCGGCTCCTCTGGCGCCCGAGCGAACCTGCCCCTAAGCCGCATGTTGGCTCCCCGACATGCGGGACGGAACCTCGACAGGACCTCCAACCCCGTCGTACGGTTCCCCGCAGCCTTCGCTGCCATCCGAAGCCAAGTCACCCCAGCCTGACCACAGGGGACTTTCTCCACCGTCCCGGGTGATGCGGGGATATTCCAACCCGTCAGATCCTCCTCCTAGGGAACTGGATGTGGCCTTCGGCCCCCGGACGCCAGCCACCGGCGCCCGGTGGGGATGTCCACTTTCCGTCGGGCCCAACCCCGGGCCTTTCAATGTTGACCGCCCGTGGGACCTCCTTCCGGGCCGTCTGCTCCGGCAGCTCTCTGCGCACTGAGTTGCCGCCCTATCCGGCGCTGCTTACCGGGTCCGCAGTATGCGCCGCCGCTACCCGGCGCTTGTTCTACCGGCTGCAATCCCGGCTTGCGGTTTTCCGCAGCGGGTTTCGGATACTGCCTTACAGATATAATCCGTTATGCTATTCCCCTCCTCCACGCGCCCGGCTGCGGTGGATCTGCAGGAGACTTGCTGGCTTCTGGTGGGCTGAGGCCAGGACTCAGCTCACCCAGGGAAGTGAAACCGCCACGGCGACGGTGCCGCCGTCTGCACGCCTGAGCACACTCCCTCACCGCCTCGGATCCCAGAGCCCTTCCCTCTGGATCCCGAGAGGGAGCACACACGTCCAGGATCCCCTAAGGAACGGTTCCTCCCCTAGGACGTGCCAGGGAGTCTTATTCTGCTTCTGATTCTTCTTCTTCTTCGTTCCTGGATTCCTCCGATGGATGCTCTGAGAGAGGAGCGAAGCCTCGCTCTCCGTCCAAGCCCGGCCGAGGACTCCTCCAAGTCTCTTCGGAGGATCCTTCCTTCACGGAGTTGCTCAGGAAGATCCAGGAAGTACATCAGTGGCGTCTACTGAACCAGATCCTCAGCTGGATCAAACTCGCGATCATCTGGACCTGCCCTTACGGCTCCTGCTTTAGTGCCACCCTGGATCGAGCCTCATGCCCACCTTTTGTTTCCACTATTTGGAAACAACCGTTGGCTTTAGCCCTGCTTCCTAGGAAGTCCAATAGGCTATACCAGGCTCTGGAGGGTGTAGACTTTTTGGATTCTCACCCTCTTGCAGACTCGGTCGTGATTAGCGCCGGTCAGCACATCCTAAACATCTAAGCTCGTCTCCTCCGGATAAGGAATCTCGTCTCCTGGACCAGTATGGAAGAAAAATATATGCCTCTTCCACACTGGGAATTTGGGCTCTGAATTATGTAGCTCATATGGGGGATTACCAGAAGGCCATCCTTACCCAGGCGGAATCCAAGATTGACTCCTTACCTGACTCCCAAGTCAAGCAGGAGTTAGCTGACTTAGTCCGTTCTGCTCGTTTGGCCAGTCGTCACATCCTGCGGACGACATACGATGCAGTGGACACTGCCGGTCGGAGCTCCGCGTTCGCCGTAAGTCTTCTGCGTCATGCCTGGCTCTGCGTGTCAAGTTTGGTCCCGGAGGTGCAGTCAGCAATCCAGGAATCACCTTTCAGGGGTTCAGTGCTTTTCGGCGGTGATGTCAAGGACATCATCACCGACTTGGAGAAGAAGGGGACGGCTCTGAAATCCATGGATTCCATGTACCGTCCCCATCCCCCACAGCGCTGTCCTTTTCGCAGACGCAGTCAGCCACAAGCGAAACCCCAAGGAAGGCGGGCCACTAAATGCTGGGTCCCCGCAGCTGCCAGGCCCCCACCGCCCAAAAAAGCAGCGGATGCCCCAGCTGCAGCGCTGCCCCACACCACCTGACTCCTCTCCTGTCCCACCGCCTCCAGACACACCGGAGGAACTGGTAGGAGGGAGGTTCTCCCTCCACCTTCCGGGTTGGGAGAGGATAACAACGGATTCATGGGTGCTTCAGATTATAGCGGAGGGGCATTCCACAGAGTTTCTACAGAAACCACCCTGCCACCCCCCTCTGAAGTCGTCCTGTGCAAGGGACCATCTTCCTTTGGTCAGGGAAGAAATATCTGCCCTTCTCACGAAGCAGGCCATAGAATCCGTTCCTCCTCACCTTCAAGGGCCGGGTTACTATTCTCATTTCTTCCTGGTCCCAAAGAAGACGGGAGATCTCAGACCCATTCTCGATCTCAGCTCCTTGAACCTTTACGTGGAATACAAAAAGTTCAGGATGCTCTCCCTACAAACCCTTCTGCCCCTTCTCCGGCTGGGTCAATGGCTTTGTGCGCTGGATATGCAGGACGCATATCTGCACATCCCCATTCATCCTTCGCATCACAAGTACCTCCGGTTTGCTTTCCAGGGGGACCATTACCAATTCCGGGCACTCCCGTTTGGTCTTTCCTCGGCACCCCGAGTTTTTACCAAATGCCTGGCAGTGGTAGCTGCCCACCTGCATACTATGGGAGTTCAGGTGTTCCCCTACCTGGACGACTGGCTCCTGGCGGCCTCGTCCAGGGGAGGAGCTCCTGCATTTTCTCTCCCTCACCCAACAGGTTTTCACTTGCCTGGGTATCACCATCAACCATTCCAAGTCTCATCTGGATCCCTCCCAGAGACTTCAGTTTATCGGGGCTATCCTTGATACGACGGTGAGCAAGGCCTTCCTTCCTCCGGACAGGGTGGCCTCTCTTCAGTCACAGATTTCCCTGCAATAGCAAGAACGCAGGAAGGTTCCGGCGAGGTCGGTTCTCTGTCTTGGGGCTCATGGCGGCCGCCATCCCCACAGTTTCCCGCGCGCGGCTCCACATGAGGATATCTCAGTGGACTCTCCGCTCCCAGTGGGATCAACTCGTAGACGACCTAGTTCATCCAGTTCTGATCTCCTCACTGATGACAAGAGACTTGCAATGGTGGATGGTTCGAGAGAACCTGTTTCGGGGGTCCCCTTCTGTCATCCTCCCCCCCTCCCAGACTCTGACCACGGACGCATCAGGCGAAGGTTGGGGGAGCCCATCTGGGTCCTCACTGAACCCAGGGTTTATGGTCCAGATTGGAGCTAGCTCTCCACATCAATGTGCTCGAGCTACGAGCAGTACTATATGCCTCCAAGCCCTTCACCCAACATCCTTCCGGTCACTAGCTGTCCAGGACGGACAACATGTGCATGGTGTGGTACATCAACAAGCAGGGAGGGACTCGATCCTACCCTCTATGCAGGGAAGCAATGAGGGTTTGGGACTGGGCAACACTTCACAACCTTCACCTCACGGCGATCCATGTTCCAGGAGTCGACAGTACCCTGGCAGACAAGCTAAGCCGCTCCTCTGCTCTGCCACATGAGTGGGAGTTGGACCAAAGGTTCTAGACGACATCTTCCAGCTTTGGGGGACTCCTCAGATAGACCTGTTCAGCCTCTTCCCAAAGCATAAAACTTCCACCTTTTGCTCACTCGCTCCAGAGTGAGTCGCTTTCTGGAGCGACGCTCTTGTCTCTAAACTGGAAGGGCAGATTCATCTATGCTTTTCCCCCAATTCCTCTGGTCCCTCGTGTACTGCAGAAACTAACAACGGAAGGAGCGAGAATGATTCTGATCGCTCCTTTCTGGCCCAGGCAAATCTGGTTCTCTCTTCTACAGCAATACTCAGAGGTTCCTCCTCTTCCTCTTCCTTTATCTCAAGGATTGCTGACCCAGGATCAGGGGACCCTGGTCCATCCAGGCCTCAAGTCCCTACAACTTCATGCATGGCTCCTGCAGACCTAGCCCAATCTCGCTTTGGTGTCTCTCCAAGGTGGCCGAGATTCTGGTGGAGGCTAGAAAACCCTCCACTAGGTCCACTTATGCCATGAAATGGAAGAGATTTTCTATTTGGGCTGCCTCTAGGAATGTGGAGCCTTTCTCCTGTCCTGTGGCCGTTCTGCTTGAATATTTACGTCATCTCTTCGACCTGGGTCTCAGTCATTCCTCCTTGAAAGTGCACATGGCCGCTATTTCAGCTTACCATGTTCCTTTCGCTGATAAAGCCTTTGCCCAATTAGAGGTGTCTAAGACTTTTCTTAGAGGGGTCCTTCATCTGAGGCCCTCTGTTCGGACTCCTGCTCCCCCTTGGGACTTGAACTTTGTTCTCGAGAAACTTACCCTTCCTCCCTTCGAACCTGCGGCATCCGCAGATTTGAAGTTTCTGTCATGGAAGACGCTCTTCTTGGTGGCCATTACATCCCTTCGAAGAATTTCGGAGCTCAGGCCCTTATGTGTAAAATCCCCTATTTGATTTTTCACAAAGAACAAGTAGCTCTTCGCACGAACCCTAAGTTTCTGCCTAAAGTGGTAGCGGAGTCTACCTTAAATCAGTCTATAGAGTTACCTGCCTTTTTCACGCAGTTCTCCAACCAAGGAGAATATTTACTCCATACCATGGATGTTCACCGGATTCTGAGATACTACACCGATAGGACAAAGGATCTCAGAAAAACTGACCAGCTGTTCGTCTCTTTTGCTCACAAAAGGGAAGGCAGTGCTGTTTCCAAGCAATGCCTGTCGAAGTGGTTGGCTCATTGCATCACTTTCTTTTTTTTTTAAACCTCTTTATTGAAATTTTGATGCAAGATACATACACACATACAGCCCAAAAAGGAAAAAGACCAGGCCCACACCCCAAAACTGGAGTGCGGAAACTATGTACATCCCTTAACTATATACAATCACAGTTGCCAATCAAACACCATACCCAAAGCTCCCAACACACATTGTGGTGGACAAAAATGTATGCACTACCCCGACCCAAATTAGGCCGGTTGACCCTTCTACCTAACCACCTAGATTTTAAATAAGGTGAAAAAAAACCCAGGAACACTAACCAGCCCACCCATAGGTAACTGTGTCCCTAGGAAAGAGAGAACCCCATATACCCGATCACGAGTAGAAACCTTGCAGTTAGGCAAACCCCCATACAAGGGAAAGAAAGTAAAATCTGTATAAGGCCTATCAGACCATCATCGCCCAGGTTCCATCACCAAAAAGCCCCATGAACCCTACAACATTGAAGATACTTCTCACTACTCCTCTTCAGACAGACAGACCCGAACCCTCGGACCTTTCAGCTGGATTGCATAGACCACCTCTAAGGTCCTCCAGATCCGGTTGTAAACCTTCTCCTTCCCGTCCATCAGCATAAATAATCTAATTCTCTCTAAGACCTGTAAAGGTCCCTCACCCACTGATCATAATCATAAACTAAATCTTCCTTCCAATATCGCAAAACAAATGCTTTAACCACAGCTGACAATAGGAGATATGATGTAGCCACACTCCCCAATCCTTCCCAGATCCCCTAGAATCATATCTCTCGGGACTAATATATTCGAATAATCTAACACCGGGTCCATTTTATCCACAATCTGACCCCAAAGTGGCTGAATCGAGAACAATTCCAAAAATATGCAAGAGGTCCCTGGAGCAAACCACAACGAAAACATAGGTCTGTCTGTCTGAGATTTCTGGAGCATAATTTAACAGGGTATGGTAGATATTTGAACAAATAAAAATTGCATCATATTATACTTGGTATAGGCAGGACATTCATATGTTTCCAAACTTCAGACCAGTTAGGCCTCTGGGGGAATAAAGCTTTCTCCCAATATACAATTTGAGACTCCGTATCTGAACCCATATAGTCTATTAATACCTTATAGACTTTGGAGAGAGGGTGCTGTGAAAGATCCAATCCCTTTAAATTAACCCACGAAAACACGGACTCTTCCCCCCTATCTTTGTGGTCCCGTAGAAACTTCTGAAGTAAGTTGGTGATCTGGAACTTCTTAAAAAAATCCCATCCTTTAGCTTGAGTTGGCAAGAAAACTTTGCCCTCAACTACCAATTCTGCGACAGAGAGATCCTGAAGCATTAGTTCCCACTGACCCCTCAAGATATTATTACCCAGGCGAAAATTAGGATTTCCCACCAGGGGCTGTTCCTCTGCCCTTTCTGAGCTTTCTTCTGGGCTGGGTCAGCCACTCCCACCAAGCTCTAACAGATTTATATATTGGGAGTGCCTACCTATGCCCGCAGAATCTCCGGTCCACATGTATTAATGCCCTGGCCGAGCTTAGCCCTTTCCAGGAGTAGTTGCTCAATCTGTAGCCAGGTGGGTATATTCCTCTTCACGAGGACCACTGTCCCATCGGCCCATATATCCTAATTGACCTGCCCCATAGTAAGTGAAGCAAATCAGGAGCTTCACCCCACCCTTGGAATAAGGAAGACTTAAAATCTTGTGCTTCCTCCTGGGAGGTTTCGAATCCCATAGGAAATCCGAGATAATCTTTCGGATGCCAACAAATCTAATCCTAGGAATAGGATAAGGGGAGAGACAAATAGGATACAGCAGGCGAGGCAAAAGATTCATTTTAACAAGACCCAACCTAGCAGTGAAATTCAACGGAAGCCTCCTCCATCTTACAATATCCTGTTTAACTTTAACCACAATATTGCCCAGGTTCTCATCCACCCCATCCTCGACCTAGCCATGATCCAGATCCCAAGATACTTGATTTTGTCAGATGCCCAATTAACTGAAATGTTGAAATCTGCCCTATGATATGCACTGTAAGCGGAAGGACCTGGGTTTTAGCCAGGTTTAGCCTATAATTGGCGACCTTAGAGAACCTACCAATGATTCCCCAGGACACACTGAAACTCTCTGCTGGATTAGATAGATGTAGCAAAATATCATCCGCAAAGACTGATCTTAAGCTCTAACCTCAAGACCTCAATCCCTTGTACCCCAGTGTCCTTCGAGAGGGCCCTTAGAAGAGGTTCAAGATAGATGTTAAAAGAATTGCGAAAGGGGGCACCTGCCTCGTTCCATTCTTAAGAAGAAACTCCTTTGAGAGATATCCATTGCATAGAACTTCGAGCAGTAGGAGATTCATAAGGTTTCTAAGGCCCTTAAGAAAACCTTAGAAACCCCATCCTATCCATTGTAAGGAAGAAATTGGTGAGAAACACGATTGCAATGCCTTCTCGCGCCCAGCGCAATTAATGCCATAGCCAGTCGGAGAAAGCCGCTCTCTAAGATATGATGGAGTTTCCTTGAAGCATCAGGGCCCCCCCTGGCATAAACCCCACCTGCTCCTGGCTAATCAGATGTGAGGCAACCTTGAGAACCCTATTAGCTAATATCTTGGTAAGAATCTTAATATCTTGATTAATTAAAGCTGTGGGCCTATAGTTGCCTGGCAAATGCTTGGGCTTATCTGGTTTGGGGATCAAGGTAATATAAGCCTGGTATAACGGAGGGTGGGGAATTCCTTCCAGCATGATGCCTAAGAAAAGCTCTTCCAACAGAGGTAGTAAGGTCTCAGCATGAGCTTTATAGAAACTAGCCGAGAGGCCATCAGGTCCCGGAGCCTTCCCATTGGGCAAGTCCATGATGACCTCACAAATTTCCTGCGTGATATCGGGCTGCCAGGACCCGGCCTGTTCCAGGCTCAAACTTGGAAGAGTATTCCCTCCAAAAGTCTTCATTTCCGCTACTGAGCACTGTATCCCATCTTGATATATTGCCATAATAGTTGGCAAAGGCATCAGCCAAACCCTGTGGCTCTGAGATGAACTCGTCACCAAATTTCACAGCCACAATCGTTCTTTCCGCCTCCCGCTCTTTAATCCTATGGGCCAATATCCGGCCGGGCCTATCCCCTGCAGTAAGTATTAGCGTTCAACCTCCGTGCCCAGGAGTCCACCTGATAACCAAGTATACCCCTATACTCCTCCTTTAGGTCTCTCAGCCCCTGTCTATCTCTTCAGAGGTACCTTCTAGCGGCGCCATTGATTTAATGGCCCCTAGTATAAACTCCTCACGAGCCCTATTCAACTTACAGCCTGGCAGTATATTCCTGAACCCAACCCCTATACAACACCTTACAAAGAGGCCAGGCTAAATTCCTATCCTCGAGAGTTGGAATCTGCATCTGAATAATTTCTTTAAGTTTACCCTCCATCTTGAGTAAAATCTTATCGTTCACTAACACCCTGTCATCCAAACGCCAACGAACTGGCCTGGGAGGAATATTGTCCAGTCTCCATACCAACTGTACTGGGGAGTGGTCAGAAAGAATCCTGTCAAAAGTGTGCAGACCTACAACCCCCCTTAAAACCTCCCTATTGACCAAAAAAAAGTCAATCCTGGAGAAAACCTTGTGAGCCCCTGAATAAAAAGTCATCTCGGTCTCACCTTTCCTGTAGATCTGATATGGATCCACCAAAGCAGTACCCTCCAAAAATTTAAGCAGTGCCGCATGAGGGGACTAGAAAGATTGATGGGGGAATCTATCCATGCTATTGTCCAAACAAATGTTCAGTCACCCGCCAAATACAAGGACCCTGAGGGAGGCGCAACCATATCAGCCTCCAGCCGAGGCAAAAATTCGAAGTTAGCAGGGTGGGCCCATAAATAGAGGCACACACCAATGGCTACCCAAACACAAACCCACTCACGACCCCCCTGCCATCCTCCTTGAGGTTACGCCTCAATCTCAAAAGGAAGCCTTCCTGATTAGGAGTGCCACCCCACCCGACGCCCCTCGCAATGCCAGACCCAAACACTTTACCCACCAGCCTTTCTTAAGCAAATGTAGTTCCTCAGTCAGCAAGTGGGTTTCCTGAAGAGCTGCTACATGAACCCCCAACTGATTAATATGTCTAAGAATGACTAATCTTTTCCTCCTACCCTGAGACCCTTAACATTCCATGACAAAATTCTAAGTGACCCCATCTAACCCTTCCACCCTGGGACCGTCCCTATGGCTTTTAGAGGCCTTAGAAACACATGGCTTAGTTTCTCTTTCCCACCCCCAACCCCCATAAACTACCCCGATCCTTGATCGCCCTCCTAAATCCGTCCGGACGTGCATGAGCCCACACATCCTGGGTCTCCCTCAGTCCCGAGTCCATACATGAATTCCTTCAAAACCTGCCTTTCCCCTGCCTCCTCTTAAAAGCCAGTTCCCAAAACCCCACCCCTCTGAAACATTAATGAAAAACTAATATCACCAGCAAGCCATTGCCTTCTTGGCTTTTCAATATCCCAACCTGTAACAAGAAACGAGAGGGAAAAAAAAAGGGGGAAGAGTCCAGCAGGCAACAAATCAGTCCCTTGAGGCCTCAAAGTCTCTTTTGCATAGTCCTGGACATCCGCTTCTATCTCGTCTTATGGTTCAGGTCACTGACTTAAATAGGTCAGGTAGTTCCACCTTGAGACTTTCTAAAGCTTCCTCTGCGAGAGGTATTTTCTGTCGCCTTTCTCCAACTTAACCACCAAGGTAGCAGGGTATTGTAGCCTGAATTTCAGACCCGCCATATATAGCTTCTTCTTGATGCCCGCGTATTCCTTCTGCTTCTCCCTCACCGAGGGGACTAGATCCTGAAACAGCCACACGGAAGCCCCATTCCAATGCAGATTTCTATTAGCCTTGGCTTTCATCAGAACATGGGATTTTTCCTTGTAGTTTAGAAATCTCATTATGATTACTCTAGGCCTCGCGACGGGGGGGGTTCTCTTAGTGCCCGATGGGCCCTTTCCAGGTTGTAACAGTCACCAGACGGAGGGCCCAAACAACTTAAGCAGCAGATCCTGCATGAAGGCAACACAGTCCGAGCCCTCAGCCCTCTCAGGTAGCCCAGCCAGTATTAGGTTATTCTCCGACTTCTTGCCTCTTGGTCCTCTAGGCGATCCTCTAACTTTCTCACTTGTCGTTTCACATTAATCATATCCTGATCCAAGGTAGAAGATTTCCTCTCCTGTGACCCGACTCTGGCTCCAGATCCCCACTCTCTGAGAAAGCGCATGAAGAGCAGGTTTCAAAATGGTGAAGTCAGCTACAAACCCTCAGGAGCTGCTTAATCTCTAGGATGTCTTCTGAAGTGGACTGGCCCTCCAGGATCTCCCCTCAAGGCCTCCGCGTCATCTGGGACAGGAATGGGGCTTAGGCGCTGGCAGCCGGGATCTTGCTGCAAGAGGCTCGGGGCTGCATGACTGCGTTGCCATATTCGGCTGCCAAGATGCCGAAATAAAAAGCGGTACTCCTCCGACGTCCGATCGGCCCCCAAAACAGATCGCGAGCAACACTGAGTCAGCGGTCAGGTAAGTGTGCCTTCTAGACAGAGGTATGGCCCCAAAAGCAGGAAAAAAGAAGCTAAATCGATCGCGGGACTCGGGAGCTTCGGGGAAGACGTCCGTTCCTCGCTAGCTCATCACGTGACCTCATTGCATCACTTTCTGTTATAACAAGTACAACAAGACCCTTTCGGGTCAAGTCAGAGGTCACTCCACTCGTGGAGTAGCAGCCTCTTCGGCTTGTTTCAAGAATGTGTCTGCGGCAGACATCTGTGCTGCCGCCACCTGGACTTCCGTCCATACCTTTACGAAACTTTACAGTTTGGACATTGCCTCTCGCCGTAGAGCAGACTTCGGGCTAGCTGTTTTGCAGGGCCTCCTGTCTTGAGGCCTGCAAGGCTACTGCTACTTTCAGAGTAGTTTCCTTCTCTCCTCGGTGCCTCTTATTTGTTCCAGACTGCTTGGGATTCAGTCCTATATGTAATTACCTACTGCAAGAGCCCTCTCAGTAAGATAGTACAGTTACATAAGAACTTACCGTAAAGTAGATCTTGAGAGAGGCTCTTGCAGTAAACTCTCTTCCCGCCTCCATCCCCTAGGCTTCTTCAGCTCCTTTTCCATTGAGGAAATATCTGCTTCTCTCTCTTCCGGGCCTTCTGGGCCTGTGGCGGGAAAGAACTGGAAGGTGGGCGTCTGGTACCGCCCCTTTATACCGACGTTGCATGACGCCGGTCACCTGATGTGGGGCAGTCCCTCGCCAGGGACTGCTAGCTAGAAATTTTTCCGTGGGGTCCTGCCGATGGCCGGCGTCAGTCCTATATGTAATTACTTACTGCAAGAGCCTCTCTCGAAGATCTACTCTTACGGTAAGTTCTTACGTAGCTGTACTTTCTCGATACTGGGCCAGCATCTCCAGTACAAGTCGCTTCCATTTGGACTTGCAGCAGTGCCTCGAGTTTTCTTGAAGGTGTTTATCGTTCTGGTGGCTTAACTACAGGAGGGTCATCATATCTACCCTTATCTGGACAATCTGCTCATTCGGGCACCAACATTGTCCCTTGCAAGTAAGTCAGTGTCCAGGACCCTGGAGATCCTGAAATCACATGGCTGGATAGTGAACAGGGAGAAGAGCTCCTTTGAACCATCTCAGTCTCCTTGGAGCACTTGGGGACAGTCTTTGACATCAAAGTAGGGAGGGTGTTCTAGCACCCTCCCGGGAGGAGACGTTTCTGTCGGCGAATCAGTGGCTCCAGAATCGGTCTTTCAGCCCACAGTCTGCTGTGGATACTCAGCCTCATGGTGGCAGCAGTAGACCTAGTTCCTTGGGCCCGCTTCCACGTGGGGCCCCTTCAGACAAAGCTACTGATGGCCTAGGACCTGCCATTGGAGGACTGTCAAGCCAGAATTCTCTTCACCCCTCACCTGCATCACTCCCCGAGTTGGTGGATGAATGTGCGGTATCTCAACAAGGGGGTTCCATTTGAACTACCACCGGAGGTGATTCTCACAACAGATGCAAGTCTGCACAGATTGGGGGGGGGGGCAGTCCTGGACCAACTTCCCGCTTGGAATTTGGTCCCTACAGGAACAGCATCTCCACATAAATGTCCTGGAGATGCAGGCAGTTCGCTTGGGTCTGCTTCATTTTCAGTCCAGACTGAGGAACACTGCAGTCGAGGTATGGTCAGACAGTGCCGTCACAGTGGCATACGTAAGCAACCAAGGAGGCACAAAAAGCAGTGCAGTGCTTCGGGAGGCCTCCATACTCCTGAGCTGGGCAGAGGAGAACCTTCTCTGTCTGTCTGCAGTACATCTGGCGGGGGAATTGAAAATTCAGGCAGACTGGCTAAGTCGCAGAAGTGTTCCACTCGGACAGTGGCATTCGAACCCGGAAGTGTTCACACTGTTATGCAGTCGGGTCAGACAACCGCAGATGGATCTGTTTGCTTCAAGCCACAATGCTCAGACTTACAGGTTTTTCAGTCAGTACTGGTGTCCACAGGCAGAGGTAGTGGATGCTGTGACTCGGGAGTGGTCCTTCCACAGAGCATATGCTGTTCCTGTACTGCCTCTCCTTCAGAAAGTCTTAAGAAAAATAAGACACTCAAGTGGAAACTTTCTTACATACGAACATACGAAATTGCAAGCGGATAAAGGCCACATGGTCTATCAAGTCTGCTCGAGTGTGCAGCTAGCTATCCCCTTAAACTGCAGCTGCCCCACCCTCACCCACCCGTATATTGGTGACCCTCCCCTCACTTTGTCCACCCCCTCTAAAGCTGCCCACTGTCCTACAGGAAACTACCTCCTTAGGCAGCGTGTTCCATCTAGACACCGCCCTTTCTGTGAAAAAGTGCCTCCTCATCTCCCTCCTGAATCGCCCCCGTCTCAGCCCATGTCCCCTCATGTTCCTCCCCCCTTTAGCTTGCAAATCTCCTCTGTAACAGTCCTGTTTATATCCTTCATATATTTAAAGGTTTCTATCATATCCCCCCTATTTCTCCCCTCCTCTCCTCCAGGGAGTACATGTTCAGTTCACTTAGCCTTTCCTCGTAGTGTTTGCCTTCCATTCCCTGGATCATCCTTGTTGCTCTACGCTGTACCCCCTCCATTAACTTAACATTTTTCCTCTGGTATGGGCGCCAGTACTGCACACAGTATTCCAGGTGCGGTCTCACCAGTGACCTGTACAGTAGCAGGATCACCTCCTCTCTCCTGGAGGAGACACCTCTAGCAGTACACCCCAGCATCTTACTGGCTTTCGCTGCTGCTTTTCTGCACTGTGCCGAGTGGTTCATTTGCCCTGTAATTATTACCCCAAGCTCTTTCTCCTCCTCTGTAGTGGTTATCTGCACCCCTCCCAACTGATAACTCCTCCTTGGGTTCCTTGCTCCAAAGTGCATGACCTTGCACTTCTTTGCATTGAACCCCAGCTGCCATGTGCCTGACCAGTCCAAATTTATTCAGATCATCCTGCAGCCCCTGACACCCAACTGTGTCATCCACCACTGCCCTGATCTTTGTGTCATCTGCTAAAAGGCTGATCTTGTTTTTAATGCCATCAGAGATGGCTATGAAAATACCAAATAACACTGAGCCTAGTACTGAGCCCTGCAGCACTCTGCTTGTCACATCCCTTGGAGATGAGAGTTCCCCACCCACCACCACCCTCTGCTGCCTCCTCTGCAGCCAGTTCTTGATCCAATTCACCATCTTTGTCCCTGCTCCCTGGTATTTCACTGTGTTAATCAGCCTCCCATGTGGCACTGAATCAAAGGCCTTGCTGAAATCCAGATACAGGACATCCACCATGTGGCCCTTGTCAAGTGCTTTGCAGTTTGGTCTGGCAGGATCTCCCAGAGACAAACCCATGTTTGCTTTCTGTCCTGCAGACCGGTGGCTTCCAGAAAGGTCACCAACCTCTCTTTAAGGATCGCTTGCATTAGCTTCCCCACAATGGATATTAGGCTCACTGGTCTATGGTTGCCTGGCTCATCCTTTGGTCCACTTTTGTGAAGGGGCACTGTGTGAGCCATCTTCCAATCCTGAGACACGCACCCTATTCCCAGCAAGGTACTGAACAAGTCAGCTAATGGCTCAGCTAGGATCTCCGCCAACTTCTTCAACACCCGGGGGTGTACGTTGTCTGGGCCAGATGCCTTATCCACGTTCAGTGCCCTTAGTTCTTTCAGTACCCTACTTGCTGAGATTGCCCCATCTGTCATCTCCACCCCCTCTTTGCCTACCCTTCCTACCCCCAGTGGTAGCGACCCATCCTTTTCTTTAGTGAATACAGAGCAGAAGTACTCATTGAGTGCTTCCGCCTGATCTGCCCCCTTCTCTGCCCACCCCCCATCCTTCCTAATCCTCACAATCTGATCCTTACATTTCCTTCTTTCTCTTTTGTACCTGAAGAAGTCCTTTTCCCCCTTTTTGATGCCTTGCGCCAGTCTAAACTCCCTTGACGCCTTTGCTGCCCTGACTGCTCTGGTAACCTCTCTTGATTTCTACAGGTACTCCTCTCTATCTTCCCCTCAGTTAGATCCCTTGAATCTTCTGAATGCTGCCCTCTTTGCCCTCACCTTATCCAGCACCTCTTCGCTTAACCAGCTTGGCTTTTTGGACCTAGCTTTTTTGCTTTGTGTCCTAGTAAAGGAGCTAGTGGTCTCTGCTAGCCCTAGCTTGATGATGTCCCATTTCTGTTTAGCATCTATGTTTGGATGGATGCTGGCTAGGTGCACCATTTCCCCCATTCATCTAAAGTTGGCTCGCCTGAAGTCCAACACCCTGGTCTCTGTTTTCGCAGCCTCCCTGCCCATGTTCCGTGTGAACCAAACCATGTGGTGATCACTCCCTGCCAGTGGATTCTCCACTCCCAGCTCCCTGACAGACTCCCCATTGGTCAGCATGAGGTCCAGAATATTACCCAACCTCGTTGGCTCATTTACCACCTGTACCAGGAAGCAGTCCTGAAAAGTCTCCAGGAGGGACCTGTTCCCTAATGCTCGAGGTGGCTGGTGTGCTCCAGTCTACCCCCGGCAGATTGAAGTCCCCCACTATTACAGTGTTACCCTTTCCGCTGACCCTCCTAATCTGCTCCACTAATTCCCTGTCCAAGTCCTCCGTCTGAAACAGTGCCTGATACACCACTGCCATCCTGAGTGTCCGATTCCTTGAATTGTAACCAAAACGCCTCCGTTCTACCCTCCACTCCCTCCTCCTTAGCACATCTTATCACTTTCCTTACATAAATAGCTAACCCACCCTTCCCTTTTTCCCTGTCTCTGTGGTAAAGCCTGTATCCTGGGATCACCAGGTTCCAGTCCTGGTATTGGGTGGCCCAGATGTCAGTTATGGCAGCCATGTCCACCTCCACCTCCGCCATCAGAGCCTGCAACTTGGTTGCTTTGTTCCAGAGGCTCCTCGCGCTCAGGGAGACTACCCTCCAATATGAACCCTTCCCCTTCTGAACGCTATTCCTAGTGACTCTGCATGAACCCTCCTGCTCCTTTCCTGCTGGTATTGGGGGGGTAAGCCTGTTTGGCTTCCCAATCCGGGGACTACGTTTGAATCCACACTTGCCTTCCCCCACACCTAGTTTAAATCCACCCTGGTTGCTATGTACTCCTCCAGTCTCTGCTTTAGGACCTAGGAGCCCTCCTTGCTCAAGTGTAACCTGTTCTTGGCATACAGGAAGTCCCATCCCCCCCCACCACCAGCCTGTACCCATTGGTCTGACACCAGACCCTCAGACAGGTGTTGAACTCCTCTAGTCTCAGCTTCTTTGCAGTACTCGCTCTGGGTACTGGGAGAACTTCTGAGAAACCCACCGAGCTCCCTGCCTCCTCACACAGCTTCCCAAGCTACTTGAACCAACCTCTCCTGCACCTCCCCTACTGTACTACCCTCCAAGTCATTCGTTCCCATGTGCTCCACGATATGAGGTTTCTCCCTCCCCTTTTTTGCATATTTAAGAATATAGTTTCTAACCCCAGTAATACTCGGGTATTCATAACTCTTGCAGTGACCCTTTAAAACAGAACTGCCTGGAGAGAATGGAACACATGCAAATGATGGAACTCTTTGCTCTTGCTAACTTTTCAAATGCTACCTTGAACTAACTGCCTTAGTTCTAAACCTCTCAGATTTCACTCTCTGCCTGTCAGGACTAGACACTCGGAATTCCTCTCCTCAACATCTATTTGTAATGTGAACAATTTATAAAAACATATCCTTTTTTTTCATTTGCTGCCTTTTACTTCTTGTATTTTAAGTTAAACCCTAGTTCTTTTTAGTGTTAAATTATTGTTTTTATCAGTTTCTCCTGGTTCGGTATAACCGGTGGGGAACCAACTTATTTTAGCTTATATCGGAGTTTTCTGACTAAAAAACTGTTTAGTTTATTTTTGATTAAAAACTTTTATTTCAATAACCACTTTATCGGTTACTGAATCGATGACCTTGGTTCATTTTTCTGTAGTTCCCAGTTCTGAAATTATCATTTTTATTGAGGTTTCAACATATATACATACATATATACATGTCATCAGGTCTCATACAGCTCAGTTCATTTGTACAATACAGTTCCTTAGCTAACAAGCAGAATATGTTGGTTTGGAAATTTACATAAAGAGGTTCGACTATGCATTTAGCTTATATCCGGGGATTGGAGTATTAACAATTGATCATAAATCAATAATGAAAGGTATTTCTCTCTTAGATCTTGGGTCCCTGTTTGTTTATCGACATAGTTGTAGCATATCCTCTACCTTGTAAAGTTAACAAATCGTTTGTTTAAAACAAGTCGCTCAGCATTCTGGTTATCATGGTACAATCTGTTAATAAATAAGTAATAGCACCTAAGTTAAAGTTCCTTGATTATATCCTTGATAGTCATTCCTACTGAAAACAGCTGGAGCCTTTTATGGCACCTCCCTTTCCGGGTTACAATCTATAGATAGTGAGGCCTTGTATTTTTACGTATGCCCATTGCCCTAAGCCACTCCTCACCTTTGCCTGTTACACCGCCCTCTCTTCTCCAACTGGGTAAAGCTGCATTGAATTCCCATTATCTAAAGGAAAAACATAACCAGGCCTCGCATCTCTGGTGTCAGTGGCTCGACTGTTTCAGTCTGGGAATAGATTGGTCAGTTATGTTTGGGTTTCCTAGGGGGTGAAGGTGGGGTCATTTAGCATATAGTATATCTGCCATCTAATCTATCTAATGGTGAATTTCTCTTCTTGTTCATTCAGATTGTGTGTTATTTTTTCCATGTTACAGATCTGTCTTGTGATGTCCCACCAATCTTGTATTGTGGGGGCTTTAAAAAAACATCATGAAGTCTTGCTGTATTCTGACTATTGCAGTTAGGTCCTGGCTTTCAACTGCCCCGGAGAACAAAGAGTTAAGCTTTCCATGGCCAGCATGGAATGTTCACCGCCAGCGCAGTTGAAGCCCCTGTCTGCTGCTGTTTAAACTCCAACTGTCAGATTCTTTACTCCGCCTCACTGAACAGTCGCTCCAGAGATTTCTCCTTTGCTCGGTTCAAAAAAGTCGGTTAAAGTGTTGTCGGTTTAAGTCTCTGTCTGTGGTACCATGAGTACTAGATAGGTTTTACATTTAGTTTCTGTGTGGAACTTGTAAATTTCGGATCGGTTCGGCTGAACCGACCAGTTTAGTTTAAAAAAAAGTTTGTGAATTTACTTAAGAGTGTGGTAACTGGTCCATATCGGTTCTAAAAAACGGATTTTATTACGTTTTTTTCCAAGACCCGTAACACGGTCAGGAACCGATAGGGGAGTCTTGCCTGGTGGATTGCCAAAAAGGGTACGTTTTGGATAGGATTGGCCATGTCTGAGAAACCCAAGAAAAAAACCGGCCCACTGGGTTTCAACACTGCAGTGTGTGTGGGGAGGCCTTTGCTAAGGCTGATCCCCACACCACCTGTGTTTATTGTCTGGGGTTTGACCACCTCGATTCAGACTGCCAAATTTGTAAGAATTTTCCCAAAGCTACCCTGGATAAGAGAGTAGGTAGACTGAGGGAAAGGGAGGCCGAGAAGTCCGCTGACCCGGGATGGCCAGCCCGGTTCGGTTCCAACCGAACCAGAAGGAGTGCCCTCTGACCAGGGCAGTACTTCTTCGGGCAAGAGAAGAGCCGATTCTGAGGAGTCGGTTCTGGTTAAAAGGAAGAGAAAAGATAAATCGTCTGGTTTGGATCCAGAAATTCATACTCCGACCGCTGATGAGCTAGCCAAAGTGATAAGAATAGTGCAGTCGCTAACTTCAGTTCCGGCTGAACCGGCACGATCTGGCAGGGGCTCGGTTCGGTCAGTTTCCCCGGTTCCGGATTACACTTCAGAAGAATTTTATGAACCGGAGGAGGGAGAGTATGAGGGATGATGATGGTGATTATGAAAGTCTGGATGTGCCTATTGACCTGGACATCTCCCCAGACAGACCTTCAGGTGTTTCTCCTCCTAGGCTTTCTGAGTCCCCTTCCCACTTAATGTTTTACAAAAAAGTGGCTGAAACCCTCCAGCTTCCAATGGAAGAAGCAGTAGAGGATCAGGAGGAGCCTGATTTTGTCGAAATGATGGACATCCCAGAGCCCAGGAGACTGTCTATTCCCCTCCATAAATCTTTTGGGAAACAGACAAATAAAATTCTTAAGTCTCCTAACTCCATATCTCCTGTGGACAGATGAATGGACAAGAGGTACATACACCCTTTCAGGCTTGGACACGGAGTTCCTTTCTCAGCAATGCAGCCATGTTGGGGTAGTGCAGGCTGCTGCTTGTGATAAGGCAAATATCCCCTTGGCATCACACCCCCCAGACAAGGACTCCAGGAGGATTGATGCCATGGCAGAGAAGCAGTACATGGCAGCATCTTTGGGACTCAGGCAGGCTAACTATATGGCCTATACAGCTAGATACCAGAAGTCCAGATGGGACACTGTGCTGGTTCTGGCTAAACAGGCCCCTGACCAGCTTGCCAAGGAGCTGGAGCAGGTGGCTGCAGATGAGATTGAGGCATCCAAGGTGCAATTTCATGCTGCTGTGGACTCCAGTGATGTTTCATCAAGAGTCATGGCTACATCTGTGGCCCTTCGGAGGATGGCTTGGCTCAGATGTACTAGCCTATCACAGGATACCCAGGCTAAGGCCATGGATTTCCCTGTTATTGGTAATTCTCTGTTTGGGGAGCAGACAGAGAACTACATGAAAAAGATGGTTACTTTGTCCAGGACTGGAAGTCTCTGACATCAGACAGGTGGGCCCTGGAAGTAGTAAGCCAGGGACTGGTTCTCAGCTTCAAAAAATTTCCCAAGATGAGAACCAGATCCTTTCCACCTGCAAATCCATCAGAGACCCTTGCCCTAGAGGCAGAGGTTTCTTCCCTCCTGGCTCTCAGAGCCATAGAAAGGGTTCCTACCCTACATAAGGGCAAAGGATTGTACTCCAGGTACTTCCTAACCCCCAAAACAGGAGAATGGCGGCCCATCCTGGATCTAAGATATCTGAACAAGCACCTTTTAAAACCAAAGTTCAGAATGGTGGCTCTGGGAATAATTCTGCCCTCTCTAAGTCCAGGGGACTGGCTAGCCTCCCTGGACCTCAAAGATGCCTACTTTCACATTCCCATCAGGTGCTCCCACAGAAAGTACCTAAGGTTCGAGTTGCCCTCAGGCCACTATCAATTCAAAGCAATGCCCTTTGGCCTAACATCAGCCCCAAGGGTGTTTACAAAGTGCCTGGCAGTAGTGGTTGCTTTCCTAAGGAGAAAAAAGATTTCCATCTTCCCATATCTGGATGATTGGCTCATAGTGGGTCAGTCTCCAGACCAAGTCAAGTCACATCTGCAAGTAGCTCAGCAAGTGCTCACTTCCTTAGGATTCCTCCTCAACCTTCCAAAGTCAGTTCTTGAGCCAGTACAGCTCCTCACTTTCATAGGGGCGGAACTGGATACAGTAAGGGCAAGAGCCTTCCTTCCCCCTGGACAGGGCAAGGACCCTTATGGAACTGGCCTCTTCATTCACCCTACAGGTGTCTCGACCAGCAAGGCATTTCCTTCAGCTTCTGGGCCACATGGCAGCTTCCACAGCAGTGGTCCAGGGAGCAAGATTCCAGATGAGGGACATTCAGTTCCATTTAAGAGCCTTCTGGTCCCAAAGAAAGGATTCCCTTACCAAACTAGTCCCAGTGACCCGAACCCTGATCCAGGCTTTGCAGTGGTGGCAGGATCAGGACAGTTTGAGACAAGGAGTTCCTTTTGTGACTCAGTCTCATTCAGTGATACTCACCACAGATGCTTTCCTGCTGGGCTAGGGAGCCCACCTGGGGGATCTTACCACCCAGGGACTGTGGTCACCTCAAGAATCTCTGCTTCACATCAGTCTCTTGGAACTCAGAGCAGTGTTTCTGGCACTGCAAGCCTTTTCCAAATCTGTACAGAACAAGGTGGTCCAGATCAGAACAGACAACACCACCACCATGTGGTACATCAACAAGCAAGGAGGCACTCAGTCTACGGCCTTGTGCACAGAGGCAATGAAGTTGTGGTCCCTGGCCTATTCCCCTGTAAACTTCTCGGATAGCAGTTCACCTCCCAGGGAAGCACAATGTCCTAGCAGATACTCTCAGCAGGATATCCCAGGGCCATCACGAATGTACCATAGATCCCCTAGTTTTGAAGGTGATTTTCTCGAGATGGGGCACTCCACAGATAGATCTTTTTAAAGCCCCAGACAATCGCCAACTTCCTCTCTTTTGTTGCAGACCCCCAGTCTTGGGCTCAGTCCCCCTGGATGCTCTGATTCTGAATTGGGAAGGGAAATGTCTGTATGCTTTTCCCCCCTTCCCTCTCCTGTTCAAAGTGTTAGTCAAGATCAGGTCTCAACCATGCAAAGTGATTCTGATTGCTCCAGACTGGGCCAGACAGCGCTGGTACCCACTGTTGCTGTCCTTAGCAGTCCACCTTCCCCTGCCTCTTCCCAGGAATTACAACCTGTTGACATTGCTAAGCTTAATGGAGAAAAGGGAGCATGTGAGGAGGAGGACCCTGTAAAGGCATCTATCCTAAATAGATACTTTTGCTCAGTATTTACTGAAGAGAAGGTAGGACAGGGCCCACAGCTCAGCATCATGGACACAGGGGGGAGGGAGGTGAGCACTACTCCCTTCACAAAAGAAAGGGTCCTACAAGAGCTTGCTAAGCTCAGGGTGGATAAGGCAATGGGACCTGATGGCATACATCCCAGGGTACTTAAGGAGCTAAAGGAGGAACTAGCAGAGCCATTAGCAGAATTGTTTAGTGAGTCTCTGAGCACAGGAGAGGTCCCAGAAGACTGGAGAAGGGCTCATGTGATCCCGCTCCACAAGAGTGGTAGCAGGGAGGAGGCGGGGAACTACAGACCGTCAGTCTTACCTCAGTAGTGGGCAAGATTATGGAGGCACTCCTTAAGGAAAGGATAGTGCAACACCTGGAATCCATAGGGCACAGGATCCAAGACAGCATGGGTTTACAAAAGGAAGGTCCTGTCAAACTAATCTCATAGATTTCTTTGACTGGGTAACCAGAGTGGTGGACCAAGGGGGAGCAGTTGTTGTCGCCTACCTTGACTTCAGCAAAGCTTTTGACACTGTTCCACATAGAAGATTGATAAATAAGCTGGGTAGGCTCGGGGTGGGTCAGAAGTTGGTCAACTGGGTGGCAAACTGGTTGACGGCAGAAAACAGAGTGTGGTGGTAAATGATATACAGTCAGAAGAGATGCAAGTCACAAGTGGGGTACCTCAGGGATCAGTCCTGGGGCCAGTCCTCTTCAACATCTTCATTAGTGACCTTGCAGATGGACTAGAGGTAAGGCTTGTCTGTTTGCAGATGACACCAAGATCTGCAACAGAGTAGATGATCCAGATGGGGTGGGCAGAATGAGAAGAGATCTGGATAAACTAGCAGAATGGTCAGAAGAGTGGCAACTGGGATTTAATGCAGAGAAGTGCAAAATCATGCACATAGGGAAGAGAAACCCTGAAGCCACCTATAGGCTGGGAGGGGAGTTGCTAGCAGTCACAAAGGAAGAAAGAGACTTGGGCATCATCATCACTGATGACCTAAAATCATCCAAGCAGACCTCTAAAGCAGTAGGTAAGGCTAGGGGGATGTTAGGGTGTATTAGTAGGGGTATCACAAGTCGTAACAGGGAGGTAATAATCCCTCTTTACAAGACACTGGTTAGGCCCCATCTGGAGTACTGCGTGCAGTATTGGAGGCCACACCTTCACAAGGACATTAACCAAATTGAGGCAGTCCAGAGAAGGGCAAACAAAATGGTGCAGGGACTGCATCAGAAGACATATGAGGACAGATTAGCGGAGCTCAATATGTATACCCTTGAGCAAAGGAGGGAGAGAGGTGATATGATCGAGGCATTCAAACACCTTAAGGGCATAAACAAGGTGAAAGAGTCTAACATGTTTAAATATAAGAAAATAGCAGGACAAGAGGACACAGCATGAGATTAGAGGGAGGCCGATTAAGGGGAATGTGAGGAAATCTTTTTCACAGAAAGGTGGTGGATGCATGGAATGGCTTACCACAAGAAGTGGTGGCTATGAATACAGTGCAGGGCTTCAAACAGGCATGGGATAGGCATAAGGGTGCAATACAAATGACTATGAATAGATAGGTCACTGACAGAGCAAAGGCCGAAGGCACATTTATAAGGTAGAAAAAGAAATGGGCAGACTGGATGGGCCTTGCGGTCCTTATCTGCCGTCAACTTCTATGTTTCTATGTTTCTATGACATCCTCTCGGGAGGATTTGGTATCCGAAACTCAAATCTCTCAATCTCAAGGCATGACTCTTGAAGAGTTAGAGTTTGCTGATCTGCACCTTTCTCAAGGGGTTCTAGATATCCTTAAGGCTTCTCGAAAGCCTTCCACCAGAAAGACTTACAACTCCAAATGGAAAAGGTTCACTATTTGGTACTCTAATAAACATATTTCTCCAGAATCTGCAGGGTTGCCTACAGTTCTGTACTTTCAAACACCATGAAGTCTTGCTATATTATGACTTAATGCAGTTAGCCACTGCACTTGAACTGCCCCGGAGAGGAAAGAGTTAACTCAAGGGAGTCTGGAGTTCTACAGCGCGAGAGCGCTTATGCCAAAGCTCTATCTGGGCAGTTTCAAATGAAACTGTCAGATTCTTTACTCCGCTTCACTGAACAGTCGCTCCGGAGATCAGCTCCTTTAGCTCGGTTCATTTCTCGGTTCAAGCGAGTATTTTCGAGTTCATTGAACCGGCAAAAATATTTATTTTACCGCATTTAGGTTAAAAGCTCTATCTGGTAAACCGTAAGTACAAAAATTAAAGTCTGTGGAAATTCAATTATCGGTTCGGTTTTGAACTGATCGGTTTGGCTGAAATTAACGTTTAAAGTGTTGGTTGGGCTTTTAGAGTGCGGTTCCGGTTCTTATCGGTTCTAAAAACCTTGCTTTAAAATTAGTTTTTTCAATACCCGTGACACGTTAGGAACCGATAAGGGTGTCTTGCCTGGCACTGCCATCAAAAGGGCAAGTTTTGGTTAGGCTGGCATTATGTCTGAGAAACCCAAAAGAAAAACCGGCCACTGGGTTTCAACACTGTGATGTCTGTGGGAAGCCTTTACAAGGCTGACCCACACCACCTGTGTTTATTGTCTGGGGCTGACCACCTCCTGTCAGACTGCCAGGTGTGTAAAATTTCCTGCAGCCACCCTGGAAAGAGATTGGGCGGCTCAGGGGACGAGAGGCCAAAGTCCGCTGACCCGATGGCCAGCCCAGTCCAGCACCCACTGGACCCAGAGGAGTGCCCTCTGACCAGGCGAGACTTCCTCGGGCAAAGGAAGGCTGGTTCAGAGGAACCAGTCCCAGTGAAAAAGACAAAGAAATCAGTAGGTTTGGAGTCCAAAATTGTCTCTCAACTGCTGCAGAAATAGCTAAAGCCATACAGATTGTCAAGTCACTGTCTCAGGGTCCTTCAGACCACCAACAGTTGGTAAAGGTTGGTTCGTTCAGTTCCAGTGGTTCAGGAGTATGATGTTGAGGAATTTTATGAACCACAGGAGGGGGAGGAGGAATTTGATCAAATTATGTATGGCTGGGAGGATCTGGACGTGCCCATTGAACCGGACATTTCTCGGACAGACCTTTAGAATCTCCTCTATTCTGTCTGAGGTCCCCTTCTCATTTTATGTTTTACAAAAAGTTGCAGAAACCCTCCAGCTTCCTTTAGAGGAGGCTGTGGATGAACAAGAGGAGCCTGATTATGTAGAAATGATGGATATACCAGAGTCTAGGAGGTTGTCTATTCCTTTGCATAAGTCATTTAGGAAGCAAACAACAAAGATTTTAAAAAATCCTCATTCTGTCCCTCCTGTAGATAAAAAAATGAACAGAAGGTATACTTTGTCAGGCTCTGATACAGACTTCCTCACTGAGCAGTGTAGTCATGTAGGTGTGGTACAAGCTGCAGCCTGTGACAAGGCTAATATTCTCCTGGCCTCACATCCTCCTGATAAGGATTCCAGGAAGATTGATGCCACGTGAAAAAAACAGTATATGGCAGCTTCTTTGGGACTCAGGCAGGCAAATTATGGCTTATGTAGCTAGATATCAGAAATCTAGATGGGACACAGTATTGCAGTTAGCCAAGCAGGCCCATGGCCAGCTGGCTAGTAAGATGGAACAGGTGGCTGCTGATGGCATTGAAGCCTCTAAAGTTCAATTTCATACTGCTGTTGATGTTAATGATGTTTCCTCTAGGGTCATGGCCACTTCTGTAGCTTTCGTGAGTTGGCATGGCTCAGGTGCAGTAATCTGTCCCAAGATACTCAGTCAAAGGCTATGGATTTTCCTGTAGTGGGTAATTCTCTGTTTGGGGAACAAACAGAAAACTGTATGAAAAAGATGGATGAATACAGAACTACCTACAAAAGTGCCCAGGCTAAGGAGAGGCATGCCACTCCACAGAGGCACGCTCCCAGAGGTAGGGGCAGGCCTTTCCACAGGCCTTTTTACCAATCTCAGGCCTCCTCTGCATTTGCACAGAGGGGTTTCTTCAGAGGCAGAGGTAGACGGGGCACAAGTAAACCATCCCTCTCCCCTCAGCCTAAGGCTGCTGCCAAGCAGGCACCCTGATGGGGTGCCCAGGGCTGATTCTCTTGTTCCAGTGGGGGGCAGGTTGGCTTATTTCAGCCAGAACTGGGTGTCCCTAACCTCGGACAGATGGGTTCTGGAGGTAATAAGCCAGGGTCTGATTCTCAGCTTCAAACAGTTTCCAAAGATGAGAGCCAGACATTTTCCTCCTGCAAATCCTACAGAAGCCCTTGCTTTGGAAGCAGTGGTTTCTTCTCTTCTGGACTGCAAAGCAGTGGAAGGGTCCCTCCTTGCCATCAGGGCAGGGCTGTACCTCAAGATACTTTCTTACCCAAAAGACAGGAGAATGGCGGCCCATTCTAGATTTAAGGTACCTGAACAAGCATCTTTTGAAACCAAAGTTCAAAATGTTAACTCTGGCAATGATTTTGCCTTCCTGAGCCAGGGGACTGGCTAGCTTCCCTGGACCTCAAGGATGCCTATTTTCATGTTCTGATCAGGCCTTCTCACGAAAGTACCTCAGGTTCGAACTGCCCTCAGGCCCTACCAGTTCAGGGCAATGCCTTCGAGCCTTACCTCTGCGCCAAGGGTATTACACAAATGTCTAGCTGTAGTGGCTCATTTAAGAAGGCAAGGGGTTGCTGTGTTTCCTACCTGGACGACTGGCTTATAGTGGGTCAGTCCCCAGATCAGGTAAATCCCACCTGCAACTCACCCAGCAGCTCTCACTTCCCTGGGATTCCTGCTGAATTTACAAAGTCAGTTCTGGAACCAGTTCAGGTACTAACTTTCATAGGTGCAGAATTGAACACAAAGTTAGCCAGGCATTTCTTCCCTCGGAAAGGGTAGACAGACTCATTGCCTTGGCATCCTCCTTTACCCTCTTGGGTCTCTCGACCAGCAAGGCATTTTCTGCAACTCCTGGGGCACATGGCTGCTTCCACAGCTGTAGTGCAAGAGCAGGATTCCAGATGAGGGACATTCAGTTCCATTTGAGGGCCTATTGGTCTCAAAGGAGGGACCCCCTTTCCAAATTGGTTCCAGTGACCCAAACTCTGATCCTGGCTCTCCACTGGTGGCAGGATCAAAGCAATCTAAAACAAGGGGTTCCCTTCATTCCCGTTTCCCACTCCCTCACCCTCCCCGGATGCCTCCCTGTTAGGGTGGGGAGCTCACTTAGGCGACCTGTCCACTCAGGGAGTGTGGTCTCCTCTGGAATCTCTGCTCCACATCAACCTTTTGGAACTCAGAGCTGTCTTTCTTGCTCTTCAGGCATTTTCAGCTTCTGTCCAGAACAAAGTAGTTCAAATCAGGACAGACAACACCACAACAATGTGGTACATCAACAAGCAAGGGGGCACTCTGTCATTAGCCTTGTGCACCGAAGCAATGAAGTTGTGGTCTCTGGCTTACTCCCTGAACACCTCCCTGATAGCAGTTCACCTTCCAGGGAAGGACAATGTCCTGGCGGATGCCCTCAGCAGGATTTCTCGGGGCCATCACGAATGGGCTCTGAATCCTCAGGTGCTGGGGTCGGTCTTTGCCAGATGGGTCACCCATCAAATAGATCTTTTCGCAGCCCCAGACAACCACCAACTTCCTCTATTTTGTTGCAGGCCTCCAGTGCTGGGCTCAGTCCCCTGGGCGCCTTTTCAGTTGGATTGGAAGGAAGTTCCTGCATGCCTTTCCCCCTTTCCTCTTCTTTTCAGGGTACTAGTAAAAATCAGATCTCAGCCCTGCAAAGTGATTCTGATTGCCCCAGATTGGGCCAGACAGCCCTGGTACCCACTGCTTCTGTCCTTGACAGTCCACCCTGCCCTGAGCTTGCCCAGAGTCCACGACTTGCTGGCCTGTGCACAGGGGAGAGTGTGGTATCCGGACCTCAAATCCCTCCATCTCAAGGCATGGCTCTTGAGGAGTTAGAATTTGCTGACTTACACCTTTCTCAAGGTGTTCTGGATATTTTAAAGGCTTCAAGGAAGCCTTCCACTAGGGCCACTTACAATTCTAAGTGGAAAAGGTTTTCCATCTGGTGCTCTGAGAAGCAGATTATCCCAGAATCTGCTGATCTGCCCATTTTACTGGACTATTTGGTCCATTTAAATTCCTTAGGCTTTAGGCCAGCTACCTTGAAGATTCATCTGGCAGCTGTCTCTGCTTTTGTGTCAGCAGGGAAGCCTGCTTCCCTTTCTTCTCACCCTGTGTTTTCCAAGTTTTTTAAGGGGTTACTTCACACTAACCCTCCTTTTCGAGAACCAGCTCCCACCTGGGACCTGAATGTTTGCATTGCTCAGTTAATGCAACCCCCTTTGAGCCTCTGTCCTCAGCAGAGCTCAAGTTTCTAACTTGGAAAACTGTTTTCCTAGTGGCTATCACTTCTGCCAGGCGCATAAGTGAACTACAGGCCCTGTCAGTGGAAGAAGATTTTATCTCTTTCCACAGAGATAAGGTAGTCCTCAGGACTAACAGAAAGTTTTTGTTTAAAGTGGTTTCAGATTTCCACCTGAACCAATCCATCTCTCTTCCAGTATTTTTCACTGAGCATTCTTCCTCAGGTGAGAGGAGACTGCACAGCTTGGACGTCAAAAGAGCCTTAAGCTACTATTTGAGCAGCACCAAGGGTCACAGGTTGAATCCTCCAACTCTTCCTTACCTATGGCGAGAGTTGGCAGGAAACCTGCCACTAAGAGGACAATTGCAAGGTGGATTGTCTCTTGTATCCAATTTTGTTATCAAAACTAGGTAGAGAACCCCCTCAGGACTGAGGGCTCCTCCACCAGGGTACAGCTGCATCTGTAGCGGCTGCTAGAGATATTCCCATTCTGGAAATCTGTCAAGCTGCTACTTGAAAACAGTTCACACTTTTACAAGCATTATTCCTGGATATTCAGTCCAGAGAGATGCTCGTTTAGCACAGCGGTGCTTCAGAGCCTATTTCCTAAGTAGGTTCTGACCCTCCTCCATGGAGGTACTGCTGTGTAATCTGCATAAGTCATAATATAGCAAGACTTCATGGTGTTTGAAGAAAAATTACTCACCTTAGTAATTGCTTTTCTTCTCATGGAGTCTTGCTATATTATGACATCCTCCTCCTGCCCTCTCAGAACTTCTACTTGGGTAGGGGTGGCAAATTAGTGCAAGCACTATGTCATGCCATTGTAGTTTTTCCTTACCTTCTTTTATTTAGGGTTGGGAACTAGGTTATTTTATTTAGGTATATATTGGCCCCTTCCTGGACTTGAGTCTTTGGGGAAGGGGTCCTAATGGTGCTTGTCAGGGAACTAATAATACTATTACTCATTGTTATTATTGTTATTGTTGTTTATATTGTTGTTATTTCTACTAGTAGGTAGCCATTTGGCTAGTGTAGAGCTTTCCACACAGACTTGTTGCTTAGTGTTAGCTTCGTAAAGATCTGACAGTTTCATTTGAAACTGCCCAGATAGAGCTTTGGCATAAGCGCTCTCGCGCTGTAGTACTCCAGACTCCCTGGAGTTAACTCTTTCCTCTCCGGGGCAGTTCAAGTGCAGTGGCTAACTGCATTAAGTCATAATATAGCAAGACTCCATGAGAAGAAAAGCAATTACTAAGGTGAGTAATTTTTTCATATGGTCCATCTTTATAGCTTAGGACTTAGGCCAGCTACACTTAAAGTGCATCTGGCAGCTGTTTCTGCCTTCTTGTCAGTAGGCAAGCCCTCTCCCCTGTCAGCCCATCCTGTGTTTTGTAAGTTCTTCAAGGGATTGCTGCACACCAATCCCCCCCCCCCTTTAGGGACCTTGCTCCTGCTTGGGACCTTAATGTTTTCATTGCTCAGCTTATGCAACCACCCTTTGAGCCTTTGTCCTCTGCAGAGCTTAAGTACTTGACTTGGAAAACATTGTTTTTGGTAGCCATTACCTCTGCCAGGTGTATCAGTGAATTGCAAGCCCTATCAGTGGAGCCTGATTTCATCTCTTTCCATAGAGATAAAGTGGTCCTAAGAACTAACAGGAAGTTTTTGCCTAAGGTGGTTTCAGATTTCCACCTTAATCAGTCTATGTCTGTCCCTGTTTTCTTCACTGACCATTCCTCCTCTGGAGAGAGGAGGCTGCACAGCTTGGATGTTAAAAGGGCCCTCAGCTACTACACAGAGCGCACCAAGGGTTGCAGGTTTGAGTCCTTCCAGTTGTTCCTCACATATGGAGAGGTCGGTAAGGGCAAACCTGTTACTAAGAGATCTTTAGCCAGGTGGATTGTCTCTTGTATACAGCTCTGCTATGAAAAACTGGGTAGAACCCCCACCCTCAGGCCTGAGGGCTCACTCTACTACAGGTACAGCTGCTTCCCTGGCTGCTGCCAGGGATATTTCTGTCTTAGAAATTTGTCAAGCAGCCACCTGGAAAACAGTCTATACATTCACCAAGCATTACTCTCTGGATATCCAGGCTTGGAGTGATGCTCGGTTTGGCACATCAGTACTTCAGAGCCTATTCCCAAAGTAGGTTCTGTCCCTCCTCCATGGAGGTGCTGCTTGGTAGTCTGCAATAGTCAGAATACAGCAAGACTTCATGTTATTTGAAGAAAAAATTACTCATCTTAGTAATGTTGTTTCTTCTAATGGAGTCTTGCTGTATTCTGACCTACCCCCTGCCTCCCCTCTGAGAACCTGGTTTTTGAGATATGGGTGGGCAGGAGCAGTGTTGGCGCCCTAGGGGTGCCCCTTTTTCACGCTCCTTTACTTGGGTGTGTATTGTGTTTTGTTTTTTGGGTTTCCTGATTTGAGTCTTTGCTTTGAAACCAAAAAACCCTTTTTTAATAAATTTAGTTCCCAGTTGGCTAGTGTGAGTTTTACAGTTTCCACACAGAACTTCTAGTGAGTATGTAGTAGGGAGTATTCCTGGAACATCCTATCTGTTAGTCAAAAAGTCTGTTGCAACAGTATGTCCCTATCCTTTACTATCCCTTTTCCTCTTTCTGTGTTTCTCCCCCATTTTACAGGCAGGCCACCTGTCAGATGGCTCTCTTGCTCTTTACTGCCTCTGCTTTTCTAGGCTATTCCAGGAATCCCCCATTGCAATCCTTCCCTGAAGTAATTTATGTTCCTGCACGAACGTGCGAATCAGATCGAGCGAGTCACACTTGCTAAATAATAAAAGGGCTAAGAAATGGGGTAAAAGCCAGGGATTTAGCTTCTAGACTGCCTCTTTAGGTTTTTCTGTGTGTTAGTGATACAGGTTAGGCAGGGTTTGTAAAATAATGAGACGTCTCTTGTGGTAACTTGCGATAAGCAAACAGGCTGCTGTTTAAACACAACTGAGGAAAGTGTTACTATCTGCCTGACTAGGAAAGACTTTTCTGTGTTTTGGGCAGCACAGGTTAGGCAGGGCTTTTAGTAAAGAAAAGTTCAGCATTGCAGCTAGTGCATTCAGGCAATGAAATACTGAATGAATTTCTACTGAGTGCAGTCCAATGGAGGAATAGTTTTCTGAGTTCCAAGACATAAATCCAACAAAGAAACAGAAAATAAATGTTTTATCAGGAAATGTTTACCTTGGGCTGGTGTTTAGGTTATAGGTCATTTTAAACATTGTTGTTTAACCCTGCTGTATATCTGACTTGGAAACAAACAATATTTCTGAATTTAAAATGCTTAGAGAGAAAATGTAGTAAGGTATTAATGTTTAGAAAGAAAGAAATGTTAAAATAAAGTACCTGTGGTGTTTTTAGTATTTTTCACTTGGGCATTTCCTGGTAGTTGCAGTTTGGGGAGTGGCCCTGTTGCTGCCTGATCCTCTCCTGTCCCAGCCTTCTATAGAGCCGGCCAGCCTCTGTGTTTCCGTCTATATTGGGTTGAAGACTTGTGGGAGGAACCAAGACAGGAGGGAGCCACCCTCAACAAACATATTATGCCATAGAATGATTTAAAATAGTTCTAGAACTGAAAAATGAAAGATGTTTAAATTCAACTGCATATAGGATGCTTGGTAGTAAATAATAAAGTGTATTTAACAAAATAAAGTTAAACTTTTCAAAAGGGGGTGGAGCTTCATAACACCACCTGACCCATCCATCCATATATATATAGAGGGCTCAGTTGAGCTTTGGTAGTGAAGGAGTAGGGAGCAGATCTTATAGCTCAGCAGATGGTCTGACTCCTCCTCGGACCCTAGCTCCTCCTAGTGGTCAAATGCTATAATTTTGTCTGTTACTGCATATTTCAGTTATCTCTCTTTATTTTTATTTGGTCGCTGTACAGTTCGATGCTTTATTTTCATCGAGTTCTGTTTGCTGAATAAAAGCTATTTTGAGTTCATTTTATGGGTGTCTGCCTCCATCTATCCCCCCACGTCTACACTGGTGTCAGAAGTGGGATAACTGAGGCACCCCTGTTCGGTGGATCAATTGGAGTATCGTCCCAGATACCCAGATGGAGGAATGGCAGAAGCCAGTAGTGACCCTTCAACCCAGTTTAAGCGGGGTCCAGACCCGCCACATGATGGAAATATCAGGAGAACCCCTATTGCCTGGATTAGGGGATGTGAGGAGGAAGACGGCGACCAGAAGAGAGGGTGAGGTACAGGAACCAGAAGGTGCCACTGCTGCAGAAGCAGAAAAGGTACCTGAAGAACAACCTCCGGAGAATATACAGGACCTATTGAAATGGTTATGTATCCGGCAACTAGACATGGAAAGACGGAGCGAGGCAAGATGGAATGACATCCTTCGTGCCATCCATGCCATGGGGGCATCCAGACCTAATGTTCAGTTGGATATGGATAGTCCTAAAGACATTAAGATTTCTAAACTAACTGAAGGGGATGACATCGAAGCATACATCACTACCTTTGAGAGGGTGGCAGAAGCCTGTCGGTGGCCCAAGGATCAGTGGGTAGTACGCTTAGCTCCTTATCTCTCGGGTAGGGCACAGCTGGCTTACAGCCATATTGATGCGAGACGTATTAATGATTATGACTTTGTGCATCAAGCAATACTTAAAAGATCTGACATTAATACAGAGACTTATTGTCAAAGATTTCGGACATTTCGGTTTGATACAAATGACTCTCCTCAAGAAACATATACCCGATTACAAGACTTATGTTAGAAGTGGTTACAACCAGCGACTAGATCTGTAGAACAAGTCATGGAATTGGTTATATTGGAACAGTTTATTAAGATACTACCTCAGGACGTTCAAACATGGGTAAGATAACACCGTCCCGAAACATCTAAGAAAGCTATAGAACTGGCCGAAGACTATCTGGCAGCACGTTCGTCAAGAACAAGAACACAGACTGGCCCACGTGGACCCTTACCCATGGTAAGAAACAATAACTTCTCTAGTGCGAACAGTAAACCTGTTATTATATCATCTGCAGTAGCTAAGACTGGGAGACAATTACACACAGACACTGGCTGCCAGGAAAGGGGACATATTGTTAGGTATTGCCCAAAGAGAAGGAAAGAGACAGCACCTATATCTCTGGCAAGCTGGGGAGATTAGAGGGGGCCGATTAAGGGGGGATGTGAGGAAATTCTTTTTCACAGAAAGGGTGGTGGATGCATGGAATGGCCTACCTCAAGAAGTGGTGGCTATGAATACAGTGCAGGGCTTCAAATAGGCATGGGATAGGCATAAGGGAGCAATACAAATGAGTATGAATAGATAGGCCACTGACAGAGCAAAGGCCGATGGCACATTTATAAGGTAGAAAAAGAAATGGGCAGACTGGATGGGCCTTGCGGTCCTTATCTGCCGTCACCTTCTATGTTTTTATATTATATGACTAGTGCAAAGATAGAAGAAAAAGAAGTTGCATCTTTATTAGATTCAGGCAGCCGACACACCTTGGTACAGAAGTCTTTGGTTCCCGAAACAGATACAGGAGGAAGTTTGGGTGTTACTTGTACCCATGGGGATATTCACTACTACCCCACAGAAAACATTACTTTCACCGTACAGGATGTAGAACAGTACATGAAGGTGGGTCTAGTACCAAATTTGCCTGTACCACTAGTCATTGGACGGGACTTTCCTGGGTTTGATATGCTTATGGGAACGTCTCCAGGTCTGACTGCTGTCACCACCAGGGCCCAGGCCCAATATCTTCAAACAGAGACTCCTCAACAAATGTTTCCTTTTGATGAAGAGATATACGAACCACCTGGGAAAGACAGAAAAACTAGAAGCAGACGAAGACAAGATAAAAAGGACTCTAAAGTGAATAAAATGGTTGGGACAGATTCAGTCGAACAATATATTAATACTGTACAATTCCAGAAAGAGCAAAGTAGGGGTCAAACACTCATGCCTTTTTTTCCATAGGTTGCCAGTACTGACAGTGAAACTGCCTATCCTAGGTTTATTATGCATGATAATTTATTGTATAGAGAATGTAGGAATGTGGATACTGGGGTTACGGTTGAACAACTGATGGTACCAACTTCATATAGAGAACAATTGATATACATGGCCCATGACATTCCCATGGCTGGTCACTTAGGGAGGGATCGGACTCTTAGTCGGCTACTTCATTGCTTTTATTGGCCTGGCATCCATGAACAAGTAGCTGACTTTTGTAAGAGCTGTGGGGACTGTCAGAAAGTAGCTACCATCACCAAAAAGGACAAAGTACCATTACAATCTCTCCCACTAGTTGGAACACCCTTTGAAAGGATAGCTATGGATATTGTATGTCCTTTATCCAAAAGTAGTAAGAAATAGATTCATTTTGGTTTTATGTGATTATACAACCAAATATCCAGAAGCTATACCTTTAAGAACAGTAACTGCTCCTAAGATAGCAGAGGAGCTTTTAAAGGTGTTTGGCAGAATGGGGGTACCCAGGGAAATACTGACGGATAGGGGCAGTAATTTTAGGTCATCCTTGTTAGCCCGCTTATATCAGGCTTTAGGTGTAGGGGCCCTGTACACTTCTCCTTACCATCCCCAGATGGATGGATTAGTAGAACGATTTAATAAAACATTAAAGAGAATGTTACAGAAATATGTACAGGACGAAGGGAAGACCTGGGATGTATACTTACCCCTTGTTGATGTTTGCATATAGGGAAGTACCCCAGGCCTCCAATGGATATTCCCCCTTTGAACTACTGTTTGGTAAAAACCCTAGGGAACCCCTAGATATAATAAAAGAAAGTTGGGAAGGAAAAAAAGGAACAGAAGGTACTCCAGCGCTAACATATATTACCCAACTCAGGAAAAGGTTAGCACAATATGTACAGTGGGCCCACCTGACAAATCAAGCAAAACCAAAGATACAGAAGGAATATTATGATCGGGGTGTAGGTCAAAAATCATTTTCTCCTGGAGAAAAAGTATTATTGTTATTGCCCTCTACTGAGAGTAAGCTAACAATGAAATGGCAGGGACCTTATTTAGTACAAAGACAAGTAGGGCCAGTTAATTATGAAATCAGAAGGCCAGAAAAATGAAAGAAATGCCAGGTTTATCACGCAAACCTGTTAAAAAAATGGGTTGATCGCACCCCTCTCTTACCTGCTCTTTTTGTGCACCCAGAAAACCCAATTTCAGAATTAGAGCAGGCTTACCAAAGGTTAGAAAGTTCAGGGGGATACAAAGATGTTGATATTAATCCTGACTTGAATCCAACCCAAAAGGAAGCCTTGAACCAACTGCTAGGGCAGTTTCAGAAGACTTTCACCAGTATTCCAGGAAAGGCAAAAGGGGTGGAACACACGATTCAGGTCAACCAGGTAAGACCCATTAGACAAAAGCCTTATCGATTAGCAGAGAAAGTAAGAAATGAAGTCATCCAAGAAGTCCAAAAGATGCAGAGATTAGGGGTAATAGAACCACCCAATAGTGACTGGAGATTTCCTCTAGTTATTGTTAACAACAAAGAGGGTGGTATTAGGCTATGCCTTGATTTTCGCCGCCTTAATACAATATCTAAATTTGACGCTTACCTAATGCCTAGGATCGACGACATTATTGATCGACTGGGACAGGCCCAATACATTAGTACCCTCGATCTAACAAAAGGGTACTGGCAGATCCCTCTAAAGCTGCAAGATAGAGACAAGACTGCATTCAGCACACCTTTAGGTCTGTTCCACTTCACCACTATACCTTTCGGTCTACATGGGGCACCAGCCACTTTCCAGAGGTATATGGACCAAATTCTCAGAGACCATGTAAACTATAGTGCAGCTTACCTGGCTGACGTCATAGTTTACAGTCCTACCTGGGATACTCATTTACAGCATTTGAAACAGATTTTATTGGTTATATCCCAGGCAGGACTAACAATAAACCCCCAGAAGTGTTCATTAGCAAAAAGAGAAACAAAATATTTGGGTTTCCGGATTGGTCAAGGGCAAGTGAAGCCAGATATTGGGAAAATTGATGCTGTAGCCAACAGCCCCTGCCCTCTTACAAAGAAACATGTACGATCCTTTTTAGGGTTAGCAGGATACTACAGATGATTTATCCCTCAATTTGCCACTATAGCCACGCCCCTTACTGATTTAACAAAGAAAGCTAAACCCACAACGATAAAATGGATGCCCAAGTGTGAGGAGGCATTCTGTACTATAAAAGCCTTGTTATGTGCTTCTCCTGTACTTAGAAGCCCTGATTTTAACCGTCCTTTCATAGTCCAGACAGATGCCTCCAACACAGGGATTGGAGTTGTATTATCCCAGAATTTTGAAGGAACAGAGCATCCCATTATATTCATTAGTCGAAAATTACATGAGAGAGAAACAAGGTATTCGACGATAGAAAAAGAGTGTTTGGCTCTCAAATGGGCAGTAGAGGCTTTAAAATTTTACTTATGGGGTGTTAATTTTGAAGTATGGACCGATGATAACCCTTTATGTTGGTTACAAGTTATGAAAGATAAGAACCCCCGCATCATGCGGTGGTATCTATCTTTACAACCATACAAATTTACTATTAAACACAGATCTGGACGAACCAACCTAAATGCTGATTTCGTGTCCCATTATGGAGCTGAACCAAATACATGAACAGAACTAGACCTCGGGGTGAAAGTTAAGTAAAAGCATCAGAGATTAGTCTCTGATTCTTCGTTATTTATCCTTGTTGTTTATTTTTGCTAGGGACCCCGAGGTGGAGCTTAGGAGAGCGGGAGGGCCGGAGCTCCATCTCTTCCTACGGGAGGGATCTGGTTATTGCTGTTTGGATAATGGTACTTGTTCCCTAGCTCTGGAGAAAACTGAGGGGTTTTCCTCTTGAGTGGGGAGGAATATGTAGTAGGGAGTATTCCTGGAACATCCTATCTGTTAGTTAAAAAGTCTGTTGCAACAGCATGTCCCTATCCTTTACTGTCCCTTTTCTTCTTTTTGTGTTTTTCCCCCATCTTACAGGCAGGCCACCTGTCAGATGGCTCTCTTGCTCTTTACTGTCTCTGCTTTTCTAGGCTATTCCAGGAATCCCCCATTGCAATCCTTCCCTGAAGTAATTTATGTTCCTGCACGAACGTGCGAATGTGCGAATTAGAGCGAGTGAGTCGCACTCGCTAAAATAATAAAAGGACTAAGAAACAGGGTAAAAGCAAGGGATTTAGCTTCTAGACTGCCTCTTTAGGTTTTTCTGTGTGTTACTGACAGGGTTAGGCAGGGTTTGTAAAATAATTTTTATTTATTTTTATTTCGGAAGAATCAGATATACCTTTGAGTCATAGACTCCTTTACAAAGGTTCTACATCACATATAACAAATCAGTTATACAAGTACAGTTAGTACAGTTACAGATACAAATACAGTGATTATGACATAGTAAGGTTAAGTTACAACTGGAATGTTAGGCTAGTATTAAGGATCTAAGCGTTTGAGGCAGTTAAAGGATACTGGAAACTTAACACCCCTGAATAAGTGGGGCGGAGAGGAGTATGCAGAGGCAAGCCAGAGGCCATTGTCAGTAGTAGAGGGACAGGGCACTAGTTCATATGCAGTCACAGTCACTTGAGGAGCGAAGATAGGCCCTGAGGTGCATTTTGAAATGGCCAATTCTTTGATCTAGACGCAAGGAGGAGGGTAGGTTATTCATCCACAATGGTGCCCTGTAGCAAAAGGATCTTTGAAATTGAGTGGTGCGACAGGGAGGGATGGAGAAACAAAGGGTATCAGAGCTACGGGTATGTTTAACTTTAGAGCCTAAGGTGATTAAGGAGGTGAGGGATGCGGGGGAGAGGCCAAGGGTAATTTTTTTGGCTAAGACACAAGTATGGAATTTGATTCTGTGATCAAGGTTAAGCCAATTTGTGTCCTTATATAGCACACAGGTATGGGTGAGTCTGTCACATCCTAATATCAGACGACAGGCCTTGTTTAGCACAAGTGTAAGACTATCAAGGGCTGAGGGGCTAGCCCCTCCAAAAGTCAGAAGGCCATAGTCAAGTAGGGAGAGAACCGAGGAGGAGATAGCAAGTTTAAGGGCTTCCGGGGTAAGGCAGTGTTTATAGCGGTGCAAGAGCAGTAGTCTGAAGTTTAGGGCCTTGGATAATTGATGTATATGCTCATGATAGGTGAGGCCAGTGTCCAAAGTGATGCCCAGGTATTTAAAGGTGTGCACAAATTCTAGGGGGGTCAAGGATGATGATAGTATTTGGGTAAAAAGCCCTTTCCTGGAGTTTTGCGGATGTGCGAAGAGCATACCTTTAGTTTTTTTATAGTTAATAATAAGGCGTTGTGAGGCAATAATGAGATGTCTCTTGTGGTAACTTGCGATAAGCTAACAGGCTGCTGTTTAAACACAACTGAGGAAAGTGTTACTATCTGCCTGACTAGGACAGACTTTTCTGTGTTTTGGGCAGCACAGGTTAGGCAGGGCTTTTAGTAAAGAAAAGTTCAGCATTGCAGCTAGTGCATTCAGGCAATGAAATACTGAATGAATTTCTACTGAGTGCAGTCCAATGGAGGAATAGTTTTCTGATTTCTAAGACATAAATCCAGCAAAGAAACAGAAAATAAATGTTTTATCAGGAAATGTTTACCTTGGGCTGGTGTTTAGGTTATAGGTCATTTTAAACATTGTTGTTTAACTCTGCTGTATATCTGACTTGGAAACAAACAATATTTCTGAATTTAAAATGCTAAGAGAGAAAATGTAGTAAGGTATTAATGTTTAGAAAAAAAGAAATGTTAAAATAAAGTACCTGTGGTGTTTTTAGTATTTTTCACTTGGGCATTTCCTGGTAGTTGCAGTTTGGGGAGTGGCCCTGTTGCTGCCTGATCCTCTCCTCTCCTGTCCCAGCCTTCTATAGAGCCGGCCAGCCTCTGTGTTTCCATCTATATTGGGTTGAAGATATGTGGGAGGAACCAAGAAAGCAGGGAGCCACCCACAACAAACATATTATGCCACAGAATGATTTAAATATGGTTCTAGCACTGAAAAATGAAAGATGTTTAAATTCAACTGCATATAGGATGCTTGGTAGTAAATAATAAAGTGTATTTAACAAAATAAAGTTAAACTTTTCAAAAGGGGGTGGAGCTTCATAACACCACCTGACCCTTCCATCCATATATATAGAGGGCTCAGTTGAGCTTTGGTAGTGAAGGAGTAGGGAGCAGATCTTATAGCTCAGCAGATGGTCTGACTCCTCCTCGGACCCTATCTCCTCCTAGTGGTCAAATGCTATAATTTTGTCTGTTACTGCATATTTCAGTTATCTCTCTTTATTTTTATTTGGTCGCTATACAGTTCGATTCTTTATTTTCATCGAGTTCTGTTTGCTGAATAAAAGCTATTTTGAGTTCATTTTATGGGTGTCTGCCTCCATCTATCCCCCCACATCTACAGAGTATTGCTCGTAAAGATCTGATGGTCGGAGTTTAAACAACAGCAGATGGGCTTCAACTGAGCTCGTGCTGAACTTTCCATGCTGGCCATGGAAAGTTAACTCTTTGTTCTCTGGGGCAGTTGAAAGGCAGGACCTAACTGCAATAGTCAGAATACAGCAAGACTCCATTAGAAGAAACAACATTACTAAGATGAGTAATTTTTTCTTTTAGGCCGTATGTCTCCCAGTGCTGGAAACTGTTATCTATACTATTTGGGGGGAAGTTGCTAAGACTGGAGATTGGGCATATGAGTGATTGGAAGGAGGTCAGTTGCTGGGTTTTTTTGATGGATTGCCAATTTTTGAAATGGTCTACGAGCCAGGGATTTAAGAGCTGGTGAGTTCTCTTGTCCGTCACTTGTTGGTACAAAATTTGAAAGTAAGCGTGGTCGCTCATTAGAATTCTATTTCTAGCCAGTGTCGGTTGGAAGTTCCGTTTTGCCTGCCCATTATGTGTGACAGGGTCGCTGCCTGTTGATATAGTTTTAAATCAGGGAGTGCTAAGCCCCCATCTTGACGTGGCAGAGTAAGAGTCTTTAGGCAGACTCGGGGCCTTTGGTTGGCCCATATGAATTTTGCTATGAAGCAATTCATTTCCTGAAAGGTCTTTAACGGTATATGTATGGGAATATTTTGAAATATAGAGCCCTTGGGAGGACAATCATTCTGATCAGTTCGATTCTCTTTGTTAGACTTAGGGGTAAAGTCGCCCATGATTGTAAGTCTGATTTCATCTGTGTCATAAAGGGGGTGTAGTTGTGTTTGTAGTAAGCTGTGGGTGTTTGAGGAATATATATACCCAAATACTTCAGGTTTTGCAGGTCCCATCTACCTGGGATGTTGTCTTGTGTATTCGATGAGGGAGTGTAATGGAAAGTGAGTATTTCTGTTTTGGCTAGATTTAGCTTGTATCCTGACACCAGGCCAAAAGCATCCAGGATTTGTTTTACTGCAGGGAGTGATTGCTCGGGGTTTTGGAGGTATAGGAGTATATCATCCGCATACAGTGTGATGCGGTGCTCAGAGCCTCCTATTTGTATTCCCTCTATTCTTTGGGATTCCTGGATTTGTTGCGCTAGCAGTTCAATAAATGCTGCGAATAATAAGGGGGATAGTGGACATCCCTGTCTGGTCCCTCTTTGTAGGCGGAAGTAACTGGAATGGTGTCCATTTACCTTTACACATGCTTGGGGTGCAGAATATATGTTTTGGAGGACCTTAATTAGGGCAGGGGGAAATCCCAATTTATGGAGTGTTAGGTACAAAAAGGGCCAGGCCACTCTGTCGAATGCCTTTTCGGCATCTAGGCTGACTAATATCGATTGGGATTTATTTATTTGCATTTGATGGACCACATGGAGGGAACGTTTGATATTGTCAGTGGTGGTGCGAGATCTCACGAATCCTATTTGGTCCTTATGTATTAGTAAAGGGAGAACCTGGTCCAACCAAACGGTGAGTTAATATACTCATAAATAATTTATAGTCTTGATTGAGTACCGATATGGGCCTGTATGAGGCACAAATTTGTGTATTCTTACCTGGTTTGGGAATCGCGGAGATGGTTGCGTATGACCAGGATGGGGGGAGAACTTCTCTCCAGAACTGAGTTGAACAAGTGTAAGAGACTGGGGGAGATTTGTGCCTTGATGGCTTTATAGAACTCAGCACCGTAACCATCTGGCCCAGGTGATTTAAGGGACTTGGCACTGGCAATAACATTGGCTATCTCCGATTCCACTATTGGGGTTATAAGGGATTCCTTATGCGCCTCCATGAGTTGCAGTAGTGTGATCGATCGCAAGTAGTCTGCTATTTGCTGTGGGGATAATAAATGTTCAGGAGTGTATAAGGCCTTATAATATGAGGTGAAGGCCTCTGCTATGTCGTGTGTTTTGGTGAGGGGGTTGGCCTCATATCGGGTGTCGAATAGATGCGATCGTGGATGCCTTTTTTTGCTTACGGATTTGGTAGGCCAGCAGTCGTGTGGGCCCACTTCATAAAACCATTGCCTTAAAAAGGTCAAGGCTATTTCGGTTTACTGTTGGATCAGGCGTTCCAGCTCAAGCTTGGTTTGTTGCAATTGGGGAAGTATCGACTCGTCTCCTTGTTTATGAGCCATTTGCAGGAAGTGGAGAGTGTCCTCTAACTTGGTTCTGTGCTCTTTGCACTGTCTCCCTAAGTCTACAGTATGCTTAAGTATGTGCCCTTGGAGCACTGCCTTAATAGTGTCCCAATGAATCGCTGGGGAGGCATCTGTAGCGGGGTTGTCAGTTATAATTTCGGTGACCTTTTCTGAGAGAAATTCACGAAATTGTTTAGAACGCAGATAGTATGGGTTTAATCTCCATTGTGTGTTTTTGGGTTTAAGCCCCAGATCCCAAAAGGAAACCAGAGGGGCATGGTCTGAGATGGAAGTGTCTCCTAGCCGGGCATCCCACAAGGCTCCTAAGTTTTCCACCTGGGTGTACGTGTGATCTGTGCGCGAGTAGGTGTGGTGTGCTGAGGAGTAATAAGAATAGTTTCTCGATTGAGGATGCAACTTCCTCCAAACATCGCACCTTCCCACCTCTGACAAAAAATTTTAAAAAAACTTCGGAGTGGCTGTTAGTTTAAGGGGTTTCCTGTTGGAGGTGTCAATTAAGGGATCAACCGTCAGGTTAAAGTCACCTGCCAGCAGGAGGATTCCCCTTGTTTTTTGTATTACTTTATCTAATAAGGGTTTCAGTAGAGAGACGGAGATGCCCGGGGGGGGGAGATATATATTCGCTAGAGTCACTTGTTGGTCATTAAGTTTTCCTTGTACCATAACCAACCTACCCTCTGGGTCTGACCAGGAGCATTCCACCTCGAACGGAGTATGTGGGGGTATTATTATAGCCACACCTCTTCGTCTACCTTCTTTACTGGAGGAATAATGAACCTGCCCCCTGCTTAGCTTGGCTAGTTTTTGGTGTTCGGCAGAGTTCATATGGGTTTCTTGAAGGTATACTAGGTCTGCTTTAGACCTTCTAATAAAGACTAGTGTCCTGGACCGCTTAATAGGTGAAGCGAGGCCATTAATGTTCAGGGACAGTAATTTCAGTTTGGGCGTGTACATTATTGAAGTTCATTCAACTGGTTGTTTCCCAGCTTTCCAACCTTTTTGTGGGATTTTCCTCTTATCTGGTTTAAGTTAAGACCTTGTAGATAATCTTGAGAGGACCTGATGACTTTTTTAGAACAATTACAACAACATAACAGCGTACATTGACATTCAGAAACTTTCAGTAACAAACATACAGGGATCAGTGAGGTGACCAACATGGTCTCTCTAACAGTAACCTTGATAAACTAGTACTTCCACTGATCAGGGTGACCCCTGATCCTACGATAAGGATATATCCTTACCTCAAGAGCCCTAGAAAATTTTGGGCTTTTGGCACTTAAAGTGCCTGTTAGGGGAAAGGTAAGTGGGATAGGTGGCGAATACGGCCGAGCTACAGATGCCCCTGATATCACAGGAGAGCTAGAGGAGGTGCCTGGGATCTGGAGAAAATCAGACCTCCACCTGCATGGGGAGTACATCTATACCGAAGTCTAGCGCCACCCCCCCCCGAGGGGTGTGAATTAGGGGGGGGGGACGCGTGCCAGTGCCCCAGGAATAAAGTGAGGTTCCCGAGACCCCCACTCCCCACCGCACAGGTCCAGTCTTCAAGCACGATATGTTACAAATTGTATATTCAGTGGTTGAAGCACTGGGCCTGCCTCCCCATGCAGAGCCACCATGGCAGGGCTGCATCCCCAAAGCTGTCTCCCTGCATTTCTCACTTATATATGTGGAGCTATTTTTAGCCAAACTGTTATTGAGGATCAAGAGGGAGAAGGCAGTTGCCCCATCCCTGTGTCCTCCAGTATTTAGCAGACTTGGTTTCGAAATCCACGCCAACTGTGATACCTCTGGACTTGCTCAGCCTCAAATTCCAAGGCTATCCGTTATCACAACAGGTCTTGAGTGTGTTCCCCTCCCTTCTTCCCCCTGTTCAGTACCCTCCACATGGCCAGTCTGGGTGGCAGGCAATCCCAAAAGTCTCTGTGGCACTTCTCCTTTCTTCTTCCTACCATCTCCCCTCCTGACTAGGGTGAAACGACCCGAGTCCCCGTAATGCTGACATCTGTTCAGTCGTGTCCGCATCACAGTGGTTCTATGAGATCTGCAATATTTGCCCAGCTCAAAATCCCCCAGTCCGGTGAGTTCCTCAGTCGGCATCAGGGAGTTCTCTCCCTCAAGTTCACTAACCTCCATGGGGATGGAGGGGTGAGTGAGCAGTCAGGAGGGCGGTCAGGAGGTGGCTCTCTTCATTAGCCACAGTACCAAGTCTGTCTCAGACCTCACAGGACGGTGTCTCGGTTGGGGCCCTTGGCGACCCAGGTCCATGGAATAGGCAATAACTGATTTAAGATATCCCCCCAGCCCCCCATCACCCCGGCACACCATCCCTCCCTCTCTCCCTGCACCCTTCACCCCCCTCCCCTCCAGCAGTCCAGGCTCCAATCCAGGGATGGTGCCACTGATTGAAGCTGAGCAAGACGGCATCAAGAACCATTTGCACGCCCCCCTAAGGTCAGAAACCCGGCATCACGGCCCATCTCGGCCAAGGCGGCACAAGGCTGCTCCACGTCAGACCTCCAAAGCTGTCCAACTCCCCGAACGGCCCCATAGTGCCCCTCCCCCCTTTGCCTCTTCGATCCCTGTGGCTCCAACAGAGTTAGTCCAACGGGCCAGTACTCCTGCAGACGGCTGGGTTGTAAGGTAGGCCTCCCCCAATCCTCCCTCCCTCCTGACGCCGGAAGTAGGCCTAAGAGTTCACGAGGAAAGGCCTCACTCAACCACTCCTGCCTTTCCATGGGCCCCCCAGACTTGGCAATAGTAGTCTTGATTATATTCCCGTTTCTCTGGGCTTCCCAAGTTACCCAGGGATATCTCTCCCCCTCCACTGGAGCAGTGATAACCGTGAGGTCCATCGCACTCGCAAAGGCGCCGTTCAGCCACTCAAACCATGTTTATTCTCTTGTCTGCTTAATCCCTGGGTTATGCAAGGAGTCGCACAGTACCCGGCCTCACACGTATACCCCACCATTTGGGGAACAGCAAGAAGGGTGTAATCAGATGAGCCCAGCCCCCAGCCCCCTTCCCCCCTGCCTCCCTCCCCTCAACCGCCTTCTTGACCTGCCTAGTCACCTCCATCCCTCAATAAGTCTCCCAGACCTGGGATTAACGATTACAGCATTATTCCCGTTCCCCTGAGCTCACCAGGCTACCCGGAAAGATCTCTCTCCCTCCAGAGGAGCGACGATTCCTGTACGGCCCATCTAATCAGCGGAGGCTTAATCAAACCTCTCAGCCAGTATCTGCTTTCTTGTCTCAACTATCAAGGAGCTCAGTCGAAAGTCGCTCAGTGCCTGGCCTAATTTGAAAAGCATGCCGTTTTGGCAGGAACAATAGTAGAGTAATCAGATGCGCCCTCCGACCATCCCTCCTCCCTGCCACCCCTCCAGCCCCCCATCCTCCCTCCCTCTCCACATGCTCTGGGTATCTTTAACTGAACCCCCCCCCGACTTAATTGCTAAGATTTTAACTAGTCAGGCAGACAGTCTTAGATTGTGTCCATATTGTATACTTGCTGTTTTTCCGGTTTCAGGTGCTTGCATTTCTTCCTCTGTGTTCTTCGTGGGCAGCTGTCTGGCTTTCAGTGTACCAACTATTTTCTGTATTGCTTCTAAGCTCTGTCAGCGTCTAGAGTCTTTCTGATTATTGCTCCAGACCTTTTGTGCGAGTTTGGTAGCAATTGTTGCTTCAGGGCTGGGGCGCCGCTGGATCACCTCTATCTTCTTTGCTTTCAGCTCGGTGATCACTGCTGCCACGTTATCAAAGGTGAGGGGGCCCTCTTTAAAGTAGATCACCATTTTGGATGGGTAGGGAGTCCTGAAACGAAGGCCTGCCGCTTTAAGAGCTCTCATAATTGGGACGTAAGCTCTCTTACGCGCCATTACCTCGGGCGCATAATCGTTATCAAAGTACAGCCTTTGGGAGTTGAAATGGACCACACCGAGCTTCCATGCAGTATGCAGTACGGTCTCCTTGTATTGGTGCCTCAGGAATTTAATATTGTGCGGGGTCGGACTCCTGGTGCAGGCTTCGAACCCAAGGTTCGATGTGCTCGCTCTATCTCGAGGGAGATCTTTTCTGGTAAGTGAAGCAGCTGTCGTAGTGTTTTCTGAATAAACAGAATCATTTCTGTACCCTCAGCTCCCTCAGGAATGCGGACAACCTAATGTTGTTTGGTGATTCCTGCTAAACATCCTCCGCTTACGATCCTGCAGGGCTTTTATGTTGCTGTGTAGCTGCACGATGGCCCGCTCCGCTTCCTCCACCCATCTATCAGTTTCAGTCGCCTGGTTCTCGCTGGCATCCTGGCGCTTTTCAAGCTTGCTGATGTCGGTGCGGAGGGCGGTCACAGTAGATCTCATTTCTTTTCTGAAGTCACGGATTTCAGCCAGCATTTGTGCCATTTGTTTCTGCAGCAGTGTATATGGTACCTGATCGGTTGTAGTAGTGCTGTGGTGGGAGGCCGACGAGGCCCGGGAGTACCCGCTCTCCGATTCTTCATCCTGAGATCTCTCCCCATCCAGGCAATCTGGGAGTCTATACTTTGCATCTCCTCTCTTTTTTGGCATATTACTACCCCCTATGGCAGTTCTAGAGGGAATTTGTAGGTTAAAAGCCATTTTTAGGAGGTAATTTGAAGGATCTCAGTGGGAGCCTCTCGTCTTAGGCTACGGCTCGTTTCATGACGTCACCGGAAGTCCTCTGTAGTTCCCAGTTCTGATCGGTTCCTTTATCGGTTCTGGAACCAATTTGTAAAACTTTCCCAGAAAAAACTGCAGAGAAACTCCTGGAATGGATAAAGAAAAAACTTCCTCCACCTAAGGGTCCCTCAGGCTCTGACCATTCAACACCCTCTACTGCTGTGGGTGAAACCACTGCAGTTTTCCACTCAACCCCTGATACAAATGATAAAATAACTTCTAAGAGGCCTGCTGAACCAGCTGACTCCACGATTCCCTCAAAAAAATCTAAAAAAAATGAAGCACACAAAACCTGTTACTGGACAAAAATGGGGACTTCTGCGGGTGCTCTGGCTCTCCCTTCTCCTCAGGAGATAGCACAGGCTTTTAAAGTGGTACACGCCTTGCAGGGACTTCTGTCTCTTGGTCAGAAGCCATCTGGGCAGACCCCAGCCAGACAGGCTGGCCCCTCAGCCAAATCCTCATTTTTTGAAGAGGAGAAATATGGGGGAAGGAGGATGGGGGAACCCATTGAGCCTGAGGTTCCCCCGAGCATGGGCAGACTGGATGGGCCTTGCGGTCCTTATCTGCCGTCAACTTCTGTGTTTCTATGTTTCTATGAGCAGGACTTTGGCTCTCCTCCCAGAGCTACTGAGGATTATTCCTCACATTTCACTTTTGTGAGAAGGATGGCTGATGTCCTTGACATCACCACAGGTGAGGAAATAGAGGATGAGGAGGATGAATACCTTGAGATGAAGGGGCTAACCCCCAGCAGAAAGCTCCACCTCCCAGTTAATAAATTCTTCAGGAATAATGCTTTGAAGATTTTACAGACTCCAGACTCTGTCCCCCCTCTTGTTAAGAGACTGGACAAGAAATATCAGTTGGACAGGGAGGGTGCAGAATTTCTGTTTTCCCTCCCTGACCACCAGGGGGTGGTGCAGGCGGTAGCCTGTGACAAGGCCAAAGTGCCCCTGGCGTCTCACCCACCAGAAAAGGAATCCAGAAAAATTGACAGTATCGCCAAGAAGGGATACTTGTCAGCCTCCTTAGCCATCAGGCAAGCTAATTTTCAGGCCTATGCAGCACAGTACCAAAAGTCACCGTGGCAGTCTGTCTTAGCTATGGCAGACAAGGTCACATCATTGTCGGCTGATCTTGCAGAAACTGCTAGATTTGGCTTGGAGGCAGCCAAATATTGTTTCAAATGGCTGCTGATACTAATGATACAGCACCTAGGTGGTTGGCCAATACTGTGGCTCAGAGGAGGTTTGCCTGGCTAAGAGCCACAAACCTTACCCAAGACACACAAACAAAGGCCATTGATTTCCCTCTGAAGGGTAATTCCCTTTTTGGTAACAAAACGATGGCTTATATGAAGAAGGTGGACGAGTACAAAGTCACCTTCAAGAGCAGTTCAGCCAAAGAAAAGGCCTCCCCATCCATCAGGCCCTATGGGAGGGGAGGCAGGGGCAGGTCCTTTCATAACAGGCCCTTTTTCCAGACAGTGGCTGCACCCCAGTACCAGCAGTATCCCCAGCAAAGGGCAGGCGCAGAAGGGGCTCCAGGTGGGGATCTCAACCCTAGTCTCAGCCCCAGAGTAAACAGACACCCTGACGTGTTTTCTCAGGCCTCCTCCTCTCTACCTGTCGGAGGCAGGCTGGCTCATTATCTCCAGGCTTGGCAAGAAATCACCACAGACAAGTGGGTCCTGGAGGTAGTGAGTCGGGGACTCTTTCTGCATTTCAAATCCCTTCCTATTCGGAGAACTATAGTATTCAGACCATCTTTCCTCACAGAAAAGAAGCTGTTGGAGAAAGAGGTTCGAAACCTGCTACTGTCAAAGGCAGTGGAGCCTGTCCCAGCTCACCAGAAAGGAAAGGGGTTTTACGCGAGGTATTTCCTTATCACAAAGAAAAATGGGGAGTGGTGGCCCATCTTAGACCTCAGGGTACTAAACAAGTATTTGACAAAGCCAAAGTTCAAAATAGTAACATTGCCATTGATTCTGCCAACACTGCAAAAAGGAGACTGGTTGGCATCACTGGACCTAAAAGATGCTTATTTCCACATCCCCGTAAGGGAGTCTTACAGAAAATACCTCTGGTTCAGACTCCCATCAGGTCACTATCAATTCTCAACCCTGCCATTCGGTCTCACTTCAGCTCCAAGAGTGTTCACAAAGTGCTTGGCAGTGGTTGTGGCACACCTTCGAAGGCAAGGTGTCACAGTGTTCCCATATTTGGACGACTGGCTGGTGGTAGGAAAATCACCACAGCAAGTCAGATAGTACCTGCAGATCACCCAGAGGGTTCTGGAGTCCCTGGGGTTTCTGATAAACCACAAAAAATGTGTCGTTCTACATGCACAAGTGCTGTAGTTCATGGGGCTGAGATCAACACCCTGCAAGGCAGGGTCTGCCTGCCTTTGGACAGGGTAAGAAATAGCCAGCTGATTGCAGACTCATTCAGCCTGCACAAGCCAAAAACTGCAAGGCAGTTCCTACAGCTCCTGGGCCACATGGTTGCGGCCACAGGCACAGTCCTAGGTTCCAGGTTCCAAATGAGAGACATCCAGTTCCACCTCCGAGCACGCTGGTGTCAGAGAAGAGATCCTCTCTCAAAGCTGATCCCAGTAACAAAAACCTTGTTACAGGCACTTCAGTGGTGGAAAGAGGAAACCAATCTAAGAGAAGGGGTTCCTTTTCAGCAGGAGTCCCCATCAGTTGTTCTCACAACATATGCATCTCTACTGGGTGGGATGCCCATTTGGGGGACCACACAACCCAGGGCACTCGGTCAAGTGCAGAGTCACTCCAGCACATAAACCTACTGGAACTCTGAGCAGTGTTTCTGGCACTAAAGGCCAGGTCCTCTCTGCACAGAAGCTAAGAAAATCTGGAGCCTGGCATACTCTGGGAGTTTCCCTACAGGCAATCCATCTTTCAGGAAAAGACAGTACCCTTGCAGATGCTGAGTCGAATCAACCAAGCCCATCACAAATGGACCCTGAACAGGCAATTGGTGGAAGTGATTTTCAGGAGGTGGGGCACCCCAGAGGTAGACTTGTTCACGTCCCACCAGAACCACCACTTGCCACAATACTGTTGCAGACCCACCAGATCGGGGAACAGTCTCCCTGGATGCTCTAGCTCTGAATTGGTCAGTGAAGCACCTGTATGCTTTTCCTCCCTTCCCTCTGGTGTACAGGGTATTGCTCAAGCTCAGGTCCCAGTCAGCATCAATGATCTTGATAGCACCAGACTGTGCCAGGCAACCATGGTACTCTCTGCTGCTCTCCATGTCTGTGGCCGAGCTAATACACCTTCCTCAGAGGCACACTCTGCTAACCTCCAACCAGGGGAAGCTCCTGTGCCTGAACCTCGGGTCACTCGGGCTCAAGGCATAGCTCTTGATGACCTAGAATATGCAGCCTTGCATCTTTCTGAAAGTGTCTTGGACATTTTAAGGGGTTACAGGAAGCCCTCCGCTAAGAAAACCTACACTTCAGAATGGAAAAGATTTTCTATTTGATGTTCAACCAGGGAACTGGTAACAGCACATGCTGCGGTCCCAGCTGTGCATGACTACCTTACCTATTTACATTCACTGGGATTGCAGTCCAGCACCCTCAAGGTCCACCTGCCTGCAGCATCTGCTTACATATCAGCTGGACAGAATGTTTCAATGGCTTCAGATCCCATCTTCAAAGGGTTCTTTAAGGGCCTGGCCCATTTGCAACGCCCCTCACAGGGAACCGGTGCCAGCATGGGACCTAAATGTGTGCATAGCTAAGCTCCTGGGACCTCCCTTTGAGCCCATGGCTTTAGCTGATTTGAAATATGTCACATGGAAAACAGTTTTCCTAGTGGCAATGATTTCTGCAAGAAGAATCAGTGAGCTCCAGGCTCTCTATGTTAAACAGGACTATATTTCATTCCACAGGGACAAGGTGGTCCTGAGAACGAACAGGAAATTTCTCCCTAAAGTGGTCTCTGAATTCCACTTGAACCAAATCATTACCCTACCTGTATTTTTTTACTGAGCACTCTACTTCTGGTGAAAGGAGACTCCACAGTCTGGATGTCAAGAGAGCTGTTAGGTACTGTATGACAGCTGTTCCTGACTTATGGGGATGTGGGAAAGGGTAACCCAGCATCAAAAAGGTCAGTTTCTCGCCAGATAGTACAGTATATCCAGTTTTGTTGCACTAAGGCTGGAAAGGAACCCCCAACAGGATTGAGGGCCCATTCCGCAAGATGAACAGCTGCTACCATAGCAGCTGCCAGGGATGTTCCATTAGTGGACATCTGTAAAGCAGCTACATGGAAAACAGTACACACCTTTACAAAGCATTACAGTCTGGACATCCAGTGCAGGGGTGATGTCAGGTTTGGCACAGCAGTCCTGCAGAGTATGTTTCCAAAGTAGGTTCTGTGCCCACCTCCAAAGGTTCTGCTTCTTAGTCTGCCAGAGTTATGAATACCGCAGTATTACTGGGGTTAGAAGAAAACAGTACTTACCATAGTAATGTTGTTTCTTCCCAGTGAAACTCGGGTATTCAGAACTCCCCACCCTGCCTCCCCTTCTAGAACCAGCAGCCTCTGCACTCCTAAATACTGTATGCTCAGATGTATGAGTGTCACTTCCTGGCACTGTCTTTCTATGTTCACAGTGGTTTCCCCTTTTTTCAGGTGGTGCTGACATTTTTGGGGTACCTCTTAATGTTTTATCTTATTTATTTATTTATGAGTTTTACCAGGAAGGCATACTGAGCAACATTTGCTCGATTCCAGATGCAACCTGGAGGCCAGAGCCCAATACAAAACAAAGCAAAACACAGTGTCAGATTGAGACATTACAACAGCGAGAGGTATGGCTAAACTGCCTTACAGACAACGGCAGAATAGCTGAAAGTAGACAGTTAGAAATACCGCAGGGGAAATATAGAGAAATTACATGAATTACACCTAGGAAAACGTCCTTAACATAGAGCAGTAGGTACATTGGAGTTAAATGTAGTTTGAAGAGGTGCAGCAAGAAAACGTGCAGCTGGAGGAGAACCAGTTGGAGTGTTTATTTGGGTGTTAAGGGCACAATTATTATTATTGTTGTTTAATATACTTAGTCCTCGGGGGCCTGTTTCTCCAGGCGTCCAGGAAATCTGAGAGGTTTAGAAGTTAAAACTAAGATGGTTAGTTCAAGGCAGCATTCGAAAGGTTTGTACATGCAAAGAGTTCCATCATTTGCATGTGTTCTAGTCTCTCCGAGCAGTTCTGTCTTAAAGGGTCATGACAAGATTTCTGAATACCTGAGTATCACTGGGAAGAAACAACATTACTCTGGTAAGTAATTCTTTCATCCCACCCTACCTGCTGCCAGCCACGCAGATGTGCTTATGCCTCTCACCCTTACTCCCCCATTTCACCCCTTTAAGTATAGAGTCTCAGAGAACTAGGACCACGCCACCACTTTCCTGCTTCTGCCTCTGGCTTTTCTCCTTATCCTGGCCCTTGTTCTGAACCTTTACCCCACCTTGTATATCCCCAATGCCTCCTGTGCCCCAGCCCCCATCTATTCTCTGGCCCCCTGTGTCCTCTAGTTGACCCATCATCCCTCTGTTCTCTAGCTGGCCCATCATCCACTCCCCTCATTGCAGTCAATGCATCAGCCCCCTCCCTCACCCCACCAATATGACCTTGCTCCCCATCCCTCTCCTTAGCTCCTGTTCCCCTGCCCAGTTCCCTTCCCCCTTACCCCTCCCATCGATGCCCTGTCCCCTCCAGCCATCCTACTGCTGTACTCTGGGTTGCTAGAAATCTCTCTTCCTCTGGCCCTGTCTATGAGCCCCTCCCCTCCATGTCTCCCAGAGTAGCCAGCACCGAGAACCTATTTGCTTGACACCTCTACCCTGCTCTGAGCACCCTGTTGAGAGTCCTCCATTTGCATCCTGCTCTCAGGACATTCCTGCTCGTGTTCCCAAACCTCCTCCACTCCACTGCATCTGTACCCATATGTTCCTGAGGTGGCAGTTTTGATCCAGTCATTCCTCCCTGTCTTGGTTGCTTGCTATCCTCACTTGCACTCCTGTATGCTATTGGTTCTGGGTTTCTTCTGATAGCCCCGGAGTGGCCAAGAAGTCCGTGGTTCTCAGATCTAATGAACCTAGCCCAGCAAGTGCCTTTCCATCTACTGGTATGAAGGGACCTCCTGTTGCAAGGCCCCTTTCTTCACCTGAACCCAGGCACAATGCAGCTAGCAGCCTGGCTCCTGAAAGGAGGAGGAGACTCTTAAAATTAGGGTTTTCTCCGAAGGCAGTTGAAACCTTGATGGCGGCATGAAAAACCTCTACTTCGGCTGCTTATGCCTGAGTCTGGACAGTCTTTTCCTCTGGTCCAGAGGGAAAGGATTTAAACCTTCTAAAGCCTCCATTCCTCAAATCCTGGACTTCCTTCACAAGGGTGTGGATAAATAAGGGGTTGGCACTGAGTACACTGAGAGACCAGGTCTCCGCTCATGGAGCTTCCTTGGGGGTTCTCCATAGGAGCAAATAGGTGATTAATTTTTTGCCCTCGGTTGGCAGGAGCCAACCACTGTTTCGATCCCCAGTTCCCCTTGTGGGATCTTAATTTGGTTCTGAATGCTCTCTGCATGGAACCCTTCGATCCACTGGCATCCATGTCACTGGATGTGTTGTCCTACAAGGTCTGATCTTGGTGGCTATATGTTCAGCCAGGAGAATGGGTGAACTCCAGGCCTGGTCTCATAAGGACAGAGTGATGCTTAGGATGATTCAGTCCTTCTTCCCTAAGGTTCCACGGCTTTTCATATGAACCAGGAAATTTATCTTCTGTCCACATCGTTCTCATCCCAAGGAGAAGGAGTTGCATAAACTGGACCTGAGGCAGGCAGTTAGGATCTACCGTAGACGTACATCTGAATTTCGTAAGTCAGAAAGTCAGTTTGTGCTGTTCGGAGCAGCCGAACAAGGACAAAAAGCATCTAGACCCACTCTGGGTAGGTGGGTGCGAGCCTGTATTGCTGAGGCCTACGTGGCGAAAAAGAAGAGTCCTCCGGCTCTTATCAAGGCACACTCCACCAGAGTGATAGCAGCACAGTCTCAGAACTGTGCAAGGCTGCTATGTGGTCCTCAGTTCACACATTCACGAAACATTATAAATTGGATATGCAGAGTTCTGCTGACGCAGCTTTTGATCGCAGAATGTTGCAGGCAGCAGTTCGCAAGTAATTCTGAAGGATCTGGCATATGGGATAATATTCTCCCCCCTCCCGTTTTGTTTTGTCTTGGTACTGCTTCTTTCAACCCAGTTATATTGATTACCCATTGACAATGTGGAGCGCTACAGAAAGAAGAAATTAACTTCATACTTACCGTAATTTCCTTTTCTGTTAGCTCCACATTGTCAATGGGTAATCAATACAACTGAGCTTGGCTCCTGAGGGAGAATCTTGTCCTGCTTGCTGGGAGAGAGACTTGTTTTAGTAAAAATCCCCTACGTGGACTTCTCTCTCTATTCTACTGCGCTTTACTCTGATAAGTACATTTATAGGCTGATTTGCCATTTATCTGCAACCACAGGTTAACAGGTTTTGTTGATTTATTTAGTGTGTATTTTTTGTTGCAGATTAGTTTCTCAGCATTTAATAAAAAAAAAAAAAGACAGGTCATGTCTCATTGTGTATTAGCTTCAGTTCACAGCTTGGTGATCCTTATGAAGCATGTTGCGGCTCCGTGGTTTTCTGTACAAGAAGAACCGAATACTTCAGGTCTCCCTTTGGGTCCATGAAATTCATCCCTTCCCCGAATGAGGATAGGAAGGTAAGACAAAATTTTATTACTACAAGTATGTGATTGTTTTTCATTGTATATATGTGTAGCTCTCATGCCACTGCAAGGTAAGTAGTAACTGGGGTGTTGCTGCTAGTTGGAATCCTTATGTGCCCAACATTCTAAAGCTTGGGCTATCTATGCCATTCCCCTGGTAGGGGGTGCACTATACCCAGTTGTATTGATTACCTATTGACAATGTTGTAGCTAACAGAAAAGGAAATTACAGTAAGCATGACATTAATTTCTTCTTTGTGGCCCAAACTTGTTTCTGGTGGCCTTGGGTCACCAGGCCACCACTAAAGTCGACCCCTGCATTGTTCAACAGAGCTTTTCCTTTTTGGTTTTTCTTTAATAACTTGCAGTGATGTGTGCGCTATGGGACTCACTTCAGAGTTGGGGGGGAGGGGGCGCGAGTCTTCACAAGTTCTCCCTGTGATTCCAACGCTTGTGATTTCAGCTTAGGGGAAAGTGCATCTTAGACTGCATGGCTGTATAGAGTTTAGCTGTTCAGTCACATGAGAGGACCATTTGTATGGTTGTGCCAGACAGGTCTGGTACTCATCAGCCTGCCACTGGGCCACACCCTGTTAACTTTGCCAAGGGCAGAATAACATTTCAAACAACATGAAGTCTTGCTGTATTCTGACTATTGCAGTGATTGCCAACCTTTGAACTGCCCCAGAGAACAGAGTTAACTTTCCATTCAGGGCATGGAACGCTGAGCTCGAGCTCGGTTGAAGCCTCTGTCTGCTGTTGTTTAAACTCCAACTGTCAGATTCTTTACTCCGCCTCACTGAACAGTTGCTCCGGAGATTTCTACTTTGCCTGGTTCAAAAAAGTCGGTTAAAGCGTCGTTTTTTCGCTCGGTTTCTACCGAATTTCTGCTACTGAACCTGTCGGTTTAAGTCTCTGTCTGTGGTACCGTGAGTACTGGATAGGTTTTGCATTTAGTTTCTGTGTGGAACTTGTAAACATTGGATCGGTTCGGTTTGAACCGATCAGTTTTGGTTTAAAAAAAAAACTTCTGAATTATTAGAGTGTGGTAACCGGTCCGTATTGGTTCTAAAAAAAAATGGATTTAATTACGTTTTTTTCCAAGACCCGTAACACGGTCAGGAACCGATAGGGGTGTCTTGCCTGGTGGATTGCCAAAAAATGGTTAAGTTGTGGATAGGATTAGCCATGTCTGAGAAACCCAAGAAAAAAACCGGGCCCACTGGGTTTCAACACTGTAGTGTGTGTGGGGAAGCCTTTGCTAAGGCTGATCCCCACACCACCTGTGTTTATTGTCTGGGGTTTGACCACCTCAATTCAGACTGCCAAATTTGTAAAAGTTTTCCCAAAGCTACCCTGGATAAGAGAGTAGGTAGACTGAGGGAAAGGGAGGCCGAGAAGTCCGCTGACCCGGATGGCCAGCCCGGTTCGGTTCTGACCGAACCAGAAGGAGTGTCCTCTGACCAGGGTGAAACTTCTTCAGGCAAAAGGAGAGCCGATTCTGAGGAGTCGGTTCTGGTTAAAAGAAAGAGAAGGGAAAAATCATCTGGTTCGGATCCACAAGTTCTTTCTCCGACCGCTGATGAAATAGCCAAAGCAATAAGGATAGTTCAATCGCTAACTTCGGTTCCGGCTGAACCGGCACCATCTGTCAGGGGCTCGGTTCGGTCGGTTCCCCCGGTTCCGGATTATACTTTAGAAGAATTTTATGAACCGGAGGAGGAGGAGGGAGAATATGAGGATGATGATGATGATGGTGATTTATGAAAGTCTGAATGTGTCTATTGACCCGGACATCTCCCCAGACAGACCTTCAGGTGTTTCTCCTCCTAGGCTTTCTGAGTTCCCTTCCCACTTTATGTTTTACAAGAAAGTGGCTGAAACCCTCCAGCTTCCAATGGAAGAAGCAGTAGAGGATCAGGAGGAGCCTGATTTTGTAGAGATGATGGACATCCCAGAGTCCAGGAGATTGTCTATTCCCCTCCATAAATCTTTTGGGAAACAGACATTTAAAATTTTAAAAACTCCTAATTCGATGCCTCCTGTGGACAGAAGAATGGACAAGAGGTATACCCTTTCAGGCTCGGACACGGAGTTCCTTTCCCAGCAATGCAGCCATGTTGGGGTAGTGCAGGCTGCTGCCTGTGATAAGGCAAATATTCCCTTGGCTTCACACCCCCCAGATAAGGACTCCAGGATGATTGATGCCATGGCAAAGAAGCAGTACATGGCAGCATCTTTGGGACTCAGGCAGGCTAACTATATGGCCTACACAGCTAGATACCAGCAGTCCAGGTGGGACACTGTGCTGGCTCTGGCTAAACAGGCCCCTGACCAGCTTGCCAAGGAGCTGGAGCAGGTGGCTGCGGATGGGATTGAGGCATCCAAAGTGCAATTCAAACAACATAAAGTCTTGCTATATTATGACAATTGCAGTATGACCGCAGGTTAGAACTGCTCTGGAGATGAAATAGTTAACTTTCCATGCAGGCATGGAACTTAGAGCACGAGCTCGGTTGAAAACTCTGTCTGTTGTGCTTCAAAGGTAAACTGTCAGATTCTTTACTCCACCTCACTGAACAGTCGCTCCGGAGATTTCTCCTTCTGCTCGGTTCATTTTGTCGGTTTAAAAGTATTATTTTTCGTTTTTTGCGGAATTAAACTGCAACCGTCGGTTCAAGCTCTGTCTGTGGTAATGTAAGTAATAGATAGGTTTTACATTAGTTTTTCTGTGTGGAACTTGTAATTTGTTATCGGTTCGGTTTGAACCGATCAGGTTATGTTAAATCTACTAGCCCTTTTTAGAGTGCGGTTCCGGTTCTTATTGGTTCTAAAAAGCGGTTTCATTACGTTTTCCACGACCCGTGACACGGTTGGGAACTGATAAAGGTGTCTTGTTGGTGGATTGCCATAAACGGGCGTTGGTTAGGCTGGCATTATGTCTGAGAAACCCAAAAGAAAAAAGCGGACCCACTGGTTTCAACACTGTAGTGTTTGTGGGGAAGCTTTTGCTAAGGCTGACCCACACACCACATGTGTCTATTGTCTGGGGTTTGACCACCTCAATTCAGACTGCCAGATCTGTCACAATTTCCCTGCTGCCACCATAGATAAGAGAGTTGGTAGGCTCAGGGAAAGGGAGGCCAAAAAGTCCGCTGACCCGGATGGCCGGCCCGGTTCGGTACCAACCGAACCAGAGGGAGTGCCCTCTGACCAGGACGATACTTCCTCAGGCAAACGAAGAGCCGGTTCCATCAAAAAGGGCTAGAAAGTCAGCTAGTTTAGAGCCAAAAGTTCTCTCCCCAACTGCTGAGGAAATAGCTAAAGCTGTTAAAATTGTCCAGTCTCTCTCTCTCTCTCCGGTTCCGACCGAACCCACACCTTCTGGTAAGCGTTCGGTTCGGCCGGTTCCACCGGTTCAAGATTATGATTTTGAGGATTTTATGAACCGGGGAGGGAAGAGGAATATGAGGAGAGTGAATATGGTTTTGAAGATCTGGATGTGCCTATTGATCCGGACATCTCTAGAATAGACCCTAGGGTTTCTCCTCCAAGACTTTCTGAGTCCCTTCTCATTTCATGTTTTATAAAAGTTGCTGAAACTCTCCAGCTCCCTGTTGAGGAAGCTGTTGATGACCAGGAGGAGCCAGACTATGTAGAAATGATGGATATTCCAGAGTCTAGGAGACTGTCTATTCCTTTGCATAAATCTTTTCGGAAACAGACAGTAAAAGTTTTAAAAACTTCTCACACTATACCTCCTGTGGATAAAAGGATGGACAAGAGGTATACCTTATCAGGCTCTGACACTGATTTCCTCACTCAGCAATGCAGTCATGTGGGGGTAGTGCAGGCTGCAGCCTGTGACAAGGCTAATATTCCCCTAGCTTCACACCCCCCTGAGAAGGACTCCAGGAAGTTTGATGCTATGGGAAAACAGTACATGGCAGCATCTTTGGGGCTCAGACAAGCAAATTATATGAGCTTATGCTGCTAGGTACCAGAAATCCAGATGGGATACTGTGCTGGCCCTAGCAAAACAAGTCCCTGACCAGCTGGCCAGGGAGCTGGAACAGGTGGCTATGGATGGTATTGAGGCATCCAGGTGCAATTTCATGCTGCAGTGGACTCTAATGATGTTTCATCAAGAGTCATGGCTACATCTGTGGCACTGAGGATGGCTTGGCTCAGATGTACTACCCTGTCTCAGGACACCCAGTCCAAGGCCATGGATTTTCCTGTTGTGGGAAATTCTCTGTTTGGGAGCAAACAGAGAATTACATGAAGAAAATGGATGAATATAGGACCACCTATAGGAGTGCACAGGCCAAGGAAAGGCAGGCCACTCCTCAAAAGCAGCTTCCTAGAGGCAGGGGCAGGCCTTTTCATAGGCCTTTTTACCAAGCCCAAGCTTCCTCCTCCTCCGCCTATGCTCAGAGGGGGTTCTTTAGAGGAAGAGGCAGACGGGGTACAAGCAGGTCTGCTTCCACCCCTCAACCCAAAGCCCCTGCCAAACAGGCACCCTGATGGGATTGCCAGGGCCGATTCTCCTCTACCTGTAGGGGGCAGGCTGGCTTACTTTGTCCAGGACTAGAAGTCTTTAACATCAGACAAGTGGGTCCTGGAAGTAGTAAGCCAGGGCCTGGTTCTCAGTTTCAAAAAATTTCCAAAGCTGAGAACCAGATCTTTTCCACCTGCGACTCCCATCAGAGGCTCTTGCCTTAGAGGCAGAGGTCTCTACCCTCCTGGCTCTCAGAGCTGTGGAAAGGGTTCCTCCCCTACACCAGGGCAAAGGTTTGTACTCCAGGTACTTCCTTACCCCAAAAAAGACAGGAGAATGGCGGCCCATCCTGGATCTCGGATATTTAAACAAGCACCTTTTAAAGCCAAAGTTCAAAATGGTGACTCTGGGAATTATCCTACCCTCTCTAAGGCCAAGGGGCTGGCTAGCTTCCCTGGACCTCAAGGATGCCTACTTCCATATTCCCATCAGAGGCTCCCATCGAAAGTACCTCAGGTTCAAGCTGCCCTCAGGCCACTACCAGTTCAGAGCAATGCCCTTCGGCCTCACTTCTGCCCCAAGGGTATTTACCACATGTCTGGCAGTAGCAGTTGCCTACCTAAGAAGGCAAAAGATTGCCATCTTTCCTTACCTGGACGATTGGCTCATAGTAGGCCAGTCCCAGACCAGGTCAAATTACATCTCCAGATAACGCAGCAACTGCTTACCTCTCTAGGTTTCCTTCTGAATCTCTCAAAGTCAGTTCTGGAGCCTGTCCAGCTTCTTACCTTCATAGGCACAGAGCTGAACACACAGGAAGCCAGGGCTTTCCTTCCCTAGACAGGGCAAAGACCCTGGTCTCCTGGCCTCCTCATTTACCCTGCAGGTCTCCCGGCCAGCAAGGCATTTTCTGCAGCTCCTAGGGCACATGGCTGCTTCCACAGCGGTTGTCCAGGGAGCAAGATTCCAGATGAGGGACATCCAGTTCCATTTGAGAGCCTTTTGGTCTTAAAGAAAGGATCCTCTTACCAAGTTGATCCCAGTAACTCGAACCCTGATCCAAGCCCTACAGTGGTGGCAGGATCAGACCAACCTGAGACAAGGGGTTCCTTTTGTCACTCAGTCTCATTCTTTAATCCTTACTACAGATGCATCCCCCTTGGGCTGGGGAGCTCATATGGGTGACCTCACCACCCAGGGTCTGTGGTCTCCCCAGGAATCCCTGCTCCACATCAACCTGTTGGAGCTCAGAGCAGTTTTTCTAGCACTTCAAGTTTTTTCCAAATCTGTTCAGAACAAGAGTATTCAGGTCAGAACAGACAACACCACTACAATGTGGTACATCAACAAGCAAGGGGGCACTCGGTCTATGGCCTTGTGCACAGTGATGAGTTAGTGGTCTCTGGCTTACTCCTGAACACCTCTCTTACGGCAGTTCACCTCCCAGGCAAGGACAATGTCCTGGCAGATGCTCTCAACAGGATTTCCCAGGGCGACCACGAATGGTCACTGGATCCCCTGGTCTTGGGAGTAGTATTTGCCAGATGGGGCACCCTGCAGATAGATCTTTTTGCAGCCCCAGACAATCACCAACTTCCTCTTTTTTGCTGCAGACCCCCAGTGTTGGGCTCTCTCCCGCTGGATGCCTTAGCCCTCAACTGGGAGGGGAAGTTTCTCTATGCCTTCCCCCCCTTTCCTCTCCTGTTCAAAGTGCTAGTCAAAATCGGATCCCAATCCTGCAAAGTCATTCTGATAGCTCCGGATTGGGCCAGACAGCCCTGGTATCCACTCCTGCTGTCCTTAGCAGTCCATCCTCCCCTGTGCCTTCCCAAGAATCACAATCTGTTAACCTGTGCCCAGGGAAGGGTCTGGTACCCGAATCTCAAATCTCTCAGTCTCAAGGCTTGGTTCTTGAAGAGTTAGAGTTTGCTGATTTACACCTTTCCCAAGGTGTAATGGATATATTGAAGGCCTCAAGGAATCCTTCCACCAGGGCTACTTACAATTCCAAATGGAAAAGGTTTTCCATATGGTGCTCGGAAAAGCATATTTCAAACAACATGAAGTCTTGCTATATTATGACTATTGCAGTTTGTCCCACCATTAGAACTGCTCCGGAGGTGAAAGAGTTAACTCCATTCTAAGAATGGAACTTAGAACTCGAGCTCTGTTAGAGAAGCTCTGTCTTGGTTATTTCAAACTCAAACTGTCAGATTCTTTACTCCGCCTCACTGAACAGTCGCTCCGGAGATTTCTCCTACTACTCGGTTCATTTCTTGGTTTAAACAGTATTTTCTCGGTTAAATTCAACCATGAGTATTATTATTTTAACCATAAACCGATCGGTTCAAGCTCTGTCTGTGGTATTGTAAGTAATAGACAGGTTTTATTTCTGTGTGGAACTTGTAATGTTTATCGGTTCGGTTCGAACCGATCAGGTTATTAAAACTTTAAAGAAGCATTTTAAAGCTTTTAGAGTGCGGTTCCGATTCTTATCGGTTCTAAAAAAGCGGATTTCATCGGTTTTTCCATGACCCGTGACATGGTTGGGAACGATAAGGGTGTCTTGCCTGGCACTGCCATTAAAAGGGCAAGTTTCTTGGTTAGGCTGGCATCATGTCTGAGAACCCCAAAGAAAAAACCGGGCCCACTGGGTTTCAACACTGTAGTGTCTGTGGGAAGCCTTTGCCAAGGCTGACCCACACACTACATGTGTTTTTGTCTGGGGTTGACCACCTCAATTCAGACTGCCAGATTGGTAAAAATTTCCCTGCAGCCACCCTGGATAAGAGAGTGGGCAGGCTCAGGGAATGAGAGGCCAAAAAGTCCGCTGACCCGGATGTCCAGCCCGGTTCGGTGCCAACCGAACCGGAGGGAGTGCCCTCTGACCAGGGCGAGACTTCCTTGGGCAAACGTAAAGCTGGCTCTGAGGAGCCAGTTCCAGCTAAGAAAACTAAAAAATCAGCAGGTAGGGAGTCCAAAATTCCTTCCCCAACTGCTGCAGAAATAGCAAAAGCTATACAAATTGTACAGTCACTTTCTCTGGTTCCGTCTGAACTGCCTCTGTCTGGTAAAAGGTTGGTTCGGCCAGTTCCACCGGTTCAAGAATATGATATTGGAGATTTTATGAACCAGAGGAGGGGGAGGAGGATTATGAACAGTGTGAATGTGACTTTTGAGAGTCTGGATGTGCCCATTGAACGGACATCTCCCCAGACTGACCCTAGAATCTCCCCTATGCTTTCTGAGTCCCCTTCTCATTTTTTGTTTTATAAAAAGGTTGCTGAATCCCTCCAGCTCCCATTGGAGGAAGCTGTGGATGAGCAAGAGGAACCTGATTTTGTAGAAAGGATGGATATTCCAGAGTCTAGGAGATTGTCTGTTCCCTTGCATAATTCATTTAGGAAACAAACAATAAAACATTTTAAAAGCTCCTAATTCTGTGCCTCCTGTGGACAAAAAGATGGACAGGAGGTACACTCTGTCAGGTCCTGATACAGAATTCCTTTCACAGCATTGCAGTCATGTTGGTGTGGTTCAGGCTGCAGCCTGTGATAAAGCTAATATTCCCTTGGCTTCACATCCTCCTGACAAGGATTCCAGGAGGATTGATGCCATGGCAAAAAAAAAAAAAAAAAATACATGGCAGCGTCCTTGGGACTCAGGCAAGCAAATTACATGGCTTCAAACAACATGAAGTCTTGCTATATTATAGACATTAGCAGTTTGTTCCAGCTCTAGAACTGCCCCGGAGTGAAATGGTTAAAACCATTCCAAAATAGAATTTTGGCACGAGAGCAGCTCTATCTGTGTCATTTCAAACTTGAACTGTCAGATTCTTTACTCCGCCTCAGTGAACAGTCGCTCCAGAGATTTCTCCTTCTGCTCGGTTCATTTCTTGGTTTAAAAAGTGTTTTCTCGGTTGGATTTAACCGAGAATAGTTTTATTTTAACCTCAAAACCGTTCGGTTCAAGCTCTATCTGTGGTAACCGTAAGTAAATGAAGGTTTTGTCTGTGTGGAACTTGTAAGTTATCGGTTTGGTTTTGAACCGATCAGTGGGTTTAAAACTCATTTAAAACTAAAAGTTACTATTTTAGAGTGCGGTTCCCAGTTCTTATCGGTTCTAAAAAAAACGGATTTATTACGTTTTTCCAATACCATGACACGGTTAGGAACCGATAAGGGTGTCTTGCCTGGCACTGCCGTTAAAAGACAAGTTTTTGGTTAGCTGGCATTATGTCTGAAAACCCAAAAGAAAACGGGTCCACTGGGTTTCAACACTGTGATGTTTGTGGGGAAGTCTTTGCCAAGGCTGACCCACACACCACATGTGTTTATTGTCTGGGGTTTGACCACCTCTAGTCAGACTGCCAGGTATGTAAGAATTTCCCTGCAGCCACCCTGGAAAAAAGATTGGGCAGGCTCAGGGAACAAGAGGCCAAAAAGTCCGCTGCCCAGATGGCCAGCCGGTTCGTGCCAACCGAACCAGAGGGAGTGCCCTCTGACCAGGGCGAGACTTCCTCGGGCAAAGAAAAGCTGGTTCTGAGGAACCAATTCCAGTAAAGAAAACAAGAAAATCAGCAGGTCTAGAGTCAAAATTCCTTCTCCAACTGCTGCAGAGATAACAAAAGCCATACAAATTGTCCAGTCACTGTCTCAGGGTCCGTCGAACCACCACTATCTGGTAAAGGTGGGTTCGTCCGGTCCCAGTGGTTCAGGATTATGATATTGAGGAATTTTATGAACCAGAGGAGGGGGAGGAGGATTATGAACAGTATGAATGTGGCTGGGAAGGTCTGGGTATGCCCATTGAACCGGACATCTCCCCAGACAGACCTTTAGAATCTCCCCCATGCTGTCTGAGTCCCCATCTCATTTTATGTTTTATAAAAAAGTTGCTGAAACCCTCCAGCTTCCTTTAGAAGAGGCTGTGGATATTCCAGAGTCTAGGAGATTGTCTATTCCTTTACATAAGTCTTTAAGGAAACAAACAATTACAATTTTAAAAGCTCCTAATTCTGTGCCTCCTGTAGATAAAAAGATGGATAGAAGGTATACATTGTCAGGCCCTGATACAGAATTCCTTTCTCAGCAATGCAGTCATGTTGGGGTAGTTCAGGCTGCTGCCTGTGATAAAGCTAATATCCCTTGGCTTCATCCTCTTGACAAGGATTCAGGAAGATTGATGCCATGGCAAAAAAACAGTATATGGCAGCCTCTCTGGGACTCAGGCAAGCAAATTATATGAGCTTATGTAGCTAGGTATCAGAAATCTAGATGGGATACTGTTATGCAATTGGCCAACAGGCCCAAGGCCAGCTGGCTAGTGAACTAGAACAGGTGGCTGCTGATGGCATTGAAGCCTCTAAGGTTCAGTTTCATGCTGCTGTGGATGTTAATGATGTTTCCTCTAGGGTCATGGCCACATCTGTAGCTTTTAAGTAGGTTGGCCTGGCTCAGGTGTACTGGTTTGTCTGCAGGATACCCAGACTAAGGCTATGGATTTTCCTGTGGTGGGAAATTCTCTGTTTGGAGAGCAGACAGAGAACTACATAGAAGATGGATGAATATAGGACTACTTACAAGAGTGCCCAGGCTAAGAGGCGGCAGGCCTCCTCAAAGGCATGCCCCCCAGGGGTAGGGTAGGCCTTTTCACAGGCCTTTCTACCAGACTCAGGCCTCCTCTGCCTATGCTCAGAGGGGCTTCTTCAGAGGCAGGGGCAGGCCGAGGGGTGGGCAGACCTGCTCCTACCCCCAGCCTAAAGCTCCTTAAAACAGAGCACCTGGTTGGGGTGCCCAGGGCCGATTCTCCTGTACCAGTGGGGGCAGGCTGGCTTACTTCCAGTCAGAATTGGGCTTCTTTAACCTCAGTCAGTGGGTTCTGGAAGTAGTAAGCAGGGTCTGGTTCTCAGCTTCAAAAAGTTTCCGAAGTTGAGAAGCAGATTTTCTACAAGTGCTTCAGAGACCCTCGCTCTGGAAACAGAGGTCTCATCCCTGTTAGCTCTCAGAGCAGTGAAAGGGTTCTCCCCTGCATCAGGCAGGGGTCTGTATTCCAGATACTTCCTTACCACAAAAGACAGGAGAATGGCGTGCCATTTTAGATCTCAGATATCTGAAAAGCGTCTTCTGAAACCAAAGTTCAAAATGGTAACTCTGGCAATGATTTTACCTTCCCTAAGGCCAGGGGACTGACTAGCCTCCTGGACCTCAAGGATGCCTATTTCCATGTCCTAATCAGAAGATCCCTTGAAAGTACCTCAGATTCAGACTGCCCTCAGGTCATTACCAGTTCAGAGCAATGCCCTTCGGCCTTACCTCTGCTCCAAGGGTATTCACAAAGTGTCTAGCAGTGGCAGTGGCCCACTTAAGGAGGCAGAGGATTGCTGTTTTTCCCTATCTGACGACTGGCTCATTGTAGGCCAGTCCCAGAACAGAGTAAAATCTCACCTGCAGGTCACTCAGCAGCTTCTCACTCCCTGGTTTTCTGCTAAACCTACCAAAGTTGGTTCTGGAACCAGTCCAGGTACTCACCTTTATAGGGGCAGAACTGGACACTAAGCTAGCTAGAGCCTTTCTTCCCCAGAAGGGGTAAGGAATTTAGTGGCTCTGGCCTCTCCTCTCCTCTGCAGGTCTCTCAACCAGCAAGACACTTTCTGCAGCTCCTGGGGCACATGGCTGCATCCACAGCTGTTGTGCAGGAGCAGATTTCAGTTGAGAGATTCAGTTTCACTTGAGAACCTTTTGGTCTCAGAGAAGAGACCCCTTCCAAGTTGGTCCCAGTGACTAACCTTGATCCTAGCTCTCCAGTGGTGGCAGGATCAGAGCACTTAAGAGCGGGGGTCCCCTTCATTTCTTCTCACGACTCTGACTCTCACTACAGATGCTTCCTTCTGGGTTGGGGAGCTCCACATGGGCGACCTTTCCACTCAGGGAGTTTGGTCCCCAGGAATCTCTGCTCCACATCAATTTGCTGGAACTCAGAGCTGTCTTTTAGCTCTTCAAGCTTTTTCTGCATCTGTCCACTACAAGGTGATACAAGTCAGAACAGACAACACCACAACAATGTGGTACATCAACAAGCAGGGGCACTTGTCTTGACCTTGTGCACCGAGGCAATGAAGTTGTGGTCTCCGGCCTATTCCTGAACACTTCCCTCATAGCAGTTCATCTTCCAGGGAAGGACAGTGTCCTAGCGGATGCCCTCAGCAGGATTTCCCAGGGCCATCACAGATGGTCCCTGGATCCTCAGGTGCTGGGGGATAGTTTTGCCAGGTGGGGCATCCTCAGATAGATCTTTTGCAGCTCAGACAATCACAAACTTCCTCTGTTCTGTTGGCAGGCCTCAGTGCTGGGCTCAGTTCCTGGATGCCCTTCTTCTGGATTGGGAGGAAGTTCCTCTATGCTTCCCCCTTTCTCCTATTCAAAATACTAGTTAAAATCAGATCTCAGCCTTGCAGGAGTGATTCTGATTGCCCGGATTGGGCCAGGCAGCCCTGGTACCCTCCTTCTGTCTCTGACAGTCCATCTTCCTCTAGCCTCCCCGGGAATCACAATCTGTTGACTTGTGCCCAGGGAAGGGTTTGGTATCGGACCTCAAACCTCAACCTCAAGGCCTGGCTCTTGAGGAGTTAGAGTTGCTGATTTAACCTCTCTCAGGGTGTTCTTGAGATCCTAAAGGCTTCCAGAAAGCCTTCTACTAGGCTACTTATAGTTCTAAATGGAAAAGGTTTTCCATTTGGTGTGCTGGGAAAAATATTTCCCCAGAATCTGCTGAATTGCCCATTTTGTTAGATTACATGGTACATCTTAATTCCTTGGGTCTCAGACCAGCTACCCTGAGAGTTCATTTGGCAGCTGTGTCTGCTTTTGTGTCAACAGGAAAGTCATCCCTCTTCCTCTCTTCCCTGGGTTTCAAGTTTTTAAGGGATTACTCCATACTAATCCTCCTTTTCGGGAACCGGCCCCTGCTTGGGACCTTAATGTTTGCATTGCCCAGTTAATGCAACCCCCTTTTGAACCTCTGTCTTCTGCAGAGCTTAAGCACCTAACTTGGAAAACTGTTTTTCTAGTGGCTATCACTTCTGCCAGACGCATAAGTGAATTGCAAGCCTTGTCAGTGGAGACTGTCTTTATTTCTTTCCACAGTGATAAGGTAGTCCTTAGGACTAATAGGAAGTTTTTGCCTAAGGTGGTTTCAGATTTCCATCTTAATCAATCTATCTCCCTTCCAGTATTTTTCACTGATCACCTCTTGGTGAGAGAAGGTTGCACAAGCCTGATGTTAAGAGAGCTCTTAGTTATTATATGAAGTGTACCAAAGGTCACAGGTTCGAATCCCTCCAACTTTTCCTTACCTATGGTGAAGTTGGGAAGGCAAACCTGCCACTAAGAGATCAGTAGCCAGGTGGATTGTCTCTTGTATCCAATTTTGTTATCAGAAAGTGGGCAGAGCCCCCGGTTTGAGGGCTCATTCTACCAGGGGTACAGCCTCTCTAGCTGCTGCCAGAGATATCCTTTATTAGAGATTCGCCAGGCTGCTACTTGGAAAACGGTACACACTTTTACCAAGCATTACTCCCTGGATGTCCAAGCCAGGAGAGATGCTCGCTTTGGCACAGCTGTTCTTCAGAGCCTATTCCCTAAGTAGGTTCTGCCCCTCCTCCATGGAGGTACTGCTGTGTATTCTGCCAATGTCTATAATATAGCAAGACTTCATGTTGTTTGAAGAAAAAATTACTCACCTTAGTAATATTGTTTTTTCTAATGGAGTCTTGCTATATTATAGACCTCCCCCCCAACCTGCCCCTCTCAGAACCTCTACTTGGTGGGGTGCGGGCAACTTAGTGTGGGCACTACTTATGTCCTGTTAGCATTTTGTCCCCTTTGGGACTTTGGGGGTGTGTGTGTGCTAGCGTGTGTGTTTTATTATACTTATGTTCCATTTCATATTATTAGAATGGTGTTAGTATTTCTGGTCCCCTGACTTGAGTCTTGGGTGTTGGGACCATCAATGTTTGTTATTATTTAGGTAGCCATTTGGCTAGTGTAGGTTACAGCTTCCACACAGACCTTAGTGAGTTTGGCTCGTAAAGCTCTGACAGTTCAAGTTTTAAATGACACAGATAGAGCTGCTCTCGTGCCAAAATTCTATTTTGGAATGGTTTTAACCATTTCACTCCGGGGCAGTTCTAGAGCTGGAACAAACTAATGTCTATAATATAGCAAGACTCCATTAGAAAAAACAACATTACTAAGGTGAGTAATTTTTTCTTATGTAGCATGGTTTCAAAAATCTAGATGGGACAGTGTCATGGCTTTGGCCAAACGGGCCTCTGGCCAGCTTGCTAATGAGCTGGAGCAGGTGGCTGCTGATGGCATTGAGGCATCCAATGCTGCTGTGGATTTTAATGATGTATCCTCTAGAGTCATGGCTACATCTGTAGCAGTTCCGCGGGTTGGCCTGGCTCAAGGTAGCACTAGCTTGTCACAGGATACCCAGACTAAAGCTATGGATTTTCATGTGGTAGGGAATTCTCTGTTTGGGGAGCAGACAGACAATTATATGAAGGAAATGGATGAATATAGGACTACCTATAAGAGTGCTCCAGGCCAAGGAGCGCAAGCCACCTCAGAGGCAGACCCCCAGGGTAGGGGTGAGCCTTTTCACAGGCCTTTTTACCAAACCCAGGCCCTCTGCTTATGTTCAGAGGAGTTCTTCAGAGGGAGAGGCAGACGGGGTGTGAGCAGGCCTGCTCCCACCCTCAGCCTAAAGCACCTGCCAAACAGGCACCCTGTTGGGGTGCCCAGGGCAGTTCTCCTTTACCTGTAGAGGGCAGGTTGGCTTACTTGTTCGAACTGGGAGTCTCTAACTTCAGACAAGTGGGTCCTGGAAGTAGTAGGTCAGGGTCTGGTTTCTCAGCTTCAACAAATTTCCAAAGATGAGAATCAGATCTTTCCCACCTGCAAACCCTTTGGAGACCTTTTCTTTAGAAACAGAAGTCTCATCCTCCTGGCTCTCAGAGCTGTAGAAAGGTTTCTCCCTACATCAGGGCAAGGGTCTGTACTCCAGATATTTCTTACCCCAAAAGACAGGAGAATCAGCCCATTTTAGGCCTGAGATATCTGAACAAGCACCTTTTGAAACCAAAGTTCAAAATGGTAATTCTGGCAATGATTTTACCCTTTCTAGGCTAGGGGACTGGCTAGCCTCCCTGGACCTCAAGGATGCCTATTTTTCATGTCCTAATCAGAAGCTCCCACCGAAAGTACCTCAGATTCGAACTGCCTCAGGTCACTACCAGTTCAGAGCAATGCCCTTGGCCTCCCTCTGCCTCAAGGGTATTCACAAAATGTCTGGCAGTAGCAGTTGCTCATTTAAGAAGGCAAAGGATTGCTGTCTTTCCTTACCTGGACGGCTGGCTCATTGTAGGCCAGTCCCCAGAACAGGTCAAATCTCACCTGCAAGTTACCCAGCAGCTGCTCACCTCTCTGGGCTTATTGCTTAATCTTCCAAAGTCAGTTCTGGAACCTATTCAGGTGCTCACCTTCATAGGTGCAGAATTGGACCAAAAGCAGGCCAGAGCCTTCCTGCCTTAGAGGGGTAGGAACCTGGTGGCTCTGGCCTCCTCCTTCACTCTGCAGGTCTCTCGACCAGCAAGATACTTCTTGCAGCTCCTGGGGCACATGGCTGCGTCCACAGCTGTAGTGCAAGGAGCAAGATTTCCGATGAGGGACATTCAGTTTCACTTGAGAGCCTTTGGTCTCAGAGAAGAGACCCCCTTTCCAAGTTGGTCCCAGTGATCTGAACCCTGATCCAGGCCCTCCAGTGGTGGCAGGATCAGAGCAATTTAAGGCTGGGGGTCCCTTTCATTCCTCTGTCTCACTCCTTGACCCTCACTACGGATGCATCCCTCCTGGGGTGGGGAGCCCACATGGGCGACCTCTCCACTCAGGGAGTGTGGTCTCCTCAGGAATCTCTGCTCCACATCAATTTGCTGGAGCTCAGAGCTGTCTTCCTAGCACTTCAAGTGTTTTCTGTGTCTGTTCAGAACAAAGTGGTACAAGTCAGAACAGACAACACCACAACAATGTGGTACATCAACAAGCAAGGGGGCACTCGGTCTTCGACCTTGTGCACCGAGGCACTGAAGTTGTGGTCTCTGGCCTATTCCTGAACACTTCCCCGCATAGCAGTTCACCTTCCAGGAAAGGACAATGTCCTGGCAGATGCTCTCAGCAGGATTTCCCAGGGCCATCACGAATGGTCTCTGGATCCTCAAATACTGGGGATAGTTTCTGCCAGATGGGGCACCCTCAGATAGATCTTTTTGCAGCCCCAGACAATCACCAACTTCCACTGTTCTGTTGCAGGCCCCCAGTGTTGGGCTTAGTTCCCTGGATGCCTTTCTCCTAGATGGGAAGGGAAGTTTCTTCGCCTTCCTCCTTCCCTCTCCTATTCAAGGTGCTAGTCAAAATCAGATCCCAGCCTTGCAGGGTAATTCTGATTGCCCCAGATTGGGCCAGGCAGCCCTGGTACCCACTCCTTCTGTCCCTAGCAGTCCATCTCCCCTGTGTCTCCCCAGGAATCAGAACCTGTGAACCTGTGCACAGGGGAGAGTTTGGTATCCGAACCTCAAATCCCTAAACCTCAGGGCCCGGCTCTTGAGGAGCTAGAATTTGCTGACCTAGACCTTTCTCAAGGTGTTCTTGAAATCCTAAAGGCTTCTAGGAAGCCTTCCACTAGGGCTACTTATAATTGTAAGTGGAAAGGTTTTTCCATCTGGTGTTCTGGGAAACATATTTCCCCGGAATCTGCTGATTTGCCCATTGTTTTGGACTATATGGTCCATCTTAATTCTTTGGGCCTGAGACCAGCTACCCTGAAAGTACATTTGGCAGCTGTCTCTGTTTTTGTTTCAGCAGGAAAGCCCTCCTCTCTTTCCGCTCACCCTGTATTTTCCAAGTTTTTAAAGGATTACTTCATACTAATCCACCTTTTAGGGATCCGTCCCCTGCCTGGGATCTTAATGTTTGCATTGCTCAGTTAATGCAACCCCCTTTTGAACCTCTGTCTTCTGCAGAGCTTAAGTACTTAACTTGGAAAACTGTTTTCCTAGTGGCTATCACTTCTGCCAGGCATAAGTGAGTTACAAGCCTTGTCAGTAGAAACTGACTTTATTTCTTTCCACAAGGATAAGGTAGTCCTCGGGACTAACAGGAAGTTTTGCTAAGGTGGTTTCAGATTTCCATCTTAACCAATCTATCTCCCTTCAGTGTTTTTCACTGATCATTTCTCCTCTGGCGAGAGCAGATTGCACAGTTCAGATGGTAAGAGGGCCCTAAGTTACTATATAGAACGTACCAAGGGTCACAGGTTCGAATCCCTCCAACTTTTTCTCACTTATGGTGAGGTCGGGAAAGGGAGACCTGCCACTAAGAGATCAGTTGCCAGGTGGATTGTCTCTTGTATCCAATTTTGTTATCAAAAACTGGGGAAGGTTCCCCCTTCAGACCTGAGGGCTCACTGTACCAGAGGTACAGCGGCATCTATAGCTGCTGCTAGAGACATCCCTATTTTAGAAATATGTCAAGCAGCTACCTGGAAAACGGTACACACTTTCACCAAGCATTACTCCCTGGATGTCCAGGCCAGGAGAAATGCTCGGTTTGGCACAGCTGTGCTTCAGAGGCTATTCCCTAAGTAGGTTCTGTCCGTCCTCCATGGAGGTACTGCTGTGTAGTTTGCAATAGTCATAATATAGCAAGACTTCATGTTGTTTGAAGAAAAAATTACTCACCTTAGTAATGTTGTTTCTTCTAATGGAGTCTTGCTGTATTATGACCTCCCCAACCTGCCCCTCTCAGAACTTCTACTTGGGTATGGGGTGGGCAGCCTAGTGAGCACTAGTTATGCCCATTATATATTTTCCACCCTTCTTGGGGTTTTGGGGTGTGGTGTTTTTATTTTATCTTATATTACTTCTCATATTATTATATTATACTATTACTTTTGGTCCTTGACTTGAGTCTTTGTGTTGGGACCAGCATTGGTGTTAATATTTAGGTAGCCAGTTGGCTAGTGTAGGTTACAGCTTCCACACAGACCTTAGTGAGTTTTTGCTCGTAAAGATCTGACAGTTTGAGTTTGAAATAACCAAGACAGAGCTTCTCTAATAGAGCTTGAGTTCTAAGTTCCATTCTTAGAATGGAGTTAACTCTTTCACCTCCGGAGCAGTTCTAATGGTGGGACAAACTGCAATAGTCATAATATAGCAAGACTCCATTAGAAGAAACAACATTACTAAGGTGAGTAATTTTTTTCTTCCCCAGTCTCTGCTGATCTACCCACAGTCCTGGATTATATGGTCCACCTGAATTCTTTGGGGCTGAGACCAGCTACCCTCAAAGTGCACTTGGCAGCTGTGTCTGCTTTTATTTCAGCAGGTAAATCCTCTTCTCTTTCAGCTCATCCCGTATTTTCCAAGTTTTTTAAGGGGTTGTTGCACACCAACCCTCCATTCAGAGATCCTGCTCCTGCCTGGGATCTTAATGTTTGCATTGCTCAGCGTATGCAACCCCCTTTCGAGCCCTTGTCTTCAGCTGAGCTCAAGTACTTGACTTGGAAAACTGTGTTTCTGGTAGCCATCACCTCTGCCAGACGCATAAGTGAATTACAAGCATTGTCAGTGGAGCAGGAGTTTATCTCTTTTCACAGAGATAAGGTGGTCCTTCGGACTAACAGAAAGTTCCTACCTAAGGTGGTTTCAGATTTCCACCTTAATCAATCTATTTCTCTTCCAGTGTACTTCACTGACCACTCCTCCTCTGGGGAGAGGAGGCTGCACAGCCTAGATGTGAAGAGAGCCCTTAGTTACTACATAGAGCGTACCAAGGGTCATAGGTTTGACTCCCTCCAACTGTTCCTTACCTATGGCGAAGTTGGGAAAGGGAAGCCAGCCACTAAAAGATCCATTGCCAGGTGGATTGTCTCTTGTATCCAATTCTGCTACGAGAGTTGGTGAGTTCCTCCCTCAGGCCTGAGGGCTCACTCTACCAGAGGTACAGCTGCTTCTCTGGCTGCTGCCAGAGACATTCCTATTCTAGAAATATGTCAAGCAGCTACCTGGAAAACAGTTCACACTTTTACCAAACATTACTCCCTGGACATCCAGGCTAGGAGTGATGCTCGGTTTGGCACAGCCGTGCTTCAGAGCCTATTTCCTAAGTAGGTTCTGTCCCTCCTCCATGGGGGTACTGCTGTGTAGTCTGCAATTGTCATAATATAGCAAGACTTCATGTTGTTTGAAGAAAAAATTACTCACCTTAGTAATGTTGTTTCTTCTAATGGAGTCTTGCTATATTATGACCTCCCTCCCTGCCCCTCTCAGAACCTCTGTTTTGGGATGTGGGTGGGCAGTACAGGGTTGGCACTTTTTTGATGCCCACCTTGTTGTTTTCACCTACCTTTTTGGGTGAATTGGTGTTGTGTTTTTGCATTTTTTGGGTCTCCTGACTTGAGTCTTTGTTTTAGACCAAAAAATGAGTGTTTATGTTAGTAGCCAATTGGCTAGTGTAGGTTTACAGCTTCCACACAGAACCTTAGTGAGTTTTAGCTCGTAAAGATCTGACAGTTTACCTTTGAAGCACAACAGACAGAGTTTTCAACCGAGCTCGCGCTCTAAGTTCCATGCCTGCATGGAAAGTTAACTATTTCACCTCCGGAGCAGTTTTAACCTGCGGTCATACTGCAGTTGTCATAATATAGCAAGACTCCATTAGAAGAAACAACATTACTAAGGTGAGTAATTTTTTCTTTCATGCTGCTGTGGACTCCAGTGATGTTTCATCTAGAGTCATGGCTACATCTGTGGCCCTTCTGAGGATGGCTTGGCTCAGATGTACTAGCCTATCACAGGATACCCAGGCTAAGGCCATGGATTTCCCTTGTCATTGGTAATTCTCTGTTTGGGGAGCAGACAGAGAACTACATGAAGAAGATGGATGAGTACAGGACCACCTACAGGAGTGCTCAGGCCAAAGAAAGGCAAGCCACTCCTCAGAGACAGCATTCCAGGGGCAGGGGCAGGCCCTTTCAAAGGCCTTTTTACCAAGCCCAGGCCTCCTCTTCTGCTTATGCTCAGAGGGGGTTCTTTAGAGGGAGAGGCAGATGGGGAATGAGCAGGCCTGCTTCCACTCCTCAGCCTAAAGCCCCTGCCAAGCAGACACCCTGATGGGTCTGCCCGGGCCGATTCTCCAGTACCTGTAGGGGACAGGCTGGCTTACTTTGTCCAGGACTGGAAGTCTTTAACATCAGACAAGTGGGTCCTGGAAGTAGTAAGCCAGGGACTGGTTCTCAGCTTCAAAAAATTTCTCAAGATGAGAGCCAGATCCTTTCCACCTGCAAATCCATCAGAGACCCTTGCCCTAGAGGCACAGGTTTCTTCCCTCTTGGCTCTCAGAGCCATAGAAAGGGTTCCTACCCTACACATGGGCAAAGGATTGTACTCCAGGTACTTCCTAACCCCCAAAAAGACAGGAGAATGGCGGCCCATCTTGGATCTAAGATATCTGAACATGCACCTTTTAAAACCAAAATTCAAAATGGTGACTCTGGGAATAATTCTGCCCTCTCTAAGGCCAGGGCACTGGCTAGCCTCCCTGGACTTCAAAGATGCCTATTTTGACATTCCCATCAGGTGGTCCCACAGAATGTACCTCAGGTTCAAGTTGCCCTCAGGCCACTATCAATTCAGAGCAATTCCCTTTGGCGTAACATCAGCCCCAAGGGTGTTCGCAAAGTGCCTGGCAGTAGTGGTTGCTTTCCTAAGGAGAAAAAAGATCTCCATCTTTCCATACCTGGACGACTGGCTCGTAGTGGGTCACTCTCCAGACCAAGTCAAGTCACATCTTCAAATAACTCGGCAAGTGCTCACTTCCTTAGGATTCCTCCTTAACCTTCCAAATTCAGTTCTCGAGTGAGTACAGCTCCTCACCTTTATAGGAGCAGAGCTGGATACAATAAGAGCAAAAGCCTTCCTTCCCCTGGACAGGGCAAGGACCCTTATAGAACTGGACTCTTCATTCACCCTTCAGGTGTCTCGACCAGCAAGGCACTTCTTGCAGCTCCTGGGCCACATAGCAGCCTCTACAGCAGTAGTCCAGGGGGCAAGATTCCAGATGAGGGACATCAGTTCCACTTAAGAGCCTTCTGGTCCCAAAGAAAGGATTTCCTTACCAAACTAGTCCCAGTGACTCGAACCCTGATCCAGGCTTTGCAATGGTGGCAGGATCAGGACAATTTAAGACAGGGAGTTCCTTTTGTCACTCAGTCTCATTCAGTAATACTCACCACAGATGCCTTCCTGCTGGGCTGGGGAGCCCACTTGGGGGATCTTACCACCCAAGGGCTGTGGTCACCTCAAGAATCTCTGCTTCACATCAATCTCTTGGAACTCAGAGCAGTGTTTCTGGCACTGCAAGCCTTTTCCAAATCTGTACAGAACAAGGTGTTCCAGATCAGAACAGACAATACCACCACAGTGTGGTACATCAACAAGCAAGAGGCACTCGGTCTATGGCCTTGTGCACAGAAGCAGTGAAGTTGTGGTCTCTGGCCTATTCCCCTGCAATCCTCTCTGATAGCAGTTCACCTCCCAGGGAAGGACAATGTCCTAGCAAATGCTATCAGCAGGATATCTCAGGGCCATCACGAATGGACCCTAGATCCCCTAGTTTTGGAAGTGATTTTCTTCAGATGGGGCACTCCACAGATGGATCTTTTTGCAGCCCCAGACAATCACCAACTTCCTCTCTTTTGTTGCAGACCCCCAGTCTTGGGCTCAGTCCCCCTGGATGCTCTGATTCTCAATTGGGAAGGGAAGTTCCTGTATGCTTTTCCCCACTTCCCTCTCCTGTTCAAAGTGCTAGTCAATATCAGGTCTCAACCATGCAAAGTGATTCTGATTGCTCCAGACTGGGCCAGACAGCCCTGGTACCCACCGTTGCTGTCCTTGGCATCCACCTTCCCCTGTCTCTTCCCAGGAATTACAACCTGTTGATATCCTCTCAGTGAAGGATTTGGTATCCGAACCTCAAATCTCTCAATCTCAAGGCCTGGCTCTTGAAGAGTTAGAGTTTGCTGATCTGCACCTCTCTCAAGGGGTTCTGGATATCCTTAAGGCTTCTCGAAAGCCTTCCACCAGAAAGACTTACAACTCCAAATGGAAAAGGTTCACTATTTGGTGCTCTAATAAGCATATTTCTCCAGAATCTGCAGGGGTTGCCTACAGTCCTGAGCTATATGGTTCATCTTAATGGCTTGGGACTTAGACCAGCTACACTTAAAGTGCACCTAGCAGCTGTTTCTGCCTTCTTGCCAGTAGGCAGACCCTCTCCTCTGTCAGCCCATCCTGTGTTTTGTAAGTTCTTCAAGGGATTGCTGCAAACCAACCCCCGCTTTAGGGACCCTGCTCCTGCTTGGGACCTTAATGTTTGCATTGCTCAGCTTATGCAACCACTCTTTGAGCCTTTGTCCTCTGCAGAGCTTAAGTACTTGACTTGGAAAACTGTGTTTTTGGTAGCCATTACCTCTGCCAGGTGTATCAGTGAATTGCAAGCCCTGTCAGTGGAGCCTGATTTAATTTCTTTCCATAGAAATAAAGTGGTCCTAAGAACTAACGGGAAGTTTTTGCCTAAGGTGGTTTCAGATTTCCACCTTAATCAGTCTGTCTCTCCCTGCTTTATTCACTGACCATTCCTCCTCTGGAGAGAGGAGGTTACGCAGCCTGGACGTAAAAAGGGCCCTTAGCTACTACATAGAGCGCACCAAGGGTCACAGGTTTGAGTCCCTCCAGTTGTTCCTCACTTATGGAGAGGTTGGTAAGGGCAAACCTGCCACTAAAAGATCTATTGCCAGGTGGATTGTCTCTTGTATACAATTCTGCTATGAAAAACTGGGTAGAACCCCACCCTCAGGCCTGAGGGCTCACTCTACTAGAGGTACAGCTGCTTTCCTGGCTGCTGTCAGGGATATTCCTATCTCCAAAATTTGTCAAGCAGCCACCTGGAAAACGGTCCATACATTCACCAAGCATTACTCTCTGAATATCCAGGCTAGGAGTGATGCTCGGTTTGGCACAGCAGTACTTCAGAGCCTATTCCCAAAGTAGGTTCTGTCCCTCCTCCATGGAGGTACTGCTTGGTAGTCTGCAATAGTCGGAATACAGCAAGACTTCATGTTGTTTGAAGAAAAAAATACTCACCTTAGTAATGTTGTTTCTTCTAATGGAGTCTTGCTGTATTCTGACCTCCCCCCCGCCTCCCCTCTCAGAACCTGGTTTTTGGGATGTGGGTGGGCAGGAGCAGTGTTGGCACCCTAGAGGTGCCCCTTTCTCACCTTTCTTTATTTTGGGTGTGTGTTGTGTTTTGTTTTTTGGGTTTTCTGACTTGAGTCTTTGCTTTGAAACCAAAAACCCCTTTTTTAATAAATTTAGTTGCCAGTTGGCTAGTGTGAGTCTTATAGTTTCCACACAGAACTTCTAGTGAGTATTGCTCGTAAAGATCTGACGGTTGGAGTTTAAACAGCAGACAGAGGCTTCAACCGAGCTTGAGCTCAGCGCTCCATGCCCTGCATGGAAAGTTAACTCTTTGTTCTCCAGGGCAGTTCAAAGGTTGGCAATCACTGCAGTAGTCAGAATACAGCAAGACTCCATTAGAAGAAACAACATTACTAAGGTGAGTACGTTTTTCTTCCGAACCTTAGGACCCTACCGCTGTGGGCATGGTTCTTGAGGAGTTAAAGTTTTCGGGACTGGACCTTTCGGAGGAAATTCTGAAGGTGCTTAAGGTTTCAAGGAAACCAGCTACTGTACAAGGAAAGCATATTTCTCTATTAGAAAAGGTTTTCTTACTGGTTTGCTCCCAGAAAAATAAAATCAGTAGATGCAGGGTTGCCTATAATTTTGCCATACCTAGTATGCCTTCAGTCACCAGGTCTCTATGGCCTCCAACTTTAAAAGTGCACTTAGCAACAGTATCAGCATACATATCAGCTGACAGGGAAAAGTCTTTAGCCACTCACAACCTGTTTATAAAAGTGTTTTTTTTTTTTAGGCCTTAGTTATTTGTACCCAGCAGTCATAGACCCAGTCCCACCGTGGGGCCTCTCAGCATATGCCTTGTCCAGCTTACGGAGGTTCCCTTTGAACTTACGGAAACCGCTGCCCTGAAGTATGTGACATGGAAAACCATATTCCTCATTGCAGTGACCTCTGCTGAAGGGGTAAGTGAAGTGCAAGCCTTCTGTACCGAGCCAACTTATATAATCCCTCATAGGGATAAGGTAGTTCTTAGAACCAACAGAAAATTCCAGCTGAAGGTGGCATCTGAATTCCACCTGAAACAGTGATCCTCCTTTGTAGTCTTTCCAGAGCATTCCCGACCAGCTGAAGAAAGGTTGCTTAACCTGGACCTAAAGCAAGATCTTCTTCTTCGAGACAATCTCTTGCAGCAGTTCATAACACATGGGATATCATCCGTAGGCATCATTTCCTACAGATGACGTCTCAGTAGTCGACCTTGGGACCTCCCCCTGTTCCATGTGTTGTCTGTATGGCATGTATAAAAGGGGGGAGGTCCCAGCTACTACTACTTTTTTTTTCAACCGCGACCTGTATGCAATACGTTTTCCTCCGGAGCTCTGCTTACCAGTCGTTGATAAAGAGTTTTAGTGACAAAACGTTCATTCTAAACGGGTTCATCTACTGATTACTTCAGATCCCTTATTCTGAAAGTGTACCTTTGGTCACAGAATCGTTATAGAGGACCTCCATGACGTCTGTGTTTGGTGCATTGGTCGTTAACATGACACCCGGGATTGTATCCTCTGTAAGTGGATCAACAAGGCCACCAAACGTCGAAGGCTCCAGCGGCTTCGTGAGTTCCTCATGGAGCAAATGGTTGCCCTTCTGGAGCAGCAGCAACTCTTCAAGCCCAGCGAGTCTTCGACATCCTCCTCAGGGTCTCGCCACTCTGCGAGTGAGCCCTCCTCGTCGAATGGATAGGGTCCTGGTAAGAAACATGCCAGCAAAATGAAGCACGTTTCTGCCACGCCGTCGTCGTTGACACTACCAGAAATGTAAGTACTGAGAAGATTGCAACTGTACAATCGTCTTCGACACTGTCAACGATTGTTGGCTCCTGTCTTCCCTCGTCGATGGCTACCCATCGACAGTGGGTTCTAGGGTGAAATTGTAGCTTCCATTGCTGCCTCCCCCCTGTAGTTTCTAGCTGTCGTCCGTCGACGATGGCTTCTGGCCCATCGACGATCCTCTCATCAACGACCGGTCTTTCCTCAGAGGGCTCTATGTTAGTGCCCTCGTTGACAATCCTGGGGTCCTATATACACCCCTTGTCGATGGCTACTCACTTGGTTCCACTGCCTTCTTAAGTAACATCAGTGGTTCCTGTTCACTCAGTTCATTCTACCCTGGCTACATCCATCGGGCAGATGGCCATCATTTGTGTCCAGGCTCTAGTAAATACTGTCCTGAACCTACACTGGCCCCTCACCCCCCCAATGAAGGGTCATCTCTGGTCTCTGCTCCCTCTAGGCCTTTGGCCCAGAGGACGGCCAGCTCTTCCCCTGTCTCCCCGGATTTTCACCCTTAGGATGTGGACATGGATGACTCTTTCCTGCAGGACTGGGATTTGGCAGACCTGGAGGATGAGGAAGGTATGGACCAGGAGGACTTCCCTCAGTCCTCCTTGGCCGCATCATCTGTACAGGGTGAACCCACCCCTGAACTCCTATGTTCTCTGCCAGATGATCCCACGTTTTTGAACATTATGAAACACCTCCAGAAAATATTTAGGCTCCAGAGCACTGAGCAGGATGCTTCAAGAAAGAAGTTGGCACAGTATTTAGGTGTACTGGAATGCCCCACTCTGGTCGTCCCCCCCTTTGGTGGACATCTCTGAAGAGGCTATTTGGGCTGCTTGGAAGCAACGTTTCAAAATTCCTTCCAAACCTCATAAGGCTGATAGGCTTTATCAGGCCCCAGTGGACCACCCCTACTTCATGTCTCTGCCTCAGGTGGACTCTGTGGTGATAAGTGCCGCTCACGATAGGTCCTGTAGACCTCAGCATATGAGTGCTTAACCCCTGATAAGGAATCCAAGAAATTTGTTGTAATGGGGAAAAGGATTTATGCCTCAGCTACTATGTCTCTCTGTATATTTAATTATATGGGACACCTCCTGAAATATCAGGAGGAAATCCTAAAAGCCTCCCAGATAACGGTCCAGTCACTCCCTGCGGGTTCTGCCCAGGAGGATCTGACAGCCAAGATGTTTATGGTGGTGGCTGTTTGCCGAAACCTGCTCAGAACCAGCTGTGATGCCGTTGACACTGCGGCCTGTACGTCCTTGGCAGCTGTTTGTCTCAGATGTCACGCCTATCTCAGAGTGTCAGGATTTTCACAGGACGTGCAGCAATCTATCCTTAACACTCCCTTTAAGGGTGATCAGCTGTTTTGTCCACAGACCCAAGAAATGTTGAAGGACTAACAGGACTCGGGTCGTACCTTTCAGTCGGTCTGGACCCTGTACTGTCCAAAAGACAAACTGGCCTTCAGTGGATCCTCCAGGGACTGCCCTTGCAGGCCATGTCCCAGTGCTCAACGACCACCTGCCAATAAGTGAAAGCCTCAGTTGACATTGCGTGGTCTTAGAAGTATTCAGAAAATGTCCTGTTACATCCCTGCTGCTCCCCAGCAGGACCGGCCTTTGACTTGAAGGTCTTCCTCCGGTCGTGGGACCGGAGACCCTTGCCAAGGCCATCGGGGGCAGGTTTCCCCTGCACCTACAAGGGTGGCAAGCAATCTCCTGTGGCTCCTGCAATTGATTTGAGTCAGGACACACACTGGAGTTCACAGAGATACCCCATGCTTTGCCACCAAGGGTCTCTCATTACCCCCGGACCAAGCATTGGTCTTAAGGAACGAAATCGATGCTTTGCTCACAAAACGTGCCATCGAACCAGTTCCCCTTCCACAGAAGGATATGGGATTTTACTCCCATTTTTTCCTGGTTCCCAAATGGACGGGGGATTTAAGCACCATTTTGGATCTAAGGTGTAGAAACATAGACTTTGACGGCAGATAAGGACCGCTTGGCCCACCCAGTCTGCCCATTTCCCTACCTGTTGGATAAACTGCAGATCCTAGTTGACAAACCCTGGTCCTGATGTCTTCCCAGGCTCTTCGAGCTCTACAGTGGTGGAAGTCCAGGGACAGCTTAATGTGAGGCATGCCGTTTCATTCTCTTATCCCATGTCCCATTCTGACTACAGACGCCTCCTTGACAGGATGGGGTGCTCATTTCCTGCATGTCTGGTCCCAAGGATCCCAGATGCCAGTGGAGGCCTGCCTCCACATCAATGTCTTGGAGATGAGGGCAGTCCTGTACGCCCTACAGGCGTTCAAGGCTTTCCTTCCCCCCAGTTGCCTTCAGGTGCAATCAGACAACTCTATGGTAGTTCACTACCTAAACAAGCAAGGAGGCACCCATTCATACCCTCTCTGCAGAGAGTCAGTGAGGGTCTGGTACTGGGCGATCCAGAGAAATATCCACCTTCTGGAGGTCCACATCCGCTGGGTGTCCAACACCCTGGCGGATGGCCTGAGCAGATCCACTGCACGAGCCCATGAGTGGGAAATCTTACCGGATGTCCTAAACGATGTCTCCCACCAATGGGGCCTAACGGAGTTGGACCTGTTTGCCTCTCTGCAGTATGCAAAACTGCCTCTCTACTGCTCTCTTGAGCGAGGTCCTGGAACTGTTTGGTGGGACGCATTACCTCTTTCCTGGACAGGAAGATTTCTTTACACCTTCCCGCCCTTTCCTCTCGTCCAGAGAGTACTACTCAAACTGGTCCGGGACGGGGCATCTGTGATTCTCATAGCACCTTTCTGGCCAAGACAGATTTGGTTCCTTCTGCTTCTACAGCTGTCTGAACCGAATCCCCTACCTCTGCTGATTTGCTGGGCTCTGCTGTTCCAGGCACAAGGCTCCTTGCTACACCCGGACCTTCACTCCCTCCCTCCATCTGCACACCTGGCTCCTGAGGACATAGTCCTCTCACGCTTCAGGGTGTCCCCAAAGGTGGCAGAAGTCCTCTGGGCTGCCAGGAAACCGTCTATGTGATCTTCCTATTCTATGAAGTGGAAACGCTTCTCCATTTGGGCATCTATACAGGACTTAGACCCTTATGAGTGTTCCCCTTAGAGCATCTTAGACTATTTGCTCTCCTTGTCGGAGGGTGGACTGAAATATTCCCTCTCTAAAAATCCACAAACCATTGTCCCCATTACCTTTGATCAGAATATTTTTAAAAGGCATTTCTGCACCTTCATCCCCCTATTCGGGATCCAGTCCCTGTGTGGGATTTGAATTTTGTACTTGAAAAATTGACTGAGTCCTTTTGAGTCCGCTGAATCCAGCGAGCTCCGTTTTCTTTCTTGGAAAACTATATTTTTAGTTGCCATTACGTTGAGTAGACATATTTCACTAATGTGCAAACCTCTCTACCCATAGTTTCATAATGATTGGGTGACTTTACGCACCAACTCATCATTATTTGCCAAAGGTTGTTTCTGAATTTACTTTAAATCAGGCTGTCCACTTACCAGTGTACTAGTGTACTATGTGGAACCTGTGAATCCAGGGGAATCCTTGCTTCATGCTCTCAATGTGCATAGAACATTGAGTTTTTATCTTCTCCGCACCTTACAGTTGCAAAAACCTGAGCAACTGTTTGTTTCTTTCTCCCCTGAAAATTGGGGCATTCGGGTTTCGAGGCAGTACTTGTCCACTTGGTTGGCCAACTGCATCTCATTTATTTATACAAAATATGACAAACCTCTCACAGGGGTTGTAAAACCCCATTCTACCAGAGGCATGGCTGCCTCCATGGCGTGTTTCTGGGGCGCCTCTGCTTTAGAAATCTGCAAAGCTACCACGTGGTTTACTGTACATACAGTCACGAAACATTACAGTCTAGACATCACTTCCAAGAAGCAAACTGCTTTTGGACTGGCCGGTTTACAAGGCCTCCTGTCCCAAGTCCTAATAGTTCACTTCCTCCTCCCCTTGGTATAATAACTGCTTGGAAATCTTCCCATGTGTTATGACCTGCTGCAAGAGATTGTCTTGAAGAAGGTAGTATAGTTGCACAAGAACTTACCGTAACAGTAGATCTTCGAGAGTATCTCTTAACAGCAGGTCATGCAGCCCCACCCACCTTCCCTCTTGCTGTTACTTCAGAAGGATTCCTTGCCCCTGTCCTTTCACGACTTCACGAGCTGCTGCTTTATTTCCCTTCTCGGTTCCCATTGGAGGCCTGAGAAATGGTTTATCATTTGGTCGCTAGGATGGAAAAGAACTGAGGAGTAGCTGGGACCACCCCCTTTTATTCGTGTCATACAGACACCACGTGGTATCATTATAGGGAGATCCCAGGGTCGACTGTTGAGAATGTATACCCTTGAGGAAAGAAGGGCGAGAGGGGACATGATAGAAACTTTCAAGTACCTCAAGGGAATCATCAAAGTCCAAGAAGGCAGCATCTTTCAGAAAAAGAGATGTGCAAGAACAAGGGGGCACAATTTGAAGATAGAGGGGGGACGGCTCAGAGGTAATATGAGGAAGTATTTTCTCCCTGAGAAGGTCGTGGAGTCAAGAACAGTGGGGAATTCAAGAATGCATGGGACAGACATAAGGCAGTCCTAGTGAGGGGTAGGAGGAAGTAAGCTGTTGGTTAACTAGGATCTGCAGCTTATCTGTTGGGTAGGAAAATGGACAGACTAGGTGGGCCAAGCGGTCCTTATCTGCCGTCAAATTCTATGTTTCTATGTTAAGTCATCCGTAGGAAATGATGCCAACGGCATCCCATGTGTTATGACCTGCTGCAAGAGATACTCTTGAAGAGCTACTTTTACGGTAAGTTCTTAAGTAACTGTACTTTCTGGCTGTTTATATGGATCGAACAAAAGAGGTCTGGTCCAAGAGCACCCAGCTTTTTATTACCTATGGTGAGGTTGGCAAAGGCAGACCAGTTACAAAGAGATCTCTTTCTCGCCGGATAGTCTCTTGCACTCAGATCTGCTATGAAAAAGCTGAGAAAATGCCACCGGGGAGTTAAGGGCACACTCCACAAGAGGTACCTTTGCCTCTGTGCCATCCTCAAGAGGCATCCCAGACATCTGCAAAGCAGCTACCTGGAAAACAGTACACGTCTTCGCAGAACACTGCTGTTTGGACATGTAGTTCAGAAGGGATGCCAGCTTTGGAATTGCTGTCTTGCAGAACCCTTTTCCTAGCTAGGTTGTGGACCCAGCCTCCTAAGTTACTGCTATTGAGTCTGCAAAAAAAGCGTAAACATTAAGGGAGAGATTCCTGGAGTTAGAAGAAAAAATTACTCACCGTAGTAATATAGTGTATGGTCGAACGTTGTTAGGAATGGAAATACAACCCTTCAGAAACATTGTTCTTACCCCCAGGAGTCCTTTAGCATCAGTAACTTTAGCAGTTAGCTGGCTAAGTGCAGCTGTCCCGGAGGTATGCCTTTAAGAGAATTTTATTTAAATGAGCTTTGGGCAATAGCCAGTCAAAAACCAGGAGGGGGAGTGAGCTGAGTGAGAGCTGCCTGAAGGCTTCAGAATTTTTTTCTCCACTGGACTGAGCACACTGCCCCTGAGATGCCTCTAAACTTTCCTTGTTGACAGCCTCCTAGCGCTTATCTGGGTAAAGTTTTCCTCATATTTCATTTCTTATAGTGGGCTGAGTGAAAGTTTTACATTTTTGTTCGCGTCACGCTAATTTTCATTTTCTAACAACATGAAGTCTTGCTGTATTCTGATATTATGCAGTTAGCCCCAGCACTTGAACTGCTCCGGAGAGGAAAGAGTTAACTCTATGCCAGAGCATAGAACATTGAGCTCGAGCTCGGTTCAAACCTCTGTCTGCTGCACTTTAAAGTGTAACCATTAGATTCTTTACTCAGCCTAACTGAACAGTCGCTCCGGAGATCTCTCCTGCGCTATCGGTTCGGTAAATAATGTCGGTTTAAGCCACTATTTTACTTAATTTCAGTTCAGATCCCTGTCTGCGGTACAGTAAGTACTTTTAGTTAGTGGACTAGTGCTGAATTTTGTGGAAATTGTAAAACTTGTATCTCAATTGGTTCGGCTGAACCGGTTGTATGTATTTTGTCTGACTGAATTTAGTGTGAGGTACCAGTCCTTATCAGTTCTAAAAAAAAAACATGTTTTATCATTTTTTTTCCATGTCATTTTTCCCGTGACACGGTTAGGAACCGATGGGGGGGGTGGGTCTTGCCTGGCTCTTGCCGAAAAAAGGGTAAGTTGTAGGATGGCTTCGTCTGAGAAACCCAAGAGAAAAACCGGGCCCACTGGGTTTCAACATTGCAGTGAGTGTGGGGAGGCCTTTGCTAAGGCTGATCCCCACATCACCTGTTGTCTGGGTTTTGACCACCTGGAGTCAGACTGCCAAATATGTAAACATTTCCCTAATGCCACCCTGGATAAAAGATTGGGCAGGCTTAGGGAAAAGGAGGCCGAGAAGTCCGCTGACCCGAATGGCCAGCCCGGTTCGATTCCGACCAAACCTGAGGGAGTGCCCTTTGACCTGGGTGAGACTCCCTTGGGCAAACGGAGAGCTGACCCTGAGGGGTTGGTTCTGGCAAAAAGAAAGAAAAAGGAGAAATCGGCCAGTTCGGATCCAGAATCTCATTGTCCAGCCGCCGAGGAAATTGCTAGAGTGATTAGTATAGTTGAATCTCTCTGTTCGGTTCCAGCTGATCCGACACCTCCCGGTAGGCGTTCGGTTCCCCCAGTTCAGGATTATTCCCCTGAAGACTTTTATGAACCAGATTTGGAGGGGGACGATGATGGTGGTGGTGGTGTGGAAGGTCTGGATGTGCCCATAGAACCGGACAGCTCCCCAGACAGACCTTCTGGTGTTTCCCCTCCTAGGCTTTCTGAGTCCCCTTCCCACTTTATGTTCTACAAAAAAGTGGCAGAAACTCTCCAGCTCCCTCTAGATGAAGCTGTTGAGGAGCAAGAGGAGCCTGACTATGTGGAGATGATGGACATCCCAGAGTCCAAGAGATTGTCTATTCTCCTTCACAAATCTTTTGAGAAACAGACACAGAAGTTACTTAAAACTCCAAATTCTTTACCTCCTGTGGACAGGCGAATGGACAAGAGGTGTATTTTGTCAGGCCCAGGTACGGAGTACTTGTACCAGCAATGCAGCCATGTTGGGGTTGTGCAGGCTGCAGCCTGTGATAAGGCTTACATACCCTTGGCTTCGCACCCCCCCCAGATAAAGACTCCAGGAAGCTGGATGCCATGGCTAAAAAACAGTACATGGCACCCTCCTTGGGACCCAGACAGGCTAACTGCATGGCCTACACAGCCAGATACCAGAAGTCCAGATGGGATACTGTTCTGGAGCTGGCTAAACAGGCCTCCCCCCAGCTTGCCAAGGAGCTGGAGGAGGTGGCTGCTGATGGGATTGTGGCATCTAAGATCCAGTTTCATGTTGCTGTGGACTCCAGTGATGTGTCATCAAGAGTCATGGCTACATCTGTTGCTCTTCAGAGACTGGCTTGGCTCAGATATACTAGCCTATCACAGGACACCCAGGCTAAGGCCATGGAGTTCCTTGTCATCGAGAATTCTCTGGGGAGCAGACAGAGAATTATATGAAAAAGATGGATGAGTATAGGATCACCTACAGGCATACACAAGCCAAGGAAAGGCAGGCAACTCCTCAAAAGCAGCAATCTAGGGGCAGGGGCAGACCCTTTCACAGGCCTTTGTACCAGGCACAGGCCTCCTCTCCTTTTCCTCAGAGGTGGTTCTTCAGAGGGAGAGGCAGAAGGGGGATGAGCAGGGCTGCATCCTCCTCTCAGTCTAAGGCTCCTGCCAAGCAGACACCCTGATGTGTCAGCCCGAGTCGACTCCCCAGTTCCTGTAGGAGGCAGGCTGGCTTACTGCTTCCAGGACTGGAAGTCTGTTACCTCAGACAAGTGGATCCTGGAGGTAGTAAGCCAGGGACTGGCCTTCAGCTTCAAAAAATTTCCAAAGCTGAGGGTCTGGTCATTTCCACTTGCAAACATCTCCGAAACCATTGCCCTAGAGGCAGAGGTTTCATCTCTGCTGGCTGTCAGAGCCATAGAGAAAGTTCCTGCACCTCACAGGGGCAAAGGTCTGTACTCCAGATACTTCCTTACCCTGAAAAAAACAGGGGACTGGCAGCTAATCCTAGATTTTAGATACCTAAACAAGCACCTAGTCAAGCCAAAATTCAAAAGGGTGACTCTGGGAATAATTCTTCCCTCTCTAAGGCCAGGGGACTGGCTAGCCTCCCTGGACCTAAAGGATGCCTATTTTCACATTCCCATCAGGTGCTCCCACAGAAAGTACCTCACTTTCGAACTGCCTTCAGGCCATTATCAGTTCAAAACAATGCCCTTCGGCCTAACATCAGCTCCAAGGGTGTTTACAAAATGCCTAGCAGTAGTGGTGGTGGCCTTTCTAAGGAGACAGAAAATTTCCATATTCCCATACCTGGACAATTGGCTCATTGTGGGTCAGTCTGCAGACCAAGTCAAGTCAAATTTCAAGTGACCCAACAAGTGCTCACTTCTCTAGGATTCCTCCTCAGTCTCCCCAAATCAGGTCTCGAGCCAGTACAACTCTTGACCTTCATAGGGGTAGAGTTGGATACTGTCAAAGCAAGAGCCTTTCTCCCTCTGGCAAGGGTAAGGGCCATTATAGAGCTGGCTTCCTCTTTCCTCCTTCTGGTGTGCCGACCAGCAAGGCATTTCCTTCAACTCCTAGGCCACATGACAGCTTCCACTGCAGTGGTCCAAGGGGCCAGATTTCAGATGAGGGACATCCAGTTCCATTTGAGGGCTTTTTGGTCTCAGAAAAAAGATCCTCTAACCAAGCTTATTCCAGTGACTCAGACCCTGATCCAGGCTCTCCAATGGTGGTTGGATCAGGACAACCTCAGGCAAGGAGTCCCATTCATCACCCAGTCTCATTCTGTGGTACGAACCACAGATGCTTCTCTCCTGGGGTGGGGAGCTCACTTGGGAGTCCTCACAGCACAGGGAGTGTGGTCCCCTCAGGAGTCTATACTTCATATCAGTCTTATGGAGCTCAGGGCAGTGTACCTGGCTCTGCAAGCTTTCTCGGAATCAGTACAGAATAAGGTGATTCAGGTCAGGACAGACAGCTGCACCACCATGTGGTACATCAACAAGCAGGGAGGCACTCGGTCTATGACCTTGTGCACGGAAGCCATGAACTTATGGTCCCTGGCTTATTCCCTACAGATATCTTTGGTAGCAGTCCACCTTCCAGTGAAGAACAGTGTGTTATCAGATGCCCTGAGCAGGATTTCTCAGGGCCATCAAGAATGGTCCCTGGATCCCCTAGTGTTAAAAGTGATTTTTTTCAAGGTGGGACACTCCAGAGATCGATCTCTTTGCAGCCCCAGACAATCACCAACTTCCTCTCTTCTGTTGCAGACCCCCAGTCTTGGGCTCAGTCCCCCTAGATGCTCTAATTCTGGATTGGGAGGGGAAATTTATGTATGCCTTTCCTCTGTTATTCAAAGTTCTGGTCAAGATAAGGTCACAATCTTTCAAAGTGATCCTGATTGCTCCAGATGGGGCCAGGCAGCCTTGGTATCCTGTGTTGCAGTCCCTAGCAGTCCATCTTCCCCTGTCTCTACCCAAGAATCACAATCTGTTAAGCTCTTCTCAGGGGAGGATTTGGTACCCCAACCTTTGGTCTCTCAACCTCAAGGCATGGCTCTTGAAGAGTTAGAATATGCAAGCCTGCATCTGTCTCAGGGGGTTCTGGATATTCTCAAAGCCTCTCGAAAACCTGCCACCAGAAAAACTTATAGTTCCAAATGGAAAAGATTCAGCATTTGGTGTTCCAATAAGCAGATATCTCCAGATACTGCTGATTTGGCTACAGTTCTGGATTATATGGTGCATCTTAATGGCTTACGCCTCAGACCAGCTTCTCTGAAAGTACAGTTGTCAGCTGTTTCTGCATTTCTGTCAGTGGGGAAGGCTTCCTCACTGGCATCTCATCCTGTTTTCTGTAAATTCTTTAAAGGAGTGCTCCATACCAGTCCTCCTTTTAAGGTTCCTACTCCTGCTTGGGATCTTAATGTTTGCATTGCTCAGCTTATGCAACCACCTTTTGAGCCTTTGGCTTCAGCAGAACTTAAGTACTTGACTTGGAGAGCTGTGTTCCTGGCAGCTGTTACCTCTGCCAGACGTATCAGGGAATTACAGGCTCTGTCAGTGGAGCCTGATTTTATCTCATTTCACAGAGATAAGTTGGTCCTTAGAAGTGACAGGAGGTTCTTACCCAAAGTGGTTTCAGATTTTCTTCTGAACCAGTCCATGTCTCTTTCTGTCTTCTTCAGTGATCATTCTTCTTCAGGGGTGAGAAGGTTACACAGCTTGGATGTTAAGAGGGCACTTTATTTATTTATTTAGTTTTTGTTGACCGGGTAAGTGCACTAGACAAATCTTGCCTATTTTCAGGCACGACCCGGGGGAGGGGGATACAGATGAATGCCAACTGACCTTGAACCAGATTAAGCTGTTTTAGCTACTGCATTGAGTGCACTAAGGCACTTAGGTTTGACTGTCCTCAGTTGTTTCTCACTTATGGTGAAGAGGGAAAGGGCAAATCTACTACTAAGAGGACTGTTGCCAAGTGGATTGTCTCTTGTATACAATTCTGCTATGAGAAGCTAGGCAAAATACCCCCTTCTGGCCTGAGGGCTCATTGACTAGAGGTACAGTGCTTCTCTGGCTGCTGCCAGAGATATACCATTATTAGAAATATGCAAAGCAGCCACCTGGAAAACAGTCCGTACATTAACCGAGCATTACTCCCTGGACATCCAGGCTAGGAGTGATGCTAGGTTTGGTACAGCAGTACTGCAAAGCCTATTCCCAAAATAGGTTCGGTCTATCCTCCATAGAGGTACTGCCTGGTATTCTGCATATTGTCAGAATACAGCAAGACTTCATGTTGTTTGAAGAAAAAAACTACTCACCTTATTAATTGTGTTTCTCCTAATGGAGTCTTGCTGTATTCTGACCTCCCTCTCAGAACCTGTTTTTTTGGGAAGTGGGCTGGCAGGTACAGTGCTGCACCTCAGGGGTGCATCTAGCACTCCCCTCTGTATAGAGAGGGGGACTGGGTTATGTTTATGTTGTTTTTATAGTTATGGTGTTCACTACCTAGTTTTTGTTTTGGAGTTCTCGACTTGAGTCTTTTGGGACCCAAAACATTTGATTGCCTTTTGGCTAATAGATTTACAATTTCCACCTAGCAGGTGTAGTTAGTTAGTATTAGTTCATAAGAATCCGATGGTTACACTTGAAAGTGCAGCAGACAGACGTTTGAACCGAGCTCGACGGTCTATGTTCTGGCATAGAGTTAACTCATTCCTCTCCGGAGCAGTTCAAGTGCTGGGGCTAACTGCATATTGTCAGAATACAGCAATACTCCATTAGAAGAAACACAATTACTAAGGTGAGTCATTTTTTCTTCTCAGACTTTCTTCATACATGGCATTCACAGCCAAATATCAGAAAACCCTCTGAAAGTCTGTCCAGGCCATTGCCTGCAATGGGTCATTCAAACAACATGAAGTCTTGCTGTATTCTGACTATGTGCAGTGATCTCCAACCTTTGAACTGCCCCGGAGAGGAAATAGTTAACTTTCCATGCAAGGCATGGAATGCTGAGCTCGAGCCCGGTTGAGCCTCTGTCTGTTGTTGTTTGAACCCCAACCGCCAGATTCTTTACTCCGCCTCACTGAACAGTCGCTCCGGAGATTTCTCCTTCGCTCGGTTCAAATAAGTCGGCTAAAGTGTCGTTTTTTCCTCTCAGTTTCAACAGAATTTCTTCAATCTAACCTGTCGGTTAAGTCTCTGTCTGTGGTACCGTGAGTACTAGATAGGTTTCTGTATTAGTTTTCTGTGTGGAACTTGTAAACATTGGATTGGTTCGGTTTGAACCGATCAGGTTTGTGAAAAGGTTTTTTCTGATTTATTAGTGTGTGGTAACGGTCCGCATCGGGTTCTAAAAAACGGATTTTATTACGCTTTTTCCAAGACCAGAACACGGTCAGGAACCAATAGGGGTGTCTTGCCTGGTGGATTGTCAAAAAGGGTAAAGTTTGATTAGGACTGGCCATGTCTGAAAAACCCAAAGAAAAAAAATGGGTACTGGGTTTCAACACTGCAATGTGTGTGGGAAGTCTTTGCTAAGGCTGAGTCCCATCACCTGTGTTTATTGCTGGGTTTGACCACTCGATTCAGACTGCCAAATTTGTAAGAATTTTCCCAAAGCTACCCTGGATAAGAGATTAGGTAGACTGAGAGAAGGGAGGCCGAGAAGTCCGCTGACCCAGATGGCCAACCTGGTTGGTTCCAACTGAACCAGAAGGAGTGCCCTCTGACCAGAGGCGAGACTTCTTGGGCAAAAGAGAGCCGATTCTGAGGTCTGTTCCAGTTAAAGAAAGATAAATCGTCGGTTCGGATCAGAAATTCATACTCCGACCGCTGATGAGATAGCCAAGACGATAAGAATAGTGCAGTCGCTTACTTCGGTTCTGGCCGAACCGGCACCATCTGGCAGGGGTTTGGTTCAGTCGGTTCCCCCCGGTTCCGGATTACATTTTAGAAGAATATTATGAACCAGATGAGGAGGAGGGAGAGTATGAGGAGGATGATGATGGTGATTATGAAAGTCTGGATGTGCCTGTTGACCCGGACATCTCCCCAGACAGACCTTCAGGTGTTTCTTCTCCTAGGCTTTCTGAGTCCCCTTCCCACTTCATGTTTTCAAAAAAGTGGCTGAAACCCTCCAGCTTCCAATGGAAGAAGCAGTAGAGGATCAGGAGGAGCCTGATTTTGTTGAAATGATGGACATCCCAGAATCCGGAGACTGTCTATTCCTCCATAAATCTTTTGGGAAACAGACAAATAAAATTCTTAAGACTCCTAACTCCGTACCTCCTGTGGACAGACGAATGGACAAGAGGTACACTCTTTCAGGCTCAGACACGGAGTTCCTTTCTCAGCAATGCAGCCATGTTGTGGTAGTGCAGCTGCCTGTGATAAGGCAAATATCCCCTTGGCATCACACCCCCCAGATAAGGACTCCAGGAGTATTGATGCCATAGCAAAGAAACAATACATGGCAGCATCTTTGGAACTCAGGCAGGCTAACTATATGGCCTACACAGCTAGATACTAGAAGTCCAGATGGGACACTGTGCTGGTTCTGCTAAACAGGCCCCTGACCAGCTTGCCAAGGAGCTGGAGCAGGTGGCTGCGGATTGGATTGAGGCATCCAAAGTGCAATTTCATGCTGCTGTGGACTCCAATGATGTTTCATCAAGAGTCATGGCTACATCTGTGGCTCTTTGGAGGATGGCTTGGCTCAGATGTACTAGCCTATCACAGGATACCCGGGCTAAGGCCATGGATTTCCCTGTTATTGGTAATTCTCTGTTTGAGGAGCAGACAGAGAACTACATGAAAAAGATGGATGAGTACAGGACCACTTACAGGAGTGCTCAGGCCAAAGAAAGGCAAGCCACTCCTCAAAGGCAGCAGTCCAGGGGCAGGGGCAGGCCTTTCCAAAGGCCTTTTTACCAAGCTCAGGCCTCTTCTTCTTATGCTCAGAGGGGGTTCTTCAGAGAGAGAGAGGCAGACGGGGAATGAGCAGGCCTGCATCCACCCCTCAGCCTAAAGCCCCTGCCAAGCAATCACTCTGATGGGTCTGCCCGGGCCGATTTTCCAATACCTGTAGGAGGCAGTCTGGCTTACTTTGTCCAGGACTGGAAGTCTCTGACATCAGACAAGTGGGTCCTGGAAGTAGTAAGCCAGGGACTGGTTCTCAGCTTCAAAAAAATTCCCAAGATGAAAACCAGATCCTTTCCACCTGCAGATCCATCCGAGATCCTTGCCTTAGAGGCAGAGGTTTCTTCCCTCCTGGCTCTCAGAGCCATAGAGAGGGTTCCCACCCTTCACAAGGGCAAAGGATTGTACTCCAGGTATTTCCTAACCCCCAAAAAGACAGGAGAATGGCGGCCCATCCTGGATCTAAGATATCTGAACAAACGCCCTTTAAAACCAAAGTTCAAAATAGTGACTCTGGGAATAATCCTTCCCTCTGTAAGGCCAGGGGACTGGCTAGCCTCCCTGGACCTCAAAGGTGCCTATTTTCACATTCCCATCAGTTGCTCCCACAGAAAGTACCTCAGGTTCAAGTTGCCCTAAAGCCACTATCAATTCAAAGCAATTCCCTTTGGCGTAACATCAGCCCCAAGGGTTTTCACAGAGTGCCTGGCAGTAGTGGTTGCTTTCCTAAGGAGAAAAAAGATCTCCATCTTCCCATACTTGAACGACTGGCTTATAGTGGGTCAGTCTCCTGACCAAGTCAAGTCACATTTGCAAATAACTCAGCAAGTGCTCACTTCCTTAGGATTCCTTCTCAACCTTCCAAAGTCAGTTCTCGAGCCAGTACAGCTCTCCTCACCTTCATAGGGGCGGAGCTGGATACAGTAAGGGCAAGTGCCTTCCTTCCCCTGGACAGGACAAGGACCCTTATGGAACTGGCCTCCTCATTCACCCTACAGGTGTCTCGACCAGCAAGGCATTTCCTTCAGCTTCTGGGCCACATGGCAGCTTCCACAGCAGTGGTCCAGGGAGCAAGATTCCAGATGAGGGACATTGAGTTCCAATTAAAAGCCTTCTGGTCCCAAAGAAAGGATTCCCTTACCAAACTAATCCCAGTGACTCGAACCCTGATCCAGGCTTCATAGTGGTGGCCGGATCAGGACAATTTGAGACAAGGAGTTCCTTTTGTGACTCAGTCTCATTCAGTGATACTCACCACAGATGCTTCCCTGCTAGGCTGGGGAGCCCACCAGGGGGGATCTTACCACCCAAGGACTGTGGTCACCTCAGGAATCTCTGCTTCACATCAGTCTCTTGGAACTCAGAGCAGTGTTTCTGGTACTGCAAGCCTTTTCCAAATCTGTACAGAACAAGGTGGTCCAGATCAGAACAGACAACACCACCACCATGTGGTACATCAACAAGCAAGGAGGCACTCGGTCTACGGCCTTGTGCACAGAAGCAGTGAAGTTGTGGTCCCTGGCCTATTCCCTGCAAAACTCTCTGACAGCAGTTCACCTCCCAGGGAAGGACAATGTCCTAGCAGATGCTATCAGCAGGATATCCCAGGGCCATCACGAATGGACCCTAGTTCCCCTGGTTTTTAAAGTGATTTTCTCGAGATGGGACACTCCACAGATAGATATTTTTGCAGCCCCAGACAATCACCAACTTCCTCTCTTTTGTTGCAGACCCCTAGTCTTGGGCTCAGTCCCCCTGGATGCTCTGATCCTGAATTGGGAAGGGAAATTTCTGTATGCTTTTCCCTCCTTCCCTCTCCTGTTCAAGGTGTTAGTCAAGATAAGGTTATAACCATGCAAAGTGATTCTGATTGCTCCAGACTGGGCCAGACAGCTCTGGTACCCCCTGTTGCTATCCTTAGCAGTCCACCTTCCCTCGTCTCTTCCCAGGAATTACAACCTATTGACATCCTCTCAGGGGAGGATTTGGTACCCGAACCTCAGGTCTCTCAATCTCAAGGCATGGCTTTTGAAGAGTTAGAGTTTGCTGATCTGCATCTTTCCCAAGGGGTTTTGGTTATCCTTCAGGCTTCTCAAAAGCCTTCCACCAGAAAGACTTACAATTCCAAATGGAAAAGGTTCACTATTTGGTGTTCTAATAAGAATATTTCTCCAGAATCTGCTGGGTTGCCTACGGTTCTGGACTATATGGTCCATCTCAATGGCCTAGGCCTTAGGCCAGCTACACTTAAAGTGCATCTGGCAGCTGTTTTTGCCTTCCTATCAGTAGGCAAGCCCTCTCCTCTGTCAGCTCATCCTGTGTTTTGTAAGTTCTTCAAGGGATTGCTGCACACCAATCCCCCCTTTAGGGACCCTGCTCCTGCTTGGGACCTTAATGTTTGCATTGCTCAGCTTATGCAACCATCCTTTGAGCCTTTGTCCTCTGCAGAGCTTAAGTACTTGATTTGGAAAACTGTGTTTTTGGTAGCCATTACCTCTGCCAGGCATATCAGTGATTTGCAAGCCCTGTCAATGGAGCCTGATTTCATCTCTTTCCATAGAGATAAAGTGGTCCTAAGAACTAACAGGAAGTTTTTACCTAAGGTGGTTTCAGATTTCCACCTTAACCAGTCTGTGTCTCTCCCTGTTTTCTTCACTGACCATTCCTCCTCTGGAGAGAGGAGGCTGCACAACTTGGATGTTAAAAGGGCCCTCAGCTACTACATAGAGCGCACCAAGGGTCACAGGTTTGAGTCCCTCCAATTGTTCCTCACATATGTAGAGGTTGGTAAGGGCAAACCTGCCACTAAGAGATCTGTTGCTAGGTGGATTGTTTCTTGTATACAATTCTGCTATGAAAAACTGGGTAGAACTCCACCCTCAGGCCTGAGGGCTCACTCTACTAGAGGTACAGCTGCTTCCCTGGCTGCTGCCAGGGATATTCCTATCTTAGAAATTTGTCAAGCAGCCACCTGGAAAACAGTCCATACATTCACCAAGCATTACTCTCTGGATATCCAGGCTAGGAGTGATGCTCGGTTTAACACAGCAGTACTTCAGAGCCTATTCCCAAGTAGGTTCTGTCCCTCCTCCATGGAGGTACTGCTTGATAGTCTATATCAAGAATACAGCAAGACTTCATGTTGTTTGAAAAAATTACTCACCTTAGTAATGTTGTTTCCTCTAATGGCGTCATGCTGTATTCTGACCCCCGCCTCCCCTCTCAGAACCGGGTTTTTGGGATGTGGGTGGGCAGGAGCAGTGTTGGCACCCTAGGGGTGTCCCTTTTTCACCCTCCTTTATTTTAGGTGAGTGTTGTGTTCTGGGATGTGTTTTGTTTTTTGGGTTTCCTGACTTGAGTTTTTGCTTTGAAACAAAAAAACCCTTTTTATATAAATTTTGTTGCCAGTTGGCTAGTGTGAGTTTCAGTTTCCACACAGAACTTCTAGTGAGTATTGTTCGTAAAGATCTGACGGTTGGAGTTTAAACAACAGCAGACAGGGGCTTCAACCGAGCTTGCGGTGAACATTCCATGCTGGCCATGGAAAGTTTAACTGTTTTTTTCTCCGGGGCAGTTGAAAGGCAGGCCCTAACTGCATATGTCAGAATACAGTAAGACTCCATTAGAAGAAACAACATTACTAAGGTGAGTAATTTTTTCTTCTCTACCATCTGCACTTTCTAACACGCAGATGATTTAATATTGTATCATAGCTTTCCATCAGTGAGTGACTTAGGGCACTGGGTATGGACTTTTCTATTCTTGATGATTGGTTATTAAAACATAGACTTTTACTTAATAGTAAGAAGACAAAGTGTATGATCTTTGTATCAAGGCCTAAAATTACTGGAAGCCCTCCTCTGGTCATTTTCAACAATGCAGGTGATCAGCTAGAACAAGTGGATTGCTTTAAGTATTTAGGAATAACACTGGACCCGAATATAAATTTCTCATTGCATATGAAATATATTTGTTGACAGGTTAATAACAAACTAGGGGCTCTGTTTAAACTACAAACTATGTCAACTTTGCCTGCTTGGACTGCACTTGGCAAAAAGGTTTTTTTTTTTTTTTGTCAACATTAAATTACAACTCTTTTCTGTTTACGAAAGTAACAAAAGCTGAATTACCTTATTCAAACTTAAAAAGGAGGTTAGAACTTTAAGGTCCAACAGCAGTGTTTCTTTTGTTGTTCTTAGCGTTTTAAAGGAAAACCGTGAACAAGTTGTTAGTGCTGCAGCACAGTTTCTTACTGTTTATTTTTATGTGGCTGCATCCACTAAAGCATCCCCCTTTGTCTGCTAATACTTTTTTTTGGGTGGTTTCTCTTTAGTACTGCACCGTGCTATAGGGAGCTTCAGCGCCGCTTGCTCAGTATATGCTAATGAGGTTGGACGCTGTGAGAGATGTTCTTGTTCCACTGCAGTGAAAGCTTGTACTTGTCCAAGTTTGAAAAGTTTCTCACAGTGTCCACGGGTATCTTCATCAGCCCCACTGTGCACAGTTATCTTCTCTATCAAGTCCCCTTTCCAGTCACTGGCAAAATATTTTGATTGTTTGCTTATTTGTGTAGTCGCTTGCCTTGAAACTTGGTGAAGGCATCCCGGTGCAGCTTGAATTTGAAGTGCCATAACACAGAATGAAATGCAGTGCACGTTCCGCACCCACAATGCAGCGGGAAGTACGTGCTGATCCCAGGGAAAGTGCCGTCCTGCACATAAACAAAGAACCTGGTGCCTGGCACTGTGAACGCATGGCTTGATCGCGGTGGAGTAAAAGTTGAAATTCTGCAGTGGTGAGTTTAAAAAAGACGCTCATTGCATTAGTGATTATGCTTATTATCACATGGGCATTAGGGAAAAACCATCAGATAGGAAATCCGCTCGTTCAGGATATGCTAATGAGGTTGGACACTGTAAGAGACGTTCTTGTTCCACTGCAGTGAAAGCTTGTACTTGTCCAAGTTTGAAACATTTCTCACAGCGTCCATGAGTATCTTCATCAGCCCCACTGTGCACAGTTACCTTATCTATCAAGTCTCCTTTCCAGTCGCTGGCAAAATATTTTGATTGTTTGCTTACTTGTGTAGTCGCTTCCCTTGAAACTTGGTGAGGGCATCCTGGTGCAGCTTGAATTTGCAGTGCCATTATGCAGAATGAAATGCAGTGCACACGCAGCACCCACAATGCATTGGGAATTATGTGCCGACCCCGGGGGAAGTGCCGTCCTGCACATAAACAAAGAACATGGTGCCTGGCACTGCAGATGCGTGGCTTCATTGCGGTGGAGTAAAAGTTGAAATTCTGCAGTGTTGAGTTAAAAAAAAATGCACTCATTACATTAGCGATTATGCTTATTATCACATGGGCATGAGGGAAAAACCATCAGATAGGAAGTACACGGTTTTCCTTTAAGTAGTATGGATGAGCGAGCTTTTACAGTGTGTGCTGCTAGAAATTGGAATTCTTTACCTAATTATTTATACGAAGGTGTTAGCCATGCTACCTTTAAATTGTGCCTTAGGAAATGTTATTGTGCACAGCTTGGTTGTAATGTTTTGTGTAGTTTTGTGATATCTTTGTCTTACATATATTTATTTAAATTGTAACATCTTTCGCTATTGGGGCAACTACCCCTTCTAACCCCAGGAATCCACTAATATTATTACTCTTTGAAGTCAGGACTGCCCCAGAGAGAATAGAATGATTTCAAACAACATGAAGTTTTGCTGTATTCTGACAATTGCAGTAATTCCCAACCTTTGAACTGCCCAGGAGAACTAAGAGTTAACTTTCCATGTAGGGCATGGAACGCTGAGCTTGAGCTTGGTTGAAGTATATGTCTGGAGTGTTTTGAACTCAAACCGTCAGATTCTTTACTCCGCCTCACTGAACGGTCACTCTGGAGATTCCTCCTTCAGCTCGGTTCGAAGTCGGTTAAAGTTTTTCATTGGTTTAAACCGAAAAAAAGTATCCGCATAGTTGGTTCAGTCTCTGTCTGTGGTGCTGTGAGTACTAGATAGGAATTGTTCTATATTTCTGTGTGGAACTTGTAAAAGTGCGGTCGGTTTGGCTGAACCGACCATTTGATTGTGAATTTTTCTATATTTAGTGTGTGGTTTCCGGTTCTTATTGGTTCTAAAAAAAAGCGTGTTTTAACGTTTTTTTCCAATACCCTATGACATGGTTAGGAACTGATATGGAGTCTTGTCTTGGCGTTGCCGGTAAGGGTAAGTTAGGTTACTATGTCTGGAGAACCTCCCCAAAAAAAAAAAAACAGGCCCACTGATTTTCAACACTGCAGTGAGTGTGGGGAGGTCTTTGCCAAGGCCGATCCCCACACCACCTGTGTTTATTGTCTGGGGTTTGACCACCTTGATTCAGACTGTCAAATATGTAAACATTTTCCCAAATCTACCCTTGAAAAGAGATTAGGTAGACTGAGGGAGAAGGAGGCCGAGAAGTCCACTGACCCGGATGGCCAGCCCGGTTCGGTTTCGACCGAACCAGAAGGAGTGCCCTCTGACTAGGGCGATACTTCTTCGGGCAAAAGGAGAGCCGATTCTGAGGGATCTGTTCCGACAAAAAGAAAGCGCAAAGATAAATCAACCGGTCCGGATCCAGAGGTTCATGTTCTGACCGCCGAAGAGATAGCCAGGGTGATTCAGATTGTGGAATCGCTCTATCCGGGTCCAACCGATCTGGCTCCTTCTGGCAGGGGTTCAGTTTGGTTGGTTCCCCCGGTTTAAGAATATACCCTTGAAGATTTTTATGAACCGGAGTTTGAAGAGGAAGGGGATTTTGAGGATTATGATGTTAGTGAAGGTCTGGATGTGCCTGTGGAACCGGACATCTCCCCAGACAGACCATCAGGTGTTTCCCCCTCCTAGGCTTTGTGAGTCCCCTTCCCATTTTATGTTTTACAGGAAAGTGGCTGAAACCCTTCAGCTTCCTGTGGAGGAGGCTGTGGAAGATAAAGAAGAGCCTGATTATGTAGAGATGATGGATATCCCAGAGTCCAGGAGACTGTCTATTCCCCTCCATAAATCTTTTGGGAAACAGACACAAAAAATCTTAGTCTCCTAACACTATACCTCCTGTGGATAAAAGAATGGACAAGAGGTATACACTGTCTGGCTCAGACACAGAGTTCTTATATCAGCAATGCAGCCATGTTGGGGTAGTGCAGGCTGCTGCTTGTGACAAGGCAAATATTCCCTTGGCTTCACACACCCCCTGACAAGGACTCCAGGAAGACTGATGCCATGGCAAAGAAGCAGTACATGGGATCTTCTTTGGGACTCAGGCGAGCGATTTACATGGCCTATACAGCCAGGTACCAGAAGTCCAGGTGGGACACTGTACTGGCACTGGCTAAACAGATCTCCCTCCAGCCAGCCAAGGAGCTGGAGGCTGTGGCTGCAGATGGGATTGAGGCATCTAAGGTGCAATTTCATGCTGCTGTGGACTCTAATGATGTCTCATCAAGAGTCATGGCTACATCTGTGGCTCTTCGGAGGATGGCTTGGCTCAGATGTACTAGCCTCTCACAGGACACCCAGTCTGAGGCTATGGATTTTCCTGTAGTGGGTAATTCTCTGGGGAGCAGACAGAGAATTACATGAAGAAAATGGATGAGTACAGGACCACTTACAGGAGTGCTCAGGCCAAGAAAAGGCAGGCAACTCCTCAAAGGCAGCAGTCTAGGGGCAGGGGCAGGCCTTTTCAAAGGCCTTTTTACCAAACACAGGCCTCTTCTTCCTTTTCGCAGAGGGGGTTCTTCAGAGGGAGAGGCAGAAGGGGGATGAGCAGGCCTGCATCCACCCCTCAGCCTAAAACCCTTGCCAAGCAGACACCCTGATGGGTCTGCCCGGGTCGACTGTCCTATTCCAGTAGGGGGCAGGCTGGCTTACTTTGTCCAGGACTGGATGTCTATTGCATCAGACAAGTGGGTCCTGGAAGTAGTAAGCCAGGGACTGGTTCTCAGCTTCAAAAACATTTCCAAAGATGAGAGCTAGATCTTTTCCACCTGCAAATCTTTCGGAAAACCTTGCCCTAAAGGCAGAGGTTTCTTCTCTGCTAGCTTTAAGAGCTGTAGAGAGAGTACCTACCCTACACTGGGGCAAAGGACTGTACTCCTGGTACTTCCTGACCCCCAAAAAGACAGGGGAGTGGCGACCCACCCTAGACCTAAGATATCTGAAGAATCATCTTTTAAAACCAAAGTTCAAGAGGATAACTCTGGGAATAATCCTTCCATCTCTAAGGCCAGGGGACTGGCTAGCCTCCCTGGACCTCAAAGATGCCTACTTTCACATTCCCATCAGGTGCTCCCACAGAAAGTACCTCAGGTTCGAGTTGCCCTCAGGCCACTATCAGTTCAGAGCAATGCCCTTTGGCCTAACCTCAGCTCCAAGGGTTTTCACAAAGTGCCTGGCAGTAGTAGTTGCTTTCCTAAGAAGGCAGAAGATTTCCATATTTCCTTATCTGGATGATTGACTATTAGTGGGTCAGTCTCCAGACCAAGTCAGTTCTCACCTGCAAGTGACCTAGCAAGTGCTCACTCCCTAGGATTTCTTCTCAATCTTCCCAAGTCAGTTCTCGAACCAGTCCAGCTCCTTACCTTTATAGGGGCAGAACTGGACACACTCAGAGCAAGAGCCTTTCTTCCTCTAGAAAGGGCAAGGGCTCTTATGGAACTAGCTTTTTCCTTCCGGTATCTTGACCAGCAAAGCATTTCCTCCATCTCTTGGGCCACATGGCAGCTTCAACAGCAGTGGTCCAAGGGGCAAGATTCCAGATGAGGGATATTCAGTTCCACCTGAGAGCTTACTGGTCTCAGAGAATGGACTCCCTTACCAAACTGATCCCAGTGACTCCGACCTTGATCCAGGCCCTCCAGTGGTGGCAGGATCAGGACAATTTAAGGCAAGGTGTTCCTTTTGTTGCTCAGCCTTGTACAGTGGTCCTTACCATGGATGCTTCTTTTCTGGGCTGGGGAGCCCACCTGGGGTCCCTCACTGCCCAGGGCCTGTGGTCCCCCCAAGAATCCCTTCTCCACATCAATCTTCTAGAGCTCAGGGCAGTTTTTCTAGCTCTAAAAGCGTTCTCACAGTCAGTTCAGAACAAGGTGGTTCAAGTCAGAACAGACAACACTACCACCATGTGGTACATCAACAGGCGGGAGGCACTCGGTCCACGGCCTTGTGCACAGAAGCCATGAAGTTGTTGTCCCTGGCTTATTCCCCTGCGTTCTCTCTTGTAGCAGTTCACTTTCCAGGCAAGGACAATGTGCTAGCAGATGCACTGAGCAGGATTTCTCAGGGCCATCACGAATGGTCCCTGGACCCTCAGGTTTTGAAAGTGATTTTTTCAAGGTGGGGCACTCCAGCGATAGATCTCTTTGCAGCCCCGGACAATCACTAACTCCTTCTCTTTTGTTGCAGACCTCCAGTCTTGGGCTCAGTCCCCCTGGATGCCCTGATTCTGAATTGGGAAGGGAAGTTTCAGTATGCCTTCCCCCCCTTCCCACCCCTGTTCAACGTTTTAGTCAAAATAAGGTCTCAACCTTGCAAGGTGATTCTGGTTGCTCCAGATTTGGGCCAGACAGCCCTGGTACCCCCTGTTGTTGTCCCTAGCAGTCCATCTTCCCCTGTCTCTTCCCAGGAATTACAACCTGTTAACATCCTCTCAGGGAAGGATTTGGTACCCCAATCTTCAGTCCCTCAATCTCAAGGAATGGCTCTTGAAGAGTTAGAGTTTGCAGATCTGCATCTTTCCCAAGGGGTTCTGGACATCCTCAAGGCTTCTCAAAAGCCCTCCACCAGAAAGACTTACAATTCCAAATGGAAAAGATTCAGCATTTGGTGTTCTAGGAAGCATATTTCTCCAGACATTGCTGAATTGCCTACAGTTCTGGATTATATGGTCCATCTCAATGGCCTAGGCCTCAGACCAGCTACTCTCAAGGTACACTTGTCAGCTGTTTCTGCATTTTTGTCTGTGGGAAGCCTTCCTCACTATCTTCCCATCCTGTGTTCTGTAAAGTTTTTAAAGGATTGTTTCACACCAATCCCCCTTTTAGAGACCCTGCCCCTGCCAGGGATTTGAATGTTTGCATTGCTCAACTTATGCAACCCCCCTTTGAGCCTGTATCTTCAGCAGAGCTTAAGTACTTGACTTGAAAAACTGTGTTCTTGGTAGTCATTACCTCTGCCAGGCATTTCAGTGAATTGCAAGCCCTGTCAGTGGAATCTGATTTTATCTCCTTTCATAGGGGTAAAGTGGTCCTTAGAACCAATAGAAGGTTCTTGCCCAAAGTGGTTTCAGACTTCCATTTAAACCAGTCTGTATCTCTCCCTGTTTTCTTCACTGAATATTCTTCCTTAGGAGAGAGGAGGCTACACAGTTTAGATGTCAAAAGAGCCCTTAGTTACCACATAGAGCGTACCAAGGGTCACAGGTTTGACTCCCTCCAGTTGTTCCTCACTTATGGAGAAGTGGGAAAGGGCAAACCTGCCACCAAAAGATCTATTGCCATGTGGATTGTGTCTTGTATACAATTCTGCTATGAAAAACTGGGAAAAACTCCACCTCAGGCCTGAGGGCTCATTCCACAAGAGGTACAGCTGCTTCCTGGCTGCGGCCAGCTGATATACCTCTCTAGAAATTTGTCAAGCAGCCACCTGGAAAACAGTCCATACCTTTACCAAGCATTAGTCTCTGGATATCCAGGCTAGGAGTGATGCTCGGTTTGTCACGGCAGTACTTCAAAGCCTATTCCCAAAGTAGGTTCTGTCCCTCCTCCTTGGAGGTACTGCTTGGTAGTCTGCAATTGTCAGAATACAGCAAGACTACTTGTTGTTTGAAGAGAAAATTACTCACCTTAGTAATTATATTTCTTCTAATGGAGTCTTGCTGTATTCTGACCTCCCTTCCTGCCTCCCCTCTCAGAACCTGTTTTTGGGAAGTGGTTGGGCAGTTGCAGTGTTGCACCCCAGGGGTGTATTTGCTGGCACCCTCCTCCCTTTTGTTTGGGTGCTTATTTATTATTGTTGTTTTTTGAGTACATTGGGTTTAGTTTTTGGGTTTCCTGACTTGAGTCTTCCTTGGGAATCCAAAACTTTTCAGCCAGTTGGCTAGTAGAATTTTTACAATTTCCACATAGAATTTTTAGTTTAGTTGGGCTCGTAAGAATCTGACAGTTTGAGTTCAAACACTCCAGACAGAACCTTCAACCGAGCTCAAGCTCAGCGTTCCATGCCCTGCATGGAAAGTTAACCCTTAGTTCTCCGGGGCAGTTCAGTGGTTGGGAATCACTGCAATTGTCAGAATACAGCAAGACTTCATTAGAAGAAATATAATTACTAAGGTGAGTAATTTTTTCATGCTGATCATGGAATGTTTAGCTAATGCATCTATTTTCAAATAGCCTTGTGCCAACTGTCTACATTCTACTTCAGATTTCTTCTCTCTGCTGTAGAGATCAGATGCCCTAGAGATCTCTCTCACTCAAGATCATCTGATTCTCACCCCAGGAATACTCCAATAGTCCTAACTCTTTGCAGTGTGCCTTTAAGGTCAGAATGCCTGGAGATGGAATGCTATGCAAATGATGGAATCATTGGTGTGAGCCACTTTGCAAATGCTGCCACCTATCAACTGCCTACATTCTAACCCTCAGATTTCTCTCTCTGCCTGTCAAGACCAGACGCCTGGAGAGTATCTCCTCAACATCTAGTCTCAAGAAGGCTTGAATTTCATAAATACTTAAGTATTTCTTGATTATTTTCATTTGCTGCCTCTTATCTTTTGTTTTTTTCTGTAACCGTTAGTCTATTTACTTAGTATAGTTTTCTCGGTTCCTCTCGATTCGGGATAACCGCTGAGGAACCGAGGTATTTTACGTTAATTTTAGTCTTTTTCTATTCATTTTGGTGTATTTTGACTGTTTAAACTTCATTTGTTGGAACCGATAACTTCGGTTCTGAACCACTAATCTCAGTTCAAATTTTTGTCGGTTCCCAGTTCTGCTTGGTTTCTCTGACCGGTTCCTGAACCGACCGCAACCGATTATTAAAAAAAAAAAAGTAAAAAAAATTTACGTTTTAAAAGGTTCTTATTATTGCGGTTGGGGTTTTCTTCATTATGTCAGAAAAACCTAAAAAGCTGGTAAAAAGAGACCCTCTGAACCGGCTAGCTCCCCAGTTCCTGTTAAAAAAACAGAAAAAGACAAAGCACACTGAACCCCCTGTGGAAAAGGGGGACTTCTGTGGTGCCTGCCACTGTGCCTTCTGCTGAGATTGCACAAGCAATAAAAATTATGCAGACATTGCAGGGTCTGCTGCCTGTGGTTTCACAGTCCCCAGTCCAGACTTCTGCACCCTCCATCCCACTCTGTTTTCCTGAACAGCGTGAGGGAGAGGAGGAGGAGGAAGAAGATGAAGGTGAGCCTATAGAGCCTGAGGTCTCCCCTGAACAGGAGTTTGGCTCTCTTCCCCGGACCACTGAAGATTATTCTTCACATTTTTCCTTTATTAGGAAAATTGCTGATGCCTTAGACATCCCTACTACTGAAGCTGTATAGGAGGAGGAGGCTGAATATTTGGATATGATGGGATTGACTCTTACAAAGAAGCTTTCACTTCCCATCAATAAATTCTTCAAAGGGGATATTTTTAAACTCCTCCAAGCTCCTGGGTCTGTCCCCTCTCTGGACAAGAGGGTGGACAAAAAGTATCAGCTTGACAGAACAGGGGCTGAATTCTTAATCTTCCCTTGTCAATCTTCACCATTCATTACTTCCTGGGTGTAAGCAGGAGGCGCACCATCACAGAAACTTTTTTTTTTTTTTAAGGTTTGCCCTATTGGCCCGCCCCTCGAGGCGGCGTCATGCGCGGCGGCGTTAATGTGACCGACTCCTCCTCCAACTCAGTTCTGTTTCTCCGCCGTCGAGGCAGCACCTGTTCGTGTGGGCGTCAATTCAACTGCGCAGTGAGCCGACTCCGATTTTCTACGCACTGACGCCATACCGGTAAGACTGTTCCTTTTTCTTTTATGCAGGCGCGGGTGTTTCTTTCTGTATTTTGACCTTGTTTGTTTTGCGTTATGTCGGTTCTGGAGCCGGCGTTTTCGAAGATGGGCCGCCCCTATGCATCGGTGCTCCTGTGGCGGCATTTCCCGTCTCGGACCGGCGTAGCGTTTGTCTCCGTTGCCTGGGACCCAACCATGACATGGATTCGTGCGACGCCTGTTTCTCCATGGACCGCCGTGTCCTCGAAGTCCAGCGCTTCAAGCTCGGTAAAGCCCGCCGACCTTCGGGAGACGGCGTCGCTCAAGGATTCTCAGGTAAGGTCTCTTGGCTTTTCCCGGGTCCCTCCCGGCCTATACGGTCTGAAGAGGAGGGGGTCTCTCGCCTTTTCTTGCCGAGGAGGAGGCCCTTCTGCGGTGTCGGGGAGCTGCGTCCTTCCCGGGCCGCTGGCGCTGACACCGCCGGCAGTCACTGGAGGTGCAGGCTCCCCGTGACTTGAGGCCTCGACTTTGGGCCTGGCTCGGTGGACCCTCGACGCCGCTTTTCAGCGCCTGCTGATCCCGCGCCCGCTCGCGCGCTGGTAGATCGGGCGGCGCCGCTTTGATCCCGGCGCCTGCTCGCGGCGCCAGTGGATCGGGCGCGCCGCTGGCGTGCCGCGTAGTCTTCGGGCGCCGCTTACGGGCGCCGATGGATAAGGGCGGCCGCCGCCGCCCGACGCTACCGTGCCGTGGGCCTTGTCCTTCTTCCAGGCGGTGCCGCCTGCTGCACTGCTGGGGTGTGGAGCTGGCCTGGCTGCTACTGGGCGTGAGGGAGTAAGCGGCGCCCTTGGTACTGGGCTGTCATGCCCTGTAGCCTCGGGACCCTGGGTGGCCAGCATTGAGGTCCTGCTGGTCTCGCCCTCCTCGGAGGGCGATGATTCAGATGTGGGATCCATCCTGGCACCCCACTCTTCAGAGTCTGGGTCCCGTTGGCTAGAGGTGCCAGGTGGCGCAGGGCCCTCCTCTGTCCCCCTTCCGCTGCCTCCTGAGGGTTCCCGCTGGGGTGGCTGGAGCCCGGGGCAGGCGGGGGTAGAGGGAGGCTCTCTCTCGAGCCCGTGATAGCCACTCGGGTGCTGTTGCCCTCTAGGGACAGGGGACGCTGTGGTCGAGGAGGAGGCCATCTCAGAGTCCGAGGGGTTGAGGGTAGGGGGTCTGCTCGGTCTTCTTTGGCCACCTCAGGGGGTGGCTAGGAGCCGGCGGAGCCTCGCCTCCCTCCAGGGTTCTAGGGTGTCCTCCGGGCGCTTGTGCGGACTGCCCTTCTGGATCCATGCAGTTCGGTGTTGTCACAGGGAGGTTCTCCCCAGGGCTCTCCAGGCTCCGCCCCCAGAGTTCCGTTCTGCGGCCTGGTCTGATTTCTGGGATCCCTCTTCCAGGGCTCCTTTCCCCGATTCCAGAGCCCTCGCAGAGAGCAGTTGCTCCGCTGGAGGTGCCCCTCCCATCTCTCTGCCTTCACACCCCCCCGCCTCCCAGGCCATGTCGGTCCTACGGGTCCGTTATCCTGGGAGCAGTTCAGAGGTTCATGCGGCCTTCCCCTCATATGTTAGATACATGCATGAACGGGTCTTTCGACTCTCCCCACCGCCGCAGGAATCCTCTGGGCATTCCAGTTCCCCATCATCCTCGTCTCCCTCCTCCGAGGGAGAGGAACCCCTGTCATCTGTCCTCTGATGCTGATTTCACAGAATATCAGCTTTCTCTCGAGGATGGTGAGGGACCTCCGGATTTCTACGCTCAAGAGACAATACCGAACGGGAGACGCGTGAATTCCTTGGTGAATTCAGTGTCCAGCATCTGGTGGTACCTTCCTGGCCTATCCCCTTCCAGGAGGCGTCTATCCGGTCATGGCAGTCCCCTGCCGCTTCTTCCCCAGCCCCGGCGGACTGCCAGCGTAGGTATTGTGCCCCCTCTGAGTCTCTAGGTTCCCTTCCCAACCCGTCCTCAGGTTTGGTATACCTGGATACTCCTTCTGGGCGCCGTTGCCTGGCGCACGACCGCCCACCGGATTCGACTCTCCAGTTCGACCGCTAGGCTAAGAGTGTTTCTCTTCTCGCGAAGTGCATGTATTGCATCACATCAGGCTCACCACCTGCCTACAACCGCATCTGTGGTCGATGATGTCCCAGCTGCTGGCATCTATGCCTGATACAGAGCAAACCAGACAAGCTGCTCTTCTCCGCTGTAGGCCTGGAGCTGGCAAGACACCAGCAAGGGCATCTTATGATGCCAGTGAGGTGGCTTCCAGGCTTGCGGGGACAGCGATCTGCATCAGGCGGACGGCATGGCTTCGTCTTTCCAGGTTGTCACCCCTGGCCCGGCTTAGGGTGATTCGCTCCGCCTTCCGGGGGACCCGTCTTTTCTCTACCAGAGCTAGGAGACTTTTACAGGGGCTCCCTCCGTCTCCTCGTGAGGCACCTCCTAGCTCTTCTCCCACCTAGGCTTTCTGAATAAGCCAGGGTCTTCTCCTTCTGTTTCTTACCAACAGAAGGCTGGGGGTCTTGTTCCCTCAGGGTTTGGCCTCTTCCCCCTCCAGGGGAAGAGGAGCTGATATCACCAGGAGTAATGAATGCGAAGATTGACAAGGGAAGATAGGAAAATTACGACCTACTGTAATTCTTGATCTTCTCTTGTATCTTCACCATTCATTACTTACACCCACCCACCATCCCTCAGTGGCCTCTTCCTGTGGCTTCTCCACCTCCCGCCTCCTTCCTCTCTGCATTTTATAAAATTTAGGAAATTGCTTAATTTTTCCCAAAAAAAAAAAAAGATCTTTCTTTGGGGGGTTCTAAAATCCAGAAAAATTACTTACTCTAAGATTCATGGGCCATCTCGCGGATTGCATTGGCGATCGGACTGCACAACTATCTCTCGCTATTCTTATGGCAGGATACCTCTGGGGTTTTGGCCTGGCTCAGGGTATTCAGTTTTTGATCCTGCAATCCCGTGTTCAGATATAGTTGCCTTGAAATCTAAATCCCCCTCTATTCTTGCCTTAGCAGAGAGGAGCGAATCGTCTGTTCCTTTCTCTTTTAAAAAAAAAAAAAAATGTTGAGGGAACTCTCTCCGACTGCTATAGGCATCTTGGTATCTGGGTCATGCATCTAGTCAAAAAGAATTTTTATCTAAAAAAAAAAAAAAAAAAAAAGAAATCAAACAAGAGCAAATGAGAAGGTAGGCTATCCTTCTCACTGTTTTGCTAGTGGTTTCTCCTTTAAGTGTCCTCCTGGACAATTTTACAGTAGAGCTCTGCTGACCATATCTCAATCTTAGCCAGCCTAAGCCTTGGCGGCCTTAGCCAGTCAGTCTGAGTCCCGTTTCTATCTTGAAATGCCTGAAAGGCTTACATTTTCCATTTCTAAACCCCTGAGCAGCGCTCTCATGCTGCTGGGGTTTTATTCTTCCCTCCTCGGCTGTCCTCCAGTTAAAGGCCTTCCGCGGCCAGGAGCCCGAGGTGGGTGTCAAGAACAGTGGCATGTTGAAGATTAGGACTATGCCCTCCTGAGTCTGTCTAGCGGGTTCGGTGAACCTTCTCTTCAGCTCTATCTCCGGGTACTTTGCTTCCCTTTAGTCGAGCCTTCAGCTAAAGCTAACTATGCTCGATGGGCATTCTGGTCCCTTCAACATCCCATCTCTCTTCTCTTTCTTCTTCTTCTATTTTCTCATTTCCTTACTCATCTCTCCTCCTAGAGTCGCCAGGTAAGGAGGCCTGCACCCTAGGCTAGGATGTTCTTATCTCCTCTGTCCTTCCTCCATCGGCTTATTCCTTTTCAGTTCATTCTTCCTTGCTTTGCTATCCCTCGCTATCTTGCTCGCTATCTATATTTTCTGCTTTCACTTTTGCCTCTCCGGCTCACAGAACTGAGTTGGAGGAGGAGTCGATCGCTACTAGCACCGCCGCCTCGCATAGCTGACGACGTCGCCTCGAGGGCGGGGCCATTAGGCAAACTTTAAAAAAAAAAACTCCCGTGGCGGGTGCGCGCCTCTGGCTTACACCCAGGAAGTAATGAATGGTGAAGATACAAGAGAAGATCAAGAATTACGGTAGGTACGTAATTTTCCTTTTTCACACCCTGACCACCAGGGGTTGGTGCAGGCTGCAGCTTGTGATGAGGCAAAGGTCCCTCTGGCATCTCACCCTCCAGAGAAGGACTCTAGAAAAATTGAAAGCATGGCCAAGAAAGGTTATTTGTCAGTCTCCCTGGCCATTAGGCAAGCAAATTATCAGACATATGCAGCACAGTACCAGAAGGCTCTTTGGCAGTCTGTCCTGGACATGGCTGAAAAAGCATCTCCTCGTCTTTCGGCAGATCTAGCCGAAACAGCTAGGTTTGGCCTGGAAGCTGCCAAATACCATTTCCAGATGGCAGCACACAGCAGTGAGACTGCTGCAAGGTGGATGGCAAATGCCATCGCACAGAGAAGTTTTGCTTGGGCAAGAGCCACAAACCTAACACAGGATACCCAGCATAAGACTCTGGATTTTCCTATGGAGGGCAGTTCTTTATTTGGCAGCCATACAGAGGCCTACATGAAGAAGGTGGATGAGTATAAGTCCACCTTCCTTAGTAAGTCTACAAAAGAAAGACCATCCACTTCCTCTAGACCATTCAGCAGGGGAGGTAGGGGTAGACAGTTCCATACCAGGCCTTTTTACTAGGCCATGGTTCTTCCTTAAGCACCCCAGTACCCACAGCAAGGGTACTTTAGGGGTAGGGGCAGAAGAGGTGCCAGGCGTGATACCCAGTCTCAGCCCCAGGCTAAATAGGATCCCTGACTCCTTCGTTCAGGCTGCCTCTCCCTTACCAGTAGGGGGCAGGCTGACTCATTTTCTCCACAACTGGAAAATCATCACCACAGACAAGTGGGTTCTGGAGATAGTGGGTCATGGCCCTCAAACCATGTGTCCCTAAACTTCAAGTCCTCCCCGTTCAAAGAAACAGAGCTTTCAAACCAGCTTCCCGCCTAGAAAGCAGTAGGCTGGAAGAAGAGGTGAAACACCTTCTTTCTCTGAAGGCAGTGGAACCAGTGCCACTGAATCAAAGGGGAAAGGACTTTACTCAGGGTACTTTCTTACACCAAGGAAAAATGGAGAGCTGCGGCCTATTCTGGATCTCGGAGTCCTCAGCAAATTCCTAACAAAACCAAAGTTCAAAATGGTAACTTTGTCTCTGATTCTTCCAGCAATCCGAAAAGGGGATTGGTTGGCATCATTGGACCTAAAAGATGCCTATTTCCACATTCCCACAAGGGAGTCTCACAGAAAGTTTCTCAGGTTCAGACTCCAATCAAGACACTATCAGTTCTCAGCTCTTCCTTTGGGTCTCAATTCAGCACCAAGGGTGTTCACAAAGTGTCTGGCTGTGGTAGTGGCACACTACGAAGACAAGGTGTCTCAGTATTCCCCTACTTAGACAACTGGCTAGTGGTGGGGAATTCACCACAACAGCTAAAAGAGCACCTCCAACTCACTCAACATTTGCTGGAGTCTCTGGGGTTCATTTTAAACCTGGAAAAATCAGTTCTGATTCCTTCCCAAAATCTGCAGTTCATAGGAGCAGAATTGAATGCAGAGGTGGGCAGAGCATTCTTGCCCAGAAACAGGGCAAAAAGCATCTTACAGTTGGTAGCCTCTTTCAGGCTCAGTGCCCCAAGGCCAGCAAGTCAGTTTCTGCAACTCCTGGGCCACGTGGCTGCTGCAACAGGTACAGTGCTGGGATCCAGGTTTCAGATGAGGGACATCCAGTTTCACTTAAGAAGTCATTGGTGCCAACAGAAGGATTCCCTGTCAAAGCTTGTTCCTGTAACAAAAACATTTATTCAAGCTCTTCAATGGTGGGCAGAGGAAGCCGACCTCAGAGAAGGGGTTCTGTTCCAAAAAGAGCCCCCTTCAGCAATTCTTACAACAGATGCATCCCTCCTGGGCTGGGGAGCTCATCTAGCAGAGCACACTGCCCAGGGCACTTCGTCAAGTGCAGAAACTCTCCTGCACATAAACCTGTTGGAGCTCAGAGCAGTGTTTCTGGCAATGCACGCTTTCAAACCACTGATACAGGAAAAGGTAGTGCAAGTCAGGACAGGCAACACTACTACCATGTACTACATAAACAAGCAAGGGGGAACAAGATCAGGCCTCCTTTGCACAGAGGCTATGAAAATGTGGACCCTGGCTTATTCATTGGGCTCCTCCATACAGGCCATTCATCTGCCAGGCAAAGACAATGTTCTGGCAGATACTCTTGAGTCAAATCAGTCAGGACCATCAGGAATGGTACCTGAACAGGCAAGTGGTACAGACCCTATTCAGGAGGTGGGGCACCCCAGAAATAGATCTCTTTGCCTCTCATCAGGGCCACCACTTGCCTCAGTTCTGTTGCAGACCTCCAGTAATGGGCACAATTCCTCTTGATGCCCTTGTCCTGGATTGGTCAGGAAAATTCCTGTATGCATTTCCTCCATTCTCCCTGGTATACAGGGTGCTGTTGAAACTCGGGTCTCAGCCAGCAACAATGATCCTGATAGCCCCAGACTGGGCCAGGCAGCCATGGTACTCCCTGCTGCTGTCCATGTCAGTGGAACAACCAATACACCATCTCAGGAGGCACAGTTTTCTGACCTCCAATCAAGGAAGACTCCTGTATCCAAACCTCAGGTCACTCAAGCTCAAAGCTTGGCTCTTGAGGACCTAAAGTATGCTGGTTTACATCTCTCTGAGTCAGTTACAGATGTTTTAAGGGGATATAGAAAGTCCTCTACTAAGAAGACCTATGCTGCAAAATGGAAGAGGTTTTCCATTTGGTGCTCTAACAAGAGTGTAGTGCCAACCCAGGTAGGAGTGCCAGGGTTGCTGGACTACCTAGTCTATCTACACTCCTTAGGTTTACAGCCTGCTACACTGAAAGTTCATTTAGCATCAGTCTCTGCCTATGATTTGGCAGATAAGCCTGTTTCCTTAGCATCAAATCCAATCTTTAAAAAGTTTTTCAAAGGCCTCTCACATATGTACCCACTGTTGAGAGAACCGGTACCAGCTTGGGACCTTAATATTTGCATTGCTCAGCTCGTGGTTCCCCCTTTTGAGCCTATGTTCTCAGCACCTTTGAAGTATGTCACTTGGAAAACAGTGTTTCTAGTGGCCATCACTTCGACTAGAAGAATTAGTGAGCTTCAGGCCTTATGTATTGAAAAGGACTACACTGCTTTCCACAGGGATAAGGTAGTCCTTCAAACAAATAGAAAATTCCTTCCCAAAGTGGTTTCAGACTTCCATTTAAACCAGTCCATTACTTTATCAGTGTTTTTCACTGACCACTCTTCTACTGGAGAGCGTAGGCTACATAACTTGGATGTCAAGAGAGCTGTGAGCTACTACATGACAGCCATTAAGCCCCATAGGCAGGATAGAACTTAGCTTTTCCTCACGTATGGGGATGTGGGAAAGGGTAACCCAGCATCTAAAAGGTCCATTTCTCGCTGGATTGTTAAGTGCATTCAATTTTGTTATTCTAAGGTGGGCAAGGAAGCCCCAGCAGGGCTTAGAGCCCATTCCACAAGGGGTACAGCTGCAACATTGGCAGCTGCAAGGGAAGTACCCTTGGTGGATATTTGTAAAGCAGCAACCTGGAGAACAGTACACACATTTGTCAAGCATTACAGCTTGGACACGCATGCAGGGGCTGATGCCAGGTTTGGTACAGCTGTACTGCAGAACTTGTTTCCAAAATAGGTTCTTCCCGCCTCTAAAGGTACTGCCTTTTAGTCTGCAAAGAGTTAGGAATATTGGAGTATTCCTGGAGTGAGAAGAAAAAGTTACTTACCATAGTAACCTTGTTTCTCCCAGGGGATACTCCAGTATTCATAACTCTCCCTCCTCCCCGTTTTAAGAATCAGTGGTCTCTGTATTCCATGCTGTACCATAGTGTTTACATGCCACACTTTTACTTTTATTAGAAGAAGAATCAGCATTTATATAGCGCTTTTCATACATCCAAAGCGCTTTACAAGCAATGCTAGACTGGTAGTGAAGTGACTGAATGTGTGGTGGTGGCCATGTCGCACATCATCACCCACACACAGCCTGGATAATTGCATGAACCAGTTTATGGGAAGGGGAATGTTGGCCAGGACACCGGGAATGTTCCCTACTCTTTGCGAAGAGTGCCCTGGCTTCTTTTACTTCCACCTGGACACCCACCAGGACAACACCAGGATGGGCAGAAGGGACCTCGGTTTAACATCTCATCCGAAGGACGGCACACCCCAACAGTACAGCACCCACCAATACTGCACTCGGATGCCAGAGATTTTTAGGTGCAAGTCCAATCCCGGTGTGGGACGAGAACCCACGACCTTCTGGTCCAGAGGTGGATGTGCTACCAACTGAGCCACGCTGACACCGTTTAAAACTTGTTTGCCTTTTTCTCCTTTTTCAGGTGATTCTGACATAAAGAGAGTGCGGGGAATTTTTTCTTAATGATAAGTTTTTACTTTTCATATCTTTCTCCAGTTGGAGATTTTTAAGGTAGGGAATTTTAGAGTTAAAATTTGCTATAGTTAAATTTTGGGCCCTGTCTTGCAGGCGTCCACGAAATCTGAGGGTTAGAATGTAAACAGTTGATAGGTGGCAGCATTTGAAAAGTGGCTCATGCCAATGATTCTGTCATTTGCATAGCATTCCATCTCCAGGCATTCTGACCTTAAAGGCACACTGCAAAGAGTTATGAATATTGGAGTATCCCCTAGGAGAAACAAGGTTACTATGGTAAGTAACTTTTTTTTTATTGTTTAAGACCAAAACAACTTAAGTATTTTTGTCTTATTTTTCATTTCTGCCTTGTGTTTATTGTTAGTTACTGTTTTTCATCCTAGCATGGTTTTTATATAATTGATTAGCAGTACTAACTGTTAAAGTATTTATATAGGTTTTCTAGAAGTGTTATGTTTAACAAAGTGAGGCAAGTGCTATGCATTTCTCACAATGTTGTAGCACTTTTATGAGCAAAAAGCTAATCAATTTTTTAGAGTAAATAAAACCTTGTTTAAAATGTTTAAGTTTTTTAACAGGACCTCCTGGTTTTAAGAATTGTTGCAGTGTGCTGAGGTGTTTGCTAAGTCAGATAAGCATGATCTTTACTTGATCTGCCTTTGGCAACAACAGTTTTATGAAGATTGTGATATATGTAAGTCTTTCCCTGGTAAAACAGTGGGAAAAATGCAGGGAGAGGTTTAAAAGGAAACTAGAGGAGGGGTCCCTGGGCTGTAACCAGTCTGCCCCTCCATGAATGCGGCAAGCCCTTACAGAGCCTCTAATTCCACCCCTGATACGGGTGAGGGCTCTGGCTAGAGGGGGGGGTCCTTGGGCTCTAACCAGTCCACCCCCTCCATGAATGTGGCAAGTCCTTCCAGAGCCCCTATTTCCACCCCTGATATGGGTGAGGGCTCTGGCTTGAGGAGGGATCCCTGGGCTCTGACCAGTCCACTCCCTCCTTGAATGTGGCAAGTCCTTCCAGAGCCTCTAATTCCACCCCTGATATGGGTGAGGGCTCTGGCTTGAGGAGGGGTCCTTGTGCTCTGACCAGTCCACCTCTTCCATGAATGTGGCAAGTCCTTCCATAACCTTATAATTCCATCCCTGATACGGGTGAAGGCTCTGGCAAGAGAGGCAATCAGCCAGCTAACTCTCCGGTGCCTGCCAAGAAAGAAAAGCTGAAGAAAACAAAGCACTAGTTCCTAGAGCTAGGACCAATCTTAGACAAAACTTTTTCACAGTAAGGGCACCCAAGGTTTGGAACAAAATGCCACAAGAAAAGGTCTTAATAGCTGGTTATATCATAACTCAACCATATAAATTGCCCACATGACTGTGGGGGAAAATCTAGATGGGCCCCACCCATCTTTTTTCCTATACAAAACCTAGTAAACCACTCTGACACCCCGGCTCAAATGCCTCTAGGGGTCCCTCAGGTGCCTATTAAAGCTCCGTCTTCTACTGATCTAACACAGGCCTTAGCTTTACTCCAGGTGCTGCCAGGGTTATTTCCACCTCAGCAGCCTGTGATTACTCCTGCTGAAGAAGCAGCTGTTGTTCCCCCTCTGGTGCCTACTGCTACTTTGGCATATGGTGGTGGTGATGGTGATGATGACGACAGCTATAACCAGGATGAGAAGGGAATTGAACCCGAGGTGTCAGCAAAATAGGATTTTGGTTACCCCCCCGACCCACAGAAGATTTCTTTCCCATTCCTCTTTTGTGAAGGAAATGGTAGAGGCCCTGGATCTGCAAACAGCTGAAGAAATCCATGATGAAGAGGAGGCACAATATATGGAGCTTATGGGGCTGACACCCTAGGCTCTTTTTATGTTTCTATAAATTAAAAAATAAATGAAATAAAAATGGATACGTTAGAAATCCTTAAGGCTCCTAATTCAGCAATATGACTAAAAAGGGGTACCTTTCGGTATCCCTGGCAATCCGGCAAGCTTGTTACCAGGCCTATGATAATGCAGCCCTCTACCAGAAAGTTCTCTGGCAGTCAGTTGTCAACAATGCTGAGGCTAACCCCTCTTTAACTGTGGCAGAGCTATTGGATACAGCGAAATTGGGTTTGGAGGCTTCCAAATACCAATTTCAAATGGCAGCTGACACTAATTATACTGCTGCAAAATGGATGGCTGGTGCAATAGCCCTGAGGAGATTTGCCTGGCTGAGGGCTGCCAACCTCACCCAGGGCACACAAGCTAAGGCAATGGATTTTCCAGTCAAGGGCCACTCTCTTTTTGCTGCCCAGACTAAAGCTTTAAAAAAAAAAAAAATAGATGAATATAAAGCTACTTTTAAAAGTAACTCGACTAGAGACAGACCTTCTCCTTCGACGACTTATTCTAGGGGAGGCAGGTGCAGGTCTTCCTTTGGGAGACATTTCTTATAGGTATAGGTATAGGCTGTCACAAAGCAGCAGTACTAACTACAGAAGATAAAACCCCTGCCTTTTTCCCTTCAGGCTGCTTCTCCCCATCCTATAGGGGGCAGACTCACTATTTCCAGGAATTATCAAAATTAACAAGTGGGATCTTACTTCGAGACACAGCTCTTGCAGCAGGTTACACCATTAGAACTGAAGCCGGCAGGCGTCAGGACCCCTCGGAAAAATTCTAGCTAGCTATCTTCAGCGGGGACCGCCCCCGACGTCGGTCCCGCCTCCGACGTCAGGCGTGGTACAAAAGGGGGCGGTCCCGCCAGATTCCTCAGTTCTTTCCCGCCGTCGACTTGCATGTCTCGACCCTTCGGTTCCAGTCTAGCACGCGACGCGTGGTTCAGAGCTTTCCTCCGGGAAATTCTTTTTTCTTCAAGCAAGATTGTTGCTGATGTCCTCTCCGACCTCCGGTCATCCCTCCAAGTGTGCTTGCGGGAAACAGATCCCCATCAAAGACCCCCACATGGCCTGTGTTAGGTGCCTGGGCCCAGACAATGATACCCGGGCCTGTTCGTTTTGCCAGGGCTTTAACAGCTGAACAAGGATCCAACGTCAGAAGGCCCTTCAGGCTTTTTTGTTGGAAGAAAAACTGAAGACCATGTCCTCCAAGGGGGAATCTTCGTCCAAATCCCACAAGCACGCGGAGAAAAGAAGGGAGAAGGCCCCTTCCAGGTCCCTGTCCAGGGCTTCGGAGTCCTGCCGCTCCGGTTCTCGGTCCGACCACTCTCCTTCCAGGGCCAGCTCTCAGCCTCCCCCGGCTGCGGTAAGAAAGCCTTCTTCTTCTCAGGCCAAGTCCGCCAGGCCATCTTCGTCCTCCTCTTCCAAGGCCTTGTCGAAGTCCGGGGAGCGCCACTACCATCATCATAAGTCGGGTTCCCGCCCTTTGGCTCCCGACGTCCGGTCGTCTTCTATGCCTCCTCGCAAAACTTTGGAGCTCACACCATTGAAGAGAACTGTGGACGCGACGCCGGCCCGACCGTCGTCGGCCGTACGTCATTCCTCCCTGGAGCCGTCGTCGGCTGGATGGCCATCGGCCAAACCATCCCAGCGGACACCGGTTGGGGGACTGGCGTCCGTTCCGCTTGAGAAGAGCGCTCCCACGCCTCCGACCAACGTCGGTCAGGAGACGTTGACTGAGGAGGACTTAACGCAGCCCGAGGACCAGACAGGTGACCCCGGCCTCGCCGAAACTCCCAGGGCTCCCTCGCCCTTACCTGAGGCCCCTGTGGGGCCGTCGTCGGGACTTTCTATAGCGGAAGTGAAGGATCTTCTCACTTACTGGTGGGACACCATTAAAGGGACATGGCCCCACCGCTCCTCCTCCTCCCCTCCTCCTCCGCACCGCCCCTTCGCCTGGGTCGGCAGGCGCCCTACCTCCCCGGAGCCTGGATCCTCTCCCAGGGGAAGATCAGAAAAACGGAGACCTCCGTAGAAATCCTCTTCTGGATTACCCAGCCCCAAGAGATCCAGGAGACACCGACGTTCGCCATCGACAGAGGACACGGGATCAGTCTACTCTTCCTCTAGATCCCCATCTCCTCTCTCCATCCCTTCTCCGGACCCATGTGAGACACCGAGATCTCCTCCAGATGACCCCTCGTTCATGGATATTATGCGACATATCCAAGAGAACATGGGATGGGATGCAGAAGAACTAGACCCGGAAAGGTTACGCCTTGCCAAATATCTTCAGCAGAAGGACCCCAAGCCTGTGGTGGTACCACCCTTGGTGGACACTTTCGTGGGCGTCACCAAGGCAGCGTGGAAGCGTCACATTCGCTCCAGCGGTGCGAAGAAGCTGATCGATCTGTACAAGGCTCTGGGGCGACCAGTACCTGACACAGCAGCCTCAGGCCGACTCTCTGGTCATCACAGCCTCACATGACCAGTCACAGAGGCCGCAACATTTGAGCACCCTGCCACCGGACCCAGAGTCCAAACAGTTGGGCGACTGGGCAGGCGCACGCACGCTTCGCTACCTTCGCCACAGATCCTTGAACTACCTGACCCATGGTTCAATTCCAGAACGCTTTGTGGGAACAGGGTCTGAGGCGGCTGAAAAGCTGCCCCACAGGTGAGCAGCAGGAGGAGATGCTCCAGCTCCTCCGTCACAGGTTCAGACATGGGGACCCAAGTGCTTCGAGCGCGTCACGATTCCAGCGGACTCATCGGCCCGAGCAGCAGCTTGGCGTATGCCTCGGAGACACTCCTCGATTACGTGTCTCCGCTTTACCGGATGTCCAGAAAACATTATGGACGCCCGCTCGAGGGAGAGTTTTATTTGGTATCCTTCCGAGAAGATCATTACCAAACTTCAAGAGGCCGGAAGGCGGTAAGGTCGGTTCAAGCCATGTACCGACCTAAGCTTAGTTCCTTTCAGAGGAACCAAAGCCGTCTGTGGGCGACACAGAGCAGCAGCCCCGCTCCGCTACACATCAGAGGGGCTCCGGTTTCCTTAGAACCCAGGGAAAATAGCCCACTAGCCGAGGTCAGTGTTCCCCTAGGCCGACCCAGCCAGCGGGCCCATCTGCCACCACAGTCTGACTCCTTTCCGGCCCCCGCCCCTCAGGACCAACGGGAAATCATGGTCGGGGGGTCGCATTGCAAACTTCCTGCCGGGATGGCAGGCCATTACCACCGACAGGTGGGTTCTGCAGTTGGTCATTCTAGGCCACTTTATAGAATTCACAGAAAAGCCACCCTCGAGGCCTCCTTTGCTCTCCCGGTTTCCGGGTCAGCACAAAAATTTGATCTGGCAAGAGGTACTCGCGCTCCTAAGAAAAGGAGCGATAGAGTACGTCCTGGAGAACCAGAGAGGACGAGGATATTATTCCCACTTCTTCCTGGTTCCCAAGAAATCAGGGACCTCCGTCCGATTCTGGACCTCAGCGACCTCAATGTGTCGGTTGCACACAAAAGATTCCGCATGGTGACTCTTCCGGCCTTATTCCCATGCTGAAACAAGATGCCTTTAGCGTCTCTAGACATGCAGGGCGCATACCTGCATATCCCATAGCTCACGCGCACCAGAGGTTCCTGCGCTCGAGGTTTCCGACCACCACTTTCAGTTCCGAGCTCTTCCGTTTGGACTGTCATCCCACTCAAGGGTTTTACCAAGTGCATGGCAGTCATGGCAGCATCTCTGAGGAGACAGGGCCACTATGTGTTCCCGATACCTCGACGACTGGCTTCTCATGGCGCCTCAGAGGCGTTGTTACTCATGGTTCAGATCACCCAGGACTTGTTCCAACTTCTGGGCATTCTCATAAATTACAAGAAGTCTCTCCTGGTACCGCTTCGCAGAAACTGCAGTTTATAGGCGCAGTCCTGGACACTGTTCAGGAAGAGCTTTTCTTCCGGACGACAGAGCGGGGGCATCAGATCCTCATAAAGGGATTTGTCGTCGAACAAGATCGCATTACCTGGAGTGGGTCCTTAGCGCTCCGGACACATGGCTGCAGCCGTTCCTGCTGTCCCTTCAGCAAGGCTCCACATGCGGGTAACCCAGTGGATGCTCAAGGTACAATGGGACCAAAGGCAAGATCACTGCAGCATCCGGTCAGGATCACGAACTCAGTCATCCGAGACTGGCAGTGGTGGCTAGTCCCCGGGTCGCTCTCCAAGGGCGTCCCGTTTGTAGCGCCGTCCCCGGAGGTAACCCTCACCATGGACGCCTCAGGTCTTGGGTGGGGGGCACACCTGGATGGGGTAAAGTCCCAGGGTACGTGGACCCCGTTGGAAGCTCATCTCCTTATCAATGTCCTAGAGATGAGGGCGGTTCTCTATGCCCTGCAGGCCTTTCAGTCAGTAATCCCACCGTGTACTCTCCTGCTGCAGACAGACAACACGGCGGTGATGTATTACCTCAACAAACAAGGAGGCGCACACTCTTACCCCCTTTGCAGGGAGGCCATGAGGGTGTGGGATTGGGTAATCGGACACGGCGCAAATCTGATCACTGTGCATGTTCCCGGGGTGGACAACACAATTGCAGACGGCCTGAGTCGATCCCAGGCCAGAGTCCACGAGTGGGAACTTCTTCAAGAGGTAGCAGAGGATCTGTTTCTTCGTTGAATTCCAGAACTAGACTTGTTCGCATCCCCATCCAACGCAAAACTGCCCAATTTTTGCTCGCTAGATCCAGGGCCTGGTGTTTTCTGGCGAGACAGCTGTATCCCTCTCTGGGCGAACAGATTCTCACGCCTTCCTCCCTTCCCGTTGATCCAGAGAGTTCTTCTCAAACTGCGAGGGAGCACGCACTCATGATCCTGGTGGCTCCTTCTGGCCCAGACAGATCTGGTTCCCTTTGTTGGTGCAACTATCTCGGAACCCCTGCTCCCGCTGTCCCAGCTCCCACCTCCTGTCTCAGGAGAAAGGTTCATTAGTCCATCCGGACCTACACTCTCTGAACCTGCATGCTTGGCTCCTAGAGACATAGCCATCTTGCATCACGGGGTCTCGCAAGAGGTTGCAGAGGTTCTTTCTGCAGCCAGAAAGCCGTCAGTGCATGCGACGTACGCCATGAAATGGCGACGTTTTTGTTTATGGTCACAAGCTCGTGATCTTTCCCCTTTAGGTTGTCCTGTGGGAGTAGTTTTGGATTACCTCCTCTCCCTTTTTCATTTAGGCCTAACCTACTCCTCTATTAAGGTGCACCTCTGTGCCATTTCTGCCCTGTCACCTCCCAGTGGGTCACCGTACAGTAGCTCAATTGGGCTTCGGGAATTTCTTAGAGGTTACACCCAGGGACCTCCATTAGGGACCCCAGCCCCCATGGGATCTGCTCTTGTCCTGGAACAGCTCACACTTCCTCCTTTTGAACCTGCCGCGGATTGCGAGCTACGTTTTCTGTCGTGGAAAATGTTATTTTTAGTTGCTGTTACTTCAGCGAGAAGAATTTCTGAGCTTCACGCTCTGTATGTGCAAAGAGCCTTATTTAGTTTTCCACCGGGACAGAGTATCCCTGAGGACGAATCCTAAGTTTTTACCTAAGGTGGTCTCTTCACCTCTCTAAACCAGGACATTGACCTTCCGTCTACTTCCCGAGTTATTCAAATAGAGGAGAGGTTTACTGCACACCTTGGCTGTTCACCGCAGCCTGAGGTATTACCCTCAACAGAACTAAACCCTCTCGTAGTTCTGAACAGCTTTTGTTTCCTTTCTTGAGAGAATGATGGGCCAATCAGTATCCAAACAGTCTCTGTCTCGCTGGCTTGTCCAGTGTATTTCATACTGTTATGATATCAAACAAAACCCCTCCCGGCTCTGTCCGGGGTCATTCTACTAGGGTGTGGCCACATCCTTTGCAGCACTAAGAAACGCTCCACCTCTGCTATTTGTGCTGCAGCCACTTGGAGCTCTGTGCATACCTTTATCAGGCATTATAGCCTGACATCGCCTCGGCGAAGGGCTGGTTTCGCCTGCAGTGCTACAGGGTCTCCTGTCCTAGGTTCAGGACCTGGAATGTACTTTCTATTTTCCTCCTCCCAGAATTTCTGGCAGCGTTACTGCTTGGGAATCAGTCCTAATGGTGTAACTTGCTGCAAGAGCTGTGTCTCAGTAGGATAGTACAGTTCATGTAAGAACTTACCGTAACAGTAGATCTTCGAGAACAGCTCTTGCAGCAGGTACCTTCCCGCCCACCTTCCCCCTTGGAGGAGGCATGGCTCAGTCTTTCTGAGCAGGGATTTATATCTTCTGTCTTCTGACGGCGAATCCTCGGTCTCCCATTTCGATGTCAGCCTGCGGCCGGAAGTCTCCGGCGGGAGAACTGGGGAATCTGGCGGGACCGCCCCCTTTTGTACCACGCCTGATGTCGGAGGCGGGACCGACGTCGGGGGCGGTCCCCGCTGAAGATAGCTAGCTAGAATTTTTCCGTGGGGTCCTGACGCCTGCCGGCTTCAGTTCTAATGGTGTAACCTGCTGCAAGAGCTGTTCTCGAAGATCTACTGTTACGGTAAGTTCTTACGTAACTGTACTTTCTGGAAATAATGAGTCAGGGTCTCTCCCTTTGTTTCAAGTCCCTTCCTCCGCCAAGGTGGAAACAGTTTGCACCAGCTCCCTTCTCACAAAGAGAATTGCTGGAGCAGGAGGTACAGGCCTTATTATGGGCAAAAGCAGTCGAGCCTATTCCCCACAACCAAAGAGGACAAGGGTTCTATTCCAGATAGTTCCTCACAACAAAAGTATCTCAGATTCAGACTCCCCTCAGGCCAGTACCATTTTTCAACACTGCCTTTCGGTCTCATCTCTGCACCAAGGATTTTTACCAAGTGCATAGCAGTGATAGTGGCACACCTTAGAAGAATGGGTGTTAGTCTTTCCTTATCCGGACGACTGACTAATCCCATTGGAAATCCCACCAACAGGTGTCAGACCACCTACAGGTAACCCATGACATGCTGCTGTCCCTGGGATTCCTTCTCAATACCAAAAAGTCAGTGCTGTCCCCCGTGCAAGTTCTGCAGTTCATAGGGGCAGAACTGGATACAGTAGTGGGAACAGTTTTTCTCCCTCAAGAGAGGGCAGAAGCTATTCGGCTCTTGGCAGGCTCATTCACCCTGGGCAGGCCAAATCCAACAAAACATTTCCTTCAACTATCGGGGCACATGGCTTCAGCAGCAAGCACAATCATAGGTGCCAGATTTTAGATGAGAGATATCCAGTTCCACCTCAGAGCACACTGGTGCCAGAGGCGACACCCACTCTCAAAGCCTGTACCAGTAACAAAAACCTTGCTACAGGCCCTTCAAGGGTGGAGGGAACTAGAAAACGTAAGGGAAGGGGTTCCATTTTTGCAGGAGCCTCCTTCTCTGGTTCTCACAACTGATGCTTCCCTGTTTGGATGGGATGCCCACTTAGAGGATCACACCATTCATGGATCCTGGGACAGTGCAGACTCACTCCTGCACATAAATCTGCTGGAGCTGAGGGTGTATACCTGGCCCTTCAGATTTTCTCTCGTGGTCTTCTAGGAAAGATGGTACAAGTCAGATCAAACACTAACACAGCAATGTACTACATCAACAAACAAGGAGGGACAAGGTCCACTCCTCTTTGTACAGAGGTAATGAAGATATGGAGCCTTGTTTACTCCCTAAACACCTCTCTACAAGCAGTTCATCTGCCTGGCAAGGACAACACCCTGACAGATGTCTTGAACAGGATAATTCAGGCCCATCACGAATGGGCATTGAACAGGCAAGTGGTGAATGCTCTATTCGGGGGGGGGGATCCTAGAAATAGACCTTTTTGCTTCCCACCAAAATCACCACTTGCCTCCCTGTTGTTGCAGGGCCCCAGTGAAATGGATAGTTCCCATGGATGCCCTGATTCTCGATTGGATAGGCAGATACCTTTATGCCTTTCTTCCCTTTCCACTGACTTTCAGGGTTCTCATCAAGCCCAGGTTATAACCAGCTCAATGATCATGGTAGCACCAGACTGGGTAAGGCAGCCTTGGTACTCCCTGTTCTTTCAACGCCCGTGAGCAAGCTGATTCATCTTCTTCAGAGGTACAATCTACTGACTTCCTTTCAGGGGAGGGTAGTGTTTCCCAACCTCAGGGGTCTCAAGCTCAAGGCATGGCTCTTGAGAACTTAGAATATGCAGACTGCCAGTTCTGTGAAGCAGTTTTGGGAGTCTTTAGGGGCTACAGGAAACCTTCCACTAAGGAAACCTGTGCCTCAAAATGGGAAAGATTTTTCCATTGGGTACAGTGATATAGGTGTAGCCCCAGCCCAGGCTGGGATCCCAACCCTTCTGGATTATTTGTCTCATCTTCACTCCTTGGGGCTGCAGCACTAGACTCTGAAAGTGCACCTGGCTTCAGTTTTAGTGTACCTCTCGCCTAAAAGGATACCTCAGTGGCATTGAATCCCATACTCAAGCGGTTCTTTAAGGGGCTGTCTCGCTTATTTCCCCCTCACAGGGAACCAGTGCCACCATGGGATCTTAATGTTTGCATTGCCCTGTTTATGCTTCTGCCTTTTGAAGCCTACAGCATCTGCAGAGCTTAAATGTTACCTAGAAGGTAGTCTTTTTCTGGTAGCAATCACTTCTGCCAGGAGGATTAGTGAGCTACAGGTCTTTTGTGTGGCAAAGGACTACGTTTCTTTTCACAGGAATAAGGTAGTGTTGGGAACTAATAGGAAGTTCCTCGCCAAGGTGGTCCCTGATTTCCACTTGAACCAGTCAGTAATATTGCCAGTTTCTTTACTGAGCACTCCAGCTCAGGTGAGCATAGACTGCACAGCCTGGATGTCAAAAGAGCACTGAGTAACTATATGACTCATGCCATAGACCATAGGTAGGACAGACAACAGCTGTTTCAAACAACATGAAGTCTTGCTATATTATGACAGTAGCAGTTTGTCCCACCACTAGAACTGCTCCGGAGGTGAAATGGTTAATACCATTCCAAAATAGAACTTTGAGCACGAGCTCTAAGAAGCAGCTCTATCTGTGTAATTTCAAACCTGAACTGTCAGATTCTTTACTCCGCCTCAGTGAACAGTCGCTCCGGAGATTTCTCCTACTGCTCGGTTCATTTCTCAGTTTAAGCAGTGTTTTCTCGGTTCGATTCAACCGAGAATAGTTTTATTTTAACCGCAAAACCGTTCGGTTCAAGCTCTGTCTGTGGTAATCGTAAGTAAATTAAAGGTTTTGCCTGTGTTGAACTTGTAAGTTTATCGGTTCGGTTTTGAACCGATCGGCTGGGTTTAAAACTTATTAACTTTAAAGTTTAACATTTTAGAGTGCGGTTCCCGGTTCTTATCGGTTCTAAAAAGAACGGATTTTATTACGGTTTTTTCCAATACCCGTGACACGGTTAGGAACCGATAAGGGTGTCTTGCCTGGCACTGCCGTTTAAAGGGCAAGTTTTTCTGGTTAGGCTGGCATTATGTCTGAGAAACCCAAAAGAAAAACCGGGCCCACTGGGTTTCAACACTGTGATGTCTGTGGGGAAGTCTTTGCCAAGGCTGACCCACACACCACATGTGTCTATTGTCTGGGGTTTGACCACCTCCAGTCAGACTGCCAGATATGAGAATTTCCTGCAGCCACCCTGGAAAAGAGATTGGGCAGGCTCCGAGGGCGAGAGGCCAAAAATCCGCTGACCCGGACAGCCCGGTTGGTGCCAACCGAACCGGAGGGAGTTCCTCTGACCAGGGCGTAGACTCTCGGGCAAAGAAAAGCTGGTTCTGAGGAACCAATTCCAGTAAAGAAAACAAGAAAGTCAGCAGGTTTGGAGTCCAAAACCCTTCTCCAACTGCTGCAGAGATAGCAAAAGCCATACAAATTGTCCAGTCACTGTCTCAGGTTCCGTCCGAACCGCCACTATCTGGCAAAGGTCGGTTCGTCCGGTTCCAGTGGTTCAGGAATATGATGTTGAGGAATTTTATGAACCAGAGGAGGGAGGATGATTATGAACAGTATGAATGTGGCTGGGAAGGTCTGTGTGTGCCATTGAACGGACATTTCCCAGACAGACCTCTAGAATCTCCCCTATGCTATCTGAGTCCCCATCTCATTTTATGTTTTACAAAAGTTGCTTGAAACCCTCCAGCTTCCCTTGGAAGAAGCTGTGGATGAGCAAGAGGAGCCTGATTTTGTAGAAATGATGGATATTCCAGAGTCTAGGAGATTGTCTATTCCTTTGCATAAGTCTTTTAGGAAGCAAACAATAAAATTTTAAAAGCTCCTAATTCTGTGCCTCCTGTAGATAAAAAGATGGACAGAAGGTACACATTGTCAGGTCCTGATACAGAATTCCTTTCTCAGCAATGCAGTCATGTTAGTAGTTCAGGCTGCAGCCCAGATAAAGTTAATATCCCCCTGGCTTCACATCCTCCTGACAAGGATTCCAGGAAGATTGATGCCATGGCGATAAAACAGTATATGGCAGCCTCTGGGACTCAGGCAAGCAAATTATATGGCTTATGTAGCTAGGTATCAGAAATCTAGATGGATACTGTTATGGAATTAGCCAAAGCAAGCCCATGGCCAGCTGGCTAGCGAACTAGAACAGGTGGCTGCTGATGGCATTGAGGCTTCTAAGGTACAGTTTCATGCTGCTGTGGATGTTAATGATGTTTCCTCTAGGGTCATGGCCACATCTGTAGCTTTTAAGAGGTTGGCCTGGCTCAGGTGTACTAGTCTGTCACAGGATACCCAGACTAAGGCTATGGATTTTCCTGTGTAGGGAAATTCTCTGTTTGGGAGCAGACAGAGAATTACATGAAAAGATGGATGAATATAGGACTACTTACAAAGTGCCAAGCTAAGGAGCGGCAAGCCACTCCTCAGAGGCATACACCCAGGGGTAGGGTAGGCCTTTTCACAGGCCTCTTTACCAGACTCAGGCCTCCTCTGCCTATGCTCAGAGGGGTTCTTCAGAGAGCAGAGGCAGACGAGGGTGGGCAGGCCTGCTCCCACCCCTCAGCCTAAAGCTCCTGCTAGCAGGCACCCTGATGGGGTGCCCAGGGCCGATTCTCCTTTACGGTAGGGGCAGGCTGGCTTACTTCAGTCAGAACTGGGCTTCTTTAACCTCAGACAAGTGGGTTCTGGAAGTAGAAAGCCAGGGTCTGGTTCTCAGCTTCAAAAAGTTTCCAAGTTGAGAACCAGACTTTTCTACCTGCAAGTGCTTCAGAGACCTTGCTCTGGAAGCAGAGGTCTCAACCCTGTTGGCTCTCAGAGCAGTGGAAAGGGTTCCTCCTGCACCAGGGCAGGGGTCTGTATTCAGATACTTCTACCCCAAAAAGACAGGAGAATGGCGGCCCATATTAGACCTCAGATATCTGAACAAGCATCTTTTGAAACCAAAGTTCAAAATGGTAACTCTGGCAATGATTTTACCCTCCCTAAGGCCAGGGGACTGGTTAGCCTCCCTGGACCTCAAGGATGCCTATTTCCACATCCTAATCAGAAGCTCCCATCGAAAGTACCTCAGATTCGAACTACCCTCAGGTCATTACCAGTTCAGAGCAATGCCCTACGGCCTTACCTCTGCCCCAAGGGTATTCACAAAGTGTCTAGCAGTGGCTCACTTAAGGAGGCAAAGGATTGATGTTTTTCCCTATCTAGACGATTGGCTCATTGTAGGCCAGTCTCCAGAACAGGTAAAATCTCACCTGCAAGTTACCCAGCAGCTTCTCACCTCCCTGGGCTTTCTGCTAAATCTACCAAAGCCGGTTCTGGAACCAGTCCAGGTAGTCACCTTTATAGGGGCAGAGTTGGACACAAAGCTAGCCAGAGCTTTTCTTCCCTTAGAAAGGGTGACAAATTTAGTGACTCTGGCCTCCTCCTTCACCCTGCAGGTCTCTCGACCAGCATGACACTTTCTGCAGCTCCTGGGACACATGGCTGCATCCACAGCTGTTGTGCAGGGAGCAAGATTTCAGATGAGAGACATTCAGTTTCACTTGAGAACCTATTGGTCTCAGAGAAGAGACCACCTTTCCAAGTTGGTCCCAGTGACTTGAACCTTGGTCCAGGCCCTCCAGTGGTGGCAGGATCAGAGCAATTTAAGATTGGGGGTTCCCCTTTGTTCCCCCTGCTCACAATTTGACTCTCACTACAGATGCTTCCCTTCTGGGTTGAGGAGCCCACATGGGTGACCTTTCCACTAAGGGAGTGTGGTCCTCCCGGGAATCTCTGCTCCACATCAATTTGCTGGAACTCAGAGCTGTCTTTTTAGCTCTTCAAGCATTTTCTGCATCTGTCCACAACAAGGTGATACAAGTCAGAACAGACAACACCACAACAATGTGGTACATCAACAAATAGGGGGCACTCGGTCTCTGGCCTTGTTCACGAGGCAATGAAGTTGTGGTCTCTGGCCTATTCCTGAACACTTCCCTCATAGCAGTTCATCTTCCAGGGAAGGACAATGTCCTAGCGGATGCTCTCAGCAGGATTTCCCAGGGCCATCACGAATGGTCCCTGGATCCTCAAGTGCTGGGGATAGTCTTTGCCAGATGGGGCACCCCTCAGATAGATCTTTTTGCAGCCCCAGACAATCACAAACTTCCTCTGTTCTGTTGCAGGCCTCCAGTGTTGGGCTCAGTCCCCCTGGATACCCTTCTCCTGGATTGGGAGGGGAGGTTTCTTTATGCTTTCCCTCCCTTCCCTCTCCTATTCAAAGTATTAGTCAAAATCAGATCTCAGCCTTGCAGGGTGATTCTGATTGCCCGGATTGAGCCAGGCAGCCTGGTACCCACTCCTTCTGTCACTGACAATCCATCTTCCCTTTGCCTCCCCAGGATTCACAAACCTGTTAACTTGTGCCCAGGGAAGGGTTTGGTATCCGGACCTCAATCCTCAACCTCAAGGCCTGGCTCTTGAGGAGTTAGAGTTTGCTGATTTACACCTCTCTCAAGGTGTTCTTGAAATCCTAAAGGCTTCCAGAAAGCCTTCCACTAGGGCTACTTATAGTTCTAAATGAAAAGGTTTTCCATTTGGTGTGCTGGGAAAATATTTTCCCAGAATCTGCTGATTTGCCCATTGTATTAGATTACATGGTCCATCTTAATTCCTTGGGTCTCAGACCAGCTACCCTGAGAGTCCATTTGGCAGCTGTATCTGCTTTTGTGTCAGCAGGAAAGTCATCCTCTTTCCACTCACCCTGTGTTTTCCAAGTTTTTAAGGGATTACTCCATACTAATCCACCCTTTGGATCCGGCCCTGCCTGGACCTTAATGTTTGTATTGCCCAGTTAATGCAACCCCTTTTGAACCTCTGTTTTCTGCAGAGCTTAAGTATCTAACTTGGAAAACTGTTTTCTGCTGGCTATCACTTCGCTAGACGCATAAGTGAGTTGTGTTCCTATCTGTGTGAAACTGACTTTATTTCTTTCCATAGGGATAAGGTAGTCCTTAGGACTAATAGGAAGTTTTTACCTAAGGTGGTTTCAGATTTCCATCTTAACCAATCTATCTCCCTTCCAGTATTTTTTACTGATCACCTCTTCTGGTGAGAGGAGGTTGCATAGCCTGGATGTTAAGAGTGCTCTTAGTTATTATATAGAGCGTACCAAAGGTCACAGGTTCGAATCCCTCCAACTTTTCCTTACCTATGGTGAAGTTGGGAAAGGCAAACCTGCCACTAAGAGATCAGTTGCCAGGTGGATTGTCTCTTGTATCCAATTTTGTTATCAGAAACTGGGCAGAGATCCTCTCTGGCTTGAGGGCTCATTCTACCAGGGGTACAGCTGCGTCTCTAGCTGCTGCCAGAGACATCCCTATATTAGAGATATGCCAGGCTGCTACTTGGAAAACGGTACACACTTTTACCAAGCATTACTCCCTGGATGTCCAGGTTAGGAGAGATGCTCGGTTTGGCACAGCTGTTCTTCAGAGCCTATTCCCTAAGTAGGTTCTGCCCCTCCTCCATGGAGGTACTGCTGTGTAGTCTGTTACTGTCATAATATAGCAAGACTTCATGTTGTTTGAAGAAAAAATTACTCACCTTAGTAATGTTGTTTCTTCTAATGGAGTCTTGCTATATTATGACCTCCCCCCCAGCCTGCCCCTCTCAGAACTTCTACTTGGGTGGGATGCGGCAACTTAGTGTGGGCACTATTTTATGCCTCTTTAGCGTTCTCCCTTTTGGGAGTTTGGGTGTGTGTGTTTTATTATACTGTCGCTTTATTCTCATGTTGTTAGAATTGTGTTAGTAGTTCTGGTCCCCTGACTTGAGTCTTGGGTGTTGGGACCAGCAATGGTTGTTAATATTTAGGTAGCCATTTGGCTAGTAGGTTACAGCTTCCACACAGACCTTAGTGAGTTTTTGCTCGTAAAGATCTGACAGTTCAGGTTTGAAATTACACAGATAGAGCTGCTTCTTAGAGCTTGTGCTCAAAGTTCTATTTTGGAATGGTATTAACTATTTCACCTCCGGAGCAGTTCTAGTGGTGGGACAAACTGCTACTGTCATAATATAGCAAGACTCCATTAGAAGAAACAACATTACTAAGGTGAGTAATTTTTTTTTCTCACATATGGAGAAGTATGTACTCCTGCTTAGAAAAGGACTTTATCTCGATGGATAGTCCAATGTATTCAGTTTTGTTACTTAAAAGCAGGCAAGGTTTCTCCTTCTTGTCTTAGAGCCCACTCTACAAGGGACACAGCTGCCACTATTGCAGCTGCCCGAGAGGTACTTCTATTGGAAATATGTAAAGCAGCTATCTGGAGGTCAGCCCACACCTTCACTAAACACTATAGTCTTGATACCCAGCCTAGTAGTGATGCCAGTTTTGCAGAGTCATTTTCCTAAATAGATTCTGTCCACCTCCTAGTGGTACTGCTACATAGTCTGCAAAGAGTAATAATATTAGTGGATTTCTGGGGTTAGAAGAAAAAAATACTCACCTGTAGTAATCTTGTTTCTTCCCAGGGATCCACTAATATTATTACTCCCCTCCATTATCCTCCCCTTCAGAATCAATAACTAGAAAAATACTCTCCACAGTTGGAGTGGTATGCCACCTGCTGGCACATTCTGGTAATACCTATAGCTTGTAGGTTCTTTTCTTAGAGCATATCTGACTTTAGAAAAGGGGACTTTTGCTTCAGTTAGCCCTTGGATACTCTTTTGAAATGGCCCTGTTGGGCATTTAAAAAATTTTTATGGTTATTTAATTATAATTCACATGTTATGGCCTCTTTGCAGGCTTCGAAGAAATCTGAAGTAGAATGTCGACAGTTGGCACAAGGCTATTTGAAAATAGATGCATTAGCTAAACATTCCATGATTAACATATCATTGTGTTCTCTCTGGGGCAGTCCGGACTTCAAAGAGAACTGCAAAGAGTAATAATATTAGTGGATCCCTGGGAAGAAACAAGATTACTACAGGTGAGTAATTTTTTCTTCCCTAGCTTTCTCCCCTCCCTGTGGCAACCCCTCTGGGGGACTCTAACATAACAGGGTTATCCCTCCTTCCCCTTACGTGTTTCTATCCCCCTTCCCACTGTACCCTGTGTACCGCTACCATCCTCTCATGCCTCGCTCTTTTGTTGACCCAAACATCCTGTGATGTAGTATCTGTGTATATATACTGCCTTGCTATCAAGACTTATTCCCGATATCATATTATTCTGTAATGTTATGTATGTTTATATTGTTTTTTTCTTGTATGGTATGCCTCGACATGTTGTCGTAAACTGTAAATGGAACTTTATCTGTGTGTCCAGGACCATCTTGCAAATGAGCATGCTCAATGATGTAACTGCCTGGTTAAATAAAGTTTGATTGATTGATATTTGTGTAAGCCTAAGGTCATGTATGAAAAAGGGCCTTGGCTCATTATATTTACCTAGTTAACAAAAGTTTAAATAAAAAAAGAAATAAATCTTGGGGCATCACTGTCACCCGAGATGACTGCATAAAGTGTAAACATAGCGAGTGATCCCTTAAGAAGAAACAACATTACTACAGTGAGTAGTTTTTTCTTTGTGTCTTTGCCCTTCAGGGAAATTAGCTTGTCCAGGGTAAGATGCAATAGGATTTCTCCAGCCCTCTGGCACAATCCTCTTTTGTCTGCTTGTGGATCAGTGACTGCGACTAGAAAGAGAATCAGTAGTCAGCACACTCCCCTTGCTGTTGGTTGTGCTCAGTGACATTGATTAGTGGACAGAGGGGGTCAGTAGCTGATACAGTGCCTATGCTGTCAGTTGTGGTCCGTGACTGTGAACTAGCCAGAATGGAGGGGTCAGTTGTCAGGTCCCCTCTCTCCTGTGTCATTTGTGATAGCGGCAGCTCTTGTTTCCATAAAAATGCAGTTTTAGCACTGGTTGCTATGAGCCTGTGTCCCTGTTGTGAGGCTTGAACCCCTGACCTTCTGGCCCACAGGCAAAAGTGCAGCCGGGAGCCTCTGACAGAGATAGAGATACTTTGATGTATGACACTGCAGGTTGCCAGCACCAGCTCGTTAGTACAGCGACAACATTACCTCTTGCAGTCGTGCTGACCCAGGTTTGAGATTGGACTAGAGGGCCAAAGGAAGTATGAGCATCATATAGGACATTTGCCTCCTCACAGTGGGGCATGTCTGCTCCCTGTTGCAGCAGTCTCACCTGGAGGCATGCAGGGGGAGGGGGTCAACTGGGAATGACTTTAGGGAGCAGATGTGGAGCTTTGTGCCGTGTACGTTCATTGATTGATACGATATGGGTTCACAGTTGGCATCGATGGAGGGTGGAGCTTGGAAAATCCCCAGCCCGCCAGGACAGTGCTTCCACATGCTTCAGCCTGGCATGGAACCACTGACCTACAGAGATTACGCAGGGAAGGGGGGTTGTAGTGCCCCACAAGCAGAGTTTTAAGTAAGCTGAAAAAACTGATTAGCAGTTTGATGCGTGAAAGTGATAATCAGTTGTGAAAATGCATAGCACTTGGCACAGATTGATTAATAGTTTTATTAATGTTGTGTACTGTGTCATGGACTTGCTCAAAAAATGGCTAGCAGTCTACGGCTAAGCATTTCTGAAAATGGTTAGCATTACCCCTTCAAACAACATGAAGTCTTGCTGTATTCTGACAATAGCAGTGAGTCCCAACCTTCAAACTGCCCCGGAGATGAAAGAGTTAACTTTCCATGCCAGGCATGGAACGCTGAGCTCGAGCTCGGTTGAGACTCTGTCTGTTGCTGTTTAAACTCAAACCGTCAGATTCTTTACTCCGCCTCACTGAACAGTCGCTCCGGAGATTTCTCCTTCTGCTCGGTTCATTTTTTCGGTTAAAGTACTGCTTTTCTTGGTTTTCGACCGAATTTAAACCATAACCTGTCGGTTCAGTCTCTGTCTGTGGTATTTGTGAGTACTAGATAGGTTATCTTAATTTTCTATTCTGTGTGGAACTTGTAAACGGTTCATCGGTTTGGTTTGAACCGGTCAAGTTGTTAAAAAGTCTTTAATTGTACTTTTAGAGTGTGGTTACCGGTTCTTATCGGTTCTAAAAAAAACAGATTTTATTGCGTTTTTCACGATGACCTGTAACACGGTCAGGAACCGATAAGAGGTCTTGCCTGACGGATTGCCATTAAAAGGGTAAGTTTGGTTAGGACTGGCACAATGTCTGAGAAACCCAAAAGAAAACCGGCCCACTGGGTTTCAACACTGTAGTGTGTGTGGGGAAGTCTTTGCTAAGGCTGACCCCCACACCACCTGTGTTTATTGTCTGGGGTTTGACCACCTCAATGCAGACTGCCAGATTTGTAAAAATTTTCCTGCAGCTACCCTAGAAAAGTTGGTAGGTTCAGGGAAAGGGAGGCCAAAAAGTCCACTGAACCGGATGGCCAGCCCGGTTCGGTTCAAACCGAACCAGAAGGAGTGCCCTCTGACCAGGGCGAGACTTCTTCGGGCAAAAGGAGAGCCGATTCTGAGGAGTCGGTTCCGGCTAAAAGAACAAGAAAGGAAAAATTAGCTGGTGTGGATCCAAAACTTTCTTCTCCAACCGCTGAAGAAATAGCCAAAGCGATAAAAATTGTGCAGTCGCTTTTCCCAGTTCCGACCGAACCGGCACCATCAGGGAGGCGCTCGGTTCGACCGGTTCCACCGGTTCAAGATTATGATTTAGAGGAGTATTATGAACCGGAGGAGGAGGAGTAAGAGGAGTATGAGGAAAGTGAATGTGGTTTTGAAAGTCTGGATGTGCCCATTGACCCAGACATCTCCCCAGACAGACCTTCAGGTGTTTCTCCTCCTAGGCTTTCTGAGTCCCCTTCCCACTTTATGTTTTATAAAAAAGTGGCTGAAACCCTCCAGCTTCCTATGGAAGAAGCTGTGGATGACCAGGAGGAGCCTGACTATGTGGAAATGATGGATATCCCAGAGTCTAGGAGGCTGTCTATTCCCTTACACAAGTCTTTTGGAAACAGACATTTAAAATTTTAAAGACTCCTAATACTATACCTCCTGTGGATAAAAAAAATGGACAAGAGGTATACATTGTCAGGTTCAGATACGGAGTTCCTTACACAACAGTGCAGCCATGTTGAGGTAGTGCAGGCTGCAGCCTGTGATAAGGCAAATATTCCCTTGGCTTCACACCCCCCGGACAAGGACTCCAGGAGGATTGATGCCATGGCAAAGAAACAGTACATGGCAGCATCCTTGGGACTCAGACAGGCCAACTGTATGGCCTATACTGCTAGGTATCAAAAATCCAGATGGGACACTGTTATGGCTTTAGCAAAACAGGTCCCTGGCCAGCTTGCCAAGGAGCTGGAGCAGGTGGCTGCTGTATTGTATTGAGGCATCCAAGGTGCAATTCCATGCTGCAGTGGACTCCAATGATGTGTCATCTAGAGTCATGGCTACATCTGTGGCACTTCGCAGAATGGCTTGGCTCAGATGTACTAGCCTGTCACAGGATACCCAGACTAAGGCCATGGATTTTCCTGTCATTGGTAATTCTCTGTTTGGGGAGCAAACAGAGAATTACATGAAGAAAATGGATGAATATAGGACCACCTATAGGAGTGCACAGGCCAAGGAAAGGCAGGCCACTCCTCAGAGGCAGCACCCCAGGGGCAGGCCTTTTCATAGGCCTTTCTACCAAGCCCAGGCCTGCCTTCTGCCTATGCTCAGAGGAGGTTCTTTAGAGGAGAGGCAGAAGGGGTACAAGCAGACCTGCTTCCACCCCTCAGCCAAAACCCCTGCCAAACAGGCACCCTGATGGGTTTGCCAGGGCCGATTCTCCACTACCTGTAGGGGGCAGGCTGGCTTACTTTGTCCAGGACTGGGAGTCTCTAACATCAGACAAGTGGGTCCTGGAAGTAGTAAACCAGGGATTAGTTCTCAGCTTCAAAAATTTCCAAAGCTGAGAGCCAGATCCTTCCACCTGCAAAATCCTTCAGAGGCACTTGCCCTAGAGGCAGAGGTCTCTTCCTTTTGGCTCTCAGAGCTGTGGAAAGGGTTCCACCCCTACACCAGGGAAAAGATTGTACTCCAGGTACTTCCTTACCCCAAAAGACAGGAGAATGGCGGCCCATCCTGGATCTCAGATACTTAAACAAGCACCTTTAAAACCAAAATTCAAAATGGTGACTCTGGGAATTATTCTACGTCTCTAAGGCCAGGGGACTGGCTAGTGTCCCTGGACCTCAAGGATGCCTACTTCCATATTCTCATCACAGGCTCCCATCAAAAGTACCTCAGGTTCGAGCTACCCTCAGGCCACTACCAGTTCAGAGCAATGCCCTTCGGTCTAACCTCTGCTCCAAGGGTGTTCACAAAATGCCTGGCAGTGGTAGTTGCTTCTCTAAGAAGGCAAAGGATTGCCATCTTCCCATACCTGGACGACTGGCTCGTAGTAGGTCAGTCCCCAGACCAAGTCAAGTTACACCTACAGATAACTCAGCAACTGCTCACCTCTTTGGGTTTCCTTCTGAATCTTTCAAAGTCAGTTCTAGAGCCTGTTCAGCTCCTCACCTTCATAGGCACAGAGCTAGATACAGAAAAGGCCAGAGCTTTCCTTCCCCTGGACAAGGCAAGGACCCTTATCACACTGGCCTCCTCATTCACCCTGCAGGTGTCTCGACCAGCAAGGCATTTTCTGCAGCTCCTGGGCCACATGGCTGCTTCCACAGCAGTGGTGCAGGGAGCAAGATTTCAGATGAGGGACATTCAGTTCCATTTGAGAGCCTTTTGGTCTCAAAAGAAGGACCCTCTGACCAAATTGATCCCAGTGACTCGAACCCTGATCCAGGCCTTACAGTGGTGGCAGGATCAGAACAATCTAAGACAGGGAGTTCCCTTTGTCACTCAGTCCCACTCTTTAATCCTTACTACAGATGCCTCCCTCTTGGGGTGGGGGGCTCACTTGGGTGACCTGACTACCCAGGGGTTGTGGTCCCCTCAGGAATCTCTGCTTCACATCAATCTGTTGGAACTCAGAGCAGTATTTCTAGCACTTCAAGCTTTTTCCAAATCTGTTCAGAACAAAGTTATTCAGGTCAGAACAGATAACACCACCACAATGTGGTACATCAACGAGCAAGGAGGCACTCGGTCTTCGGTCTTGTGCACAGAAGCAATGAAGTTGTGGTCTCTGGCTTATTCCCTGAGCACCTCCCTCACAGCAGTACACCTCCCAGGCAAGGACAATGTCCTGGCAGATGCTCTCAGCAGGATATCTCAGGGCCATCACGAATGGTCACTGGATCCCCTGGTCTTGGAGGTGATATTCCCCAGATGGGGCACCCCCTTAGATAGATCTTTTTGCAGCCCCAGACAATCACCAACTTCCCCTTTTTTTGCTGCAGGCCCCCAGTGTTGGGCTCAGTCCCCCTGGATGCTTTAGTTCTCAGTTGGGAAGGGAAGTTCCTGTATGCTTTTCCCCCCTTCCCTCTCCTGTTCAAAGTGCTAGTCAAAATCAGGTGTCAACCTTGCAAAGTGATCCTGATTGCTCCAGACTGGGCCAGACAGCCCTGGTATCCTCTCCTGTTGTCCTTAGCAGTCCATCTTCCCCTGTCTCTTCTCAGTAATTACAACCTGTTAATCTGTGCTCAGGGGAGGGTTTGGTACCCGAATCTCAAATCTCTCAATCTCAAGGCCTGGCTCTTGAAAAGTTAGAGTTTGCTGATTTACACCTCTCCCAAGGTGTAATGGATATTCTGAAGGCTTCTAGGAAACCTTCCACCAGGACTACTTATAATTCTAAGTGGAAAAGATTTTCCATATGGTGCTCTGGAAGGCATATTTCCGAGTCTGCTGATCTGCCCACAGTCCTTGATTATATGGTCCATTTGAATAGCTTGGGCCTTAGACCAGCTACACTAAAGGTGCATCTGGCAGCTGTTTCTGCTTTCATTTCAGCAGGTAAGCCCTCTTCTCTCTCAGCTCACCCTGTGTTCTCTAAGTTTTTTCAAGGGATTGCTTCATACCAACCCTCCATTCAGGGACCCTGCCCCTGCTTGGGACCTTAACGTTTGCATTGCTCAGCTTACTCAACCCCCTTTTGAGCCTTTGTCTTCAGCAGAGCTTAAGTACTTGACTTGGAAAAACTGTGTTCCTGGTAGCCATCACTTCTGCCAGATGCATAAGTGAGTTGCATGCCCTGTCAGTGGAGCCTGATTTTATCTCCTTCCATAGAGATAAGGTGGTCCTCAGGACTAACAGGACGTTTTTGCCCAAGGTGGTTTCAGATTTCCACCTTAACCAATCTATGTCTCTTCCTGTGTTTTTCACTGACCATTCTTCCTCTGGTGAGAGGAGGCTACACAGTTTAGATGTGAAAAGAGCCCTTAGCTACTACATGGAATGTACCAAGGGTCACAGGTTTGATTCCCTCCAACTGTTCCTCACTTATGGTAAGGCTGGTAAAGGCAAACCTGCCACTAAGAGATCTACTGCCAGGTGGATTGTCTCTTGTATTCAATTTTGTTATGAAAAACTGGGTAAGGTTCCACCCTCAGACCTGAGGGCTCACTCTACCAGAGGTACAGCTGCTTCCCTGACTGCTGCCAGGGATATTCCTATTCTAGAGGTATGTCAAGCAGCTACCTGGAAAACAGTTCATACTTTTACCAAGCATTACTCCCTGGATATCCAGGCTAGGAGTGATGCTCGGTTTGGCTCAGCTGTGCTTCAGGGCCTATTTCCTAAGTAGGTTCTGTCCCTCCTCCATGGAGGTACTGCTTGGTAGTCTGTTATTGTCAGAATACAGCAAGACTTCATGTTTGAAGAAAAAATTACTCACCTTAGTAATGTTGTTTCTTCTAATGGAGTCTTGCTGTATTCTGACCTCCCCCCTGCCTTCCCCTCTCAGAACCTCTGTTTTTGGGATGTGGGTGGGCAGTGGCAGTGCTGGCACTCTGGAGGTGCCCCACCTTGTTGTTTTCACCCCTTTTTCTTTGGGTGAGTGGGTGTTGTGTTTTTTCATTTTTTGGATCTCCTGACTTGAGTCTTTGTTTTGGGACCAAAAAATCTGTTTTTATGTTTAGTAGCCAGTTGGCTAGTGTAGGTTTACAGCTTCCACACAGGACCTTAGTGAGTTTTGCTCATAAAGATCTGACGGTTTGAGTTTAAACAGCAACAGACAGAGTCTCAACTGAGCTCGAGATCAGCGTTCCATGCCTGGCATGGAAAGTTAACTCTTTCATCTCCGGGGCAGTTCGAAGGTTGAGACTCACTGCTATTGTCAGAATACAGCAAGACTCCATTAGAAGGAACAACATTACTAAGGTGAGTAATTTTTTCTTGTTGTGCTTAGCATTTTGCTATGTTATACCAACTATTTAATACCCTGCAGAAGGCCCTACCTTGGTGGGGAAATAAACTGTGGGGCAGGCTATAGATCCTCTGGTGTGCAGGCAGTTGACAGGGATGGGCAGTTGCTGTATAACGGCTGCTGTGTACTTGGCTGGATGGTAGGGGGAAAAAACAATAATTAAAAAAAAAAAAAAAAAAAAAGACTGCAAGTTGCCAAGTTGTGTGTTTGCTGAATACTTAATGGATCATGTTTCAGCATAGTTTAGGAATCCAAGTTCAGTTTTTGTTCTGAAGTCATGTGTATTTTTGTTCAGAAAGAAAAAAAAATATTATATCCTTTTTTGCAGGACTGTTCCTCTCTGTTGGGCCTGTTCTGAAGACTGTGGCAATGTTACAGAGCACATGTCTTGGCTCTCAGTCAGCCTGTGACAAACAGTTTCTTCACGCTTCCACTCTTAGTTCTTACGTGAGCCCATCTCAGCCTGGGTGTGTTGGTCTTCCAAGCCATGGTGGGATCTTTGGAATGGGAATCTCCTGGCGGAGTAAACATAGTGTTTCTGTGAGCTCTGCCAATGTGATGGATCGCGCTGTTGAAAACTCTCATCAGTCTTCAGTGTCGAGCCTTGGTGCACATGATGCAGTTAGAAACCCAGCAGGACAACTGGCAGGGGCCACTTCTTCGCTCACAAGCTTCAACTTAGTTAAGAAGAAAGACTCAGTATCTCGTGCTTGGTAAGTAATTAAAAGTGATAATACATGTTTTTTGGGATGGATAAAAATCTTAAGCTTGACAGCCTGTATGACAGCAGTGGTAAAGTTAGAATCTTCCTGGACATAAAGTCTCCACCACTCATTCACACTAATGGGAGTACGCCGGAGGCACTAGGACCCAGCTGGAGCCAAACTTTTTCAGGAGGGCCAGCACCAAGGTGGAGCTGCGAGGAAGCGGCACCGCGAACGAGGCTTGCGCGGTATAGACTACCTCAGCGTCAACCCTCCAACCGCCTCAGTTCCTTTTTTCCCGCCTTCAAGTGCACTTCAGTGACGACATCGCTTGCCCGCCGGGAGTCAGAACTTCTACTCTATACAACAGCAGCTATAGTTTTCAGTTTTATTGTTTTGTAGATTTTCATGAAGCACCGATTACATTTTAAAGTATACTTTTATTATTTTTATGAGAAAGAAGTCTTCAGCCCTCCATTGATGGAGTTGACCATGAGTGGGGCAGGTGACAGTAGGGAGACTTAGCATGTAAGCTGTTCAGTCAGCTGGGCTGGGGCTGCTCCGCCACCCTTTCCGGAGGGGGGGAGTCTAACAACAGACAGTCCGGTTCTCAGGGAAGGGGCTTTCCCTCTGAAAGCACAAAAAGAAATGGTCCTATTCTCGGCACCGTTCGTGCTCGAGCTCTTCTTTGGCCCACCAGTCGAAAAAGAGACGGCATCACTCGAGGTCGCCCTCTGGTACGTCTGCACATAGACGGTCCATTGTCGGGGTCATGGGCTGGTCTCCGCCTCTTTCGGAGTCTCCTCCTGTTTCTGTCTTTGACGACCGGCATCTTCGATTCCGGTGTCCCTCCCCACCCGCTGGAGGGACTTCCAGTGAGCAGTTTCACCATTGGGCCGCTCTTATTGAGCAGTAGGCGTGGAGGTTGTCCCAACTACCTGAACCTGCTAGTCCGTTGCTGGAGCCTTTGGGTCTGTCTGTTTCGGATTGGCAGGCAGGGCAGTTGAGACTTCTGAGTCGCGCTGTGCCTCCTTCGGTGCAGTTGACGTCGTGCTCCAGTGTCTATCCTCCTCACTTGGCTGCAGGCGCAGGGGTCCAAACTGATGCCTTTATCTCTTGCTCTTTTTCCTCCTTTACCTTCAAATCACAGTTAACAGACTTCTGTTGTGGTGCCACAGTCTGCAGTGCCGGCCTTCCTGACACCGCGTTCGGTGCCGGCTTCTCCGGTGCTGGATTTGCTTGCGGCACCGTGTGTGGTGTCTGTGCCATTATCTATATTGGTGCCACCTCTGTGCTCGGCACCACTCTATTCGGCGGCGCCAGGGGTGTCGGCGGTGCCACATGGACTTGAGGTTCTCAACCCCGATTCAAACAACATGAAGTATTGCTCTATTCTGACTATTGCAGTTAGGTCCTGCCTTTCAACTGCCCCGGAGAACAAAGAGTTAACTTTCCATGGCCAGCATGGAACGTTCAGCGCGAGCTCGGTTGAAGCCTCTGTCTGCTGTTGTTTAAACTCCAACCGTCAGATTCTTTACTCAGCCTCACTGAACAGTCGCTCCGGAGATTTCTCCTTTGCTCGGTTCAAAAAAGTCAGTTAAAGTGTCGTTTTTCACTCGGTTTCTACTGAATTTCTGCTACCGAATCTGTCGGTTTAAGTCTCTGTCAGTGGTACCGTGAGTACTAGATAGGTTTTACATTTAGTTTCTGTGTGGAACTTGTAAATTTCAGATGGGTTCGGTTTGAACTGATCAATTTAGTCTTAAAAAGTTTGTGAATTTACTTAGAGTGTGGTAACCGGTCCGTATCGGTTCTAAAAAAGCGGATTTAATTACGTTTTTTTCCAAGACCCGTAACACAGTCAGGAACCGATAGGGGAGTCTTGCCTGGCAGATTGCCGAAAAAAGGGTAAGTTTTGGATAGGATTGGCCATGTCTGAGAAACCCAAGAAAAAAAAAGGGCCCACTGGGATTCAACACTGCAGTGTGTGTGTGGGGAAGCCTTTGCTAAGGCTGATCCCCACATCACCTGTGTTTGTTGTCTGGGGTTTGACCACCTCGATTCAGACTGCCAAATTTGTAAGAGTTTTCCCAAAGCTACCCTGGATAAGAGAGTAGGTAGACTGAGGGAAAGGGAGGCCGAGAAGTCCGCTGACCAGGATGGCCAACCCGGTTCTGTTCCGACCGAACCAGAAGGAGTGCCCTCTGACCAGGGCGAAACTTCTTCGGGCAAAAGTAGAGCCGATTCTGAGGAGTCGGTTCCGGTTAAAAGGAAGAGAAGAGAAAAATCATCCGGTTCGGATCCACAAATTCATTTCTGACCGCTGATGAGATAACCAAAGCGATAAGGATAGTGCAGTCGCTAACCTCGGTTCCGGCCGAACCGGCACTATCTGGCAGGGGCTCAGTTTGTTTGGTTCCCCCGGTTCCGGATTACACTTCAGAAGAATTTTATGAACCGGAGGAGGAGGAGGGAGAGTATGAGGATGATGATGGTGATTATGAAAGTCTGGATGTGCCTATTGACCCGGACATCTTCCCAGACAGATCTTCAGGTCTTTCTCCTCCTAGGCTTTCTGAGTCCCCTTCCCACTTTATGTTTTACAGAAAAGTGGCTGAAACCCTCCAGCTTCCAATGGAAGAAGCAGTAGAGGATCAGGAGGTGCCTGATTTTGTTGAAATGATGGACATCCAGAGTCCAGGAGACTGTCTATTCCCCTCCATAAATCTTTTGGGAAACAGACAATTTAAATTCTAAAGACTCCTAACTCCATACCTCTTGTGGACAGACGAATGGACAAGAGGTACACCCTTTCAGGCTTGGACATGGAGTTCCATTCTCAGCAATGCAGCCATGTTGGGGTAGTGCAGGCTGCTGCCTGTGATAAGGCAAATATTCCCTTGGCATCACACCCCCCAGATAAGGACTCCAGGAGGATTGATGCCATGGCAAAGAAGCAGTACATGGCAGCATCTTTGGGACTCAGGCAGGCTAACTATATGGCCTACACAGCTAGATACCAGAAGTCCAGATGGGACACTGTTCTGGCTCTGGCTAAACAGGCCCCTGACCAGCTTGCCAAGGAGCTGGAGCAGGTGGTTGCGGATGGGATTGAGGCATCCAAGGTGCAATTTCATGCTGCTGTGGACTCCAGTGATGTTTCATCAAGAGTCATGGCTACATCTGTGGCCCTTTGGAGGATGGCTTGGCTCAGATGTACTAGCCTATCACAGGGTACCCACGCTAAGGCCATGGATTTTCCTGTCATTGATAATTCTCTGTTTGGGGAGCAGACCGAGAACTACAAGAAAAAGATGGACGAGTATAGGACCACCTACAGGAGTGCTCAGGCCAAAGAAAGGCAAGCCACGCCTCAAAGGCAGCAGTCCAGGGGCAGGGGCAGGCCCTTTCAAAGGCCTTTTTACCAAGCCCAGGCCTCCTTCTTCCTATGCTCAGAGGAGGTTCTTCAGAGGGAGAGGCAGACGGGGAATGAGCAGGCCTGCTTCCACCCCTCAGCCTAAATTCCCTGCCAAGCAGACACCCTGATGGGTCAGCCCGGGCCGATTCTCCAATACCTGTAGGAGGCAGGCTAACTTACTTTGTCCAGGACTGGAAGTCTCTGACATCAGACAAGTGGGTCCTGGAAGTAGTAAGCCAGGGACTGGTTCTCAGCTTCAAAAAATTTCCCAAGATGAGAGCCAGATCCTTTCCACCTGCAAATCCATCAGAGACCCTTGCCCTAGAGGCAGAGGTTTCTTCCCTCCTGGCTCTCAGAGCCATATAAAGGGTTCCTACCCTACACAAGGGCAAAGGATTGTACTCCAGGTACTTCCTAACCCCCAAAAAACAGGAGAATGGTGGCACATCCTGGATCTAAGATATCTGAACAAGCACCTTTTAAAACCAAAGTTCAAAATGGTGACTCTGGGAATAATTCTGCCCTCTCTAAGGCCAGGGGACTGGCTAGCCTCCCTGGACCTCAAAGATGCCTACTTTCACATTCGCATAAGGTGCTCCCACAGAAAGTACCTCAGGTTCGAGTTGCCCTCAGGCCACTATCAATTCAGAGCAATGCCCTTTGGCCTAACATCAGCCCCAAGGGTGTTCAGAAAGTGCCTGGCAGTAGTGGTTGCTTTCCTAAGGAGAAAAAAGATTTCCATCTTTCCATATTTGGACGACTGGCTCATAGTGGGTCAGTCTCCAGACCAAGTCAACTCACTTCTGCAAATAACTCAGCAAGTGCTCACTTCCTTAGGATTCCTCCTCAGCCTTCCAAAGTCAGTTCTGGAGCCAGTATAGCTCCTCACCTTCATAGGGGCAGAGCTGGATACAGTAAGGGGCAAGAGCCTTCCTTCCCCTGGACAGGGCAAGGACCCTTATGGAACTGGCATCTTCATTCACCTACAGGTATCTCGTCCAGCAAGGCATTTCCTTCAGCTTCTGGGCCACATGGCAGCTTCCACAGCAGTGGTCCAAGGAGCAAGATTCCAGATGAGGGACATTCAGTTCCACTTAAGAGCCTTCTGGTCCCAAAGAAAAGATTCCCTTACCAAACTAGCCCCAGTGACTCGAACCCTGATCCAGGCTTTGCAATGGTGGCAGGATCAGGACAATTTGAGGCAAGGGGTTCCTTTTGTCACTCAGTCTCATACAGTGATACTCACCACAGATGCCTCCCTGCTGGGCTGGGGAGCCCACCTGGGGGATGTCACCACCCAAGGGCTGTGGTCACCTCAAGAATCTCTGCTTCATCTCAATCTCTTGAAACTCAGAGCAGTGTTTCTGGCACTGCAAGCCTTTTCCAAATCTGTACAGAACAAGGTGTTCCAGATCAGAACAGGCAACACCACCACCACCACCATGTGGTACATCTACAAGCAAGGAGGCACTCGGTCTACGGCCTTTTGTACAGAGGCAATGAAGTTGTGGTCCCTGGCCTATTCCCTGCAAACCTCTCTGATAACAGTTCACCTCTCAGGTAAGGACAATGTCCTAGCGGATGCTCTCAGCTGGATATCCCAGGGCCATCATGAATGGACCCTAGATCCCCTAGTTTTGAAAGTGATTTTCTCGAGATGGGGCACTCCACAGATAGATCTTTTTGCAGCCCCAGACAATCACCAACTTCCTTTCTTTTGTTGCAGACCCCCACTCGTGGGCTCAGTCCTCCTGGATGCCCTGATCCTGAATTGGGAAGGGAAATTTCTGTATGCCCCCCCCCACTTCCCTCTCCTGTTCAAGGTGTTAGTCAAGATAAGGTCACAACCATGCAAAGTGATTCTGATTGCTCCAGACTGGGCCAGACAGCCCTGGTATCCCCTGTTGCTGTCCTTAACAGTCCACCTTCCCCTGTCTCTTCCCAGGAATTACAACCTATTGACATCCTCTCAGGGGAGGATTTAGTATCCGAATCTCAGGTCTCTCAGTCTCAAGGCATGGCTCTTGAAGAGTTAGAGTTTGCTGATCTGCATCTTTCCTAAGGGGTTCTGGATATCCTTAAGGCTTCTCGAAAGCCTTCCACTAGAAAGACTTACAATTCCAAATGGAAAAGGCTCACTATTTGGTGTTCTAATAAGAATATTTCTCCAGAATCTGCTGGGTTGCCTGTGGTTCTGGACTATATGGTCCATCTCAATGGACTAGGCCTTAGGCCAGCTATACTTAAAGTACATTTGGCAGCTGTTTCTGCCTTCCTGTCAGTAGGCAAGCCCTCTCCTCTGTCAGCTCATCCTGTGTTTTGTAAGTTCTTCAAGGGATTGCTGCACACCAATCCCCCCTTTAGGGACCCTGCTTCTGCTTGGGACCTTAATGTTTGCATTGCTCAGTTTATGCAACCTCCCTTTGAGCCTTTGTCCTCTGCAGAGCTTAAGTACTTGACTTGGAAAACTGTGTTTTTGGTAGCCATTACCTCTCCAGGCGTATCAGTGAATTGCAAGCCCTGTCAGTGGAGCCTGATTTCATCTCTTTCCATGGAGATAAAGTGGTCCTAAGAACTAACAGGAAGTTTTTGCCTAAGGTGGTTTCAGATTTCCACCTTAATCAGTCTGTCTCTCCCTGTTTTCTTCACTGACCATTCCTCCTCTGGAGAGAGGAGGCTGCACACTTGGATGTTAAAAGGGCCCTTACCTACTACATAGAGCGCACCAAGGGTCTACAGGTTTGAGTCCCTCCAGTTGTTCCTCACATATGGAGAGGTCGGTAAGGGCAAACCTGCCACTAAGTGATCTATTGCCAGGTGGATTGTCTATTCAATTCTGCTATGAAAAACTGGGTAGAACCCCACCCTCGGGCCTGAGGGTTCACTCTACTAGAGGTACAGCTGCTTCCCTGGCTGTTGCCAGGGATATTCCTATCCTAGAAATTTGTCAAGCAGCCACCTGGAAAACAGTCCATACATTCACCAAGCATTACTCTCTGGATATCCAGGCTAGGAGTGATGCTCGGTTTGGCACAGCAGTACTTCAGAGCCTATTCCCAAAGTAGGTTCTGTCCCTCCTCCATGGAGGTACTGCTTGGTAGTCTGCAATAGTCAGAATACAGCAAGACTTCATGTTGTTTGAAGAAAAAATTACTCACCTTAGTAATGTTGTTTCTTCTAATGGAGTCTTGCTGTATTCTGACCTCCCCGCCTCCCCTCTCAGAACCTGGTTTTTGGGATGTGGGTGGGCAGGAGCAGTGTTGGCACCCTAGGGATGCCCCTCCTTTTCACCCTCCTTTACTTTGGGTGTGTGTTGTGTTTTGTTTTTTGGGTTTCCTGACCTGAGTCTTTGCTTTGAAACCAAAAAACCCTTTTTAATAAATTTATTTGCCAGTTGGCTAGTGTGAGTTTTACAGTTTCCACACAGAACTTCTAGTGAGTATTGCTCGTAAAGATCTGATGGTTGGAGTTTAAACAACAGCAGACAGGGCCTTCAACCGAGCTCGTGCTGAACGTTCCATGCTGGCCATGGAAAGTTAACTCTTTGTTCTCCAGGGCAGTTGAAAGGCAGGACGTAACTGTGATAGTCAGAATACAGCAAGACTCCATTAGAAGAAACATTACTAAGGTGAGTAATTTTTTCTTCTTTCTTCTCCTCCTCTTCCTTTTGGTTTTCACCCCTTTCCTGTCTATACAGTCCCTTCTGGACTGTCAGGAGATGATATTGAGCCTGATCCCGGTCTTTGGCTGGGTGATGATTTTGATGCCGAGTCTGCCTTAGGGGCGGGGATCAATCCTCCTGCAGAGCCGTTGGTCGAAGACATTTTCTTTAAGTCTCTGCTCAAGAATTTAAACTCTACCCTTTGTCTTCAGACATGGCTATCGATCCTGGGAAGCTTCTACGTCTCCAATATCTGCATGTTCCAGAAATCCCTACGGATTTAACCCCTCCGGTGTAGCCTTCTTTCGAGACTCTTTCCCAGATGGGGTGGAGCAACCCGGCTCTTAATCCCTCTGTGGCTAAGTTCATCAATAGGAAATATGCCCTTCCCAAAGATTGTCGCATCCTGGCCTCACAAGCCTTTGCCGATGCCATCGTGGTTCTGGCAGAGAATGACAAGGCTGTCCTTCCTCAGGAATCTACAGTTGGTCCTGTAAACAAGGAATCTCTCAAGATCGACACTTTGGGTAAGCAAGTCTTTGCTGCTTCAACTCTGGGCATGTGTATTGCTAGCTACCATGGTTATTTTTCTCAATACGAATATGGACTCTGGCATTCGCTCAGAGCAACAGTAGAAGCTCTTCCCGAATCAGAGGTTAACTCTGGGCTACTACAGACCATTACTAGAGGTATCGAGTCCAATAATCAACAGATTAAAGCTGCCATAGATGCTTTCGATACTGCCTCCAGAGTGGCAGCTGCTGGTACTTGCACCCGTCGCCATTCTTGGTTGCACACTTTGGGCTTCATGAATGACGCCCAACAAAAGGTCATGGCCTTACCTTTCGACGGAATGTATCTGTTTGGACCTCAAGTGGAGCAGGCAGTAGAGGCCACTCAGAAAACTAGGTCTGCTATTAGGACAGCTAGACCCCCTTCCGCTGCCTCTCGAGGAGGCGGGAATAAGCGTCAGTTTCATAACCATCAGTCCTTTTGTGGCAGAGGAGGTTTTAACTGAAACCAAACCCCTCAGCCGCAAAAGAAAACGCAGCAAAAAGCACAGGGCCCAAAAGCACCCAGTGCTACTCTGAGTTTCCAGGCCAGGTCCCACCTCAGCTGTCCGAGGGGAACTCTTCCTCGGCAGTAGGAGGATGTCTGACTCATTTCTACAACCAGTGGAAGTCGGTAACATCAGACAAATGAGTTCTCAGGATAATCCGCGAGGGGTACTCTCTCAACCTGTGAGAAACCCCTGATCCAGACGGCTGCCCAGGCTGTCTGCTGCGCAGTGAGACCTTCTTGCTTCTGAGGTGCAAGGCCTTGTGAACAACAGAGCAGTAGAAGTAGTTCCGCTGGATCAGAGAAACACAGGTTTCTACTCGCACTACTTTCTGGTTCCAAAGAAAACAGGCGATATGCGCCCTATTCTCGATCTCAGAAAGTTAAACAAGTGCCTTTACAAGGAAAAGTTCAAGATGATATCACTCGGTACCCTGTTACCTTTGATTCATCAACACGATTGGCTAGTCTCCCTGGACATGCAGGGTGCCTATCAACACATTCTCATACACCTAAGCCACCACAAATACCTAAGGTTCATGGCTTTGGGTCAACACTATCAATTCAGAGTCCTGCCCTTTGGGCTATCCTTGGCGCCTCGAGTCTTTACTAAGTGTTGTGCAGTTCTTGCGGTGCATCTAAGGAAAATCGGAACTCAAGTATTCTCATATCTGGACAGTTGGCTTCTCGCAAGCCCCTCCAGGCAACTGAATCTGGAGGCCGTGGCTACGGCCTCAAGCTTCCTCACGTCCATGGGAGTTCTGCTAAACCTGAAAAAGTCACAGTTGCAGCTCTCCCAGAAGCTTCTCTTCATAGGAGCCCTTCTGGACACCTACTGAGTGAAAGCCTTCTTTCCGGAAGACAGAAGGAGCGATACCCTACAGATGGCCTGCTTTGTTAGAGGGAACAACTCTGTTCGAGCTCTCTCAATGCAGTGGATGCTTGGTCTCATGGCATCCTCGGTGTTCACTGTGCCTCTGGCTCGTCTACACATGAGAACCACTCGATGGATGCTCAGTACTCAGTGGTCCCCCACCACTCATCCTTAGTCCTTTCACATCAAAGTGACAGAACCGTTGAAATGGTCACTCACCTGGTGGTCACAGGAGGCAGCCTTCTGGAAGGATATCCCTTCACCCCTCTGGATCCTCAGATCTCCATTACCATGGACTTGTCCCTACTGGGCTGGGGAGCTCACTGCCAGGATCTCCACACCCAGAGCACGTGGATGCAGGATAAGTCCCAACTCCAGATAAACGTTCTGGAGATGAGAGCTGTCCTGTATGCAGTCCGAGCTTTGAAGACATACTCTGTCACAAGACTATTCCCCTTCAAACGGACAGGGCAGTGATGTATTACATCAACAAGCAGGGCTGTGCACACTCTTACCCTTATGCAGGGAAGCAGTGAGAGTGTGGGAGTGGTACCTAGAGCATAAGGCTCTTGATTCAAGCGGTCTACCTGCCAGGCATACAAAATGAGCTAGCAGACCATCTCAGCAGAACAGAGACAGATCCTCATGAGTGGTCTCTCGACTCAACCATCATTCAGTCACTCTTCGACGAATGGGGAACTCTGGACCTGGACTTTTTTGCGACCCCACTCAATGCAAAACTGCCTTTCTTCTGCTCCAGAAATCCAGGACCTGGCGTTTTTTGTCAGGGTGCATTCAGGCTGTTGTAGGCAAAATACTTTCTGTATGCATTCCCTCCTCTTCCCCTAGTACAGAGGGTACTGTTCAGATTGGAGGCATGGGGGGGCAGGCTGATTCTGATTGGCCCGTTCTGGCCTCGCCAGATGTGGTTTCCGCTAATCAACAGGCTATCGGAAACTTCCCTGAAACTGCTTCTGCTCCAGACGAACCTTCTGACCCAGGGCACTGTAGTTTATCCCAACCTGAGGTTCCTTCACCTCCATGCTTGGCTCCTGAGGAGATAGAGGTGAACAGGGTTCAAAGTTTCTCACAGTGTTTCAGATATTCTTTTAGCTACATGCAAGCCAGCTACTCGGAAAACTTACACAGCTGAGTGGAAGCATTTTTCTATCTGGTGTGCAAAATCTCCCTGAAACCCCTTTTCCTGCCCACCGAATAAAGTGCTGGAGTATCTCTTAGGCCTCTCTAACACAGGTCTACAATACTCTACAGTCAAAGTTCATCTTTGCACAATCTCCGCATACCATGAGCCAGTACTTTCTATGTCTTTGGCTCAGTTACCTTTAGTCAAGAGGTTTTTTAAGGGCATTCTGTATACCAGACCGCCAATTAGACGTCCAGTTGCAGCCTGGGACATTAACCTCATGCTAGACATGGTCACTCTTAAACCCTTCGAGCCTCTAGCCACTTGTGAGTTGAAATTTCTAACCTGGAAGATGGCCTTCCTGGTGGCCATTACATCTTCCCGCAGAGTATCAGAAATACATGTTTTGGTCACAGACCCTCTGTATTTCACAAGGACAAGGTGGTTCTTAGGACTCACCCTAAGTTCCTTCCTAAGGTTGTCTTGGAATTTCATTTGAATCAACCTTTAGTCCTTCCTACCTACTTTGCAAATTTCCAGAATGAGGGAGAGCGAACCCTTCATTCCTTGGATGTAAAGAGAGCTTCAAACACCATGAAGTCTTCCTATATTATAACAATAGCAGTCAGCCACTGCAGCTGAACTGCCCCGGAGAGGAAGGAGTTAACTCCAGAAGATCTGAGTTCTACAGCGAGGGCGCTTGTGCCCAAAGTTTCATCTGGCAGTTTCAAATGAAACTGTCAGATTCTTTACTCCGCTTCACTGAACAGTCACTCCGAGATCAGCTCCTTCAGCTCGGTTCATTCTCGGTTCAAGAGAGTAGTTTTCGTTCATTTGAACCGCAAAAGTCATTATTTTACCGCATTTCGTTCTAAAGCCTATCTGGTAACCGTAGTACAAAAATTCAAGTCTGTGTGGAAAATTAATTATCGGTTCGGTTTTGAACCGATCACTTGGTTTTTTCTGCCTTTAAAACTGTACTGTGGGTTTTAGAGCGCGTCTCGGTTCTTATCGGTTCTAAAAACCGAAATTATTACGTTTTTTCAAATACCCGTGACACGGTTAGGAACCGATAAGGGTGTCTTGCCTGGCACTGCCATCAAAAGGGCAAGTTTTTGGTTAGGCTGGCATTATGTCTGAGAAACCCAAAAGAAAAACCGGCCCACTGGGTTTCAACACTGTGATGTTCAGGGACGCTTGCCAAGGCTGACCCACACACCACTTGTGTCATTGTCTGGGGCTGACCACCTCCTGTCAGACTGCCAGGTGTGTAAAATTTCCCGCAGCCACCCTTGAGAAGAGATTGGGCCGGCTCAGGGAACAGAGGCTAAAAAGTCCGCTGACCGGATGGCCAGCCCGGTTCAGTACCCACTGGACCAGAGGAGTGCCCTCTGACCAGGCGATATACTCGGCAAAGGAAGACTGGTTCAGAGGAACCAGTCCCAAGTAAAAAGACAAAGAAATCAGGAGGTTTGGAGTCCAGAATTGTGTCTCCAACTGCTGCAGAGATAGCTAAAGCCATTCAGATTGTCCAGTCACTGTCTCAGGGATCTGTAGAACCACCAACAGTTGGTAAAAGGTTGGTCTGCTCAGTCCCAGTGGTTCAGGATTTTGAAGTTGAGGATTTTTATGAACCACAGGAGGGGAGGAGGAATTTGATCAATATATGTGTGCTGGGAGGGTCTGGACGTGCCCATTGAACCGGGATTTCTCCAGACAGACCTTTAGAATCTCCCCTATTCTGTCTGAGTCCTTCTTTCTTTATTTTTACAAAAGGTTGCAGAAACCCTCCAGCTTCCTTTAGAGGAGGCTGTGGATGAGCAAGAGGAGCCTGATTATGTGGAAATGATGGATATTCCAGAGTCTAGGAGGTTGTCTATCTCTTTGCATAAGTCATTTAGGAAGCAAACAACAAAGATTTTAAAATCCTCATTCTGTCCTCCTGTAGATAAAAAATGGACAGAAGGTATACTTTGTCAGGCTCGGATACAGACTTCCTTATTGAGCAGTGTAGTCATGTAGGTGTGGTACAAGCTGCAGCCTGTGACAAGGCTAATATTCCTCTGGCCTCACATCCTCCTGACAAGGATTCTAGGAAGATTGATGCCATGGCTAAGAAACAGTATATGGCAGCTTCTTTGGGACTCAGGCAGGCAAATTATATGGCTTATGTGGCTAGATATCAGAAATCTAGGTGGGACACAGTATTGCAGTTAGCCAAGCAGGCCCATGGCCAGCTGGCTAGTGAGTTGGAACAGGTGGCTGGTGTGACATTGAAGCTTCTAAAGTTCAATTTCATACTGCTGTTGATGTTAATGATGTTTCCTCCGGGTCATGGCCACTTCTGTAGCTTTCCGTGAGGTTGGCATGGCTCAGATGCACTAATCTGTCCCAAGATACCAGTCAAAGGCTATGGATTTTCCTGTAGTGGAAATTCTCTGTTTGGGAGCAAACAGAAAATTATATGAAAAAGATGGATGAATACAGAACTACTACAAAGTGCCCAGGCTAAGGAGAAGCATGCCATGCCACAGGCATGCTCCCAGAGGTAGGGGCAGACCCTTTCCAGGCCTTTTACCACTTTCAAGCCTCTGCTGTCTCGCAGAGGGGTTTCTTCAGAGGCAGGGGTAGACGTGGCGCAAGTAGACCGTCTCCCTCCCTCAGCCTAAGGCTGTTAAGCAGGCACCTGATGGGGTGCCCAGGGCCGATTCTCCTGTACCAGTGGGGGCAGGTTGGCCTATTTCAGCCAGAGCTGGCTGTCCCTAACTTCGGACAGATGGGTTCTGAGGAATAGGCCAGGGTCTGGTTCTCAGCTTCAAATATTTTCCAAAGATGAGAGCCAGGCATTTCCACCTGCAAATCCTTCAGAAGCCCTTGCTTTGGAAGCAGAGGTTTCTTCTCTTCTGGTCTGCAAAGCAGTGGAAAGGGTTCCTCCTGCCCATCAGGCAAGGGGCTTTATTCAAGATACTTTCTTACCCCAAAAGACAGGAGAATGGCGGCCCATTCTGGATTTAAGATACTTGAACAAGCATCTGTTGAAACCAAAGTTCAAAATGTTAACTCTGGCAATGATATTGTCTTCCCTAAGGCCAGGGACTGGCTAGCTTCCTGGACCTCAAGGATGCCTATTTTCATGTTCTGATCAGGCCTTCCCACCGAAGTACCTCAGGTTCGAACTGCCCTCAGGCCACTACAGTTCAGGGCAATGCCCTTCGGCCTACCTCTCGCGCCAAGGGTATTCACAAAATGTCTCGCTGTAGTAGTGACTCATTTAAGAAGGCAAGGGGTTGCTGTGTTTCCTCCTGGACCACTGGCTCATTGTGGGTCAGTCTCAGGTCAGGTAATCCCACTTGCAAGTCACCCAGCAGCTTCTCACTTCTCTGGGATTCCTGCTAAACTTACCAAAGTCAGTTCTGGAACCAGTTCAGGCCCCTAACTTTCATAGGCGCAGAATTGAACACAAGGTTAGCCAGGCCTTTTCGGAAAGGGTGGACAGACTCATCGCCCTGGCATCCTCCTCTTACCCCGCGGGTCTCTCGACCAGCAAGGCATTTTCTGCAACTCCTCGGGCACATGGCTGCTTCCACAGCTGTTGTGCAGGGAGCAAGATTCCAGATGAGGGACATTCAGTTCCATTTGAGGGCCTATTGGTCTCAGAGGAAGGACCCCCTTACCAAATTGGTCCCAGTTACTCAAACCCTGATCCTGGCCTTACACTGGTGGCAGGATCAAAGCAATCTGAAACAAGGGGTTCCCTTCATTCCCATTTCTCCCTCCCTCACCCTCACCACGGATGCCTCCCTGTTAGTGTGGGGGCTCACCTAGGCGACCTACCACCAGGGAGTGTGGTCTCCTCAGGAATCTCTGCTCCACATCATCTTCTGGAACTCAGAGCTGTCTTTTAGCTCTTCGGTCTTTTCAGATTCTGTCCAGAACAAAGTGGTTCAAGTCAGGACAGACAATACCACCACAATGTTGTACATCAACAAGGCAGCACTCAGTCTTCAGCCTTGTGCACCAAGCAATGAAGTTGTGGTCTCTGGCTTATTCCCTGAACACCTCCTGATAGCGGTTCATCTCCCAGGAAGGACAATGTGCTGGCGGACGCCTCAGCAGAATTTCTCAGGGCCATCACGAATGGCTCTGAATCCACAAGTACTGGGGTCTGTCTTGCCAGGTGGGCACCTCAGATAGATCTTTTCGCGGCCCCAGACAAACCAACTCACCTCTTTTTGCTGCAGGCCTCCAGTACTGGGCTCAGTCCCTCTGGATGCCTTTCTGTTGGATTGAAAGGAAGTTCCTGTATGCCTTCCCCTTTCTCTCCTTTTCAGGGTACTAGTGAAATCAGATCTCAACCTTGCAGAGTGATTCTGATTGCTCCAGATTGGGCCAGACAGCCCTGGTACCTCTGCTCCTGTCCCTGGCAGTTCACCCTGCCCTGAGCCTGCCCAGAGTTCACGACTTACTGGCCTGTGCACAGGGAGAGTGTGGTATCCGACCAAGTCCCTCCACCTCAAGGCTTGGCTCTTGAGGAGCTAGAATTTGCTGATTTACACTTTCTCAAGGTGTTATGGATATTTTAAAGGCTTCATGAAGCCTTCCACTAGGCCACTTATAATTCTAAGTGGAAGAGGTTTTCCATCTGAGGCTCTGAGAGGCAGATTACCCCAGAATCTGCTGATCTTCCCATTCTTTTGGACTATTTGGTCCATCTGAATTCTTAGGCCTTAGACCAGCTACCTGAAGGTTCATCTGGCAGCTGTCTCTGCTTTTGTGTCAGCAGGAAGCCTGCCTCCCTTTCTTCTCACCCTGTGTTCTCCAAGTTTTTAAAGGGTTACTTCACACTAACCTCCTTTCGGGAACCAGCTCCGCCTGGGACCTGAATATTTGCATTGCTCAGTTAATGCAACCCCTTTGAGCCTCTGTCTTCAGCAGAACTCAAGTATTTAACTTGGAAAACCGTTTCTAGTAGCTATCACCTCTGCCAGACGATAAGTGAGTTACAGGCCCTGTCAGTGGAAGAAGATTTTATCTCTTTCCACAGAGATAAGGTAGTCCTTAGGACTATAGAAAGTTTTGGCTAAGGTGGTTTCTGATTTCCACCTGAATCAATCTATCTCCTCCCAGTATTTTTCACTGAGCATTCTTCCTCAGGTGAGAGGAGACTGCACAGCTTGGATGTCAAAAGGGCATTAAGTTACTATCTAGAGGGCACCAGAGGTCATAGGTTCGAATCCCTCCAACTGTTTCTTACCTATGGCGAGGTTGGCAAAGGGAAACCTGCCACTAAGAGAACAATTGCAAGGTGGATTGTCTCTTGTATCCAATTTGTTATCAGAAACTGGTAGAGTACCCTCAGGATTGAGGGCCCACTCCACCAGGGTAAGCTGCGCCTCTAGCGGCTGCTAGAGACATTCCTTTTCTGGAGATTTGTCAAGCTGCTACCTGGAAGACAGTTCACACCTTTACTAAGCATTATTCCCTGGATGTCAGTCCAGGAGAGATGTCGGTTTGGCACAGCTGTGCTTCAGAGCCTATTTCCTAAATGGGTTCTGACCCTCCTCCATGGAGGGTACTGCTGTGTAATCTGTTATTGTTATAATATAGCAAGACTTTCATGGTGTTTGAAGAAAAATTACTCACCTTAGTAATTGCTTTTTCTTCATGGAGTCTTGCTATATTATAACCACCTCCTCCTGCCCCTCTCAGAACTCCTACTTGGGTAGAGGTGGCAAATTGGTGCAAGCACTGTGTCATGCCATTTTAGTTTTCCCTAACCCTGTTTTCCTTTGGGTTAGGGATCTAGATTGTTCATTTAGGTTATTTTTTATTGCCCCTTTGGACTTGAGTCTTGGGGTTCATATGTGCTTGTCAGAGGAGAAACGAACCATAATACCATCAATCTTGTTATTATGGTTCTGGGTGTTTTTTGTTGTTTATATTGTTGTTATTACTACTAGTAGGTAGCCATAGGCTAGTGTAGTTTTTCCACACAGACTTTTTCCGTCCTTTGATGTTGGTTTATAAAGATCTGACAGTTTCATTTGAAACTGCCAGATAGATTTTAGGCACAGCTACTGAAGGGCTGTAGAACTCCAGATCTTCTGGAGTTAACTCCTTCCTCTCCGGGGCAGTTCAGCTGCAGTGGCTGACTGCTATTGTTATAATATAGCAAGACTCCATGAGAAGAAAAGCAATTACTAAGGTGAGTAATTTTTTCTTTGCGGTTCTATCTAGACAGGACAAAAGAAATCCGCAAGGCTCAACAACTGTTTGTCTCCTTCAGCACGACCCGACTGGGTCAACCTGTTGCTATCAGGTGCATCTCAGCGTGGCATTCCTTCACCACTGCTACTCCATGGCACAGGTCAAGCTGGAAGTCAGCGTGTACGCTTACTCTACCAGAGCAATCATGGCATCTCTGGCCGAAATCTGCAACATACCCATTGCGGACATCTGCAGTGCAGCCACTTGGAGATCCGTGCATACGTTTGTAAAGCACTACGCCTTTGGATGTCGATGCCGGACAACATCAATCCTTTGGCAGGACAATCCTTAATGGACTTCTGTCCTAAGTGAGCTGCTCTCTCCTGCCGCCCATCGTGGGGGATTACTTTAGCTCAGTACTCTCTCATTAGTGTGAATGAGTGGTGGAGACTTTATGTCCAGGAAAGATATGGCAATTACGTACCTGCCGTAATTCTTGATCTTCTTGGACGAAGTCTCCACCACTCATTCACACACCCACCCACCATCCCCCAAGCTCTCTTCTCTGTTTATGATCTTCACTCGTTTGGCTATGAAGACTTTGTTCTTTGACCCTTCTTACACGGGTCATTCGGACTATCTTATGTCCGATACTTAGGTTAGTTACGCTGCACCTCCTTGGAAAAAAAGGTACTGAGACGGTTGGAGGGTCGACACCGAGGTAGTCTGTACCGCGCGAGCCTAGCTCGCGGTGCCGCTTCCTCACGGCTCCACCTCGGCATCAGCCCTTCTGAAAAAGTTTGGCCCCCGCTCGGTCCTAGCGCCTCTGGTGTACTCCCATTTATGTGAATGAGTGGTGGAGACTTCGTTCAAGAAGATCAAGAATTACGGTAGGTATGTAATTTCCATTTCTTGGCCCCAGATGACCCAGAAAACAAATCCAGTTCTAACCAGCACTATTTTGGCATTTCACCCCAGTGGCAAGAAATCCAAAGCAGTAGCAGAAAATTGTGGTGGCAGTCAAGCATTCAAAAGCGAAAAAAAAAGAATCCGGAATATATTTATACATTTTGTTGTGAGAAGATATAGTTAAAAACATTCTGAAAGTCTGCATCCGGGCATATGTCTCAGTACAAGCAATAATGATAGGCAAAGAGCAAATCATTTCTGTAGTTTTAATTGTCTTCCTTGTATTGCACATAGTAATATGTCCGTTTCTAGTCATCTATCAGTAGCCATATAGTAGCACTATTTCATGTGACCTGGCAAGGGACAAGATAGGGGTAATGCTGGGGAATAGCCTCAAGCAGGTGGCACATATGGTGGCTTTTGATGAAGTGTTAACTGTATATGGCCAGGGAGAGGATAGGACACTGCATCAGCACTTGTAACAGTTGGTTGAAGGCATGGAGGAGGGCTTCAGCTACATTAGGGACTGCGGGAGGCAACCTGTGAGGATATGAGCCTCTAGGGGAGAAATGGCCTGCATCTTTCCAGAAGGGGGACCACAGTTCTTAGTGGGAGGTTTAAATGCTACTTGGATGAGCATTCAAACCAGCCAGGGAGGAGTCTGTAAAACACAGGGAGGCAACAGTCCACCCCCAACCCCAATCATGAAGCAGCAGAGAGGGAGAGCCCAGGGGAAGTAAGCTCCCTCAGGGCAGGGGTGCAAGAAGACAGGGTGGGGACAAGACACAGGACCGGGTTGGGGGGTGGGAGTTATAAATCAGGAAACCAAGAAGAAAGCAGTAAAGGTGACTGGTAATGGTAAAGGTTACAAGGGAATTGGTGGTTGGGGGAGCTTATGGGAACAGCACAAGCAGGAGGAGGGGGAAGTGGGCAGAGAGGGAGTAAAGTAGAGCCATGTGCACCAATGCAAGGAGTCTGGGAAATAAAATTCCGGACCTGGAGGCCATGATGGTAGAGGCTAGCCTAGATTTGGTGGCCATAATGGAGTCGTGCACTGCCGCCACGACTGGGACATGGCCATACTTGGCTACTTCTCTGTTCAGGAGAGACGGGGAGGGGAGATGGAGTTGTACTATGTTAGGGAGGGTATCAAGGACACAAAAGTACAGGAGTACCCAGAGGAAAAAGAAGGACTAGAGTACCTGTCTCCAGGATCCATATATGGATGGTATACAGACCTGTGCTCAGGAAGAGGAGTTGGATAAGGCACTTGAGGAAAGCATCATCAGGATGGCAAGTAAGGGGTAGATGTTGCTATATGGGGACTTAAAGAGGACAGGGAATTAATTTTAATTAGCAGCTGTTTATAATTTTCCTAGCTTCAGAAATTATATTCTTACCCCTAAATGATACTTATAAAATGGGCATTTAAAAAGAAGCATCATGACTGGCCAGAAAGGAAGTGTCAAATAGGTATTACACATAGGGGAAAAAAAGAGCAAGCAAATAAATCAATGCACCCAAATGGAATGTTAAGATGTGTCAGTGGAATGTTAATTTTTTAAAGGCCGCCATTGTTTTTAGTCTCGGTAAGCGAGGGAGTGAATGTCATGTTGACAGTCCCGCTCCAAACCTCGTCTCCACTTGAAGTCAAAATCGGAGAGCAGCATAAAGCATTCTTCTAGTTCAGCGAGACTGAAGCTTGCTGCCGCATCTAAACTGGAAATAGACCAGAACGGGTGCCGTCTCATAGTAAACTGGCGCCCATCCCAGTACATTTAACTAAAACAACAAAACAAATCTGCATCCCTTATTCCTTTTTTTTTTTTTTGGGAGAACTCATATTCTCTCCTAATCACACTTGTTCTCTCGATCGGGACGTGGGTTTTTTTGGGGGGGGGCAACAACAGTACAAATGATAATTAATGTGTCAGAAGACGATGTCATCACCTAGTGGCGGAAGGACTATTTTATCTCAAATTAGCACAATGATTTCAGTTTTTTTTTTTTTCAGTTCGTAATATTTTTTAAGGTGACAAATATAAAAAAAAAAAGAGAGAGAACCATTTTATAAAGCGCAATAAAACACTCCAGGGTATGTGTGTTGAACAGATATTACCGCACTTCCAGCGGCTGAAGGCACTCGGCAGGGCCTCGTGCCTTACTACGCCCCTGGGTCTGCGGTATTATCTGTTCAACACACACCCTGTCGTGTCTTATTGCTTACATATGTAACTGTACCTAAATAAAACATGATGTGAAAAACGGTATTTCCCATTGTTTTTTTTTTTTTAATGGGCAGCATTCTGTTACAGTTCCCTTCATAGAACCAGTGATCTGGAATTTTAACTATGTCATGGTTTGAGCTCAGAAGTCTGAACAGGGTTCTGATAGGACAATAGATCATACTTAGCATTCTGTACACAAACCATGACATACTGTAGTAAAAACTCCTAATTACTAATTCCATGAAGAGAACTGTAACAGAATGCTGTCCATAAAAAGAAAACAACTGAAAACTCAGTTTTTCACATTGGTGTTTATTCAGTTGCAGTTAAATATGGACCATTTGGAGGTGTGAATTTCATTTCTGAAAATAGGAGCATTACTAACTGCTGCTAGTTGGCACACATTTCCTGTCCCCTTTAAGTCTGCCAGATGTGGATTGAGCAGGACCATCCTTGACTCGGGGAACCCACTAGGGATGGAGCAGTGCTAGACCTGGTGCTTACAAACTGGGATGGCATTGAATACGCCCTTGTGGGAAGTTCAGTCACCATACAGTGTGGTTTAAAGAGTGACATTCTATCATAATAAAAAGCTTAAAAACACTAGATTTACACCAGTTGTGTTTTAACTTTTTTGTTTTCCAGTTCTTTGTGGGTTTTTTGTTTTGTTTTTCTACTTCCCCACTAGTCTACTATATTGTAGATAGTGCAACAGTTACGTCATTGAGTCTTTCAAAACGAATCTCTCTCTCTCCTCTGCTAACCACACAGTTGCTGTTTATGACATAAGTCTGTTGTCATGGCGAGTACTATGATGCCATAAACAAAGGCACTGAAAGGTTAAAAGGGGAGAGGCAAAGGTTTTCAAATGTTTTCTATACACCCTTTTTAGACGGACTGCCAAGATATTCAGTAAATATTGGAAAGGAACATTTAAAATGGAAAAGAAATGTATTTCTTAGTAAATTGTCACAGCTGAAACATCTTATTTACAAAAGCACATGCCGAAGTGCAAAATTCATAGAAGAATCAGCAGTACTGTAGAAAGAGTGCCGATTTTGGATTCAGCGGCTGGGCTTTAAAAGGCAGGAACCCAGCCACACCTCCTCTCAGTCAGGCCACATCCAGGGCAGTTAGGCTGCTTCTGCGGCTGAAGAGGAGGGGGGGATATTCGGTGGCTGTAGCCGCAAGTATTGGGGAGGCCGCACCGGTGGCAGGGAAGGAGGGTCGCATCCGTGGCTGAAGAGTGAGCTGCACCGGCAGCTGCCGAGAGTGGTGGCAAGGGCCGCAAGGAGAATGGCTCCTGGAAGGAGCCAGTCAGCAGCACTCTAGGAAGAGCGCCAATTTCGGATCTTTTCTTCCACCCCACCCCACACCGCCACCATATTAAATGGACTCCGGAACCATGTCCAGCAGTGGGTCTGGCTAATGAAGAGTGGGCACAGGTTGGAACATTAAGGAGTGTTGTTGAAGAGAGTTTCAATCATTGGCCAGGGTGGAATTAATCAAGAATAAGGTACTGTGGCTATGCTTTGAAAATTGGATTTATATTAGGTGAAAAAGTACATTTATATTGGGTAGCCATATGGTGCAGTTGTGGGCAGGCTTTAAGTTGTGGGGCAGCCGAAGGTAGAAACAGAACAGGTTTAATTTAGTTTAAGGTAGAAACTTAATAGGTTTAATTTAGTTTCAGTAAGCTGTAAGTGTGAAAGGGCAAGATAGGACTTTTAAAAGGAGGCTGCTCAGGAGGCTGTAAAGACCATCATTGGGATACGGTGGGTAAGGAGTTAAAGTATAATTGGGGTACGGTTGGATAGGACTGTAAAATAGGAGGTTCTGTGGGTTTTCTGTAAGAAGGAGCCTCTACAGGTTTTTGACATCTCTTAGTGGGAATAGGATGGTTGGGAGTTTGTGGAAAGCTGCTCATCCATCTTAAACTTGGTGCATAAGGGAAAGGAATTGGGAACAGGAAGGAACATGTCCAGGAATGGTAGAGGAGGCTTGGGGGAAGGAGGGGGATCCTTCATCGGGTACGGGGGGCACTGGTGGGCGACTAGAGAAATAGGAAGGGTCATGGGCTGCAACAACTGTGGAGCACCAATCTTTCTTAAAATTGTGTGGAGAGTGGGGGGATGTTTAGTGTGCAACCAGACAGGGAAGCTTAAAAAAGAGATCATGGGACTGCAGGAGGAGCTGAGGAAGGCACGACGGGCCACAGCAGGTTACGGTCCAGTAGTACGAAGAGATAGTTGGGAAGATGAGGAGGGAGGGCAATTTAAGCTGATAGGGGAGGAGAGGGAAAGGGTTTAAGGAGGGCACTCTGAACCGGGAGACCCAGTCTGAGGGTCAGTGAGTTGGGTGAACCAAGGATGTAGGGCAGAACAAAGGGGAAAGGAGGAGAAGCGGTTTGAGGGGAGGGGGAGATTGACAAGGAGGCGGAAGGAAGGGACGGGCTAGCACGAGGGCGGTAGAGGTAGGCCTAAGAGAAGGATCTTCGGAAGATCAGTTCACAGTTTGGGAGGGAAAGGAAGAAGACAAAGGGATGAGTCTGGAGGTGTAACTGATGGTAGCCAGGATGAAAGTGGCACGGGTGGGGGAGTACAGATGGGGAACTATAACGGGCGAAAGGGGAGACTGTCGCAGGAGGAAGAAGAGGTGTTGTGGTAGGGAGGGGGAGAAAGAGGAGCATGTGGTTGGAAAACTGTGTGGAATCTTAGTGCTGGGGGACTCGGTACTGAGGGGAGTCAGGTGGGGTAGCAGGAGGAGAGGCATAGTTGCATATGGGTGGAGGCCATGCCAGGAATGACAGCGGAAAGGGTGGGGCAGTTTGTACTGAAATTTGCTAGAAGGGGTAGGGAGAAACCTCATTTAATTCTGCATTTGGGGACAAATGACCTAGCTGATAGAACGGTAGATGTAGTGCAGAGGAGGTTTGAGGAACTAGGACCATTATGAGAGGGGGCAGGAAGATCAGTAACCTTCTTAGAGATACTTCCTGTTCCCAGGGTGAGCACTGCAAGAAAAAGGAGAATAGAGGAATTTAATAAATGGCTAGGAACTTGGTGTCAGGCCAAAGGGTATGGGCTGGTGGGGGAGGGACCTATGCGGACAGTGGTCTCTACTTGAAGGATAGACTGCACTTAAGTGAGGAGGGCAAGAGAGTGTTGAAAATAGGGATAAGTGATTACATAGAAGAAGCTGGGAATTTAAACTAGGAGTTGGGGGTGGCAAGTGGGCAGGAGGCAGGCAGAGGCCACGGGAAGGGAGGACACACGAGCTTACCCCCCATGACAGAGACAAGGGATTATGGGCAAGTACTAAGGAGGATGTTAGAATGGGATGGGGCTGGCCCAGTGGCACTGAGGATTGAGGCGCTGGATGCCACACCTCGCACCACACCGGTGACCTGGCTTCGGAGCAGCTGGCCGTTGGGGTTGGGCTGGAGGGAGATAGGCTGGAGCGCCTGGGGACAGCTTGCCTTCTCCTGGGGGGACTCCAACCTGGCAAGCAGCGACTCTGGCGGAGGCTGGAGCAGCGACAGCAAATTGGAGTCCGGGTATGATTGGTTGCAGGCGTGGGCTGGCAGCCAGTCAGCCTTGGGGGCTGCTGCCTTCATGGAAGGAGGGAGGAGGATGGATGCCGGCAGGATGCCTTGACGCAGGGGACACGTAGCGTCCCATGAGGAACATGGGGGAAAAAAACCCTCAGAGCCGGGATGACGGAACGCCGAACCAGGTCCCGATGTGCCAGCACCTGCCTGTGACTTAGGACCCTGACGAAAAGCAAGATTCGGGGGCCACTGCCCCCGCTCGGGGGGTTTCCGTGGTTAGATGGAGGGACCAGAGGTTGCAAGGTAGGTGCTGTCAGGGGCAGGCTTAATGGGCGATTCCTGAGGAAGCGGCCTGTGGGGCAGGAGGAGGAAAAATAGAAATTAAAAAAAAAAAAAAGAATGTGATGGGGGGGGGTAAGGGGTGGAAGGTGGTCACCTTGAATGCTAGAAGCCTGGGAAATAAAACTGCGGAGCTTCAGACCCTCATGGCAGAATGGGAGGTGGACATGGCAGCCATTACTGAAACATGGGCCAGCCAGTACCATGACTGGGACCTGGCGGTACCAGGATAGAGGATTTTCTGCAGGGATAGAGTAAAGGGAAAAGAGGGGGATGGCGCTGTATGTGAGGGAAGGACTGAAGTGTTTACGGGAGGAGGAGGGCAGTACGGAGTCACTCTGAGTGCAAATGCAGGACTCAAGGAATAGGACTCTCAGGACGGGTGTGGTGTACAGGCCGCCCTCCCAGACTGAAGAATTAGACAGGGAACTAGTGGGACAGATTGGGAGGGCCTGTAGAAGGGGAGTGTGGTGATCGTGGGGAGACTTCAGCCTGCCGGCAGTGGATTGGAGTACCCCAGCCACAAATAATAGCAGGGAGCAGGTAGTGCTAGACGTCTTCCAGGACAACTTCCTGATGCAGATGGTCAGCGAACCAACCCGGTTAGGGATCACCCATGACATAGTTCTGGCAAATGGGTGTGAGGGAACTAAGGGTGGAAAAACCTTTGGCAGGGAGTGACCACCACTCTGTATTTTTCACATTGGATATGGGTAAGGAGGGAATAGTATCTGACACAAGGGTGTTAGACTTCAGGAGGGCTGACTTCGAGAGGATGGAGGAAATAGTAAAGGAGTACGTGGCCAAAATTCACCCTAGTATGGACACTAACTAGAGGTGGGAGCACATAAAGATGGGAGTAGCGGAGGCAACTAAAACCTGCGGCAAAGCCAAGAGAAAGAAGGCTAGGGCAAAGAAACCTAGCTGGGTAACCAATGGAGTCATGGAAAAGATAAAGAAGGAAAGAGACGCTTTTAGGAGGTACCAGAAAATAGGGAGGGAGGAGGACAGGGAGGAGTACCTGAAGCTAGCGAAGGAGGTAGCATGGACGGTAAGGGCAGCCAAGGCACCAAAGGAGCTCAGGCTGGCACGAGGCATTAAGGAGGGGGAGAAGGAATTCTTCAGGTACATCAGGGAGAAAAGGAGCTGTAAGGACAGTATAGTAAGGATTAGGAGGGAAGGGGGATGGGTGGAAGCAGGGGGATGAGAAGGCAGAAGCGCTAAATGACTACTTCTGCTCAGTATTTACTAAAGAAAAGGGGAGAGAGATACCCAGAGGGGGCTTGAGGTCAGGAACAGAGGGGATGGGTGTGACAGACAGGGAAATCACAGAGGACAGGGTGCTAGAGGGCTTGAGGGCATTGAGGGTGGACAAGGTGCCAGGGCCATATGGCGTTTGTCCCAGGATACTGAAAGAACTGGCAGAGGTACTAGCGGGTCCTTTAGCAGACCTGTTCAATGCCTTACTAGATTCAGGGTGTGTACCTCACGATTGGAGGATAGCTCACATGGTTCCTCTCCATAAGAGTGGCCCCAAGGACGAGCTGGGAAACTATAGACTGGTGAGCCTCACATCCATTGTGGGTAAACTGATGGAGACAATCCTGAAGGAGAGGCTGATGTCCTTTCTGGAAACCAGTGGGCTACAGGACAGTAGGCAGCATGGCTTTGTCACTGGAAGAGCTTGCCAGATCTACCTGGTGGAGTACTGTGATTGGGTAACTAGATAGTTGGACAAGGGCCATGCAGTGGATGTCCTGTACCTGGACTTCAGTAAGGCATTTGACTCGGTGCCACATGGGAGACTAGGTAGTAAGCTACAAGCTACAGAGGCGGGTGCGAAAATGGTGGGTTGGATAGTAAACTGACTGCAAGGGAGGCAGCAGAGAGTGGTGGTGGGGGCGGGGGAGCTATCATCCCCAAGGGCGGTGACGAGCAGGGCTTGGTGTTGGGACCAGTATTGTTTGGGATATTCATTGCAGACATTTCGGTGGGCATCAAGAGCAAAATCAGTCTGTCTGCTGATGACACCAAGATGGGAGCGGTGGTGGATGACCTAAGAGGGTTGGCAAGGGTTACAGGAGGATCTGCCAAAGCTGGAGTCCTGGTTGACACCTGGCAGCTGGGGTTCAATGCCAGAAAATGCAAGGTGCTGCATATTGGGGCTAAAAACCCAAAGAGGAGCTACCAGCTTGGGAGTGAGCAATTATCTCTGTCTGAGGAGGAGGAGAAGGATCTGGGTGTGCTCATTATGGGAGCAACAAACAACTCTGCACAATGTAGAAAGGTGGCTGCAGAGGCCAACAAGATGCTGGGTTGTTTTGCTTAGGGGTATATCTTCAAGGAAAGGGAGGTGATTCTGCCCTTGTATAGATCACTGGTTAGGCCACACCTAGAGTACTGCATGCAGTACTGGCTCCCGTACCTGAAGAGGGACATTAAGTTACTGGAGGGGGTGCAACACAGGGCGACATATGATCAGTGGTCTGGGGAACTTACCTTATAAGAGTAGGCTGAGGGAATTGAACATGTACTCTCTGGAGGAGAGGAGGGAGAAGGGAGATATGATTGAAACCTTCAGGTATATGAAAGGGATAAACAAGTCTTGTACGGAGGAGCCTTTCAAACTAAGAGGGGAGGGACACCCGAGGCCATGATATAAGACTGGAGGGGGGAAGGTTCAGGAGGGAGATAAGACACTTTTTTACCGAGAGGGTGGTGGCCGGGTGGAAAGCACTACCGATAGAGGTGGTATCCAGTAGAACAGTGGGGGCTTCAAAAGGATGAGACAGGGCAAGGGAGGGCAAGGGAGGAAGGGGCAGCTGCAAAATAAGGGCTGCTAGCTGCACAACTAAGCAGACTTGGTAGAACGTAAGGCCTTTTTCTGCTGGCAATTTTCGTATGTTTGTAGTTTCGAGTTTGGAGGTCGTAGACCTATGATAACTTGCCACTATTTTTAGTGGTAGTACATACATTGGGCCATGTCCATGAGCCTATCTAATGTCTGTTGAAAGGCTTCAGTGGACTTACATGTGACAACCAATTCTGGCAAAGAGTTCCATGTTGACACTATTCTGTGTGTAAACAATTTTGTTCTGTTAGTGATGTTGGCTACCTCCCCTTGCAGCTGAAAGTTACGAGACCTCGTTGTTCTATTTGCTGTTCTCTTTATTAGTCCTGTACTTTCCATCAGTAACTCATCATTCATAGCTCTGTACACTAAATAGAGGTCACCTCTTAACCTTCTATATTGCATTGCCCAAGTTATTTAGCCTTTCTCTGTATGTCTTATATCTTTGTGTTTTTATCTTTTTGGTCATTCTCTCTGAACACCTTCTATGAGCCTTTGCCCCATTACACTCTGGGGAGCACAGAATGCAGAACAATATTCTAAATGGGTGTCTCACTAGGGATGAGTACAGAAGGGAGTATTACATCAGAGTTTCTACTTTTTATGTTTCTAAGTATACACGCCTGTATTTTATTCAGGGCCCCTAGTGCTCTGCTGCAGAATTTTCTGATTTCTGCGGCAGGGCTCCTTGGCTTCTGCAGCAGCATTTTCTGATTCTGTGGCATGATTTATTAATTTCTCTGGCAGAATGCAGTCCTGCCATTGGCTAAATATGATGTGATGTCATCGATGACATCACATGTTAAGAGCAGAGAAGGGGCTTCAGGATAAACGAAATGCGAAAGAAAGCCTGATCCTATGGAAAAACTGTACATTTGAATGAAAATTTACAAAAAACATGAATTCAAACAACATGAAGTCTTGCTGTATTCAGACATAATGCAGTGAGCCCCAGCACTTGAACTGCCTCGGAGAGGAAAGAGTTAACTCTGTGCAGAAGCATAGAACGTTGAGCTTTAGCTCGGTTTTCAAACCTCTGTCTGTTGTACTTCCCAGTGTAACTGTCAGATTCTTTACTCCGCCTAACAGTGAAGTTGCTCTGGAGATTTCCTCTGCTCGGTTCGGTAAAAGAAAAAGAAATCGTTCGGTTTAAACCGCATATTTTTGTTATTTTCGGATTTCCAGCCTCTGTCTACGGTACAGGTAGTATGTAGATAGGTAGAGACTGTGTTTTATTTTGCTAAAAAGAGTGGAAATTGTCTTTCTTCGGTTTCTTTCTGGTCGGTCCGGTTTGGAACCAACTTTGAAAACTTTTTTCTCTCTTTCTGGGATTAGTGTGGTGTTCTGGTACCAATCGGTTTCAAAAGAACCGGAGTTTTGCTGTTTTTTTAAAAAAGCCCGTGACACGGTTTGTAACCGATCGGTTGCTTTATTACCTGGCTTGAAAGCTTCTATAGGGTAATTTGTTAGGTTGGCCAAGTCTGAGAAACCCAAGAAGAAAACCGGTCCCACTGGGTTTCAACACTATACTGAGTGTGGGGAGGCCTTTGCTAAGGCCGACCCCCACCTAATCTGTGTTTATTGTCTGGGGTTTGACCACCTCAAGTCAGACTGACAAATCTCTTAAGAACTTTCCTAAAACCACTCTAGATAAAAGACTGAGTAGGCTGAAGGAAAGGGAGGCCAGGAAGTCTGTAGATCTGGATGGCCAGCCCGGTTCAGTTGCGGCCTAACCTGAGGAGGCGCCTACTGACGAGGGTGATACCTCCTCAGGCAAGGAGAGGCTGGACCGGGGCCGGTTCCATCAAAGAAAAAGCGCAAGTCTGCTGGTTTGGATCCTGTATCCAACTCTCCAACCGCGGATGAAATAGCCAAAGTGATTCAAACAACATGAAGTCTTGCTGTATTCTGACATATGCAGTTAGGTCCTGCCTTTCAACTGCCCCGGAGAACAAAGAGTTAACTTTTCTATGCCTTGCATAGAATGTTCATCATGAGCTCGGTTGAAGCCCCTGAATGCCTACTTTCACATTCCCATCTGGTGCTCCCACAGAAAGTACCTCAGGTTCGAGTTGCTCTCAGGCCACTATCAATTCAGAGCAATGTCCTTTGGCCTAACATCAGCCCCAAGGGTTTTCACAAAGTGCCTGGCAGTAGTTGTTGCCTTCCTAAGAAGACAAAAGATCTCCATCTTCCCATACTTGGACGACTGCCTCATAGTATGTCAGTCTCCAGACCAAGTCAAGTCACATCTGCAAGAGATCCAGCAAGTGCTCACTTCCTTAGGATCCCTCCTCAACCTTCCAAAGTCAGTTCTCGAGCCAGTACAGCTCCTCACCTTCATAGGTGCAGAACTGGATACAGTAAAGGCAAGAGCCTTCCTTCCCCTGGAAAGGGCAAGGACCCTTATGGAACTGGCCTCTTCATTCACCCTTCAGGTATCTCGACCAGCAAGGCATTTCCTTCAGCTACTGGGCCACATGGCGGCTTCCACAGCAGTGGTCCAGGGAGCAAGATTCCAAATGAGGGACATTCAGTTCCACTTAAGAGCCTTTTGGTCCCAAAAGAAAGGATTCCCTTACCAAACTAATCCCAGTGACTTGAACCCTGATCCAAGCCTTGCAGTGGTGGCAGGATCAGGACAATTTGAGACAAGGGGTTCCATTTGTCACTCAGTCTCATTCAGTGATACTCACCACAGATGCTTCGCTGCTGGGCTGGGGAGCCCATTTGGGGGATCTTACCACCCAAGGACTGTGGTCACCTCAGGAATCTCTGCTTCACATCAGTCTCTTGGAACTCAGAGCAGTGTTTCTGGCACTGCAGGCTTTTTCCAAATTTGTACAGAACAAGGTGGTTCAGGTCAGAACAGACAACACCACCACCATGTGGTACATCAGCAAGCAAGGAGGCACTCTGTCTATAGCCTTGTGTACAGAAGCAATGAAGTTGTGGTCCCTGGCCTATTCCCTGCAGACCTCTCTGATAGCAGTTCACCTCCCAGGGAAGGACAATGTCCTAGCAGATGCACTGAGCAGGATCTTACAGGGCCATCACGAATGGGCCCTGGATCCTCTGGTTTTGAAAGTGATTTTCTCGAGATGGGTTACTCCAGAGATAGATCTTTTTGCAGCCCCAGACAATCACCAGCTTCCTCTCTTTTGTTGCAGACCCCCAGTCTTGGGCTCAGTCCCCCTGGATGCTCTGATTCTGAACTGGGAAGGGAAATTTCTGTATGCTTTTCCCCGCTTCCCTCTCCTGTTCAGGGTGCTAGTCAAGATAAGGTCACAACCATGCAAGGTGATTCTGATTGCTCCAGACTGGGCCAGACAGCCATGGTATCCCTTGTTGCTGTCCCTAGCAGTCCACCTTCTTCTGTCTCTTCCCAGGAATTACAACCTGTTAACATCCTCTCAGGGGAGGATTTGGTACCCGAATCTTCAGTCTCTCAATCTCAAGGCTTGGCTTCTTGAAGAGTTAGAGTTTGCAGATCTGCATCTTTCCCAAGGGTTCTGGATATCCTTAAGGCTTCTCGAAAGCCTTCCACCAGGAAGACTTACAACTCCAAATGGAAAAGATTCAGCATTTGGTGTTCTAAGAAGAATATGTCTCCAGACTCTGTTGAATTGCCTACGGATCTGGATTATATGGTCCATCTTAATGGCCTAGGCCTCAGACCAGCTAGCCTCAAAGTACACTTGGCAGCTGTTTCTGCTTTCCTGTCAGTAGGCAAGTCTTCCTCTTTGTCATCTCATCCTGTATTCTGTAGGTTTTTCAAGGGATTGCTTCACACCAACCCCTCCTTTAGGGATCCTGCTCCTGCTTGGGACCTTAATGTTTGCATTGCTCAGCTTATGCAACCCCCCTTTGAGCCTTTGTCCTCAGCAGAGCTTAAGTACTTGACTTGGAAAACTGTGTTTCTGGTAGCCATTACTTCTGCCAGATGTATCAGTGAATTGCAGGCCTTGTCAGTGGAATCTGATTTCATCTCTTTTCACAGAGATAAAGTGGTCCTTAGAACTAACAGAAAGTTCTTACCTAAAGTGGTTTCAGATTTCCACCTCAACCAGTCTGTATCTCTCCCTGTTTTCTTCACTGACCATTCCTCCTCGGGAGAGAGGAGGCTACACAGCTTGGATGTTAAAAGAGCCCTTAGCTACTACATAGAACGTACCAAAGGTCACAGGTTTGAATCCCTCCAGTTGTTCCTTATGGAGAAATTGGTAAAGGCAAACCTGCCACTAAGAGATCTACTGCCAGGTGGATTGTTTCTTGTATACAATTCTGCTATGAAAAACTGGGTAGAGCTCCACCCTCAGGCCTGAGGGCTCATTCCACAAGAGGTACAGCTGCTTCCCTGGCTGCTGGCAGGGATATTTCTCTCTTAGAAATTTGTCAAACAGCCACCTGGAAAACAGTCCATACCTTTACCAAGCATTACTCTCTGGATATCCAGGCTAGGAGTGGTGCTCTGTTTGGCACAGCAGTACTTCAGAGCTTGTTCCCAAAGTAGGTTTTGTCGCTCCTCCATGGAGGTACTGCTTGGTAGTCTGCATATGTGAGAATACAGCAAGACTTCCTGTTGTTTGAAGTAAAAATTACTTACCTTAGTAATGTCGTTTCTTCTAATGGAGTCTTGCTGTATTCTGACCTCCCCCCCCCCGCCTCCCCTCTCAGAACCTAGTTTTTGGGATGTGGGTGGGCAGGAGCAGTGTTGGCACCCTAGGGGTGTCCTTTTACACCCTCTTTTTGTTTGGGTGGAAGTTGTGTTTTGATGTGTTTTTGTTTTTGGGTTTCCTGACGTGAGTCTTCCTCTGAAACCAAAAAACATTTTATATATTTGCCAGTTGGCTAGTAAGAGTTTTACAGTTTCCACACAGAACACCTAGTGAGTCTTTGCTCGTAAAGATCTGACGGTTGTAGTTTAAACAACAGCAGACAGGGGCCTCAACCGAGCTCGTGATGAACATTCTATGCAAGGCATAGAAATGTTAACTCTTTGTTCTCCAGCGCAGTTGAAAGGCAGGACCTAAGTGCATATGTCAGAATACAGCAAGACTCCATTAGAAGAAACAACATTACTAAGGTGAGTAATTTTTTCTTAGTATTGTCCAATCGCTTAGACTGGTTCCGTCTGAACCGATGCTGTCGGTTTGGTGCTCGGTTAGGTCGGATCCGTCTCCTCTGGATTATGACCCAGATGCTTATTATGAGGAGTGGGAGGTAGACGAAGACTATCCCGGTGATGATGATGAAGGGGGTCTGGATGTGCCCATTGAACCGGACATCTCCCCAGACAGGCCCTCAGGTGTCTCTCCTCCCAGGCTCTCTGAGTCCCCTTCACACTTTTTGTTCTACAAAAAGGTGGCACAAACCCTGCAGCTTCCCTTGGTTGAAGCGGCAGAGGAGGATGAAGAGCCTGATATTGTGGAAATGATGGACATCCCAGAGTCCAAAAAGCTGTCTATCCCTCTTCATAAATCTTTGGGGAAACAGACGCACAAAATTTTACAATTCCCTAGTTCAATATCTCCTGTGGATAAGAGAATGAACAGGAGGTATTCGTTATCAGGCTCAGCTGCGGAGTTCCTTTATAGTCACTGTAGCCATGTTGGGTTAATGCAGGCTGCAGCCTGTGACAGGGCTAACATTCCTTTGCCTTCACGCCACAACACAAGGACTCCAGGAAAGTGGATGCCATGGCCAAAAAACAGTATTTGGCATCCTCTTTGGGACTCCGGCAGGCTACTTATATGGCTTACACAGCCAGGTACCAGAAATCCAGATGGGACACGGTTCTGGAACAGGCTAAACAGGCATCTCCCCAGCTAGCCAAGGAGCTGGAGGTGGTGGCTGCTGATGGAATTGAGGCATCCAAAATGCAATTTCATGCTGCTGTGGACTCCAATGATGTGGCATCTAGAGTCATGGCTACATCTGTGTCTCTCAGAAAACATGCTTGGCTCAGATGAACTAGCCTTTCACAGGATACCAAGACTAAGGCCATGGATTTTCCTGTAGTAGGTAACTGTCTGGGGAGCAGACAGAGGCTTTCATGAAGAAAATGAATGAATATACAGTAGGACCATGTACAGGAGTGCACAGGCCAAGGAAAGGCAGGCTACTGCGCACAAGCAGCAGTTTAGGGGCAGGGGCCGGCCCTTTCAAAGGCCTTTTTACCATGCCCAGGCCTCCTCTCCCTTCCCACAGAGGGGGTTCTTCAGAGGGAGGGGTAGGAGGGGGATGAGCAGGGCTGCTCCCTCCTCCTCCTCCTCTCAGTCGAAGGCTCCTGTCAAGCCGACACCCTGATGTGTCAGCCTGGGTCGACTCCCCATTTTCAGTAGGAGGCAGGCTGGCTTACTACTTCCAGGCCTGGAAGTCTGTGACCTCAGACAAGTGGGTCCTGGAGGTAGTAAGCCAGGGACTGGCCCTCAACTTCACAAAATTTCCAGAAAGAAGGGCCAAGTCTTTTCCACCTGCATCAGTCTCAGAAACCCTTGCCCTAGAGGCAGAGGTTTCCTCTCTTCTAGCTCTCAGAACTATAGAGAAGGTTCCTACTCAGCACAAGGGAAAAGGACTGTATTCCAGGTACTTCCTTACCCCAAAGAAAGCAGGGGAGTGGCGACCTATCCTAGACATAAGCTATCTGAACAAACACATTTCAAAGCCCAAATTCAAAATGGTAACTCTGGGAATAATCCTTCCCTCTTTAAGGCCAGGGGATTGGCTAGCATCTCTGGACCTCAGTGATGCCCACTTCCATATTCCTATCAGGTGCTCCCACAGAAAATACCTCAGGTTCGAGTTGCCTTCAGGCCATTACCAATTCAGAGCCATGCTATTCGGTCTAACATCAGCTCCAAGGGTGTTCACAAAGCGCATTGCAGTAGTTGTGGCTTACCTCAGAAGACAGGGTATCACCATCTTTCCGTATCTGGATGACTGGCTGTTAGTGGGTCAGTCTCATTTACAGATCAGGTCAGCTCTTAAAACTACCCAGGACCTACTTAGCTCCTTGGGTTTTCTTTTCAGTCTTCCAAAGTCTGTACTCGAACCAGTTCAACTTCTCACCTTTATAGGCATAGAGTTGGACACTGTAGAAGCAAAAGCCTTCCTTCCCCTGGCAAGGGTAAAGGCCCTAGTGGATCTTGCTTCCTCCTTTCGACCTCAGGTCTTCTGCCCAGTTAGACAGTTCCTCAAGCTCCTGGGCCACATGGCTGCTTTCACGGCAGTGGTGCAGGGAGCAAGGTTCCAGATGACGGACATTCAGTTACATCTGAGGTCTTTTTGGTCTCAAAAGAAGGATTCACTTACCAAACTGATTCCAGTGACTCAGACTTTGGTCCAAGCTCTCCAGTGGTGGCTGGACCAGGACAACCTCAGACAAGGGGTCCATTTCTCCCTCAAGTCCCATCAGTAGTTTTAACTACGGATGCTTCTCTCCTAGGGTGGGGAGCCCACCTGGGAGCCCTGACAGCTCAAGGGCTCTGGTCTCCACAGGAGTCTCTCCTTCATATCAATCTCCTGGAACTCAGGGCAGTTTTCCTAACCCTGCAGAGCTTCTCGGATTCAGTCAAGGGCAAGGTGGTCCAAGTCAGAAAGGACAACACCTCTACAATGTGGTACATCAGCAAGCAGGGAGGCACTTGGTCCTTGGCCTTATGCACAGAAGCCATGAAGCTGTGGTCTCTGGCCTATTCTCTTCAGACTTCTCTGGTAGTAGTTCACCTTCCAGGGAAGGACAACATACTAGCAGATGCTCTGAGCAGAATTTCAGAGGGACACTATGAATGGTCCCTGGATCCTCACATACTGAAGGTCATCTTCTCCAGGTGGGGCACTCCAGAGATGGATCTCTTTGCAGCACTAGACAATCATCAACTTCCTCTGTTTTATTGCAGACCTCCAGTCCTGGGGACGGTTTCCCAGGATGCTCTCTTTTTGGACTGGAAGGGCAGGTTTCTCTATGCCTTCCCTCTGCTGTTCAGAGTTCTGATCAAGATCAGGACTCAACCCTGCACATTGATACTGGTGGCTCCAGATTGGGCCAGACAGCCTTGGTATCCTCTACTGCTGTCTCTGTCAGTGTCATGTCCCCTGTCTCTGCCCAGGACATACAGTCTCCTGTTCTCCTCCCAGGGGTGGATCTGGTACCCCAATCTCCAGTCTCTCCATCTCAAGGCCTGGCTCTTGAAGAGTTAGAATATGCAGCTCTACATCTTTCTCAGGGAGTTCTGGATATTCTGAAGGTCTCTAGGAAACCTTCCACTAGAAAAACTTACAACTCCAAATGGAAAAGGTTCAGTATTTGGTGCTCTCAGAAAGGCATCCTGCCTGATTCTGCAGACATTTCCACAATCTTAGACTATCTAGTTCATCTCAATGGTTTAGGCCTGCCACTCTGAAGGTTCATCTAGCATTCCTCTCAGCACGGAAGGGCTCTTCCCTGGCATCTCATCCTGTTTTCAGAAAGTTTTTCAAAGGTCTGATTCACATTAAGCCTCCCTTTAGGGAGCCCACTCCGCCTTGGGATCTTAATGTCTGCATAGTTCAGCTAATGCAGCCACCCTTTAAACCTCTGGCTTCGGCCGAATTGAAGTGCTTGACCTGGAAAACTGTGTTCCTGGTAGCTATTACTTCTGCCAGGTGGATTAGTGAGTTACAGGCTCTGTCAGTGGAACCTGACTTCATCTCCTTCCATAGGGACAAAGTAGTCCTCAGAACCAATAGGAGGTTCTTTCCCAAAGTGGTTTCAGACTTTCATCTGAACCAGTCTATATCTCTCCCTGTGTTTTCCACTGTCCATTCTTCTTCAGGTGAAAGAAGGTTACGCAGTCTGGGCGTTAAGAGGGCCCTTAGCTACCACATTGAGCATATTAAGGCACATAGAAATGACTGTCTTCAATTGTTTCTCACTTATGGTGAAGTGGGAAAGGATAAGCTTGCCACTAAGAGAACTATTGCCAGATGGATTGTTTCTTGTATACAGTTTTGTTATGACAAGTTGGGTAGGACGCCCCCTTCAGGCCTGAGGGCTCACTCGACCAGGGGTACAGAGATAATACCTTTGTTAGATCTGTAAAGCAGCCACCTGGAAAACAGTACATACTTTCACCAAGTGTTACTCCCTGGACATCCAGGCTAGGAGTGATGCTAGGTTTGGTACTGCAGAGCCTCTTCCCAGAGTAGGTTCTGCATTCCCTCCGCCATAGGGAACTGCTTGGTAGTCTGCATTATGTCTGAATACACCAAGACTTCATGTTGTTTGAAGAAAAAATTACTCACGATAGTAATGTTGTTTCTTCTAATGGAGTCTTGCTGTATTCAGAGCTCCCCCGCCTCCCCTCTCAGAACCTGGTCTTGGGAAGTGGGCCAGCAGGTACAGTACTGCACCTCAGGGGTGTACCTTGTACTCTCCCTCTTGGGTGGGGTAGATGTCATTATTTTTTGTGGTATTTTACTAAATATTGTCAGTACCTTTCCTTCTTGGGTTCTCGACTTGAGTCTTTTGGGGCCCAGGAAGATTTATTTTGCCCTTTGGCTATATTTGAACAATTTCCATACTTTAGTTACTAGTTAGTTAGCTTGTAAGAATCTGACAGTTACACTGGCAAGTACCACAGACAGAGGTTTGAAAACCGAGCTCGAGCTCGACGTTGTATGCTTCTGCATAGAGTTAAGTTTTTTCTCTCCGGGGCAGTTCAAGTGCTGGGGCTAACTGCATTATGTCTGAATACAGCAAGACTCCATTAGAAGAAACAACATTACTATGGTGAATAATTTTTTCTTCTGCGGCACCATATATATTCTACGGCATGATGTAAATTCTGCGGAAAATTCCGCAACCGCAGAATCGCAGAATTCAAGGGGCCTTGATCTGATTACATTTTTTTTACCATGTTTCTAGTATGTGTGTCAAAAGACAGATCTTCTGTTATGATAATACCCAAGTCCCTTTCATTTTTTTTTCCTTGTAATATGGTTTTATTTAATTTGTACCGAGTCCTGAGAATGTTTTTGCCAAAGTGTATAACTTTGCATTTGTTTTCATTGAAGCTTAATTTCTGTGATTCAGCCCATCTTTCCAGTTGTACCAGCTCATCTTGTTTGTTTAGTGGATTCATTGTTCTGCACAGCATATTTTATTTATTTATTTATTTTTTTGTTGACCGGGTAAGTGCACTAGACAAATCCTGCCTATTTTCAGGCACAACCCGGGGAGGGGGATACAGATGAATGCCAACTGACCTTGAACCAACCAGATTAAGCTGTTGGTGGTATTTTTAGTGAATGAGGGAAATTTGGCCAGGACACAGGGGAAATTCCCCTACTCTTTTAGTGGGGGGATCTTTTCAGGATTAGGATACATTTGAGTTTTGCAACTTTATGACAGTACCTTAATGATTTGTATGACTGCAGCACGTATTTGCTTTTTCTTTTATGTGTATTCACACTATTGTGCATTTATTTGATTTTTGAAGTTTCTAATAAAAAATTCCCCTACTCTTTTCGATAAGTACCATGGAATCTTTAACATCTACCTGAACTACCACCAGTCCAGGCAGATGGGACCTCGGTTTAACATCTCATCTGAAAGACGGCACCTCAGAAGGGCAGCACCCCTCTCATGCTGCACTACAGTGTCAGTACTGGGATATTAACCCAAATGCCAGATGTGGGAACTGAACCCACAGCCCTCTGCTCTCCCAGCCTCATAGGCGAATGTGCTACCTACTGAGCCACTGACACCGCATTTGCATAACCAATAATTTTTTGAGGTCTGTATAACCCCCCTCTGGGGGCTTACCTTTATTGCCCTGGTTTGTCCTGTCTTCCTCCCATTTCTGCAGGGCTTTTCCCGCACCTGCTAAGTCCTCTGGTGCCCCTGGGTTTCGCTGAAGTAGCCCGCGCTTGGTTTTAGCCCATTTTGGGCCAGGAAGCCTCAGTTATTTTAAAATAGTGTTAAACCAGGCACATAATGAGGGCTCGTGCATCATTCATGAGCCTTCGTGAATATTAATGAGGGCATTGCTACTGCCTGGGGTGTATGAGTTTCAGCAGCAGCGACAAGGAAACTCTGGGGAAGTAATGCGCCAAGGTAGGGTCGCTTAGGACACTAAAGGGGCTACCACACCGTGGGGTGGCTGCTTAAATAAAGTGTTTACCTTGGCTGCACAGATGGTTGGAGTTGGGGAACTGTGTTGCACTGCATACATCTGAATGGGGGCTGACATTTTGAAGGTACTATGACCCTTCTCAGCAGCCAGTCAGTGATCTAGGCACCCAAACCTGTGACGGAGGGACTCCTGGGAGAAGGAGGGGTCTGATTCAGGTGCCTAAATCATGCCCCAATAAGCGAGTGGGAAATACTGATCACTATGGATCTGTCTTTGAGGGTGGAGCTCTTGCAGCAGGTAATACCATGAGGACTGAAGCTGTCAGGCATCAGGACCCCACGGAAAACTTGTAGCTAGCAGTCTGAGGCAGGGGACCGTCCCCGACGTCAGCTGCGCCTGACGTCATACGTGGTATAAAGTGGGTGGTCCCCTGGCACCACCTCAGTTCTTTTCCCGCTGTCGACCCACGCAGTTTGGCTCCTCGGACGCCTCTCTCAGCAATCGACAGCCTTGAATGTTAGATAAGTCGTTTTTTCTTCTTTATTCAGTTTATTACTTCGCCTTGTTCATGACGTCGCCCTCACCACTGTGGTGAAAATCCAAGTGTGCCTGCGGGAAGCAGATTCCGGCCAAAGATGACCACGCAGCCTGCGTCATCTGCCTAGGCCTGGAACACCAGTCTGAATCCTGCATCCACTGTAAGAAGTTCAACCAAAAGACGTGCGCCAGAAGAGCCCACACCCTCAAAACTTTCATTTTGGAGGAAAAGCTTGCAGCCATGCAGCGAGGTTCGGGTGCCAGCTCATCCTCTCCCGCTAGAGAATCCCCTCCTAAAGAGAGGCCCTCCAGGGAGAAGCATCATCACAAGGAGAAGGATCGGGCCAGGTCTGAATCCCACCCTTGGTCACCAGCCAAACAGGTGTTGTCTTCTTCATCCAACAAAAGGTTTGGTTCGGTTCTGGCCCTACCAACTGAACCTTCCCGCTCCTCCAAGTCCTCTCCCTCCCCTCCTCTGGGGCACCACTGGGAGTCGGCCTCAGTAGGACACCGCTCTACCTCCCTGGCTCATCGTACTCCAAAAACCACAGGGTCGACCCAGGAAAGCCTGCCCAGGGCTGAGGACAGGACGAGTTCCTCGGAGAAGAGGAAACGTACTGAAGAACCTTCCAGTAGGCAGGAGGTTGCCCGGGATCAGATGCCTCCACCCCAAGCTAAGGTGCGCCCTCCGACAGACAAACACCCACCTAGCTGGTTGCCTACCCCGACGATTTGCTTTCCGACGCCAGACACGGGGTGGTTGCCGGATGAGGATCAGCAGTCTGCCCCCCCCCCGAGGGAACAGACGCCCGTCAAGGCCACGCCGGATACCAGTCGCCGGTCTACTGATGCCAGGGTGCCGGACCCGATGCCTGCCACTCCAGTAGGGGTTCCGGACCCCCAGACGGCCACTCCTGAGGACCCGACGCCTGGCCCGTCTGACCCGGCGCCGGCACCTGCAGTCATCCCAGTGGCAGATATAGGTAACGAATTTACCACTTGCTAGAATATTGTAAAAGGGGATCTTTTATACAGACCACCGGACAAGGTCCCTCCTCCACCACCCATGGGTCCCCCTTCTACCCCAGATCAGGGGAACCAGGATGAGCACCCAAGTCCACATCTGAAAGGGAAACAGAAGTGGCCTTCATCCCCATCTCCTTCATCTCCACCCATCAGGTCCTCCTTGGAGGAGGCGGGCATAGATTCGGACACATCGGACGGAGGTTCTATCCTCCCTCGCCAGAACCTAAGGATTCTCCACGATCTCCTCCGGATGATCCATCATTCCTTGACATTATGAGGCACATCCAGACCATTTATGAGTGGGATATCAAGGCCCTAGATCCGGAGCGTAAACGCTTGGCCAAGTTACTTGGAGAAAAGGAACCCAAGCCTTTGGTGATCCCACTGTTTGTGGAGCCCTTCCAGGATGTTACTCACCTCACTTGGCGCACATCATCTTCTATCCCGGCAGTTCCAAGGAAGGCGGACAGACTCTATAAGCCTCCCAAATCAGAACCGTTCCTGGCGGAACAGCCAAAGGCTAACTCATTGGTCCTTACAGCTGCCCACAGGCGGGGGGGGCTTAACCAAAACTTTAAGCTCCCAACCTTCCGACCCCGTTTCCAAGAAACTAGATAGCTAGGGTTGTAAGGTCTTCTCCTCTGCTACTGGGTCCATAAGGTCACTGAACTTTATGGTCCATATGATCTCCTGCTAGCAGTCCCTGTGGAGAAAGACCATGGACCTAGTAGAGACCCTCCCTTACTCTGACTCCAAACAGGAGATTTTAGCTTGTGCCCAGTTGGGCCTGGATGTGGACAAGCGTGCCCTCCGATGTTCTTATGACACCGTAGATGTGGCTTCCGGGGCTACCTCCTCGGGAATCTGTATGAGGCGGCAGGCATGGCTTAGACTCACAGGTCTCCAACCAGATCTTCAGGAATCCGTTCTTGATTCTCTTTTTCAGGGCCCTGTTTTGTTTGGTCCTGAAGTGGAACAGATGGTGAAACAGCTTTAGGAGTCAGGGAGCGCGGTGGTGGACGTACACCGAATGTACAAGTCCCAGCCCCAAGGACCCCGCCAATGTCCTTTTCGCAGAGGTCAAGGGCAAGGACAAAGCAGCAAACAGTCCCAGGGTGTAAGGGATTCAAGAGGCGGGGTCACCCTGCCCCTCAAGGTTCCCAGGGCCCAAAGCAGCCTAAAGCTCCCAGGGCCCAGGCCCCTCCCATCTCATCTGCCTGACTCCCCCTGCCACCCACCTCCCCTCGGGGACAGGCAGACTGAGCAGGTAGGAGGGCGGTTCACGCTTTACCCGCTCGAATGGTCCAGTATCACTGCAGACCAATGGGTACTGAATACCGTTCAGAAAAGGTATTCAGTAGAGTTCACCTCTATACCACCGGACAGCCCACCGCCCCCCACGTCCCATTGTCCACCGGATCACAGCCTCCTCCTAGAAGGGGAGATCCAACAACTCCTAGAGAAAAAAGCTATTCACAGGGTCCCACAGGCCCAGAGAGGGAGAGGTTTCTACTCCCGTTTCTTCCTAGTCATGAAGAAAACAGGAGACTTTCATCCCATTCTGGACCTCAGCCAGCTCAACCTCTTAGTGAAGTACCAGTGGTTTTGCTTGGTCACCCTGGCAAGCGTTTTCCCCCTACTTAAGAAAAGAGACTGGCTATGCTCCCTAGATCTGAAGGACGCCTACCTTCATATCAAGGTCCTGAAGTCCCACTGAAGGTTTCTGAGGTTCAGCTTCAGAGACGAGCACTACCAGTTCAGGGTTCTGCCCTTCAGCCTTTGTTCAGCTCCCAGGGTCTTCACCAAATGCCTAGCGGTGGTAGCAGCAGCTCTCCGCAGGAGAGGCCTCTTTGTCTCCCCCTACCTGGACGATTGGCTCCTCTTCGTTCAGTCGGAGGAGGAGCTCCTAATCACCCCAAGAGAGACGCAGGCTCTGTTTTCCTCCCTGGACATCACGGTAAACTGGCCAAAGTCACACCTCTGGCCGACACAGCGGCTGCAATTCATTGGAGCTATCCTGGATACCAGACAGGGAGAGCTTTTCTGCCTCTGGACAGGGCAGATCGCCTTCGGGATTTGGCCAGAGGACTCCAAAGAACCCCCTCCTCCCCTGCCCAGGTGGTCCTGCAGCTGTTGGGTCACATGGCGGCAGCCATCACCACAGTTCCCTTAGCTAGACTACATATGAGGACTCTTCAGTGGCACTTCAGGGTGCAGTGGGACCAATCGGTGGACAATCTGGATCTCTGAATTCGGATCTCTTGAGCGGTTCATTGTTCTCTGGAATGGTGGCTCTGCCAGGACAGTCTAGATGGTGGAGTTCCTTTCCGCAGCCCCGACTGCTTCAGACGCCTCTCTGTCAGGTTGGGGGGGCTCATGTAGGGGATCACAGGACCCAGGGGACTTGGGTTATCACATAGAGCTCTCTACATATCAGTGTTCTGGAAATGAGAGCAGTGCTGAATGCATTCACTGCATTCAGAGACCAGCATTTGCTGGGTCCTCTCCTGGTGCAGACAGACAACACACCAGTCGTCTTCTACATCAACAAACAAGGGGGAACTCATTCATACCCCCTTTGCAGAGAGGCCTTGAGAGTATGGAACTGGGCAATAGAACACAGTTTGGACCTCACTGCGGTTCACCTTCTAGGGGTCCAGAACGTCCTTGCCGACAGTCTCAGTCACTCTACCTCTCAGAATCACGAGTGGGAACTGCTCCAGGATGTTGCAGACAATCTCTTTGACCAGTGGGGCCATCCAGAGTTGGACCTCTTTGCGCCCCATGCAACGCCAAACTATGCAATTTTTGCTCACTCGCTCCAGGGCCTGGTGTTTTCTGGCGAGACGCATTGTCCCTCTCTTGGACAGGGAAGTTCCTGTACGCCTTCCCTCCTTTTGCCTTCATTCAGAGAGTACTGCTCAAATTGCAGTCAGAGGGAGCCAGAATGATTCTGGTGGCCCCTCTATGGCCTCGTCAAATCTGGTATCTGTTGCTCCAGCAACTGTTCCTGGAACGTCCAGTTCAGTTGCCACTCTCCACCCACTTGCTCTCACAAGAACAGGGGACTCTCATTCATCCTGCTCTTCAGTCTCTTCACCTATATGCGTGGCTCCTACAGTCCTAACAGAAAAGAGACTAGGAGTGTCAAGCAGGGTGGCTGAAATTCTGGTGGCAGCGAGGAAGCCACCAGAGCCACATATGCTTTGCAATGGAAGTACTTCTGCCTGTGGGCTTCGGCATGCTCCTTGGATCCTTTGGGTTGTCCAGCTAGGCACGTGCTAGAGTATCTCCATCACCTTTTGGACTTAGGATTGATTTACACTTCTGTCAAGGTGCACATGTGTGCGGTCTCCGCATATCATGACCCGATAGGAGACAAAACTCTGGCACAGCTTAATGCCTGCAGAACCTTCCTTCGAGGGGTATTACATGTCAGACCTCCCAAGAGGGACATTGTTCCTCCTTGGGACCTTCTTTTTGTACTGGAGAAACTCACACTTCCTCCCTTTGAGTTGGCAGCTTCTTGTGAGCTGCCATTCATCTCTTGGAAGACTCTCCTCTTGGTAGCCATCACCACTGCTTGAAGGGTCTCTGAACTCCAGGCTCTGATGTGAAAAGAACCGTACATAGTCTTTCACAGGGACAGGATGAATCTTCGCACGAATCCTAAATTTATGCCGAAGGTGGTGTCCGTACTGACCCTTAACCAGGACATCAACCTTCCGGTATACTATCCGAGTTTTTCTAACCAAGGTGAAGCGCTGTTGCACACTTTGGATGTTCATCTTGTTTTGAGGTATTACCTCCACAGGACTCGCTCCTCTAGACAGTTGGACCAGTTGTTTGTCTCTTTCGCTAAGCAAATGCTGGGAGCTCATGTTTCTAAACAGACACTAGCCTGTTGGTTATTATAGTGCATCTCGTTCTGTTACCAGCACCACGACAGACCTCTTCTGGGTGCTATTAGGGGCCATTCCACCAGAGCGGTGGCATCTTCCTTTGCGGCCCTCAAGAACGTCTCTTCAGCTGATATTTGTGCTGCTGCTGCCACATGGTCTTCCGTCCACACCTTCATCAGGCACTATAGCCTGGACATTGCATCTAGAAGGAGAGCAGGTTTTGGACTAGCAGTCCTGCAAGGCCTTCTCTCATAGATGCTCTTCATCAGCTTTTTCAGCATAATTCCCACCACCCTATCAGACCTGGGCCTATCTTTGGGTACTGCTTGGGACTCAGTCCTAATGGTATTATCTGCTGCAAGAGCTCCACCCTCGAAGACAGTTAGTACAGTTACGTAAGAACTTACCATAACAGTAGATCTTCGAGAGGAGCTCTTGCAGAAGGTGGCTTTCCCACCCTCCATCCCCCAGGATAGTTTTTCATGGGGTACCTTGTCATCAGTCCATGGTGGGGAATTTCTGCCTGGTTCTCCAACTTTATTTCTACCCGGGTCTCCAGCGTGAGAACTGAGGTGGCACCAGGTGGCACCACCTTTATACCACATATGACGTCAGGCGGAGCGGACGTCATGGGTGGTCCCCTGCCTCAGACTGCTAGCTACAAGTTTTCCATGGGGTCCTGATGCCTGACGGCTTCAGTCCTAATGGTATTACCTGCTCAGGGCTCAAAATATAGCCTTTCCATATTTCCGGGGAAATACAGAAAGGCTGTTGGAAATGGAAAAGTGCAGCCAGCATTTCCATTTGGAAATGCTGCTGGCTGCAGTACCTTTGTCTTGCCTGGTGATGGAGTGCGTCGTCTGGTCATTCTGCGGCTGTGCGGTCTTGCTGGGGGAGTGCACCGAGCAGCATGGATGGAGCGCGAGATGTTCTGCGGCTGCACCAGCTCCTGCGTCTTGCGGAGGGGGGGCTGTCCTTGAATCACCTGACGTCAGAACCTACAAGAGAGTGACCAGCGTGACCTACAACAGCCTATTACGGATTGGCTGGTCGCGCTCTCTTCTCATGCTGCCACCACGATTTTCCCCATACGGCAGTTGGCAGCGAGAGAGGAAGGAGCTGCGCTGAGTTTGTAGTCAGGGCGGCTAATAACCATCATCGGAGGAGTCTTACTATGGAAAAAAAACAAAACACAACTGAGTGGGTGATACTGACTGATGAAACATTAATACTGTTGGGAGGGGTTGGGTTACAAAAAAAGATCGAGGGGAGTGCTGCTGGATTCCCAAACAAAACGCAGGAACGGCTTGTGAGTGGGGCCAAAACTTGTTGCTAATCGAGTTGCTGATTAAAAAAAAAAAAAATATATATATATATATATATATATACATACACAGTATTAAGTGCAGCCAGACAGTATTTGCTGCAGTAAGGTCCCTTTTCTGTCCTTTGATACACAGTCTGTTGTTGGGAACAAACGGAGCAACCCAGTGCAGCTTAAAGCTTTAAACTTAAAAAAATAAAGTCTCGCTCTCAAACATCAGTATGGGGCAAATAATTAAAAAGGATCCTCTGAGTCTTAAGTCAGGCACTACACCCATATGACTGAACTGTAAAGGCTAGTGTTCTGTGGTGGAGTCTCTACTGGTCTGCCCTAATATTAGCTGCACTGAGTAAAACGTCCTTGGGAAGGCTGCTGAAGGCAGTCTACGTAGTGGATTAGTGACAGAACTTGACCTCTGGGGGCCTTAGTGTGACAGTACGCCTGATAGAGACTGTCAGAATAAACAAAAAGCAGTTTATTTTTTTTTTATCATATAATATTTAAAACAAAAAAACAGATCTTACTTCGAGAAACAGCTCTTGCAGCAGGTTACACCATTAAGACTGAAGCCGGCAGGCGCCAGGACCCCATGGAAATTTTCTAGCTAGCAGTATCCAGCGGGACTCCCGACGCTGGCTCCCGCCCCCGCCACATCAGCAATCGTATAAAAGGCGGTCCCCAGAATCCCAGTTCTTTCCCCCGTCGACTCACCAGCATCGGCCTCACGGTCCCACTTTAGCGTACGATGTCTCGAACTTTCAGTTTACCACTAAATGTTGGCATCTCCAACTCCTTCTTCGGAAGGACATCCTTAAAGTGTGCCAGCGGCAAACAGATCCCTTTCAAGGATCCTCATTCATCCTGCCTACGGTGCTTAGGCCTGGAGCACGACACCAAGGCCTGCTCCTTTTGTCAGGGGTTCAATAGTCGCACCAGGGTCCATCGCCAGAAGGCACTTCAGGGGTTTCTCTTGGAAGAGAAATTAAGAAATATGGATAAAGACCCTGCCTCCAGTGGTGAATCTTCCTCTAAGTCCCATAAACACCGGGACAAGCATCGGGAGAAGGCCAGGTACAGATCCCCTCTTCGGGCCTCGGACTCGCGCACCAGTTCAGGCTGCACACGCTCAGACTGCTCTCCCTCCAGGGCTCGCTCTCAGCCCCCTCCAGTAAAGGTCAAGTCTGCAGGCAGCACTTCGGCTTCTCTGCACCCAATCAAGACCTCCAGGCCCTCGGCTTCCTCAACACCTTCCCAGGTCTCATCGAAGTCTTCAGACTGTCACCAGTCCAAGTCTTCCAAATCTTCTTCAGAGGGACGCCGGGACCCCAACACCAGATCGGTCTCCCAGCCACCCAGGGGTCCGGATCGAAACAGATGAATGACCTGAAGCAGGCTTCCGACCCTCCATCGGGCAAACGCCCATCAGATCAGATGTCGGTTAAGCACCCGACGTCGGCTAAGCACTCGATGTCGGCAACACGTTCGCCAGAGCCGAAGACTGCCTCCCGGTCACTGGTGGACACCGGTCGTCTGGAGTCTGCAGAGGAGGACCTGACGTTGCCTGATGACCAGGCAGGTGACACTGAGGATGCCAAGCTTCTGCAGTAGCCTACACCAATTCCAGAGATGCATTCGGACCAGACGCCTGATACCGGCGACAGACCACCGGCGCCAGGTCCGTCGTCCGGTATGAACATTCAAGAGGTAAAAGATCTTTTTACTTTTTGGTGGGACACAATAAAGAAGGATGTGATCCCAGTCAAACCTCCTCCTCCTACACCTCCTACTCCCCCTCCTCCTCCGCCACAGGGGCCAGCAGGAAGACCACTGACCCCCCCCCCCCAAGGAGCACACTCCACCTCCTAGGAGAAGATCTAAAGAATGGAGAAGAGCCCCCTCAAGATCTCCCTCAGGGTCTCCCAGTCCCAAGCGACCCAGACGTCGATGGTCCACTCTGCCAGGGGAGGATTCTAGACCTGACACTACTGATACCTCCAGGTCTTCTTCTCCAGTCAGCATCCCATCACCTGACCCACAAGACCTGCCCAGGTCACCTCTGAATGATCCCTCCTTTTCCGAGATCATGAGGCACATCCAGGAGAACATGGGATGGGATTCGGAAGATCTTGACCCCGAGAGACAGCGCCTAGCTCATTACCTTCTGCAGAAGGACCCTAAGCCTGTGGTAGTGCCACCCTTGGTGGACACCTTCACGGACGTCACCAAGTCTGCGTGGAAGCATCCACACTCCACCCCCGCTGTGCCGAAGAAAGCTGACCACCTGTACAGGGCCCCGACAGAGGACCAGTACTTGGAGCAACAACCTCTGGCTGATTCCCTGGTCATTACGGCCTCTCATGGCAGGTCCCAATGACCAGAAGCATCTGAGCACACAGCCACCGGACCAGGAGTCCAAGCAGTTGGATGCTCTGGGGAGGCTCATGTATGCAGCTGCTACATGCTCCATCAGGTCCCTGAACTATCTGTCTCATATGGTTCAGTTTCAGAATGCCCTGTGAGAACAGGGTCAGGACCTAGTTGAAAAACCACCGGATGGCGAGCAGAAGGTGGAGCTCTTGAACCTCCTCCGCACAGGGTCCGATGTGAGGACCCAAGTGTTACGAGCCGCATATGATTCTGCGGACTCGTCTGCCAGGGGCGCAGCTTCAGGCGTCTGTCTCCAGAGACACTCCTGGCTCCGTGTCTCCGGTTTTACCCCGGACGTACAGAAGAGTACTCTCGATGTCCCTTACCGTGGAGAAGTCCTGTTTGGTGAACCCTCTGAAAAGGTCATCAGCAAGCTTCAGGACGCCGGGAAGGCAGTAAGATCTATTTAGCAGTGTCAGTGGCTCAGTAGGTAGCACACTCGCCTCTGAGGCCGGGAGATCAGAGGGCTGTGGGTTCAGTTCCCACATCTGGCACTTGGGTTAATATCCCTGTACTGACACTGCAGTGCAGCATGGGAGGGGTGCTGCACTTCTGAGGTGCCGTCTTTCAGATGAGACGTTAAACCGAGGTCCCATCTGCCTGGATTGGTGGTAGTTCAGGTGGATGTTAAAGATCCCATGGCACTTATCGAAAAGAGTAGGGGAATTTCCCGGTGTCCTGGCCAAATTTCCTCATTCACTAAAATACCACCAACAGCTTCATCTGGTTCAAGGTCCGTTGGCATTCGCCTGTATCCCCTCCCCGGTCGTGCCTGAAAATAGGCAAGATTTGTCTAGTGCACTTACCCGGTCAACAAAAACGAAATAAAATTAAAAAAAAATAAATATACAGGACGTGTATAGATCCAAATCTGGTTCCTTTCGTAGGAACCAGAACCGTTTTCACGGCTGGCAACAATGACAGCAGCCGCGTTCCGACCAGCAGCAAAGGGGCGCCTTCCACCGCAAGGCCCAGCCTAAATCTTCCCCAGGCAGAGGTCAGTGGTATACCAAACCGGCCCAGCCTGCGGGAACCAACAGTGCCACAGCATTGATTTCATTGCCAATACAGAGCAATTGGAGACCAAAGTCCATAAGCTCGCCTCTGAAGCCAATAAATAGCCCTTAATTCCTTTATTAGTACAGTACTGATCAAATTTAGCTTTAAATTCAGATATTGTTTTACTATCAACCACGTCTGGGCCATGCATTCCATATTTGTTTTACCCTATTTTTTATCCAAAATTGCCTCTTGTTTGTATTTGTTTTCTCTTTAACTAATTGCTGGCTATGTGCTCTTGTATTATGTCTATGGTTGCTATGCTTCAACCCTATACAGTCCCAAAAAAAACAATCTTTATGAGCCTTAAAAATCAGGCACACGTCCCCTCTCATTCTTCTATATTCAAGTGTATACAATCCCAATGCACTTAACCTCTGCTCGTAACTTTGTCCTTTAAATCGTCTAATAGTTTTTGTAACTCTTCTCTGGACCCTCTTAAGTGATCCCACATCCTGTCTCTTATAAGGTGCCCAAAACTGCACGCAGTACTCTATATGGGGCCTCACAAGTGCAGTACACAAGGGGACTATAACTTCACTTTCCTTGCATCCTATATGTCTGTTTATACAGTGTGCAATACCACTAGATTTTTTCATAATCTTCTTGCAGTGTGTACTAAATTCCAGGTTGCTGCCAATATTAATCCCAAGATCTGACTCTTCTACTGAGACCCTTAATACTTTACCTCCCAGATTATATTTAAAGAAATTATTATTTCCAAAATGAATAACTGAACATTTATCTACATTAAATACAGATTGTTTTTGGGATGCCCAGGTTTCTAGTTCATTTAGAGCTGCTTGAAGAATATTATATTCAGCTGTATTATTTAATGTGACCCCAAGTCTTGTGTTATCTGCAAATTTTGACAGCCATACATTCTGATTTACCTGCATTGTTGATATGTGAAGATTAAAAAGGCAGGGTCCCAGCACGGATCCCTGCGGGACACCACTAGTCACCCGGGACCGACTAGAGAATTGACCCCTAACACATACTTTCTGTTTCCGGTCTGCCAACCATGCCCTAATCCATAGCACTGTCCAATTTGGCAGATCGAGTTGTTGAATAACTTTAACTAACTAACTCCTCATGAGGGACCTTATCAAAGGCCTTAGCAAAGTCCAGGTAGATGACATCAACTGGAATACCTTTATCAATTGACTTGCTGACCTTATTATAAAATTCCAATAAATTAGTCTGGCATGATCTCCCTTTTCTAAACCCATGCTGAGATTTATCCTCCTTATCAGATTTTTCAATGACGTCTTCAATAAAATCCTTTATTATAGCTTCCAATATTTTACCCAGCACTGATGTCAAACTTATGGGCCTATAATTGGGCACCAATTGGTGTGATCCTTTCTTATGTATAGGGATCACAGTTACCTGTCGCCAGGCTTCCGGGACCTCTCCTGTTTCTATAGATGTCTGGAACAAGTGCGTTACGGGATCAACCAAGACCTCTGCTAGTTCCTTTAACATCCTATGATGACTACCATCTGGTCCATTTGCCTTGTTTTGCTTGACTTGCTTGAGTCTTGTAAGTACATTGGCTCTATCAATTAAATAACTAGAGTTTGGCTGCACTATGGCAATCCCATATTTGGCAGAATGTTGACTTGCATTAAAAACTGTAGAGAAGTAATTATTAAATTCCTCAGCTAGTGACCCATTATCGGTTATACTTTCCCCATTGTTGGTTTTAAGGGGTCCAACAGATGAATTTTTACCTTTTTTACTATTTACATAAGTATAGGAGGATTTATAATTATCATGTACTTTGGCAGCTAAAGTATACTCAAAATTTCTTTTTGCTGTAAAAATGCCCTTTTTAGCTACCCTTTTGCTTATTTTATATTTTTCCCAGCTTTCCTCTGTAATAATTTTTTTACCATAATGGTAACATCTATATTTTTCTTTAATTAATAATTTAACTTGAGGGGTCCACCAGGGTGGAGGAACATTTCTTTTTGTCTCATTATATTTGTTGGTAACGGGCACATACCTTTGGACTAATACATTTAGTTTATTAATTAATTTGCCCCAAATTACATCAACTGGTTGTGCACCAAAATCTGATTTCCAATCCCAGGCTTCAAGTACTGTATGTGTCTCATACACTCGAAATCAGCTCTATTGTACCTTTGGAGTACTGTTGTACCTGTACATTTACCTAATGCCTCCTTGTACTGAAAAGTAACAATAGAGTGGTCACTGGACCCAAGTGGGGATTTACATTACAGTCGATAACGTTTTCACCCATATCACTTAACACTATATCCAAAATATGATGACCCTTGGTGCTAGTAGCAACAAATTGGTCCATACTAGCAAGGTTAAAGGTATCCAGATATCTTGATTCTATACTTGAAAATGCTTTCTGAAGTTCCCAATTAATACCTGGAAAGTTAAAGTCCCCTACCAGAATAACCTTGCCCAGTAGGCACAGCTGGGTGCATGACTCCTTTCCGGCCCCGGCCCCTTCTCTGGATCAACGGGAAGAAAAGGTCAGGGTTCGCATCGCTCGCCACTTTTCAGGGTGGCAGTCGATTACCGCCGACCGGTGAGTATTTCAGATGGTCAAGAGAGGTCACTTTATAGAATTCCTCGACCATCCACCGTCAAGACCTCCCCTGCTTTCCCGTTATTTGGATCAGCACGCACTGCTCGTACAGCAGGAGGTGCTCGCGCTTCTAGAAAAGGAAGCTATAGAGCACGTACCGAGGAACCAGAGAGGCGCAGGTTACTATTCCCACTTCTTTCTGGTTCCCAAAAAGACAGGGGACCTTCGTCCGATACTGGACCTCAGCGATCTCAACGCTTCGGTCATCTACAAATGCTTCTGCATGGTGACCCTTCCCGGTCTGATACCCATGCTCAAGCAGGGCACCTTCCTAGAATCCTTGGACATGCAGGATGCCTAACTGCACATACCCATTGCTCGAGCGCACAGGAAGTTTTTGTGCTTCGAATTTCTAGGTCACCATTATCAGTTCCGAGCCCTCCCTTTTGGACTGTCATCGGCACCGCGGGTGTTTACGAAGTGCATGGCAGTCGTAGCGGCAGCTCTAAGGAGACAAGACCACTACGTGTTTCCCTACCTGGACGACTGGCTCCTCATGGCACCCTCTCGGGAGGCCCTGATGTCCGCAATTCACTGTACTCAACCCCTGTTCGGGTCGTTGGGCATCATTATCAATCAGGAGAAGTCACGCCTGGTTCCGTCACAGACTGTGCAGTTTATAGGCGCAGTTCTGGACACTGTCCAGGGGAGAGCTTTTCTGCCCCAGGACTGAGTGGAACACATCAGATCCCTCATCGGGGACACTGTAAGGGTCGTCGAGAAGACTGTCCCAGCCAGACTGGTCCTTCGCCTGCTCAGACACATGGCTGCAGCTGTTGCAACAGTCCCACTAGCCCGTCTCCACATGCGGGTGACCCAGTGGATGTTACGGGTACAATGGGATCAAAAGCAAGATCATTTACAGCTTCCAGTTTGGATCATGAATGCCGTCATCGGGGATTGGCAGTGGTGGCTAGATTCAAAGAACCTGTCGGTGGGGGTCCCCTTTATTGCACCATCTCCAATTGTGACGTTCTCCATGGACGCCTCAGGGTTCGGATGGGAAGCACACCTCGACTGAGTCAGGTCTTGGGGCTCGTGGATGCCCCAGGAAACTCATCTCCACATAAATATTTTGGAAATGAGAGCAGTTCTTTATGCCCTGCAGGCCTTCCAGTTGGAGATCCCACCGGGTACTCTTCTGCTACAAACTGACAATACCGCGGTGATGTATTACCTCAACAAGCAAGGAGGCACTCATTCCTACCCGCTCTGCAGAGAGGCCATGAGGGTGTGGGATTGGGTTCTACAACACGGCACGGACCTCATTGCTGTTCATGTCCCAGGAGTGGACAGCGTCATCGCAGACAGCCTGAGCAGCTCTCAGGCCAGAGTCCACGAATAGGAACTACTCCAGGAGGTAGTAGAGGATCTGTTTCACAGATGGGGCATACCAGCGTTAGACCTTTTCGCATCTCCATCTAACGCAAAACTGCCCAATTTTTGCTCGCTAGATCCAGGGCCTGGTGTTTTCTGGCAAGATGCATTGTCCCTCTCCTGGACAGGCAGATTCCTCTACGCATTTCCTCCCTTCCCGTTGATCCAGAGGGTCCTATTGAAACTCCGCAGAGAGCAGGCAACGCTGATATTTATCACGCCTTTTTGGCCCAGACAGGTTTGGTTCCCTCCGCTGCACCAGCTGTCCCAGGAACCTCCGGTTCCCCCGCCAATCAGCTCTCACTTATTGTCCCAGGAAGCAGGTTTTTTGGTCCATCTGGACCTTCGCCCTCTGAACCTGCACAACAGGCTCCTAGAGACATAGCCATCATGTGGTACGGGGTCTTGCAAGACGTAGCAGATGTTCTAGCGGCTGCTAGAAAACCGGCCACACACGCTTCATACACCATGAAATGGCACAGATTTTGCCTCTGGGCTCAAGCACGAGGTTTCACCCCTATGGATTGTCCAGAAAGGTCAGTCCTGGACTATCTCCTGTGTCTCTTCTAGGCAGGCTTGGCCTACTTCTCTATAAAAGTACACCTTTGTGCCATCTCAGCCTATCATACATCTATAGGCCAATGTCCCATAACTCAGTTGGACACAGCGCGAGCCTTCCTGAGAGATGTTCTCCACCTTAGACCTCTGATTAAGGATCCTATTCCTCCATGGGATTTACCTTTTGTCCTAGAGCAGCTCACGCTGCTGCCCTTTGAACCAGCTGCGGATTGCGAGCTACGTCTCCTAACTTGGAAGATGTTATTTTTAGCTGCCATTACTCCGGCCAGAAGGATTTCTGAACTTCATGCACTGATGTGCAAAGAACCTTATTTGGTTTTTCACCAGGACAAGGTGTCCCTAAGAACAAATCCAAAGTTTCTACCTAAGGTGGTCTCAGCTCTCACCCTCAGTCAGGACATCGACTTACCAGTGTACTTTCCTAAATACTCTAATAGAGGAGAGGCCCTGTCGCACACTCTAGATGTGCATAGGTGTTTAAGATACCACCTGGCCAGAACCAGGCACCACCGTAAATCTGATCAGATTTTCGTCTCCTTCGCCCACAGGATGATGGGGACTCCAGTTTCTAAACAATCGCTGTCCAGGTGGCTCATCCATTGTATCACGTTCTGTTACCAGAAACGTAACAAACCTTAACCGGGTGCGGTCAAGGGTCATTTCACAAGGGGGTGGCTACCTCCTTTGTGGCCATGAAGAACGTGTCCACTTCAGCCATCTGCACAGCAGCTACTTGGAGCACTGCGCACACCTTTATCAGGCATTATAGCCTGGATGTGGTCCAGCCAAGAGCTGGTTTTGGTCTAGCAGTCCTTCAGGGACTTCTATCCTAGGCTTCGGTTCAACTCGTGATCTCTATCTAGCCTCCTCCCACCTGCGAGGGATTTCCACTATTGCTTGGGAATCAGTCCTAATGGTGTAACCTGCTGCAAGAGCTGTTTCTCGAAGTAAGATAGTACAGTTATGTAAGAACTTACCGTAACAGTAGATCTTCGAGAACAGTCTTGCAGCACATAATTTCACCTCCCACCATCCCCTCTGGAGGTAGAGTTGTTCCGATATCTCTGTTCTAGGATTAGGTGTTTCTAACACCATTCGGAATACCTTTTGATGGCGGATCCTCAGTCTCCACTTCTGATGTCATCAAACGGCCGAGAGTCTCGGTAGGGAGAACTGGGGATTCTAGGGGACCGCCCCTTTTATCGATGCGTGGCCGGGCGGGGCAGGGCCGGCGTCAGGGTGTCCCGCTGGATACTGCTAGCTAGAAAATTTCAGTGGGGTCCTGGCGCCTGCCGGCTTCAGTCCTAATGGTGTAACCTGCTGCAAGAGCTGTTCTCGAAGATCTACTGTTACGGTAAGTTCTTACGTAACTGTACTTTCAAACAACATGAAGTTTTGCTGTATTCTGACGATTGCAGTGATTCCCAACCTTTGAACTGCCCTGGAGAACTAAGGGTTAACTTTCCATGCAGGGCATGGAACGCTAAGCTTGAGCTCGGTTGAAGTCTCTGTCTGGAGTGTTTTGAACTCAAACTGTCAGATTCATTACTCCGCCTCACTGAACAGTCGCTCCAGAGATTTCTCCTTCAGCTCGGTTCAAAGTTGGTTAAAGTTTTCAGTTTTTCGTCGGTTTAAACCGAAAAAAGTATCCACATAGTCGGTTCAGTCTCTGTCTGTGGTGCCATGAGTACTAGATAGGAATTGTTCTATTTTTCTGTGTGGAACTTGTAAAAGTGCAGTCGGTTTGGCTGAACTGACCATTTGATTGTGAATTTTGTTATACTTAGTGTGTGGTTACCAGTTTTTATCGGTTCAAAATAAACCGTGTTTTTAACCATTTTTTTCCAATACCCATGACACGGTTAGGAACCGATAAGGGAGTCTTGCCTGGTGGTTGCCGAAAAAAGGGTAAGTTTGGTTAGGTTGGCCATGTCTGAGAAACCTCCCAAAAAAAAGCGGGCCCACTGGGTTTCAACACTGCAGTGAGTGTGGGGAGGTCTTTGCCAAGGCCGATCCCCACACCACCTGTGTTTATTGTCTGGGGTTTGACCACCTCGATTCAGACTGACAAACATATAAAAACATTCCCTTCAAACAACATGAAGTCTTGCTATATTATGACATATGCAGTATAACCCCAGGTTAGAACTGCTCCGGAGGTGAAAGAGTTAACTTTCCATGCAGGGCATGGAATCTTGAGTGCGAGCTCGGTTGAACACTCTGTCTGTTGAAGCTCAAACTTAAACTGTCAGATTCTTTACTCCGTCTCACTGAACAGTCGCTCCGGAGATTCCTCCTGCTGCTCAGTTCTTTTTTCGGTTTTAAAGTGTAATTCTCGGTTTATTTTACCAAAATTTAACCGTAATCATCGGTTCAAACTCTGTCTGTGGTATTGCAAGTAATAGATAGGCTTATTTATTATTTTTTTCTTCTGTGTGGAACTTGTAAACGTCTTTTTCGGTTCGGTTTGAACCGATCAGATGGGTTTTAAAATTACCTTCTAGTCCTTTAGAGTGCGGTTCCCGGTTTTTATCGGTTCTAAAAAAAGACGGATTTTATTACGTTTTTCCACACTCCGTGACACGGGTTGGGAACCCATAAGAGAGTCTTGTTTGTGGATTGCCATTAACGGCAAGTTTGTTAAGAAGGCACTATGTCTGAGAAACCCAAAAGAAAAAACTTGGACCCACTGGGTTTCAGCACTGTGGCCTCTGTGGGGAAGCCTTTGCTAAGGCTGACCCACACACCACTTGTGTATATTGTCTGGGGTTTGACCACCTCAATGCAGACTGCCAGATTTGTAAGAATTTTCCTGCTGCCACCGTGGAAAAAGAGTTGGTAGGCTCAGGGAAAGGGAGGCCAAAAAGTCCGCTGACCCGGATGGCCAGCCCGGTTCGGTTCCAACCGAACCTGAGGGAGTGCCCTCTGACCAGGGCGATACTTCCTCGGGCAAACGAAGAGCCAGCTCTGAGGAGCCGGTTCCAACTAAAAGGACTAGAAGGTCAGCTAGTTTGGGGCCAAAAGTTCTTTCTCCAACTGCTGAGGAAATAGCCAAAGCTTGTCCAGTCTCTTTCCCCAGTTCCGCCTGAACCGACACCATTAGGGAAATGCCCAGTTCGGACGGTTCCCCTGGTTCAAGATTATGATTTTGAGGATTTTTATGAACCGGGGGAAGGGGAGGAGGGGTACGAGGAGAGTGAGTGAGTGTGATTTTGAAAGTCTGGATGTGCCCATTGAACCAGACATCTCTCCAGACAGACCCTCAGGAGTGTCCCCTCCCAGGCTATCTGAGTCCCCTTCTCAATTTTTGTTTTACAAGAAAATTGCGAGACTCTGCAACTCCCTGTTGAGGAAGCTGTTGATGATCTAGAAGAGCCTGATTTTGTGGAAATGATGGATATTCCAGAGTCTAGGAGACTGTCTATTCCCTTGCATAAATCTTTTAGGAAACAGACAGTAAAAGATTTTGAAAACTCCTCATTCTATCCTCCCTGTGGATAAAAGGATGGACAAGAGGTATGCTTTATCAGGCTCTGATAGGAGTTCCTATCCCAGCAGTGCAGCCATGTGGGGGTAGTGCAGGCTGCAGCCTGTGACAAGGCTAATATTCCTCTAGCCTCTCACCCTCCTGAAAAGGATTCCAGGAGGATGGATGCCATGGCAAAAAAGCAGTACATAGCAGCATCTTTGGGACTCAGACAGGCAAATTATATGGCTTATGCAGCTAGGTACCAGAAATCCAGGTGGGATACTGTCCTGGCCCTAGCAAAACAGGCCCCTGACCAGCTTGCTAGGGGAGCTGGAGCAGGTGGCTGCGGATGGTATTGAGGCATCCAAGGTGCAATTTCATGCTGCAGTAGACTCTAATGATGTTTCATCAAGAGTCATGGCTACATCAGTGTCTCTCTCGCAGAATGGCCTGGCTCAGATGTACTGCCCTGTCACAGGATACCCAGTCTGAGGCTATGGATTTTCCGTTGTGGGCAATTCTCTGTTTGGGAGCAGACAGAGAATTATATGAAGAAATGGATGAGTATAGGACCACCTATAGGAGTGCACAGGCCAAAGAAAGGCAAATCACCTCAAAGGCAGCATGGCAGGGCAGGCCTTTTCATAGGCCGCTTTACCAAGCCCAGGCCTCCTCTTCTGCTTATGCCCAGAGGGGTTCTTTAGAGGAAGGGGCAGAAGGGGTTCTAGTAAGCCTGCTTCTACCCCTCAACCCAAAGCCCCTGCAAAACAGGCTCCTGATGGGGTAGCCTAGGCCATTCTCCACTACGGTAGGGGGCAGGCTGACTTACTTTGTCCAGGACTGGAAGTCTTTAACATCAGACAAGTGGGTCCTGGAAGTAGTGTCATGGACTGGTTCTCAGCTTCAAAAAATTTCCGAAGATGAGAGCCAGATCTTTTCCACCTGCAAACCCATCAGAGGCACTTGCCCTGGAAGCAGAAGTTTCTTCCCTCCTGGCTCTCAGAGCCATGGAAAGGGTTCCACCCATACACCAGGGCAAAGGGTTGTACTCCAGGTACTTCCTTACCCCAAAAAAGACAGGAGAATGGTGGCCCATCCTGGATCTCAGGTATCTAAACAAGCACCTTTTAAAACCAAAGTTCAAAATGGTGACCCTGGGGATTATTTTACCCTCTCTAAGGCCAGGGGACTGGCTAGCCTCCCTGGACCTCAAGGATGCCTACTTCCATGTTCTCATCAGAAGCTCCCATCGCAAGTACCTCAGATTCGAACTGCCCTCAGGCCATTACCAGTTCAGAGCAATGCCCTTCAGCCTCACCTCGGCCCCAAGGGTGTTCACAAAATGCCTGGCAGTAGCAGTTGCTCATTTAAGAAGGCAAAAGATTGCCATCTTTCCTTATCTGGACGACTGGCTCATCGTAGGTCAGTCTCCAGAACAAGTCAAACTACACTTACAAGTAACCCAGCAACTGCTTACATCTGTAGGTTTCCTTCTCAATCTTCCAAAGTCAGTTCTGGAGCCTGTCCAGCTTCTCACCTTCATAGGCGCAGAACTGAACACAAAAGAAGCCAGAGCCTTCCTTCCTCTGGAAAGAGCAAGGACCCTGGTGTCTCTGGCCTCTCTTCACCCTGCAGGTCTCTCGACCAGCAAGGCATTTTCTTCAGCTCCTGGGGCACATGGCTGCTTCTACAGCAGTGGTGCAGGGAGCAAGATTTCAGATGAGGACATTCAGTTCCATTTGAGAGCCTTTGGTCTCAAAGGACAGATCCCCAACCAAATTGATTCCAGTGACTTGAACCCTGATCCAGGCCCTTCAGTGGTGGCAGGATCAGAACAATCTGAGTCAGGGGTTCCTTCACTCCCCAGTCTCATTCCTTGACCCTACTACAGATGCATCCCTCTTGGGGTGGGAGCCACATGGGCGACCTTTCCACCCAGGGTCTGTGGTCCCCTCAGGAATCTCTGCTCCACATCAATTTGCTGGAACTCAGAGCAGTTTTTCTAGCACTCCAGGTTTTTTCCACATCTGTCCAGAACAAGGTGGTTCAGGTCAGAACAGACAATACCACTACAATGTGGTACATCAACAAGCAAGGGGGCACTTGGTCTATGGCCTTGTGCACCGAAGCAATGAAGTTGTGGTCTCTGGCTTATTCTCTGAACGCCTCCCTTACGGCAGTTCACCTCCCAGGCAAGGACAATGTCCTAGCGGATGCTCTCAGCAGGATTTCCCAGGGCCATCACTGAATGGGCACTGGATCCCTAGTACTGGAGGTAGTATTTGCCAGATGGGGCACTCTGCAAATAGATCTCTTTGCAGCCCCAGACAATCACCAACTTCCCTTTTTGCTGCAGGCCCCCAGTGTTGGGCTCAGTCCTCTGGATGCCTTCCTCTCAGTTGGGAAGGAGGTTTCTATGCTTTTCCCCTTCCTTCTTTTCAAAGTGCTAGTCAGAATCAGATCTCAATCCTGCAAGATGATCCTAATTGCTCCAGATTGGGCCAGGCAGCCCTGGTACCCACTCCTCATGTCCTTAGCAGTCCACCCTCCCCTATGTCTTCCCAGGAATCACAACCTGCTAACCTGTGCCCAGGGGAGAGTTTGGTATCCGAACCTCAAATCTCTCAATCTCAAGGCTTGGCTCTTGAAGAGTTAGAGTTTGCTGTCCTACACTTTTCTCAAGGTGTATTGGATATTTTGAAGGCCTCTAGGAAGCCTTCCACCAGGGCTACCTATAATTCAAAATGGAAGAGATTTTCCATATGGTGTGCTGGTAAACATATTTCCAGAATCTGCTGGCGTGCCCACGATCCTGGATTATTTGGTGCATTTGAATTCTTTGGGCTGAGACCAGCTACCCTAAAAGTGCACTTGGCAGCTGTGTCTCGTCTTCTTATCAGCAGGTAAGCCCTCTTCTTTATCACCTCACCCTGTGTTCTCCAAGTTTTTAAAGGGTTACTTCACACCAACCCCGCTCAGGGACCCTGCCCTGCTTGGGATCTTTAATATTTGCATCGCTCAGCTTATGCAACCCCTTTGAGCCATTGTCTTCAGCAGAGCTTAAGTACTTGACTTGAAAACTGTGTTTCTGGTAGCCATCACCTCCCAGGCGCATAAGTGAGCTACAAGCCTTGTCAGTGGAGCCTGATTTTATCTCCTTTCACAGAGATAAGGTGGTCCTCAGGACTAACAGGAAGTTTTTGCCAAAGGTGGTTTCAGACTTTCACCTTAATCAATCCATGTCTCTTCCTGTGTACTTCACTGACCATTCCTCCTCTGGTGAGAGGAGATTGCACAGTTTAGATGTCAAAGAGCCCTTAGTTAGTATATAGAACGCACTAAGGGTCACAGATTCAATCCTCCAATTGTTCCTCACTTATGGTGAGGTTGGTAAAGGAACCTGCCACTAAAAGATCCATTGCCAAGTGGATTGTCTCTTGTATCCAATTCTGTTATGAAAAACTGGGTAAGGTTCCTCCCTCAGGCCTGAGGGCTCACTCTACCAGAGGTACAGCTAGGTCTCTGGCTGCTGCCAGGGACATTCCTATCCTAGAGATATGTCAACAGCTACCTGGAAAACAGTTCACACTTTTACTAAGCATTACTCCTTGGATATTCAGGCTAGGAGTGATGCTCGATTGGCACAGCTGTGCTTCAGAGCCTATTTCCCAAGTAGGTTCTGTCCCTCCTCCATGGAGGTACTGCTGTGTAGTCTGCATATGTCATAATATAGCAAGACTTCATGTTGTTTGAAGAAAAATTACTCACCTTAGTAATGTTGTTTCTTCTAATGGAGTCTTGCTATATTATGATCTCCCCAGCCTGCCCCTCTCAGAACCTCTATTTTTGGGATGTGGGTGGGCAGTGCAATGTTGGCACTTCATTGATGCCCACTTTATTTTCACCCTTCTAGGGTGCTTAGGTGTTATGCTTAATTTTTCTTTCTTTCTTGAATCCCCTGACTTGAGTCTTTGTTTTGGGATCAAGAACAAAAAGGTGTTTTTGTAGTTAGTAGCCAGTGGCTAGTGTAGGTTTACGGCTTCCACACAGAACCTTAGTGAGTTTTTGCTCGTAAAGATCTGACAGTTTAAGTTTGAGCTTCAACAGACAACTCTGTTCAACTGAGCTCGTGCTCAAGATTCCATGCCTTGCATGGAAAATTAACTCTTTCACCTCTGGAGCAGTTCTAACCTGGGGTTATACTGCATATGTCATAATATAGCAAGACTCCATTAGAAGAAACAACATTACTAAGGTGAGTAATTTTTTCAAATCTACCCTTGAGAAGAGATTAGGTAGACTGAGGGAAAAGAAGGTCGAGAAGTCCACTGACCCGGATGGCCAGCCCGGTTCGGTTTCGACCGAACCAGAAGGAGTGCCCTCTGACCAGGGCGATATTACTTTGGGCAAAAGAAGAGCCCGATTCCGAGGGATCGGTTCTGACAAAAAGAAAGCGCAAAGATAAATCGACCGGTTTGGATCCAGAGGTTCATGTTCTGACCGCCGAAGAGATAGGGCGATTCAGATTGTGGAATCGCTCACTCCAGTTCTGACCGATCCGGCTCCTTCTGGCAGGGGTTCGGTTCGTTTGGTTCCCCCGGTTCAAGAGTATACCCTTGAAGATTTTTATGAACCGGAATTTGAAGAGGAAGGGGAATTTGAGGATTATGATGTAAGTGAAAGTCTAGATGTGCCTGTGGAACCGGACATCTCCCCAGACAGGCCTTCAAGTGTTTCCCCTCCTAGGCTTTCTGAGTCCCCTTCTCACTTTGTTTTACAGAAAGGTGGCTGAAACCCTCCAGCTTCCTGTGGAGGAGGCTGTGGAAGATCAAGAGGAGCCTAATTATGTAGAGATGATGGATATCCCAGAGTCCAGGAGACTCCTCCATAAATCTTTTGGGAAACAGACACAAAAAATCTTAAAATCTCCTAACACTATACCTCCTGTGGATAGAAGAATGGACAAGAGGTATACACTTTCAGGCTCAGACACGGAGTTCTTGTATCAACAATGCAGCCATGTTGGGGTAGCGCAGGCTGCTGCCTGTGACAAGGCAAATATTCCCTTGGCTTCACACCCCCCTGACAAGGACTCCAGGAAGATTGATACCATGGCAAAGAAGCAGTACATGACATCTTCTTTGGGACTCAGGCAGGCGAATTACATGGCTTGTACAGCCAGGTACCAGAAGTCCAGGTGAGACACTGTACTGGCACTGGCTAAACAGGCTTCCCCCCAGCTAGCCAAGGAGCTGGAGGCGGTGGCTGCAGATGGGATTGAGGCATCTAAGGTTTAGTTTCATGCTGCTGTGGACTCTACTGATGTTTCATCAAGAATCATGGCTACATCTGTGGCTCTTCGGAGGATGGCTTGGCTCAGATGTACTAGCCTCTTGCAGGACACCCAGGCTAAGGCCATGGATTTTCCTTTAGTGAGTAATTCTCTGTTTGGGGAGCAGACAGAGAATTACATGAAGAAAATGGATGAGTACAGGACCACTTACAGGAGTGCTCAGGCCAAGGAAAGGCAGGCAACTCCTCAAAGGCAGCAGTCTAGGGGCAGGGGCAGGCCTTTCCAAAGGCCTTTATACCAAGCACAGGCCTCCTCTTCCTTTTCTCAGAGGGGGTTCTTCAGAGGGAGAGGCAGAAGGGGGATGAGCAGGGCTGCATCCACTCCTCAGCCTAAGGCCCCTGCCAAGCAGACACTCCTCAGCCTAAAGCCCCTGCCAAGCAGACACCCTGATGGGCCTGTCCGGGTCGACTCTCCTATTCCAGTAGGGGGCAGGCTGGCTTACTTTGTCCAGGCCTGGATGTCTATTACATCAGACAAGTGGGTCCTGGAAGTAGTAAGCCAGGGACTGGTTCTCAGCTTCAAAAAATTTCCAAAGATGAGAGCCAGATCTTTTCCACCTGCAAATCTCTTGGAAAACCTTGCCCAAGAGGCAGAGGTTTCTTCTCTCCTAGCTTTAGAGAGAGTACCTACCCTACACTGGGGCAAAGGACTGTACTCCAGGTACTTCCTGACCCTCAAAAAGACAAGGAAGTGGCAACCTATCCTAGACTTAAGATATCTAAACAAACATCTTTTAAAACCAAAGTTCAATATGATAACTCTGGGAATAATCCTTCACTTTCTAAGGCCGGGGGACTGGCTAGCCTCCCTGGACCTCAAAGATGCCTACTTTCACATTCCCATCAGGTGCTCCCACAGAAAGTACCTCAGGTTCGAGTTGCCCTCAGGCCACTTTCAGTTCAGAGCAATGACCTTTGGCCTAACCTCAGCTTCAAGGGTTTTCACAAAGTGCCTGGCAGTAGTAGTTGCCTTTCTAAGAAGGCAAAAGATTTCCATATTTCCTTATCTGGACGATTCGCTAATAGTGGGTCAGTCTCCAGACCAAGTCAAGTCTCACCTGCAAGTGACCCAGCAAGTGCTCACTTCTCTAGGATTTCTTCTCAGCCTTCTCAAGTCAGTTCTCGAACCAGTCCAGCTTCTTACCTTTATAGGGGCAGAACTGGACACACTCGGAGCAAGAGTCTTTCTTCCTCTAGAAAGGGCAAGGGCTCTTATGGAACTAGCTTTTTCCTTCAGCCTTCGGGTATCTCGACCAGCAAGGCATTTCCTCCAGCTCTTTGGTCACATGACAGCTTCAACAGCAGTGGTCCAAGGGGCAGGATTCCAGATGAGGGCTGTTCAGTTCCACCTGAGAGCTTTCTGGTCTCAGAGAAAGGACTCCCTTACCAAGCTGATTCCAATGACTCTGACCTTGATCCAAGCCCTCCAGTGGTGGCAGGATCTGGACAATTTAAGGCAAGGTGTTCCTTTTGTTGCTCAGCCTTGTTCAGTGGTCCTTACCACGCATGCTTCTCTCCTGGGCGGGGGAGCCCACCTGGGGTCCCTTACTGCCCAGGGGCTGTGGCCCCCCCCTAAGAATCCCTTCTCCACATCAGTCTTCTAGAGCTCAGGGAAGTTTTTCTGGCTCTAAAAGCGTTCTCACAGTCAGTTCAGAACAAGGTGGTTCAAGTCAGAACAGACAACACCACCACGTGGTGCATCAACAAGCAGGGAGGCACTCGGTCCACGGCCTTGTGCACAGAAGCCATGAAGTTGTGGCCCCTGGCTTATTCCCTGCAAACCTTTCTTGTAGCAGTTCACCTTCCAGGCAAGGACAGTGTACTAGCAGATGCACTGAGCAGGATTTCTCAGGGCCATCACGAATGGTCCCTGGACCCTCAGGTTTTGAAAGTGATTTTTTCAAGGTGGGGCACTCCAGAGATAGATCTCTTTGCAGCTCCAGACAATCACCAGCTCCCTCTCTTTTGTTGCAGACCTCCAGTCCTGGGCTCTGTCCCTCTGGACGCCCTGATCCTCAATTGGGAGGGGAAGTTTCTGTATGCCATTGCCTCCTTCCCTCTCCTGTTCAAAGTTTTGGTAAAAATAAGGTCTCAACCATGCAAGGTGATTCTGATTGCTCCAGATTGGGCCAGACAGCCCTGGTGCCCCCTGTTGCTGTCCATAGCAATCCATCTTCCTCTGTCTCTCCCCAGGAATTACAACCTGTTAACATCCTCTCAGGGAAGGATTTGGTACCCCAATCTTCAGTGTCTCAATCTCAAAGCATGGCTCTTGAAGAGTTAGAGTTTGCAGATCTGCATCTTTCCCAAGGGGTTCTGGATATCCTCAAGGCTTCTCGAAAGCCCTCCGCCAGAAAGACTTACAACTCCAAATGGAGAAGGTTCAGCATTTGGTGTTCTGGGAAGCATATTTGACACTGCTGAATTGCCTGTGGTTCTGGATTATATGGTCCATCTTAATGGCCTAGGCCTCAGACCACCTACTCTCAAGCTACACTTGTCAGCTGTTTCTGCATTTTTGACTGTGGGGAAGCCTTCCTCACTATCTTACCATCCTGTGTTCTGTACATTTTTTAAAGGATTGCTTCACACCAATCCCCCTTTTAGAGACCCTGCCCCTGCCTGGGATTTGAATGTTTGCATTGCTCAACTTATGCAACCCCCCTTTGAGCCTGTGTCTTCAGCAGAGCTTAAGTACTTGACTTGGAAAACTGTGTTCCTGGTAGCCATTACCTCTGCCAGGTGTATCAGTGAATTGCAAGCCCTGTCAGTGGAACCTGATTTTATCGCCTTTCACAGGGACAAAGTGGTCCTTAGAACCAATAGAAGGTTCTTGCCCAAAGTGGTTTCAGACTTCCATTTAAACCAGTCTCTGTCTCTCCCTGTTTTCTTCACTGATCATTCTTCCTCAGGAGAGAGGAGGCTACACAGTTTAGATGTCAAAAGAGCCCTTAGTTACTACATAGAGCGTACCAAGGGTCACAGGTTTGACTCCCTTCAGTTGTTCCTTACTTATGGAGAAGTGGGAAAGGGCAAACCTGCCACCAAAAGATGTATTCCCAGGTGGATTGTGTCTTGTATACAATTCTGCTATGAAAAACTGGGAAAAACTCCACCCTCAGGCCTGAGGGCTCATTCCACTGCGGCCAGGGATATCCCTCTCTTAGAAATTTGTCAAGCAGCCACCTGGAAAACAGCCCATGCCTTTACCAAGCATTACTCTCTGGATATCCAGGCTAGGAGTGATGCTCGGTTTGGCACAGCAGTACTTCAGAGCCTATTCCCAAAGTAGGTTCTGTCCCTCCTCCTTGGAGGTACTGCTTGGTAGTCTGCAGTTGTCAGAATACAGCAAGACTTCATGTTGTTTGAAGAAAAAAATACTCACCTTAGTAATTATGTTTCTTCTGATGGAGTCTTGCTATATTCTGACCTCCCTCCCTGCCTCCCCTCCAGAACCTGTTTTTGGGATGTGGGTGGGCAGGTGCAGTGTTGCACCCCAGGGGTGTTTTTTGCTTGCACCCTCCTCCATTTTTGTTTGGGTTCTTATTTATTATTGTTATTTTTAGTACATTGAGTTTTGTTTTTGGGTTTCCTGACTTGAGTCTTCCTTGGGAACCCAAAATGTTTTTCAGCCACCTGGCTAGTAGAATTTTTACAATTTCCACATAGACTTTTTAGTTTAGTTGGACTCGTAAGAATCTGACGGCTTAAGTTCAAAACAATCCAGACAGTGACTTCAACCGAGCTCGAGCTCAGCGTTCCATGCCCTGCATGGAAAGTTAATTCTTTGTTCTCCGGGGCAGTTCAAAGGTTGGGAATCACTGCAATTGTCAGAATACAGCAAGACTCCATTAGAAGAAATATAATTTCTAAGGTGAGCAATTTTTTCTTGCTGCTCAACGACACCCTAGCAAAAGCCCAATTGTCAGGGGGTTGCTATCAATGGATAAAGAGACAACAGAAATCATGACTCATAGGTTCCTGACCACTTTTAAGGTTGCTAAAGCAGGGCAACCATTCACAAGTTTCGTACAAGACATGGAACTACTGTCACGGATAGGGAAACAGGAAAAGATTGGGTTGAGGTACACCAGTGATAAGTCCTGTGTCAGTTTTATTAAATTCATCAGTAAGGATATTAATGCACAACTTACAGAGGAGGTCAGGCAGTCCAAGTATTTTTCAGTGTTGTGTGATGGTAGTACTGACTCAGCTGTAATAGAGGAAGAGCTAATTTACATACGCTATGTGAAGGATGGTGAACCTGTGACAGAATTTCTCACCATCGTAGACATAGGCAGGCCTACTTCTGATAGTATTTTCCATGCAGTTATGAACAACATAAAAGAAGATGCAAAAGTTGAGGATTACTCCTGTATGCTAGGATTCTGCACTGATGGTGCAGCAGTAAATTTTGGACTTAATAATGGGGTTGCCAAAAAAAAGTTCAGGATCAGGTTCCTCATGCTGTCTTGGTCCACTGCTCAGCCCATCGCTTTGAACTGGCTTTGCGAGATGCAGCCAAGCCTTGCTGTTTAGTACAGCAAATTGATGACCTGTTACAACTGATTTTTCGGTACTACCATTCATCAGCAGTGATGCGTACTGGACTAAAACAAACATCTTCTGTTCTGGGTCTCCAGTATCTTGTGCCTGTGAATGTGTTGGGAACCAGATGGCTAGCCCACAGAGTTCGAGCATTAAATGCTCATTAAAATGTGGAAAAACGTTGTTGTGCATGTGACACAGGTTAGTGATAGTCAGGTCAGTACTAGTGGCCATGTGGACATCCGAATGAAAGCTGCTAAGCTGAGAAAAAGTCTCGCCTCACTTAATTACCTCATTGCAATTCATCTAATTCACAAACTTTTACAGATGATTGTGTCTGTATCTTTGGCATTTCAACAAGAAAAGCTGCTAATTTTCCAAATTGCGGAAAGAGTTGAGGCTGCTGTTCTTTCATTAGAACATTGACATTCAGTAGGCCTGTGAGCACTTCCTTGCTGTCAACAACATTTCTGTGGACAGAATGGAATTCAAAGATGAGGTACTTGTCTTAGAATGGGGGCAACAGTTCACTGGCACTACTGTTACAAAGGAGGTGACCCATTTCAGAGATGAAGTTGTGAAGTCCATGAAACAGCATTTCAGTAACATGATAAGTCTGTCACCAGGGGAAGACTGTGATAAACAACTTAATGTTGTACAAGCTTGTCAAATTTTCAATCCAAGCAACTGGCCAGCAGTGCATCCTGACAGCAATGATGATGTTGTGTATGGCAGAAAAGATGTGACATTCCTAGCAGAACAGTTTTCTAAGGCACTTGAAGGCCAAGGCCTTAATCCAACATTATGTTTTGGGGAATTCTGTCTGCTAATAAAATGTGCCATTCGACTGCTTGCTCTTGAACCAGTACTGGCTAACAGTCCTGATGCACTACTTAAAAAGTTGTTTAGAAAACAGGATGACCTGCCCAACATCATAGCTCTGCTGAGCATTGTGTTAGTTTTAAGTTCCAGTTCGAGCATTGTTGAGTCTTGATTTTCAGTCATGAAACGCATTAAAACTGACTGGAGATCATGCCTAACTCCAGAGATGCTAGGGCATTTAATGAATGTCAACCTAAGTCCAATACAAATCAAGGAGTTTGATGCAACTGGTGCATTATCCCTGTGGGCACTGGAGAAGGAGAGGAGACCAGAGACTGCAAAGTACAAAAAAAAGACAAAGTGTTACAAAAACACATGGAATGCAACTTATCAAGCAGTTCCTCTGAGGGAGACAGTGAAGGGGAGGCATAAATTACCCTGGACAACTTTGTTTTCGCTGTTAATTTAAGTTCTTTCATTTTCTATTATTTTTAATGTGGAAATGTACAATTTGGTCAGGAAATGTATAGCAAACTGTGCCCTTGAGGCCATTATTTCAAGCCCTGCTGCTGCAAGAGCTCCTCTCGAAGATCTACTGTTACGGTAAGTTCTTACGTAACTGTACTTTATGGATAAGTGATAGGCTCAATCAGCCATTCGGAACCTGGGATTCTTGGGTGAAAACCCTTGGACTTTCTGGTTGTTCTTGAGTCTGTTCCCAAGCTCTGTACGAGTCAGAAGGCTCCCGTGAGAGAGGATCTGGACTGGGGAGGCCTTGCCCAGGCTTCCAAAGGAGATTGCTGTGTTGTGGAAAGGTTCAGTAAGAAAAAAGAGAGTGAGAGACTGAACTGATGCTTTGATTCCTCAGATACTGTGAGCTGCTTGATTATATTTTTGGAGAAGCTCAGTGCTGCACTGGTGGACTGAATTGAGCTGAGAGGACTAAGCTGCTCTATTTGAGTGCTACAGTTGCTGCTGAGAGTTCGTTTTATTTGTGTGGGGCTGAAATTGTAATTCTGAAGAGGAAAAGCATCTCTGGATGTCGGGGTGCTAGCCAAGTGCTGTACATTTCCTGAGTGAACTGGTTAAAGTGGCCGAGAGCATGTCCCAGCTGCAGTTGAAGAAAAGGTTGTGGACATTTTCTGACTGGAAAGTGCGGACTGGTGTGCGGGGGCCTTTTGTGATTGGACCCTCCTGTTAATTGCACCTGTGCTTCATTGGTCTAGGGCTAGCACCCACTCCAGCTGGCACTGGACTTTATCTTAAGCAACTGCCTATGATTTTTACTGTTGCAAACTCCATGCAGGGACTGCAGAAGGACCTCAGCCATTTGGGAGTTCTCACCCAGAGCCAGGGAGGGAATCCGCTAACCTCTTCCAAGTGGGACTCACCATCTCAGGAGGTCACCGGTGCTTTCTGGGGTGCTAGGGCACCTGGGATCCATTGTGGGGAGCCAGGCTGCGGAGCCACTCCCGAGTCTGGGCAATGTGGGGCTGGTGCTCACCTGCCACAGAGCTCTCCAAAGGGCCAGAAGTGGCTGAAGGGGACAAGCGGCCAGGACTACTATCAAGGTGACCAGCTGCAGGATCCTCGAGCAAGTTCCATCCTGCCTGGGGAAACAAGGCCAGCCTTTTCCTGTCCTGTGCTGCACTGATCAAGGAGCACCATACTCCAGGCCTTCGAGATCTACGAACTGTGAGTACCCAGGACCTGGCTCCTGGAAAGGATAAAGAGAAATGTAATCTTTACAAATGAAGCACTTTTACAAAGTTTCAGGGCCCTAACAGCCAACCAACTCGCAGCACCGTATCATGCCTGCACCTAGTGGGTACCCCTAAGAACATTTTTGGGAAACACTGGTACCAGTGGGGGTGGGCCCAACTGTTGTGGTTATTGCTTGCTCTTTCTAATCATTTCTTTTATTCACAGCCATCCTTTGTCCCGGTATCCCTTCCCTAATCCTTATCCCCAATAAAGCTGCAATTTATCATTTGAAACTGTGTGTGCAGGAGTTCTCTGAGTCTGACAGATCATTACTGTTCATGGTTTTCAAACAACATGAAGTCTTGCTGTATTCTGACAATCTGCAGTTAGCTCCAGCCTGTAAACTGCCTTGGAGAGTAGAGGGTTAATTTTCTATGCAGTGCATAGAACTTTGAACTCGAGCTCGGTTGAGGTCTCTGTCTGCAGCACTTTGAAACCCAGCCATCAGATTCTTTACTCTGTCTCACTGAACAGTCGCTCTGGAGATTTCTCCTTCTGCTCGGTTCAGAGTTGGTTAAAGTTGTCGGTTCATTCCGAATTTAAATTCGAATTTTATTCCGCATTGTTGGTTCAGGCTCTGTCTGCGGTACCATGAGTACTTAGTTTTCTGTTTACTTTGTGGAAATTGTAAGGCTTGTTCGATCGGTTCGGCTGAACCGATCCATTAGTTTGAATTCTTGTGTTTTTCTTTAGTGTGTGGTTACCGGTCCTTATCGGTTTAAAAAAAAAAAAACACGTTTTGAAATTTTTTTCCAATACCGGTAACACGGTTAGAAACCGATAAGGGAGTCTTGCCTGGCAGTTGCCGAAAAAAGGGTAAGTTTGGTTAGGTTGACCATGTTTGAGAAACCCAGCAAAAAAAACTGGCCCACTGGGTTTCAACATTGCGGTGAGTGTGGGGAGGTCTTTGCTAAGGCCGATCCCCACACTACCTGTGTTTATTGTCTGGGGTTTGACCACCTCGATACAGACTGCCAAATTTGTAAAAACTCTCCTAAGATCACCTGAAGAAAAGATTAGGTAGACTTAGGGAAAAGGAGGCCGAGAAGTCTGCTGACTGGGATGGCCAGCCCAGTTCGGTTCCGACTGAACCAGAAGGAGTGCCCTCTGACCAGGGCTATACTTCTTCGGGCAGGAGGAGGGCCGATCCTGAGGGATCGGTTCCTACAAAAAGGAAACATAAAGACAAATCAGCCGGTTCGGATCCGGAGGTTCATGTTCTGACCGCTGATGAGATTGCCCGAGTGATTCGGATTGTTAAATCGCTTTGCCTGGTTCCGTCTGATCTGGCTTCGTTAGCTAGGGATTCGGTTCGGTCGGTTCCCCTGGTTCAGGATTATGCCCCTGAAGATTTTTATGAACCGGAATTTGAGGAGGTAGGGGATTATGAACAAGATGATGAGATGATGGACATCCCAGAGTCCAGGAGGCTGTCTATTCCCCTACACAAATCATTTGGGAAACAGACACAGAACATTTTAGTCTCCTAATTCTGTACCTCTTGCTGATAGAAGAATGGACAAGAGGTATACTTTATCAGGCTCAGACACAGAGTTTTTCTATCAGCAGTGCAGCCATGTTGGGGTCGTGCAGGCTGCAGCTTGTGACAGGGCTAATGTTCCTTTGGCTTCACAACCTCCCAGATAGAGACTCCAGGAGGATGGATGCCTTGGCAAAGAAGCAGTACATGGCATCTTCTTTGGTACTCAGGCAGGCTAATTATATGGCCTATACAGCCAGGTACCAGAAGTCCAGGTGGGACACTGTACTGGCACTAGCTAAACAGGCTTCCCCCCAGCTGGCCAAGGAGCTGGAGGAGGTGGCTGCTGATGGGATTGAGGCATCTAAGGTACAATTTCATGCTGCTGTGGACTCCAGTGATGTGTCATCAAGAGTCATGGCTACATGTGTGGCTCTTAGGAGAATGGCTTATTCCCTGCAGACCTCTGTGATAGCAGTTCACCTTCCAGGGAAGGACAATGTACTACCAGATGCACTGAGCAGGATCTCCCGGGGCCATCACGAATGGTCCCTGGACCCTCTGGTGTTGAAGGTGATTTTCTCAAGGTGGGGCACTCCAGGGATAGATCTCTTTGCAGCCCCAGACAATCATCAACTTCCTCTGTTTTGTTGCAGACGCCCAGTCTTGTGCTCAGTCCCTCTAGATGCTCTGATTTTGAACTGGGAAGGGAAATTTCTGTATGCCTTCCCTCTCTTTCCTCTACTGTTCAAGGTTCTAGTCAAGGTAAGGTCACAACCTTGCAAAGTGATTCTGATTGCTCCAGACTGGGCTAGACAGCCTTGGTACCCCCTGTTGCTGTCTCTAACAGTCCATCTTCCCCTGTCTCTTTCCAGGAATTACAACCTGTTAACCTCCTCTCAGGGGAGGATTTGGTACCCCAGTCTTCGGTCTCTCAATCTCAAGGCATGGCTCTTGAGGAGTTAGAGTAGGCAGATTTGCATCTGTCCCAAGGGATTCTGGATATTCTCAAAGCCTCTCGAAAGCCTGCCACCGGAGAGACTTATGACTCCAAATGGAAAAGATTCAGCATTTGGTGTTCCAAGAAGCATATCTCGCCAGACACTGCTGAACTGCCTACAGTTCTGGATTATATGGTCCATCTTAATGGCATAGGCCTCAGACCAGCTACTCTCAAGGTATACTTGTCAGCTGTTTCTGCTTTTCTGTCAGTGGGGAAGCCTTCCTCACTATCATCTCACCCTTTGTTCTGTAAATTTTTCAAGGGATTGCTTCATACCAATCCTCCCTTTAGGGATCCTGCCCCTGCCTGGGACTTAAATGTTTGCATTGCTCAACTCATGCAACCTCCTTTTGAGCTTGTGTCCTCAGCAGAGCTGAAGTACTTGACTTGGAAAACTGTTTTTGGTAGCCATTACCTCTGCCAGACATATCAGTGAATTGCAAGCCCTGTCAGTGGAACCTGATTTTATCTCCTTTCATAGAGGTAATGTGGTCCTTAGAACCAATAGGAGGTTCTTGGCCAAAGTGGTTTCAGACTTCCATTTGAATCAGTCTATGTCTCTCCCTGTCTTGTTCACTGATCATTCTTCCTCAGGGGAGAGGAGGCTACACAGTTTAGATGTTAAAAGAACCCTTAGCTACTACATAGAGTGTACCAAGGGTCACAGGTTTGATTTCCTCCAGTTGTTCCTCATTTATGGGGAAGTGGGAAAGGGCAAACCTGCCACCAAGAGAACTATTGCCAGGTGGATTGTGTCTTGTATACAATTTTGCTATGAGAAACTGGGAAACATTCCACCCTCTGGCCTGAGGGCTCATTCTACAAGAGGCACAGCTGCTTCCCTGGCTGCTGCCAGGGATATCCCTCTGTTAGAAATTTGTCAAGCAGCTACCTGGAAAACAGTCCATACCTTTACCAAGCATTACTCTCTGGATATCCAGGCTAGGAGTGATGCTCGGTTTGGAACAGCAGTACTGCAGAGCCTATTCCCAAAGTAAGTTCAGTTCTGTCCCTCTTCCATGGAGGTACTGCTTGGTAGTCTGCAGATTGTCAGAATACAGCAAGACTTCATGTTGTTGTTTGAAGAAAAAATTACTCACCTTAGTAATTGTGTTTCTTCTAATGGAGTCTTGCTATATTCTGACCTCCCTCCCTGCCTCCCCTCTCAGAACCTGTTCTTTGGGAAGTGGGTGGGCAGGCGTGGTGTTGCACCCCAGGGGTGCTTCATGCACACCCTCCTTTTTATCTGGGGTGTTTTTGTGTTATTATCTTTTATTTTGGATAGGTTTTGGTTTTGGGTTTCCTGACCTGAGTCTTCCTTTGGGAATCCAAAACTTTCTGTTGTCAGTTGGCTAGTTAAAATTTTACAATTTCCACATAGTATAGTTAGTGAGTGAGTGCTCATAAGAATCTGACGGGTTTCAAAGTGCTGCAGACAGAGACGTCAACTGAGCTGGAGCTCAACGTTCTATGCACTGCATAGAAAATTAACCCTCTACTCTCTGGGGCAGTTTAAAGGCTGGAGCTAACTGCAGATTGTCAGAATACAGCAAGACTCCATTAGAAGAAACACAATTACTAAGGTGAGTAATTTTTTCATTGGTGTTATTGCTCTTTTGGGTATTCAGAGTGTGGGTTGGTTGGTAGGTAGGGGAGATGGGTAGGTGCAGCATCCCAGGGGGCTGTGCCAGCCAGTCACCTGACCCAATTCTACCTTTCTCTGGGTGGAAGCACTGCACTATTTTTATTAGCTTTGGGATAGAATCCCCGAACACCACCGTAACAGGACCCAGGTCCCTTAACCTGTTAGAAGGACAACAGGCAGAAGTAGTAGCCCACTGGCACATGGCGCCTGGGCTACATCAGCATTGATGAAATAAAAATATTGAACAGTGTGGGTCCCAGCACATCCCTGTGTGACCCCACTAGTTACATCCCCCCCATTCAGAATAGTGTCCTGTAATACTTATTCTCACCTCAGGGGTCCTTTAGCGTCAGTAACAATGTGCAATAAGCTGGCTAGGTTGAACTGCCTTGGAGGTAGAACTTAAGATAATGAAGTGAATTAGTCAGTCAGAAGAGAGCTAGAGGGTGTGCTGAATGGAGCTTGCCTAGAAGGCACCAGAATTTTTTCTCTGCGTGACTAACACTGCTTCTGGGGTGCTCTCTCACTTTTGGCCATTGAGAAAAATTGACAAAAAGTTTGTACTTTTTTCTTGTTTAAGTGCTGAGTTTGTGAGTTATTCTTCTTAGTTTTCTCTATTTTGTGTATTTTTTAGTGGTTCCTCCCAGTTCTCGGGAACCGCATGTTTTGGTTTTTACCATGGTTCCTTTCTATTTTTTGAAGTAAAATTTATCGCTCCTAAAGTTTTTAGAGGTTCTTAATTTTATTTTTCTCGTGGTTCCCATTTTTAAGGGGGAACCATTGATCTTACTTTGAGAGGATTCCTGTTGTAGGCCTTCACATATAGGACTGCGCCCCCTGATGTCAGATCCAAACGGCAAACTTGTAGATAGCAGTCATCAGCAGGGACTGCCCCCTGACGTCAGGCGGCGTGACGTCAGCCCGACTATAAAAGGGGGCGGCCGTGTGCCTGCTCTCCAATTCTTTCCGGCCGTTGCCTCAGTACGTTCGCCACACAGTAGAACAGCAATCTAACATCCGCATTAATTTCTGTTGAGTTTTCTTCGCCTCATGTTAGTATTTTTCTCAAAAAAAGTACTCTTCAAATTGATGTTTTCTAGACAGAAGAAAAAGTGGTCCAAGTGCGGCACCCAGATTCTGCACGGAGACGACCATTCCCGCTGCCTCCTTTGCCTTGGTTCAAAACACGACGTCCAGGACTGTTTCATCTGCCAGGCCTTCAACCAGGCGAACAGAACCAGGCGTAAATGGTCCCTCGAGGCCCTTCTTCTGACCCGACACTTGGCATCTATGGAAAAGGAGCTCCAAAAACTGAGGGAAAGGTCGTCGCGGGCCCCGAAAAAGAAGAAAAGTAAAGAAAAATGCCGGGACCGGAGTCCGTCGCCATACGAGAGGCCTGCAACTGTTAGTACTTCTTCGGGCTCCCCATCGGCTTCTTTGGGCCGGGCCCCTTCTCCCCATCCTGCCGAGGTGAGTGGGCAGCCTGGGGTAGTCTCTCTGGAGGTTGTAATTTCTTCGTCTTGTCCTGCCGATAAGACACCCCTCACTCCTAGCGAAGGGCGCGTGGCTCCCGCCGATCTAGTCTAGCGGCTACCTTCCAGCCACCTCTATCCCGGCCAGATCCACTGTGTCGGACGATGGCTCCTCCAAGGTCCGCCCGGATCCATCCACTCTCTCATCGGACTCTAGTTTGGCCCCTGACGCCGGACAGAGTGAGGGACAAGTCGACCCATCATCCCCTAGGGTTCTTCATCCCAGGGACTCGCCACCCGATCCTCTGCTTTTCGCAGTAGCCAGATCGCATTCCGACCTGCCATCGGGGGCCTCTCGGATTTTCCCCTCTCTACAGGCCTTCCGCCGTCCCCGGACAGGAGTCCCTTGCCGGCTGGGGATCCCGCCATAGAGCCTCCACCCTCTGGTTCTTCGGGCACGCTTCTGGATCCCGCGCCATCTGCTGGTGCTGTGGCACTACCGCAGATGGGCCCTTCGGGGGGGAGGTTCCCAGAACCAGAACCCTCCTTCCCACCTCCAGGCGGCCCTCCGTCGGCTACTCACTACCCGACGCAGGGCCATATGTCTCGGACGCCGGGCCTCCTGACACCGGGTTACCCGACACCGGGTTATGCGACGCAGTCATATCAGACGCCAGGGTATCCCATTCCGGGACACCCGACGCTGCGTTATCCTGGGTACTCCTGTTATTATCCTTCTTGGCAGTACCCTCAGTATCCGGGGTATCCGAGCTTCCAGCCCCCTCCTCCACCACCTCAGTACCGGCCCGCGAGTCCGTCCCCCTTTGGTAGAAGGACGCCAGAACGCAACTTCTGTCAGAGATTAGACAGTCGGTGGGGGAGGCACCCACTCCCAGGGTCACCTCTCCACCGCCTTGTCGGACCAGAGCTTCGGGCTCCTTAACAATTGGCACCACGGGAGCAGACCCTTCTGTTGCCAGTGGCTCCGAGCCCTCTGACACCGAGTCCGACTCGGATCCGTCGGACCCCAGGTCTCCCGTAGAGGTTCCTCCTAAAGACTCTCCCAAGTCTCCACCAGAAGACCCCTCTTTCGGAGACTTGCTGTGTTCTATTCAGGTGACTGGTGGCTGGGCGACTAAAGAGGTGGACCCGCAAAGAAAACACCTTGCGGAACACCTGGATCTGGCCACTTCTGACCATATACACATTCCCCCGTGGATGGGGCCTCATGAGGACCTAGAGACCATGATTTGGCAACAACCGTCCTCCATACCAGCAGTCTCTTGCAAAGCAGACCACACCTATTACCCCCTCAGAAGGGATTCTCCATCTTACTTCCCATCCTAAGGCTGACTCTGTGGTCATTACGGCCGCTCACGACTGCTCAGTCCAGTCCAAACACCTGAGCGCTTCACCTTCTGACAAGGACTCATGCCAGCTGGATCAGTTTGGGCGAAAAATCTATTCTTCTTCCTCCTGTGCGATACGATCCCTTAACTATGTATCGCACATGGTCACTTTCCAAAAATCCTCCCTTTCGGATTTGGAAAGAGATGTCCAAGAGGTTCAGGATGAAACCCTGAGAAAGAAGCTTTTGGATAAAGTTAGGATGGGGAAGTCATCGTGTCATTACGCTCTACGGGCTACTTACGACTCGGTGGCTAGAGCGGCAGCCTCGGGGATCTGTCTCAGTCTCCTTTCCTGGCTCTGTATAGCAGGCTTGGTGCAGGATGTACAGTCCTCCCTTTTGTTTTTGTTTTTTTGGCGCCTCCCCTTCTTCCTGGCTGCCCACTCCTTTGGGTCTCTAGCGTCCCTACCGACTGCCTGCCCCGACTCCCACACTGGCTACCAACCTCATATGGCAGTCCCCCCCGGGTAACCCGGCGTATCCCTTCACCGGGCGGGTCCCCCTCCTCCGAGGGGGAAGGCACCGGTGGGGGCAGCCAGCGCACTATTTTTATTGGCCCGGGGTACTTCTGAGGTGTGTCGGTCCTGGGATTGGCGGCAGCGGAGGACACAGAGACCGTCATCTGGCCAGCCAGGAAGCATTTTCCTGGTTTTCTGTGGGGAGTGACGTCCTGACATCAAGGCATACGCTGACGTCTGTCACTCCCCTTAAGCACTGTAGCCAAGCATCACTGCTGTGCTCCCAGCCTCCGACAGGAGTCAGCGTGCGCCAGTGCGCATCCCCACCCTCCCCCCAGAGAAGGAGAGCTGTCCCCGGACACTCCATCCTTCTCCCCCCGGCCCACCCTCTAGTGACCTGAGTCTGTTCCTGAACCCGGCTCGCCAGCGTCGCAGACGGAAATCCAACCGCTGCGCCGACGGGCCGGCTTCAGTCCTCCCTTTTGGATGCCCCTTTAAGGGGTTCTGTCCTCTTTGATGGCGATGTTAAGGATATCAGAGGGCTGCAGGAGAGCGGACGTTCCTTGCGTGACGTCAGTTCTTTGTATAGGACGGGCCAGAAAAAGCAGCCTTTTTGCAGCCAAAGAAGGTGGAACAAATCCCAGGCTAAGCCCCAAGCTAAGAGACGTGCCCCTAGCTCTGGAGCTCAAACCCCACAGGCCAAGTTCCCCAAACAAGCCCCTGGGGCAAAAGCTAACCTCCCCTCAGTGTCCTGACACAGTTCAGGGCCAGGCTTTTCTGCTATCGGATCAATCTGAGACCTTAGCTTCTCAGGCCACTCTCGTGGCCTAGGCTCAATGGATCCCAGCACATGCTGTGCTCCGTCTCTTGGGACTGATGGCAGCGGCCATTTCCACAGTCCCCCTGGCCAGACTTCAGATGAGGGTCACCCAGTGGTCTCTCCGAGTCCAGTGGGACCAGAGGATGAACAACATGAACCAAAAAGTCATGATCTCCACCAACCTTCAGAGAGTTCTTCGCTGGTGGCAGGATCTCTGCAACCTTTCAAGGGGAACACCTTTTCATTCTGCTGTGCCTACCCAAATCCTCACCACGGAAGCCTCCGACTTGGGCTGGGGAGCCCATCTGGGGGGTCACAAGACATAGGGGTCTTGGTCCGATTAGGAGGGCATGCTCCACATCAACGTTCTGGAGACCAGGGTGGTTCTTTATGCTCTCCAGGCATTTCAGTACCTTCTGGTCCAGATGGACATTATGTCCACATTCAAACAACATGAAGTCTTGCTGTATTCTGACAATCTGCAGTTAGCTCTCCAGCCTTTAAACTACCCCAGGGAGTAGAGGGTTAATTTTCTATGCAGTGCATAGAACGTTGAGCTCTAGCTCGGTTGAGGTCTCTGTCTGCAGCACTTTGAAACCCAACCGTCAGATTATTTACTCCGCCTCACTGAACAGTCGCTCCGGAGATTTCTCCTTCTGCTTGGTTCAGAGTCGGTTAAAGTTGTCGGTTTTATTCTGAATTATTTTCCTCATTGTTGATTCAGGCTCTGTCTGCGGTATAGTAAGTACTTTTGGTAGTTCTCTGTTTCTTATTGCGGAAATCGGAAAATTTGTATTTCTCGATCGGTTTGGCTGAACCGATCCATTAGTTACATCTGTCTTTAGTGTGTGGTTACCGGTCCTTATCGGTTTAAAAAAAAAACTGTAATTTGTGCGTTTTTTTCCAATACCCGTAACACTGTTAGAAACCGATAACAGAGTCTTGCTTGGCGGTTGCCGAAAAAAGGGTAAGTTTGGTTAGGTTGACCCTGTCTGAGAAACCCAAGAAAAATCTAGGCCCACTGGGTTTCAGCACTGCAGTGAGTGTGGGGAGGTCTTTGCTAAGGTCGTTCCCCACACCACCTGTGTTTATTGTCTGGGGTTTGACCAGCTCGATACAGAGTGCCAAATATGTAAAAACTTTCATAAGTCTACCCTGGAAAAAAGATTAGGTAGACTTAGGGAAAAGGAGACCGAGAAGTCCGCTGACCCAGATGGCCAGCCTGGTTCAGTTCCAACTGAACCAGAAGGAGTGCCCTCTGACCAGGGTGATACTTCTTCGGGCAAGAGGAGAGCCGATCCTGAGGGATCGGTTCCTACAAAAAGAAAACGCAAAGAGAAATTGATCGGTTCAGATCCAGAGGTTCATATTCCAACCGTCGAAGAAATAGCCAGAGCGATTCGGATTGTTGAATCGCTTTGTCCGGTTCCGACCGATCCGGCACCTTTTGGGTTGGGGCGCTCACATGGGCAATCTCACTACTCAGGGATTGTGGTCCCCTCAGGAATCTCTGCTCCACATCAATCTGTTGGAACTCAGAGCAGTTTTTCTAGCACTTCAAGTTTTTTCCACCTCTGTTCAGAACAAAGTTGAACAGATCAGAACAGACAACACCACTACAATGTGGTACATCAACAAGCAAGGAGGCACTCGGTCTACGGCCTTGTGCACCAAGCAATGAAGTTGTGGTCTCTGGCGTATTCCTGAACACCTCCCTTACGGCAGTTCACCTCCCAGGCAAGGACAATGTCCTGGCAGATGCTCTCAGCAGGATTTCCCAGGGCCATCACGAATGGTCACTGAATCCCCTAGTATTGGAGGTAGTAGTTGCCAGATGGGGCACCCCGCAGATAGATCTTTTTGCAGCCCCAGACAATCACCAACTTCCCCTTTTTTGCTGCAGGCCCCCAGTGTTGGGCTCAGTCCCTCTGGATGCCTTCCTCCTCAGTTGGGAAGGGAAGTTTCTCTATGCCTTCCCCTTCCCTCTTTTGTTCAAGGTGCTAGTCAAAATCAGATCTCAACCCTGCAAGATGATCCTGATTGCACCAGATTGGGCCAGACAGCCCTGGTACCCACTCCTTATGTCCTTAGCAGTCCACCTTCCCCTGTGTCTTCCCAGGAATCACAACCTGTTAACCTGTGCTCGGAGGGTTTGGTACCCGAATCTCAAATCTCTCTCTCTCTCAAGGCCTGGTTCTTGAAGAGTTAGAGTTTGCTGACCTACACCTCTCCCAAGGTGTATTGGATATATTGAAGGCTTCTAGGAAGCCATCCACCAGGGCTACTTATAATTCCAAATGGAAGAGATTTTCCATTTGGTGCTCTGGCAAGCATATTTCCCCAGAATCTGCTGACTTACCCACAGTCCTGGATTGTATGGTGCATTTGAATACTTTGGGGCTAAGGCTAGCTACCCTAAAAGTGCACCTGGCAGCCGTGTCTGCTTTCTTATCAGCAGGTAAACCCTCTTTTCTTTCGGCTCATCCTGTATTCTCCAAGTTTTTCAAGGGGTTGCTTCACACCAACCCTCCATTCAGGGACCCTGCCTCTGCCTGGGATCTTAATATTTGCATTGCTCAGCTTATGCAACCCCCTTTTGAGTCCTTGTCTTCAGCAGAGCTTAAGTACTTGACTTGGAAAACTGTGTTTTGTAGCCATCACTTCTGCCAGGCGCGACAAGTGAGTTACAAGCATTGTCAGTGGAACCTGATTTTATCTCCTTTCATAGAGATAAGGTGGTCCTCAGGACTAACAGAATGTTCTTGCCTAAGGTGGTTTCAGACTTCCACCTTAATCAATCTATGTCTCTCCCTGTGTGCTTCACTGACCATTCCTCCTCTGGCGAGAGGAGACTACACAGTTTAGATGTCAAAAGAGCCCTTAGTTACTACATAGAACGTACCAAGGGTCACAGGTTTGACTCCCTCCAACTGTTTCTCACTTATGGTGAGGTTGGTAAGGGGAAACCTGCCACTAAGAGATCCATTGCCAGGTGGATTGTTTCTTGTATCCAATTTTGCTATGAAAAACTGGGTAAGGTTCCTCCCTCAGGCCTGAGGGCTCACTCTACCAGAGGTACAGCTGCGTCTCTGGCTGCTGCCAGGGACATCCCTATCCTAGAGATATGTCAAGCAGCTGCCTGGAAAACAGTTCATACTTTTACCGAACATTACTCCCTGGACATCCAGGCTAGGAGTGATGCTCGGTTTGGCACAGCTGTGCTTCAGAGCCTATTTCCAAAGTAAGTTCTGTCCCTCCTCCATGGAGGTACTGCTGTGTAGTCTGCATATGTCATAATATAGCAAGACTTCATGTTGTTTGAAGAAAAAATTACTCACCTTAGTAATGTTGTTTCTTCTAATGGAGTCTTGCTATATTGTGACCTCCCCTGCCTGCTCCTCTCAGAACCTCTACTTTTGGGATGTGGGTGGGCAGTGCAGTGTTGACACTTAGTAGATGCCCACCTTATTTTTCACCCCTCCTTTTCGGGTGTTTGGGTGTTATGTTTTTAATTTTTTGGATCCCCTGACTTGAGTCTTTGTTTTGGGACCAAGAAAAATGTGTTCTTATATTTAGTAGCCAGTTGGCTAGTGTAGGTTTATGGCTTCCACACAGAACCTTAGTGAGTTTTGCTCAAAGATCTGACAGTTTGAGTTTGATTAACAACAGACAGAGTTTTCAACCGAGCTCGCGCTCAAAGTTCCATGCCTGGCATGGAAAGTTAACTCTTTCGCCTCCGGAGCAGTTCGAAGGTTGGGACTCACTGCATATGTCATAATATAGCAAGACTCCATTAGAAGAAACAACATTACTAAGGTGAGTAATTTTTTCAAATGGTCTCACACGAAGGGTGGGGGATACTGAGGCCCGGTCGGTCTCGTTAGAGAAATGGAGAGAAGAGACTGAACCTGAGATATCCCATCTGCGTCAACAGATTCACAAACTTCAATTGAAGACCGAAGATTTGGAGGGCAGGAGTCGACGGAATAATATTTTGATTCTTGGTCTGCCTGAATCAGAGGAAGGCCCCAATATTATTCTCTTTGTTCAGAAGCTTCTAGAGAAGATGGTAGGCCCTTCCCCTCTCAGTCCTAGTTACCAGATCGAGAGGGCTCATCGTTCTCTTCGACCTCGACCTCCTTCAGAAGCTCCCCCCAGGCCAATTATTGTGAAGTTTTTAAGTTATGTGGAGAGACAACATGTTCTCAGCAAAGTAAAAGATCTACAGAAAGTCACATGGGAGAATGCAACCCTCAGGTTTACTCAGGATTTACCTCAGGAAACGTGCCAGAAGCGGCCTGCCTACCATTCTACAGTCAGCAAATTAATTCCCGCTGGAATCCCCTTCAGGATGCAATACCTGGCTAAATTAAGGGTTTCTGTGCATGGATCTTGGTTGGCGTATGACACTCCCAAGCAAGCAGCTTCTGACCTGACTACACGGCTACCGGATCTTTTCAAACAGGTCTGAATTTTTATTTTTGGTTTTTTATTTATTTATTTATTTAGCTTTTGTTGACCGGGTAAGTGCACTAGACAAATCCTGCCTATTTTCAGGCACGACCCGGGGGAGGGGGATACAGATGAATGCCAACTGACTTTGAAACCAGATTAAGCTGTTTATTATGATAACTTGCTGTTTTAGGTTGCTAAATGATATGATGAGACTGGTTTGCTTTACCTGTTGATGTGATGAGGAGTGGTCTTGTTCGGTGGGTTCTAGGGGGGTCTCTGGACTCTGGCTGGGTTGGCTCGGATGGGGAACTTTGGTCTCATAGGGGGAACCTTTTTTTTCATGGTGGGAGGTTGCCTAGGGGGAAGGACCGTCTGGTGCACCTTTAGTTCCTTTCCCCAATTTGTTCCCCATGAATGGAATGGCGTAATATCAGGTCAGTCTTCTAGGGCAGAGTTGGGACTTGTAAGAGGGGTCTCTCCTTCAGGTGCAGGTAATTTACAGTTGTTCTACTTTTATGGTTAAAGTCAGAGGCATCTCTACACACCGCTGTTCAAGGTCTCTAGTTTTACACTGATCCGGTATGTGGTAGGCCACTTTCTGGACAGGACAATTTGGTTTAAGGCTTGCATAGAGTTTTAATTATACTGGGTTAAATCGGAAGATGGGCTAGTTGATGGTATACTATGGTGGTCATAGCAGATGGAAGGTTCGCATGTGCATCTCGTTCTTCCCAGTGTACCTCTCTGACTCGACCTGGTTTTATGGTGGCGGGGCTTGAGGCTTTAGTCCTCTCCATATGGTGCGAGGTTCCCTGGTATAGCCTCAGGTGCATCAGGGGCTAATTCCTGATTTCAGTTGGGTTGGTTGGGGAGGGCCTCCTGCTGCATAAAAGGATTCAGTGTTAAGGGCGTGGTTCCCTGATGGGTACCCGACGGGGTTGACGGGGGTGCCCTTTTCTTCCTTTCCCAATCTGCCCTCAGAACAGTGAGTGTCGTGGAGTCTAGTCTGTTAATTTGGGCACTTCCACCATTTTGCAAAGTAGACTTTTGCTATTATGAGGTTGCTGGTGAAACAGTGTGCTAATGGGGTCTGGGCTGTTTGTTTTTGTTGCTGTACCTGGGCCCTGGACAGCTGGGTGGCTTCTGGTGTGGCAGGTTATTTACACGTCTGGGTAGTATGGGTCGGGGTCTATTCCCACTTTTAGGGGTGCTGCCTTTGGTCGGGTGGCAGAGGAAGCTAGGGCGGCCTGGGGGATTGGAGGGGTAGGTGATCCATCTGTGCCATTTGTTCTTTGGGGGTGCCCACCTCTGGTTAACCAGAGTTAGGGACAGTGTGATTTATGGTTGCGTGTACTTCCTAATTTGGGTGTGGCATCTATCTCAGCTAATTCAGAGAAGATGAGATGGGATGGGGGGCGCGGGGGCTTCGGGTTGGAGTAGGACCGGGTAGGCTGCATAGCGTACTAGCTAAGGGGGGATGGCATCTTGGGTTTTTTTTTGCTTGGCCGTTTCCAGTATTAGATGTTCTTTAGTGCAAGGTTTCATTATTATGATAGGGAGGTTTTTAGTACTGATAGGATATCTTCTTAGTTCTTTTTGCATTAAAGGGACAAACAATGCCATCAAGGGTTGGCTATTTGCTACTTTATTAAATAATTATAGATATTTTCTTTTCTGGATTGATAAGCCTATTGTAAATAGTTTTGGAGTTTCATCGGGGAGGTGGGGTTTCTATGGTTTCCTGGACTGTTGTTATTTCTAGTAAACATCGATTTATTGATAGTATTTTGTATTTAAGGCTCAATGGGGGGAGGGGTTTCTACGGTTTCCTGGACTGTTGATATTTCTAGTAAACACCGCATTTACTGATAGTATTTTGTATCTAAGACTAAATGGGGTGGGATATGGCATTTGGTATTTACATATTGTTTGAGCTATTGTATAACTATGTTATTACGAGGGGTGGGTTTGGGGTGGGATGGAGTGTGCCTTAGGGGATCAGTTTATGTAAGGATGGGTTTATCATTTAGGATGTTTTGCAAGGTTAAATATGGCCTATAGCCCTGTGAAAATTGTTACATGGAATGTCAGAGGAGCTAGAGACGTATCGAAGAGATACCAGATTCTTAAGCACTGTGCCTTTTTGAATGTGGGTATTATTTTGCTTCAAGAAACACATTTGGTAAGCCCAGAAGTGCTTTGGCTATGTAGGCAAGGAATCTCTCAGGTGCTTGCAGCTGGTGATTCATCCTCGAGTCGGGGAGTAGCTATATTAATTAATAGGAATATTTCTTTCCAAGAGGAGACGATCCTCACTGACCCCATTGGGAGATATGTGTTAGTCAAAGGGATTTTGAATAGTAGTACAGTGGTTTTGGGTTCTGTATATGGCCAGCTGGGAGGGCACCCAGATTTCTTAATGGAGCTGGTTAACAGAATAGCACCATGTTTACCCTCCCTTTTGATTTTAGGGGGGATTGGAATATCCCACCTACCTAGGACTTGGATAGGACATATAGGCCGTAGAAACTGCTTTCGCCTTCACAGAATGCTTTGAAGGATTTAACGGTTATGTTGGGCCTGTGTGATCCATGGCGGACAGTGAATCCTTCACAGCAGCTCTACACGTTTTACTCGAACATTCATCAATCGTGGTCAAGGATCGACTACTTCTTAATTAGCTGTTTCCTTATGCAGGGACTCTGTCAATCTGGTATTGAGCCCATAGTTATCTCTGACCATTCAGTAACCTGGATAGTTATCTCCCTGGATGTTAAGGCCCAGCGGGATATTTTGGAAGCTGAATACTCGGATATTAAAGGAAAACACTTCGGTTTCCCGTATTAAAACTCTGATTTCTACTTTTCTGGAACATAATGGAGATTTCAATATAAGAGGTGACCTTCTCTGGTGTTCCCTAAAATGTTATCTCCGAGGAGAGTTTATTAAATTAGGTTCTAGGAGGAAAAGGGCTAGGGAGGCTAGGGCTTTATCCTTACTAACTCAGATCAAAGAGAAGGAGAACTCTTTGGCCTCTAATACATCTCTGGCTACCCTGTAAGAGTTGATGGCGTTGCATATGAATATTCTGAGTTGATCAAGGAGAAAGGCAGGTATACCCCTCTCTTTAAGACTCAGGCCAAATATATCGACCAGGGTGAAAGGCTGGTAGGATGTTAGCTTTACGGCCGGGTGCCAATTAGAGTTCCCACCCATCCCTCCATTCGGTCTTCAGATGGTTCTATTAAAACGGAACCCCGAGAGGTCGCCCAGGTTTTTGAGACATTTTATAAAACACTATATGGAAAATGTCCTTTTCAAATACCGCCTCAGGAGATGGAGGCCTTTCTGGACTCTTTGGATCTTCCCGTCTTAGATGATATATCTCAGACTTCTCTGCTTTCTCCAATAACAGTAGAAGAAATCGCAAAGACTATTAATAGCCTCGCTCTGGATAAAGCACCCGGTCCCGATGGGTTTCCTTCGAATTTTTATAAAACATTTTCTAAGGAGTTATCCCCCCTATTGCTTAGCTTATATAATTATATGTTTATGGCAGACAAACTGGACCCAACCCTTCTGGAGGCAACAATTGTCCTCTTGCTCAAACCCAATAAACCCCAACAGGATCCAACTAGTTATCGGCCAATTTCCCTTTTAAATTGCGATATTAAAATTTTAGCTAAAGTACTCTCGCTTCGGATAAAGGCCTTGTGGACTCAACTCTTAAGTCCGGAACAAGTAGGGTTTGTGCCCGGCCGCTCCGCAGTAGATCATTTGAGAACCCTCACACATATTTTTCACACGGCCCAATCCTGTCTCCAGTGGCCCTAATTTCTCTTGATGCTGAGAAGGCCTTCGACAGAGTGTATTGGGAATTTTTATGGGTAACTTTGAAGAAATTAGGTTTTTCTTCCCCCTTCGTTGCAGTGATTCAGTCAATATACTCTTCTCCCTCGGCTAGGATCTATTGTAATGGAGTTTTCTCAGCTAGATTCTTATTTACTGGTACTAGGCAGGGGTGTCCCCTCTCACCCTTTCTCTTTAATCTTTATTTGGAACCCCTCCTTTGCCAATTAAAACAGTGTCCTCAAATTAAGGGTATCCCAGTCTCCAACCAGACCTTAACACTCTCAGCATATGCAGACGATGTTCTTCTTCATCTGGACCAGCTGGTACATTCCCTGGAGCATGTGTTAGGAGTTATTAGCCAGTATGGTAGGCTATCTAATTATAAATTGAATATTTCTAAAATGGAGATTTTCCCGCTCGACAGCTATATGGTGAAATCAAATTTTGCTCATTTCGGCATTAAATGGTCTTCCCAAACAATTAAATATCTCGGCATTTACTTAACTAGGGACCCCACTTACACCAATGAACTCAATCTGGATGATCTGATGGTGACCATTCAGCATGATCTTCAAAGATGGAAAAAGTTGCCCTTATCTTTATGGGCGCGGATTAATGTGATTAAGATGAACGTTTTGCCTCGTCTCTTTTATCCTATAAACCTATTGAATTTGTGGCTTCCGATATTCTTTTTTAAACGTTTACATTCCTTGGTTTCTGGGTTCATTTGGGGTGGCAAGCATCCCCGCCGCGCATACGGTAAACTCAGTTTGCCCAAGGTTATGGGGGGTCTTCGTCTTCCTAACTTTTTATTTTATTACTGGGCTAGTCACTTAACCAAGTTGGGGAGATGGTTCCCTCAAAGGGAGATGACTTATACCCCTATTTGGCTCCAAATAGAGAACAATCTATTAAGTTCTAATCTTACTAATCCCTCCACGGTATTTTATTTGACAAAAAACTCATTGCCTGCGATATTGCGTGACTCGGTAATTGCTACCTCACTCAAAGTTTTCTCTCAGTGTTGGGCATACTTTAAGATATTCCCTAAATATGACATGGAGCAACTGATTCTGGCAAATCCTAATATTAGGATAGGTGGTTCCTGGCTTCCGATTCAGTGGCTCCCCCAACTGATCGAGGCGCGAGTGGAGGACCTGTTCTCACAGAATAAGCTGCTTTCTTCCCCTGAAATTCTTTCTAAATTTGATAACCCAAGGAATCAGATATTTAAGGTGTTCCAATTAAGACATTTTATAGGTGCTTTTTTTGGTTTTAACCCTAAGACAGCAAGTGTTAGACCCCTATTCTTTCAAATATTTGACTACGCTTTGAAACCATACAGTGTTTCTACAATATATTCCCTCCTTTTGACTACTGCCGGCTCCAACCCCCTCTCTGGTTCAACTAGCTGGAATACCTTACTCCCTGATCTGTACCTTGATTGGGCTCAGATTTGGATGGATCTTTACTTATAACATTCTCAGGACAGACTTAGGCTTACTCAATACCATATACTGAATAATATATACTATACGCCTGTTAGATTAGCTAAAATTGGTAGATTACCGGACTCTAACTGTACTCGTTGTGGTAAAGCGGAGGGCAATATGGTACACATATTCTGGTATTGTGAAAAGGTATTCCCGTTTTGGCAGGAAATCCATTCTAAATTGGATCCCTGGTTAGGATTGGAGGACCTGTTTACAATCAAAGTCTGTTTGTTAGGTAAATACTCAGGTATCCAAGTCAAAGAGTGTAGATTCCACATAGCGTTGATATCTATTATTGTTAAAAAGCTAGTCCTTAAACATTGGATGGACCAGTTAACCATTTCCTATAGTGAATGGTTAAATGATATTTCGGGTTTTTTTTAGAACAGAACATTTAATTGCAGGATTTCGTAATAACATGTTAGGTTTTGACAGGAAATGGGGTAAACCATATGCGTTATATTTAAAATAAAGGTGATGTTAGTTAGAGCTAGTTAGGTTAACTGGAGGTCTTTCTGTCAAAGTGACCGGTCTCTTTCTCCCTGTCACTCTTAGTTATAGCACACTCCTAGGGTGAGATGGGGAGGGTTTGGGGGTTGGGGGTGGGAGGGTGGGGACTTATTTGGTGTAATTAATATGAAGTTTGTTGTGGTTCTACTGCTGTATTCATGTATGCTATCTCTCATGTACTTGTAATAAGTCCCTTACTTGGAAAACTAATAACATTTTCAAATTTCAAAAAAAAAAAAAAAAAATGAACCAGAGTTTGAAGAGGAGGGGATTTTGAAGATGATGGTGAAAGTCTGGATGTGACTGTGGAACCAGACATCTCCCAGACAGACCTTCTGGTGTTTCCCCTTCTAGGCTCTCTGAGTCCCCTCCCCACTATCTGTTTTACAGAAAAGTGGCTGAAACCCTTCAGCTTCCTATGGAGGAGGCTGTGGAGGATCAAGAGGAGCCTGATTTTGTTGAAATGATGGACATCCCAGAGTCCAGGAGACTGTCTATGCCCCTTCCTTTGGGAAGCAGACACAAAAAATCCTAAAGTCTCCTAATTCTGTACCTCCTGTTGACAGAAGGATGGACAAGAGGTATACCTCATCAGGCTCAGCTACAGAGTTTTTCTACCAGCAATGCAGCCATGTTGGGGTAGTGCAGGCTGCAGCCTGTGACAAGGAAAATATTCCCTTGGCTTCACACCCCCCCCCAGTTAAAGACTCCAGGAAGATGGATGCCATGGCAAAGAAACAGTACATGGCATCGTCCTTGGGACTCAGGCAGGCTAACTGTATGGACTATACAGCCAGGTAGTAGAAGTCCAGGTGGGACACTGTACTGGCACTGGCTAAGCAGGCCTCCCCCCAGCTGGCCAAGGAGCTGGAGGAGGTGGCTGCTGATGGGATTGAGGCATCAAAGGTACAATTTCATGCTGCTGTGGACTCCAGTGATGTGTCATCAAGAGTCATGGCTACATCTGTGGCTCTTCGGAGGATGGTTTGGCTCAGATGTTCTAGCCTCTCACAGGACACCCAAGCTAAGGTCATGGATTTCCCTGTGGTGGGTAATTCTCTGCGGAGTAGACAGAGAATAACATGAAGAAAATGGATGAGTACAGGACCACTTATAGGAGTGTTCAGGCCAAGGAGAGGCTGGCAACTCCTCAAAGGCAGCAATCTAGGGGCAGGGGCAGGCCTTTTCATAGGCCTTTCTTTTTTTTTTTTCTCCTCCTAGCTGCCGGTCGTCCAGGGTATCAGCCCGGTCACGGGCCGACGGCTTCCACCCCCAGAATGGCCTCAAGCCCTCCTGAAGCCCGTGGCTTACCCCACGGCGGGACTCCCAGGATGCAAGGCCAACACCCGCAGAGACCTGTAATGATGGGTCGGAGGCGGCCTAGGAGGCTGGGCAACCGGCGGGCTTCATAGAGGCGACCGGCAGCCATCCATTTTTCCATTTTTCCGGGAGGCGGGACTTGCAATGACGCATGACGTCCTGTCCCACCTCCAAAGTGTCTGCGTGTGTCGGTAGCTGTGCGACTCCCAGCCTCCGCCGGGGATCGCTCATTCATAGGCCTTTCTACCAAGCACAGGCCTCTTCTCCCTTTTCACAGAGGGGGTTCTTCAGAGGGAGAGGCAAAAGGGGGATGAGCAGGGCTGCATCCACTCCTCAGCCTAAGGCCCCTGCCAAGCAGACACCCTGATGGGCCTGCTCGGGTTGACTCTCCTATCCCTGTAGAGGGCAGGCTGGCTTACATTGTCCAGGACTGGATGTCTGTTACTTCAGACAAATGGGTCCTGGAAGTAGTAAGCCAGGGACTGGTTCTCAGCTTCAGAAAATTTCCGAAGATGGGAGTCTGATCTTTTCCACCTGCAGGTCTCTCCGAAACCCTTGCCCTAAAGGCAGAGGTTTCATCTCTTCTGGCCTTAAGAGCTATAGAGGGAGTTCCTACCCTACACTGGGGCAAAGGTCTGTACTCCAGGTACTTCCTTACCCCAAAAAAGACAGGGGAGTGGCGACCCATCCTAGATCTAAGATACCTGAACAAACATCTTTTAAAACCAAGGTTCAGGATGGTGACTCGGGGAATAATTCTTCTCTCTCTAAGGCCAGGGGACTGGCTAGCTTCCCTGGACCTCAAAGATGCCTATTTTCACATCCCCATCAGGTGCTTCCACAGAAAGTACCTTGGGTTCAAGTTTCCCTCAGGCCATTATCAGTTCAAAGCAGTGCCCTTTGGCCTAACATCAGCTCCAAGGGTCTTCACAAAGTGCCTGGCAATAGTAGTTGCCTTTTTAAGAAGGCAAAAGATTTCCATTTTTCTATATCTGGATGACTGGCTGATAGTGGGTCAGTCTCCAGACCAAGTCAAGTCAGACCTGCAAGTGACCCAGCAAGTGCTCACTTCCCTGGGATTTCTTCTCAGCCTCCCCAAGTCTATTCTTAAACCGGTGCAGCTGCTTACCTTTATAGGGGCAGAGCTAGATACTGTCAAAGCAAGAGCCTTTCTTCCCCTGGAAAGGGCAAGAGTTCTTATAGAACTGGCATCTTCCTTCAGTCTTCAGGTGTCCCGACCAGCAAGGCACTTCCTTCAGCTGGCTCTTGGGCCACATGGCAGCTTCTACAGCAGTGGTCCAAGGGGCAAGATTCCAGATGAGGGACATTCAATTCCATCTAAGGGCCTTTTGGTCCCAAAGGAAGGATCCTCTTAGCAAACTGATTCCAGTGACTCGGACACTGATCCAGGCTCTTCAGTGGTGACAGGATCAGGACAGTTTAAGGCAAGGGGTCCCATTTGTCACTCAGTCTCATCCTTACCACGGATCTTCCCTTTTGGGGTGGGGAGCCCATTGGGGGCTCTCACAGCCCAGGGACTGTGGTTCCCTCAGGAATCCCTTCTTCATATCAGTCTCCTGGAACTCAGGGCAGTTTTTCTGGCCCTGCAAGCTTTCTCTCAGTCAGTGCAGAACAAGGTAGTTCAGGTCAGAACAGACAACACCACCACCACCATGTGGTACATCAACAAGCAGGGAGGCACTCGGTCCATGGCCTTGTGCACGGAAGCCATGAAATTGTGGTCCCTGGCTTATTCTCTGCAGACCTCTCTGATAGCAGTCCACCTTCCAGGGAAGGACAATGTGCTAGCAGATGCACTGAGCAGGATCTCCCAGGGCCATCACGAATGGTCCCTGGGCCCTCTGGTGTTAAAAGTGTTTTTTTTCAAGGTGGGGCACTCCAGAGATAGATCTCTTTGTAGCCCCAGACAATCACCGACTTCCTCTGTTTTGTTGCAGGCCCCCAGTCTTGGGCTCAGTCCCTCTGGATGCTCTGATGTTGAACTGGGAAGGGAAATTTCTCTATGCCTTCCCTCCCTTTCCTCTACTGATGAAGGTTCTGGTCAAAGTGAGGTCACAACCCTGCAAAGTGATTCTGATTGTTCCAGATTGGGCCAGGCAGCCCTGGTACCCCCGTTACTGTCCCTAGCAGTCCATCTTCCCCTGTCTCTTCCCAGGAATTACAACCTGTTAACCTCCTCTCAGGGGAGGATTTGGTACTCCAATCTTCGGTCCCTCAATCTCAAGGCATGGCTCATGAGGAGTTAGAGTATGCAGATTTGCATCTGTCCCAAGGGGTTCTAGATATTCTCAAATGCTCTTAAAAGCCTGCCACCAGAAAGACTTATGACTCCAAATGGAAAAGATTCAGCATTTGGTGTTCCAAGAAGCATATATCTCCAGACACTGCTGAATTGCCTACAGTGCTGGATTATATGGTCCATCTTAATGGTCTAGGCCTCAGACCAGCTACTCTCAAGGTACATTTGTCAGCTGTTTCTGCTTTTCTATCAGTGGGAAAGCCTTCCTCACTGTCTTCTCACCCTGTATTCTGTAAATTTTTCAAGGGATTGCTTCATACATTCTAAGTGTCAGTGGCTCAGTAGGTAGCACACTCACCTCTGAGGCTGGGAGATCAGAGGGCTGTGGGTTCAGTTCCCACATCTGGCACTTGGGTTAATATCCCAGAACTGACACTGTAATGCAGCATGAGAGGGGTGCTGCATTTCTGAGGTGCCGTCTTTCGGATGAGACGTTAAACCGAGGTCCCATCTGCCTGGATTGGTGGTAGTTCAGGTGGATGTTAAAGATCCCATGGCACTTATCGAAATGAGTAGGGGAATTTCCCCCGGTGTCCTGGCCAAATTTCCCTCATTCACTAAAAAAATACCACCAACTGCTTAATCTGGTTCAAGGTCAGTTGGCATTCATCTGTATCCCCCTCCCCCGGGTCGTGCCTGAAAATAGGCAGGATTTGTCTAGTGCACTTACCCGGTCAACAAAAGCTAAATTAAATAAATAAATAAATACCGATCTTCCCTTTAGGGAACCTGCCTCTGCCTGGGACTTAAATGTTTGCATTGCTCAACTTAATGCAACCCCCATTTGAGCTTATGTCCTCAGCAGAGCTTAAGTACTTGACTTGGACAACTGTGTTTTTGGTAGCCATTACCTCTGCCAGACGTATCGGTGAATTGCAAGCCCTGTCAGTGGAACCTGATTTTATCTCCTTCCATAGAGATAAGGTGGTCCTTAGAACCAATAGGAGGTTCTTGCCCAAAGTTCTTTCAGACTTCCATTTGAATCAGTCCATGTGTCTCCCTGTTTTCTTCACTGGTCATTCTTCCTCAGGGGAGAGGAGGCTACATAGTTTAGATGTTAAAAGAACCCTTAGCTACTACATAGAGCGTACCAAGGGTCACAGGTTTGATTCCCTCCAGTTGTTCCTCATTTATGAGGAAGTGGGAAAGGGCAAACCTGCCACCAAAAGAACTATTGCCAGGTGGATTGTTTCTTGTATACAATTCTGCTATGAGAAACTGGGAAAAATTCCACCCTCAGACCTGAGGGCTCATTCCACAAGATGTACAGCTGCTTCCCTGGCTGCTGCCAGGGATATCCCTCTGTTAGAAATTTGTCAAGCAGCCACCTGGAAAACAGTCCATACCTTTACCAAGCATTACTTTCTGGATATCCAAGCTAGGAGTGATTCTCGGTTTGGCACAACAGTACTTCAGAGCCTATTCCCAAAGTAGGTTCTGTCCCTCCTCCATGGAGCTACTGCTGGGTAGTCTGCAGATTGTCAGAATACAGCAAAACTTCATGTTGTTTGAAGAAAAAATTACTCACCTTAGTAATCGTGTTTCTTCTAATGGAGTCTTGCTGTATTCTGACCTCCCTCCCTGCCTCCCCTCTCAGAACCTGTTTTTGGGAAGTGGGTGCGCAGGTGCAGTGTTGCACCCAAGGGGTGTCTTCAGGACACCCTCCATTTTATCTGGGTGCTGTGTATTATAATCTTTATTTTTGGATAGGTTTTGGTTTTGGGTTTCCTGACTTGAGTCTTCCTTTGGGAATGCAAAACTTTCTGTTGCCAGTTGGCTAGTTAAAAAATGTTACAGTTTCCACATAGTCAGTGAGTGTTTGCTCGTAAGAATCTGACGGTTGGGTTTCAAAGTGCTGCAGACCGAGACCTCAACCGAGCTCAAGCTCAGCGTTCTATGCACTGCATAGAAAATTAACCCTCTACTCTCTGGGGCAGTTTAAAGATTGGAGAGCTAACTGCAGATTGTCAGAATACAGCAATGCTCCATTAGAAGAAACACAATTACTAAGGTAATTTTTTCATCTGGTACATCAACAAACAGAGAGGAACCTGGTTGTACCCTCTTTGCAGGGTAGGAATGAGGGTTTGGTACTGGGTGATCCAGCACAGCCTTTACTTGACAGTCCATGAACCAGGAGAAAGCAACGTCCTGGCAGACAGTATCAGCTGATTAGTAGCCAGGGCCCACGAGTGGGAGCTAAAGTCAGGGGTGGTTGAAGAACTCTTTTTTTGATGGGGCCGTCCAGACTTAGATCTGTTCGCCTCCCCATTCAACGCAAAACTACCCAACTTTTGCTCACTCGTTCCCGGGCATGGTGCTTTTTGGCAAGACGTGCTGTCTTTCTCTTGGACAGGGAGGTTTCTTTACGCTTTTCCTCCCTTTCCTCTCATTTAGAAGGTTCTGGTGAAACTTCAGCAGGAGAGAGCTCATATGAGTCTTATCTCTCCTCTCTGGCCACGCTAGATTTGGTATCCTCTTTTGCAACAACTGGCACTGGAACCTCCGGTCCCTCTGCCATTTTCCTACGAACTTCTGACCCAGGAGCAGGCCGCCCTGGTGCACCCGAGCCTTCAGTCTCTCCATCTTTGTTCCTCAGTGAACCACTTTGTTCCTCACTGAGTCCAAGAAAGCTTGGAGGGCCAGGAATACTGCCCTGAGTTCCAGAAGATTGATATGAAGTAGAGACTCCCGAGGAGACCAAACGCCTTGTGCTGTAAGGGCTCTCAGGTGGGCTCCCCAACCCAGGTGGGAGGCATCTGTGATTAGTACCACTGAATGAGTCTGACTGATGAATGGGACCCTTGTCTGAGATTGTCCTGATCTAACCAACATTGGAGAGCTTGGACCAGAGTCTGAGTCACTGGAATCAATTTGGTTAAAGGATCTTTTTTCTGGGACCAAAAAGACCTCAAGTGGAACTGAATGTCCCTCATTTGAAATCTGGCTCCCTGTACCACCACAGTGGAAGCTGTCATGTGGCCCAGAAGCTTAAGAAAATGTCTTGCTGGTCAAGACACCAGAAGGCGGAAAGAAGAAGCAAGATATGTAAGGGCCTTCACCTTTGCCAAGGGGAGAAAAGCCTTTGCCTGCACAGTATCCAACTCTACCCCTATGAAGGTGAGAAGTTGCACTGGTTTGAGAACCAACTTTGGCAGATTGATGAGAAAACCTAGAGAAGTGAGCAGCTGTTGAGTAACTTGCAGGTCTGACTTGACTTTTTCTGGAGACTGCCCCACAATGAGCCAGTCATCCAGGTATGGGGAATATGGAGATCCCCTGCCTCCTGAGGAAGGCCACTACTACTGCTAGGCACTCTGCAAACACCCTTGGAGCTGATGTTAGGCCGAAGGGCATTGCTGTCAACTAATAATGGCCTGAAGGCAACTCGAACCTGAGGTACTTTCTGTGGGAGCACCTGACTGGGATGTGAAAGTAGGCATCCTTGAGGTCCTGGGAAGCTAGCCAATCCCCCTGTCCTTAGAGAGGGAAGAATTACTCCCAGAGTCACCATTTTGAAATTTGGTTTTAAGATGTGCTTGTTTAGATATCTTAGGTCTAGGATTGGTCACCACACCCTGTGTATTTTGGGGTAAGGACATTTCAAACAACATGAAGTCTTGCTATATTATAGACAGCAGTTTGTTCCAGCTCTAGAACTGCCCCGGAGTGAAATGGTTAAAACCATTCCAAAATAGAATTTTGGCACGAGAGCAGCTCTATCTGTGTCATTTCAAACTTTAACTGTCAGATCTTTACGAGCCAAACTCACTAAGGTCTGTGTGGAAGCTGTAACCTACAATAGCCAAATGGCTACCTAAATAATAACAACCATTGATGGTCCCAACACCCAAGACTCAAGTCAGGGGACCAGAAATACTAACACCATTCTAATAATATGAAAATGGAACATAAGTATAATAAAACACACACACGCGTACACATACACACCCCCAAAGTCCCAAAGGGGACAGAATGCTAACAGGACATAAGTAGTGCCCACACCCCACCAAGTAGAGGTTCTGAGAGGGGCAGGTTGGGGGGGAGGTCTATAATATAGCAAGACTCCATTAGAAGAAACAACATTACTAAGGTGAGTAATTTTTTCTTCAAACAACATGAAGTCTTGCTATATTATAGACATTAGCAGAATACACAGCAGTACCTCCATGGAGGAGGGCAGAACCTACTTAGGAATAGGCTCTGAAGAACAGCTGTGCCAAACCGAGCAATCTCTCCTGGCCTGGACATCCAGGAGTAATGCTTGGTAAAAGTGTACCGTTTTCCAAGTAGAAGCCTGGCAAATCTCTAATAAAGGGATATCTCTGGCAGCAGCTAGAGACGCAGCTGTACCCTGGTAGATTGAGCCCCTCAAACCAGGGGGCTGTGCCCACTTTCTGATAAAATTGATACAAGAGACAATCCACCTGGCTATTGATCTCTTAGTGGCAGGTTTGCCTTTCCCAACTTCACCATAGGTAAGGAAAAGTTGGAGGGATTCGAACCTGTGACCTTTGGTACGCTCTATATAATAACTAAGAGCTCTCTTAACATCCAGCCTGTGCAACCTCCTCTCACCAAGAGGAGTGATCAGTGAAAAATACTGGAAGGGAGATAGATTGATTAAGATGGAAATCTGAAACCACCTTAGGCAAAAACTTCCTATTAGTCCTAAGGACTACCTTATCCCTGTGGAAAGAAATAAAGTCAGTCTCCACTGACAAGGCTTGCAATTCACTTATGCATCTGGCAGAAGTGATAGCCACTAGAAAAACAGTTTTCCAAGTTAGGTACTTAAGCTCTGCAGAAGACAGAGGTTCAAAAGGGGGTTGCATTAACTGGGCAATGCAAACATTAAGGTATCTATAGATAATCTATAGACAAAGAATAGGAATTGCTATGGGGGCAACATGTGCACCAACAGTAGCGAGTTTATATGTGGGACATTGGGAAAATGAAATAGTGTTTAACATGGAAAGTAACCCGTTTTTTCTATAATGTTATACTGTGGAAACGTTTTATTGACGATGTGTTATTAATTTGGAAGGGCAATATTGTTATGTTGCAAGAATTTGTTGAATAGCTACATGGAACCAATGAAAATTTGAGATTTACGTTTAGTGCTAGTTGTGACTCTGTAAATTATTTAGATTTGCAGGTTAATCGGGAAGGGGAAGGGGATATTAGTACTAACTTATTTAGAAAGGACACTGATGGCAATACATTGTTACTTGCCCAAAGTTGCCATCCGCCACATATAATAGCTAACATCCCTAAGGGTCAATTTTGTAGAATTAAACGTAACTGCAGTAAGCAAGAAGATTTTGAGAAAGGGGCAATGGCATTGAAAAATCATTTAGAAAATAGGGGTTATACTAAAAACACAATAGAAGAGGGGTATCAATTTGCCACTAATATAAATAGATAATTATTGGCTGACAAAAATAAAACTAATAATAAAGATAGTAGTTTTTATTTTGTGACAACATATAGTGCCCAAAGTTATGAAGTTAATAAAATTATTAAAAAACATTGGCATGTGCTATCATGTGAAATTGGTTTGCAGGACGTTATAGTAAATCCACCGATTATGACCTACAGACATGCTCCCACTTTAAAGGATTCGTTAGTTCATAGCCATTTTGCTGCATCAGTGAGACACACCAATAATTGGTTTGGAGAGCTTGTAGGTTGTAATCAATGTAAAAATTGTAATGCGTGTCAATTTATAAAGAAAGGGAGAGATTTTAGTGTTGTTAATCGATGTGACAAGAAATTTGATATTAGACATCTTATTACCTGTAATACACAAGGTGTGATATACCTGGCTACTTGTAACTGTGGGCATTTTATGTGGTAAAACGAAAGAGCTTTTAAGATTAGGGTACTTGAACATATACGGCAATAAACAAACAGGATCTGACTTATGCAACTTCAGTACATATTATGGAAAATAAAATAAAGAAGAGAGTCATGAATTTAAGTTTATGGGTATTGAAAAGGTATTTATTGGCCCTAGAGGTGATAATTTCGTAATATAATTTTAAAGATAGAAAATGAATGGATTTTACGATTAAAGCCTATCAAAACCAGGTATAAATGCCCATTTAGAATTGAAACCTTATTTGGAATACAGGTAAATAATTTATAGTTAATAATGATTAGATATTTATATGTTTTTTATATTAGAATTATTATAGTTGCTATATGTGTGTTTGGGAGCACTGTGTGTTTAACTGGTTAATAATTTCATTTTATTGGTTCACCAATGAAAACACCAAAGTAATTGTGATGTCATTTTACTTCTGTATTTAAGTTGTGTGTGTTTTCTGGGATGCAGCTTTTGATTTTGATAAAGGACTTTGTCCGAAACGCGTCAAGCGCATCTGGGTGCTTAATAAATTGGATTTTAAAGATAAAGCTCCGTGTCCGAGTTCTAATGGGTGAGCGTGTGCTTTAGCTTTTTGAAATTATATTCGTTTATGTGGCTAGATGCACCGCTAATTCTGAGTGCACGGTTCGTTTGTTGGAACAATATAGCAAGACTCCATTAGAAGAAACAACATTACTAAGGTGAGTAATTTTTTCTTCTGGAATACAGATGTTTGGCCCCTGTACTGAGTAGGAACTCTCTCTACAGCCCTGAGGGTTAGCAGAGAGGAAACCTCTGCTTCTAAAGCAATGGTTTCGGAAAGGTTTGCAGGTGGAAAGAATTTGGCCTTCAATTTTGGGAACTTTGCAAAACTGAGGGCTAACCCCTGGCATACTACCTCCAGGACCCACTTGTTTGAGGTAACAGACTTATGGCCTGGAAGTAGTAAGCCAGCCTGCCTCCTACTGGGATTGGGGAGTCGACCCGGGCTGACACATCAGTGTGTCTGCTTGGCAGGAGCCTTGGACTGAGAGGAGGATGCAGCCCTGCTTATCCCCCTCCTGCCACTCCCATCTAAAGAACCCCGTCTGTGGAAAGGAAGAGGAGGCCTGTGCTTAGTAGAAAGGCTTATGAAAAGGCCTGCCCCTGCCCCTAGACTGCTGCTTCTGAGGAGTCACCTGCCTTTCCTTGGCCTGTGCACTCCTGTAGGTGGTCCGATACGCGTCCATTTTCTTCATGTAATTTCCACAGGGAAATCCATGGCCTTAGCCTGGGTGTCCTGCGAGAGGCTAGTACATCTGAGCCAAGTAAACCTCCTAAGAGACACAGATGTAGCCACGACTCGTGACGCCACATCATTCAAGTCCACAGCAGCATGGAATTGCATTTTGGATGCCTCAGTCCCATCAGCAACCACCTCCTCTAGCTCCTTGACTAGCTGGGGAGAAGCCTGTTTAGCCAGCTCCAGAACAGTATCCCATCTAGACTTCTGGTACCTGGCTGAGTAGGCCATATAATTAGCCTGCCTGAGTCCCAAGGATGATGCCAAGTACTGTTTTATGGCCATAGCATCACCCTTCCTAGAGTCTTTATCTGGGGGGTGTGAAGCCAGGGGTATGTTAGCCTTGTCACAGGCTGCAGCCTGCACTACCCCAACATGGCTGCATTGGTGGAACAAAAACTCTGTACCTGAGCCTGAAAGCATATACCTCCTTTCCATTCTTTTATCCACAGGAGGTAAAGAATTTGGAGTTTGCACAATTTTTTGTGTCTGTTTCCCCAAGGATTTATGGATGGGAATAGACAACCTCTTGGACTCTGGGATGTCCATCATCTCCACAAAGTCAGGCTCCTCTTGTTCCTCAACAGCTTCAACCAAGGGAAGCTGGAGGGTATCAGCCACCTTCTTGTAGAACAAATAGTGGGATGGGGACTTAGAAAGCTGGGAGGGGAAACATTGGAAGGCCTGTCTGGGGAGATGTCCGGTTCAATTGGCTCATCCAGACCTTCATCACCACCACCACCACCATCATCATCTTGGTTTTCCTCCCTCTCCTCCTCCGGTTCATAAAATTCATCCAGAACATATTCCAGAACCGGGGGAACCAACCGAACCGACGGCCCACTGAGAGGCGCCAAATCGAACGGAACCGGACGTAGCGATTCCACAATACTTATCGCCCTGGCTTTTTCTTCGGTGGTTGGATTATTCAGTTCTGGATCCGAACCGGCCAATTTCCTTTTGCGTTTCGATGGAACCGACCCTTCATGGTTGGATCTCCTCTTACCCGAGGAAGTATCGCCCAGGTCAGTATGCACTCCCTCAGGTTCAGTAGGAACCGAACCGGGCTGGCCATCCAGATTAGCGGACTTCTCGGCCTCCTTTTCCCTGAGCCTACCCAACCCCTTTTCTAGGGTGGCCTTCGGGAATTTTTTACGGAGTTGGCAGTCTGGATTGAGGTGGTCAAACCCCAGACAATAAACACAAATGGTGTGAGGGTCTGCCTTAGAAAAGGCATCCCCACACTCACCACAGTGTTGAAACCCAGTGAGCCTGTTTTTTTCCTTGGGTTTCTCAGACATGGCCAGACTACAAAACTTACCCTGTACAGCTTAATTGCCAGGTAGGACACTCCTATCGGTTACCAACCATGTTATGGGTTGTGGAAAAAAAACAAGTAAAATGATGGTATTTTGAAACAGATAGGAACCAGTACCTCACACTACACAGAAGAAATAAAAGAAACCCCTCAAACAATCGGTTCCGAACCGGTCCGATCCACAGGTTTTACAATTTCCACAGAATATTTTATTTCAACAATACAGTCCACTACTTACTACCACTTACTGCACCACAGATAGGGATCTGAAGCCAAAAAAACAACAAATCGGTTGAATAAACCTACAGATTCTTAACGGAACCGACCGTAGCGAAGGAGCAATCTCTGGAGTGACTGAACAGTTAGGCGAAGTAAAGAATCGGATGGTTTCACTTTGAAGCACTGCAGGCAGAGGTTTGAAACTGAGCTCGAGCTCAATGTTCTATGCTTCCTGCATAGAGTTAACTCTTTCCTCTCCGGGACAGTTGAAGTGCTGGGGCTAACTGCATATGTCAGAATACAGCAAGACTTCATGTTGTTTAAATACCCTGCAAGCAAAATTAACAAACAGTGGTGGTCTCCCACGATAAAGAAATTAATTAACAAAAGGAACAGACTATTTAAGAAATGGAAAGGGAATAGACATGACAAAACTAGAATCCAGTACACCAAGTTATCCAGTTCCATAAAAAAAAAAAAAGAAATCAAGAGGGCAAAAGCAGCTTATGAAATAACATTAGCACAAAGAGTAAATGGGAACTATAAAGCCTTTTACTCTTATATAAATATCATAAAGGCCCCCCTGAATAACATAGCCTCACTTAAAGACACAAATGGGGACTTGATCTTGGACAATAAAGATATGGCTAACCTAACAAATACTTATTTCTCATCTGTATTCAATATAAACAAGGACAGTGTGGGAACAACTATTCAGTCATGAACCCCTAGATGTGATTACAATCAAGGTATCTGATGTGGAAGCCAGACTTAATAAACTGGAACCAAATAAATCTCCAGGGCCTGATGGACTACACCCCCTAGAGTCCTTAAAGAACTTTGTAATGTATTAGCGCCACCTCTAACTTATATATTCCAAAAATCTGTAGATACTGGGGAAGTGGTTGATAGCTGGAGGAATGCAACAGTTATTCCTATATATATATATATGTATATATATATATATATGAGGGTGTGCATTAGAGACACCTTCTCTGAATGGTCTGATGTGTATAGTGGAGTGCCCCAGGGTTCGATGCTGGGGCCTTGCTTGTTTAATGTCTATATTTCATCATTAAAATGATCATCAAATGCCTGGCTTTCAAAATTTGGAGACGATACCAGATTGGGTCACATTGTAAATAACAAGGGAGATGCAAGCATACTTCAAAAAGCATTGTTAGAGGTGGAAGTTTGGTCAAACAAATATAAGCTGGCCTTTAATTCAGAGAAGTGCACTGTGATGCATCTGGGAAGTGGAAATCCCAAAATAGCTTACAAACTGAATGGAAAAATTTTACGAACAGTAATAGATGAAAGAGACATGGGTATTAGAATAACTCAAGAATTAAGTTTTAAGCAACATAATAATGCCATAATTAAAAAAGCTGGTGGCATCCTACATTGCATATTAAGTAGAGACAGACAGGTGATAGTGCCATTGTACACTTCCTTGGCGAGACCCCTTTTGGAGTATTGTGCGCAACTCTCGTCCTCGAGTTACAAAACACAGATCCAGACATTGGAAAAAATCCAACGTAAAGCCACTCGGGGATTGGAATATGGGGATAGGCTGCCACAGCTGGGTCTGTTCTCCTTGGAATTTAGAAGACTAAGAGGAGATATGTGTCTGGTGTACAGTGCAATGCAGGAGAAAGAATTAAGAGACCAGCTTGATATAATTATCAAGAAAAAAGGTTATAATACTAGAACTCACACCATACAATCTGCAGGGGAACGCTTTAGGCCAAACAAAAGGAAACACTGGTTCAGTATCAGAGTGGTGAGCATTTGGAATGGACTGCCAGTGGAGGTGGTGGAGAGTAAAAATATGACAGAATTCAAACACCTAATGGACATCTACCGAATTCAAAACAATGTACAGGGATATAGTTAGATAAGATGGCAAGCTGTATGGACTATGTTTACTATGCTTTGCAAAACCTATGAAACCTATGAATATAAGAAGGCAATAAATCAAATCCAGCCAATTATCGACCTGTAAGCCTGACAGCGATCCCTTCCAAAATATTGAAGGGAATATTAAAAGATGAAATCCTACAATATCTGAAACAGGAACATTAAACAGACTATTCTCAACACGGTTTCACTAAGGGAAGATCCTGCCAGACTAATATGCTGGCATTCTACGATCAGGTCAATAAGAGACTAGACCAAGGAACTCCTGTGGATGTCCTATTTTTGGATTTCTCCAAAGCTTTTGACAAGCTCCCTCATACAGAATTAGAGAAATGAGCAAAATTGGTATTCATCCATCTATAACAGCTTGGCTTCAGAGTTGGTTAAAAACAGGAAGCAGCGAGTATGCATTAGAGGGCAACACTCTGACTGGGAGGAGGTGTCCAGTGGAGTGCCTCAAGGATCGGTGTGGGGCCCCTGTCTCTTTAATTTATATGTGAGCACAATGCAAGTAAACCATCAGAAGGTTTGGATGCATAAATTTCCATATGACTGCAGATTGGGAGCAGAGATCGATACCATGAAAGGGATATCACCTTTGCAAGAGATCATAAACACCATAGACAGTGGGACAGAGAAATTCAAACTCACCCTAAATTCAGAGAAGTGTGCAGTCATGCACTTGGGGAAGAATAATCCAGGTATATCTTATACCCTGGGGAGCGTACCCTTGAAAACAACAGTTGAAGAGAGATCTGGGGGTCATAGTATCCAAAGACTTGTCATTCTCCTCTCATTGCAAGAACATAATGCAAAGGGGAAACAAAATCCTGAATTGTATACTTAGGAATTTATCAGCTAGAAGTAGGGAGGTCATCTTGCCTATGTATACTTCACTGGTGAGACCAGTTACGGAAACATACAAAAAAGGAGACATGGCATTCCTGGACAGAGTACAGTGACAGACCACTAGGGCAATATATAATATGGCAGGGAAGAGCTATGAAATACATCCAAAAGAACTGAACTTGTACTCACTGGACGCAAGAAGGATAAGGGGGGGATATGTGCTTAGTGTACAGAGCACAGCAATATCTGGGATCTTACTGGATTAGAGGAAAATGCTAACACATATAGTACTAGATCCCACCTCCTGCAGCTAACTACACAAAATTTGAGACTGGTACGTACCAGTTGGTGGTTTAACCAGCGTGTAGTCCATGATTGGAGCAGACTACCACTTGAGATTATGGCAAGTTCAACAGCAGCAATATTTAAACATAGGTGGGATCAGCACATGAGAATAACTAGGATGTCTGGCATGCTTAAATAAGAATGACCTAGAAATCACTAGTGAGCAATAAGGATGCAAATCCATTAGCTCTGTACATATCCTAGAAATCCTTTGACTAGTGGTCTGAACCTAAGCACTGCAAACACAAGTTGTGGCTGTCTGCCTCAGCCACAAATTTATGTCACTTGATGTAATTTTTAAAACCAGTAGGTCCAGTCATTTTCTTGGGTCTTTCTGACATGCCAATTTGTCAGAAATAACCAAAAAGTGTTGCCCTAGGTGGACTAAATGTGGTTTACTGGTTGGTTCCCTCGCGGTAAAGAACCGCGACTTTCTGAGGTAAAAATAAGTTTAAAAGATAGAAAAAATAGCAGTTACGTAAGAACTTACTGTAACAGTAGATCTTCGAGAGATGTTCCTGCAGTAGGTCTTCACATATAGGACTGCACCTGGCGTCAGATCCGAACGGCAAACTTGTAAATAGCAATCATCAGCGGGGATCACCCCCGATGTCAGGCAGCGTGATGGCAGCCCGACTATAAAAGGGGGTGGTCCCATGCCTTCTCTCCAGTTCTTTTCCAACGGAGACCTATAGAAAGGTAAGAAGAAGGCTGGAGTAAAAACTCCTCAGACCCTGCTTCCACTCTAGCCCCGAGGGACTAGGTAGAATGGAAAATAAGGATAAAACATCCAGAAACTGGGGGAAGAAGGATGGGAAACTAGACCTACTGCAGGAACCTCTCTCTAAGATCTACTGTTACGGTAAGTTCTTGCATAACTGCTATATGTTACTTCAAGAGGGTTCCTGCAGTAGGTCTTCACATATAGGACTGAATACCAAGCAGTCCTGAGAAAAACAAAACAGGGGTGCATCCGGGAGGAGGAGAACTCACCATAGGAAATCACGACAGGAGGTCTTGCAGAACCGCGAGACCAAAGCCTGTTCTGCGCCTAGAGGCAATGTCCAGACTGTAATGCTTGGTGAAAGTGTGAACAGATGACCAGGTGGCCGCTGCACAAATCTCTGCAGTGGATACATTCCTAAAAAAAGGCAGTAGAGGTAGCCACGCTGCGGGTGGAGTGGCCTTTGACTGCCCCTGGAACGGACTTCCCATAGTTCGTGTAAGAAAAGTGGATGCAGTTAGCTAACCATCTGGAGATGGTTTGTTTGGAAATGGCCTTGCCCTGGCACTGGGGAGCAAAGGCTACAAAAAGTTGTTTAGAATTATGAACCTCTTTAGTCCAGTTTGTGTAGTACCTCAGAAGCCGGTGCACATCTTGGCTGTGCAGAAGGTATTCCTCCCGTTGGAATGCTGGGGATAGTAAACTGGCAATTCCACGCTCTGATTCAGAGTGGTTTCAGAGACCACTTTGGGAAGGAAAGAAGGGTTAGTCCGCAGGACTACTCAGGCTCTATGAAAAATTAAATAGGATTCTTTACAGACAAAAGCTTGGAGCTCACAGACCCTTCTGGCAGAAGTAACTGCAACTAAAAACAAAGTCTTCCAGGAAAGGAAGCGCAAGTCGCAAGAAGAAGCTGGCTCAAACGGGGGTCAGGTCATCTTCTCGAGCATGAAATTCAAGTCCCAGGGGGGACAAAGATTCCGGATCAGAGGTTTCAAGTGAAGGATGCCTTTCAGAAAGGTTTTGGCAACCTCCAACTGAGCCAAGGTTTTACGCTCCACCGGGAGGTGGTAGGCCGACACCGCAGAGAGATGGACTTTAATGGAAGAGTAGCTAAGGCCCGTCTCAGACAAATGTGCAAGGTACTCTTAACACCTGGGCCGCCGAGCACGAAAAGGGATCCCAGCTCCTTGCTAGGGCCCAAATCAAAAATCTTTTCCACTTCATGGCATAAGTGGATCTAGTAGAGAATTTTCTGGTCTCTACTAAGATATGAGCAACCTGCGAGGAGACACCATAATGAGAAACCGCTATGTCCACAGGTGCCACGCATGAAGATGGAGACTGAAGGCTCAGGTGCACCAGGGCGCCCTACTCCTGGGTCAGAAGGTTGTGGGAAAACGGCAGAGGGACCGGAGGTTCCAGTGCTAATTGTTACAAAAGAGGATACCAAATCTGGCGTGGCCAGAGAGGAGCAATAAGAATCATATGAGCTCCCTCCTGCTGAAGTTTTCAGGTCAGGACAGACAACACCACCACCATGTGGTACATCAACAAGCAGGGAGGCACTCTGTCTACGGCCTTGTGCACGGAAGCCATGAATATATGGTCTCTGGCTTATGCCCTACAAGCATCACTGGTTGCAGTCCATCTACCAGGGAAGGACAATGTGCTAGCAGATGCCCTGAGCAGAATATCTTAGGGTCACCACGAATGGGCTGTAGATCCCTTCATACTGAAAGTAATCTTCTCCATGTGGGGCACTCCAGCGATAGATCTCTTTGCAGCCCCAGACAGTCATCAACTTCCTCTCTTCTGTTGCAGGCCTCCAGTCCTGGGCACAGTTCCCCTGGATGCTCTGGTTCTGGATTTGGGGGGGTTCTTTATGCCTTCCCTCCCTTTTCCCCTGTTATTCAGGGTCCTGGTCAAGATCAGGTCACAACCGTGCAGGGTGATCCTGATTGCTCCAGACTGGGTCAGACAGCCTTGGTATCCTCTGTTGTCCCTAACAGTCCATCTTCCCCTCTCTCTCCCCAAGAGGCACGATCTGCTAACCTCCTCTCAGGGAAGAATCTGGTACCCCAGCCTTCAGTCTCTCAACCTCAAGGCCTGGTTCTTCAAGAGTTAGAGCATGCAGGTCTGTACCTGTCTCAGGGTGGTGTTGGATATTCTCAAGGTCTCTCGAAAACCTGCCACCAGAAAAACGTATAATTCCAAATGGAAGAGATTCAGCATTTGGTGTTCCCATAAGGATATTTTACTGGATACTGCTGATCTGGCTACAGTTCTGGATTACATGGTTCGTCTTAATGGCCTAGGCCTCAGGCCAGCCACTTTAAAAGTTCATTTGGCAGCTGTATCTGCATTTCTGTCAGCAGGGAAGGCTTCTTCTCTGGCGTCTCATCCTGTCTTCTGTAAGTTCTTTAAAGGTTTGGTTCATACCAACCCTCCCTTTAGGGACCCTACCCCTGCTTGGGATCATAATGTTTGCATTGCTCAGCTCATGCAACCCCCTTTCGAGCCTCTGGCTTCAGCCAGACTCAAGTATTTGACCTGGAAAACTGTGTTCGTGGTAGCTGTCACTTCTGCCAGGCGTATTTTTGAATTGCAAGCCCTGTCAGTGAAGCCAGATTTTATCTCATTCCATAGAGATGAGGTGGTCCTCAGAACCAATAGGAGGTTCTTACCCAAAAGCGGTCTCAGATTTTCATCTGAACCAGTCCATGACTCTTCCTGTGTTTTGTCAAGAGGGCACTTATTTACTACATTGAACATACTAAGGCACATAGGAATGAATATCTCCAATTGTTGCTCACTTATGGTGAAGTAGGGAAAGGTAGGCCTGCTACTAAGAGAACTATTGCCAGGTGGATTGTCTCTTGTATACAGTTCTGCTATGACAAACCAGGCAGAACACCTCCCTCAGGCCTGAGGGCTGATTCGACTAGGGGTACAGCTGCTTCTCTGGCTGCTGCCAGGAATCTACCTTTACTAGAGATATGCAAAGCAGCCACCTGGAAAACTGTCCATACTTTCACCAAGCATTACTCTCTGGATATCCAGGCTAGGAGTGATGCTCGGTTTGGAACAGCAGTACTGCAGAGCCTATTCCCAAAATAGGTTTGATACCCCCCTCCATGGCAGTACTGCTTGGTAGTCTTCATATGTTAGAATACAGCAAGACTTCATGTTGTTTGAAGAAAAAATTAATGGAGTCTTGCTGTATTCTGACCTCCCTCCCTGCCTCCCCTCTCAGAACCTGTTTTTGTAAGTGGGCTGGCAGGTACAGTGTTGCACCTCAGGGGTGTACTTGGCACCCCTCCTTTCTATTTTTCCTTTTTTAAACTTACATTTTTATTAAGCAATCCTTTTACACTTTAAACTTTATCTTGTTCCATGCAATACATAAATCCATATAATCAAAAAAACTTTACAGAGTAGGATTGGCATTACCTTAAAACATTTTCTTCTTTTTTTGCATAATTATTCAAACAACATGAAGTCTTGCTCTATTCTGACAATCTGCAGTTAGCTCCAGCCTTAAACTGCCCTGGAGAGTATAGGGTTAATTTTCTGTGCAGTGTATAGAACGTTGAGCTCGAGCTCGGTTGAGGTCTCTGTCTGCAGCACTTTGAAACCCAACCGTCAGATTCTTTACTCCACCTTACTGAACAGTCGCTCCGGAGATTTCTCCTTCAGCTCGGTTCAAAAGTCGGTTAAAGTGTCGGTTTTAATCCGAAATTCTTTCCGCATTGTCGGTTCAGGCTCTGTCTGCGGTACCGTGAGTATTTAGATATTTTTCTGTTTTACTTTGTGGAAATTGTGAGACTTTTTCGATCAGTTCGGCTGAACCAATCCAATAGTTGAATTCTTGTACTTTTTCTTTAGTGTGTGGTCCATATCGGTTTTAAAAAGAACGTGTTTTAAATGTTTTTTTCAAATACCTGTGACACGGTTAGGAACCGATAAGGGAGTCTTGCCTGGCGGTTGCCAAAAAAAAGGGTAAGTTTGGTTTGGTTAGCCATGTCTGAGAAACCCAGGAAAAAAACCGGGCCCACTGGGTTTCAACACTGCAGTGAGTGTGGGGAGGTCTTTGCTAAGGCCGATCCCCACACCACCTGTGTTTATTGTCTGGGGTTTGAACACCTCGATACAGACTGCCAAATGTATAAAAACTTTCCCAAATCTACCCTTGAGAAGAGATTAGGTAGACTTAGGGAAAAGGAGGCCGAGAAGTCCGCTGACCCAGATGGCCTGCCCGGTTCGGTTCCGACCGAACCAGAAGGAGTGCCTTCTGACCAGGGCAATACTTCTTCGGGCAAAAGGAGAGCCGATTCCGAGGGATTGGTTCTGACAAAAAGAAAAGCAAAGACAAATCGACCGGTTCGGATCCAGAGGTTCATGTTGCGACTGCCGAAGAGATAGCCAGAGCGATTCAGATTGTGGAATCGCTCCGTCCGGTTCCTACCGATCCGGCTCCTTCTGGCAGGGGTTCGGTTCAGTTGGTTCCCCCGTTCAAGATTATACCTCAAGATTTTTAGAACCGGAATTTGAAGAGGAAGGGAATTTGAGGATGATGATGGAAGTGAGGATCTGGATGTGCTCTGTGAACTGGACATCTCCCAGACAGACCTTCAGGTATTTCCTCCTAGGCTTTCTGGAGTCCCCTTCACTTTATGTTCTACAGAAAGGTGGCTGAAACCCTCCAGCTTCCTATGGAGGAGGCTGTGGAAGATCAAGAGGAGCCTGATTATGCAGAAATGATGGACATCCCAGAGTCCAGAGGACTGTCTGTTCCCCTCCACAAATCTTTTGGGAAACAGACACAAAAAATCCTAAAGTCTCCTAACACTATACCTCCTGTGGATAGAAGAATGGACAAGAGGTATACACTTTCAGGCTCAGACACGGAGTTCTTATATCAGCAATGCAGCCATGTTGGGGTAATGCAGGCTGCTGCCTGTGACAAGGCAAATATTCCCTTGGCTTCACACCCCCCAGACAAGGACTCCAGGAAGGTTGATGCCATGGCAAAGAAGCAGTACATGGCATCTTCTTTGGGACTCAGGCAGGCGAATTACAGTCATGGCCAAAAATATTGGCGCCCTTGCACTTTTTCAAATAACTCACAATTTTCTCTAAACATAAGTTGAGTACAGTATTTGGTCTCCACAATTTTTTATTTCTCTGTTAATATTACAGAACCTTTGTTTTTGATTCAGAATCTAATATATCCTTTTAAATTAGAAAATTTAAAGAAATGGCATTGACAAATTTATTGACACCCTAGACTTAATATTTGGTAGTACAGCCTTTGGTCAAAATAACTGCAATCAACCGCCTCATAGCCATGGATGAGCTTCCTGCACCTTTCTACTGGCAGTTTGGCCCACTCTTCTTGCGCAAACTGCTCCAGTTCTCCCAGATTTGAAGGGTGCCTTCTCCCAACTGCTGTTTTCAGATCTCTCCACAGGTTTTCAATGGGATTTAGATCTGGACTCATTGCTGGCCACTTCAGAACAGTCCAGCGTCTTGTCTTGAACCATTCCTGGGTGCTTTTTGAAATGTGTTTGGGGTCATTGTCCTGCTGGAAGACCCATGACCTTCGAAGGAGACCCAGCTTTCTGACACTGGGTTCAACATTGCGCTCCAAAATGGCCTGACAATCTCAAGATTTCATGATGCCATGCACACGTTCAAGGCACCCAGTGCCAGAGGCAGCACAGCAACCCAAAAACATCACTGAACCTCCTCCATGTTTGACTGTAGGGAAGGTGTTCTTTTCTTTGAAGGCTTCATTTTGTTTTCTGTAAACATAGAGATGACGTGCTTAACCAAAAAGCTCTAATTTGGTTTCATCTGTCCACAGGACATTCTCCCAGAAGGATTTTGGCTTGTTCAGGTGTGTTTTGGCAAACCCCAGTCAGGCTTTCTTATGTCTGTCTCTCAGCAGTGGGGTCCTCCTGGGCCTCCTACCATATAACCCCTTTCATTGAGTTGGCGACGGATGAGTGCGAGTTGAAACTGTCGTCCTTGTGTCTGAAGGTCAGCTTGAATCTGTTTGGCAGTTGATCAGTGCTTTCTCCACCATTCGAACAATCCTGCGCTGCAATCTTCGATCAAGTTTTCTCTTGCGCACATCCAGGGAGGTTGGCTACAGTGCCATGGGCCTTAAACATCCTGATAACATTACGTGACGGTGGAAACAGGAACATCAAGGTCTCTGGAGATTGATTTGTAGCCTTGAGATTGTCCATGCTTGGCTACAATCTTCTGTCTGACCTCCTCGGACAATTCTCTGGCTGTCTTTCTTTCTCCATGCTCATTATGGTACACACAGTGACACAAAACAGGAGAATGAGTCCTTTTCTCTATTCAAACTGGTTGAATGAGTGATTTTATATTGCAGGCACCTGAACTCACCACAGGTGAGTTCAGTTCCAGAGAATCACCTGCTTGAAATCTAATTATTTCTAACTACTTCTAAAAGGTGCCAATAATTTTGTCCGGCCATTTAAGGATTTCTGTGGAATAAGCTAAGACTTAGTAAATTTTTCTGCTTTTTGTGTTTTATTCCACTGCAAACCAAAGAAATACATATGTGGATACCAAAATATTTTTAATTTCAACAATTTTTGGAAGGAATGGTGCATTATTAGAAAACTGTAAGGCGCCTAATATTTTTGGCCACGACTGTACATAGCCTTATACAGCCAGGTACCAGAAGTCCAGGTGGGATACTGTACTGGCACTGGCTAAACAGGCCTCCAGCTAGCCAAGGAGCTGGAGGCGGTGGCTGCAGATGGGATTGAGGCATCTAGGGTTCAGTTTCATGCTGCTGTGGACTCTAATGATGTGTCATCAAGAGTCATGGCTACATCTGTGGCTCTTCGGAGGATGGCTTGACTCAGATGTACTAGCCTCTCGCCGGACTCCCAGGCTAAGGATATGGATTTTCCTGGAGTGGGTAATTCTCTGTTTGGGGAGCAGACAGAGAATTACATGAAGAAAATGGATGAGTACAGGACCACTTAGAGGAGTGCTCAGGCCAAGGAGAGGCAGGCAACTCCTCAAAGGCAGCAGTCTATGGGCAGGGGCAGGCCTTTTCAAATGCCTTTTTACCAAGCACAGGCCTCTTCTTCCTTTTCTCAGAAGGCGTTCTTCAGAGGGAGAGGCAGAAGGGGGATGAGCAGGGCTGCATCCACTCCTCAGCCTGAAGCCCCTGCCAAGCTGACACCCTGATGAGCCTGCCCGGGTCGACTCTCCTATTCCAGTAGGGGGCAGGCTGGCTTACTTTGTCCAGGACCGGATGTCTATTACATCAGACAACTGGGTCCTGGAAGTAGTAAGCCAGGGACTGGTTCTCAGCTTCAGAAAATTTCCAAAGATGAGAGCCAGATCTTTTCCACCTGCAAATCTTTCGGAAACCCTTGCCCTAGAGACAGAGGTTTCTTCAAACAACATGAAGTCTTGCTATATTATGACTATTGCAGTTTGTCCCAGCCTTAGAACTGCTCCGGAGGTGAAAGAGTTAACTTCCATGCAGAGCATGGAGCTTAGAGCGCGAGCTCGGTTCAGAAGCTCTGTTAGGCTGGTTTCAAACCGAAACCGTCAGATTCTTTACTCCTCCTCACTGAACAGTCGCTCCGGAGATTCCTCCTGTTGCTCGGTTCATTTCTTCGGTTTAAAGCGCTATTTCTCAGTTTAATTTAACCGCGATTTGATTATTTTAGCCGCAAAACCGATCGGTTCAGGCTCTGTCTATGGTAATCGTAAGTAATAGATAGGGTTTTTTCTGTGTGGAACTTGTAAGTGTTATCGGTTCAGTTGAACCGATCGAATTGTATTAAAATAGAAGTTTAAAGCCTTTTAAGGCTTCTTAGAGTGCGGTTCCCGGTTCTTATCGGTTCTAAAAAAAACGGATTTCATTACATTTTTTTCCACGACCCGTGACACGGTTTGGAACTGATAAGGGTGTCTTGCCTGGCACTGCCATTAAAAGGGCAAGTTGGTTGGTTAGGCTGGCATCATGTCTGAGAAACCCAAAAGAAAAACCGGGCCCACTGGGTTTCAACACTGTAGTGTCTGTGGGAAGCTTTGCCAAGGCTGACCCACACACATGTGTCATTGTCTGCGGTTTGACCACCTCAATTCAGACTGCCAGATTTGTAAAATTTCCTGCAGCCACCCTGGACAAGAGGAGGGCGGCTCAGGGAACGAGAGGTCAAAAGTCCGCTGACCCGATGGTTAGAAGTCCGTTCGTGCCAACCGAACTGGAGGGAGTGCCCTCTGACCAGGGCTAGACTTCCTCGGCAACGAAAAGCTGGCTCTGAGGAGCCAGTTCCAGCAAAGAAAACTAAAAATCAGCAGGTTTGGAGTCCAAAATTCCTTCTCCAACTGCTGCAGAGATAGCCAGGGCAATACAGATTGTCCAGTCCCTGTCCTCAGTTCCTCCGAACCGCCACTGTCTGGCAAAAGGTCGGTTCGGTCGGTTCCAGTGGTTCAGGATTATGATATAGAAGAGTTCTATGAACCAGAGGAGGGGATGAGGATTATGATCAGTGTGAATGTGACTTTGAAAGTCTGGATGTGCCCATTGAACGGACATCTCCCCAGACAGACCTTCAGGTGAGTCTCCCTAGGCTTTCTGAGTCCCCTCTCATTTTTTGTTTTATAAAAGTTGCTGAGACCCTCCAGCTTCCCTTAGAGGAGGCTTTGGATGAGCAAGAGGAGCCTGACTATGTGGAGATGATGGATATCCCAGAGTCCAGGAGGTTGTCCATCCCTTTACATAAATCTTTTAGAAAACAAACAATAAAAATTTTAAAAGCTCTAATTCTGTGCCTCCTGTAGATAAAAGATGGACAGGAGGTACACTTTGTCAGGTCCTGATACAGATTTTCTTTCACAGCAATGCAGTCATGTTAGTAGTTCAGGCTGCAGCCTGTGATAAAGCTAATATTCCACTGGCTTCACATCCTCCTGACAAGGATTCCAGGAAGATTGATGCCATGGCCAAAAAAATACATGGCAGCATCCTTGGGACTCAGACAAGCTAATTATATGGCTTATGTTGCAAGATACCAGAAATCTAGATGGGATACTGTCATGGCCTTAGCCAAACAGGTCCCTGGCCAGCTCGCAAAGGAGCTGGAGCAGGTGGCTCTTGATGGTATTGAGGCATCTATGGTGCAATTCCATGCTGCAGTGTATTCTAACGATGTATCCTCTAGAGTCATGGCTACATCTGTGGCTTTTGGCAGATTGGCCTGGCTCAGGTGTACTACTTTGTCACAGGATACCCAGTCTAAGGCTATGGATTTTCCTGTGGTGGGAAATTCTCTGTTTGGGGAGCAGACAGAGAACTATATGAAGAAAATGGATGAATATAGAACCACTTACAGGAGTGCACAAGCCAAGGAACGGCAAGCCACTCCTCAGAGGCAGCCCCCAAGGGGTAGGGGTAGGCCTTTTCACAGGCCTTTCTACCAGACCCAGGCCTCCGCCTTTTCAGCCTATGTACAGAGGGGGTTCTTCAGAGGGAGAGGCAGACAGGGTTCGAGCAGGCCTGCTCCCACCCCTCAGCCTAAAGCCCCTGCCAAACAGGCACCCTGATGGGATGCCCAGGGTCGGCTCTCCACTACCTGTAGGGGGCAGGTTGGCTCACTTCGTCCAGGACTGGCAGTCTTTAACTTCAGACAGGTGGGTCCTGGAAGTAGTGAGCCAGGGTCTGGTTCTCAGCTTCAAGAAATTTCCAAAGATGAGAGCCAGATCTTTTCCACCTACAAACCCTTTAGAGACTCTTGCTTTGGAAACAGAAGTCTCAACCCTCTTGGCTCTCAGAGCGGTAGAAAAGTTTCTCCCCTTCACCAGGGCAAGGGTCTGTACTCCAGGTACTTCCTTACCCCAAAAAAGACAGGAGAGTTGTGGCCTATCCTGGATCTAAGATATCTAAACAAGCACCTTTTAAAGCCAAAGTTCAAAATGGTGACACTGGGAATGATTTTACCTCCCTAAGGCCAGGGACTGGCTAGCCTCCTGGACCTCAAAGATGCCTACTTCCATGTTCTTATCAGAAGCTCCCATCGAAAGTACCTCAGATTCAAACTGCCCTCAGGCCATTATCAGTTCAGAGCAATGCCCTTGGCCTCACTTCTGCCCCAAGGGTGTTCACAAAATGTCTGGCAGTAGCAGTCTCCACCTAAGAAGGCAAAGATAGCCATTTTCCCTACCTGGACGACTGGCTCATTGTGGGTCAGTCTCCAGACCAGGTCAAATCACACTGCTAGTTACCCAGCAGCTGCTTGCCTTTCTGGGATTTCTTCTCAATCTTCCAAAGTCAATTTGGAACCTGTCCAGGTACTCACCTTTATAGCGAGAACTGGACACAAAGCAGGTCAGAGCCTTTCTTCCCTTGGAAAGGGTAAGGACCTTAGTGGCCCTGGCCACCTCCTTCACTCTGCAGGTCTCTCGACCAGCAAGACATTTCCTGCAGCTCCTAGGGGACATGGCTGCCTCCACAGCTGTGGTGCAAGGAGCAAGATTTCAGATGAGGACATTCAGTTCCATGTGAGAGCTTTCTGGTCTCAAAGAGAGATCCTCTATCCAAGTTAATCCCAGTGACTGAACTCTGATCCAGGCCCTTCAGTGGTGGCAGGATCAGAGCAATCTGAGACAGGGGGTGCCTTTCATCCCTCTATCCCATTCCTTGACCCTCACTACAGATGCATCCCTCTTGGGATGGGGAGCTCACATGGGCGACCTCTCCACCCAGGGATTATGGTCCCCTCAGGAATCTCTGCTCCACATCAATCTGTTGGAACTCAGAGCTGTTTTTCTAGCACTTCAGGTTTTCTCTGCATCTGTTCAGAACAAGGTGGTACAGGTCAGAACAGACAACACCACTACAATGTGGTACATCAACAAACAAGGGGGCACTCGTTCTTTGGCCTTGTGCACCAAGGCGATGAAGTTGTGGTCTCTGGCTTACTCCCTGAACACTTCCCTCATAGCAGTTCACCTCCCAGGCAAGGATAATGTCCTGGCAGATGCTCTCAGCATGATTTCCCAGGGCCATCACGAATGGTCACTGGATCCCCTAGTATTGGGGATAGTGTTTGCCAGATGGGGCACTCCTCAGATAGATCTTTTCGCAGCCCCAGACAATCATCAACTTCCACTGTTTTGTTGCAGGCCCCCAGTGTTGGGCTCAGTTCCCCTGGATGCCTTTCTCCTCGATTGGGAAGGGAAGTTTCTTTATGCCTTTCCCCCCTTCCCTCTCCTGTTCAAAGTACAAGTCAAAATCAGGTCTCAGCCCTGCAGGATGATCCTGATTGCTCCAGACTGGGCCAGGCAGCCCTGGTACCCACTCCTTCTGTCCTTAGCAGTCCATCTTCCCCTGTGTCTCCCCAGGAACCACAATCTGTTAACCTGTGCTCAGTGGAGAGTTTGGTATCCGAATCTCAAATCCCTCAACCTCAAGGCTTGGCTCTTGACCAGTTAGAGTTTGCTGATTTGCAACTTTCTCAAAGTGTTCTTGAAATCCTGAAGGCTGCTAGGAAGCCTTCCACCAGGGCTACCTATAACTCCAAGTGGAAAAGGTTTTCCATATGGTGTTCTGGGAAGCATGTTTCCCCAGAATCTGCTGATCTTCCCACTGTATTGGACTACATGGTCCATCTTAATTCTTTGGGACTGAGACCAGCCACCCTGAAAGTGCACTTGGCTGCTGTCTCTGCCTTCATTTCAGCAGGGAAGCCCTCTTCTCTATCTGCTCATCCTGTATTTTCCAAGTTTTTTAAAGGATTGCTTCACACCAGTCCTCCATTCAGGGACCCTGCCCCGGCTTGGGATCTTAATGTATGCATTGCTCAGCTAATGCAACCCCCCTTTGAGCCTCTGTCTTCGGCAGAGCTTAAGTATTTGACTTGGAAAACTGTATTTCTGGTAGCCATCACTTCTGCCAGGCGTATAGAGTTACAGGCTTTATCAGTAGAAACTGACTTTATTTCCTTTCACAGGGATAAAGTAGTCCTCAGGACTAACAGGAAGTTTTGCCTAAAGGTGGTTTCAGAGTTCCACCTTAACCAATCTATTTCACTTCCAGTGTTCTTCACTGACCATTCCTCCTCTGGTGAGAGGAGGCTGCACACAGATGTTAAGAGTGCCCTAAGTTACTACATAGAAGCGTGCCAAGGGTCACAGGTTTGACTCCTCCAACTGTTTCTCACTTATGGTGAGGTTGGGAAAGGGAGACCTGCCACTAAGAGATCCATTGCCAGGTGGATCGTTTCTTGTATCAATTTTGCTATCAAAAGCTGGGTAAGTTCCCCTCAGGCCTGAGGGCTCACTCTACCAGAGGTACAGCTGCATCTCTAGCTGCTGCTAGAGACATCCCTATCTTGGAGATATGTCAGGCAGCTACTTGGAAGACAGTACACACTTTCACCAAGCATTACTCCCTGGATATTCAGGCCAGGAGGAAGCTCGGTTTGGCACAGCCGTGCTTCAGAGCCTATTCCCTAAGTAGGTTCTGTCCCTCCTCCATGGAGGTACTGCTGTGTAGTCTGCAATAGTCATAATATAGCAAGACTTCATGTTGTTTGAAGAAAAAATTACTCACCTTAGTAATGTTGTTTCTTCTAATGGAGTCTTGCTATATTATGACCTCCCCAGCCTGCCCTTCTCAGAACTCCTACTTTGGGTATGGGGTGGGTTGTCCTCTCTTGGCATTTATTGATGCCCTCTTTCATGTTTGGGTGTTGTGTTTATTTAGTTATTTTATCTTATTTTTCTGGTCCACTGACTTGAGTCTTTTGTTGGGACCAGGAAAATGTGTTAATATATTAGTGGCCAGTTGGCTAGTGTAGGTTACAACTTCACACAGAACCTTAGTGAGTTTTTGCTCGTAAAGATCTGACGGTTTCGGTTTGAAACCAGCCTAACAGAGCTTCTGAACCGAGCTCGCGCTCTAAGCTCCATGCTCTGCAGGGAAGTTAACTCTTTCACCTCCGGAGCAGTTCTAAGGCTGGGACAAACTGCAATAGTCATTATATAGCAAGACTCCATTAGAAGAAACAACATTACTAAGGTGAGTAATTTTTTCTTCTCTCCTAGCTTTAAGAGCCATAGAGAGAGTACCTACCCTACACTGGGGCAAAGGACTGTACTCCAGGTACTTCCTGACCCCCAAAAAGACAGGGGAGTGGCAACCCATCCTAGACCTAAGATATCTAAACAAACATCTCTTAAAACCAAAGTTCAAGATGGTAACTCTGGGAATAAACCTTCCCTCTCTTAAGGCCAGGGGACTGGCTAGCCTCCCTGGACCTCAAAGATGCCTGCTTTCACATTCTCATCAGGTGCTCCCACAGAAAGTACCTCAGGTTCGAGTTGCCCTCTGGCCACTATCAGTTCAGAGGAATGCCCTTTGGCCTAACTCTCAGCCCCAAGGGTTTTACAAAGTGCCTGGTAGTAGTAGCGCTTTCTAAGAAGGCAAAGATTTCCATTTTCCATATCTGTACGACTAATTGTGGTCAGTCTCCAGACCAAGTCAAGTCTCACCTGCAAGTGACCCAGCAAGTGCTCACTTCTCTAGGATTTCTTCTCAACCTTCCCAAGTCAGTTCTCGAACCAGTCCAGCTTCTTACCTTTATAGGGGCAGAACGGGACACACTCAGAGCAAGAGCCTTTCTTCCTTTAGAAAGGGCAAGGGTTCTTATGGAACTAGCCTCTTCTTTCAGCCTTCAGGTATCTCGGCCAGCAAGGCATTTCCTCCAGCTCTTGGGCCACATGGCAGCTTCAACAGCAGTGGTCCAAGGGGCAGGATTCCAGATGAGGGATATTCAGTTCCACCTGAGAGCTTTCTGCTCTCAGAGGAAGGATTCCCTTACCAAACTGATCCCAGTGACTCTAACCTTGATCCAAGCCCTCCAATGGTGGCAGGATCAGGGCTATTTAAGACAAGGTGTTCCTTTTGTCACTCAGCCTTGTTCAGTGGTCCTTACCACGGACGCTTCTCTTCTGGGCTGGGGAGCCCATCTGGGGTCCCTCACTGCCCAGGGGCTGTGGTCCCCCCCAAGAATCCCTTCTCCACATCAATCTCCTAGATCTCAGGACAGGTTTTCTGGCCCTAAAAGCTTTCTCTCAGTCAGTACAGAACAAGGTGGTTCAAGTCAGAACGGACACCACCACCACCATGTGGTACATCAACAAGCAGGGAGGCACTCGGTTGACGGCCTTGTGCACAGAAGCCATGAAGTTGTGGTCCCTGGCTTATTCCCTGCAAACCTCTCTTGTAGCAGTTCATCTTCCAGGCAAGGACAATGTGCTAGCAGATGCACTGAGCAGGATTTCTCAGGGCCATCACGAATGGTCCCTGGACCCTCAGGTGTTGAAAGTGATTTTTTCAAGGTGGGGCACTCCAGAGATAGATCTCTTTGCAGCCCCAGACAATCACCAACTCCCTCTCTTTTGTTGCACACCTCCAGTCTTGGGCTCAGTCCCTCTGGACGCCCTGATCCTGAATTGGGAAGGGAAGTTTCTGTATGCCTTTCCCCCCTTCCCACTCGTGTTCAAAGTTTTGGTAAAAATAAGGTCTCAGCCTTGCAAGGTGATTCTGATTGCTCCAGATTGGGCCAGACAGCCCTGGTACCCTCTGTTGCTGTCCCTAGCAGTCCATCTTCCCCTGTCTCTTCCCAGGAATTACAGCCTGTTAACATCCTCTCAGGGAAGGATTTGGTACCCCAATCTTCAGTCTCTCAATCTCAAAGCATGGTTCTTGAAGTGTTAGAGTTTGCCGATCTGCATCTTTCCCAAGGGGTTCTGGATATCCTCAAGGCTTCTCGAAAGCCCGCCACCAGAAAGACTTAAAACTCCAAATGGAAAAGATTCAGCATTTGGTGTTCTGAGAAGCATATTTCTCCAGACACTGCTGGATTGCCTACGGTTCTGGATTATATGTTGCTAATTAATTACTGTTGTTATTGGTTATTTATTTAGGTTTTTCGATTGTGCAGTTTAATTTATGTTATGTAGACTTGTGTTAAGTCTTGTTTTATTTATGATTTAGCTTTTTCCTGTGTTATTTCTATTGATTTTCAAGTTTGTATTGTGTTCTGATTCTATTTTTATTATAGAGAGTTTAGATATTATTGTCACTGGCTCCATGTCTGTGGATGATGATATATATTGTTATTCCACCCCCCTCGTCATGCACTATTCATCTGCCGCTCTTCATGCCCTCCACCCTTTCTTTTCCTTCCCATTGCTTTTTCCTATCTACCAATGTTGTCGGGGGTTGGGAATTGCTCGTGGGGGGTTCCGAAGGGGCGGGGGACATGAACAGCAGTGGATGGATGAGGGGTGCGTCGATCCAGTGGTTAAGTCCAGAAGACGCCCTGGGATGAAATGGAGTGCTGAACGTGGACCTTCCTGTTTGGTCTCCATACCCAAGGGCACCACCTCTGTATATGGTGGGCAGGTGGTTGGGGCGTCCGCAGAGTTCGGTCCAACCCGGGCGGTGTTGTGCAATGCCAGGTCCGTTGTGAACAAGACTGCCATTGTAGCAGACTTGGTGGGCACAGCGGACTTGACCTGCATCACCGAAACCTGGCTGTATAATAATGCTGGCCCGGTACTTGAGGCAGCAGTTCCAGCTGGGTATTAGGTGATACACCGCCCAAAATTGGATCGCAGGGGTGGGGGGGTTGCGGTATGTTTTAAGACTGAATTGGATCTCACTAGTGTTCTGGTGGAGGAGACCAGATCCTTTGAATGTGTCGTAGTGGCAGGTGGGGGCTATAGGATAGCGCTTGTTTATCGTCCACCCGGTGACGAGAAGCTATTCCTTACGGAAGTGGCGGACTTCGTCGTCGACCTTGTTTTTGAGTCTCCCAGGTTGATGGTGCTGGGTGACTTTAATGCCTGGATCGACGAAGAACTATCGCAATTTGGTCAGCACTTCCTCCAGTTGATGTGTTTATTGGGCCTCTCACAGGTGGTTACCTCTGCCACTCATAAACTCGGCCATTCGCTGGATCTGGTCTTCCTGCTGGGGATGGAGGCCTCCGATGTAGGGGTGGAACCTGTCTGATGGTCTGACCACCACACTGTGAGATTCAGTTTTTGCACCCCCCTTGCGTAGGCCAACCCCTGTGGAGATGGTCAAGTACCGCCCTTTACGGGATGTTACTCCTGAAGGCCTAATTGCGGTTCAAACAACATGAAGTCTTGCTATATTATAGACATTAGCAGTTTGATCCAGCTCTAGAACTGCCCCGGAGTGAAATGGTTAAAACCATTCCAAAATAGAATTTTGGCACGAGAGCAGCTCTATCTGTGTCATTTCAAACTTGAACTGTCAGATTCTTTACTCCGCCTCAGTGAACAGTCGCTCCGGAGATTTCTCCTTCTGCATGGTTCATTTCTCGGTTTAAAAGTGTTTTCTCGGTTGGATTTAACCGAGAATAGTTTTATTTTAACACGCAAAACCGTTCGGTTCAAGCTCTATCTGTGGTAACCGTATAAGTAAATGAAGGTTTTGTCTGTGTGGAACTTGTAAGTTATCGGTTCGGTTTGAGCGATCAGTGGGTTTAAAACTCATTTAAAACTAAAAGTTACTATTTTAGAGTGCGGTTCCGGTTCTTATCGGTTCTAAAAAAAAACAGTTTATTCGTTTTCCAATACTCGTGACACGGTTGGGAACCGATAAGGGTGTCTTACCTGGCACTGCCGTTAAAGGGCAAGTTTTTTGGATTAGGCTGGCATTATGTCTGAGAAACCCAAAAGAAAAACGGGCCCACTGGGTTTCAACACTGTGATGTTTGTGGGAAGTCTTTTGCCAAGGCTGACCCACACACCCACATGTGTTTATTGTCTGGAGTTTGACCACCTCCAGTCAGACTGCCGCAGGTATGTAAGAATTTCCTGCAGCCACCCTGGAAAAAGATTGGGCAGGCTCAGGAGCGAGAGGCAAAGTCTGCTGACCCGGATGGCCAGCCGGTTCGGTGCCAACCGAACCAGAGGAGTGCCCTCTGACCAGGGCCAGACTTCCTCGGGCAAAGAAAAGCTGGTTCTGAGGAACCAATTCCAGTAAAGAAAACAAGAAAATCAGCAGGTCTGAGTCCAAAATTCCTTCTCCAACTGCTGCAGAGATAGCAAAAGCCATACAGATTGTCCAGTCACTGTCTCAGGGTCGTCCGAACCACCACTGTCTGGTAAAGGTCGGTTCGTCTGGTCCCAGTGGTTCAGGATTATGATGTTGAGGAATTTTATGAGCCAGAGGAGGGAGGAGGATTATGAACAGTATGAATGTGGCTGGGAAGGTCTGGGTGCCCATTGAACCGACATCTCCCCAGACAGACCTTTAGAATCTCCCCCATGCTGTCTGATTCCCCATCTCATTTTATGTTTTATAAAAAGTTGCTGAAACCCTCAGCTTCCTTTAGAAGAGGCTGTGGATGAGCAAGAAGAGCCTGATTTTGTAGAAATGATGGATATTCCAGAGTCTAGGAGATTGTCTATTCCTTTACATAAGTCTTTTAGGAAACAAACAATTAAAATTTTAAAAGCTCCTAATTCTGTGCCTCCTGTAGATAAAAAGATGGTCAGAAGGTATACATTGTCAGGCCCTGCTACAGAATTCCTTTCTCAGCAATGCAGTCATGTTGGGGTAGTTCAGGCTGCTGCCTGTGATAAAGCTAATATTCCCTTGGCTTCACATCCTCCTGACAAGGATTCCAGGAAGATTGATGCCATGGCAAAAAACAGTATATGGCAGCCTCTCTGGGACTCAGGCACGCAAATTATATGGCTTATGTAGCTAGGTATCAGAAATCTAGATGGGATACTGTTATGCAGTTGGCCAAGCAGGCCCATGGCCAGCTGGCTAGTGAACTAGAACAGGTGGCTGCTGATGGCATTGAAGCCTCTAAGGTTCAGTTTCATGCTGCTGTGGATGTTAATGGTGTTTCCTCTAGGGTCATGGCCACATCTGTAGCTTTTCGTAGGTTGGCCTGGCTCAGGTGTACTAGTTTGTCACAGGATACCCAGACTAAGGCTATGGATTTTCCTGTGGTGGGAAATTCTCTGTTTGGAGAGCAGACAGAGAATTACATGAAGAATGCCCAATGACAGGCGGTTATATGCTGCCGCCCGAAACAAGTGCACTCGGGCCATCAGAAAGGCCAAGTCTGAGCACTATTGGTCCTCACTCACTGCCTCATGGGGGAATCCCAGAACCTTCTGGGATAACATTAAACAGTTAAATGGGAGTGCACACTCCCCCTACCCACCCAGATCAACATTAATGGTGTGATCTCCTCAGACTCAGCCCTCATAGCCAACCACCTCAACACCTCATTCACTGACCTTAGCCCTATCCTCCCTACAAATTTTTTTGACCCTCCTCCCCAGCACCTGCATAAATCTTTCTCGCCCTTATTTTCTCCTCCACCGTGTTTCTGCCCAAGAACTTAGGCCGCACCTTGTCACTGCCCTCAAGAGTAATAGTACAGGCAGTGACACCCTGGATCCTTGTATCCTACGGCTGGTCTTAGACACAGTCCTTACCCCGATCACATGCCTCATCAACCACTCTCTTTGCCTGGGGAAGGTTCCAACTGCCTGGAAAGTCGCCACTGTCACCCTTATCTTTAAAGGTGGTGATAGGACTGTGGCTGGAAACTATCGACCGATCTCCATTTTCTCTCCTCTCTCCAAGGCCTTGGAAAAAGTGGTGGCCTCTCAAATCTCTGACTACCTCTCCACCTACAACGTCCTTTGTCCTGAGCAGCATGGCTTCCGAGCGGGCCACAGTACCAACACAGCCCTCCTAGAGTTCTCCAACTTTCTCCACTCCTCCTTAGACACTGGTTCTCTGGCTGGTGCTGTCTTCATTGATCTCTCGAAAGCTTTCGACACTGTCTCCCACCCCTCCTTCTTGATGCCCTTAGTCTCTCTGGTTTTGCTGCTGGGCCTATCTCCTGGTGCACCAGTTATCTGTCTGACCGCTCCACTCACAGCGTGTAAAAATTAATGGGACCTACTCAGACATCTGTCCCATCTTTTCTGGGGTTCCCCAGGGCTCCATTCTGGGCCCCTTACTATTCTCCTTTACCTTAACCCTTCACGCTCTTGCTCGTGGAACATTCTATGTCACGCTGATGATGCAGTCATCTTTGCCTCAAATCATAACCCTACTGCCCTCCAGGACTCGCTGCAGAGTCCTTCACTGAAGCCGAGGGCTGGTTCAAGGACATAGATTGGTGATGAATCTTAAAAACAAAACCATGTTCTTCCTCATCCCCAAAAAGTCCTGCAACTTTAAACTCCTCATTAGCTCTGGGTCCTCATTCCCCTCGAACAAGTTTGCTCCTATAAATACCTAGGATCCATTTGACCCTCCCTCTCCTTCCATGGACACAATGCTGCCCTAGCCACTGCCACTAATGTCCGATTGGGCATCTTACATAGTATAAACACTGCCTCCCCGAGGCTCTTGACTTCGCAGTCACCTCCTCTATCCTGTCCCTAGTGGACTATGGACTGCCGTGTATGGTGCTGCTGATCAGACCGCACTCCATAAAATTCGCTCTACTATGAATAAGGCCTGCAGGTTAATTACTGGAGCACCTAGGATGACACACACCTGTCTACTGTATGCTAAAGCACTGGTACTTGATCTCGGCGTGCCTCAAATATCTTACCTGTACCCTTACAAAAAAGACCCTCCTTGGGCTTTCCCCACCAGGATTGACCACCACCATAACGCCGCTCTGTCCCACTAGTTCATACTCGGACCTCTGGGAAAACCTCTCTTGTTATCCCTAGAGCTAGGACCTCTCACGGCCAAAGAGCCTTCAGCTTTAGGGCCCCCTCCTGGTTCAACACACTGCCCCCCTCCATCTCCGAAAGCTCCAACTATATCGTGCTTCAAAACTTCCTTACGTAACCACCTTATTAACACCTGATGCTGTAACTGCCGCTAGTCAAAGCCGTACTCAATACTTATGACAAAGCTTATTACTAAGCTGCTAAGGACGACATAACTCTGGTATTGTTTGCATCCATCCTACCTGTACCAGCTTGTTTGTATCTATGTCTTAATTTACTGTTATACTTATGTGTTGTACTGCTATACTGTGTATTTTGGTTTGTCTTACTGTGACAAGGTACCTTTGTAAATGAGCCTATGGCTCAAAGGTTTTCCAAACTGCTGTTTAAATAAAATAAAAAAATAAAAAAAAGATGAATGAATATAGGACTACTTACAAGAGTGCCCAGGCTAAGGAGCGGCAAGCCACTCCTCAAAGGCATGCCCCCAGGGGTAGGGGTAGGCCTTTTCACAGGCCTTTCTACCAGACTCAGGCCTCCTCTGCCTATGCTCAGAGGGGCTTCTTCAGAGGCAGGGGCAGATGAGGGGTGGGCAGACCTGCTCCCACCCCCCAGCCTAAAGCTCCTGCGAAACAGGCACCCTGATGGGGTGCCCAGGGCCGATTCTCCTGTACCAGTGGGTGGCTTACTTCAGTCAGAATTGGGCTTCTTTAACCTCAGACAAGTGGGTTCTGGAAGTAGTAAGCCAGGGTCTGGTTCTCAGCTTCAAAAAGTTTCCCAAGTTGAGAAGCAGACTTTTTCTACCTGCAAGTGCTTCAGAGACCCTCGCTCTGGAAACAGAGGTCTCATCCCTGTTAGCTCTCAGAGCAGTAGAAAGGTTCCTCCCCTGCATCAGGGCAGGGGTCTGTATTCCAGATACTTACTTACCCCAAAAAAGACAGGAGAATGGCGGCCCATTTTAGATATTTCCATGTCCTAATCAGAAGATCCCATCGAAAGTACCTCAGATTCAAACTGCCCTCAGGTCATTACCAGTTCAGAGCAATGCCCTTCGGCCTTACCTCTGCTCCAAGGGTATTCACAAAGTGTCTAGCAGTGGCAGTGGCCCACTTAAGGAGGCAGAGGATTGCTGTTTTTCCCTATCTAGACGACTGGCTCATTGTAGGCCAGTCCCCAGAACAGGTAAAATCTCACTGCAGGTCATCCAGCAGCTTCTCACCTTCCTGGGTTTTCTGCTAAACCTACCAAAGTCGGTTCTGGAACCAGTCCAGGTACTCACCTTTATAGCGGCAGAATTGGACACAAAGCTAGCCAGAGCCTTTCTTCCCCCAGAAAGAGTAAGGAATTTAGTGGCTCTGGCCTCTTCCTTCACTCTGCAGGTCTCTCAACCAGCAAGACACTTTCTGCAGCTCCTGGAGCACATGGCTGCATCCACAGCTGTTGTGCAGGGAGCCAGATTTCAGATGAGAGACATTCAGTTTCACTTGAGAACCTTTTGGTCTCAGAGAAGAGACCCCTTTCAAGTTGGTCCCAGTGACTGAACCTTGATCCTAGCTCTCCAGTGGTGGCAGGATCAGAGCAATTTAAGGCAGGGTCCCCTTCATTTCCCCTTCTCACGACTTGACTCTCACTTCAGATGCTTCCCTTTTGGGTTGGGAGCCCACATGGGCGACCTTTCCCTCAGGGAGTTTGGTCCCCAGGAATCTCTGCTCCACATCAATTTGCTGGAACTCAGAGCTGTCTTTTAGGTCTTCAAGCTTTTCTGCATCTGTCCACGACAAGGTGATACAAGTCAGAACAGACAACACCACAACAATGTGGTACATCAACAAGCGGGTGGTACTCGGTCTTGACCTTGTGCACGAGGCAATGAAGTTGTGGTCTCTGGCCTATTCCTGAACACTTCCCTCATAGCAGTTCATCTTCCAGGGAAGGACAATGTCCTAGCGGATGCCCTCAGCAGGATTTCCCAGGGCCATCACGAATGGTCCCTGGATCCTCAAGTGCTGGGGATAGTTTTTGCCAGGTGGGGCATCCCTCAGATAGATCTTTTGCAGCCCCAGACAATCACAAACTTCCTCTGTTCTGTTGCAGGCCTCCAGTGTTGGGCTCAGTTCCCTGGATGCCCTTCTTCTGGATTGGGAGGAAGTTTCTATGCTTCCCCCTTTCCTCTCTATTCAAAGTACTAATCAAAATCAGATCTCAGCCTTGCAGGGTGATTCTGATTGCTCCGGATTGGGCCAGACTGCCCTGGTACCCACTCCTTCTGTCTCTGACAGTCCATCTTCCCATGTGCCTCCCCAGGAATCACAATCTGTTGACTTGTGCCCAGGGAAGGGTTTGGTATCCGGACCTCAAATCCCTCAACCTCAAGGCCTGGCTCTTGAGGAGTTAGAGTTTGCTGATTTACACCTCTCTCAGGGTGTTCTTGAGCTCCTAAAGGCTTCCAGAAAGCCTTCCACTAGGCTACTTATAGTTCTAAATGGAAAAGGTTTTCCATTTGGTGTGCTGGGAAAATATTTCCCAGAATCTGCTGAATTGCCCATTTTGTTAGATTACATGGTACATCTTAATTCCTTGGGTCTCAGACCAGCTACCCTGAGAGTTCATTTGGCAGCTGTGTCTGTTTTTTGTCAAGCAGGAAAGTCATCCCCTCTTTCCTCTCATCCTGTGTTTTCCAAGTTTTTAAGGATTACTCCATACTAATCCTCCTTTCGGGAACCGGCCCCTGCTTGGGACCTTAATGTTTGCATTGCCCAGTTAATGCAACCCCCTTTTGAACCTCTGTCTTCTGCAGAGCTTAAGTACCTAACTTGGAAAACTGTTTTTCTAGTGGCTATCACTTCTGCCAGACGCATAAGTCAAGCCTTGTCAGTGGAGACTGACTTTATTTCTTTCCACAGGGATAAGGTAGTCCTTAGGACTAATAGGAAGTTTTGCCTAAGGTGGTTTCAGATTTCCATCTTAATCAATCTATCTCCTTCCAGTATTTTTCACTGATCACTCCTCTTGGTGAGAGGAGGTTGCACAGGCTGGATGTTAAGAGAGCTCTTAGTTATTATATAGAGCGTACCAAAGGTCACAGGTTCGAATCCCTCCAACTTTTCCTTACCTATGGTGAAGTTGGGAAAGGCAAACCTGCCACTAAGAGATCAGTAGCCAGGTGGATTGTCTCTTGTATCCAATTTTGTTATCAGAAAGTGGGCAGAGCCCCCGGTTTGAGGGCTCATTCTACCAGGGGTACAGCTGCGTCTCTAGCTGCTGCCAGAGATATCCCTTTATTAGAGATTTGCCAGGCTGCTACTTGGAAAGCGGTACACACTTTTACCAAGCATTACTCCTGGATGTCCAGGCCAGAGAGATGCTCGGTTTGGCACAGCTGTTCTTCAGAGCCTATTCCCTAAGTAGGTTCTGCCCCTCCTCCATGGAGGTACTGCTGTGTATTCTGCTAATGTCTATAATATAGCAAGACTTCATGTTGTTTGAAGAAAAAATTACTCACCTTAGTAATGTTGTTTCTTCTAATGGAGTCTTGCTATATTATGGACCTCCCCCCCAACCTGCCCCTCTCAGAACCTCTACTTGGTGGGGTGCGGGCAACTTAGTGTGGGCACTACTTATGTCCTGTTAGCATTTTGTCCCCTTTGGGACTTTGGGGGTGTGTATGTGTACGCGTGTGTGTGTTTTATTATACTTATGTTCCATTTTTCATATTAGAATGGTGTTAGTATTTCTGGTCCCCTGACTTGAGTCTTGGGTGTTGGGACCATCAATGGTTGTTATTATTTAGGTAGCCATTTGGCTAGTATAGGTTACAGCTTCCATACAGACCTTAGTGAGTTTGGCTCGTAAAGATCTGACAGTTCAAGTTTGAAATGACACAGATAGAGCTGCTCTCGTGCCAAAATTCTATTTTGGAATTGGTTTAACCATTTCACTCCGGGGCACTTCTAGAGCTGGATCAAACTGCTAATGTCTATAATATAGCAAGACTCCATTAGAAGAAACAACATTACTAAGGTGAGTAATTTTTTCTTCTTGACCTGTCAGAACTTCCTGGGATGAGCTGTAATCCTGAAGTGCTGGTGCTAGCGTATAATAAGGCTGTTACCACTGCTTTGGATTTAATTGCTCCCACCTGTGTGCGTCCTCTCTCCCTTCGCCCTCGATCCCCCTAGTTTGATCGGGATCTGAGGGAGATGCGGCGACTAGGACAGAGGTTGGAGAGGTGCTGGCGAAAATCTGGCTTAGATGCCGACCATATTAAACTCCTAGAGCATTATAAACTCTATCAGTCAGCAATTACTCATAAGAAGGCAGCATTCCTGTCCAGAGAAATTGCTGCTGCACAGAATCGACCAGCCCAGCTCTTTCGAACCATAGATAGGCTGTGCAACCCAGCCTGTCTGCAGGTTCATTGAGCCTTTTCACAAATGCAGTGTGAGGAGCTTGTTCGATTCTTTGCAAATAAGGTGGTCGACATCAGGGCCGAGACTCGCACCACACTCTCCATGGGAGTTGCGGTGGTCCAGCCTGCGGTTACAAGTACACCGTTTGCCTGGAGTTCCTTCGAAAGGCCGGAAATCAGAGATGTTATGAGGATTGTCCAGGGTATGCGTATCACAAGCTGTAGTTTAGACCTGGGCCCCACTGGCCTGATCATGGGCTGTAGTGAGGTTATCATCCGAGTTCTAGCTAGGATAGTCAGGTGCTCCGGTGGCAGCCCAGCTAGACAACCATTTATCCATCCATAACATTTACGACCCTCTTCAATCAGGTTTTTGAAAGAGGCATAGCACTGAGACTGCGCTGGTTCGGGTGCTCAATGATCTCCTGATGGTGAGAGACCAGAAAAAATGGTCCATTTTGGTCCTTCTGGATTTGTCAGCAGCATTTGACACCGTAGACGATGGGGTGTTGCTTGAGCGCCTGAAATGCATCTGTGGGTTGTCGGGTTTGGTACACAGATGGTTTACCTCCTTCCTCACAGGTAGAACTGAGAGGGTGGTATCAGGGATATTTTCCTCTGATCCTACCGCTCTGTCCTGTGGGGTGCCTCAGGGCTCTGTGCTGTCTCCCATGTTGTTTGCGGTGTATATGCTTCCCCTCGGAAACATTGTAAGACTATATGGGCTGGAGTTTCGGTGCTATGCTGATGATACCCAGCTCTATCTGTCTTTTGCACCTGACCAGAATAGAGCACTCTCAGTGTTCAACAGCTGTCTCAGCGAGATCCAGGATTGGATGAGGTCCAGCTGGTTGAAGTTGAATTCTGGGAAGATGGAGGTGATGGTTGTGGATCCTGGCCACCGGATTGAGGGGCTGGGGGCAAATCAAACCTCAGATTTATTCCTCGGCGATGTGGAGCTCCCTACCTCTGAATGGGTGCGAGACCTGGGGGTGATCCTTGACGATCAGCTGACATTGCGTGCACCAGTGTTGGCGGTTGTTAAGGTATCCTTTTACCATATTAGGAACTTAGCTAGGATCAAGCACCTTGTTCCGTCTGGCGACCTGCCCATGCTGAACCACACCTTTGTGACCTCTCGTTTGGACTACTGCAATTCCCTTTACTTTGGGCTTCCTGGAGTTGATATCCGCCGCTTGCAGGTAGTGCAGAACTTTGCGGCCCGATTGTTAATGGTGACTTCACGTTCTTCCCATATTACACCGGTGCCGCTGGATCTGCACTGGCTGCCGGTTCAGTGGCGGATCACCTTTAAGGTCGGATTACTGACATATAAAGCCCTACACGGCTTGGGTCCTGATTACCTGAAAGATCTTCTGGTGCCTTACCTTCCGATGCGACCACTCCGCTCAGCCAACGAGGGGTTGCTAGAGATTCCGAGGGTAGTTTTAAAATCTTCCGGCACCCGAGCTTTTTTGTTTGTGGCACCGACCCTCTGGAATTCTCTACCCCGTTGGATTAGAGAGTGCGTGATGGTGGAGGGTTTTAAAAATGGCTTAAAATCCTTCTTATGGAAAAAGGCATTTGGAGGTGATATGGATATTGACTAATGCTGTGTATTTTAACCTGGATTTTAATTTGTTTTATGATGTTTTTATGACTGTCATTTTATTGTTATGCGCCTTGATTTTAGAAAGGCGCAAAAGAAATAAAGCTTATTATTATTATTATTATATGGTCCATCTTAATGGCCTAGGCCTCAGACCAGCTACTCTCAAAGTACACTTGTTAGCTGTTTCTGCGTTTTTGTCTGTGGGGAAGTCTTCCTCACTATCTTCCCATCCTGTGTTCTGTACATTTTTTAAAGGCTTGCTTCACACCAACCTTCCTTTTAGAGACTCTGCTCCTGCCTGGGATTTGAATGTTTGCATTGCTCAACTTATTCAACCCCCCTTTGAGCCTATGTCCTCAGCAGAGCTTAAGTACTTGACTTGGAAAACTGTGTTCCTGGTAGCCATTGCCTCTGCCAGGCATATCAGTGAATTGCAAGCCCTGTCAGTGGAACCTGATTTTATCTCATTTCACAGGGATAAAGTGGTCCTTAGAACCAATAGAAGGTTCTTGCCCAAAGTGGTTTCAGACTTCCATTTAAACCAGTCTGTCTTTCCCTGTTTTCTTCACTGATCATTCTTCCTCTGGAGAGAGGAGGCTACACAGTTCAGATGTCAAAAGAGCCCTTAGTTACTACATCGGGTGTACCAAGGGTCACAGGTTTGACTCACTCCAGTTGTTCCTCACTTATGGAGAAGTGGGAAAGGGCAAACCTTCCACCAAAAGATCTATTGCCAGGTGGATTGCATCTTTTATACAATTCTGCTATGAAAAACTGGCAAAAACTCCACCCTCAGGCTTGAGGGCTCATTCCACAAGAGGTACAGCTGCTTCCCTGGCTGCTGCCAGGGATATCCCTCTTTTAGAAATTTGTCAAACAGTCACCTGGAAAACAGTCCATACCTTTACCAAGCATTACTCTCTGGATGTCCAGGCTAGGAGTGATGCTTGGTTTGGCACAACAGTACTTCAGAGCCTATTCACAAAGTAGGTTCTGTCCCTCCTCCTTGGAGGTACTACTTGGTAGTTTGCAATATGTCAGAATACAGCAAGACTTCATGTTGTTCGAAGAAAAAATTACTCACCTTAGTAATTATGTTTCTTCTGATGGAGTCTTGCTGTATTCTGACATCCCTCCCTGCCTCCCCTCTTAGAACCTGTTTTTGGGAAGTGCGTGGGCAGGTGCAGTGTTGCACCCCAGGGGTGTTTTTTTGCTTGCACCTTCCTCCTTTTTTGTTTGGGTGCTGATTTATTATTGTTATTTATAGTAGATCGTTTTTTGGGTTTCCTGACTTGAGTCTTCCTTGGGAATCCAAAACTTTTTTCAGCCAGTTGGCTAGTAAGAATTTTTACAATTTCCACATAGAATTTTTAGTTTAGTTGGGCTCGTAAGAATCTGACGGTTTAGGTTTGAATCACTCCAGACAGAGACTTCCAGCGAGCTAGAGCTCAGCATTCTATGCCCTGCATAGAAAGTTAACTGTTTGTTCTCCGGGTATTTCAAGGTTAGAATCACTGCAATTGTCATAGAATACAGCAAGACTCCATTAGAAGAAACATAATTACTAAGGTGAGTAATTTTTCTTCAAACAACATGAAGTCTTGCTATATTATGACATATGCAGTGAGTCCCAACCTGTAACTCTCGAGGTGAAAGAGTTAACTTTCCATGCCAGGCATGGAACTTTGAGCACGAGCTCGGTTGAAAACTCTGTCTGTTGTTCTTCAAACTCAAACTGTCAGATTCTTTACTCCTCCTCACTGAACAGTCGCTCCGGAGATTTCTCCTTCTGCTCGGTTCATTTTGTCGGTTAAAGTATTAATTTTTCAGTTTTTTAACCGAATTTAAACCGCAACCGGTCGGTTCAAGCTCTGTCTGTGGTATTGTAAGTACTAGATAGGTTTTACATTTACTTTCTGTGTGGAACTTGTAAACGGTATTATCGGTTTGGTTTGAACCGATCAGGTTGTTGTAAATACATTAATCTGTCTTTTAGAGTGGTTCCCGGTTCTTATCGGTTCTAAAAAAAACAGATTTCATTACATTTTTTTCCACGACCCATGACACGGTTGGGAACCGATAAGAGAGTCTTGCTTGGCGGATTGCCATAAACGGGCAAGTTTTGGGTTAGGCTGGCACTATGTCTGAGAAACCCAAAAGAAAAACCGGGCCCACTGGGTTTCAACACTGCAGTGTTTGTGGGGAAGCCTTTGCCAAGGCTGACCCCCACGCAACCTGTGTTTATTGTCTGGGGTTTGAGCACCTCAATGCAGACTGCCAGATTTGCAAAAATTTTCCTGCAGCTACCCTGGCTAAGAGAGTTGGTAGGCTCAGGGAAAGGTAGGCCAAGAAGTCCGCTGACCCGGATGGCCAGCCCTGTTTGGTTGTAACCGAACCGGAGGGAGTGCCCTGTGACCAGGGCGAGACTTCCTCGGGCAAAAGGAGAGCCGACTCGGAGGAGTCGGTTCCAGCAAAAAGGACTAGAAAATCAGCAGGTGTGGAGCCAAAATTTCCATCTCCAACCGCTGAAGAAATAGCCAAAGCGATTAAAATTGTCCAGTCGCTTTCCCCCGGTTCCGACCGAACCGGCACCATCAGGTAAGCGTACGGTTCAGTCGGTTCCACCAGTTCAAGAATATGATTTAGAGGAATTTTATGAACCGGAGGAGGGGGAAGAGGAGTATGAGGAGAGTGAATGTGGATTTGAAAGTCTGGATGTGCCATTGAACCGGACATCTCCCCAGACAGACCTCAGGAGTGTCTCCCCCTAGGCTTTCTGAGTCCCTCTCTCATTTTATGTTTTATAAAAAAGTGACTGAAACCCTCCAGCTCCCTATGGAGGAAGCCGTGGATGATCAAGAGGAGCCTGACTATGTAGAAATGTTGGATATCCCAGAGTCTAGGAGACTGTCTATTCCTTTGCATAAATCTTTTGGGAAACAGACAGTAAAAATTCTAAAAACTCCTCACACTATACCTGCTATGGATAAAAGAATGGACAAGAGGTACACATTGTCAGGCTCTGATACGGAGTTCCTTACAAAACAATGCAGCCATGTTGGGGTAGTGCAGGCTGCAGCCTGTGACAAGGCAAATATTCCCGCTTCACACCCCTGACAAGGACTCCAGGAGGATTGATGCCATGGCAAAGAAACAGTACATGGCAGCATCCTTGGGACTCAGACAGGCAAATTATATGGCTTATGTTGCTAGATACCAGAAACCAGATGGGACACCATTATGGCTTCTAGCAAAGCAGGTCCCTGGCCAGCTTGCCAAGGAGCTGGAGCAGGTGGCTGCTGATGGTATTGAGGCATCTAAGGTGCAATTTCATGCTGCAGTGGACTCTAATGATGTGTCATCAAGAGTCATGGCTACATCTGTGGCTCTTCGCAGGATGGCTTGGCTCAGATGTACTAGCCTGTCGCAGGATACCCAGACTAAGGCCATGGATTTTCCTGTTGTGGGTAACTCTCTGTTCGGGGAGCAGACAGAGAATTACATGAAGAAAATGGATGAGTATAGGACCACCTATAGGAGTGCACAGGCCAAGGAAAGGCAGGCCACTCCTCAAAGGCAGCCTTCCAGGGGCAGGGGCAGACCTTTTCATAGGCCTTTTTACCAAGCCCAGGCCTCCTCTTCAGCTTATGCCCAGAGGGGGTTCTTTAGAGGGAGAGGCAGACGGGGTACAAGCAGACCTGCTTCCACCCCTCAGCCTAAAGCCCCTGCCAAGCAGGCACCCTGATGGGGTGGCCGGGCCGATTCTCCACTACCTGAGGCAGGCTGGCTTACTTGTCCAGGACTGGAAGTCTTTAACATCAGACAAGTGGGTCCTGGAAGTAGTAAGCCAGGGACTGGTTCTCAGCTTCAAAAAATTTCCAAAGAGGAGAACCAGGTCCTTTCCACCTGCAAATCCGTCAGAGGCTCTTGTCCTAGAAACAGAAGTTTCTACCTTTCTGGCTCTCAGAGCTGTGGAAAGGGTTCTACCCCTACACCAGGGCAAAGGGTTGTACTCCAGGTACTTCCTTACCCCAAAAAAGACAGGAGAATTGCGGCCCATCCTGGATCTCAGATACCTAAACAAGCACCTTTTAAAACCAAAATTCAAAATGGTGACTCTGGGAATTATTTTACCCTCTCTAAGGCCAGGGGACTGGCTAGCGTCCCTGGACCTCAAGGATGCCTACTTCCATGTTCTTATCAGAAGCTCCCATTGAAAGTACCTCAGATTCGAACTGCCCTCAGGCCATTACCAGTTCAGAGCAATGCCCTTGGCCTCACCTCTGCCCCGAGGGTATTCACAAAATGCCTGGCAGTAGCAGTTGCCCACTTAAGAAGGCAAAAGATTGCCATCTTTCCTTACCTGGATGACTGGCTCATAGTAGGCCAGTCTCCAGACCAAGTCAAATTACATCTTCAGGTAACTCAGCAATTGCTCACATCTCTAGGTTTCCTTCTCAATCTTCCAAAGTCAGTTCTAGGGCCTGTCCAGCTTCTCACCTTCATAGGTGCAGAATTGAACACAAAAGAGGCAAGAGCCTTCCTTCCTCTGGAAAGAGCAAGGACCCTGGTCTCTCTGGCCTCCTCTTTCACCCTGCAGGTCTCTCGGCCAGCAAGGCATTTTCTGCAGCTCCTCGGGCACATGGCTGCTTCTACAGCAGTCGTGCAGGGAGCAAGATTTCAGATGAGGGACATCCAGTTCCATTTGAGAGCCTTTTGGTCTCAAAGGAGAGACCCTCTAACCAAATTGATCCTAGTGACTCGAACCCTGATCCAAGCCCTTCAGTGGTGGCAGGACCAGAGCAATCTGAGACAGGGGGTCTCCTTCACCCCTCAGTGTCACTCCTTAATCCTTACTACAAATGCATCCCTTTTGGGGTGGGGAGCTCACATGGGCGACCTCACTACCCAGGGATTGTGGTCCCCTCAGGAATCTCTGCTCTATATCAATCTGTTGGAACTCAGAGAAGTTTTTCTAGCACTTCAAGTTTTTTCCAAATCTGTTCAGAACAAAGTTATTCAGGTCAGAACAGACAATACCACCACAATGTGGTACATCAACAAGCAAAGGGGCACTCGGTCTACGGCCTTGTGCACCGAAGCAATGAAGTTGTGGTCTCTGGCTTACTCTCTCAACACCTTCCTTATTGCAGTTCACCTCCCAGGCAAGGACAATGTCCTGGCAGATGCTCTCAGCAGGATTTCCCAAGGCCATCACGAATGGTCACTGGATCCCCTAGTACTGGAGGTAGTATTTGCCAGATGGGGCACCCCGCGCAGATAGATCTTTTTGCAGCCCCAGACAATCACTAACTTCACCTTTTTTGCTGCAGGCCCCCAGTGTTGGGCTCAATCCCTCTGGGTGCCTTCCTTCTCAGTTGGGAAGGGAAGTTTCTCTATGCTTTTCCCCCCTTCCCTCTTCTGTTCAAGGTGCTAGTCAAAATCAGATCTCAACCCTGCAAGATGATCCTGATTGCTCCAGATTGGGCCAGACAGCCCTGGTACCCACTCCTTATATCCTTAGCAGTCCACCTTCCCCTGTGTCTTCCTAGGAATCACAACCTGTTAACCTGTGCTCAGGGGAGAGTTTGGTACCCGAAACCTCAAATCTCTCAATCTCAAGGCCTGGCTCTTGAAGAGTTAGAGTTTGCTGACCTACACCTCTCCCAAGGTGTATTGGATATCTTGAAGGCTTCTAGGAAGCCTTCCACCAGGGCTACTTATAATTCCAAATGGAAGAGATTTTCCATATGGTGCTCTGGCAAACATATTTCCCAGAATCTGCTGACTTACCCACAGTCCTGGATTATATGGTGCATTTGAATACTTTGGGGCTGAGACCAGCTACCTAAAGTGCACCTTGCAGCCGTGTCTGCTTTCTTATCAGCAGGTAAACCCTCTTCTCTTCGGCTCATCCTGTATTCTCCAAGTTTTTCAAGGGGTTGCTTCACACCAACCCTCCATTCAGGGACCCTGCCCCTGCCTGAGATCTTAATATTTGCTTTGCCCAGCTTATGCAACCCCCTTTTGAGCCATTGTCTTCAGCAGAGCTTAAGTACTTGACTTGGAAAACTGTGTTTTTGGTAGCCATCACTTCTGCCAGGCACATAAGTGAATTACAAGCATTGTCAGTGGAGCCTGATTTTATCTCCTTTCATAGAGATAAGGTGGTCCTCAGGACTAACAGAAAGTTCTTGCCTAAGGTGGTTTCAGACTTCCACCATAATCAATCTGTGTCTCTCCCTGTGTACTTCACTGACCCTTCCTCCTCTGGCGAGAGGAGACTGCACAGTTTAGATGTCAAAAGAGCTCTTAGTTACTACATAGAACGTACCAAGGGTCACAGGTTTGACTCCCTCCAACTGTTCCTTACTTATGGTGAGGTTGGTAAAGGGAAGCCTGCCACTAAAAGATCCATTGCCAGGTGGATTGTCTCTTGTATCCAATTTTGCTATGAAAAACTGGGTAAGGTTCCTCCCTCAGGCCTGAGGGCTCACTCTACCAGAGGTACAGCTGCGCTCTGGCTGCTGCCAGGGACATCCCTATCCTAGAGATATGTCAAGCAGCTACCTGGAAAACAGTTCACGCTTACCAAGCATTACTCCATGGACATCCAGGCTAGGAGTGATGCTCGGTTTGGCACAGCTGTGCTTCAGAGCCTATTTCCTAAGTAGGTTCTGTCCCTCCTCCGTGGAGGTACTGCTGTGTAGTCTGCATATGTCATAATATAGCAAGACTTCATGTTGTTTGAAGAAAAAATTACTCACCTTAGTAATGTTGTTTCTTCTAATGGAGTCTTGCTATATTATGACCTCCCCCCCTCCTGCCCCTCTCAGAACCTCTGCTTTTGGGATGTGGGTGGGCAGTGCAGTGTTGGCACTTAGTAGATGCCCACCTTGTTTTTTCACCCCTTCTTTTTGGGGTGATTGGGTGTTGTGTTTTTCATTTTTTGGGTCCCCTGACTTGAGTCTTTGTTTTGGGACCAAAAAAATGTGTTCTTATATTTAGTAGCCAGTTGGGTAGTGTAGGTTTACAGCTTCCACAGAGAACCTTAGTGAGTTTTGCTCGTAAAGATCTGACAGTTTGAGTTTGAAGAACAACAGACAGAGTTTTCAACCGAGCTCGTGCTCAAAGTTCCATGCCTGGCATGGAAAGTTAACTCTTTCACCTCTGGAGCAGTTCGAAGGTTGGGACTCACTGCATATGTCATAATATCACAAGACTCCATTAGAAGAAACAGCATTACTGAGGTGAGTAATTTTTTCTTCTGTGTATAGAAAGCATCGATCTTGGATTATGACCCATGAGCTGGGGAATAGAAAGTGTAGTCCCTCTCTCTCATATGTTGGTTTCTCCAAATATCCTGCAGACCCTGCTCTTGGGTTAGGCTCTTTAAAATCTTTGTTGCTTGAGCATTTGTCCCTGTGTTTCCAGAAGATCTGTCCATGTAACTATTTCTAACTGTGTTGAAATCTCCCCCAAGGATTATTTGTCCTTCTTGATAGCCAACTATTTTGTGTAAACTTTTACTTACAGATTTTTCTGGATTTTGGTTGGGAGCATAAACGTTCACCAAATGTGTTTGTTTTCCTCTTAGGATTCCCGTAACCCTTACAAATCTGCCATCCATCCCTGATTCTACCAATGTTATTTGGAGTGGAAATTTTTTTTTTTGAATATTCTGTTTATTGACAGTTTTAGTTTACAGACAAACTTGGACATTTAAAAAACGCAGAAGTAACAAAACAAATAGATGCAATCATGTGTGTTGTTTGTTATTACCATTGGGAAAAGAAAAAAAAATCATATTCCCACTCCATTCCACAGTTTTTATGTACCATTCAAGTTTATATATTCAACCCTATTCTGAGCATCCACATTCTCAGACACACTCAAAGAGGCTAGAAAAGATGACCATTCTCTCATAAAGGTCTCCTCCCTATCCATGACCACCTGTGTCAGCCTTTCCAGTGCAAGGGAGCGAAGGATCAACCGCCGCCACACCAGCACTGTAGGCGTGGTCCCTGAAACCCACGTATTTTGGATGCAGTGACGGACCAATACAAACAACCCTTATCCATCTGGGAAGTGGCAACCACTCCTCCCCTCCTTCTGTTACCTCAACTCCAAACAGACATATCAAGGAGTCTCATGGCAGCTGTCTTCCAACTATCCGGTTCACCTCATTCACTATCTCCAACCAGAATTTGACCAAGACTGTGCAAGACCAGAAACAGTGGATGTAAGTACCCACAACCCTATTACACCTCTGACACTGCAAGGATATCGCGGGGTGTGCCATATGTACCACTGCTGGCGGTCAGTACATTTTCTGTGCAGAAACTTAAAAAAAGCCTCTTTGAACTTATTACAGACCCTTATGCCCTCCGGCATATATAAGGCCACTTTCCAATTCTCCTCAGAGATCTGGGTTCAAATCTCTTTCCATAAAACTTTTGTACTCCAGTCCGATCTGGTAGCCTTTGTTTACCCTGTTTGTAGCCTTCCTATAAAACCCTTTGGGTCTTTCTTGGCATGATACACCAGCTGTTTAACCATATTCGGTTGCATCCCTTCCCTGCCGCTCTTATCCAACCTCCCTGCAAAAGCTCTTAATTGCAGGTATCTGTACAAGTGGGATGTCCCCAGCCTCAAGTTTTGCTTATCCTTTTCAAATGCACAGAACTCTCCTTTCTCTAACAAGTTACCCACACTATCTACCCCTCTCCTTTCCCATTCTTGAAAGCCTCCATCCCCGGCAGAAAAAAAGGGGTTATTTGCTATTGGTAACAATATAGTCTCCCCTTGCCCCAGTCCTATCCTCTTCCAGAGGTGTTCCCACACCTCGAGTGTCTCCCTCACCAAGGGGTTGCCAGTCCCCAGCTCTCTATATGCTTGAAGTCCCCTACTATGCAAATATGCAGTCCACCCAACTTGCTACCGATGGTCGATGTACCCAGTCGGCTATCCCTCTTGGCCGCACCACCAGATAGTACATACCCAAATCGGGGAAATTAAGTCCCCCTTTAGTCCTATCCATCTTAAGTTGCTTTAGACTGATTCGAGGCTTCCTTCCCTGCCAAATAAATTCTGAGACCCCTTCTCTATTCTTTTTACATCCCCCATAGTTAATCTCAACTGCAGCATCTGCGTACGGTACAAGATTCGGGACAGGATGTTCATTGTTATCAGGCTGATTCTCCCTAACCACGAGATAGGGAGTTGCATCCATCTTTTAAGATCCGCAAGAATCATCTTAATCGTGGGAGGATAATTCAGCTTATATAAATCACCCCACCTCTGACCTATCTTTACTCCTAGATACTTAAAATCCGACTGAACAACTTTAAATCCCATTTGCTGTAATTCCATGCCGGCATCCGGAAAACGCATCATTTCAGATTTCCCAGTGTTAATCTTATACCCGGAAAAACTTTCAAACTCATCAATGATGGACAGCAGCAGCCCCATGGACCTTTGTGGATTTCCCAAGAATAATAGCATATCATCCGCATATAATGCCACCCTATGCTCCACCCCCCTTGTCCCACCGATCCCCTCCACCCCTCTATGCTGTCGTATCGCCACCGCTAGTGGTTTGATCGCCAAGGCGAACAGAAGGGGAGACAGTGGGCATCCCTGCCTCATACCTCTCCCCAACCCAAATCGTTCCGACAGGCATCCGTTAACCATAACTCGTGTACTCGGCTTAAGGTACATAGCTCCTACCCAGCCTATGAAAGAGTCACCCAGACCAAACCGGGCCATAACCTCAAATAGGTAGTCCCATTCCACCCTATCGAACGCTTTTTCAGCGTCCAAAGAGACCACCCCGACTTTCTCTTGCATTCGGTCCGCCCTCCATATTACATTAAGTAATCTATGCACATTATGATGAGACTGTTAGCCTTTAATGAACCCGGTTTGGTCTGGGTGAATCAGGTCTGGGAGAATATTCTCCAGTCTGGTAGCCAGAACCTTAGCTAAGATTTTCAAATCTACATTAAGCAACAAGATGGGTCGGTAAGCTGCACAGCCGAGCCCATCCTGCCCTGACTTGGGTATCAGGCAGATATTGGCGTCATAACAATCTGGTAAAACCGGGATCCCTGCCTCTCCCTCTAACTTGAACACCTCACACAACACCCCAGCTAGCTGACCACCCAGGATTCTGTAATATTCAATGGGGAACCCATCTGGGCCACTAGCCTTTCCTTGTTGCATTTTTTGGATGGCCCCTAAAATTTCTAGCCTTGAAATAGGCTGCCCCAGCAATTCCCTCTGCGTAACCGTAACCGTCTGCAAATTTACCCCATCAAGAAATCTGTATGTGAGCTTCTTTTCCTGTGTATTCGGCTCTGTGCAGCGACTCATAAAATTTCCTAAAACATTCCCCTATATCCTTTAACTGGTACAAATCCTTCCTTCCCCATTACGTACTCTTCATATACTTGTTGGGTGCCTACCCCCTTTCATCAGTCTTACCAACATAGGTCCTGGTTTATTACCCCATTCAAAAATCCTCCTCTGGCAATAAAACCATGATTTCCCCGCCTCTTCTCTCAGTAGTGTATTAAGAGCCTCCCTGGCTGTAAGCAGTAATCTAGGGGTTCCCCCCCCTTTCTCTTCCCCCAACCCGCTTCTCCAACTCCTTCACTTGTCTCTCCAGTTCCTCTTGCCTACACCTATTTTGCTTTTTGATTTTGCCATGGAAGCTATGATGGCCCCCCTCATAAAAGCGTTACCAGCCTCCCAAAAGATAGCACTGGAGACATCCTGTGTGGAGTTTGTTCCCTCATATAGTGGAATTTTTTTTAACCAATATTGCTACTCCAGCTTTTCTGGGGTTCAGTGATGCTGCCGACTTCACCCTACCTACCCATCCACTTCTTAATTTGTCATGTTCTGACCCCGTGAGATGTGTTTCTTGTAAAAAAAAAAAAGGCTATGTCCCCCCAGCCGTTTCAGTTCCCCCCAATAGTCTGGTCCGTTTCATCGGGGAATGTATACCCTATACATTGTAAAAAAATATTTTAATCTCCCCCATTAGTATTTTCTGTATACACTGGATTTTTCCCCTGCCTTCCTAAACTCCGTTCTCCATTCCTTTATACCTTGGATCATGTCTATCAAACTTCTCGCTCTCAATTCAGCACTCTGTCTTTTTAAGTACCTTTTAAATAATACAGTCTCTATTTTCTGTTTCCCCTTCCTTAGGATCGCTGTTCCTTTCATTAATTTTTTGCCCTGATGTGCAACATGGATCACACGTTTAAGAACAAAAAAGTAAACATACACATACATATTCAACCTAAGACATTGTACCAACATGGTAAGCCTCCCCCCCCCAATGGTTGAGAAGGAGCAAACAAGAACTCCAACAGGAGCAACACAAAACTATGTGTGAGTTCTTCCTAGGTTAACTTCTACTCCAGAAGGGCTGAGCAGAGTCAACGTGTTAACTCAGCCCCCGCATAGTGGCCTGTATAGGACTGATATCCCTTTCCTGGGATATACTCTGAACAGAGAATAAACTCCCTGTCAGGATAGGCTTTACGTCACCTGTTGTGCCAAGCTAATGAAATTAGGTTAAGTTCCTCTCCCTCCTCCCCCTCGACCTTGTCTGTGTCCATTGGGCAATGTATTAACACACTATAAAATCTAATTCTTGACTGTAGTGTTCATTAAGCAAGCCACTGAACAAACTATAATAGAACAGTTGGTTCTTCCAGTTATTTGTCTGTCCTTCGTGCCGTTAAGTATTCCCCCTTCGTTCCTTCCTTTTTACATTTGCCCAGTCTATTTATTCCCCTCCTTGTACTCTAAGCCCCAGAATATAATGTCCAAGTCTTACTTTCTTCTTTTAATGTGATAATCCCTTCTAGTCATTCCTTGAGTTCTCTCAATGTTCACTTGCCCAATGCTCCGTTTTTCTGTTCGTTCCTTTCTCTCCTGTCTCCGGTGTCTTCCATTCGCAGCTCTGCATGACGCAGTAAGCCCTTCAGGTCTCTGGCTAGTCCTTTCGAAAATGTTCCGGATGTGTCCCTTCCGGTTTTCCCTCCAGCTCGGCTCCGCGCTTCGTCCTGTATTTTTCATTCCAGCTCTTCCATTTCTAGGTCTGGTAGCTGTATTTTCCACTCTCTCAACAGTGGAGCTGCCTCCAACAGTGATGTGAAAATCTTTATTCCTCCTGAAGTGTAGACTTTCAATTTTGCTGGGAAATTTAACTGAGCCCTAATACCCACTTTCTCCTTTATTTCTTTAATTATTCTCCAGATTCTTTGCCTCTCGGCTTGTAGAGATGGAGTAAAATCGTGGTCGAAAAACATTTGGATGTCATTGAATTTATTGTCCTTTTGTCTCCATGCCTTCTGAAGTATGTATTCAAACAATATGAAGTCTTGCTGTATTCTGACAATATGCAGTTAGACCGACCGGTTCAACTGCTCTGGAGAACCAAGAGTTAAACTCTATGCAAATGCATAGAATGTTGAGCTCGAGCTCGGTTTTCAAACCACTGTCCTCGGTACGTTCTAGTAACTGATCAGATTCTTTACTCTGCTCACCAGTGAAGACGCCTCGGAGATTTCTCCTCGCTGCTTTCAGTCTAGCTGAGTTTCGTCGGTTTATTTCATACTGCTTTGTTGTTTTAATGTTGTTCTCAAACTGCTGTCTTCGGTATAGTGCATGTTTCCTAGGTTGGGTAAGTGTTCGGTTTCTGATCGGTTCCGTGACCGTGAGGGGACCGAACTTCTAAATTTCTCTTTTTCTCTAAATTTTCACTGTATTGGGATACCGATGCAAAGTCCTGACCAGAACCGGGGGCTCTTGGTTCATTTTTGGCTGTCACTAAACCGTTGGCCGGTTCAGACTTTTTTCTTCTCTACTACCCGGCCTAACTAAGCCTTCAGGGGTAATTTTCTTATTTTTTCAATTCTTTATCCTGGCCTAACTAAGCCACTACGGATAAAGTAGGTATTTGATTCTTGCTTAACGGACTAATTAAGCCACTGGTTAAACTCCAAATTTTAGGTTATCTGAAACCCAAGAGCAGCCCCACTGGGTTTCAGCATTGTACTGATTGTGGGGAGCAGTTTGCAAAAGCTAATCCACATTTGGTTTGTCTGTATTGTTTGGGTTTTAACCACTTACAAACAGACTGTGATATTTATAAGAATTTCCCTCAGTCTACTTTAGACAGGCAACTCGGTAAACTGAAGGAAAAAATGGACAAGACTGCTGAGGTAAGTTCCGGTTCTACCAAACCTTCGGATCCTACAACTGACCTTTCAATCCAGGGTGAACTGTGGACTGGTAAACGACACTCGGAGTCAGCTTCTGAACCTGCACCGGCGAAGAAAGCCAAATGCTCCGGTTCAGAACCGCGTAAGCAGTCAGTCTCAGTTCCAGCCGCAGAAAAAATTGCAAAGGCCATCCGAATAGTGCAGTCTTTGCAATCTGGGTTTGGCGAACCATCGCAGGTACCGTCTAGGCAGCCAGCGGTTTCCGGATACCGGTTCAGCTCCTTCAGGACACCTTGATCCTGAGGAGTATTACTTTTCTGACTATGAGGAGGAGAAACAGGATGAAGGGGAACTCATTGACCCTGAGGTCTCCCCTGACCATCCTCGGTACGAATCCTCTCCTAGGCCTGTCTCTGAGGCTACCTTCCATTTTGCTTTTATGAGGCAGGTGGCTGAGACCCTGCAGCTCTCTGTACAAGAGGCCAGGCAGGAGGATTATGAAGATTACATGGAGATGATGGATCTTCCTGTATCCCAGGGACTTTCAATTTCCATTCATAAGTCCCTTAAGAAGCAGACTTTAAAGATCCTCCAAACCCCTAGTTCTGTCCCTGCTTTAGAGAAGATGGACAGGAAGTACCTTCTGGCTGGCAGTGGTACTGACTTTGTAGCTAGTCATTGTAGCCATGTAGGGGTAGTTCAAACTGCAGCCTGTGAGAAGGCTGACATTCTTCTGGCCTCTCACTCCCCTGGCAAGGATTCCAGGAAGGTGGATTCTCTTGCCAATAAAGGGTACCTGGCATTTTCCTTGAGTATCAAGCAAGCCTCCTATATGGCTTATGCTTCCAGGTATCAAAAGTCCCTTTGGGAGGTTGTCGAACAACTAGCTAAAAAGGCCCCTCCTGAGCTTTCTGCTGACCTTCAGGAGCTGGTCAATAAGGGGGTACAAGTATTTAAGTCCCAGGTCCCACATGGCTGCGGACTCCAATGATGCAGCTTCCAGGGCTATGGTTTGTGCCATATCCCTCAGGTGTTTTTCCTGGCTGAGGTGTACTAACCTGTCCCAGGACACGCAGAATAATGCCATGGATTTTCCCCTTGTCCAGAACTCTCTGTTTGGGGAACAGACTGAGGCATATATGAAGAAAATGAATGAGTACAGCGTGGCATACAGGAGTGCTTCAGCAAAAGAGAAAGCTACCACCACTCAGAAGCAGCAAGGCAGGGGCAGACCTTACCCCAGACCTTTCCACCAGGCCCAAGCTTTTCCCTCTTTCCAACAACCCAGGGGGTTCTTTAGAGGGAGGGGTGCTGGCAGGGCTGCCTCCATCCCCCAGTCTGCTACCCCAGTGAAACAGACACCCTGAAAGCTCTGTTTGGGCCACCTCCCCTTACCCTGTTGGGGGCAGGCTGACCCACTATCTCTAGGCTTGGTATTCCATCACTTCAGACAAATGGGTCCTGGAGATAGTGGGTCAGGGACTTGCTCTCACTTTCAAGGTGCTTCCAAAACTGTCAGCAAGAATTTTCAGACCTTTCAGCACTGCAGAAACAGTCCAGCTGGAGGCAGAGGTTTCCATACTTCTTCAGTCAAGAGCAGTGGAACCTGTGCCCCATCAGCACAGGGGAAAAGGACTGTACTCAAGGTACTTCCTGGCACCAAAGAAAAATGGGGAGTGACGGCCCATTCTGGATCTCAGATTCCTGAACAGGCATCTTACAAAGCCAAAACTCAAAATGACAACCCTGGCTACCATTCTACCTACTCTCAAGCAAGGGGACTGGCTGGCATCCCTAGACCTAAAGGATGCTTACTTCCACATCCCCATCAGTCTCATAGAAAATATCTCAGATTTCGACTGCCTTCAGGCCACTACCAATTGGCCTGACTTATGCACCAAGAGTGTTTACAAAATGTCTGGCAGTAGTGGTGGCATTCCTCAAAAGGCAAGGGGTTTTCAGTTTACCCCTATCTGGACGACTGGCTGGTGGTGGGTCAATCCCCCCAGCAGGTCACAGAAGCCCTAAAACTCACTCAGGATATTCTTCATTCTCTGGGGTTTTTGGTAAATCATCAAAAGTCTGTCTTAACCCCAGTACAGATACTAGACTTTATAGGGGCAGAGCTGAATAACATTCAGGCAAGGGCCTTTTTGCCTTCTGCAAAGGCACAGACCCTCATAGAATTGGCAAAATCCTTTCAGGTTCGAGTTCCTTGGCCAGCAAGGTACTTTTTACAGCTTCTAGGACACATGGCCTCCACCACAGCTGTGGTCCTGGGAGCCATGAGGGACATTCAGTTCCGCCTCAGATCCTTCTGGTCTCAGAAAAATAATTCTCTGTCCAAACTGATTTGTGTCTCCCACCCTTCTGTTAGCTCTTCAGTGGTGGCAGGAGATGGACAACCTCAGAGTGGGGGTACCCTTTCTCCCTCAGGTACCCTCTCTGGTGCTGACAACGGATGGTTCTCTGCTGGGCTGAGGTGCCCACCTGGGGGATTACACAGCACTCTGTACGTGGCTCCCTCAGTAGTCTCTCTTGCACATCAATCTTCTGGAGCTCAGAGCAGTTTTACTGGCTATTCAGGGGTTTGCCAGTCTCTTACAGAGCAAGTTGGTACAGGTCAGGACAGACAACACCACCACCATGTACTACATCAACAGGCGGGGGGGCGGGGACAAGATCCTCCCTGCAGTGCACAGAATCCATGAAGATCTGGTAGCTGGTATATTCTCTTAACATGTCACTGTTAGCAGTTCACTTGCCAGGCAAGGACAATGTACTGGCAGTTGCTTTCAGCAGAATCAGCCATGGCCATCACGAATGGACCTTGAACAAGCAGGTCCTTCTCTCAGTATTCAGGAGGTGGGGGATTCCAGAGATAGATCTCTTTGCAGCCCCAGACAATCACCAGTTACCTCTGTATTGTTGTAGGCCTCCACTCCAGGGCTCAGTGCCACTGGATGCTCTCCTTCTGGACTGGACAAACAGGTTCCTTTATGCTTTTCCTCCCTTTCCTCTGATAGCCAGAGTCCTGGTCATGCTGAGGTCTCAGTCTGCCGCAATGATTCTCATAGCCCTAGAGTGGGCCAGACAGCCATGGTACTCGATGCTGTTGTCACTGTCAGTGACCAAACCGATTTCTCTACCCAGGAGGTACAACCTGCTGACATCCTCTCAGGGCAGCATAATGTACCCCAATCTTCAGTCCCTTCACCTCAGGGCTTGCCTCTTGAAGACCTAGAATATGCAGATTTACAACTGTCTCAGTCTGTCCTGGATATTCTGAAAGGTGCCAGAAAGCCTGCTACCAGAAAAAGCTATTCCTCTAAATGGAAAAGATTTTCCATCTGGTGTGCACAGAAGGATTTGGATCATAGAAACATAGAAACATAGAAGTTGACGGCAGATAAGGACCGCAAGGCCCATCTAGTCTGCCCATTTCTTTTTCTACCTTATAAATGTGCCATTGGCCTTTGCTCTGTCAGTGACCTATCTATTCATAGTCATTTGTATTGCTCCCTTATGCCTATCCCATGCCTGTTTGAAGCCCTGCACTGTATTCATAGCCACCACTTCTTGTGGTAAGCCATTCCATGCATCTACCACCCTTTCTGTGAAAAAATTTCCTCACATTCCCCTTAATCGGCCTCCCTCTAATCTCATGCTGTGTCCTCTTGTCCTGCTATTTTTCTTATATTTAAACATGTTAGACTCTTTCACCTTGTTTATGCCCTTAAGGTGTTTGAATGCCTCGATCATATCCTCTCTCCCTCCTTTGCTCAAGGGTATACATATTGAGCTCCGTTAATCTGTCCTCATATGTCTTCTGATGCAGTCCCTGCACCATTTTGGTTGCCCTTCTCTGGACTGCCTCAATTTGGTTAATGTCCTTGTGAAGGTGTGGCCTCCAATACTGCACGCAGTACTCCAGATGGGGCCTAACCAACGTCTTGTACAGAGGGATTATTACCTCCCTCTTACGACTTGTGATACCCCTACTAATACACCCTAACACCCCTCTAGCCTTACCTACTGCTTTAGAGGTCTGCAAGCTGCAGTACCGGAGCTTCTGGACTGTCTGGTCCACCTTCAGTCTCTGCATTTACAGCCATCTACCCTTAAGGTACACCTTTCTGCTTTCTCTGCTTATCTTTCAGCAGAGAAGGCATCTTCTCTGACTGCACACCCAATTTTCAGAAAGTTTTTCAAGGGGTTGTTGCATCTTCATCCCCCACATAGGGAACCTACCCCTGCATGGGACCTGAACATATGTATAGGTCAGCTTATGCAGCCTCCTTTCGAACCTATGTTTTTTTCAGAACTCAAGTTTCTCAGTTGGAAAACTGTTTTTCTAATGGCTTTCACTTGTGCTAGAAGAATCAGTGAGCTTCAGGCCTTGTCTGTGGAGCCCAACTATATTTCACCTCACAGGGATAAGAATTGCGCTCCGAACTAACAGAAAATTCCTCTCTAAGGTGGTTTCTGATTTTCATCTGAACCAATCCATTACTTTGCCTGTATTTTTTTCAGATCACTCTAGTTCAGGTGAATGCAGGCTGCACAACCTGAACGTTAAAAGAGCTGTTGGCTATTATATGGACAGGACAAAAGTTCTAAGGAAGGATTGTTCCCAACTTTTTCTTACTTATGGGGAAGTTGGTCAGGGCAGGCCAGATGCAAAAAGGACTATAGCCAGATGGATTATGGCCTGTATCCAGTTCTGCCACAGTAAGCTGGGTAAGGACCCACCAGCAGGTCTTAGGGCCCACTCTGCCAGAGGCACTGCGGCCTCCCTGGCAGCTGCCAGGGAAGTCCCCTTGCTTGAGATATGTAAGGCTACCACCTGGAAGTCTGTCCATGCATTTACTAAGCATTACAGCCTGGATATTCAGGCAAGGAGTGATGCCAGGTTTGGCACATCAGTACTGCAGAGCCTATTCCCCAAACAGGTTCTGTTCCCACCTCATGGGGGCACTGCTTTATAGTCTGCATATTGTCAGAATACAGCAAGACTTCATGTTGTTTGAAGAAAAAATAACTTACGATAGTAATGTTGTTTCTTCTAATGGAGTCTTGCTGTATTCTGACCTCCTACCCTACCTCCCCTTCAGAACCTGGGGAAGGGTGGCTCTTCTGCAGCAACTTTATGGTTTAAACCATTAGTGGTAATGGTTTCCTGTGGGCATCTGTGACTTGAGTCTTTTATATGCCCTTTGTTTTTTTTTCCTTATGTGGCCCCTGTTGGGGTCCTGTTTAGGCTTAGTTTTGGCCATTACATACATATTAATCTAGTTTGCTTCATAGAATCTGATCAGTTACTAGAACGTACCGAGGACAGTGGTTTTAAAACCGAGCTCGAGCTCAACGTTCTATGCATTTGCAGAGTTTAACTCTTGGTTCTCCGGGGCAGTTGAACCAGTCGGTCTAACTGCATATTGTCAGAATACAGCAAGACTTCATTAGAAAAAACATTACTATGGTAAGTAATTTTTTCATCCTTGGCCTGGTAGTAAACCATTCGTACAATTATAGAACGTGGCCTGGCAGATGGATTAGTTGGCCCAGGGCCCAGGGAACGATGAGCCCTGTCCATTTCATAGTGAAAATCTGATGGAATTGAGAGCGTAGTTCTAAGGATTTGCTGCACGAAGTCGATCAAAGACAGAAATCCTTCCTCCGCTCCCTCAGGTATACCATGGGGCCGAAAGTTGTTCCTTCTCGCTCCGTTTTCTATATCCTCCATTCTAATTCGTGATACTCCATCTTGCTTTAATAAGTATAGTAGAAGCCGACTTGGAAGTGTCCTGCATTTCTCCCACCTCCAAGATTTTGGCTGTGTTCTCTGATACTTGTTTATTTACATTTTGTAGATCTTGCCGTAAGTCCGCTAATGAGGACTCGATTTTCTGGCCGGAGTCTAGAATTTGCTTTTGAGTACGGCTAGCCTTTCTAGAGCGTAAGCTGTCTTCGTCCATAGAGTCTGATGTTTTCAATGCTGTGTGTGGTCTTGAAGTGCAGGCCACGTAGTTCTCAGTACTAGTCCCCAGCTTCATTTCTGCTGCCGATGGACCTGTTTTCAAATTTTTGGCCTTGTTTCCCTTCGGTGGCATACCCCAGTACAGCAGCTGTTCTTTCCTTTTGAATAAACTTCTTTATTGGAGAGGATTGATTTAGATCTTTATGGTCGAGGTGAAGGAGCTCTAGCTTAGCCCTGTTCACATTTCGGTGACGTCACCGGAAGTCCCACCTCTCCTTTATAGAAGGGGGGTGGGTTATTGTTATGTTGCTTTTTATAGTTATATGTTGGTTCACTACCTGGTTATTTATCTTGGGTTCTCGACTTGAGTCTTTTGGGGGACCCAATCTGTTGCCTGTTGGCTTATGTTCCTTTACAGTTTCCACTATAGAAGTATAGTTAGTTAGTAGTAGCTCGTAAGAATCTGACGGTTACACTTTGAAGCACTCCAGACAGAGGTTTGAAACCGAGCTCGACGTTCTGTGCTTTCTGCATAGAGTTAACTCTTTCCTCTCCGGGGCAGTTGAAGTGCTAGGGTTAACTGCATATGTCAGAATATGTCAGAATACAGCAAGACTCCATTAGAAGAAACACAGTTACTAAGGTGAGTAATATTTTCTTTTTGTTTGGTCGGGATATTGTCAGACATTTCCTTCTGGATCATATTTATGAAGGTGTTCCACATTTCAGTTAGATACTTATTTATAAAGTCCTTGTCCCACGGCCAAAGTGCAAGATTTGCCTTAATTTTGTTAAAGTCAGCTTTGTTGAAGTTTGGCATAACAGTAGTCCCTGTATTTTTATATAGGGGTTCCGCTATTGTAAATTCAGTTTTTAAATGGTCACTTGCACCCAGTGGTTCAGTTGTTACACATTCATTAATTGTGTTTCCTATGTTAGTTAGTATGTTGTGACCCCTAGTTAGATCCTCTACCCTCTATGTTAGCCCTATTTGATCGCATATATCTAGGAAATCCTTATCTAAGTTTGTTCCACCTACGGAGGCCCCCCAGTTTATGCCTGGTAGGTTAAGGTCCCCTAGTATTAATATTCTATCTGCAGGATTCAGTGATAGGAGTTTATCTGTGAGGAGTTTATTTACTTGCTCGGTAGATGTATAGATCTAGATCTATAAATTATCCCTAAGATTATTTGTTTTTTTTAAAGGTCTTATCTTGATCCAGAGCTGATCTGGTATGTCGGGGTCCAAGTAAATCTCCTCTGATTTAATGTCATCAGATATATATAGTGCCACACACCCCCCTTTCCTGTAGACCATGGATTTTTTTTATAAAGGGTGTAACCTTCTATATTCTGACTCCAGTCGTCATTTGAGTCCCTCCACGTCTCAGTAACAGCGCAAATATGTATCTTTTTTGTAGTCAATGTGTGCTTGAATTCCTCCATTTTATTATTCAAGCTTCTTGCATTTAATAACATGCAATTCCAGTGGTCTGTTTTGTATTGACAGGGATTTTATCTCCTTGGTCATTTTTTGTTTCGCTTTGCACCCTTGCCCCCCATTGTTTAGTTTAAATGAAGCATAGTTCCTTCTTTAAACTTTTTCGCTAGGTATTTTGTGCCAGCTCTGTCTAAATGGAGGCCATCTTGTCTAAATAATCGTGGATCCTTGAAAGCCTCTGAAATGTCCAAAAATGAAGCCCCCTCTTTTTTACATAGTTTCCTTAGCCAGAAATTCATGGTGTTTATTTGATGCGTGATGGCCAAACACTGGTAATATGCTTGATATTATTATGTCTCCCTTCTTTCTTTTTTTTTTTTTACATCAGCTAGTATTGCTTGGTAGGCTGCATATTTTAAAAGGATACTGCACATGTGCTTAATTTCTGAAAGTTAGAAGCTAATGCCAGTACAGAATTAATAGAAAGTTTTGGAAACCTGTTTGATAAAACAGGTTCCCTCTTAAGGAGGGTGTGTGCCTGTGACAGGATTGAATAGGACCCTGTCCCAGTTGTTATGGAGAGTTTGAATGCAAGGATCTGTTCTGTTCTTTCCTTTCCTGTCTTTTGTCTGTCTGGTTTCGCAACCAAATTTTCCTGTGAGACCTAGGGATCTGATCAACCCGACAGTCTCGCAATTCTCTGCCTCTCACTATCTCTCAGTCGTCCCTTGTTGTTTCTGTCTTTTCCTCCCTTGCATATCTGCTGGTGTAAAAATATATGCAAATCATTATGTGGAAACGTAACTGATATTGGGATCCCTTTGTTTAGAAATTATATAGTGTTCCTGTTGAAATGTATATAATGATAGTTTGAGATGATTGCAACAAGCTATTAGGAACTCGGGGTTAACCTGAGAGCAGTTTTTAAGCCCTTTTTCAGAAGCTTGTGGAGAAGGGGCCTCAGTTCTGGGACATTGTGTTCTTGCTGCATCTGCCTGAAACATACAAGAACATTTTAGAAAAAAACAGTATGCTTGTGAAAGGGGAGTTGCAAAGACTTAGAGAGCTGAAATGTTTTGACACACGAAGATTGAAGGAAAACTCAGATGGATATTCGCTGTTTATTTTGTCTTTGTAAATAGTTACACTGAACAAGTTTATTTTTTTATGTTACTGCTAGTACTAACAAACTCTTTTTGCGAATTCTACAACTGCTCCTGGTTTTTCCTATGCTTCCTGATCTGTGCCTCTACGACACCTAGGAAACCTTGAGAGCAAACCTTGAGAGGTTTACTTTGTCATGAAGCCTTGAGAAGTGAACTCAGCGTTGTTGTTTACTGTTGCCCATCCATTGTGTTTTATAGTGTATGGGCAATGGCTAAACAAAAACTGAGCATTTCTTGAGTGCAGCTGTCTTTCCCCACACTACTGTAATGAGCATTGCGCTGCTGTTTAAGGTTTCCTCAACCCTTCCTAAGAACAAGCCTCGCTCCATCCATGGTCCTCTGCTCTCAGAAGCCAGTTTTTTTTTTTAAATCAAGCTACACACACCTCAACAGTAGATGGTGAATGTGTGATTACATTGCCAGTTTTTATCGGTGTTCACTTTCGAGGCCAGCTCTCACTGCCACGGCAATTTCTGAAGAGCGGAGCCTTGCCTACCGCGCACATGCGAAGATGCTTGATGTTGTTGTTGTTGTACTATCGATGTGATGTACTCAAGATGGTACAACACTTTTACGTCATGTCAATGGTACAAGTCTGATTCAGTTGAATTCCATGAATAACAACGTTCTACCATACATTATGTGAGCAGTAATACCCGACAGGGTGGGCATTATTGGGAAATACTGGACTGCTCAGGGACGTCGAGTCTGATGCCGCAGGCAGAGGGTCTTATAGCCCCTGGAACGTCCGGTATTTCCCAGTAATGCCCACCCTGGAGGGTATTATTACACTTAGAAAATGGCTGAAATGTAGTATTTTTAAAAAAGTAGAATGATAATTAAGAACAAGTATAAAACATTTTAAAACTAGAATAAAAATAGATTATTTTTTGTGAAGTAGTTCCTGTGTTGCGCTGCACTGTCCAATAGAGGGTGCTGTTGATTAGTGGAGCTTGTTTGGATGATGCTGATTTGTGCCCCACAGTTTGATGGGAGTTGTAGTTGTATGCTCCTCGATCACAGTAGCGTTTGAAACAGCAAGATTCGGGTGGCATTTAAAAAAAAAAAAGAATCGCAAGAGTGTGGCAAGTGAAGTGCAGCTATTTCGGCTGGTAGGTAAGTGTTTTGTGTCAGAATCTGAAGCGCAGTGAGCAGGGCAGGTGCGGGACTTCTATCAACAGAGCCTGCTGGATGGAGTTGGCCAGCTGGAGTTGATCGTTTGTGAGCTCGGGGATCGGAGAGCGGAACGGGAGGATTTTCAGTACCTCCATCGAGTGTGGTTTTCTGCCTGGGGGAGCAAAGAAGATGTGGTGTTTTCTTGTTCTGTACGTATTTTTTTTTGCTGCAAGTTTACATTTCTTTGTGTGGGGAGTGGTTGTTTGAGGACTAAAGGGTTGGGCCCTCCTGCTCCGTCTCTTGCTTATCGAGGGAAAAAATATAGTGACAAAAGATTTTTTAAACACAAACTAGCAGTAGCTGGCACTTCTTTTTGGAGGGCATCTATCGAAAAATAATTGCCCAGCTCTGGGAGCCTGCCAGCCAATCAGCTCACAAGAATGCTCTTTGCCATTTTCTAAATAGAACTAGACAAACAGAGATAATAAAAAGTGTTGTTGCTCAGTTTTGTTCTTCAAAATCTGAGGTTGTTTCAGCCATATATTAACCTACTCCCCATTTAATGCTATAGTGTCCCCCTTGTTAAACTCACGTATCATCATAAACAGAATTGTGAGAAAAAGTTTCATACAGAACTGACAAATGGAAGGCAAGGAGTGGAGCCGTTTATTTTTTTATTTTTATTTTTCCCCAACACTGGCTTTCCCTTCTTGGGGATGAGTTCCATCAAGATCATCTGACTAACTGAGGCTACTGCCTGCTTTAGGTTCCCTGGATCCCCTGCATCTGCAATAATGGACTGACCCAGAGAGGATAGAGACCAGCAAGTGAAAACCAGATTACCCCCTAGAATGCCTGCTGTCTAGCAGGGAGCCTGTCTAGCCATCTTGCCTTCTCAGCTATCAGACACCAGAAGTATCTATAAAGCTGCAAAACCATGAGGAACCACCAGGGTTCTGAGCCCTGCAATTTGGGGAAACTAATTGTGACTAGGACTGAGGGCGAAGCCTTACGTGAGACTTTGCCAGTTTGATAGGCCTATGCAGAAGACCTGTGGAGCCCATCTGGCCATCAATCTGTGATTACAATTGGGGCCCCTTTTCTACAACTTGCAGTTTAATTGATCAGCAACAGTTTGTTCTGTCTGCAACAGTTCAAGTGTTCCACTTTGCCACCTGCCCTGCTAGCGGCAACCATCCCCAAGTGAGGTTTGTGTCCCGAGTGAGTGGAACAGTGAAGGAATGGAACAGGTGACTGGCGTCTTAGGCATCTGCAGAAGGATGCAGGGAAGCAGTGGACTTTGGTGGTCGACTAAGGTAAGGCACCTGTTCACTACTGTATAACAGTCACTGCTGGGAAGGGCTGAAGGTAAAAGGTAGGCTAAAACTGGGTATAGGACCAACGCCTTATCTAGGGTAGGAGTATACAGAGATTTAAGCAAGGTATGAGGGAACACAAAGATTAGCAAACAAAAAGGAAAACTAGAAACTCCCTATCTGGGTAAGGGGGTACAGAAGTATTTCCAGATAACACAGGGAGAATGGAAGTTGAGAATGTTGGGAGTGGTGCAGTGCAGTGACTGTGGGGTGTCAGTTTTGAGAGAGACCTTCTGGAGACTGTGGTGCTGCCCCATCTGCACACATCTCTCTCTATTGCAGGAAGAGGTTGCTAGACTCCAGGCCAGGTTTTCTAGGATTCAGGGGACTTCTTCCCACACCCAGGGGCCACCGATGCCACAGAGAATGCCAGGGAGGAGGAATGGCTGAACTGTGGTGGGCTTTGGAAGGGGGGTGGTGAGACAGAGGCACATTCTACAACTGGTACCACTGAGTAATTCCTGCACTGCTCTGGTGGGGCGGGACTTGCCAGCAGGCGGCACACGTGGTACTGACCAGGGAGGATGTAGAGCCCTGCAAATTGGAAACCCCAAGGAGGGTGGTAGAGGACCCCAGAGGAGGAGGAGGAAGCAGCTTATGGTGGGGGACTCCATTGTGAGGGGGATAGATTGGGAATAGGAAATGGGGCAGGTTAGGTGCCTATGCAGCTCTACAGCCTGGAGGAATGGAAAGCAGATCCTAAGGATCGCTAGGCCAGCAGGATGGGAGGGAGAGCTAGATTCCATTGTCCAACTGGGGACTAATGACCTGGCTAGGGATGGGGCTGGCATAGTACAGGGGGCATTTAGGGAGCTAGAGGGTTCATAGGTAGTGCGCTCAGTGGCTTTCACTGAGGTGCTGACTGTCTTCAAGGGAGTAGGGCTCTCCACACCAGGAGCTTCAGCAGATGGCTACAGGAATGGTACAGCAAGGAGGGGGTTTGGCTACATTAGGGACTGGAGACTCACCTGGGAGGATAAGGGCCTATACAAGGGTGATGGCCTGCATCGATCCGTTAGGGAACCGCAGTCCTTAGTGGACAGTTTAAATATTACTTCGCTGTACATCAAAACTAGTGTAACCCTTACCCTGGTCAAGAGCAGCATCTTGCAACCAGGATCCTCCTACTGGTTACACAGACAAGGCAACAAACCACAAGTTGGCAGAAAATCAGTATCACCCCTGGCATTAGAGTAAATACTTGGCTCGGGCATCTAAGAGGTCGGGGAGTTAAGACACAAAATAATATTTATATTTACTCTGAGTCTGGGAGAGGGGTGCCAGGTCTACCCTGTGTCTCCTATCTGAGTGGCCTCATAACATTTCACTCGGATACACAGATGGATTGTCCACAACCATAAAATTGGGTTTGCATTGTATGACTTTATTTCTGACAAGATGTTAAAGCAGCACTAAGGTGGTCCCCCAAGTTTGTACTGTCCAGGACAGATGACACAACTTTTGCAGTAGAAGAACATTTTTCCACACAGAAACACACGCAGTACTGTACATTCCAACATGAACCTTTTCCAAACCACGTTACATTATCAAATGTGACTGTATCTTTCAAACCACATGAAGTCTTGCTGTATTCTGACATTATGCAGTTAGCCCCAGCACTTGAACTGCTCCAGAGAGGAAAGAGTTAACTTTATGCCAGAGCATAGAACGTTGAGCTCGAGCTCAGTTCAAACCTCTGTCTGCTGCACTTTGAAGTGTAACCATCAGATTCTTTACGCCGCCTAACTGAACAATCACTCCGGAGATCACTTCATTGCTTTTGGTTCGGTAACAGTAAAACGTCGGTTTTATACCGCTTATTTCTTATTTGACTTCGGTTCAGATCCCTGTCTATGGTACAGTAAGTGCTTAGGTAGTAGACTGAGTGTTATTCTATGTGTGGAAATTGTAAAAAAGGTTTTCAATCAGTTCGGCTGAACCGATTGTCTGGTTTACTTTAATTCAGTTTGGTTTTTTCTGTTTAGTGTGAGGTACCGGTCCTTATTGGTTTAAAAAAAAAAACGCTTTTGTGACTTTTTTTCCAATACCCGTAACACGGTTAGGAACTGATAAAGGGGTCTTGCCTGGCTTTTGACGATTAAAGGGTAAGTGTTAGGATGGCTACGTCTGAGAAACCCAAAAGAAAAAACGGGCCCACTGGGTTTCAGCACTGCAGTGAGTGTGGGGAGGCCTTTGCTAAGGCTGATCCCCACACCACTTGTGTTTATTGTCTAGGTTTTGACCACCTTGATTCAGACTGCCAAATATGTAAACATTTTCCTAATACCTGCCTGGATAAAAGATTGGGCAGGCTAAGGGAACAGGAGGCTGAGAAGTCCGCTGACCCGGATGGCCAGTCCGGTTCAGTTCGAACTGAACCTGAGGGAATACCCTCTGACCAGGGCGAGACTCCCTCGGGCAAAAGGAGAGTCGATCCTGAGCGGTCGGTTCTGGCTAAGAAAAAGAGAAGGGAGAAATTGTCCGGTTCGGATCCAGAACCGCATTGTCCAACCGCCAAAGAAATTGCCAGGGCGATTAGTATTGTTGAATCGCTCCGTCTGTTTCCGACCGATCCGGCACCTCTCGGTAGGCGCTCGGTTCAGTCGGTTCCTCCGGTTCCAGATTATTCCCCAGAAGAGTATTATGAACCGGATCTGGAGGGGGATGAAGACTACGATGACGACGACGATGATGATGGTATTGAAGATCTGGATGAGCCTATAGAACCGAATATCTCCACAGACAGGCCTTCTAGTGTTTCTCCCCCTAGGCTTTCTGAGTCCCCTTCCCACTTTTTGTTTTACAAAAAGGTGGCAGAAACCCTCCAGCTCCCTCTGGTTGAAGCTGCTGAGGAGCAAGAGGAGCCTGACTTTGTGGAAATGATGGACATCCCAGAGTCAAAAAGATTGTCTATTCCCCTCCATAAATCCCTGGGGAAACAGACACCAAGACTGCTTAAAACACCAAATTCTGTACGTCCTGTGGACAGACAAATGGACAAGAGGTACATGTTGTCAGGCTTAGGTACAGAGTTGTTGTACCAGCAGTGCAGCCATGTTGGGGTTGTGTGCAGGCTGCAGCCTGTGATAAGGCTAACAAACCCTTGGCTTCGCACCCCCCAGATAAAGACTCTAGGAAGCTGGATGCCATGGCTAAAAAACAGTACATGGCATCCTCTTTGGGACTCAAGCAGGCTAACTACATGGCCTACACAGCCAGATACCAGAAGTACAGATTGGATACTGTTATGGAACTGGCTATATAGGCCCCCCAAGCTGACCATGGAGCTAAAGGAGGTGGCTGCTGATGGTATAGAAGCATCTAAGATCCAGTTTCATGCTACTGTAGACTCTAATGATGTATCATCACGAGTCATGGCTACATCTGTGTCTCTTTGGAGATTGGCTTGGCTCAGATGTACTAGCCTCTCACAGGACACCCAGGCTAAGGCCATGGATTTCCCTTTGGTGGATAATTCTCTGTTTGGGGAGCAGACAGAGAATCATGTGAAGAAAATGGACGAGTACAGGGCCACCTACAGGAGTGCACAGGCCAAGGAGAGGCAGGCAGCTCCTCAAAAGCAGCAATCTAGGGGCAGGGACAGGCCTTTTCACAGACCTTTCTACCAGGTGCAGGCTGTCACAACCCCACTCTGCAGGTCAGGCCCTCTGCTCCCACAGTGCCAACCTCCGAGCGCAGTATTGTGAACAGGAACAGAAACAGGGCAACCCTCCTGTTTTGTGGGTTCGAATCAACCTTTGGTCTCAAGTTCTGGAGGGATTCAAACCGTGAACCACTTGCTAACGTACCCAATGTACAGGCTCAGATAATTTTGCTTTCCGGGGTTATGCCAGATATATTTTGCCTACGGGCACCTAACCAGGTGTACAAAATGAACCCTTGAAAACTTTATTAAAGGCCTCAGATAAACTCTTACCTTTTCCCCAGTTTGGTAAACCAGTAAGCTTTTGCACAGTGTCAACTTTAACCATATATGCTTCACTTGTCAAATAAAGAATTTCGAAGGCACAGCAAGTAGTCTCTTAAAATAGAGGTTTACTTTAAAATAGATAAAAATATGTAAAATGTAAATACAGAACAATATATCACAATCGCATACAATCACTTAAAAGAACAAGGTTTAAATTCCTACCAACCATACACTTAGTCTTGTCTATCTAAAGTATTTTTATCTTCTACAGTGCTGATAGATGTTGTAGCTTCAGAGTCCAAACTTGAATATCACTCTAAAGGTCAGTCGCAGCATAATTAAAATAACTGTCTTGAACTTGCCTTCTCCATGATGTCACCCAGCTCCTCCTCTGTTTATTAAAAATCATACAACTAGGATGTCTTATCATTCAGAAGGTAAATTAATTAAGGTGACATCAGCAAAAACTCATTTCCCCATGACCCTTTGATCTAGTGTGTGTTTTGGCCCTTCACAGACATTGAAGGAGCCTTTATGACTTAGCACCTAAGTGACATAATCTCGTTTCTTCCTCTAAATGTCATAAAAGTTTATGATTTCCATCCTAGCAGCTGGCAGCTACAATTAAGCCAGATACACAGGAGAGCCTTAATTTGTGTCTCTTCTAGCCTGTAATTATTTCCTGGCTTTTAGGTTAACAGCTTGTAGTTGAAACCTGGGTTGGGGGGTTGTCATCCCAGGAACACAGCATGTCTCAAGAGAGACATTCAGTAACACATTTTTATATTACAAAAAACATAGATTAATCAGAACCATCTGTCCAAGTGTCACACAGGCTTCCTCTCCTTTTGCTCAGAGCGGATTCTTCAGAGGGAGAGGCAGAGGGGGATTAGAAGGGCTTCCTCTCTGCTGGCTCTCAGCGCCATAGGGAGAGAGTTCCTACTACACGCAGGGGCAAGGGTCTGTACTCCAGATAGTTCCTTACTGTGAAAAAGACAGGGGAGTGCGGCCCATCCTAGATCTAAGATACTTAAACAAGCACCTAGTCAAGCCAAAATTCAAAATGGCGACTCTGGGAATAATTCTTCCCTCTCTCAGGCCAGGGGATTGGTTAGCCTCCCTGGACCTCAAGGATGCCTATTTTCACATTCCCATCAGGTGCTCCCACAGAAAGTACCTCAGGTTCGAACTGCCTTCAGGCCATTATCAGTTCAGAACAGTGCCCTTTGGCCTAACATCAGCACCAAGGGTGTTCACAAAATGCCTAGCAGTAGTAGTAGCCTTTCTAAGGAGACAAAACATTTCCATATTTCCATAACTGGATGACTGGCTCATTGTGGGACAGTCTCCAGACCAAGTCAGGTCAAACCTTCAAGTGACCCGGCAATTGCTTACTTCTCTAGGATTCCTCCTCAATCTTCCAAAGTCAGTTCTTGAACCTGTGCAACTCTTGACCTTCATAGGGGTAGAGTCGGACACTGTCCAAGCAAGAGCCTTTCTTCCTCTGGCAAGGGTAAAGGCCCTTACAGTTCTGGCTTCTTCCTTTCGCCTTCTGGTGCCTCGACCAGCAAGGCATTTTCTTCAACTCCTGGGCCACATGGCAGCTTCCACGGCAGTGGTACAAGGGTCCAGATTTCAGATGAGGGACATCCAGTTCCACTTGAGGGCTTTTTGGTCTCAGAAAAAAGATCCTCTAACCAAACTAATTCCGGTGACTCAGACTCTGATCCAGGCTCTCCAATGGTGGTTGGATCAGGACAACCTCAGACAAGGAGTCCCATTCATCACCCAGTGTCATTCTGTGGTACTAACCACAGATGCTTCTCTCCTGGGGTGTGGAGCTCACTTGGGAGTCCTCACAGCACAGGGAGTGTGGTCCCCTCAGGAGTCTCTACTTCATATCAGTCTTCTGGAGCTCAGGGCAGTGTATCTGGCTCTATAAGCTTTCTCTGACTCCATACAGAACAAGGTGGTTCAGGTCAGGACAGACAGCACCACCACCATGTGGTACATCAGCAAGCAAGGAGGCACTCGGTCTACAGCCTTGTGCATGGAAGCCATGAAATGATGGTCCCTGGCTTATTCCCTACAGATATCTCTGGTAGAAGTCCACCTTCCAGGGAAGGACAGTGTGCTAGCAGATGTATTGAGCAGGATTTCTCAGGGCCATCACGAATGGTCCCTGGATCCCCTAGTGTTAAAAATGATTTTTTCAAGGTGGGGCACTCCAGAGATAGATCTCTTTGCAGCCCCAGACAATCACCAACTTCTTCTCTTCTGTTGCAGACCCCCAGTCTTGGGCTCAGTCCCCCTAGATGCTCTGCTTCTGGATTGGGAGGGGAAATTTCTTTATGCCTTACCACCTTTCCTCTGTTATTCAAAGTTCTGGTCAAGATAAGGTCACAATCTTGCAAAGTGATCCCGATTGCTCCAGACTGGGCCAGGCAGCCTTGATATCCTCTATTGCTGTCCCTAGCAGTCCATCTTCCCTATCTCTTTCCAAGAATCACAATCTGTTAACCTCCTCTCAGGGGAGGATTTGGTACCCCAACCTTCGGTCTCTCAATCTCAAGCTAGAATATGCAAGCCTCCATCTGTCTCAGGGGGTTCTGAACATTCTCAAAGCCTCTCGAAAACCTGCCACCAGAGAAACCTATAACTCCAAATGGAAAAGATTCAGCATTTGGTGTTCCAATAAGCACATATCCCCAGATTCTGCTGACTTGGCTACAGTTCTGGATTATATGGTTCATCTTAATGGCTTAGGCCTCAGACCAGCTAACCTGAAAGTACATTTGTCAGCTGTTTCTGCATTTCTGTTAGTGTGGAAGGCTTCCTCACTGGCATCTCATCCTGTTTTCTGTAAATTCTTCAAAGGATTGCTCCATACCAATCCTCCTTTTAAGGATCCTACTCCTGTTTGGGATCTTAATGTTTGCATTGCTCAGCTTATGCAACCACCCTTTGAGCCCTTGGCCTCAGCAGAACTGAAGTACTTCACTTGGAAAAGTGTGTTCCTGCCAGGCGTATCAGTGAATTGCAAGCTCTGTCAGTGGAGCCTAATTTTATCTCATTCCATAGAGATGAGGTGGTCCTTAGAACCAACAGAAGGTTCTCACCCAAAGGAGTTTCAGATTTTCATCTGAACCAGTCTGTGTATCTCTCTTCCTGTGTTCTTCACTGATTCTTCTTCTTCAAGAGAGAGACGATTACGCAGTTTGGATGTTAAGAGGGCACTTAGCTACTACATTGAGTGTACTAAGGCACTTAGGTTTGACTGTCCTCAGTTGTTTCTCACTTATGGTGACGTGGGAAAGGGTAAACCTGCTACTAAGAGAACTATTGCCAGGTAGATTATCTCTTGTATACAGTTCTGCTATGAAAAGCTAGGCAAAACACCCCTCAGGCCTGAGGGCTCATTCGACTAGAGGTACAGCTGCTTCTCTGGCTGTTGCCAGAGATATACCATTACTAGAGATACGCAAAGCAGCCACCTGGAAAACAGTCCATACATTCACCGAGCATTACTCTCTGGATATCCAGGCAAGGAGTGATGCTAGGTTTGGTACAGTAGTACTGCAGAGTCTATTCCCAAAATAGGTTTGGTATCCTCCTCCATGGAGGTACTGCTTGGTAGTCTGCCTATTGTCAGAATACAGCAAGACTTCATGTTGTTTGAAGAAAAAATTAACTCACCTTAGTAATTATGTTTCTTCTAATGGAGCCTTGCTGCATTCTGACCTCCCTCCCTGCCTCCCCTCTCAGAACCTGGTTTTGGGGAAGTGGGCTGGCAGGTGCAATGTTGCACCTCAGGGATGCAGTGGGCAATCCCCCCTATATAGAGAGAGGGAGGGGTTATGTTTTTTCATAGTTAAGTTTTGTTCACTACCTAGTTTTTGCCTTGGAGTTCTCGACTTGAGTCTTTTGGGGACCCAAAATATTTGGTTGCCTTTTGGCTAGTAGTTTTTACAATTTCCACTTAGTAGGTGTAGTTAGTATTAGCTCGTAAGAATCTGACGGTTATACTTCAAAGTGCAGCAGACAGAGGTTTGTACCAAGCTTGAGCTCAACGTTCTGTGCTCTGGCATAGAGTTAACTCTTTCCTCTCCGGAGCAGTTCAAGTGCTGGGGCTAACTGCATAATGTCAGAATACAGCAAGACTCCATTAGAAGAAACACAATTACTAAGGTGAGTAATTTTTTTTTCATTGTTGTCAGCTGTACTCTCCCAGGTCATGCCTGAAAATAGGCAGGTCCCTGGTAACCAAAAGCAAATAAATACAACTATCCAAAAAAGGATCTCTGGATTTCTGACCAAGTGTGTGTGTGTGTGTGTATGTATATATATATATATATATATGTGTGTGTGTATGTATGTATATATAGTGGGAACTTCCACACACTTAAATTGAACCTCCTGATGAAATGGACCATTGTTAACATTTTCAGACAACTGTACCTATCTGGTAACCAGTTAGCTCTGTACTTTGACTGTGAGTTTCTGCCCACCGTAGCCCCAGTCAGATTCTGCCATTACTGCAAGACACACCAAACTGGATCCTTCAACCCCACTGGGTTGCTAAAGGCATCCTTTTCTTCAGTATACTTTACAACAGCACTTATGTATGGTTAACAGGGTCCTGAGTGAATGTAATCTAGCCAGCAATAGGGCACATACATCACCAGTCAAGCCAAAAAGTCCCTCTCAAATGCTCACAGTTTGGTATTACCTTTTTACAGGCATTTGACAACACGCTTGAAACATTCCTTTCTCAAAGTCCATAGCTTTAACAGAAATTCACTCCCTCTCTTCTCTGGGCAGCTGTGACAATCCTTCAGTCCATCAGGGGGTTGCCCCTTAGAACCACTGATTTCTCAGTCCCTTTCCACATTTTTGAAAGAACTTGAACCCACTGGGCTCCACTGACACAGGTCTCCACCACTTCTTAGGCAACACTTGTTCTCCACAAAAGGGTGCGAAAAAATGATGAAAAGAGGTCCTTCACCCAGCCAAGGGAGGCTGGTAGGTACCTCTAACCCTCTGCAGTACAGAGAGCTCATTCTCTTTCACTGTCCGTACTAGAACTCTCCAAAATTCTAAACTGCTTCCCTGCAGCTGAGCCAAACGGGCTTATGCTGCTGCAATAGTTCTAAATGACATCACTCATTCAAACAACATGAAGTCTTGCTATATTATAGACATTAGCAGTTTGATCCAGCTCTAGAACTGCCCCAGAGTGAAATGGTTAAAACCATTCCAAAATAGAATTTTGGCATGAGAGCAGCTTCTGTCTGTGTCATTTCAAACTTGAACTGTCAGATTCTTTACTCCGCCTCAGTGAACAGTCGCTCCGGAGATTTCTCCTTCTGCTCAGTTCATTTCTCAGTTGGATTTAACTGAGAATAGTTTTATTTTAACCGCAAAACCGTTCGGTTCAAGCTCTATCTGTGGTAACCGTAAGTAAATGAAGGTTTTGTCTGTGTGGAACTTGTAAGTCATCGGTTCGGTTTTGAACCGATCAGTGGGTTTAAAACTAAAAGTTACTATTTTAGAGTGCGGTTCCCGGTTCTTATCGGTTCTAAAAAAAATGGATTTATTATGTTTTTTTCCAATACCTGTGACACGGTTAGGAACCGATAAGGGTGTCTTGCCTGGCACTGCCGTTAAAAGGGCAAGTTTTTGGTTAGGCTGGCATTATGTCTGAGAAACCCAAAAGAAAAACCGGGCCCACTGGGTTTCAACACTGTGATGTTTGTGGGAAGTCTTTGCCAAGGCTGACCACACACACATGTGTTTATTGTCTGGGGTTTGACCACCTCCAGTCAGACTGCCAGGTATGTAGAATTTCCTGCAGCCACCCTGGAAAAAGATTGGGCAGGCTCAGGAGCGAGAGGCAAAAAGTCCGCTGACCGGATGGCCAGCCCGGTTCGGTGCCAACCGAACCAGAGGGAGTGCCCTCTGACCAGGGCCAGACTTCCTCGGCAAAGAAAAGCTGGTTCTGAGGAACCAATTCCAGTAAAGAAAACAAGAAAATCAGCAGGTCTGGAGTCCAAAATTCCTTCTCCAACTGCTGCAGAGATAGCAAAAGCCATGCAAATTGTCCAGTCACTGTCTCAGGGTCCATCTGAACCTCCACTATCTGGTAAAAGGTCGGTTCGTCCGGTCCCAGTGGTTCAGGATTATGATATTGAGGAATTTTATGAACCAGAGGAGGGGGAGGAGGATTATGAACAGTATGAATGTGGCTGGGAAGGTCTGGATGTGCCCATTGAACCGGACATCTCCCCAGACAGACCTTTAGAATCTCCCCCTATGCTGTCTGAGTCCCTATCTCATTTTATGTTTTATGAAAAAGTTGCTGAAACCCTCCAGCTTCCTTTAGAAGAGGCTGTGGATGAGCAAGAGGAGCCTGATTTTGTAGAAATGATGGATATTCCAGAGTCTAGGAGATTGTCTATTCCTTTACATAAGTCTTTTAGAAACAAGCGATTAAAATTTTAAAAGCTCCTAATTCTGTGCCTCCTGTAGATAAAAAGATGGACAGAAGGTATACATTGTCAGGCCCTGATACAGAATTCCTTTCTCAGCAATGCAGTCATGTTGGGGTAGTTCAGGCTGCTGCCAGTGATAAAGCTAATATTCCCTTGGCTTCACATCCTCCTGACAAGGATTCCAGGAAGATTGATGCCATGGCAAAAAAACAGTATATGGCAGCCTCTCTGGGACTCAGGCAAAGCAATTATATGGCTTGTAGCTAGGTATCAGAAATCTAGATGGGATACTGTTATGCAATTGGCCAAGCAGGCCCATGGCCAGCTGGCTAGTGAACTAGAACAGGTGGCTGATGATGGCATTGAAGCCTCTAAGGTTCAGTTTCATGCTGCTGTGGATGTTAATGATGTTTCCTCTAGGGTCATGGCCACATCTGTAGCTTTAAGTAGGTTGGCCTGGCTCAGGTGTACTAGTTTGTCACAGGATACCCAGACTAAGGCTATGGATTTTCCTGTGGTGGGAAATTCTCTGTTTGGAGAGCAGACAGAAATTACATGAAGAAATGAATGAATATGGGACTACTTACAAGAGTGCCCAGGCTAAGGGCGGCAAGCCACTCCTCAAAAGGCATTCCCAGGGGTAGGGGTAGGCCTTTTCTCCGAGCCTTTCTACCAGACTCAGGCCTCCTCTGCCTATGCTCAGAGGGCTTCTTCAGAGGCAGGGGCAGATGAGGGGCGGCAGATCTGCTCCCACCCCCAGCCTAAAGCTCCTGCAAAACAGGCACCTGATGGGGTGCCCAGGCCAGTCTCCGGTACCAGTGGGGCAGGCTGGCTTACTTCAGTCAGAATTGGGCTTCTTTAACCTCAGACAAGTGGGTTCTGGAAGTAGTAAGCCAGGGTCTGGTTCTCAGCTTCAAAAAGTTTCCCAAGTTGAGAAACAGACTTTTTCTACCTGCAAGTGCTTCAGAGACCCTCGCTCTGGAAACAGAAGTCTCATCCCTGTTAGCTGTCAGAGCAGTTGAAAGGGTTCCTCCCCTGCATCAGGGCAGGGGTCTGTATTCCAGATACTTCCTTACCCCAAAAAAGACAGGAGAATGGCGGCCCATCTTAGATCTCAGATATCTGAACAAGCATCTTTTGACCAAAGTTCAAAATGGTAACTCTGGCAATGATTTTACCTTCCCTAAGGCCAGGGGACTGGCTAGCCTCCCTGGACCTCAAGGATGCCTATTTCCATGTCCTAATCAGAAGAGCCCATGAAGTACCTCAGATTGAACTGCCCTCAGGTCATTACCAGTTCAGAGCAATGCCCTTCGGCCTTACCTCTGCTCCAAGGTATTCACAAAGTGTCTAGCAGTGGCAGTGGCCCACTTAAGGAGGCAGAGGATTGCTGTTTTTCCCTATCTAGACGACTGGCTCATTGTAGGCCAGTCCCCAGAACAGGTAAAATCTCACCTGCAAGTCACCCAGCAGCTTCTCACCTCCCTGGGTTTTCTGCTAAACCTAACAAAGTTGGTTCTGGAACCAATCCAGGTACTCACCTTTATAGGGGCAGAATTGGACACAAAGCTTGCCAGAGCCTTTCTTCCCCCAGAAAGGGTAAGGAATTTAGTGGCTCTGGCCTCTTCCTTCGCTCTGCAGGTCTCGAGACCAGCAAGACACTTTCTGCAGCTCCTGGGCACATGGCTGCATCCACAGCTGTTGTGCAGGGAGCCAGATTTCAGACCTTTTGGTCTCAGAGAAGAGACCCCCTTTCCAAGTTGGTCCCAGTGACTCGAACCTTGATCCTAGCTCTCCAGTGGTGGCAGGATCAGAGCAATTTAAGAGCGGGGTTCCCCTTCATTTCCCCTTCTCACGACTTGACTCTCACTACAGATGCTTCCCTTCTTGGTTGGGGAGCCCACATGGGCGACCTTTCCACTCAGGGAGTTTGGTCCCCCCAGGAATCTCTGCTCCACATCAGTTTTCTGGAACTCAGAGCTGTCTTTTTAGCTCTTCAAGCTTCTTCTGCATCTGTCCATGACAAGGTGATACAAGTCAGAACAGACAACACCACAACAATGTGGTACATCAACAAACAGGGGCACTCGGTCTTGACCTTGTGCACGAGGCAATGAAGTTGTGGTCTCTGGCCTATTCCCTGAACACTTCCCTCATAGCAGTTCATCTTCCAGGGAAGGACAATGTCCTAGCGGATGCCCTCAGCAGGATTTCCCAGGGCCATCACGAATGGTCCCTGGATCCTCAAGTGCTGGGGATAGTTTTTGCCAGGTGGGGCATCCCTCAGATAGATCTTTTTGCAGCTCCAGACAATCACAAACTTCCTCTGTTCTGTTGCAGGCCTCCAGTGCTGGGCTCAATTCCCCTGGATGCCCTTCTTCTGGATTGGGAGGAAGTTCCTCTATGCTTTCCCCTTTCCTCTCTATTCAAAGTACTAATCAAAATCAGATCTCAGCCTTGCAGGGTGATTCTGATTGCCCCGGATTGGCCAGGCAGCCTGGTACCCACTCCTTCTGTCTCTGACAGTCCATCTTCCCATGTGCCTCCCCAGGAATCACAATCTGTTGACTTGTGCCCAGGGAAGGTTTGGTATCCGGACCTCAAATCCCTCAACCTCAAGGCCTGGCTCTTGAGGAGTTAGAGTTTGCTGATTTACACCTCTCTCAGGGTGTTCTTGAGATCCTAAAGCCTTCCAGAAAGCCTTCCACTAGGGCTACTTATAGTTCTAAATGGAAAAGGTTTTCCATTTGGTGTGCTGGGAAAAATATTTCCCCAGAATCTGCTGAATTGCCCATTTTGTTAGATTACATGGTACATCTTAATTCCTTGGGTCTCAGACCAGCTACCCTGAGAGTTCATTTGGCAGCTGTGTCTGCTTTTGTGTCAGCAGGAAAGTCATCCCCTCTTTCCTGTCATCCTGTGTTTTCCAAGTTTTTTAAGGGATTACTCCATACTAATCCTCCCTTTCGGGAACCGGCCCCTGCTTGGGACCTTAATGTTTGCATTGCCCAGTTAATGCAACCCCCTTTTGAACCTCTGTCTTTTGCAGAGCTTAAGTACCTAACTTGGAAAACTGTTTTTCTTTAGTGGCTATCACTTCTGCCAGACGCATAAGTGAATTGCAAGCCTTGTCAGTGGAGACTGACTTTATTTCTTTCCACAGGGATAAGGTAGTCCTTAGGACTAATAGGAAGTTTTGCCTAAGGTGGTTTCAGATTTCCATCTTAATCAATCTATCTCCTTCCAGTATTTTCACTGATCACTCCTCTTGGTTGAGAGGAGGTTGCACAAAGCTGGATGTTAAGAGAGCTCTTAGTTATTATATAGGCGTACAAAGGTCACAGGTTTGAATACCTCCAACTTTTCCTTACCTATGGTGAGTTGGGAAAGGCAAACCTGCCACTAAGAGATCAGTAGCCAGGTGGATTGTCTCTTGTATCCAATTTTGTTATCAGAAAGTAGGCAGAGCCCAGTTTGAGGGCTCATTCTACCAGGGGTACAGCTGCATCTCTAGCTGCTGCCAGAGATATCCCTTTATTAGAGATTTGCCAGGCTGCTACTTGGAAAGCAGTACACACTTTTTACCAAGCATTACTCCCTGGATGTCCAGGCCAGGAGAGATGCTCGGTTTAGCACAGCTGTTCTTCAGAGCCTATTCCCTAAGTAGGTTCTGCCCTCCTCCATGGAGGTACTGCTGTGTATTCTGCTAATGTCTATAATATAGCAAGACTTATGTTGTTTGAAGAAAAAATTACTCACCTTAGTAATGTTGTTTCTTCTAATGGAGTCTTGCTATATTAGACCTCCCCAACCTGCCTCTCAGAACCTCTACTTGGTGGGGTGCGGGCAACTTAGTGTGGGCACTACTTATGTCCTATTAGCATTATGTCCCCTTTGGAACTTTGGGGTGTGTATGTGTCTGTGGTGTGTGTGTTTCATTATACTTATGTTCCATTTTCATATTATTAGAATGGTGTTAGTATTTCTGGTCCCTGACTTGAGTCTTGGGTGTTGGGACCATCAATGGTTGTTATTATTTAGGTAGCCATTTGGCTAGTGTAGTTAAGCTTCCACACAGACCTAAGTGAGTTTGGCTCGTAAAGATCTGACAGTTCAAGTTTGAAATGACACAGATAGAGCTGCTCTCGTGCCAAAATTCTATTTTGGAATGGTTTTAACCATTTCACTCCGGGGCAGTTCTAGAGCTGGAACAAACTGCTAATGTCTATAATATAGCAAGACTCCATTAGAAGAAACAACATTACTAAGGTGAGTAATTTTTTCTTCTCCCCCACCCGTTTCCTTGTCTGGGTACTGCTTCTTAGAACCCAGTTGTAATGACTACCCATTAGAAATCAGTTTTAATGACTACCCAGTGACAGTGAGGAGCGCTCCAGAAAGAAGAAATGTCTTCATACTTAACCGTAATTTCCTTTTCTGTTAGCTCCTACATTGTCAATGGGGCCCGCCTGGTAGCCTTGCTCCTGTGGGAGAATATTGTCCGGTATGCCTGTACGGAGATGTCTGGTTACTCGTTGTAAACTCTGATTGTGAGCCTGTTATAGACATCTCTCTATAGTTTACCTGCTGCACCTATGTTTATATAGATATGCCAAAAAAAAATGGAGCTGTTCCACATTAGGATATCAGTTGCTGTCACACACATTTAGCAGATTCAAATTTTTTTTTTTTTATTTTATTAACCTACTGTGCTTTATGGGTCCTCTGATGGCAGCCCGTCAGCTCCACTGTCCATGGCAACCTGAGGTTGCCTCAACCAGTGTACCCCCGGATTACCCCCCAGGATGGGGCCTCCAGGGTTCCCCCATACCCTGTTGGATCTCTGTCATGGATTCGGCGGGGAACCCCAGGCAACTGTGCGGTGGTGGGATAGAGCATCATGAAGCACATAGGGGCTGGAAATTTTTCCAGGCTATGGGGGTGGGGTGTGGTGTGCAGTGTCACTGTGCGTCCAGCACTCCCCCCAGGTCCAGCCGCCAGCTAGGATCTCCGGTGACAGGCCATCCTGTGGTCACCCAGGAGCCCTGTATCGGGGACACTACCCCCTCCCCCGGATGTGGAGAGTGTACAGAGGCCGCTCGATACACCTCGCACCCATCGGCCCTCTGATGACCTAAGTCCACTCCCAAACCCAGATCTCTCACGTTGCAAGCAGTAGTCCTACCGCTGTGCAGGTGGGCTGGCAAGCAGATTAAAGTTTGATGCTAAACATGGGTGCCTCTTTTGTTGAAGGTGAATGCTTGCACTGCATGCAGGTTTCTTTGCTATGTAATAAATCTGTTTTCAAGTAAGCTCAGCGCTACAGATCCTGCGAGCAGACAGAATGGGAAAAATAGTTTCACTCACTCTCCTTCATCTGACAAGGTAGGCCACTGTTTACTGTATTTTAGTCCGACCAGAGTGGCGTATGCGCAGACAGCTAATTTGTGTACTTTTGGTGTCAAACAGATCTGGTATTTTTTTATTTACATATTTAGAGACACTGTTAGCACAGTAGTGACCAGAGAGTTGCTGCTGTACAGAATCCTTGTACACCCAACATTCTAAAGCTTTGGGCTGTGCCATTTCCTCTAGTAGGGGTGCACAATACCAGTTGTAATGACTCCTATTGACAGTGTAGTAGCTAACAGAAAAGGAAATTATGGTAAGTATGAAGAAATTTCTTCTTTTAACCCTGCTTCTCAGTTGTTTGTATTGATGTAAAGTTTTTATGTCCTTGCTTTTACAATACTATTGCCTTAATGTGCCTCTCATTTTCATAAGCTGCCTAAGATTTTTGTTTAACTAGAGTGAATATTTACCATTAGCACAGTGTTTTGAGATTGGAGTAATGATAATGAAACTGTTAATTGCTCTGCCACTGGTTCCAGGCTTTCATTCATCCTAAGTTTTTTCACTTATGAGACCTGTATCAGAAAGAAACCCAGCTACATTCAGTCTAGTTACGCATGTATTTATTTGTAATCAGTCTAGGTCGAATATGCTGTCTTTTAAACTTCTTCAGAATATTGAGCAATGATCTGAAATTGAATCTAATAGAATTCCTTGTCCTCGTATATTTTTGGGACAATTTTTACTTAACTAATCAGTGACGGAGAGATTACCAATTTTATAATTAAAATGAGTAGGGGATTTTATTACCTGAGACAAATTTAAGGTAGCTATTGTTTTGTATTAACTTACTAACATCTAGGGGCGTGGCCAGCAACCAAACAGGGCAGACGCATTAAACAGGAGCTCCTCTAAACTACAACAAAAAAGGCAATATTAAAACAGGAAAATGTAATTATTTCTGGTAAAGTGAGAAACTGAAACCTGTAGCAAGACTGGGAAAGAACGTTTGCCGGCCAGAATGGATAAAACTCGTCAAACATCCCAGAAGGACCCGAATAAGTCAAGAGCGCACACAGAGACGCCACATGGCAGCGGCCTAGCAGCTGAGGCAACCAAGGCTCCAGAACCCTCCATTAATGCAATACTACAAGCAATTAGAGACTTGGAAAGGAAAGTAGACAGCTTGGGAACCAGATTCACTGTGATGGAATCCCGTATGAATGCTGTGGCTGCGGATGCTAAGACTGTGGCAGATTCGGCTAACACATCAGCGGCAGCAGTGGCTGGGATCCTGGCCGAAAATAAGACCATGCGACTCCAACTAGAAATACTGGAGAACAATATGCGGGCTAGCAACTTGTGATTGTTGGGGGTCCCGGAAGCTCAGGAGGGTAAAGCACTGCAGAAATTTGTCACGGATCTACTATTAAATCATTTAAACTTGGACTTACATGGTCAGCTTATTAAAACCTATCGCCTGAACCCATGGAGGAAACCAGTCATTGAGACACCCCGAACCATCATGATTGTTACAGCGAGCGCTCACATTCGGGACACTGTCTTAGATGCAGCCAAATCCTTGGGGCCTTTGAAACTGGAGGCAGGAGAACTAATTTATTTTTTCCCGGATTTAAGCTACGCCACGAGGCAGAGGCGCAAAAGCTTTGACGCGGTTCGTGCAGGACTTAGAGCATTGGGGATCAGTCACTCGTTACAACTTCCGGCCCGACTGAGACTTTTCTATGCCGGTAAGACCTATGTCTTTTCTGACCCGACAGAAGCAGGCAAGAGACTTGAGACAATTAATCAAGACTTTGTGCGTCGTTCTAGGTCTTCGGAAGTTGTAAATGAGGAGGACTGAAAGTCTCATAATCTCTATGCTGTACTTTAAAAATAATAGCCAAGTGGACATTCCTGAAGCTAAATGTTCTAAAATTTAATAGTTGTAGGGTTGGGAGGCATGGTAACCCTCGGGATAAAATGTCTTGCATTCTTTATGTCCACCAGTTCTCATGTCTTTGAGCTATATAACAGTTTGCTCCATTTTAGCTACTTAAATGTACATTAGAGAGGCTATTCTGGCATATTAGGCCATGGAGGATTATAATTATCTCGATTAAAATGATTAAGAGCCTCATTACAATAATTGCAAGTTAAGTATTAATTAGTAGCTTTTGTTCAAACAATTCTAAGAAGAGATGCCTTTTTGAAATATAATAGTTTTGTAAGGGCTTGTTAGGAGCTAATTCTGTTTTAATGCAGTCAAATATTTACAAGATACAACAATCTTCGCTCCTACATGGACTCATAAAACACTAGGGGCCAGATATTCAAAACTTTGCGCTGGGCAAAAATCATTTGCGCAGGTTTAGCGCGGGATTAGCGCGGGTCTGCCATATTCAAAAGGCCAAATAGCGCGGGCAAACTGCATTAGCGCCAGGCAAAAGTATAATGTATGCAAGGGGCAAACTGACATGAATACAAGCGCAATGCGATATTCAGTGGCTAGCGCCCGGAGCTAAGTGGTTAGCCGCGACCTAAGCGCGACAGTTAGCCAGTGTAGATTACATGAAAAAGCTGGTCTTAATCCTGGGCAATCAGCTTCGTGGCAACATAAAATGGCTGTGCGCGGGATTGTTGGGTTTAGCGCCGGCCTTGCGCGACCCTAATAAGCATAAATATAACACACAGATAAAGCCAAACATAGTGGAAGCTTGCTGCTAACCAATGGCATCACAATGATGCCATCATCTGCCACCAGTCCAGCCATGCCAGGCAGTAAGTGGTGACCCTGCCGCCAGTGGACAGCATGGCAGTGTAGCCATACAGCACACACCTGCTGACCACACATATCTGTGGACAAAAACAGATGCCAGCACACACATGCAGCACTGTGGGCATGGAGGATGTTGAGGGAGTGTGTATGGGTGGCCAGGCTGTGCCACAGACCAGGTGTGGCCACAAGGCTGGAGACTCAGCATGCAGTGCACATGGGCCAGTATTAGAATACCCCCAACACTAGTGTGCCTTTCGGATACTATATGCCCCCAGCCACATACCACACAGCTGTACAACTGCACAACACACAAAGCCAGATATGTACATGTCTACTGGGCATCATATGCCACAGGTACAGCATCTGTGGGTCACACAACAGTGTAACAGTAATGTCGACTGTCAGTAAACACCTGCAGGTTGGGCCTGTCACTGTGTACAGTGCAATCAGCATCACTTGCCCCTACACACCATAGGCAGTGCTCGTCCCTCACACTACTGTCTCCCTTGCTACTGTAGTGTCTGCTGTGCACTGTAGCATGCCCTACAGTGTGACAGTTGCATGCAGCACCACCACCACCTGTGCCTATGCTGTCCTGTCCCCTGGGGTACAATATGCTATGCTATGCTATGCTGTACTGTTTACCTGTAGCCTGTAGCTATCATATTGCGCTGCCAGACTGACCTACAGATGGAGCTGCGGTTGGACCTTGTCTGCCCTGTACTTCCAGACTGACCTACAGGTGGCTCTATGGGACCCTGCAGTAGCGCTGAGGCAAACTGTGTGCAAATCAGGGTATAATGAGATGCTAATCCGGTTGTTTGCCCAGAGACTACCTAAGTAGGCTCATTTGCATAGCACTTTTGAATATGGCACATTTAGCTCCGGGCAAGCGTGTTTGCTCCAGGCTAACTGTAGCTCTCCCGCGCTAATGTGTTAAGCGGCGCTAATAGACGAGAATATTGTAAAGTTTTGATCACTGTTCGTTCTCATCTCCTGCTTCCTGCAACTGTACTGAGTCCATGCATTTGCTGGCACACACATTGGCCCGTAGTTCGTCTGTACCTGCCCTCACGTTGCTGTGTACTGTGTTGTTGTTGTGGGTTGCACTTCCTGGTTGTTTTATTCAGTGCTGTCTTATTCCAGGGCAATGTTTGCCCTGCACTCCCAGCCCAGTTTGCATGGCCTCATTACCATGCTATATTCAGAAGCTGTTTGCCCTGGGCTATTCCGTTTGAATATGGCTTGCTTTGTGCTCCGGGCTCAGTTTGCCCGCTGGGCAGTGCTAATTTTGCCCCTGGGCAAAGTTTTGAATATCTGGCCCTAGATGTGTTAGAGGGTGTTTACACACCTAGGTAATTATTAGATATCCATCATCGATTCTAGTCCATGAGTCTGTTGCAGTGGTCTCTTCTTAAGCTCAATTTGATATTTACCTAAATGTGAAAATTGAGACCCCTCCATACGAGGTCACTACAGTAATAGTACATGAATCCTATCTTTGTATTGCTAATACTCATGCTATTTCAGATTGCTATTACTCGAATGTATTTGTATTGTGTGAATTACATAATGGAAAATTGAATAAAAATAAAGTATTAAAAAAAAAAAAACTTACTAACATCTACGTTTTTTACCTCAGTCAATGTTGATGTCCCTAACATTATATGCTCCCTCTGCTATTATGACATAGGGTCCAGTGCTCTAAAACTTGGATATTCTTGAGGCGTCTACATCCCTGTTGACAGTGGAGTAAAGTAAGGTAGGCCAGGCAGTAGATGGTATATCATCTTGGAGAATGTTATTAGAGCCCCTTGAGCGTTAGCACCCGGTTGAGAAAGGGGCACAATGATGGGGGTCGATGTTATAGGTTGTGAAACTGTCAGTGGCACACTGGGGGTTGCCAAGCCAGTGGAGTCTACATCTAATCCCGACCACTGTGGCAGATTGATGGGCAGGGGGTGAGCTAGAAGCATCGCTGCTGGAGCAGTCGATGGTAGCACAAAAAACATACCTGTAGCAGGCCTGTGAGGAGACCTGGAGCGGAGCTGGAACAGTCTGTCTTTGTCCCTATGCTTGTGCTTGTGGCTGGACTTGGATTTGGGTGACCAGGAGTGGTCAGGAGGAAGGGAGGAGCAGACTGCAAACTTGAGCAGACATGAGTTTGCAAGGCTGTTTTTCTGCTGGCTTAATCATATGTTCGTAATGCAGTACTAATGTTGAACAGATGCAGTCATCCATATCTTTAGAGTGCTTCCAGCTATAGATGAGCCAAATACCTTATTTGAAAGAGCTTTTGGTTTTAAAACTATAATAGCCACTGGGCATGAATTTGTCCCTTTAATTCACCCCAAAAAGTGTTTTGGGGGTATATCACCACCCCACGTCATGGACATATAAGTTTATTTTGTTGATGTGTTCTAAAATTTGTTTTGGGTTCAGAATCTGGATGCAGATTGAACAGACAGCTTCTCCTGAACCATTTACTTCACACACTAATACTTCACAGCTTTGTAAAGTTTTGATCACCAGCTTTATAACGATATGCAGCATTAGTTTGCAAGACAAACAGTTGGGGAGAAATTCTGTCACATTTTCCTCCTGCCCCCTTTGAAATCAGTTGGATTCGGCTCTCATTTCGTGGAGTGAACATTTTCAGAAATCATGATTCCATTAATACCTGTTGAGCCTGATATGCTAAAAGCTCTGGGGAAGGCCCTGCTTCTCACCTCTATGACCCACCCAATCAGAGCTCCATGGGCCCGGGAGTGGGTGCTGAGTTTTGGGAATTGAACTCTGGTCTGTCACTTTGCATACCTGTTGGCTTTTTTGTTCATGAGTACATTGGCTGAGTTCTGTGAAGCTTAGATTTGGTGGTAAAAAACACTAATTGTTAAACTGATATCCAGACCTTCTCCTAACTCTTTACAGGAGCTCTGAACTTTGGCGTATGAGAAAACGCAGAAGATTAGGCGATGGAGGGTAAGTACTTTAGCTTTCATTTTTTGGAACGTAACCATTTTATTAAAGGTTTAAAACGTACAAACCAAATTTAGCAAAATCAGCACATCAAGCTCAAGGAAAAATACAGCTGTACAGTAAGTCAATTACTTGCATACAGAACCACAACAAGGACATACATTTTCAAACACCATGAAGTCTTGCTATATTATGACTATATGCAGTCAGCCACTGCAGCTGAACTGCCCCAGAGAGGAAAGAGTTAACTCCAGAGAGTCTGGAGTTCCACAGCGCGAGGGCGCTATACCAAAGCTCTATCTGGCCAGTTTCAAATGAAACTGTCAGATTCTTTACTCCGCTTCACTGAACAGTCGCTCCGGAGATCAGCTCCTTCACATCGGTTCATTTCTCGGTTCAAGCGAGTATTTTCGGTTCATTTGAACCGCAAAAGTATTTATTTTACCGCATTTTGGTTAAAAGCTCTATCTGGTAAACCATAAGTAGAAAATTTAAAGTCTGTGTGAAATTCAATTATCGGTTCGGTTTGAACCGATCGGTTTCTTTAATTTAACGTTTTAAAGTGTGGTTGGGCTTTTGAGTGCGGTTCCGGTTCTTATCGGTTCTAAAAACCTTGCTTTTAAAATAGGTTTTCAAATACCCGTAACGACAGTTAGGAACCGATAAGGGTGTCTTGCCTGGCACTGCCATCAAAGGCAAGTTTTTGGTTAGGCTGGCATTATGTCTGAGAAACCCAAAGAAAACCGGGCCCACTGGGTTTCAACACTGTGATGTCTGTGGGGAAGCCTTTGCAAGGCTGACCCACACACACTGTGTTTATTGTCTGGGGGCTGACCACCTCCTGTCAGACTGCCAGGTGTGTAAAAACTTCCCTGCAGCCACCCTGGAAAAGAGATTGGGCCGGCTCAGGGAACGAGAGGCCAAAAAGTCCGCTGACCCAGATGGCCAGCCCGGTCCAGTACCCACTGGACCAGAGGGAGTGCCCTCTGACCAGGGCGAGACTTCCTCGGGCAAAAGGAAGGCTGGTTCAGGGGAACCAGTCTCAGTGAAAAAGACAAAGAAATCAGTAGGTTTGGAGTCCAAAATTGTCTCTCCAACTGCCGCAGAAATAGCTAAAGCCATACAGATTGTCCAGTCACTGTCTCAGGTCCTGCCAGACCACCTACAGTTGGTAAAGGTTGGTTCGTTCAGTGCCAGTGGTTCAGGAGTATGATGTTGAGGAATTTTATGAACCACAGGAGAGGAGGACAATTTGATCATTACATGTGTGGCTGGGAGGGTCTGGGCGTGCCCTTTGAACTGGACATTTCTCCAGACAGACCTTTAGAATCTCCTCCTATTCTGTCTGAGTCCCCTTCTCATTTTATGTTTTACAAAAGGTTGCAGAAACCCTCCAGCTTCCTTTAGAGGAAGCTGTGGATGACAAGAGGAGCCTGATTATGTAGAAATGATGGATATACCAGAGTCTAGGAGGTTGTCTATTCCTTTGCATAAGTCATTTAGGAAGCAAACAACAAAGATTTTAAAATCCTCATTCTGTCCCTCCTGTAGATAAAAAATGGACAGAAGATATACCTTGTCAGGCTCTGATACAGACTTCCTCACTGAGCAGTGTAGTCATGTAGGTGTGGTACAAGCTGCAGCCTGTGACAAGGCTAATATTCCTCTGGCCTCACATCCTCCTGATAAGGATTCCAGGAAGATTGATGCCATGGCGAAAAAACAGTATATGGCAGCTTCTTTGGGGCTCAGGCAGGCAAATTATATGGCTTATTTGGCTAGATATCAGAAATCTAGGTGGGACACAGTATTGCAGTTAGCCAAGCAGGCCCATGGCCAGCTGGCTAGTGAGTTGGAACAGGTGGCTGCTGATGGCATTGAAGCCTCTAAAGTTCAATTTCATACTGCTGTTGATGTTAATGATGTTTCCTCTAGGGTCATGGCCACTTCTGTAGCTTTCAAGTAGGTTGGCATAGCTCAAGATACACTAATCTGTCCCAAGATACTCAGTCAAAGGCTATGGATTTTCCTGTTGTGGGTAATTCTCTGTTTGGGAACAAACAGAAAACTATATGAAAAGATGGATGAATACAGAACTACCTACAGAAGTGCCCAGGCTAAGAGAGGCATGCCACTCCACAGAGGCAGCTCCCAGAGGTAGAGGCAGGCCTTTCCACAGGTCTTTTACCAATTTCAGGCCTCCTCTGCATTTGCACAGAGGGGTTTCTTTAGAGGCAGAGGTGAGCGAGGCACAAGTAAACCGTCCCCTCCCTCAGCCTAAGGCTACTGCCAAGCAGGCACCCTGATGGGGTGCCAGGGCAGTCTCCTGTACCAGTGGGGCAGGTTGGTTTATTTCAGCCAGAACTGGGTGTCCCTAACCCGGACAGGTGGGTTCTGGAGGTAATAGGCCAGGGTCTGGTTCTCAACTTCAAACAGTTTCGAAGATGAGAGCCAGACATTCCACCTGCAAATCCTTCAGAAGCCCTTGCTTTGGAAGCAGAGGTTTATCTCTTTTGGACTGCAAAGCAGTAGAAAGGGTCCCTCCTTGCCATCAGGGCAGGGGCTGTACTCAAGATACTTTCTTACCCCAAAAAGACAGGAGAATGGCGCCATTTTAGATTTAAGGTACCTGAACAAGCATCTTTTGAAACCAAAGTTCAAAATGTTAACTCTGACAATGATTTTGCCCTCCTGAGGCCAGGGGACTGGTTAGCTTCCCTGGACCTCCAAGGATGCCTATTTTCATGTTCTGATCAGGCCTTCTCACGAAAGTACCTCAGGTTCAGACTACCCTCAGGCCACTACCAGTTCAGGGCAATGCCCTTCGGCCTTACCTCTGCGCCAAGGGTATTCACGAAATGTCTAGCTGTAGTAGTGGCTCATTTAAGAAGGCAAGTGATTGCTGTGTTTCCCTACCTGGACGACTGGCTCATAGTGGGTCAGTCCCCAGATCAGGTAAAATCCCACTTGCAAGTCACCCAGCAGCTTCTCACTTCCCTAGGATTCCTGCTGAATTACCAAAGTCAGTTCTCGAACCAGTTCAGGTACTAACTTTCATAGGTGCAGAATTGAACACAAAGTTAGCCAGGGCATTTCTCCCTCGGAAAGGGTAGACAGACTCATTGTCCTGGCATCCTCCTTTACCCTGGGTCTCGACCAACAAGGCATTTCTGCAACTCCCTAGGGCACATGGCTGCTTCCACAGCTGCAGTGCAAGGAGCAAGATTCCAGATGAGGGACATTCAGTTCCATTTGAGGGCCTATTGGTCTCAAGGAGGGACCCCTTTCCAAATTGGTTCCAGTGACCCAAACCTGATCCTGGCCTTACACTGGTGGCAGGATCAAAGCAATGTAAAACAAGGGGTTCCTTTCATTCCCATTTCCCACTTCCTCACCCTCACTACGGATGCTTCCCTGTTAGGGTGGGGAGCTCACTTGGGCGACCTGTCCACTCAGGGAGTGTGGTCTCCCCAGGAATCTCTGCTCCACATCAATCTTTTGGAACTCAGAGCTGTCCTTTTAGCTCTTCAGGCGTTTTCAGCTTCTGTCCAGAACAGAGTAGTTCAAGTCAGGACAGACAACACCACAACAATGTGGTACATCAACAAGCAAGGGGCACTCTGTCATCAGCCTTGTGCACGAAGCAATGAAGTTGTGGTCTCTGGCTTACTCCCTGAACACCTCCCTGATAGCAGTTCACCTTCCAGGGAAGGACAATGTCCTGGCGGATGCCCTCAGCAGGATTTCTCAGGGCCATCACGAATGGGCTCTGAATCCTCAGGTGCTGGGGTCAGTCTTTGCCAGATGGGGCACCCTTAGATAGATCTTTTCGCAGCCCCAGACAACCACCAACTTCCTCTGTTTTGTTGCAGGTCTCCAGTGCTGGGATCAGTCCCCCTGGACACCTTTCAGTTGGATTGGAAAGGGAAGTTCCTGTATGCCTTTCCCCCCTTTCCCCTTCTTTTCAGGGTACTAGTAAAATCAGATCTCAGCCCTGCAAGGTGATTCCTGATTGCTCCAGATTGGGCCAGACAGCCCTGGTACCCACTTCTGTCCTTGACAGTCCACCCTGCCCTGAGCTTGCCCAGAGTCCACGACTTACTGGCCTGTGCACAGGGAGAGTGTGGTATCGGACCTCAAATCCCTCCATCTCAAGGCATGGCTCTTGAGGGTTAGAATTGCTGACTTACACCTTTCTCAAGGTGTTTTGGATATTTTAAAGGCTTCAAGGAAGCCTTCACTAGAACCCTTACAAGTCTAAGTGGAAAAGGTTTTCCATCTGGTGCTCTGGAAGCAGATTATCCAGAATCTGCTGATCTGCCCATTTTACTGGACTATTTGGTCCATTTAAATTCCTTAGGCCTTAGGCCAGCTACCTTAAAGGTTCATCTGGCAGCTGTCTCTGCTTTTCTGTCAGCAGGAAGCCTGCTTCCTTTCTTCTCACCCTGTGCTTTCCAAGTTTTTAAAGGTTACTCACACCAACCTCCTTTTTCGAGAACCAGCTCCGCTGGGGACCTGAATGTTTGCATTGCTCAGTTAATGCAACCCCTTTGAGCCTCTGTCCTCAGCAGAGCTCAAGTTTCTGACTTGGAAAACTGTTTTCCTAGTGGCTATCACTTCTGCCAGGCGCATAAGTGAACTACAGGCCCTGTCAGTGGAAGAAGATTTTATCTCTTTCCACAGAGATAAGGTAGTCCTCAGGACTAACAGAAAGTTTTTGCCTAAAGTGGTTTCAGATTTCCACCTGAACCAATCCATCTCTCTTCCAGTATTTTTCACTGAGCATTCTTCCTCAGGTGAGAGGAGTCTGCACAGCTTGGATGTCAAAAGAGCCTTAAGCTACTATTTGGAATGCACCAAGGGTCACAGGTTGAATCCTCCAACTCTTCCTTACCTATGGCGAGGTTGGCAGAGGAAACCTGCCACTAAGAGGACAATTGCAAGGTGGATTGTCTCTTGTATCCAATTTTGTTATCAAAAACTAGGTAGAGAACCCCCTCAGGACTGAGGGCTCACTCCACCAGGGTACAGCTGCATCTCTAGCGGCTGCTAGAATATTCCATTCTGAAAATCTGTCAAGCTGCTACTTGGAAAACAGTTCACACTTTTGCAAGCATTATTCCTGGATATTCAGTCCAGGAGAGATGCTCGTTTTGGCACAGCTATGCTTCAGAGCCTATTTCCAAGTAGGTTCTGACCCTCCTCCATGGAGGTACTGCTGTGTAATCTGCATATAGTCATAATATAGCAAGACTTCATGGTGTTTGAAGAAAAATTACTCACCTTAGTAATTGCTTTTCTTCTCATGGAATCTTGCTATATCTCACCCCTCCTGCCCCTCTCAGAACTTCTACTTGGGTAGGGGTGGCAAATTAGTGCAAGCACTGTGTCATGCCATTTTAGTTCTTCCCTTCACCCCTTTATTTGGGGTTAGGGAATTAGGCATTTCTGTTTTAAGTAATATGTTGGCCCCCTTCCTGGACTTGAGTCTTGGGGAAGGGGTCTAATAGTGCTGTTAGGGAGGAAACTAATAATACTATTATTCATTGTTATTATTATTTGCTGTTTATATTGTTGTTATTCCTACTAGTAGGTAGCCACTTGGCTAGTGTAGAGCTTTCACACAGACTTGTTGCTTAGTGTTAGCTTCGTAAAGATCTGACAGTTTTATTTGAAACTGGCCAGATAGAGCTTTGGTATAGCGCCCTTACGCTGTGGAACTCCAGACTCTCTGGAGTTAACTCTTTCCTCTCCGGGGCAGTTCAGCTGCAGTGGCTGACTGCATATAGTCATAATATAGCAAGACTCCATGAGAAGAAAAGCAATTACTAAGGTGAGTAATTTTTTCTTATGTGTATAGCTATTTTGTATCCAGTTTACAGGCCAACTGTTTTAGAGCTAGTGTACTGCCTAAAGTTAACATTAGTTTTTTAAAGCAGTCAACTATTAACTTTTATATCTAAGGAGCTTTTTTCTTTGTCCCCCTGAGTAATTAGAATATTTTTTTTAGCTGATGTTGTTATGTGTAATCTGTGGAACAGCGCTCTGCCTAGCAGCTGACATATCTTCGTCCTGTTACCGACACTGCATCATCAGCTTTGTGACCTCACTGACTGCGACATCACAGCTTCTCAAGCGTAGCTGCCAGGTCAGTCACCTGTGATGTCACAGTCTGTGAGGTCACAGTGCTGATGTTGTAGTGGGGGGCGTAGAATTAGATATGTCAGCTGCCAGGCAGAGTGGTATTCCACACATCCAGCATAATGCTATCACATAAAAAACTTTCTGAAGAACAAACCGAACAAGAAAAGTACTTCCGAAGTAAAAAGTTACAACTGATTACCGCTAAAATTTTTAATAATTTTCTGTCTGTATTTTTGGTTCTACCAGCTCTTTAACATACACTTTCATACATCTGATACTTTGGGATGTCACTTATGGATTTAAGGGGTGTATGACGAGTGCTCAAGGTATAGAGAAACATGCCCCAGGAACTTAACTGGGGGGAGGGTAGTTAAAAGAGATTTAAACCTGTCGTTCTTGTATTCTGTAGAACCACTGCAAGAGGACCAGATTTTGTGTTTGAAGAGTTTTCCAGAACATACCCTTCTGCTACCATAGGGGAAGAGAGATTTATCACATTTTGGGAGATGCTGTCTCTTAGCATCCAACGCAGCTGGTAGAAGCCAGCTCATCAGACAGAGTCCCTGATTTAAGGCTGAGAGCCCATTAGAATCCAGAGACGCGAGTACAGGGGGGTTTTTTTCTCCTCTAGTAAATGGCAAATACAGTGTTCCTTCTTTTATCCTCCCTTCTGCATTATACATTTAGGTGGATAAAGAAGATGGCAGATATTGGCCGGTGGCGCTGAGGTTGAGGTGCTGGATGCCACACCTCGCTCTACACCGGCGACCCGGTTTCGGGAACGAGCTCCAGGCCGTCGGCGATTGGCAGGGGAGGGAAAGGATTGAGCATCCGAGGGACACCTCTCCTTTCCCGGGAGCGAGGGGGAAATGCACTCGGTGCCTGTCTGGCCTCTGGTGGAAGCCGGAGGCATAGCAAGTGCACAAGCATATAGAGGGGATTGGGAGTGGGTGACGTCGGCGACGCCTTGACGTTGGGCACGCACCACGCCCACAGAAAAACGAAAAGTGCACCTCAACGCTCCCGGTAGACAGAGCACCAGGCCCCGATCTCCAGTGCCCCTGCCTGACCCGGTACCAGCATCCCGATGAAATAACAAGAACTTCGGGGGGTGGCCCAGCCCTGTGCCCGCCTGGGGGATATAGCCACGGCTGCATGGGGGATGGACTGCACCAGGGCTCCAGGTAAGAGGGTGGAGACTAGAAGGCCATAGGTGTCTCCCGAAGAGTGGGAGCGCTGCAGGTAGGGGGAGAATTAAAAAAAAAAAAAAAAGAAGATGGCAGTTAAAGGGGAGATAACATTGCTGGAGCATGGGACAGAGCTCACACTGGCAATAAGTGAGAGTGATGTGGGTGGGGGGGCAAATAAACAAGGGAGCACTGTGCATATAATGCAGTTCCATAAAGCTGAATATCCTGACTTGACCATAAAATATGGACAAGTACAACTTGGGACCGTATGATACTGAGCAGCCGCTCAGTGTCTCTTAGCTAAGGATGGAACACTGAAAAACTGCCTGTGGGTAGACTCCTGCTCCACTCCATCCAAGCTCCATATTGCCAAAGAGTTGGCCTTTCTAGAGGCATGGATATGGTTCACTTACCCACACATTGGCAGTTCTTTCTTAAGAGCTGATCCGCCAGAACATCTTTAAGCAAAGTTCCTCCCACCACCCGGGTGATATATCCCTCAACTCCTCCCCGTGATGTCAGATCTTACTTTCTGCTGGAAGAATTCGGTCTCCTCCTTTGCAGCTTTGTGTATTAAACATAGAAACATAGAATTTGATGGCAGATAAGGACCGCTTGGCCCACCCAGTCTGCCCAGTTCCCTACCTAATAGATAAGCTGTAGATCCTAGATAACCAACAGCCTACTTCCTCCTACCCCCCACTAGAATTGCCTTATGTCTGTCCCATGCATTCTTGAATTCCCCCACTGTTTCTGACTCCATAACCTCCTCAGGAAGGCTGTTCCATGCATCTACAACCCTCTCCGTGAAAAAATACTTCCTCACATTACCTCTGAGCAGTCCCCCCTCTATCTTCAAATTGTGCCCCCTTGTTCAAACCCCAGGAATCTTACCAGTATTGTCCTCCCATAGTACTACCCTGGAGCTGAAATGGTTAATAGAACCTATGCTAATGATGGAATGCTAGGCTCATGCTCGGTTTTCAAACCACTGTCCCTGGTAAACATTCCACAACTGTCAGATTCTTTACTCCACTTGAACAGTACAGAAGCCTCGGAGAGTGCTCCTTCATCTTTCTTGAAGATTTTATTTTTGTTGGTGTTTTGAAGTAAAATTTAATTTTGTTCATTTTTAAAGCACTGTCCTTGTGTTTACAGGTAAACTAGTTTAGGTTTAGTGTTATTCCGGTAAGTTTTTTCGGTTTCTTTCTGGTTCTTTTAACCGAGAGGGAACCAGACTTTTATTTACAATTTTAAAAGTAAATTTCTGTATTTTATTCCTTCTCTGGGCCGGTTGCTTAATTTGTTTATTTGAGGGAAACTGGGGTAACTCTTGGTTCTCTCAGCAGTTGCTAAACCGACTGCAAAGTAAAAGAGATGATTAAAGTAAATAAGGCTTAAGCCTTATTCATTAGTGTAGCTTTCTGATTCTCAGAGAACCATTTCTTGGGGATTTTAGTTATTTTGTCACTAACCCAAGAAAAGAACCAGCTCAATGGGTTCTCAGCTTTGTACGGAGTGTGGGGGAACTGTTTGAAAGCAGATCCTCATTTATTTGTGTTTTTGCCTAGGGTTTAACCACCTGAAGGCAGATTGTAACATCTGTAAAATCAAAAAGTATTCCTCAGTTGGCGCTTAATAGGCATTTTAACCGACTGCAGGAAAAAGGTTCAATATGGGAAGGAACCGGTTTTACAGCCCTCTAACCAGGGTTATGGTTCCCCGATTAAAGAAAAGAACCGCAGACCTGCCGCTGAACCAGTAAGTTCTGCTGAGAAAAGGAGGAGAGAAAAAACACTTGGTTCAGTAAAAAGTAGATCTTATTTTGAGATACAGCTCTTGCAGCAGGTTACACCATTAGGACTGAAGCCGGCAGGCGTCAGGACCCGCAGTATCTAGCTAGCAGTCTTCAGCGGGGACCGCCTCCGACGTCGATCCGGCCCCCGACGTCAGGCATAGCACATAAGGAGGCGGTCCCCCCATAATCACCAGTTCTTTTCCCGCTGTCGACATCGCCAGTATCGGCCTCTCTGTCCTTTTTCTAGTGTGCAACGACCTTTAGAGCTACGATGATTTCGTCTTTCTTCACGACTTTGGATTCAACTGATGTCCTCTCCAACTACCTCTCTGGAGGGTCACCAATTGAAGTGTGTCTGCAGCAAACAGATCCCCTTCAAGGATCCGCATTCGGCCTGTGTGCGCTGCCTAGGCCCGGAACACGATACTAAGGCCTGCTCCTTCTGCCAGGGCTTCAACAGTCGCACCAGGATCCGCTGCCAGAAGGCCCTTCAAGCGTTTCTCTTAGAGGAGAAACTGAAAACCATGGATAAAGAACCTTCCTCCAGGGGGGAGTCGTCGGGTAAAACCCACAAGCACTGGGACAAACACCGGGAGAAGGAAAGGCCCAGGTCCCCAGCGAGGGTCTCGGACTCCCGAAGCTCCGGCTCACGATAGGACTGCTCTCCTTCCAGGGCTCAATCACAACCTCCCCCGGTTCAGGTCAGATCCTCCAGCGGTTCCTCTTCTTTGCAGCCCCTGAAGACTTCCAGGCCGTTGGCCTCTTCCACTCCATCTAAGGCCTCGTCGAAGTCCAGGGAGTGCCACAAATCTTCTTCCCGCCGGTGGGACTCCGACGTCATGTCGGTTTCCCAGCCTCCGCATGGGTTGGATCCGGTTCCTCGCAAGACCAAGGACCTGACGTCCCTTAAACGGACGTCAGACCTGACGTCGGCCCACCCGACATCGACCAAGCATCACCGGTGCTCCCAGGAGCCAGTGACACCAAAACACCCGTCGCCGGCCAGGGGACCAACATCGGCTACCCCAGAGAAGAGACCGCACCACTGTCGCGGCAGGCGCGGTCGGAAGGACTCGTCGGAGGATGCCACACAGCCGAAGACCAGGCCAGGCGACACGGACGCGGGCTGCGAGACCCTTCCCGGGTGGGAGACCCCCAGGGACCACGCTTGACCCCGGCGACAGGCCACCGGCGCCGGGCCCATCGTCGGGCATGAACTTGGCAGAGGTAAAGGAGCTCTTTACCGTCTGGTGGGACACCATCAGAAAAGATGTGGTCGCCACACGTCCTCCTCCTACTCCGACTCTGCCTCCTCCTACTCCTTCACCGCTGACGCCCCCTCCTCCGCCCAGGGGGCCCGTAGGACGGTCGCCAACCCCCAAGGAGCAAACACCACCTCCTCGTGGCAGATCCTCAGAAAGGAGAAGACCTCCTTCCAGATCCACCTCAGGGTCACCCAGTCCCAAGAGACCCAGATGACGCCGGTACACCCCGTCTGGGGAGGATTCTAGATCTGACACCTCAGGGTGCTCCAGATCTCCTTCTCCCATCAGCATTCCCTCTCCAGACCCACACGACCTACCCAGGTCTCCTCCGGATGATCCCTCTTTCGCGGAGATCATGAGGCACATCCAGGAGAATATGGGGTGGGATGCTGAAGAGCTTGACCCCGAGAGACAACGCCTTGCCAGCTATCTTCAGCAGAAAGACCCAAAGCCTGTGGTAGTGCCGCCCTTGGTGGATACCTTTGCGGTCGTCACCAAGGCCACCTGGAAACGTCCACATTCCACTCCAGCAGTGCCGAAGAAGGCTGACCGCCTATACAAGGTCCCTAGGGAAGACCAGTATCTGGCGAACCATCCTCTGGCTGACTCCCTGGTCATCACTGCCTCGCATGACCAGTCTCAGAGACCTCAGCATTTGAGCACACAGCCACCGGACCAGGAATCCAGGCAATTGGATATCCTGGGTAGGCGCACGTACGCGGCTGCGACCTGCGCCATCAGGTCACTGAATTACCTCACCCACATGGTTCAATTCCAGAATGCGCTGTGGGAACAGGGACAGGACCTGGTCGAGAAGATGCCCGATGGTGACCAAGGAGGCTCTTGAACCTCCTCGCGTATGGTTGGATGTGGGGACCCATGTGCTCAAACCGCATATGATTCTGTGGACTCTTCAGCCAGAGCTGCAGCCTCAGGTGTGTGTCTCCGGAGACACTCTTGGCTCGTGTCTCGGTTTTACCCGGACGTCCAGAAGAACATCTTAAACGTCCCTTTTAACGGCGAGGTCCTATTTGGTGAAGCCTCCGAGAGAGTAATCACCAAACTTCAGGACGCAGGGAAGGCAGTCCGATCTGTACAGGCCATGTACAGGTCTCGGCCCAGTTCCTTTCGTAGGAACCAGAGCCGCTTCCATGGCCGGCTACAAAGGCAACAGCCACGTTCCGTCCAACAGCAGAGGGGCACTTTCACCTGTAAAGCCCAGGCCAAGTCATCCCCAGGCAGAGGTCAACGATTTGCAAAGTCAGCACAGCCTACTGGATCAAACGCTGCCACAGCATGACTCCTTCCCGGCCCCTGCCCCTCCTCAGGATCAACGGGAAAAGAAAGTCGGGGGTCGCATCGCACGCCACTTGCCAGGGTGGCAGTCGATCATCACCGACAGGTGGGTTCTGCAAATATAGAATTTGTAGGCAGTCCACCCACAAGACCTCCCCTACTTTCCCGATATTCGGGTCAGCATGCCCTGCTCATACAGCAGGGGGTGCTCGTGCTTCTGGAAAAAGAAGCCTTAGAGCACGTTCCAGAGAACCAGAGAGGACTAGGGTACTATTCTCACTTCTTCCTGGTTCCAAAGAAAACAGGGTACCTCTGTCCAATACTGGACCTCAGTGACCTCAACCTGTCGATCGTTTACAAGCGCTTCCATAGGTGACCCTTCGACCTAATTCCCATGCTGAAGCAAGGCGCCTTTCTGGCATCTTTGGACATTCAGGGCCTGTCTGCATATTCCGATTGTTCAAGCGCACGGAGGTTCCTGCGCGCGAGTTTCAAAACGCCATTATCAGTTCTGAGCTCTTCCCTTCGGGCTGTCATCGGCACCTCGCGTATTCTCGAAGTGCATGGCGGTCGTAGCGGCGTCTCTGAGGAGACAAGGCCACTACGTGTTCCCATACCTGGACGACTGGCTTCTCATGGTGCCCTCCAGGGAGGCACTGATGACAGCCATTCACTGCACTCAGTCCCTTTTTCAATCACTGGGTATTCTCATCAACTACGAGAAGTCACTCCTGGTGCCGTCCCAGAAACTGCAGTTTATAGGAGCAGTTCTGGACACCGTCAGAGGGAAAGCTTTTCTTCCCTCGGACAGAGCGGAACACATCAGATCCCTCATCAGGGACTTGTCGGTGAAGAAGACCATCTCGGCCAGATCGGTCCTTCGCCTGCTCGGACACATGGCTGCGGCCATTGCAACAGTCCCGCTGGCACATCTCCACATGTAACCCAGTGGATGCTAAGGGTGCAGTGGGACCAAAGGCAAGACCATCTGCAGAAGCCACTCCGAATCACGAATGCCGTAATTCAGGATTGGCAATGGTGGCTAAATCCGGGGAACCTCTCCGCAGGGGTTCCCTTCACAGCGCCATCTCCGACTGTGACACTCTCTACAGACGCCTCAGGGCTCGGGTGGGGAGCACACCTGGATGGTGTTCAGTCTCAGAGCCTGTGGAAAGCCCAGGAGTCTCATCTCCATATCAACATTTTGGAAATGAGGGCAGTCCTTTACGCTCTGCAAGCCTTCCAGTCGGAGATTCCACTGGGTACACTCCTGTTACAAACAGACAATACTGCGGTGATGTATTACCTCAACAAACAAGGAGGCACTCACTCCTACCCGCTCTGCAGGGAGGCCATGAGAGTGTGGGAGTGGATATTGCAACACGGCGCAAACCTAATTGCAATACACATCCCGGGAGTGGACAACACCGTCGCAGACAGTCTGAGCCGCTCTCAGGCCAGAGTCCACGAGTGGGAACTTCTACAGGAGGTGGCAGAGGATCTGTTTCACAGATGGGGCACTCCAGAGTTAGACCTTTTCGCATCCCCATCCAATGCAAAACTGCCCAATTTTTGCTCGCTAGATCCAGGGCATGGTGTTTTCTGGCGAGACACGTTGTCCCTCTCCTGGGCGGGCAGATTCCTCTATGCCTTCCCTCCTTTCCCGTTGATCCAGAGAGTTCTCTTAAAACTTCACAGGGAGCAAGTGACGCTCATTTTGATCTCGCCTTTCTGGCCCAGACAGATTTGGTTCCCTGTTCTGCACCAGCTGTCCCGGGAACCTCCAGTTCCTTTGCCAGTCAGCTCCCATCTATTGTCACAGGTGGCGGGTTCATTGGTCCACCCAGACTTACATTCATTGAACCTGCACGCTTGGCTCCTAGAGACATAGCCACGATGCGATACAGGGTCTCGCAAGAAGTGGCAGACGTACTCTCTGCCGCCAGAAAACCGGCAACCCACGCAACATACGCCATGAAATGGCGTAGATTCTGTTTGTGGGCTCAAGCGCGCGGTTTTTCACCGTTAGACTGTCCCGAAAAGCTGGTTCTGGACTACCTGCTTTCCCTTTTCCACTCCGGACTGGCTTATTCCTCGATTAAAATGCACCTTTGTGCAATTTCTGCTTACCATGCCCCAGTAGGCCATCGGACGGTGGCCCAGCTGGACACTACTCATGCCTTCTTAAGGGGAGTCCTCCACCTTAGGCCACCCATCAAGGATCCAATTCCTCCTTGGGACTTACCTTTCGTCCTGGAGCAACTTATGCTGCCACCTTTTGAACCAGCCGCGGATTGCGAGCTACATTTTCTCTCTTGGAAAACGTTATTTTTAGTTGCTGTTACTTCGGCGAGAAGGATCTCGGAATTGCATGCTCTTATGTACAAAGAGCCTTATTTGGTTTTCCATCAGGACAAGGTATCCCTAAGGACAAACCCAAAGTTTTTGCCTAAGGTGGTTTCAGCCCTCATCCTTAACCAGGATATTGATTTACCAGTGTATTTCCCAAGGTACACTAATCGAGGAGAAGCCCTTCTGCACACCCTCGCTGTGCATCGGTGCCTCAGATACTGTCTGACCAGAACCAAACAGTTTTGAAAGGCGGACCAACTTTTCGTCTCCTTTGCTCACAGGATGAAAGGAGCTCCTGTCTCCAAACAGTCACTCTCGAGGTGGCTCATTCAGTGCATCACTTTCTGTTATGACAAGCGCAATAAACCCTTACCGGGCGCGGTCAAGGGTCATTCCACAAGAGGGGTGGCTACTTCTTTTGCGGCGTTAAAGAACGTCTCCACCTCAGCTATTTGCGCTGCAGCTACTTGGAACTCTGTGCATACCTTTATCAGGCATTACAGTCTCGACATTGCATCAAGGCGAAGAGCGGGATTCGGTCTAGCCGTCCTTCAGGGATTTCTGTCCTAGGCTCGAGTAATATCGAGATCTCTGCCTTTCCTCCTTCCAGTGGCACATGATTGCCACTATTGCTTGGAAATCAGTCCTAAAGGTGTAACCTGCTGCAAGAGCTGTATCTCGAAGTAAGATAGTACAGTTACGTACGAACTTACCATAACAGTAGATCTTCGAGAACAGCTCTTGCAGCAGGTACCTTCCCGCCCACCATCCCCCTTCTTTTGGAGGTAGGTCGTAGTCAAACACCCATCTTAAGGGATGGGACGTTTCTATTCTACAGTCTTGGTCATTTGGTGGCGGATCCTCGGTCTCCTCTTCTGATGTCATCCAGCGGCCGGGAGTCTCCGGCGGGAGAACTGAGGATTATGGGGGGACCGCCTCCTTATGTACTATGCCTGACGGGGGCGGGACCAACGTCGGAGGCAGTCCCTGCTGAAGACTGCTAGCTAGAAAATTTCCGTGGGGTCCTGACGCCTGCCGGCATCAGTCCTAATGGTGTAACCTGCTGCAAGAGCTGTTCTCGAAGATCTACTGTTACGGTAAGTTCTTACGTAACTATACTTTCCTCAGTTGGCGCTTAATAGGCATTTTAATCGACTATAGGAAAAAAGGTTCAATAGGGATGCTAACCCAGCTGTGGACAATACTTCCTCCTCTCATATGTAGAAACCGAATGTTTTACAACCCTCTAACCAGGGTGATGGTTCCCCGATTAAAGAAAAGAACTGCAGACTCTGCCACTGAACCGGTAAGTTCTGCTAAGAAAAAGAGTAAGGAAAAGCACTCTGTTCAGGAACCGCAACCTGCAAAACCGTCAGTTCCACCGCAAGTGCATAGCAAATGCTATACAAATTTTACAGGTGCTGCAACCGGTACCACAGTTCAAACAACATGAAGTCTTGCTATATTATGACAGTAGCAGTTTGATCCAGCACTAGAACTGCTCCGGAGGTGAAATGGTTAATACCATTCCAAAATAGAACTTTGAGCACCAGCTCTAAGAAGCAGCTCTATCTGTGTAATTTCAAACCTGAACTGTCAGATTCTTTACTCCGCCTCAGTGAACAGTCGCTCCGGAGATTTCTCCTACTGCTGGTTCATTTCTCGGTTTAAACAGTGTTTTCTCGGTCCGATTCAACCGAGAATAGTTTTATTTAACATAAAACCGTTCGGTTCAAGCTCTGTCTGTGGTAATCGTAAGTAATTAAAGGTTTTGTCTGTGTGGAACTTGTAAGTTTATCGGTTCGGTTTGAACTGATCAGCTGGGTTTAAAACTCATTAATTTTAAAGTTTAACATTTTAGAAGTCGGTTCCGGTTCTTATCGGTTCTAAAAAATGGATTTTATTACGTTTTTCCAATACCGTGACACGGTTGGGAACCGATAAGGTGTCTTCCTAGCACTGCCGTTTAAAGGGCAAGTTTTCTGGTTAGGCTGGCATTATGTCTGAGAAACCCAAAGAAAAACCGGGCCCACTGGGTTTCAACACTGTGATGTCTGTGGGAAGTCTTTGCCAAGGCTGACCCACACACCACATGTGTCTATTGTCTGGGGTTTGACCACCTCCTGTCAGACTGCCAGATATGTGAAATTTCCCTGCAGCCACCCTGGAAAAGAGATTGGGCAGGCTCGGGGCGAGGCCAAAAGTCCGCTGACCCGGATGGCCAGCCCGGTTCGGTGCCAACCGAACCGGAGGGAGTGCCCTCTGACCAGGGCGAGACTTCCTCGGGCAAAAGAAAAGCTGGTTCTGAGGAACCAGTTCCAGTAAAGAAAACAAGAAAGTCATCAGGTTTGGAGCCCAAAATCCCTTCTCCAACTGCTGCAGAGATAGCAAAAGCCATACAAATTGTCCAGTCACTGTCTCAGGTTCCATCTGAACCGCCACTATCTGGCAAAAGGTCGGTTCGTCCGGTTCCAGTGGTTCAGGAATATGATGTTGAGGAGTTTTATGAACCAGAGGAGGGAGAGGATGATTATGAACAGTATGAATGTGGCTGGGAAGGTCTGGGTGTGCCCATTGAACCGGACATTTCCCCAGACAGACCTTTAGAATTTCTCCCTATGCTATCTGAGTCCCCATCTCATTTTATGTTTTACAAAAAAGTTGCTGAAACCCTCCAGCTTCCCTTGGAAGAAGCTGTGGATGAGCAAGAGGACCCTGATTTTGTAGAAATGATGGATATTCCAGAGTCTAGGAGATTGTCTATTCCTTTGCATAAGTCTTTTAGGAAGCAAACAAACATTTTAAAAGCTCCTAATTCTGTGCCTCCTGTAGATAAAAAGATGGACAGAAGGTACACATTGTCAGGTCCTGATACAGAATTCCTTTCTCAGCAATGCAGTCATGTTGGGGTAGTTCAGGCTGCAGCCTGTGATAAAGCTAGTATTCCCCTGGCTTCACATCCTCCTGACAAGGATTCCAGGAAGATTGATGCCATGGCGAAAAAACAGTATATGGCAGCCTCCTTGGGACTCAGGCAAGCAAATTATATGGCTTATGTAGCTAGGTATCAGAAATCTAGATGGGATACTGTTATGGAATTAGCCAAGCAAGCCCATGGCCAGCTGGCTGCGAACTAGAACAGGTGGCTGCTGATGGCATTGAGGCTTCTAAGGTACAGTTTCATGCTGCTGTGGTTGTTAATGATGTTTACTCTAGGGTCATGGCCACATCTGTAGCTTTTAAGTGGTTGGCCTGGCTCAGGTGTACTAGCCTGTCACAGGATACCCAGACTAAGGCTATGGATTTTCCTGTGGTGGGAAATTCTCTGTTTGGGGAGCAGACAGAGATACGTGAAAAGATGGATGAATATGGGACTACTTACAAAAAGTGCCCAAGCTAAGGCGTGAAAGCCACTCCCCAGAGGCATACCCCCAGGGGAGGGTAAGCCTTTTCACAGGCCTTTTATCAGACTCAGGCCTCCTCTGCCTATGCTCAGAGGGCTTCTTCAGAGGCAGAGGCAGGCAGGCGGGCAGACCTGCTCCCACCCCTCAGCCTAAAGCACCTACTAAGCAGGCACCTGATGGGGTGCCCAGGGCAGTCTCCTTTACGGTGAGGGCAGGCTGGCTTACTTCAGTCAGAACTGGGCTTCTTTAACCTCAGACAAGTGGGTTCTGGAAGTAGTAAGCCAGGGTCTGGTTCTCAGCTTCAAAAGTTTCCCAAGTTGAGAGCCAGATTTTCTACACAAGTGCTTCAGAGACCCTTGCTCTAGAAGCAGAGGTCTCAACCCTGTTGGCTCTCAGAGCAGTGGAAGGGTTCCTCCCTTGCACCAGGGCAGGGTCTGTATTCCAGATACTTCCTTACCCCAAAAAGACAGGAGAATGGCGGCCATATTAGACCTCAGATATCTGAACAAGCATCTTTTGAAACCAAAGTTCAAAATGGTAACTCTGGCAATGATTTTACCCTCCCTAAGGCCAGGGACTGGTTAGCCTCCCTGGACCTCAAGGATGCCTATTTCACGTCCTAATCAGAAGCTCCCATCGAAGTACCTCAGATTGAACTACCCTCAGGTCATTACCAGTTCAGAGCAATGCCCTTGGCCTCACCTCTGCCCCAAGGGTATTCACAAAAGTGCCTGGCAGTGGCAGTGGCTCACTTAAGGAGGCAAAGGATTGCTGTTTTCCCTATCTAGGCGACTGGCTCATTGTAGGCCAGTCCCCAGAACAGGTAAAATCTCACCTGCAAGTCACCCAGCAGCTTCTCACCTCCCTGGGCTTTCTGCTAAATCTGCCAAAGTCGGTTCTGGAACCAGTCCAGGTACTCACCTTTATAGGGGCAGAGTTGGACACAAAGCTAGCCAGAGCTTTTTTTCCCTTAGAAAGGGTGACAAATTTAGTGGCTCTGGCCTCCTGCTTCACTCTGCAGGTCTCTCGACCAGCAAGACACTTTCTGCAGCTCCTGGGGCACATGGCTGCATCCACAGCTGTTGTACAGGGAGCAAGATTTCAGATGAGAGACATTCAGTTTCACTTGAGAATCTATTGGTCTCAGAGGAGGCCCCTTTCAAGTTGGTCCCAGTGACTCGAACCTTGATCCAGGCCCTCCAGTAGTGGCAGGATCAGAGCAATTTAAGATTGAGGGTCCCCTCATTCCCCCTGCTCACAATTTGACTCTCACTACAGATGCTTCCTTCTGGGTTGGGAGGCCCACATGGCGACCTTTCCACTCAGGGATGTGGTTCCCAAGGAATCTCTGCTCCACATCAATTTGCTGGAACTCAGAGCTGTCTTTTTAGCTCTTCAAGCATTTTCTGCATCTGTCAACAACAAGGTGATACAAGTCAGAACAGACAACACCACAACAATGTGGTACATCAACAAACAAGGGGCACTCGGTCTTGACCTTGTGCACGAGGCAATGAAGTTGTGGTCTCTGGCCTATTCCTGAACACTTCCCTCATAGCAGTTCATCTTCCAGGGAAGGACAATGTCCTAGCAGATGCTCTCAGCAGGATTTCCCAGGGCCATCACGAATGGTCCCTGGATCCTCAAGTGCTGGGGATAGTCTTTGCCAGATGGGGCACCCTCAGATAGATCTTTCTGCAGCCCCAGACAATCACCAACTTCTGTTCTGTTGCAGGCCTCCAGTGTTGGGCTCAGTCCCCTGGATGCCTTCTCCTGGATTGGGCGGGAAGTTTTTTATGCTTTCCCCCTTTCCCTCTCCTATTCAAAGTATTAGTCAAAATCAGATCTCAGCCTTGCAGGGTGTTCTGATTGCCCCGATTGAGGCCAGGCAGCCCTGGTACCCCTCCTTCTGTCACTGACAATCCATCTTCCCTTTGCCTCCCAGGTTCACAACCTATTAACTTGTGCCCAGGGAAGGGTTTGGTATCCGGACCTCAAATCCCTCAACCTCAAGGCCTGGCTCTTGAGGAGTTAGAGTTGCTGATTTACACCTCTCTCAGGGTGTTCTTGAAATCCTAAAGGCTTCCAGAAGCCTTCCACTAGAGCTACTTATAGTTCTAAATGGAAAGGTTTTCCATTTGGTGTGCTGGGAAAATATTTCCCCAGAATCTGCTGATTTGCCCATTGTATTAGATTACATGGTCCATCTTAATTCCTTGGGTCTCAGACCAGCTACCCTGAGAGTCCATTTGGCAGCTGTATCTGCTTTTGTTTCAGCAGGAAAGTCATCCCCTCTTTCCACTCACCCTGTGTTTTCCAAGTTTTTAGGATTACTCCATACTAATCCACCCTTTGGAACGGCCCCTGCCTGGACTTAATGTTTGTATTGCCCAGCTAATGCAACCCCTTTTGAACCTCTGTTTTCTGCAGAGCTTAAGTATCTAACTTGGAAAACTGTTTTTTCTGGTGGCTATCACTTCTGCTAGGCGCATAAGTGAGTTGCAAGCCTTGTCAGTAGAAACTGACTTTATTTCTTTCCACAGGGATAAGGTAGTCCTTAGGACTAATAAGAGTTTTACCTAAGGTGGTTTCAGATTTCCATCTTAACCAATCTATCTCCCTTCAGTATTTTCACTGATCACTCCTCTTCTGGTGAAGGAGGTTGCACAACCTGGATGTTAAGAGAGCTCTTAGTTACTATATAGGCGTGCCAAAGGTCTGAGTTCGAATCCCTCAACTTTTCCTTACCTATGGTGAAGTTGGGAAGGCAAACCTCACATAAGAGATCAATTGCCAGGTGGATTGTCTCTTGTATCCAATTTTGTTATCAGAAACTGGGCAGAGATCCCCCCTCTGGCTTGAGGGCTCATTCTACCAGGGGTACAGCTGCGTCTCTAGCTGCTGCCAGAGACATCCCTATATTAGAGATATGCCAGGCTGCTACTTGGGAAAGCGGTACACACTTTCACCAAGCATTACTCCCTGGATGTCCAGGCCAGGAGATGCTCGTTTAGCACAGCTGTTCTTCAGAGCCTATTCCTAAGTAGGTTCTGCCCCTCCTCCATGGAGGTACTGCTGTGTAGTCTGCTACTGTCATAATATAGCAAGACTTCATGTTGTTTGAAGAAAAAATTACTCACCTTAGTAATGTTGTTTCTTCTAATGGAGTCTTGCTATATTATGACCTCCCCCCCAGCCTGCCCCTCTCAGAACTTCTACTTGGGTGGTCTGCGGGCAACTTAGTGTGGGCACTATTTTGTGCCCTTTTAGCGTTTCTCCCCTTTTTGGGGGTTTGGGGTGTGTTTTATTATACTGTTGTTTTATCCTCATGTTGTTAGAATTGTATTAGTAGTTCTGGTCCCCTGACTTGAGTCTTGGGTGTTGGGACCAGCAATGGTTGTTAGTATTTAGGTAGCCATTTGGCTAGTGTGAGTTACAGCTCCACACAGACCTTAGTGAGTTTTTGCTCGTAAAGATCTGACAGTTCAGGTTTGAAATTACACAGATAGAGCTGCTTCTTAGAGCTCGTGCTCAAAGTTCTGTTTTGGAATGGTATTAACCATTTCACCTCCGGAGCAGTTCTAGTGCTGGATCAAACTGCTACTGTCATAATATAGCAAGACTCCATTAGAAGAAACAACATTACTAAGGTGAGTAATTTTTTCTTCCGGTTCATTGGCCCGGTTCACAGATCTTGGTTCAGGACCTGGGTTCCTTCTCCGTTACCGGTTCATTTGAATGGTTTACTGAGGTGTACATGGTGAGTTTGTACCTTGGTATGCCCTGATCCTCAACATCCTGACTCCCCTGAAAAGGGAGATGAGATATTTTCCTCTCACTTTGCCTTCATAAAGTGCACAGACACTGGACTTCTCCACCCAGGAATTCAGAGCAGGAAGAGGAGCCAGACTTTATGGATAGGATGGATGTGCCAGTAACAGAAAGACTGGTGCTGCCTGTCCACAAGTCTCTTAAGAGATCGGCTTCTAGAATTTTATAAATTCCCACTTCCATTCCCCCAGTGAACAAGGGGCTGGATAGGAAGTATTGTGTGGCTAAGTCTGGAGCAGAGCATCCCAGCCATGAAGAGGTGGTGCAAGCTGTGGCTTGTGATAAGGCAGGGATTCCGCTGGCATCACACCCACCAGATAAAGACTCCAAGAGATGGATTCTTTGGCAAGAAATCCCACTTAGGTGCCTCTTTGTCCATTAGACAGGCCACTCACATGGCCTATGTCTCCAAATATTAAATAAATAAATCAACATCTCTGGAATGCAGTTTCAGAGATTGCTAGAGCATAGAGGCCTCTATACTGGATGCAGTGTTATTGCAGCCAGGCAAATGGCAATGTCTGTGTCTCTGAGGGGATGGGCCTGACTAGGGATAACTAATTCATCCCAGGCCAACCAAAAGGCATTGGATTTTTCTGGTGGGCCCACATTCCTTTTTGGTGAACAAACAGAGGCTTACATAGAAAACATGACTGGGTACAAGGCAGTTTTTAGGAACGATGCTGCAAAGGAGAAGGCAGCAACACCCCAGAAGCATCAAGACAGATTGTGGGCCAGCGGCTTGCCATCAGGTTCAAGATCCTGCCCAAACTGAGGGCAGGGTTTTTCAGACCTGCCAGACTATTAGAAGTTACCCTGTTGGAGAGAGTGGTGACCCATATGGGATCCCAGACATTTAAACAGGCATTTAACAAAGCCAAGTAAGAATGGTCACTCTAGCTACCATCCTCCCTACACTCAGAAAGGGGGATGGGGCCTACATCTCTGGCCTTAAAGGACACTTTCTTTCACATAGTTCAGACCCATTCCTTTTGGCTTTATCTCTGCTCCTGGGGTGCTTACCAAGTGCTTAGTGTTAGTAGAAGCACACCTAAGGAGGCAGGGGGTCATAGTCTCCCCGTACCTGGACAACTGGCTGATGGCAGACCAGTCTCTTCAGTTAGAAGTGCACTGATCACCATCTACGATACTCCGTGTACGCTGGGTCTCCTGGCAAGTCAAAAAAAAAAAAAAAGTCAATGCTAACACCAGTTCAGTGCCTGGATTCTATTGGGGCAAAGACTGGATGCACTGAGTGGAAGGGCCTTCCTCCCGCAGGGAGTGATAGACAGCTTGGTGCAGCTTGCAGACTCATTCCAGCTGCATACCCCAGACCAGTGAGGCATTTTCTACAGTTGCTAGGGCACATGGCTGCAGCAACAGCAGGATCAAGATTCCAGAGGAGAGACATTTAGTTCCACCTCAGGTCTCACTGGCCCCAAAAAGAGATTCCCTATCAAAGATGGTCCTAGACACAAGAATCCTGCTGCAAACTCTGCAGTGGTGGCAGGAAGAAGACAACCTCAGGGAGGGTGTGCCTTTTCCCAGCTGCCACCAGCAGCAGTCTTAACAACCTATGCCTCTCTTGTAGGGGAGCACACACTTTTTCACATAAAACCTGCTGGAGCTCAGGGCAGCTTAGTTGGGCATTCAACCCTCGCTCCAATGCTTCAAGACAAGGTGGTTTAGGTCAGGACAAAACAATACAACCACTATGTATTATGTAAACAAGCAAGGGGGCTCAAAGTTGTCCCTTCTGTGCACGGAAGCCATGAAAGTGTGGAGGCTTAACTCACTCCCTGGACATTTCCCTCTCAGTTGTCCACCTCCTAGGGAAGGACAATGTCCTGGCGGATGCCCTCAGCAGAATCAACTGAAACCACCAGGAGTACAAGTGGTGGTCAGAAGGTGGAGTACCTCAGGGGTGGATCTCCTCGCAACCCCAGACAGTACCAGCTACCACAGTTCTGTTGCAGACCTCTTGCAGGGGACATAGTCCCTCTGGATGTGCTGCTGTTGTATTAAACAGGGAAGTTCCTGTATGCCTTTCCTCCATTTCCCCTGTTGCTCAGAGTGCTGATCAAGCTCTGGGTTCACTCAGCGACAGTGATCCTCAATGCTCCAGATTCGACCGGAAGGCCATGGTATTTTCTACTGCTGACCTTGTCAATTTCCAGGCCAGTCTCTCTGCCCAGGAGGCACAACCTATTGACCTCCTTGCAGGACAGGGTCCTTTTTCCCAATATCTGGTCTCTCAGGCTCAGGGCTTGGCTCTTGAGGACTTAAGAGTATTCGGACTTGCACATTTCTATAGGAGTGCTGGAGGTTCTTAGGGTTTCTAGAGAACCCTTCTACCAGAGAGACTTACACCTTTACATGGAAGACGTTTTTCCATTTGGTGCCAGAAAAAGAGATAAACTGCTGCCAGGTTGACTTGTCAGTGATCCTACAATATATGGCACACCTTGTTTCTCTCGGCCTCAGGCCTTCCACCCTCAAAGTACAATTACCAGCTGTCTCTGCTTACCTCTCAGCTGGTAAGGGGTCATCTCTGGCAGTTAATCAAGTGTTTAGCAAGTTCGTCAAGGTTCTGATGCATTTGCATTCCCTCACAGGGAACACGCGTGGCATGGGACCTCAATATATGCATTGGCTGGCTAATGAAACCACCATTTGAGTCCATGTTTTCAGCAGAGCTTAGGTAGGCAACATGGAAAACAGTGTACCTGCTAGCCATCACCTCAGCTGGGAGCATCAGTGAGCTCCAGGCCTTGTACACTGAGTTAATTGCATATCAGTTCATAGGGACAAGATAGTCCTCAAGACTAACAGATACTTTCTGCCCAAAGTGGTTTCAGACTTCTACCTAAATCAGTTCATTACTTTGCCAGTCTTTATTTCACTGACCACTCTAGTTCAGGGGAATATAGACTGCACGGTCACAGGCAGGTGAGCACTCAGCTTTTCCTGACCTATGGAGAAGTAGGAAAGGGCAAGTCTGCCTCAAAGAGATCTACTGCCCACTGGATGGTGGCTTGTATTCCATTCTGGTACAGCAAAGTAGGTAAGAAACCCTTGTAGGCCTTGGGGCTCTCTCTACAAGGGGTACAGCTGCTTCAATAGCAGCTGCATGAGATATTCCTTTGTTGGAAATCGGTAAAGCAGCTACCTCAAACAGTTGCATAAACACTGAGGCAAGGGTTACCCCAAAGGGCATTTGGCTGGGAAGCCAAGTTTCAAGAAAATACAAAATCACACATGCCCCCACAATGCAAAGCATCATGGGCTGCATATGCAAATCACCACAGAATGTTATGCTGGTCCAACTTTAAGCAGAATTGCATGGTGCGGAAAGGCCTCTCACACAGTTTGCAAAGGGTGCTAACAGAAGACATAGACACGTGTTTCGTCCTACCAGGACTCATCAGTATGCCTCGTCTGTTTGACACCCCAAACCTCAAACAGTACCTCAAACAGTTCACACCTTTACCAAGCACTACAGCCTGGATACCCAGGCCAGAGGTGATGCCAGGTTTGGCACAGCAGTACTTCAGAGCCTGTTTCCTAAAGAGGTTCTCTATCCTCCTCCAAAAGTACTGCTTGGGTAGTCTGGGAGGCAGTATAGTGCAGTGGTTTAAGGCACTGAGCTGCAAATCTGGAGACCTGGGTTTGAATCCCACAGCCCCCACTTGCATACTGTGTGACCCTGAGCAAGTCACTTAACTTCCCTGTGCTCCCAGGTTGCACCTGTAAACAAGTTTTCAGTTTAGTGTGTCTCACCTGGTTAAACAATTGGAAAAAAAAAGTCTGCATATGTCAACATACAGTAAGATTTCCTGGGGTTTGAAGAAAACATTACTTACCATAGTAATCTTGTTTCTTCTAAGGGCAACTTACTGTATTCTGAGCTCCCACCCTACCTCCTCTGCTAGAACCTATGGGCACTGCAGCACAGCTGTCCACGCTATTGTAAACCCATGAGTGGTTCTGTTGTTGGGCTTAGTGACTTGAGTCTTAATGTAGCCCACATTTTTCAACTGAAGGGGATTGTTGGTTGTCATTTATTAGTTAATTGTTAAAGTTAGTATAGATAGCTTGTTAGTATTCACGCTCCATAAGAATCTGACAGTTGAGGAATGTTTACCAGGGACAGTGGTTTGAAAACCGAGCATGATCCTAGCATTCCATTATTAGCATAGGTTCTATTAACCATTTCAGCTCCAGGGCAGTATTATGGGAGGACAATACTGTATGTGTCAGAATACAGTAAGATTCCCTTAGAAGAAACAAGATTACTATGGTAACTAATGTTTTCTTCTTGCACACATCTCTTTTTCTGAAAGATGCTAACGTCTTGGACTTTGTTGATTCCCTTGTGATACTTGAAAGTTTCTATCATGTCCCCCTCTCCCTCCTTTCCTCGAGGCTATACATATTGAACTCCTTTAGTCTTTCTTCATATATCTTCTGGTGCAAGACCCTGCACCATTTTGGTTGCCCTCCTCTGGACAGCCTCCACCATGTCTGTGTCTTTGTGGAGATGAGGTTTCCAGAACTGCACGCAATACTCCAGATGTGGTCTCACCAGCTGTCTGTACAGAGGGATAACAACTTCCTGTTTTCTACTGGTGATGCCTCTCGCTATGCATCCCAGTATCCCTCCCAGCCCTCCTTACTGCCTTCTCACATTGCTTGCCCACCTTTAGGTCATCTGATATAACTACCCCCAGGTCCCTTTCCATTTTTCTTGTTGTCAGTATCTCACCCCCCATTGTGTACTCTTCCACTGGGTTTTTGTTTCCCAGGTGCATTACTTTGCACTTCTTTGCACTGAATCTAGGCTGCCATACATTTGACCGTTCCTCCAAGCTTGCCAAGTCCCTTCTTATCCTTTCCACCCAACCTTGTGTATCAACCCTGTTGCAGATCTTTGTGTCATCTGCAAAGAAATACACTTTTCCTTCCAGTTCCTCTGCAGTATCACTTATAAAGACTTTAAAAAGGACCGGATCCAGTACTGAACCCTGCGGTACCCCACTAGTAACCCCCCTTTCTTAACTGTGGACTCAGTTTGCTATTACCCTCTGTGTCCTGTTGTCCAGCCAATGTTTTACCCAAGCTACCACCCTGGGACCCACTCCCAGGCTGGCTAATTTGTTTATTAATCTTTTGTTCGGGGCTGTGTCAAATGCCTTGCTAAAGTCTAGGTAGGCCATGTCCATAGCCCCCCCCCCGTCTACTACTTTGGTTACCCAGTCAAAGAAATCGATTAGATTCATCTGACATGACCTTCCCACTGTGAATCCATGCTGCCTTGGGTCCTGTGCCCCACTGGCCTCTAGGTAGACAACAGTTCTTTCCTTCAGAAGTGATTCCATCATTTTCCCTACCACTGAGGTCAAACTGACAAGTCTGTAGTTTTCTGCTTCTGTCTTGCTCCCACTTTTGTGAAGGGGAATCACATCCTCCCTCCTCCAGTCCTCGGGTACCACACCATCCTCCCATGATTTGTTAAAAAGGGTAGTCATTGGTGTTACTAGTTCTCCCCTTAGTTCTTTTAGAATTCTGGGGTGAATCCCGTCAGGCCCCATTGCTTTGTCCACCTTCAGTTTTAGGAGTTCTTTCAGAACCCTTCTGCGAAAGGCCTGATATCAAACACCCCTATGCAGAGTGCTTCTATTGACTGGATTAGGTACCTCTCCCTCCTCTTCCTTTGTGAATACTGAGCAGAAATGTTCGTTCAGTATCCCTGCTTTTTCACTGCCCCTCTCTGCCCACCCGCCCTCCTCTTTACTCAGCCTCAGTATCCCTCCCTTAGTCTTTCTTCGCTCCCTAATGTACCTATAAAAGGTTGTATCTCCCTTCTTAACCGAGTTGGCTATCTTTTCCTCAGTTTGGACCTTTGCTATTCTGACTGCCTTCCCCGCTTCCTTCTGCTTTAACTGGTACAGTTCTCTGTCCTGCCTCTTCTGTGTTTCCTTATACTTCCTGAATGCTATCTTTTTCTCCCTAACCTTCCCAGCCACTTCTTTTGAGAACCATAGTGTTTTTTGCTTTTGTTTTGATTTGTTTATTTGCTTCACATAAAGGCTTGTTGCCTTTGTAATGGCAGTTTTGACGTTTCCCCATTTGTTGCTGCACCCCGCCTTCTTGCCTGTTTGCTAGTGCTTTTCTGAGTCACTCTCCCATTTTGACAAAATCAGCCCTCTTGAGGTCCAGTACCTTCACTTTTGTATGGCTTGACTCTACAGCTGAGTTTATCATGAACCACACTGTTTGGTGGTCACTTGTTCCCAGATGGCTACCCACTTCTAGATCTGAGATCCTCTCTCTGTCCCCATTTGCGAGTACCAGGTCTGAGATTGCTCCCTCCCGCGTGGGTTCCAACACTAGCTGTCTGAGGCATGCCCCCTGTAGGGCATCGAGAATGGCCCTGCTCTTGGAAGCAGCTGCAGCAAAGGTGCTCCAGTTAATGTCTGGCATGTTCAGGTCCCCCATCAGCAATATCTCCCCTTTCAAACAACATGAAGTCTTGCTGTATTCCCTATGACATCACCTCCTGTCTGCTCTAATACCAAGTCTCCACTTTTCCATTTGCAGGTTATACCTGCCAGCCACTAGAGGGACCATCAGACTTTCACCTCAGGTTTCTCTACCTGACTTCCTCCTCCCCCTACTTCCTGGAACTCCTCTACCTACCTGTGCTACTGCTCTCCCCTACTATTCACCTCTGCCTCTGCCCACACCTCACCCCCACTCCCAGCCTCTTAGCTAGCCCTACTTTCTGACCCCTTGCCCCACCACCAAACCCACACCCAGCATGCCACTAACCTCCAGTGACCACTAGGAGTCGCTATTTCCACCCTGTTTTTTGGCCCAAACCCAACCTGCTTCGAGCCCCCCAGAACCTGGACCTCCGCTCTCACCCAGGTCCCATTCCAGCTGCCCTGCCATAGTCTCGAACCTTGTACCCTGTCCACCAGAGTCTGTGTCACTACCACTACTCCAAAGTGGTACCTATGCTTTCTGAAGGGCAACCAAGATACTTCTACCTTTCTGCCCTGCTGCTACCTCAGGCACTATGTTTGTCCACCTCCTCCTCAAATGTCTCCCCCTCATCTACATTCTAGTACCCACGTCCCATCAGCCAGGCATCTCCCCTGGCACACTTGTACCAGCACCCACAGTTCTCCCTGACATAGTCCGATCCCACCCTACACTGACCATGTGCCCTGGCCCGCAGCACCCACCCCCTGGATGCCTCCCCACTGTCTACCCTGGCTCCCTTTGGTGGCTAATCGTTCTCACCCTCCCGACCTGTCAAACCCTGCCCATCCCTTGTTCCCTTATGGCCTCCTTCCATCCCAATGTACCCCTCGGAAGCTTACACACTACCGTCCCCTGGTCAGAGCCTTGGTCTTCCTATTACTCCTATCAGGCAATATACATCCTAACCCAGGCCCTGCCCATACTAGCCCACCAGCTGGGTCCACTGGTCTTCGCATAGCCTCCATGAATATATGCAGCCTATTGAAAAAATTTGATGCCCTCTAATGTTGGGTCATGCTGCATAAACCAGAGGGCATAGCCCTGGTGGAAATCTGGCTATCAAAGTCCACCCCTGACTCTTTTGTCTCCCTCCCAGGCTATACCCTATACCGGGAGGACCGAGTAGGCAAACGTGGGGGTGGCTGTGCATCTATACCAGGGACACACTCACTGGACTAGCACTCCCTGCTCCTGCTCTTGTAAACAGGGCGCAGGCCCTTACCCTCAAACTTGCTCCTAACCCCTCAAGGGGCCTTCTATATTTCACCACTGCCTACATTCCCCCAAAGAACCAGAACCCGGCACTGATATCTTTAACAGATTATCTTGCCACCCTCCATCACAAGGCAGAACAAATCCTAGTGGGGGACCTAGACGTGAACTGGCTCAGCACCTCCTCCTCCACCACCTGTGATTCTTTCACGGCCCTAGACTTGACACAACTCATTTCCCAACCCACTAGAGTAAACCCAAAGAGAGGAACCAGCACCCTTTTAGACGTAATTATCACCAACCGCCCCAAAAACATCCATGACATCCAGGTCCTCCCTGACTCACTTAGTGACCACTCCCCTATCCTATTCCTTTGGGCGACCCCCACTCCCCAACTCACAGCCCAGACCACACTCCGCCGGCACCTCAGACCAGGTGGGCTGAAAAACCTCAAGCAATTTCTTGCCCAGATAAATTGGCCCCCCCTTCACCACGCTCCTGACATAGACACTGCCCTTGCCTTTTTCTCCCAAACCTTTAACAAGGCCTGTGACCTCTTTGCACCCCTCACAGGAGTCCAATCCAAAAAACATAATGCACCCTGGGTTACCCCTGTCCTACTACAAATCCTCAGGCTTAGGGATAACCTGTGGTACCTTGCCACTGAAACAGGCTGGATGGCTGATAGACAGGCCTATAATGCTGCACGGAACAAGTGCACATGGGCCATCCATAAAGCCAAGGCCGACCATTACCAGGCCACCCTCACCTCCTCCTGGAGGTGTACCCGGTCATTCTGGGACAATGTTAAACAATTAAATGGGAATGCACGCTCCCCCCCATCCCAGATCACCATTGATGGCTCTACCTCCACCGACCCTGCCTGCATAGCTAACTACCTTAACACATCTTTTGCTTACCTTAGCTCTGTCCTCCCCAGTAATTTCCTTGACCTTCCCCCCACCCTACCTGCCCCAGTCTTCCAACACCCCAGTTTCCACCCATGTAGGGTATCTGCCCAGGAAGCCAGACCTCACCTGATCAAAGCTTCAAAGAGCATTAGTCCCGGTGATGACTCCCTGGACCCCAGCATTCTCCGACTGGTGCTGGATGAAGTCCTTGCCCCACTCACCAGCCTTCTCAACCGATCCCTCTGTCTGGGTCAATTCCCCACTGCATGGAAAACAGCCATAGTCACACCCATACACAAAGGAAGCGACAGGTCCTCCACCGGGAACTACTGAACTATCCCCATCCTCCTTCCCCTCTCCAAAGCCCTAGAAAAACTGGTGGCCATTCAAATCACCGAATATCTGACCAAACATAACATCAGACCGGCACTGCACTAATTGAGTTCTCAAAATTCCTACAGTCCTCCCGGAACTCTAGCTCCCTAGCTGGTGCAGTGTTCGTTGACCTCTCAAAGGCTTTCGACACTGTCTCCCACCCTCTTCTGCTGGATGCCCCCTGCCACACTGGTTTCTCTGCTGGGCCTCTCACCTGGTGCACTAGCTACCTATCTGCTCGCTCCCAATGTGTCAAAATCAATGGGGCACTTTCCAAAACTCGTCCCATCTGCTCAGGGGTTCCTCAGGGCTCCATCCTGGGACCCCTACTCTTCTCACTCTACCTAAACACCCTGCCCAGTGCATGCACTGGAAAAATTCTTCTGTATGCAGATGGCGCCATCATTTTGCCACCGCCATGATCCCATCTCCCTCCAGGACACCCTACAACAATCCTATAATGATGCCGAAACCTAGTTTAAAGAGCACAGACTCATCATTAATCTCAAAAAAACCAAAACAATGCTTTTTGCCCACCCCCAAAACAAAGCCGGCAACTTCCCACTCCATATCCTCCCTAGCACTAAACAACCACTTGAACAGGTTCGCTCATGCAAGTACCTTGGGGGTTTCTTTTGACTCAGCCCTCACCTACCACACCCACATTGATGCACTTGCATCCGCCACTAATGTACCGCTTGGTATTCTCTACCGCTATAAAAACTGTCTCCCAACCCGATGCCCTTCGACTAGCGGTTACTTCCTCAATACTGTCCCTTGTTGACTATGGTCTACCAGTATACGGTGCTGCTGACACTACCACCCTCAATAAAATTCACCTCACCCTAAATAAGGCCTGCAGGCTGATTACTGGTGCCCCCAGGCTCACTCATACGTGTCAGCTCTATGACAAGGCAAAACTGCTTAATCTAGACGAACGGCTGTGATACCAAACCTGCCTCCTCACAAAAAAATCTCTTCTTGGGCTATCCCTTCCCGGGTTGACAGCCGCCATCCACCAAACCCAACCCTCTGTCACTACACGAACCTCCTGCAAGACCAATCTACTGGTCCCAAGATCCAGGACCACCCATGGACAGAGGTCCTTCTGCTGCAGAGCTCCATCCTGGTATAACTCACTCCCTGCCCCCATCTCCGATGCCCCCACAATCTTCAACTTCAAAACCTTAATCAGTGTCAGTGGCTCAGTAGGTAGCACATTCGCCTCTGAGGCCGGGAGATCAGAGAGCTGTGGGTTCAGTTCCCACATCTGGCACTTGGGTTAATATCCCAGTACTGACACTGTAGTGCAGCATGAGAGGGGTGCTGCACTTCTGAGGTGCCGTCTTTCGGATGAGACGTTAAACCGAGGTCCCATCTGCCTGGATTGGTGGTAGTTCAGGTGGATGTTAAAGATCCCATGGCACTTATCGAAAAGCGTGAGGATTTCCCGGTGTCCTGCCAAATTTCCCTCATACAGTAAATATACCACCAACAGCTTAATCTGGTTCTAGGTCAGTTGGAATTCATCTGTATCCCCTTCCCCCGGGTCGTGCCTGAAAATAGGCAGGATTTGTCTAGTGCACTTATCTGGTCAACAAAAGCTAAATAAATAAATAAAAATAAAAAACTGCACTTCGGAGCCAACTATTTAATACTCACAGCTGCTCCTGTCTCTAAATGAGACATAGCTCACTTCGTACCTGACAACGCTCACTGGGTGGCACCACACCTCACTGCACATAACCTCACCCCATTGCCTATTGCCACTGTTATTATCCAGCTGTTTTCTGCTAGACTGTATCATTGTAACAAAACTGTATAACTGTATAAATGCATGTAACCACTTGTGCTTGCTAAGTTATGTGACTCGTATGCTGTAACCGAAAAGTCTGTTCTGTATGTCCTCAATGTGACAAGGTACCTTTGAAAACGAGCCTTTGGCTCAAAGGTTGTAAACTGATGTACAAATAAATAAATTATATGGCCTATACAGCCAGGTACCAGAAGTCCAGGTGGGATACTGTACTGGCACTGGCTAAACATGCCTTCCCCCAGCTAGCCAAAGAGCTGGAGGAGGTGGCTGCGGATGGGATTGAGTCATCTAAGGTACAGTTCCATGCTGCTGTGGACTCCAATGATATGTCATCAAGAGTCATGGCTACATCTGTGGCTCTTCAGAGAATGGCTTGGCTTAGATGTACTAGGCTCTCACAGGATGACCCAGGCTAAGGCCATGGATTTCCCTGTGGTAATTCTCTGTTTGGGGAGCAGACAGAGAATTACATGAAGAAGATGGAGGAGTATAGGACCACTTATAGGAGTGCACAGGCCAAGGAGAGGCAGGCAACTCCTCAAAGGCAGCATTCTAGGGGCAGGGGCAGGCCTTTTCATAGGCCTTTCTACCAAGCACAGGCCTCTTCTCCCTTTTCACAGAGGGGGTTCTTCAGAGGGAGAGGCAGCAGGGAGATAAGCAGGGCTGCATCCTCTCCTCAGCCTAAGGCCCCTGCTAAGCAGACACCCTGATGGGTCTGCCCGGGTCGACTCTCCTATCCCTGTAGGGGGCAGGCTGGCTTACTTTGTCCGGGACTGGGTCTCTGTTACTTCAGACAAATGGATCCTGGAAGTAGTAAGCCAGGGACTGGTTCTCGGCTTCAGAAAATTTACGAAGTTGAGAGCCAGATCTTTTCCACCTGCAAGTCTCTCCGAAACCCTTGCTCTAGAGGCAGAGGTTTCATCTCTTCTGGCCCTAGGAGCCATAGAGAGAGTTCCTACCCTACACTGGGGCAAAGGTCTGTACTCCAGGTACTTCCTTGCCCCAAAAAAAGATGGGAGTGGCGACCTATCCTAGATCTAAGATACCTGAACAAACATCTTTTAAAACCAAGGTTCAAGATGGTGACTCTGGGAATAATTCTTCCCTCTCTAAGGCCAGGGGACTGGCTAGCCTCCCTGGACCTCAGAGATGCTTACTTTCACATTCCCATCAGGTGCTCCCACAGAAAGTACCTCAGGTTCAAGTTGCCCTCAGGCCATTATCAGTTGAAAGCAATGCCCTTTGGCCTGACTTCAGCTCCGAGGGTTTTCACAAAGTGCCTGGCAGTAGTAGTGGCTTTTTTAAGAAGGCAGAAGATTTCCATCTTTCCATATCTGGATGACTGGCTCATAGTGGGTCAGTCTCCAGACCAAGTCAAGTCAGACCTGCAAGTGACCCAGCAAGTGCTGTCTTCCCTTGGGTTCCTTCTCAACCTCCCCAAGTCAGTCCTCGAACCAGTGCAGCTTCTTACCTTTATAGGGGCAGAGCTAGGTACTGTCAAAGCAAGAGCCTTTCTTCCCCTGGAAAGGGCAAGAGTTCTTGTGGAGCTGACTTCTTCCTTCAGCCTTCAGGTATCCCGACCAGCAAGGCACCTCCTTCAGCTCTTGGGCCACCTGGCAGCTTCTACAGCAGTGGTCCAAGGGTCAAGATTTCAGATGAGGGACATTCAGTTCCATCTGAGGGTCATTTGGTCCCAAAAGAAGGACCCTCTTACCAAACTGATTCCAGTGACTCGGACACTGATCCAAGCCCTTCAATGATGGCAGGATCAGGACAATTTAAGGCAAGGGGTCCCATTTGTCACTCAGTCTCATTCGGTGGTCCTTACCACGGATGCTTCCATTTTGGGGTGGGGAGCTCATCTGGGAGCTCTCACAGCCCAGGGACTGTGGTCCCGTAAGTAGTCCCTTCTTCATATCAGTCTCCTGGAACTCAGGGCAGTTTTTCTGGCCCTGCAAGCTTTCTCTCAGTCTGTGCAGAACAAGGTAGTTTAGGTCAGAACAGACAACAGCACCACCACCACCATGTGGTACATCAACAAGCAGGGAGGCACTCGGTCTACAGCCTTGTGCACAGAGGCCAAGAAATTGTGGTCCCTGGCTTATTCCCTGCAGACCTCTCTGATAGCAGTCCACCATCCAGGGAAGGACAATGTGCTAGCAGATGCACTGAGTAGGAGCTACCAGGGCCATCAAGAATGGTCCCTGGACTCCTTAGTGTTGAAAGTAATTTTCTCAAGGTGGGGTACTCCAGAGATGGATTTCTTTGCAGCCCCAGACAATCAGCAACTTCCTCTGTTTTGTTGCAGACCTCCAGTCTTGGGTTCAGTCCCTCTGGATGCTCTGATTTTGAACTGGGAAGGGAAATGTCTATATGCCTTCCCTCCCTTTCCTCTACTGTTCTAAGTTCTAGTCAAGGTAAGGTCACAACCTTGCAAAGTGATTCTAATTGCTCCAGACTGGGCCAGACAGCCTTGGTACCCTCTGTTGCTGTCTCTAGCAGTCCATCTTACCCTGTCTCTTCCCAGGAATTATAACCTGTTAACCTCCTCTCAGGGGAGGATTTGGTACCCCAATCTTCGGCCTCTCAATCTCAAGGCATGGCTCTTGAAGAGTTAGAGTATGCAGATTTGCATCTGTCTCAGGGGTTCTGGATATTCTCAAAGCTTCTCAAACCCTCCACCAGAAAGACTTATAACTCCAAATGGAAAAGATTCAGCATTTGGTGTTCTAAAACATATTTCTCCAGACACTGCTGAATTGCCTACAGTTTTGGATTATATGGTCCATCTTAATGGCCTAGGCCTCAGACCAGCTACTCTCAAGGTACACTTGTCAGCTGTTTCTGCTTTTCTGTCAGTGGGGAAGTCTTCCTCACTATCATCTCATCCTGTGTTCTGTAAAATTTTTAAAGGATTGCTTCATACCAGTCCTCCCTTTAGGGATCCTGCCTCTGCCTGGGACTTAAGTGTTTGCATTGCTCAACTTATGCAACCTCCTTCTGAGCCTATGTCCTCAGCAGAGCTTAAGTACTTGACTTGGAAAACTGTGTTTTTGGTAGCTATTACCTTTGCCAGACGTATCAGTGAACTGCAAGCCCTGTCAGTGGAACCTGATTGTATCTCTTTCCATAGGGATAAAGTGGTCCTTAGAACCAGTAGGAGGTTCTTGCCCACAGTGGTCTCAGACTTCCACTTGAATCAGTCTGTCTCTTCCTGTCTTTTTCACTGATCATTCCTCCTCAGGGGAGAGGAGGCTACACAGTTTAGATGTTAAAAGAGCCCTTAGCTACTACGTAGAGCATTCCAAGGGTCACAGGTTTGATTCCCTCCAGTTGTTCTTGACTTATGTGGAAGTGGGAAAGGGCAAACCTGCCACCAAGAGAACTATTGCCAGGTGGATTGTGCCTTGTATGCAATTCTGCTGTGAGAAACTGGGAAAGATTCCACCCTCAGGCCTGAGGGCTCATTTCACAAGAGGTACAGCTGCTTCCCTGGCTGCTGCCAGGGATGTCCCTCTGTTAGAAATTTGTCAAGCAGCCACCTGCAAAACAGTCCATACCTTTACCAGGCATTACTCTCTATATATCCAGGCTAGGAATGATGCTCGGTTTGGCACAGCAGTATTTCAGAGCTTATTCCCAAAGTAGATTCTCTCCCTCCTCCATGGAGGTACTGCTTGGTAGTCTGCAGTTTGTCAGAATACAGGAAGATTTCATGTTGTTTGAAGACAAAATTACTCACCTTAGTAATTGTGTTTCTTTTAATGGAGTCTTGCTGTATTCTGACCTGCCTCCCCTCTCAGAACCTGTTTTTTGGGAAGTGGGTGGGCAGGTGTAGTGCTGCACTCCAGAGGTGCTTCTTGCACACCCTCCTTTTTATTTGGGTGTTTTGTTGTATTGTTATCCTTATTTTGGATTGTTTTTTGTTTCTGGGTTTCCTGACTTGAGTCTTCCTTGGGAATCCAAAACTCTCTGTTGCCAGTTGGCTAGTTTAAAAATTTTACAATTTCCACATAGTATAGTTAGTGAGTTTTTGCTTGTAAGAATCTGACGGTTGGGTTTCAAAGGGCTGCAGACAGAGACCTCAACCGAGCTCGAGCTCAACGTTCTATGCACTGCATAGAAATTTAACCCTATGTCCTCCGGGGCAGTTTAAAGGCTGGAGCCAACTGCAGTTTGTCAGAATGCAGCAAGACTCCATTAGAAGAAACACAATTACTAAGGTGAGTAATTTTTTTTTCTTTGCCATCCTAAGGATACTGTCTATCATTTCCTTGTCCAATTCCTCCCCCTGAGACGGGGGTCTGTATACAACTCCTGTGCCAATTGTGGTGCTGTTTCCAGTCTCCAGGGTGACCCACAGTGCTTCCTCTCTTCCCTGTTTACCCTTTAGTTCTGTTGCTTTTGTCCCTTCCCATAGATAGCTACTCCTCCTCCTCCTCTACCCTCCCTGTCCCTCCTGTAGACTGTGTACCCTGGTATGTGGAGCCTATTAAGTGTGCCATTAGCAAACCTGGTGAATTTTCTCTGACTCTTGATTTCTGAATACAGTCCAAGCAGAATCTGCACGTTATAGGCACTGGTCAGTATAATGTTTGAAAAAAAAAAAAAAAAACATAACTCTGCTTGCATTTTAATTTTAATTTGCACTGTACTCTAATCAGTGCTTTACTTATTAAGTAGTTAACCATTAATTTCTCTGGGGTACTTTTAGTGTATACTGTGCTGTATACTGTATCTGTAATTAAAATGCAGCTCGTATTTTCTATTCACAAGGAACCCCTGCAGCTCCACAAAAATGCAGTGCTGTACTCAGCGCTTCACTTTTTCACACTCCCCTCCACAAAGCAGGAACTCCAACCTCCAAAAGCAGGTAAGACGGACACCTCTCTCCCAAGCATGGGCATGACACCTCGACCTCCCCTCATCACCTCGATCCGTACGTCATTAATAAGCTAAGCCCTTACCTGCCAGCGGGGGCTTGTCCTTGCCCTGTTGTGGGGCTGCATCGGCAGTGGCTGCTATTCCTCTTTCGCTGTGTTCATACGAGCCCTCTCTCTGGCAAACTAGCGCTCGAGCTCCTCATGGGGAAAAGGAGAGAGGGTATCGAGCAGGGGATTGCTCTTCATTTTTTTTTAAACAGAGCTATGAATGGGGCTGAGATCGGATTTTAGTGAACCACTAATTAACTGCAGTTAACTGCAACAGGGTGTGAAAAGCTGTAAGCACATCTTAAACTCCCTTTTAGTTGGCAGCAAAGTCCCCGCTATACCAGGCGGGTCTAGATCATTATAACCATAGGATTTTTACATAGTCAGCTATTGACTTGGCAAATGATTTTTGGGATTTGCCCGAAATAAGCGGCTGCCCGCATTAAGCTTGGTTGCTATAAGTGGAGCCGACTGTATATTCCTCGGTACTGCTCTCATTGCTCGATTTGAATGACGGAACAAGAGGAAGTGAAGCCCACTTCTGGTTTAAAACAGTGCGTCATTTGCTGGCAGAAAATGCTATGGATGGACCCACATGTGTTGTGCCTGTGCTGTCTAGAGATGGCACACAATGTCGTGGGTTGTGGCCTTTGCCAGAACGGATGATGATGCCGTCATCACTTGAAGACCGTTAAGGTTATCTTCTCCTTGGATGGCTGACCTAGACCCAAAATTGCGGCCTAAGGGTGGTCATAAGGTGGCCTTCACTGTGGCGACGTCAGCAACTCCAGCTTGTGACTAAGGAAGAGGTGATGGCATAGGCCGCACTGGCCAATATGTTGGCCTCATCACTGGTCCCAGCTGGGGCCAGAATCGGAGTGTCCTTCACTGGGGAGTTTGGTGAGATGTATTGGGCCCTCCAGACCTTTGGGGAGAGCACTGTCCTCCACAGAAAGAAGCATAAAAACAAGAAACATCGCCACCAGTGATGGGATTGGGAGAGATACCGCTCTTACTGCTCCCTGATTCCCCGACCATTTGAAGACTCCTGAGCGTTGTCTTCGGCTGAGACAAATTTGGTTGAGGGGCAGGTCGCTAGCTTCATGGTACCCTGTCTGGTTTGGTGACCTCGACACCAGTTGATCAGGTGTTCCAGATTTTTGTTGATCCTGTTGACCAGTTGTTGGAGGGGGTCGATGATAAGTCGATTTCCATGACCCCGGTCATCGTGGTCCTCATTCAGGAGGTCATGGAGCGGTCAGTTTCTCTGGCCATTGCCACTTGGGACCAGTCTCCATTGGTGGTCTTGCGGTCAGACCTGGTGCCTGTCGTATATACAGCACCTCCAGCTGCACCTCCTCTACTTTAGCCCCCGGCTTGACTGTTGAGGTGCTTCTCGAGTTATCAATCTTGCTCGACTGGGAGGCACCGCCATTGACTGTTCTTGTCCTCTTCAACCTGAGATGGCAAGAGGCTCTGCCGGAGGACATGGTGGCTTTACAAGGAGCTCCTCTGGCAACACTGGGCCTTGGTGAGGCAGAATTGGGCTCCAGCCCCGACCTACATAGATACATAGACAGTGTCGGCAGATAAGGGCCTATGGCCCACCCAGTCTGCCCATTTGAGCTTGTAAGTTCAGTTTGTTTTCCTAGAAGTCTGTTGCCCTTGACCTCCAGAATTCCTTTATGTCTATCCCATGCATTCTTAAATCCCATGATTGTTTCAGCCCCCACCACTTCCTCTGGCAGGGTGTTCCACTTGTCCACCACCCGTTCTGTGAAGAAATTCTTTCTTATGTTTCCATGTTTCCTCTGAATCATCCTCCCTCCAACTTCATCCCATGCCCTCTAGTCCTGGAACATCTTTTGCGCTTAAAAATAGTGTTTTCCTGCACCCTGTTCCTCCCTGTAAGATACGTGTATGTCTCTATCATATCCCCTCTCTCCCTCCTCTCCTCCAGGGAGTACATGTTCAGTTCCTTCAACCTGTCTTCATAGGACTTGTGATGCAATCCATGCACCATCTTTGTTGCCCTCCTCTGAGCCTTCTCTACCCTGTCTATGTCCTTACGTAGGTATGGTCTCCAGAACTGTACACTGTACTCCAGGTGGGGCCTCACTAGTGTCTTGTATAGCGGAATTATGACCTCCCTTTCCTGCTGGTGATGCCCTGCCTATACATCCCAGCATCCTATTTGCTTTACCTGCTGCCTTGTCACACTGTTTCCTACCTTGAGGTCATCAGAGATGACAACCCCAAGACCCCTTTCCTGCTTGGTGCATGCTATATCCGCACCCCCCAACTGATATATTGTGCCAGGGTTTTTGTGCCCCATATGCATTATCTTGCACTTCTTTGCATTGAATTTCAACTGCCAAACCCCTGACCATTCTTCAAGTTTCTGCAGGTCCTTCTCATTCTGTCTACACCCTCTGGTGTGTCTACTCTGTTACAGAGCTTTGTGTCATCAGCGAACAGTGAAATTCTGCCTTCTAGGTCCTGCAATGTCACTGATGAAGATGTTGAATAGGACCGTCCCAGCACTGATCCTGTGGTACCCACTGGTCACTCTTCCCTCTGTGGAGTGACAGCTATTTACCACCACCCTCTGTGTCCTGCCACCAGCCAGTAACCTACCCACCACATTACTGTCCTGCCCACACCCATATTCCTCAGTTTGTGTAATAGCCTTCTATGTGGCACAGTGTCAGAGACCTTGCTGAAGTCCAGATAGGCCATGTCCACTGCCTCCCTGATCCACCTCCTAGTCACCCAGTCAAAAATTCAATGAGGTTGGTCTGACATGACCTCCCTGGTGAAACCATGCTGCCTTGGGTCCTGTAGTCCATTGACAGCCAGATGTTCCACAATCTCTCCTTCAGTAGTGCTTCCATGATCTTCCCACTACCGAGGTGAGGCTGACTGGTCTGTAGTTCCTGCTTCCTCTTTGTTCCCAGTTTTGTATAAGGGGACTACATCTGCTGTCCTCCAGTCTTTGGGTACCTCCCTGTTTCCAGTGATCGACTAAACAGGATAGCCAGAGGTTCAGCCACCACCTCTTAGTTCTTTAAGGACCCTGGGGTGCACCCCATCTGGCCCCATTGCTTTATCAACTCTTAATACTTCCAGTTCCTTCAGGACCCTTTCTGTGTAAAGGGACTGTGTCCATTCTGCACCATTCTCACCCTTATACTCCTTCAGACCCATTACCCTCCTCTTCCTCAGTAAAGACTGAGCAGAAATACCTGTTCAAAATGTCAGCTTTACTGTTGTCATCCTCCACGCCCCATCCTCCCCTTCAGTCTCACTATCCTCCCTTTGTCTTTCTTTTTCACTTATGTACCTGTAAAGGTTTTGTCCCCTCTACCCACTGATTTTGCAATGTGTTCTTCTGTCTGAGCTTTGGCTTCCCTTACTGACCTCCCTGCCTCCCTTTGCTTCTCCTGGTACTTCTCCCTATCCCTTCTGCCTGTGTCTTTTGTATTGCCTGAATGCAATCTTTGGCTTTCACTTTCTTTGCTACCTCTTTGGAAAACCATAATGGTCTCCTCTTCCTTTTCCTCTTCTAACCTGCTTAATGCATAATTCTGTTGTTCTTGTAATCCTCATTTTAAATACTGCCCACTGTTCCTCAACCCTGATTCCTGTCCCATTCCTTAATGCCTCTTTCAAGTATCTCCCCATTTTCCCAAAGTCTGCCCCCTAAACCGGGATCGTGTTTTTGTGGTTTGGTTCTGCTCTTTCTGTGATTTCAAACCACAATGACTGGTGGTCACTGTTTCCCAGGTGCTCCCCACTGTTACACCCATCACACTGTCCCTGTTTGTGAGCACAAGGTCCAGTATTGCCTTCTGCCGAGTTGGTTCCATGACCAGTTGCTTGAGGAAGGCACCCTGAAGGGAGTCCAGGATAAATCTGCTCCTAGTTGATGCTGCTGCTGGGATGCTCCAGTCCACGTCTGGAATATTGAAGTCTCCAACCAGTACTGCCTCACCCTTGTCTGCCATCCTTTGGATGGCTAGCATCAGCTCCCTATCTGTTTCTTCCTCCTGGGCTGGTGGTCTATAGACCACACCTGTCATGGGATAGCTGTCCCCATTTTCCTTTCCAACAACCCACAGTATCTCTCCCCATTTTGTTCCTCCTGGATCTCTGTGGCCTTTATGTCATTTTTCACATACAGTGCCTCCTCCTCCCTTCCTGCCTCTTATCTCTTCTGAATATGTTGTAGCCAGGTATGGTCATCTCCCAGTCATGGTTATCATTACACCAGGTTTCAGTGATGGCCACAATGTCCAGGTCTGACTGTACCATGACAGCCTCCAGATCTTCCATCTTGTTGCTAAGGCTCCTGGCATTTGCACACATGGCTTTCCATGATTTGACCTCCCTAGACTGTTTCACTGTTCTACTCCAGCCCCTTCCTTGGTTGTCATTTATCCCTGGTTCTCCTTGCTGTCTGCCCTTCTGCTGAATTTTACCCCTTTTCTGCTTATCCACCTCTTGGGCACTAATCTCCATCTTTTGCACACTGCTTTGGAGATAGCCACTCCTCTGGTTCACTGGTTCCACTGCTAGCTGTGGGGGGTGAGCAAGTAGGTACCCTCCTTGCTGGCCTGTCACCCCCCTTTGCTAGTTTAAATGCTTGTCAATGTAGCATTTAAACTTATCATTGACCTGTGTGGTTAGCTGACTGGTGCCGGTCAAGGCCATGCCGATTCTTCTGAGACATCTGTTGCCAACACGTGTCACTTCACTCTTGCAGGTGGAACCGCCTCCACAGCAGCCTATGTGGGGAGTGTCTACTAAGGAGTCACATCTGGGGACTGGCTTGCCAGGCCAGTTATCTGTGGAAATCACGCACTGGGCATACTCCAGAGTGGTTCGTGGCAGGGAAGGGTTGAGAGCTGTCTTTGAGTCCTCTGACGACTCGGATGGGTCATCTGTGCAGTGTTTGAGGATGTATACGTTCGACCAGGAATCAGTCAAGGAACTGACCGCCAACCACGGGATGGTGTCTTTTGGGGCTTTCCTCCAACTCGTGGGATTCCATGAATGCCCCTTTGAAGTCAGTTCAAAAAAATGCTAAGTATCCTAGATATGGCTGAGACCATTATGGGACTGGCTCTGGAGCTTTGGCAGCATCCAGCATATTGCCTGACACCTTCAGCCCGTATGGTCCAAAAATATGCGGTCCCTACCAGCTCTCTTTTTGGATTCTGTGACCACCCCTTAGCCGAGAGTCTGGTCACTGACTCAGTCTTCTGGAAATCGGGAAGTCTTACAGGAGAAAACAAAAAGGGCACACACACTGTCAAAAATGTATAGTAATCAATACTTTATTACAGAACATCCAGGATGCTGTGACACGGTTCGGTAAGACCCTAACCCATTTGTTATACAGGGAGAGTTAAAAGCAAGGCTCTGTTTTGTCCTGTTTAGCCACTTCTTAGTCTTATGCTTGTCAGATTGCACAATCCGATTTTGTTGTGGCACCTAGGAATTGGCCACTCCGATAGCCTCACAGTTTCCCCGTTACTCCCTTCTTTTACTTGCTGTTTCTGTTCTTTTTTTCTTTCTCCCTTTGCTTCTCTGTGTTTAAAAAATAATATACGTTAATCTTTATGTGAAATTGGTATCTCTTGGTTTGCAAATGTATATACTGAAACGATTACAGAAAGCTGTCTGGGTTTCTTAAGAGACCATGGTCAAGCCACTGGCTAAACACCAGCTCCAGACAGCCTTGGACATTGGCGATTCCTGTGTTCATGCCATGGCAGTGGCTGTCACAATGTGTCTTAGAGCTTGGCTGATGATCTGCACCTTCCTGACGGATACTCAGCATAAGCTGGCTGATGTCCCTTTCCTGGGCACCAGCTGCTTTGGCCCAGGGGTGGATGGGCATCTCACTAGTATCGAGAAGTCCAGTAACATCCGAGATTCTGTGGCTTCATCCCAGAAGGACCTGAAAGGTCAAAACCAACAGAAAAAGACCTTTCAGTTTCAGCCCTTTTAGCCACAGCAGTCTTGGCAGTAACAGCACCAGCAGGGGCAGTTTCTGGCTGTGCTCATGGGCAAGCCTATTGAGCCTATGCACAGGTGTGAAATGTCACACCTGTCATGGAAGACTGCCTTCTTGGTGGCTGTCATGTCAGCCAGAAGGATTAGTGAGCTCCTGGTGCTTTCAGTGGAGCCTCCGTACCTCATCTTCCACAGGGACAAAGTCTTACTTCACCCCCACCTGAATTTCCTCTCGAAGGTTGTCTCGAGGTTCCGCCTTAACCAGGTGATAAACCTCCCAGTGTTCTTCACAAATCCATCTTCAGAGGCTAACTGCAGGCTTCATACTTTGGACCTGTGGCGGGTGCTCTCCTATTATGTACGTAGGAAAAATAGACATTACTGACAGAGAGCAGTGAAGCATTATTGGGCAGTGGCACTGACAGAAGCTTAGTGCATTCTAACAAAAGTCAGTAGATTTAAAAGGTCTAGTTAGCAGGGGTCCTGAGCTGGAAGAACAGATTTTGCTGAAAGTGAGCAGTGAAATCACTTAGATTTACCTTAAAGAGCCCCTGACACCACTAGGAAAATTTGAACAAGTACGAGATTTAGACGCAATTCAGTTTATATTTCATATATGTTCTACAAGTGTTTCCCCTACTTCTTTATTACTGATTTAAGTTGTATGAAAGAGGATTGCTGTTTCTTAGTCTTTATCTGCTCTTTCTGCTTGACTACACCTAACATCACAGTCTCCTGTGTATGGCATCATAATTATTTCCACAGCAACAGATTGTGATGTCATAAACAGAACTGTGATGTCAGTTGTAGGCAAGCAGCCAGAACAGATGGGGCAACATCCTGTTTACATGCAAATGTCCTTCGTAATAAAGAAGTACAGGTAAAAAGCCGAATAGAAGAGTTCCAAGTATCTGCATTAGAGGAGGAGAAGGACCTTGGAGTGATGATCACTAGTGACCTGAAGCACTCCATGCAGTGCAGGTAGGCAGCAGCAAAGGCAAACAAGATCCTGGGATGCGTATCTAGGGGGATCAATAGTAGGAGAGAGGCAGTTATACTGCCCTTGTACAGGTCACTGGTAAGGCTGCATCTAGAGTATGGATTTCAGTACTGGTGCCCACACCTCAAAAAGGACATTAACCTGCTGGAGTAGGTCCAGAGGGAGGGCTACAAAGATCATAGCTGGTCAGCAGGGTAAGGCGTATGAAGAAAGGTTGAGGGCAGTGAACATGTACTCCCTGGAAGACAGGAGGGGGGGCATGATTGGGACCTTCAAGTACTTGAAAGGGATACATAAGGTTATAGGGAGAATCTCTTTAAGCTGAGTGGCAACCATAACACAAGGAGGTACAGTCATAAGCTGGAGGGTGGGAGGTTTAGGAGGGAGGTCAGGAAGCACTTCTTCATGGAGAGGGTGGTGGACACTTGGAATGCATTGCCAGAAGAGGTAATCTCATTGAAGACAGTAGGCAGCTTTAAGAGAGGCTGGGACAGGTATAGGGGTCATGGGTAGGGAGGATGGGAGGAGTGGGGAGAGGGGGCAGGGACAGTAGCTCAAGCTGTGGACCCTGCAACACGAGCAGACTTGATAGACCAAGTGGCCTTCCTCTGCTGGCTTCTTTGTATGTCTATAAGAATTACAGAAAAAATATTAAATATAAGCTAAATCGTATCTAAATATTGCATTATTTCAGAGTTGTCAAAATGGTGTCAGGAGCTCTTCAAAGGTATATTTATATTAATATTTTTTTCATACTGAAAGTAGTAGGTTAGGTGGGGAGAAGAAAATATATTTGTAGGCAGTGTTTGAGGAACTTAACTTGCCTTGAAAATTGTAACAGGTGGTGTGGGGAAACTAGTTCAGGAGATTAATCTGGGGCTGAGTAGATTCAGGAAGCCCTGTGAATCAGGTGTGTAATTGGGGCTGGAGCTGGCAGAGGCTTACTGCCTTCTTACAAGAGCACTATAAAAGCACTGCACTGTAATGTGGTCCAGCACATTCGTCTCCCAGCGAGTGGAACAGCTAAGGAGTGGAACAGGTAAGTGGCGTTGCAGGTATCGACAGAAGGAAACAGAAAAGTGGGGGCCTCTGTTGGTTGACTGAGGCAAGGCACCTGTTCACTGCTGTGTAACAGTCACTGCTGGGAAGGGTGGAAGGTCAAAAGTAGGCCAAAACTGGGAATAGCAGCAACAGCACTCTAGGGGTAGAAGTATAAAAGATTTAAACAAGGGTCGGGGAGAACACAAATAGAAACAAACAAAAAAGGGGAAAACTGGAATCATCCTGTCGTGGGTAAGGGTACAAATGTATTTCCAGGTAACACAGGGAGAATAGAAGTTGAGAATGCTGGGAGTGGTGTAGTATAGTGGCTGTGGGGCAACAGTTTTTAGAGAGTCCTTCTGGAGACTGCAGTGCTGGACCATCTGCACATACCTCTCTGGATTGAGGGAGGAGGTCGCTAGACTCCAGACCAAGTTGTTTAGGATTCGGGGGACCTCTTCCCACACCCAGGGGCCACCATGTCTGTCACTGTTATCTCAGAGGATGCCAGGGAGGAGGAGCAGCTGGACTGTGGTAGGCTCTTGAAGGGTGAGGGTGGTGAGACAGAGGCACATTCCTCAACTGGTCCACTGTGTAATTTCTGTGCCATTGTGGTGGGGTGGAGCTGCCGGGGGGTATCCATGATAGTGACCAAGGAGGATGTGGGCGGCCTTCATAGTGGAGACCCCAAAGAAGGTGGTAGAGGACCCCAGAGTAGTAGGAGGAGGAGGAAGTAACTTCTGGTGGGGACTCTGTTGTGAGGGGGATAGATTTGGGAATAGGAAAGGGTGGGAGAGATAGGTTAGGTGCCTACCCAGCGCTGTGGCCCGGAGGGATGGGAAACAGATCCTGAGGATCGCTAGGGCAGCAGGTTGGGAGGGAGAGCTGGATGTTATTGTCCGCCTGGGGATTAATGCCCTGGCTAGGGATGAGGTTGGAATAGTGCAGAGGGAGTTTAGGGAGGTGTGAAGGGTCTTAGGTAGCTCACTCAGTGGCTTTCGCTGAGGTTCTGCCTGTCTGACAAAGGAAAGGAGAGGGGTCTCTGCACCAGGAGCTTCAACTCATGGCTGAAGGAATGGTGCAGAGAGCAAGGATTTGGCTAAATTGGGAGCTGGGGTCCCACATGGGATGAAAAGGGCCTATACAGGGATGAGGGCCTGCATCCATCTGGGAGGGGAACTGCAGTCCTAAGTAGATGGTTTAAATGTTACTGCAATGAACATGTAAATTAGCCAAGGGGGGTGGCAGAAGGTATCGGAAGGGCAGATATTCCCCTACCCCCACAGGCTGATAATAGAGAGTAAGGAGAACCCGAGGGGAGAGGAATCCAAAAAGGTGCAAATTAATAAAGGTATGCATTGGTAGAGATAAAGGGGGAAGGGAACAGGAGCATCAAAAAGAGAGGGTCGAAGGAGGGAGTGCAAAGAGGAGAAAGGCAACATGCAGAGTGGAAGCAAAATCCGGAAGGACATGAGTGCGAATGCTAGCAGTCTTGGAAATCAAGATTCCCAACCTAGAGGCCAACCTGGATATTGTGCACTGAAAACAATGACTGGGACATGGCCATACCAGACTATACATTGTTCGGGAAGGACTGGGTGGGAAGGAAATGAGGGTGTGTGGTGCTTTATGTGAGGGGAAAGCATAAAAGCGACAGAGATACAGGAATACGGGGGAGGAAGAGGTACTGTGGGTCACCCTGGAGATGGGGAATGGAGCCATTACTCGCACTGGAGTAGCACAGGGAGAGGAATTGGATAGAGCAGCAAGAGGAAGGAGGCAGCTGCTAGAACTCTTCTACTGGGACTAAAGAAATGGAACTCTACTAGTGGAACCTTCAATTAGGGTAAAAAAGCAAACCAAAAAAATGAGAGTTGATGTGCTTGTCTGAGTTGGGAGAAGGGAACTGTTATCTGTGCTATTAGCTAGGTGAAGAGAAGAGCTGTAAATTAGGGGTGTGGCTTAGGCAACAGAAAGCCAGGTGTCTGTATTTAAAACTTCCCTAGTTATCTTTTGGCAGAGAGCAGCAAGAGGAAGGAGGCAGCTGCTAGAACTCCTCTACTTGGACTGTATAGCTCTCCTTCCCTGCCTCCACCATTAGCCTATTCCACTTTTATAGGTACTAGATTTGATTGACAACAGGAACTTCCTTTTTGGGAGAAGGAAGGGAGTGATCACAGGGTCACAAAAGACTCACCATCCTAGAAGGAAAAGAATAGCTCTCCCTCACCCCCAAGGAGGTCTGTCTCTGAACAAGTAAGAAGGAGACTACTGAGCAATACAGGAACTTCCTGTCCCAGAACAGGAATGTCAGGAGCTGTAAAGGCACGGAGGCAGTAGGAAAGTAGGGAGAAAAAAACAGTAAACGGAGAGAGGAAAGAGTTAAGCATACAAAACAACAGTCGAGGGGCCACAAATAAGACATGATGGGAGTGGTGTAGTGCAGTAACTGTGGAGCGGCAGTCTTCTGGGACACGTTCTGGAGGATGCAATGTTGTCCTTTTTGCAGGCACCTCTCTGGGCTGAGGGAGGAGGTTGCTCGTCTCCAGGCTGAGTTGACCAGGATTCGGGGGACCTCCTCTCCCACCCAGGGACCACCAGGGCCGACGCCACTGCCTTAGAGGTTGCCGAGAGAGGAGCGGTTGGACCACGGTGGGCTCAGGGAGGGTGAGGGTGGAGGAACAGCGGTGCATCCCTCCAGTTGTACCTCTCCACAATGCGTATGCCGTTCTGGCAGAGTGTGGTTCCTCTATGGAGGCACCTGCAGTGGAGACCAAGGAGGATGCTGGGAACCTCCACAAAGGAGTCCCACAGGAGGGTGGAATGGGACCCACAGGGGAAGAAACAACTCCTGGTGGGGACTCGGTTGTTAGGGGGTAGCACTGGGGAGGGAGGAGAGAGGGAGTAGGTGCCTCCCCAGCGCCATGGCTTGGAGGGACAGGGAGCGAATCCTTAGGATCATGGGAGCAGCTGCACGTGGGAGGGAGCTGGACGTCATTGTCCACCTAGGGACAAATGACCTGGCTAAGAATGGGATCAGAGCAGTGCAGGAGGAGTTGGGGAGGGGCCTCAGACAAGTAGCACGCATGGTAATCTTCTTGAAGGTGATGCCTCTCTTTGGCATGGGTGAGGCTAGGGTGCTGTGCATCATGGGATTCAATCAGTGGTTGAAAAACTGGTGCAGAGCTCAGGGTTTTGGCTTCATTGGGGACTGGGGGTCCACCTGGAGGGGTACAGGCCTATACTGGCAAGATGGTCTGCATCTGTCCAGGAGGGGAACCAGGATCCTAGGTGATAGGTTTAAATGCTTCATTGGCAAGCATTTAAACTAGCCAAGGGGGGAGGCACTGAAAGGAGCAGGTAAATCCCAGCCCACCCCCCAAAAAAATGGTAGTTAGTGAGGTAAATAACAAGATAGAGAAGTCGATAGGGAGAAGGGCAGGGGTAAATAGAGAAATGGGCAAAGACAGTAAGGACAGGGATGGGGCTAAAAGGGGTAAGGCCATCAAAAAATGTAGGGCAATGAGTACCAGCGCACGTAGTCTAGGTAACAAGCTCCCTGAACTAGTAGCCTTGATGGAAGAGGGACGCCTGGATATTGTGGCAGTCACAGAAACATGGTACACAGAGAACCATGACTGGGATGTCAACATACCAGGTTACACAGTCTACAGGAGGGACAGGGAGGGTAGAAGAGGAGGAGTAGCTCTCTATGTAAAGGAAGGGATCAAAGCAACAGAACAAAAGGGTAAACGGAGGAGAGGAGGCACTGGTCACCCTTTAGACAGGAAATGGAACCACAATCCGCACGGGTGTTGTATGCAGACCTCGTCTTAAGGGGAGGAAATGGACAAGGAAATGATAGAAGGCATCCTTAGGATGGCAGAAAAAAGGGAGATATTATTGATGGGGGACCTGAATATGCCAGATGTTAACTGGAGCACCTTTGCTGCAGCCACATCCAAAAGCAGGGTCATTCTCGATGCCTACAGGGGCATGCCTCAGACAGCTAGTGTTGGAACCCACTTGGGAGGAGCAGTCTTAGACCTAGTACTCTCAAGCGGGGATGGAGAGAGGATCTCAAATTTAGAAGTGGGTAGCCATCTGGGAACAAGTGACCACCAAACAGTGTGGTTCACGATAAACACAGCTGTAGAGTCAAGCCATACAAAAGTGAGGGTGCTAGACTTTAGGAGGGCTGATTTTGTCAAAATGGGAGAGTGTCTTAGAAAAGCACTAGCAAACGGGCAAGAAGGAGGAGTGGAGGAACAATGGGGAAACGTCAGGACTGCCATCACAGAGGCAACGAGCCTTTGTGTGAAGCAAATAAACAAATCAAAACGAAGGAAAAAAAACACTGTGGTTCTCAAGTGACGTGGCGGGGAAGGTTAGGGAGAAAAAGATAGCATTCAGTAAGTATAAGGAAACACAGAAGGAGCAGGACAGAGAACTGTACCAGTTAAAGCAGAAGGAAGCAGGGAAGGCAGTCAGAATAGCAAAGGCCCAAACTGAGGAAAAGATAGCCAGTTCGGTTAAGAAAGGGGGATAAGACCTTTTATAGGTACATTAGGGGGCCAAGAAAGACCAAGGGTGGGATAGTGACACTTAATAAGGGAAGGGAATGTGGGCAGAGGGTGACAGTGAAAAAGCAGGGATATTGAATGAATACTTCTGCTCAGTATTCGCAAAAGAAGAGGTAGGGGGTACCTAATCCAGTCAATAGAAGCACTCTGGTTAGGGGGGTCGCTACCAGTCCAGTCACAGAAGAAAGGGTTCTGAAAGAACTCCTAAAACTGAAGGTGGACAAAGTAATGGGCCCTGATGGGATTCACCTCAGAATTCTAAAAGAACTAAGGGGAGAACTAGTGACACCACTAACTACCCTTTTTTTACAAATCATGGGAGGATGGCATGGTACCTAAGGACTGGAAGAGGGTGGATGTGATTCCCCTTCACAAAAGTGGGAGTAAAGCAGAGGCAGGAAACTACAGACCTGTTGGTTTGACCTCAGTGGTAGGGAAAATGATGGAATCACTTTTGAAAGAAAGAATTGTTGAGTACCTAGAGGCCAGCGGGGCACAGGACCCAAGGCAGCATGGATTCACAGCGGGAAGGTCATGTCAGACAAATCTAATAGATTTCTTTGACTGTGGGACCAAAGTAGTAGACCAGGGAAGGGCTGTGGACATGGCCTACCTAGACTTTAGCAAGGCATTTGACACAGTCCCTCGCAAAAGATTAATAAACAAGTTAGCCAGCCTGGGAGTGGGTCCCAGGGTGGTAGCCTGGGTAAAAAAATTGTCTGGACAACAGGACACAGAGGGTACTAGTAAACTGAGTCCACTCCGAAGAAAGGGGGGTTACTAGTGGGATACCACAGGGTTCAGTACTGGCTCTGGTCCTTTTTAATATCTTTATAAGTGACATTGCAGAGGGACTGGAAGGAAAAGTATGCCTCTTTGCAGACGACACGAAGATCTGCAACAACGTTGATACACAAGGTGGGGTGGAAAGGATGAGAAGGGACTTCGCAAGGTTGGAGGAATGGTCAAAAGTATGGCAGCTTAGATTCAATAGAAAGAAGTGCAAAGTAATGTACCTGGGAAAAACCCAGGGGAAGAGTACACAATGGGGGGGTTCTAACAACAACAAAAATGGAAAGGGACCTGGAGGTAGTCATATCAGATCACCTGAAGGTAAGCAAGCAGTGTGAGAAGGCAGTAAGGAGGGCTGGGGGATACTGGGATGTATAGGAAGAGGGATCACCAGTAGAAAACAGGAAGTTGTTATCCCTCTGTACAGACAGTTGGTGAGGCCCCATCTGGAGTACTGTGTGCAGTTCTGGAGACCCCATCTCTGCAAGGACATAGATAGGATGGAGGCAGTCCAGAGGAGGGCAACTAAAATGGTGCAGGGTCTGCAGCAGAAACCATATGAAGAGAGACTAAAGGAGCTTAATATGTATACTCTCAAGGAAAGGAGGGAGAGGGGGGACGTGATAGTAACTTTCAAGTACCTCAAGGGACTCAGCAAAGTCGTGTCTTTCAGAAAAAGAGATGTGCAAGAACAAATGGGTATAATTTGAAGATAGAGGTGGGATGGCTCGGGGCAACTTGAGGAAGTATTTTTTCACTGAGAGGGTGGTGGATGCACGGAATGGCCTTCCTGATGAGGTCGTGTGGTCAAAAAACATTGGGGGAATTCAAGAATGCATGGGACAGATATAAGGCAATTTTGGTGGAGGGTAGGAAGAAGTAAGCTGTTGGTTAACTAGGATCTGCAGCTTATCCAGTAGGTATGGAAATGGGCAGACTGGGTGGGCTAAGTAGTCTTTATCTGCCGTCAAAGTCTTATGTTTCTATGGAAGCCATTGGCAAGATGGCAGAAAAGGGGGAGGTCCTGCTGGTGGGGAATATCAACCAGCTGGACGTAGATTGGAGCCCCCAGCAGTGGCTTTAGCTAGAAGTTGGGATATCCTGATCCTGGACTCTCTGCAGGGGGCGTTTCTCAAGCAGCTAGTCTGCAAACTCACTCGTGATGTGACAGTACTGGTCCTGATACTAACAGGGACAGCGTTACAGAAGTCAAGGTTTTAGAGCACCAAAGGACCACTGATCACCATATGGTGTGGTTCAGTATAAGGACGACTGCGGAACTGAACCACACAACGGTGAGGGTACTGAACTTCAGGAGGGCAGATTTTATAAAAATGGGTGAATGCCTCAGGGATGTAGAGGAAGGGTGGGATGGCCTGGGTGGGATGAAGGAACAGTGAGCGAAGCTAAAAGAGAGCATAGTAAAGGCAACAAACCTCTATGTCAAACAAGTGAGCAAAAGCAAGAGGGAAAAGGGACCACATAGTTCTTCAAAGAGGTGGCTGAAAAGGTAAAGGCTTGAAGGGTAGCATTCAGAAGATATAAGGAGACACAGAGGAAGGAGGATAGGGAGGTGTATCAGGGGAAACTGAGCGAAGCAGGGAAAGCAGTAAGGAGCGCAAAGGCACAAACTGAAGAGAGAATAGCCCAGGAGGTAACTAAAGGGGCAAGACATTTTTTAGGTGTGTAAGTGAAAGGAGGAAGACTATAGGTGGGATTGTAAAGTTAAAAAGGGAAGTGGGGGACTGTGCAGAGGGGGACCAGGAAAAGGCAGATATCCTGAACAAGTACTTTTGTTCAATATTCACAGAGGAGGGAGAAGGGGAGGGTCCGCAAAAATGTAACAAAAGCTTTGGAGGAAGAGAGGGAGGTGGACACTAGTCCTTTTTTGTGGGGCGACAGTCCTGAAGGGACTTGCTAATCTGAATGTGAACAAAGCAATGGGGCCAGATGGCGTGTATCCAAGGGTATTGAGGAAGGGAAATACTGGCTGCACCTCTAATAGTCCTATTTAACAGCTCACTGGAAACAGGAGTGGTCCCGGAGGACTGGAGGGAGGGCAGATGAAGTCCCACTACACAGAAGTGGTAGCAGGGTAGAGGCTGGCAATTTTAGGCCAGTTAGCCTGACATTGGTGGTGGGAAGTTGGTGGAATCACTGCTGAAAGAAAGGCTTGTGGAATATCTTGAATCCAGTGGGTTACAAGACCAGAGGCAGCATGGTTTCACACGGGGTGGAGGTCATGTCAAGCGAATCTAATAGATCTCTCTGACTGGGTGGCAAAGGATTTAGATCAGGGTGGAGTGGTGGGCGGGGCCTACCTAGATTTCACTAAGGCTTTCAACAGCGCTCCAAGCAGGAGACTAGTAAGCAAGCTGGCTAGCTTAGGAGTGGGTCCAAATGTGGTAAACTGGATACAAAATTGGTTAGGGGATGGGCAAAAGAAGTTGGTAGGTGTACTCTGAGGAAGGGAGAGTGACCAGCAGGGTGCCTCAGAATCAGTGCTGGGATCTGTCCTTTTTTTGGGGCTTTTTGCTAGTTTATTTTGTGCAAAGTAAAGTCAGTGTATTTCCAATTTTTGTTTCTGGTGAATTCAGGAAGCCTCTGACACAACTACCCGCCCCTGTGCTTCAACCTGCTAATCTTCTTCAAGTGGCATGGCAGGGTAGTTCATGTGGTCTCATTGAATACCTGGGACTAGTTACATCCCAGGTGACATCACAGGTGAAAGGTGAAGGAATATACAAAAACAACAATACTATTTACAACATTTTTGCAGTTTCATAATAAATTTTGAACCACAGTTTTCCCCCTTTTTGAAAGACAGATCAATGCACATAAGAGTTCAATGATTTGTTAATGTCCATTAAGTCCATTGTTTATGTAATTATTTTTTTAAAATATAATCTTTATTAATATTTTTAAAGACGACAGCAAAACATACTTCAATACAGTTATACATTCTGAATAGCTCGTATTCGTATTTCTAGTATTCATACTGTTACAGGAGGACCAAGGTGTGACAGGGTAGAATAGGACCCTGTCCCATTTATTACGAAGAAAGTGTTTAAATGCAAGGATCTTTCCTTTTTGGTCTCTTCTGTGTCTGGTTGCGCAACCAAATTTTCTTGTGAGACTTCGGACTTGATCAACCCGACAGGCTTGCAATTATTTGCCTCTCACTGTCTCTCAGTTTTCTCTTGCTGTTTTTTTCTCCCTTGCATATCTAGATCTGCTGATATAAAAATACGTGCAAATCATTGTATGGAAATGTAACTGATATTGGGATCCCTTGTGTTTGGAAAATACTGTATAATAACTGGCTATGGCCAATATCAACTCGTTTTCTGACTTCTTAAAAAGTCATATCAACTCGCAGGTTGATACGAAAAAAGTCGTATCAACCTGCGAGTTGATACGACTTCCACATCCTCGTGGCGAGAATCATTAAAATAATCAGCTGACAGGCAGCGCAAGACAGTCCCGTAACGGAAAAAAAACCAAACAAACACACAGGCAGTTCCTTTACTGTAAAAGCAACAATTAGCTAAGTACATAAAACAAAATAAATTCAGTTAAAGGTAGTAACTTTTCTCCTGCTAATCTTGTAAGTTTATAAATGTTTAGCAGTGTAACAACTGTGTCCTGAAGTAATAAACGCTGCATTTCAAGTTATGTGGGGGCAGTGTGTGTTTTGTTGTAATGATGCTTTTTAAAACCATAGCCTGTTATTATATAAAATAAAACATATGCAGGGTGCTTAATATGGAGTTTTCTAGGGACATGGATATGTTGTTCATCCACACTGTCTGGCAGGTATCCTTGCCGCTTTAAATCTTGCCGGAAGGTCTTCAAGCTGGCTCCTCCCACCCACCCGGGTGGTAAAACTCTTGGCTCCGCCCATGGCCAGATCTTCCTTACCGCTTGGAGCTCAGGTTCCCTCCTTAACGCTCTGCGTATAAGACTGGTTCCTAATTCTTGGTTTCGCGAATTTAAAGTTTTGCATTTCTAGACTTGGTCTTCTATCCCTCATGACTCGCGATGGACCATCGACTCGGTTTTGGAGATGCCCTTGCGACAGAAGATGTCTTGGATGGATCCGCACTCCGTGTGTCTACTGTTTAGGCCTTGAGCACGACCGCAGGCTTGCGACCTGTGCTCTTCCTTCTCAGCCACGCCCTCGAAGGCGGCGTCCCGCTTACAACTGGGGCGCCCCGAGAAACGTTTTCCTCCGGTGAAGTCAAAAGAGGCCCGGTCGGCAGTTTCCACGGCGGCGGGCACGGTGGATCAGCTAGAGCAGATCGCCCTCGAAGAGGAGGCGGCGCGGGCCGCATCTTCCTCAGCCGCGGCATTTATCCCGCTCTCCCTGGGTTCCTCTTATACAGCTTCCTTTAAGGATCTTTGTCTGGAGGTCATGTCAAGCGAATCTAATAGATCTCTCTGACTGGGTGGCAAAGGATTTAGATCAGGGTGGAGTGGTGGGCGGGAGAGGGACCAACGTCTGCTGGACCTTCTTCTCAGTCTAAAAAGAAAGACAAGGGTAAGTCCCTCCATCGACGCTCTTGGGAGCAGGAAAGGTCCCTCTCCCTAAGTTGTCGGCCATCGACTTCGGTCGATCGTTTGGCTTCGGCCACTGGTCTCACGGTGTCCCCGTCAGGTCAGTTGACTGAGACTCCTGTCGATGCAGTCGAGATTTTTCTCGACCCGTTGGACGGGTTGTCGCCAGGCAAAGCCGAGAATCCTCTGTCCCCGGTTCCCCCGGTGGGAGTTGAGGATCCCGTGGGCTTGCCAGTGCCTCCGGTTCCGGAGCCCTCGGGTGAACCCTCCGAGCCGAGGGAGAGCCGGTTCCCCGTCCCCTCCCCGCACTGTCCTCGGAAAGCCGAGGTTCTCGGGTCTCGGACTTCTTCGCGGTCCAGCCGATCCCACCATCGCCGTAGGTTCGGTCTCGGCACGCTAACGTACTGGCGCCGCCCGCTGTCCTCGTCCTCCTCCTTGGACGAGGAGAGGCTTCGACGCAAAGTTACGCCGACGACACGAGGGACCTCATGTGGCAACAGCTCCTTCTGACCGGGAACAAGCCGACGCTGGTCACCGAGCTGCCGAAATAACCTCCTCGACTTACCCGAGGAGCCTGTTCCCAGGCCGGTTGTTCGGCCAAAACCAGCTGCTCCACCGATTCTGGTGGAACCTCCGCCTCCACAGCCGTTATTTGGGGCTCCGACCAAGAATTCTCGGTCGGCTCAGGGCCTGCCCCATAGGCTGTCTGTTACCCTCACTCCCGATCGACCTCAGCAGGTGGAGGGTGGCTCAGGCCCGAGGCAGCTCTTTGCGGACTCTTCCGAGTCCGACGGCGATTCCTCCCTTTTCTCCAGGCGAGTAGACTTGGAGTCTCTGGAGTCAGTCGATGGGCGATAGCCCGCCGTCTATCTGGGATGCTTGGCTCATCTCGGAGTCCACGGGATGAAGCTCGAACCTCATGTCAAGCGGGCCAGGTACCCCCTCAGGAGATACTGGACCGAGGGGATTTCTCACGGAGGCCTTTCCGGTGGCCGAGCCCATAGTGGGCCCGGCCTTGGAGCTCTGGCAGCGCCCTGCTTCCTGTCCTGCGCCCCCGGCCAGGATGGCCAGGAAGTATGCGGTCCCTACGGTTCTTTGTCCATTTTTTCGGAACACCCCTCAGCCAAGGGGCTAGTTACCGACAGCGTTTTCCGGCGCGACGGGAACGCTAGGGACGTGGACAAGCCTCCCAACAAGGAGTTCAAGAAATTGGACTATGCCGGGCGCAAAGTTTACGCTGCGTCCTCCCTCGGCCTTTGTCAGGCCAGTTCGGTCGTACTCATGGCACATTTCTCTCATGCCCTGTTGGGCTTCCTGGACGAGGTAGTTCCTCATCTTCCGGCGGACCTGCAGACCACGGTTAGGCAGGTGCGGGACCAGGGCAGGGCAGTGGCCAAACAGAAGCTTCAGACTGCTCTGGACATTGGAGACTCATGTGCCAGGTCAGTAGCGGCCGCAGTGGCTATGCGCCATCGGGCATGGCTGAGGATATCCACCTTCACTTCGGATACCCAGCACAAGTTGGCGGATGTCCCCTTTCTGGGGACCGACCTCTTCGGCCCTGGGGTGGAAGGTCACCTGCAGAGGATCGAGAAGTCTAATGCTACCTTGGACTCGGTCTCATCCGCACAGAAGGACAGAGGCCGCAGACCACAGCCTAAGCCACTTTGTCCCTCTGCGCCCGCGGCACATCTGGCCCAGCAACGTCAGGGCCAGCAGGCTCGAGCTTGGCATCCCAAACCCAAGCCCTCGGCTTCCTCCTCCAGGAAGCAGGGAGGTAAAGGCCCTGGAGTTCCCTCGGCTGGTCCTTCCTCCAAGCCTGCCCAGTGACGGGCTGAGGGGTGTCGCCCCCAGCCCCGTCGCCTCACCCCAGGTGCCCCCCGTGGGGGGGCGGCTTCGCCACTTTCTTTCCGCCTGGTCCGTTATCACCACAGACCGGTGGGTGTTGGAGGTGGTGGAAAGGGCCTGCCTCTGGAGTTCAAGCAGCCCCTCCGCTGCAGAGCCGTCGCACTCGGGGCCTCGGGGTCCAAAGCCTCGATGTCGGCTCGCAGAGCCGACATCGCTCTCCTCCTCGAGAAGGAGGTGATCAGAGAGGTGGCGGACCCTCCCTCAGACCCGGGGTTCATATCCAGATACTTCCTGGCTCCGAAACGGACGGGGGGCTGGCGCCCCATTCTCGACCTACACAACCTAAACAAGTTCCTAAGGTCCCGAACCTTCAGGATGGTCACTCTGGCTCAGATAATACCATCCTTGGAACACGGCATGTGGTTCTGCTCTCTGGACCTGCAGGACACGTTCTTTCACGTCCCTATCCGTCCGTCACATCAGAGGTTCCTTCGCTTTCGAGCGGAGGGATCTCTTTTCGAGTTCAAGCCATGCCCTTGAAACATCTCCAGCTCCCAGGTCTTCACCAAATGCATGGCAGTGGTGACAGCATTCCTGCGGCGTCGAGGTGTCCGGGTTTACCCTTACCTGGACGATTGGCTGATAGCAGCCCCCTCCAGACAGGAGGTGGAGCGGTCCAGAGATCTGGCCCTCCAGGTTTGCTCTCAGGTCGGCCTCCTCATCAACGAGGCCAAGTCTGAACTTGAGCCAAAGCAGGTGATTCTTTTAATCGGGGCAGAGCTCGACTGTCTTCGAGCCAGAGCACGGCTCCCGGCGGACAGGGCTGAGGTTCTTTCTTCCTTTGCCCAATCATTTCTAGTTAATGTCGCGCCTGCCAGGACTTCCTGCGCCTCCTGGGTCTCATGGCGGCCTGTACCAGCGTGGTCCATTGGGCCTGCTGGAACATGCGCCCTTCAGTAGGGGCTGGCCAGCGGTCCCAACGCTGCGATCCATTGGACCAGCTGGTGCGGTGACCCAGGGGATGTGGGCAGCTCTCAGTGGTGGACCGTTCCAGTTCATCTGCAGGAGGGCATCCCGTTTGTCCGCCCGGCAGCCGGTCTCTCCTATCGACCGATGCCTCTCTGATGGGTTGGGGTGCCCATCTGGGGGAACACCGAGCGCACGGCCTCTGGTCCCAGCAGGAGTCCCGATGCCACATCAACCTGCTGGAGCTCCGAGCGGTCCGCCTAGCTCTCACCGCCTTTGCTCCGTTTCTTCGGGGTCAAGTGGTCCGGGTCCAGACGGACAATACCACGACCATGTACTATCTAAACCGCCAGGGCGGGACGCACTCCATGCTTCTATGCAAGGAAGCTCTCCGCATCTGGTCACTCGTGCGCAGCCTGGAGGTGGATCTCCTAGCCATTCACGTGGCAGGAGCCTCCAACACCCTGGCCGATGCCCTAAGCCGGATAGGGGCTACGTCCCACGAGTGGTCTCTCCTGCCGGAGGTAGTACAAGATCTATTCTCCCATTGGGGCACACCTCAGGTGGACCTGTTTGCCTCCAGGGAGAATGCGGAGCTGAGGCTGTTCCGCCCCCCTCAGCAGGGCTCACTGCAGGGGATGCCTTCGAGGCCGTGGACCCGGGCCTCTTCTACGCCTTTCCCCCATTCCCCTTGATGCACAAGGTGCTTCTCAAAGCAAGGAGGGACAAGACGCAGGTGATTCTGATAGCCCCAGACTGGCCCCGCCAGTACTGGTACCCAGATCTCCTCAGCCTCAGCTCCAGCCTCCCAAGGCAGCTTCCAGCTCGCCCGGACCTGCTGTCAGTCAATTAAGGGAAGGTGTTCCATCTGGACCTTCAATCCCCGCACCTGATGGCCTGGTTCCTGAGTGGCTAGAGTTCCAGGCCTTGGGTCTTTCCGACGAGGTCCTCAACGTAGTTGAGACATCCCGTAAGGAGTCGACCAGAAAATGCTATGCCTTCAAATGGAAGAGGTTTTCCATTTGGTGTCAGGGCAAGGGCCTGGACCCTTCCTCCTGTTCCTTGGCGAGCATATTGGACTACCTTTGGTCCCTTTCTCAGCAAGGGCTTAGGTCGACGACCCTTAAGGTGCACCTGGCAGCCATCTCTGCTTACCGGGCGCGGGCCGGGAAGTAGTCGGTGGCACAGGAGAAGGTGGTCTGGTGCTTTTTCAAAGGCCTTGATCACATTTCCCCTCTGGTGCGAGAACCTCCACCTCCGTGGGATCTACTGCTGGTATTGGCAAAGCTAATGGGCAAGCCATTCGAACCAATGCACAGGTGTGAACTCTCTCACCTGTCGTGGAAGACTGCCTTCTTGGTGGCTATCACGTCAGCCAGAAGGATGGGAGAGCTCCAGGTGCTCTGTATCAAGTCTCCTTACCTGGTCTTCCACAGGGACAAGGTTGTCCTGCGCCCCCACCCGAAATTCCTTCCGAAGGTGGTGTCGGAGTTTCACCTTAACCAGGTGTTGACTCTGCCGGTGTTCTACCCCAGTCACACCTCGGAGGCCGAATATAGGCTCCATACTCTGGATCCTAGAAGAGGCGCAAGCTTACTAAGGAGGCGACGGCTGAAATTTGGAGAGAGGTTCGCCAGCTGTTTGTCACCTACGCTGAAGCCGCACCTGGCAGACCTGCAGCCAAGCGGGCGATAGGCAGGTGGGTCACCTCCTGCATAGATCTGCTATAAGTTGGCAGGCATGGAGCTCCCAGAGGATAAGAGCTCATTCTATCCGCCATACTGCTGCATCGGTGGCTGCTTCCAGGACGCCCTATCCAGGAAATCTGCAGGGCTGCTACCTGGAAGTCAGCACACCTCATCACCCATTACCACATCGACCTTGGTCACGCCAGGATGCTGGTTTTGAGGCCTCGGTTCTCCAGTCTCTATTCCTAAGTAGGGGTGTGCTTGCCTTCCTCCTCCCGGAGGAACTGCTAGGAGTCTGCCAGACAGTGTGGATGAACAACATATCCATGTCCCTAGAAATACAGGTTCTAGGGACATGGATATGTTGTTCATCCACACTTATTGGCAGGTTCCTTGCCGCTTTAAATCTTGCCGGAAGGTCTTCAAGCTGGCTCCTCCCACCCACCCGGGTGGTAAAACTCTCGGCTCCGCCCCTCGACACCAGATCTTCCTTACCGCTTACAAGCTCAGGTTCCCACCTTAACGCGTTGCGATTAAGACTGGTTCCTAATTCTTCGAAAAGTTCGAAATTAAAAAGTTTTTTGCTAAAAGACTGGTCTTCTTCTCCTCGCGGCTGCGATGGACAAATCGACTCCCGGTTTTCGGAGGTGCCCTTGCGAGCAGAAGATGTCTAGGGCGGATCCGCACTCACGTCGTCTACTGCCTGGGCCTTGAGCACGACCCAGGGCCTGCGACATGCTCCTCTTTCGGCCTACGTCCTTGAAGACCGTGCTGCCCGATTACAACTGGGGCGCCCCGAGAAAAGAATTCCACCGGTGAAATCTAAAGAGGCCCGATTGGCGGTGTCCGCAGCGGCGGGCTCGGCAGATCAGCTAGAGCAGATGATCGCCCTCGAAGAGGAGGCGGCGCAGGCCGCTTCTATCTCGGCTGCGGCATTTTTTCCGCTCTCTCTCAGTGCCTCGTACTCGGCTTCTTTTAAGGAGCTTTGTCTGACCCTCTCGACCAAAGGTGAGGGTCCAACTTCTTCAGGACCTTTTCCAGGTCCAAAAGAGCAAAAAGTAAGTCTCTCGTCGGCTTTTGGGAGCGGGAAAGATCCCCTCCTCTTGTCGACAGTCGACTCCGGTCGACCCCTCAGCTCGCCACTGGCTTCACGGTGTCCCCGTCCAGGCCAGTTGACTGAGATCCTGTCGACGCGGGTCGAGATTTTTCTCGACCCGTTAGACGGGTTGTCGGCTGGAGAAGCTGAGAATCCCCTCTCCCAGGTTCCCTGGTGGGAGTTGAGGATCCCGTCGGCTCGTCTGTGCCTCTGGTTCCGGAGCCTTCGGTGGGATTGTCCGAGCCGAGGGGAGTGCCGATTTCCGACACTTCTCCTCGCCTTCCTCGGCCTAGTCGAGACTCTCGGTCTGGATATCCTCAGTCCAACCCGATCCCGCCGCCATAGGCGGTCTCGGCACAGCGGCAAGTGGCGCCGCCGCTCCTCGGACGAGGGGAGGCCTCGGCGCAAGTTGCGTCGGAGGTACGAGGAACTTATGTGGCAACAGCTCCTTTTGACCGGGAATAAGCCGACCCAGTCGTCTTCCCCGGCCATTAAGTGGCTGTCACCGGAGCAGCCGAAACAACCCCTCGTTGTAGTCGAGGAGCCTGTTCTCAGGCCGGTTGTTCGGCCAATTCCAGCTGCCCCACCGATTCTGGTGGAACCTCCGCCTCCACAGCCATTAGTTGGGGCTCCGACCGAAAATTCTTGGTCGGCTTTGGGTTTGCCCCATAGGCTGTCTGTCACCCTCACTCCCGATAAACCTCGGCAGGTGGAGGGTGGCTCAGGGCCGAGGCAGCTCTTTGAGGACTCTTCTGAGTCCGATGATGGTTCTCCCTTTTCTCCAAGCGCATGGACTTGGAGTCCTCGGGAGGGCAGTCAATGGACGATAGCCCTTCGTCCTTCTTAGGGTTGTCCGACTCATGTCGGAGTCCACCGGATGAAGCTCAACCTCGCTTCTAAACGGGCAGGTATCCCTCACGGAGATTCTGGACCGAGGGATTCTCCACGGAGGCCCTTCCGGGGGCAAGCCATAGGTGGGTCTGGTCTTGGAACTTTGGCAGCGCCCTGCTTCCTGCCCTCCGCCTTGGCCAGGTTGTGCCAGGAAGTATGCCGGTCCCTGTTCCCTGTCCGTTTTTGAACACCTCGGCTGAGGGGTTGGTTCTGGACAGCGTTTTCAGCGTGCCGGAACACCAGGATGTGGACAAACCTCCGACAAGGGACCAAGAAATTGGACTCATGCCGGGCGAAAAGTCTATGCTACGTCCTCTCGGCACATCGTCAGGCCAGTTCGACGTCCTCATGGCACATTTTTCTCATGCCCTGTTGGGCTCCTGGATGAGGTTGTCCTCATCTTCCCGCAGATCTGCAGACTACGGTCAGGCAGGTGCGGGACCAGGCAGTGGCTAAACAGCAGCTCCAGACTGCGTTAGACGCCAGGGACTCATGTGCCATGTCTGGTGGCCGCAGTGGCCTAGGTCGCCGGGCTTGGCTGAGGATATCCACCTTACCGGATACCAGCACAAGTTGGCGGATGTTCCTTTTGGGACTGACCTCTTGGCCCTGGGGTGGAAGGTCACCTGCAGAGATCGAGAGGTCAATGCTACCTTGGACTGGGTCTCTTCCGCTTAGAAGGACAAAGGCCGCAAGCCACAGCCTAAGCCCTTTCGTCCTTCTGCAGCCCGCCACCCAGCCCAGCAACGTCAGGGCCAGCAGGCTCGACCTTGGTATCCCAAGCCCAAGCCGTCGGCTTCCTCCAACAGGAAGCAGGGAGGTAAAGGCCCAGGAGGTCCCTCGGCCGGTCCCTCCTCCAAGCCTGCCCAGTGACGGGCTGAGGGGTGTCGCCCCCATCCCTGTCACCTCACCCCTGGTTCCCCCCGTGGGGGGACGGCTCAGACACTTCCTTTCCGCCTGGTCCGCTGTTACCACGGACAGGTGGGTATTGGAGGTGGTGGGAAAGGCCTACCTCTGGAATCCAGAGCAGGCCCCTTCCAGGCCGTCGCACCTGGAGGCCTCGATCCGCAGCCTCACTGGCAGTTCGCCCGAGCAGACGCTCCTCCTCCAAAGGAGGTGATCACGGAGGTGGAGGACCCCCTTCAGACCCGGGTTCGTGTCCAGGTATTTCCTGGTTCTGAAACGGACGGGGGGCTGGCGCCCCATTCTCGACCTACACGACCTGAACAAGTTCCTAAGGTCTTGAACCTTCAGGATGGTCACTCTAGCACAGATAATACCATCTCTGGAACACGGCATGTGGTTCTGCTCTCTGGACCTACAGGACACGTTCTTTCATGTCCCTATCCGTCCGTCACATCGGAGATTCCTCCACTTTCGAGCGGAGGGATCCCTCTTCGAGTTCCGAGCCATGCCCTTCGGCTTATCTCCAGCTCCCAGGGTCTTCACCAAATGCATGGCAGTGGTGACAGCATTCCTCTGGCCTTGAGGGTCGGGTGTACCTTACCTGGAAGATTGGCTGATAGCAGCCTCCTCCAGACAGGAGGTGGAGCGGTCCAGAGATCTGGCCCTCCAGGTTTGCTCTCGAGTTGGCCTTCTCATCAACGAGGCCAAGTCGAACTCGAGCCGAGCAGGTGATCCTGTTCATCGGGGCAGAGCTCGACTCTCTTCGAGCCAGAGCACGGCTCCCGGCGGACAGGGCCGAGGTTCTTACCTCCTTTGCCCAATCATTTCTGGTTGGGCAATCGCGCCCTGCCCGGGACTTCCTGCGCCTTCTGGGTCTCATGGCGGCCTATACCAGTGTGGTCCGTTGGGCCCGCTGGCACATGCGCCCCCTTCGGTGGGGACTGGCCAGCCAGTGGTCACAACGCTGCGATCCTTTGGACCAGCTAGTGATAGTGACCCGGGAGATGTGGAACGCTCTCCAGTGGTGGACCGTTCCATTTCATCTGCAGGAGGGCATCCCGTTTGTCCGCCCCGAGCCGACGGTCTCTCTATCGACCGATGCCTCTCTGATGGGTTGGGGTGCCCATCTGGGGGAACACCGAGTGCACGGCCTCTGGTCCCCGCGGGAGTCCCGATGCCACATCAACCTGCTGGAGCTCCGAGCGGTCTGCCTAGCTCTCACCGCCTTTGCTCCGTTTCTCAGGGCTCAAGTGGTCCGAGTCCAGACAGACAATACCACGACCATGTACTACCTGAACTGCCAAGGCGGGATGCGCTTCATGCTTCTATGCAAGGAAGCTCTCCGCATTTGGTCACTCGTGCGCAGCCTGGAGGCGGATCTCCTAGCCATTCATGTGGCAGGGCCTCCAACACCCTGGCCGATGCCCTGAGCCGGATAGGGCTGCATCTCACAGTGGTCTCTGCCGGAGGTAGTACAAGATCTGTTCTCCCACTGGGCACACCTCAGGTGGACCTGTTTGCCTCAGGGAGAGCCAGGCTGAGGCATTTCATGCCCACCCCCCTCAGCAGGGCTCGCTGCAGGGGGATGCCTTCTCGAGGCTGTGGACCCCGGGCCTCTTCTACGCCTTTCCCCCATTTCGCTTGATTCACAAGGTGCTTCTCAAAGCAAGGAGGGACAAGGCGCAGGTGATCCTGATAGCCCCAGACTGGCCCCGCCAGTTCTGGTACCCAGATCTCCTCAGCCTCAGCTCCAGGCTCCCGAGGCAGCTTCCAGCTCGCCCGGACCTGCTTTCAGTCAATCAGGGGAAGGTGTTCCATCCGGACCTTCAATCCCTGCACCTGACGGCCTGGTTCCTGAGCGGCTAGAGTTCCAGGCCTTGGGTCTTTCCGACGAGGTCCTCAATGTGGTTGAGGCGTCCCGTAAGGAGTCGACCAGAAAATGCTACGCCTTCAAATGGAAGAGATTCTCCATTTGGTGTCAGGGCAAGGGCCTGGACCCTTCCTCCTGTTCTGTGGCAAGCATTTTGGACTATTTATGGTCCCTTTCTAGTCAAGGGCTTAGGTCGACGACCCTAAAGGTGCACCTGGCAGCCATCTCTGCTTACCGGGCGCGGGCCGGGAAGCAGTCGGTGGCGCAGGAAAGGTGGTGGCGGCTTTTCAAAGGCCTTGATCACATTTCCTCCGGTCGAGCCCCACCTCCGTGGATCTACTGCTGGTACTGGTAAAGCTCATGGGCAAGCCATTCAACCAATGCACAGGTGAGACTCTCACCTGTCGTGGAAGACCGCCTTCTTGGTGGCTATCACGTCAGCCAGAAGGATGGGAGGCTCCAGGTGCTTTGCACGAGTCTCCTTACCTGGTCTTCCACAGGGACAAGGTTGTCCTGCGCCCACACCAAATTCCTTCCGAAGGTGGTGTCAGAGTTTCACTCAACCAGGTGCTGACTCTGCCGTGTTCTACCCCAATCACACCTCGGAGGCTGAATATAGGCTCCATACTCTGGACCCTAGAGGGTGCGCGCTTATTATAAGGGAGCCACGGTGAAATTGGGAGAGGTTCGCCAGCTGTTTGTCAGCGACGCTGAAGCCGCATCTGGCAGACCTGCAGCAGCTGGACGATAGGCAGGTGGGTCACCTCCTGCATAGATCGCTGCTATAAGTTGGCGGGCATGGAGCCTCCCAGAGGATAAGAGCTCATTCTACCGTCATACTGCTGCATCGGTGGCTGCTTCCAGGGACGTCCCTATCCAGGATATCTGCAAGGCTGCTACCTGGAAGTCAGCACACACCTTCATCACCCATTACCACATCGACCTTGAGTCACGCCGGGATGCTGGTTTTGGGGCCTCGGTTCTCCAGTCTTTATTTCCCAAGTAAAGTATCGGAGTGCGCGCCTCCCTCCTCCTGGAGAACTGCTAGGAGTCTGCCAATAAGTGTGGATGAACAACATATCCATGTCCCTAGAAATACAGGTTACTCACCTGTAACAGGAGTTCTAGGAATGGTATATGTTGTTCATCCACACGACCCACCAGACCTCCCCGGCTTCGACGCACAACCTGAGCTTCCAGCGGGCCAGATCTGGCGTCATGGGGCGGAGCCGAGAGTTTTACCACCCGGGTGGGTGGGAGGAGCCAGCTTGAAGACCTTCCGGCAAGATTTAAAGCGGCAGGGAACCTGCCAATAAGTGTGGATGAACAACATATACCATTCCTAGAACTCCTGTTACAGGTGAGTAACCTGTATTTACTCACCTGTAACAGGAGGTCTGGGAGTGGTATGTGTTGTTCATCCACACCTACCCAACCTCTCGGCTTGCCGCGCACAACCTGAGCTTCCAGCGGCCAGATCTGGCGCCATGGGGCCGGAGCCGAGTTTTACCACCGGGTGGGTGGGTGGAGCCAGCTTGAAGACCTTCTGGCAAGATTTAAAGCGGCAAAGAACCTGCCAGACAGTGTGGATGAACAACATATACCATTCCTAGAACTCCTGTTACAGGTGAGTAACCTGTATTTTTTACACACCCTTGATGTATGATAATAAAAAAACTTCTCGAGCTACGCTCTCAAGGTTTTTTTATTATCACACATCTTGGGTATGTAAAACAACTCCATATCAACCACCTGCATATGCATTTATATAGCATTACTGTTGAAATGTATATATTTATAATTTGAGATGACTGCAAAATGTTGTTGGAAGATAGAGGTTTCCAGAGTTCAGTTTTTAAGCCTTTTACAAAAGCTGTGCAAAAAGGGGGCTCAACTCAAAAGGCACACTGTGTTCTAGCAGCTCCTGTCTGATATTTACCAAAAAAAAGGATGCTTGCTAAGAATGGGGGTGGAAGGGCTTATAAGTGAGCTGAGCTGCAACTGCAGGAAAGATTAGAGGAAAAAGGGACAGAGACTTGAGGAAACCTACTGTTTTTCTCCTTTGTACATAGTTATACTGAACAAGTTTATTTTTTTATGTTACTGCTACTGTAAAAAAATATTTTTGGTGAATTCTACAACTCCTCCTGATTTTCCCTATGCTTCCTGACCTGTGCCTCGACGACAGATGGTGTCAGCCTAAGTGGGATTTAAGCTGTGCTTACCCTAAGACAGGATTTTTTTGCGTGGGTACTGACCTAGTATCAGGGAAGCACAGAGGAAGGTATGGATTCTGATGCAACAAGTCCAGGAGTGGTTACCAGGAGAATGGCAGCCAAACTAGCTGGGACAGAAGTCCAGTCTGAGATTGTACAGCCAGCACAAGTTATGGAAAAAGAACAGGCAGTGACAGAACCTAAAAGCCTGATGGACTCTTTCAAATGGTGGGCTATACAACAAAAAGAGACTAAGGAGCAGAGAGAAAAAGAGATGCAGCAACAGGAGCAGCAGATGAGAGGAGAGATGCAGCGATGGCTGGATGCCTTGCAAGCTGTTAAAGGCACAGGTCCAGGCGAGCAACAAAATGCAAGCAACTTAAAAACCATTAAACTTACAAAATTGTGTCCCTCAGATGATATTGAGGCATACCTGACAATTTTTGAAAAAGTTGCCACAGCCAGCCAGCCAATGGCCAAAGCAACAATGGACAATCAGACTGGTACCCTACCTGACAGGGAAAGCCCAACTTTCCTACAACAGTATGGACACTGCACAGTCAGAAAACTATGACCCAGAGAAAAGCGAAATCCTGAAAAGGTATGACATCTCCAGAGAGACATACAGGCAGAGATTTCGATCTCTGAGGTACAGCTCTGTCGACAATCCTCGAGAAGCCTTCGCCTGACTCTTAGAACTCCTGATAAAATGGATCCAACCTGAGAGCAAAACAGTCCCACAGATCATCGACATCTTTGCCATGGAGCAATTCATCAACATCTTGCCTTCAGATGTGCAGCTGTGGGTAAAGGAACACCGACAAGAGAGTGGGAAAAAGGCTGTTTCTTTGGCCGAGGACTACCAAATGGCCAGACAGATGCCACAGCTGCGAGGTAATAGCCAAGCATTGATAAGACGCTCTTTTTCCCATTTAAACTCCAAGCCTGATAAAAACTCTGGTGGGGTAACAAATCTATGCCCAAAGATGTTATCTGCTATAACTGCAATAAGCCAGGCCATTTTACAAGAAACTACTGTAGTAAGGAGAGTGGCACTGGAGCAGATTTGTCCTTGGCAAATTGGGGCAAGTACTTAACAGATGTGAAGGTGGGGGATAAGACTGTGAAAGGGACTCATCGATTCGGGAAGCAGACAGACCCTAGTGCATGTTAAAGTGCTGGGAAAACACTGTGCAAAGGGATCAGGTATTGATGTCATCTGCATTCACGGGGACACTCTATACTATCCTACCACCCAAGTGACTCTGATTAAGGGTGTGTCACACCAAATGAAAGTGGGGGTAGTACCTAAGTTACCTGTATCTGTGATTATTGGAAATGACTTTCCAGGGTTTACTGGGAGTAAATCCTAATGTTTCAGCAGCTGTGGTGACGAGCTCAGGCAAAGAAAATTTCAGATGGTGGGGACACTTTTCCTTTCAAAGATTTTGATTTGGATGTGTTTGAGCACAGCTCCAAGATCCGGAAATCCAGGAAAGAAAGACAGTGCCTGAAGAAATTATGGCAACAAATGACTGATGGACATGAAGGGTTGAAATAGGAAAATGCTGAAACTAAATTCGTTACTGATTGTGATTTTCTTTCAGAACAAGCTAATGATGTTTCTCTCCAGGGTTATTTTAAGCAGCTGGTGGTAAAACCAAAACGGGGTGGACCAACGTTTAAAAAATGTAATGGGTTACTGTACAGAGTTTGGGTTAAACTTCAGACACAGGAACAGACAGAACAATTGGTTATACCACAGAAGTATAGAACAGAATTGTTACAGATAGCACATGATAGTCCTATGGCTGGTCACTCAGGGAGGGATTGCACCCTTGCCAGATTGCTGTTTAGATTTTACTGGGCTGGAATTCATGAAGATGTTGCTACCTATAGTAATTCCTGTGCTGAGTGTCAGAAAGTAGCCCCAGTTACCAATAAAGACAAGGTGCCCCTGGTACCCTTACCCTTGATAGATGTGCTTTTTGAGAGAATTGCAGTGGATGTGGTTGGTCCTTTAAACAAAAGTAAAAAGGGTAATAGATTTATCCTATACGAACATACGAATGTGCCAGCAGAAACAGACCTTCAAACAACATGAAGTCTTGCTGTATTCTGACTATATGCAGTTATCCCCAGCACCTGAACTGCTCCGGAGAGTAAAGGGTTAACTCTGTGCAAGGGCATAGAACGTTGAGCTCAAGCTCTGTTTTCAAACCTCTGTCTGTGGTACTCTGAAGTGTAACCGTCAGATTTCTTACTTTGCCTAACTGTGAAGTCGCTCCGGAGATCCCTCCTGCGTTTCGGTTTGGTCCAGGTCGAATCGGTCGTTTTTTTCAAACTGTTGCTTCAATATTTTGGTATTCTTGCCTCTGTCTCGGTACCAGTAAGTAGTAGTAGGTAGTGGTTATTTAGTGTATTTGTGGTTATGAAATAGTTTTATTTCTCGGTTCTTTGCCAGTCGGTCTGGTTCAGAACCGACACAGATCTTCTTTTATTATATAGTATATTTGTGTGTGGTTTTTCTGGTGCTTATTGGTTCCTAAAAAGATCTGATATTAGGATTTTTTTAACTGACCCGTGACACGGTTGGAACCGTTAAGTGTGTAATTACCTGGCTTAACCGCTGTGTAAGGTGATTTTGTTTGAAGGCATGTCTGAGAAACCCAAGAAGAAAACCAGACCCACTGGGTTTCAGCACTGTACCGAGTGTAAGGAGGCCTTTGCTAAGGCCGACCCTCACCTCATGTGTGTGTATTGTCTGGGGTTTGACCACCTCAAGGAAGACTGCCAAATATGCAAGCACTTTCCCAAGGCCACTCTGGATAAATGTTTGAGTAGGCTGAGGGAGAGGGAGGCTGAGATGTCTGCTGACCCTGATGGCCAGCCCAGTTCGGTTGCAGCTGAACCTGAAGAGGTGCCCATTGACCTGGGCGATACCTCGTCGGGCAAACGGAGAGCCGATTCTGTGGAATCGGTTCAGAGTAAGAGGAAGAGAAAGTTAGCCGGTTTGGATCCGGCTTCCCATGGTCCGACCACTGACGAGATAGCGAAAGCAATTTCATTAGTTCAGTCGCTTTGCCCAGTTCCGACCGAACCGGCATCGGTTCAGAGCTGATTGGTTCGGTCAGAAGTACTTGCTTCGGATATATTTCTTGAGGTATACTATGAGGGCGATTGGGAGGAGGATGAAGAGTATGAAGAAGAACAATGTGAAGGCCTAGATGAGCCAGTAGAGCCTGACATCTCCCCAGACAGGTCTTCTCCTCCCAGGCTTTCTGAGTCCCCTTCCCATTTCTTGTTTTACAGGAAAGTGGCTGAGACTCTTCAGCTTCCTATGGAGGAGGCTGAACAGGATCAGGAAGAACCTGACTGTCTGGAAATGATAGATGTCCCAGACTCAAAAAGAGTTGTCTATTCCCTTACACAAATCCTTGGAGAAGCAGACACAAAAAATGTTACAGTTCCCAACATCCATTCCTCCTGTGGAAAAAAGAATGGACAGGAGGTATGCTTTGTCAGGTCCTGGGATGGAATTCCTTTCTAATCACAGCAGCCATGTTGGGGTAGTACAAGCTGCGGCATGGGACAAAGCTAATGTTCCCCTGGCATCTCACCCCCCAGATAAGGATTCCAGGAAAGTGGGTGCCATGGCAAAAAAGCAGTACTTGGCATTCTCTTTGGGACTCAGGCAATCTAATTACATGGCATATACAGCCAGGTACCAGAAATCTATGTGGGATACGGTTCTAGAGCTAGTTAGGAATGTCCCTCCCCAGCTAGCCAAGGAGCTGGAGCAGGTGGCTGCAAATGGTATTGAGGCTTCCAAGGTGCAATTCCACGCTGCTGTAGACTCAAGTGATGTTCATTCCAGGGTCATGGCTACATCTATCTCCATAAGGAGATTTGCTTGGCTTAGATGTACCAACCTCTCACAGGATACCCAGGCTAAGGCCATGGATTTCCCTGTAACTGGTAATTCTCTCTTTGGGGATCAAACAGAGAATTACATGAAAAAAATGGACGAGTAGAGGACCAACTATAGGAGTACTGCAGCCAAAGAGGAGCAGACCACTCCTTAGAGGCAACAGCTTAGGGGCCTTTTAACCAAGCTCAGGCCCTCTCCTCTTCTTTTCAGCAGAGGGTTTTTTTTTAAGGGGAAGAGGTAGATGTGGGGTAACTAGGACCCCATCAGCTACTCAGTCCAAGCCCCCTGCCAGGCAGACACCCTGAGGTGTCAGTCAGGGTCGCCTTCCCAGTCCCAGTAGGGGGAAGGCTGGCTCACTACTCCCAAGCCTGGGAGTCTGTTATTTCAGACAAATGGGTCCTGGAAGTAGTGAGCCAGGGACTTGCTCTCAGTTTTCTCCCTTGGAGACAAAGGCCTTAGAGGCAGAAGTCTCCTCTATTCTGCTTTTACAAGCAGTGGAGAAGGTACCTCTTTGTCACAGGTAAAAGGATTGTATTCAAGATACTTCCTTACCCCCTAAAAGACAGGGGAGTGGTGACCCATATTGGATTTAAGGTACCTGAACAAACATCTGACAAAACCAAAGTTCAAAATGGTGCCTCTGGGAGTAATTCTTCCTCTCTGAGACCAGGAGACTGGCTAGCCTCCCTGGATCTTAAGGATACCTACTTTCACATACCTGTCAGACATTTCCCACAGGAAGTACCTCAGGTTTGAGTTGCCCTCAGGCCATTATCAATTCAGGGCCATGCGCTTCAGCCTAACATCTCCACCAAGGGTATTCACCAAGTGTCTTGCAGTAGTGGTGGCATTCCTCAGGAGGCAGGGCATCCTTCAAACAACATGAAGTCTTGCTGTATTCTGACAATAGCAGTGAGTCCCAACCTTCGAACTGCCCTGGAGATGAAAGAATTAACTTTCCATGCCAGGCATGGAACGCTGAGCTCGGTTGAGACTCTGTCTGTTGCTGTTTAAACTCCAACTGTCAGATTCTTTACTCTTTTTTATTCTTTACTCTTCTTTATTTTTTAGATTCTTTACTCTGCCTCACTGAACAGTCGCTCCGGAGATTTCTCCTTCTGCTCGGTTCAATTTGTCGGTTAAAGTACCGCTTTTCTCGGTTTTCGACCGAATTTAAACCGTAACCTGTCGGTTCAGTCTCTGTCTGTGGTATTTGTGAGTACTAGATAGGTTTATATTATTTTCTATTCTGTGTGGAACCTGTAAACGGTTCATCGGTTCAGTTTGAACCGATCAAGTTGTTAAAAAATCTTTATTTGTACTTCTAGTGTGTGGTTACTGGTTCTTATCAGTTAAAAAAGAACGGATTTTATTACGGTTTTTTCCACGACCCATAACACGGTCAGGAACCGATAAGAGGGTCTTTCCTGGTGGATTGCCATTAAAAGGGTAAGTTTGGTTAGGACTGGCACAATGTCTGAAAAACCCAAAAGAAAAACCGGGCCTACTGGGTTTCAACACTGCAGTGTGTGTGGGAAGTCTTTGCTAAGGCTGACCCCACACCACCTGTGTTTATTGTCTGGGGTTTGACCACCTCAGTGCAGACTGCCAGATTGGTAAAAATTTCCCTGCAGCTACCCTAGAAAAGAGAGTTGGTAGGCTCAGGGAAAGGGAGGCCAAAAAGTCCGCTGAACCGGATGGCCAGTCCGGTTCGGTTCATACCGAACCAGAAGGAGTGCCCTCTGACCAGGGCGAGACTTCTTTGGGCAAAAGGAGAGCCGATTCTGAGGAGTCAGTTCCGGCTAAGGGAACAAGAAAGGAAAAATCAGCTGGTGTGGATCCAAAACTTTCTTCTCCAACCGCTGAAGAAATAGCCAAAGCGATAAAAATTGTGCAGTCGCTTTCTGGTTCCGACCGAACCGGCACCATCAGGAGGCGCTCGGTTCGGTCAGTTCCACCGGTTCAAGATTATGATTTAGAGGAATATGAACCGGAGGAGGAGGAAGAGGAGTATGAGGAAAGTGAATGTGGTTTTGAAAGTCTGGATGTGCCCATTGACCTGGACATCTCTCCAGACAGACCTTCAGGAGTGTCTCCTCCTAGGCTTTCTGAGTCGCCTCCCATTTCATGTTTTATAAAAAGTGGCTGAAACGTCCAGCTTCCTATGGAAGAAGCTGTGATGACCAGGAGGAGCCTGACTATGTGGAAATGATGGATATCCCAGAGTCTAGGAGGCTGTCTATTCCTTACACAAATCTTTTGGGAAACAGACATTTAAGATTTTAAAGACTCTAATACTATACCTCCTGTGGATAAAAGAATGGACAAGAGGTATACATTGTCAGGCTCAGATACGGAGTTCCTTACACAACAATGCAGCCATGTTGGGGTAGTGCAGGCTGCAGCCTGTGATGAGGCAAATATTCCCTTGGCTTCACACCCCCCAGACAAGGACTCCAGGAGGATTGATGCCATGGCAAAGAAACAGTACATGGCAGCGTCCTTGGGACTCAGACAGGCTAACTATATGGCCTATACTGCTAGGTATCAAAAATCCAGATGGGACACTGTCATGGCTTTAGCAAAACAGGTCCCTGGCCAGCTTGCCAAGGAGCTGGAGCAGGTGGCTGCTGATGGTATTGAGGCATCCAAGGTGCAATTCCATGCTACAGTGGACTCCAATGATGTGTCATCTAGAGTCATGGCTACATCTGTGGCACTTCGTAGAATGGCTTGGCTCAGATGTACTAGCCTGTCACAGGATACCCAGACTAAGGGCATGTATTTTCCTGGTGTGGGTAATTCTCTGTTTGGGGAGCAAACAGAGAATTACATGAAGAAAATGGACGAATATAGGACCACCTATAGGAGTGCACAGGCCAAGGAAAGGCAGGCCACTCCTCAGAGGCAGCAGGGCAGGGGCAGGCCTTTTCATAGGCCTTTCTACCAAGCCCAGGCCTCCTTTTCTGCCTGTGCTCAGAAGGGGTTCTTTAGAGGGAGAGGCAGAAGGGCTACAAGCAGACCTGCTTCCACCCCTCAGCCAAAACCCCCTGCCAAGCAGGCACCCTGATGGGTTCGCCAGGGCCGATTCTCCACTACCTGTAGGGGGCAGGCTGGCTTACTTTGTCCAGGACTGGGAGTCTCTAACATCAGACAAGTGGGTCCTGGAAGTAGTAAGCCAGGGACTGGTTCTCAGCTTCAAAAAATTTCCAAAGCTGAGAACCAGATCCTTTCCACCTGCAAATCCCTCAGAGGCACTTGCCCTAGAGGCAGAGGTCTCCCCTCCTGGCTCTCAGAGCTGTGGAAAGGGTTCCACCCTACACCAGGGCAAAGAATTGTACTCCAGGTACTTCCTTACCCCAAAAAAGATAGGAGAATGGCGGCCCATCCTGGATCTCAGATACTTAAGCACCTTTTAAAACCAAAATTCAAAATGGTGACTCTGGGAATTATTCTACCCTCTCTAAGGCCAGGGGACTGGCTAGTGTCCCTGGACCTCAAGGATGCCTACTTCCATATTCTCATCAGAAGCTCCCATCAAAAGTACTTCAGGTTCAAGCTGCCCTCAGGCCATTACCAGTTCAGAGCAATGCCCTTCGGTCTAACCTCTGCTCCAAGGGTGTTCACAAAATGCCTGGTAGTAGTAGTTGCTTCTCTAAGTAGGCAAAGGATTGCCATCTTCCCATACCTGGATGACTGGCTCATAGTAGGCCAGTCCCCAGACCAGGTCAAGTTACACCTACAGATAACTCAGCAACTGCTCACCTCTTTGGGTTTCCTTCTGAATCTTTCAAAGTCAGTTCTAGAGTCTGTTCAGCTCCTCACCTTCATAGGCGCAGAGCTGGATACAGAAAAGGCCAGAGCTTTCCTTCCCCTGGACAGGGCAAGGACCCTTATCACACTGGCCTCCTCATTCACCCTGCAGGTGTCTCGACCAGCAAGGCATTTTCTGCAGCTCCTGGGGCACATGGCTGCTTCCACAGCAGTGGTGCAGGGAGCAAGATTTCAGATGAGGGACATTCAGTTCCATTTGAGAGCCTTTTGGTCTCAAAAGAAGGACCTTCTGACCAAATTGATCCCAGTGACTTGAACCCTGATCCAGGCCTTACAGTGGTGGCAGGATCAGAACAATCTAAGACAGGGAGTTCCCTTTGTCACTCAGTCCCACTCTTTAATCCTTACTACAGATGCCTTCCTCTTGGGGTGGGGGGTTCGCTTGGGCAACCTGACTACCCAGGGGTGGTGGTCCCTTCAGGATTCTCTGCTTCACATCAATCTGTTGGAACTCAGAGCAGTATTTTTAGCACTTCAAGCTTTTTCCAAATCTGTTCAGAACAAAGTTATTCAGGTCAGAACAGACAATACCACTACAATGTGGTACATCAACAAGCAAGGAGGCACTCGGTCTACGGCCTTGTGCACATAAGCAATGAAGTTGTGGTCTCTGGCTTATTCCCTGAACGCCTCCCTCACAGCAGTACACCTCCCAGGCAAGGACAATGTCCTGGCAGATGCTCTCAGCAGGATATCTCAGGGCCATCACGAATGGTCACTGGATCCCCTGGTCTTGGAGGTGATATTCTCCAGATGGAGCACCCCACAGATACATCTTTTTGCAGCCTCAGACAATCACTAGCTTCCCCTTTTTTGCTGCAGGCCCCCAGTGTTGGGTTCAGTCCCCCTGGATGCCTTAGTTCTCAGTTGGGAAAGGAAGTTCCTGTATGCTTTCCCCCCTTCCCTCTCCTGTTCAAAGTGCTAGTCAAAATCAGGTCTCAACCCTGCAAGGTGATCCTGATTGCTCCAGACTGGGCCAGACAGCCCTGGTATCCTCTTCTGTTGTCCTTAGCAGTCCATCTTCCCTGTCGCTCCCAGGAATTACAACCTGTTAACCTGTGCTCAGGGAGGGTTTGGTACCAGATCTCAAATCTCTCAATCTCAAGGCCTGGCTCTTGAAGAGTTAGAGTTTGCTGATTTACACCCTCCCAAGGTGTAATGGATATTCTGAAGGCTTCAGGAAACCTTCCACCAGGACTACTTATAATTCCAAGTGGAAAAGATTTTCCATATGGTGCTCTGGAAGGCATATTTCCCAGAGTCTGCTGATCTGCCCACAGTCCTTGATTATATGGTCCATTTGAATAGCTTGGCCTTAGACCAGCTACACTTAAGGTGCATCTGGCAGCTGTTTCTGCTTTCATTTCAGCAGGTAAGCCCTCTTCTCTTTCAACTCACCCTGTATTCTCTAAGTTTTTCAAGGGATTGCTTCATACCAACCCTCCATTCAGGGACCCTGCCCCGCTTGGGACCTTAACGTTTGCATTGCTCAGCTTATGCAACCCCCCTTTGAGCCTTTGTCTTCAGCAGAGCTTAAGTACTTGATTTGGAAAACTGTGTTCCTGGTAGCCATCACTTCTGCCAGACGCATAAGTGAGTTACAAGCCCTGTCAGTGGAGCCTGATTTTATCTCCTTCCATAGAGATAAGGTGGTCCTCAGGACTAACAGGAAGTTTTTGCCTAAGGTGGTTTCAGATTTCCACCTTAACCAATCTATTTCTCTTCCTGTGTACTTTACTGACCATTCCTTCTCTGGTGAGAGGAGGCTGCACAGTTTAGATGTGAAAAGAGCCCTTAGCTACTACATAGAACGTACCAAGGGTCACAGGTTTGACTCCCTCCAACTGTTCCTCACTTATGGTGAGGTTGGTAAAGGGAAACCTGCCACTAAAAGATCCATTGCCAGGTGGATTGTCTCTTGTATTCAATTTTGTTATGAAAAACTGGGTAAGGTTCCACCCTCAGGCCTGAGAGCTCACTCTACCAGAGGTACAGCTGCTTCCCTGGCTGCTGCCAGGGATATTCCTATTCTAGAGATATGTCAAGCAGCTACCTGGAAAACAGTTGACACTTTTACCAAGCATTACTCCCTGGATATCCAGGCTGGGAGTGATGCTCGGTTTACACAGCGTGCTCAGAGCCTATTTCATAAGTAGGTTCTGTCCCTCCTCCATGGAGGTACTGCTTGGTAGTTCTGTTATTGTCAGAATACAGCAAGACTTCATGTTGTTTGAAGAAAAATTACTCACCTTAGTAATGTTGTTTCTTCTAATGGAGTCTTGCTGTATTCTGACCTCTCCGCCTTCCCTCTCAGAACCTCTGTTTTTGGGATGTGGGTGGGCAGTGGCAGTGTTGGCACTCAGGAGGTGCCCACCTTGTTGTTTCACCCTTTTTCTTTGGGTGAGTGGGTGTTGTGTTTTTTTCATTTTTTGGGTCTCCTGACTTGAGTCTTTGTTTTGGGACCAAAAAATCTGTTTTTATGTTTAGTAGCCAGCTGGCTAGTGTAGGTTTACAGCTTCCGGACAGGACCTTAGTGAGTTTAGATCATAAAGATCTGACAGTTTGAGTTTAAACAGCAACAGACAGAGTCTCAACCGAGCTCGAGCTCAGCGTTCCATGTCTGGCTTGGAAAGTTAACTCTTTCATCTCCGGGGCAGTTCGAAGGTTGGGACTCACTGCTATTGTCAGAATACAGCAAGACTCCATTAGAAGAAACATTTCTATGGTGAGTAATTTTTTCTTCTGTTCCCTTATCTGGACGACTGGCTCCTAGTGGGCCAGTCCTCAGACCAAGTCAAGTCAGCTTTAGAGGTCACCCAAAGACTTCTAGGATCCTTAGGCTTCATTCTAAATTTAGAGAAATCTGCCTAGAGCCAGCTCAGCTTCTCACCTTCATAGGGGTGGAAATAGATACAGTTCAGGCAAGAGCATTTCTCCCTTTCTCAAGGGTTCAGTCATTGGTCACTGTGGCCTCCTCTTTTCGTCCTGTAGTGTCTCGTCCAGCCGGAAACTTCCTGCAACTTCTGGGCCACATGGCAGCTTCCACAGCAGTGGTTCAGGGAGCAGGATTTCAGATGAGGGATATACAGTTTCATCTCAGATCTTACTGGTCTCAGAAAAAGGACCCTCTCTCCAAACTGGTTCCAGTCTCCAAAACCTTGGTCCAGGCCCTTCAGTGGTTGGAGTTGAAGGAAGACAGTCTTTGACAAGGGGTCCCCTTTATCAGTCAGGTCCCTTCTGTAATTCTCACCACAGATGCCTTGCTGTTGGGGTGGGGGGCCCACTTAGATCATCTTACAGCTCAGGGAACTTGGTCACACCTGGAGTCCCTTCTACACATAAATCTTCTCGAATTAAGAGCTGTCTCCCTAGCACTTCAGACATTCTCAACAATGGTCCAAGGGAAGGTAATGCAGATCAGAACAGACAATACCACAACCGTGTGGTACATCAACAAACAGGGAGGCACTTGGTCCTCGGCCTTGTGCACAGAGGCCATAAAAATATGGTCTCTAACTTATTCCCTTCAGGCTTCCCTGATGGCTGTGCATCTCCCAGGGAAGGACAACATTCTAGCAGATGCTGTCAGCAGGATTTCTCAGGGTCACCACGAATGGACCCTGAACCCTTTCATTCTTCAAGCCATTTTCAGGAGATGGGGCACCCCAGAGATAGATCTCTTTGCAGCCCCAGACAATCATCAGCTTCCTCTTTATTGTTGCAGACCACCCCTTTTGGGTCCTGTTCCTCAAGATGCTCTTCTACTAAATTGGACAAGCAGGTTTCTGTACGCATTTGCTCCTTTCCCTCTGACATTCAGAGTCCTGATAAAAATTAGGCCTCAGCCTTGCAAGGTGATTCCAGTGGCTCCAGACTGGGCCAGACAGCCTTGGTATCCTCTACTGTTGTCACTTTCACTAGCACTGCCCTTGTGTCTTCCCAGGCAACACAATCTCACCTCCTCACAGGGGAGGATTCTGTACCCAAACCTTCAGACTCTCAGGCTCAATGCCTGGCTCTTGAAGAGCTAGAATATGCAAGTTTGCATCTTTCCCAATCAGTTTTGGATATTTTAAAAGTTAGCAGGAAGCCTGCTACTAGGAAGACTTACAACTCCAAATGGAAAAGATTTGGGTTTTGGTGTTCCAGTAGGCATATTAAGTCAAAGCTGGCTGATATTGCCACTGTTTTGGACTATTTGGTACATCTTAACAGTTTAGGCCTCCGGCCTACTACTCTTAAAGTACATTTGGCAGCTATGTCTGCCTTTCTTTCTGCTGGTAAGGGCTCTTTCCTAGCTTCTCATCCAGTTTTCAAGAAATTCTTCAAAGGTTTGGTCCATGTCAGTCCTCCTTTTAGGGAGCCTACTCCTTGTTGGGATCTGAACATCTGTATTGCACAGCTTATGCAACCCCCCTTTTGAACCTTTAACTTCAGCTGAGCTGAAATACTTGACTTGGAAAACTGTATTCCTGGTGGCCATTACCTCTGCAAGGAGGATCAGTGAATTACAGGCTTATCAGTGGACCCTGATTTCATTTCCTTTCATAGGGATAAGGTGGTCCTCCGCACCAGTAGAAAGTTCTTTCCCTCCAAAGGTGGTGTCAGGCTTTCACCTGAACCAGTAGATGTCTTTGCTTGTCTTTTTCACTGATCATTCTTCCTCTGGAGAGAGGAAGTTACACAGTCTTGATGTGAAAAGGGCTCTTAGTTACTATATTGACCATACTGAGGCCTATAGGAAGGACTGCTCTCAGTTGTTTCTCACTTATGGTGAAGTGGGAAAAGGCAGGCCTGCTACCAAAAGGTCTGTTGCCAGGTGGATTGTCTCTTGCATTCAATTCTGCTACTCTAAACTTGGGAAGAAGCCTCCCTCAGGCCTGAGGGATCATTCTACCAGAGGTACAGCTGCTTTGGTTGCAGCAGCTAGAGATATACCTGTATTGGACATATCTAAAGGAAATCTGTTCACACCTTTACCAAGCATTATTCTTTGGACATTCAGTCACTAAGTGATGCTAGGTTTGGCACAGCTGTGCTACAGAGTTTGTTCCCGAAAATCAGTTCTGTAACTCCCTCCTCCAAGGGGGTACTGCTTGGTAGTCTGCATATAGTCAGAATACAGCAAGACTTCATGTTGTTTAAAGAAAAAATTACTCAACATAGTAATGTTGTTTCTTCTAATGGAGTCTTGCTATATTCTGACCTCTCTCTCCCTGCCTCCTCTCCTGGAACCTAGTAGTTTTGGGATGTGGTGGGGCAGGCACAGTGCTGCACCCCAGAAGTGTTCTGGACATGCCTCCATCTCTTAGGTTTTTTTTTCTTTTAGTTTGGTGAATCACTACCTGTTGTGTTCTTGTTGGGTTTTCTCGACTTGAGTCTTCGACCCTAAAACCTTGTTTTGCCATTTGGCACAAAAATTTAAAACAATTTCTTACTTTGAGTTAGTTTAGTGCTCGTAAGAATCTGACGGCTACACTTCAGAGTACCACAGAGGTTTTAAAACCGAGCTCAAGCTCAACGTTCTATGCTCTTGCATAGAGTTAACTCTTTACTCTCCGGAGCAGTTCAAGCGCTGGGGATAACTGCATATAGTCAGAATACAGCAAGACTCCATTAGAAGAAATAACATTACTATGGTGAGTAATTTTTTCATCCAGTCTATCTAAGTCTGCAGCTAGCACCCCTAGTTTGCAGCTGCCCCAGCCCCCCTCCCCTTAGTCATCGCATTGCCACCCCCACCCCCCCAGCCTCTCTCTCCCCTGTTCCCTGTCCCATGCCCTTTTGAAGCAGTTCACAAATTTCTCATGATACCACCCATTCTGGTAGTGCGTTCCATTTTGCTACCACCCTCCCTATGAAATAGTGTCTCCTCATTTCCTTCCTAAATCTTCCCCCCTCTATTCTTAGCGTATGCCCCCTGGTGACCCTTCCCCTCCTTAACTTAAAGACCCCATCTGCCTGGTAGTATGCAACTATGCTACTCGATACCCAGAAGCCGTTCCAATGCGTACTGTTACAGCCCCAAAAGTTGCAGCAGTGGTTGCCAAAATTTTCAGCAGAGTGGGCATACCTAAAGAAATTATTGCTGATCAGGGTAGTAGTTTTTGGTGTTTGGTTCATTACGTAAGGAGCTGTGCAGAACTAGGTATCAGTGCCATAAGAATCTCCCCCTGTCACCCTCAGACAGATGGTCTTGTTGAGCGTTTTAACCAAACCCTAAAACGCATGTTAAAAAGGTTTGTAAAAGGGGAAGGGAATGATTGGGGCCAATACTTACTTACTTTTTGCTTACAGAGAAGTGCCCCAGGCATCAACAGGGTTTTCACCATTTGAAATGCTATATGGTAGGCAGCCAAGAGGGCCACTGGATGTGATAAATGAAATGTGGGAAGATAACCCCACCCAGAAACAATCTATAACATCTTATATGTGTGCCCTAAGAAAGAAGCTGGCAAAATATGTTGAAATTGCACATAGTGGTCAGAAAGAGACTCAAAACCAGCAGACGGTATATTGTGACCATGGGGTAAAAGAAAAAGTTTTCAAACCAGAGGAAAAGGTTTTGCTACTGTTACCCACAACAGAAAATAAGCTGTTAATGAAGTGGCAAGGACCGTATAAAGTTCTTAGACGTACTGGTACTGTTAACTACGTGACTGAGACCCCTGACAGGAAAAATCCTACTAAGATATACCATGCTAACCTCCTCAAGAAATGGGTTGAAAAAATGCCAAAAGCTTCTTTGCTGGTTTTACCAGAAACTGATAAGGAACATATTGACGTAGCTTTTGATAGACTGGCACAAACTGTAAATGCTGATGCTGTAAAGGTGAATGTTTTCTTAACCTCAGGACAAACTGCAGACATTCATAATGTTCTAAAATACATTTAATAGTACTTTTACCATGGTACCAAGCCGAGCAAAAGGGGTTGAGCACATAATAGTGACAAGGAATGCTCATCCTATTAGGCAAAAGGTTGCCAGAGCAGTTAAGAGCTGACGTGATTAAGGAAATACAAAAATGAAAGAACTGTGTGTCATAGAGGAGTCGAGGAGTGCTGTGGTCATCTCCCATGGTCATTGTAAAAAAAAAAAAAAAAAGGGGTGTTAGAATCTGGCTTGGTTTTAGGAAACTTAATCAAGTGTAAGAATTTGACAGTTATCCTATGCCCAGAATAGATGACTTGGTGGACAGACTGGGGAGTGCAAAGTATATGATTACCCTCGATCTCACCAAGGGTTACTGGAAAATACCTTTAGCTAAAGAATCCAGAGATAAAACTGCATTTGCCACCCCTTTAGGATTCTGTCAGTTCACCACCATGCCCTTTGGTTTACATGGTGTGCCATCTACATTCCAGCAGTACATGGATGGAATTTTATCCCCTCACACTGATTATTTTGCTACGTACCTGGATGATGTCGTGGTGTACAGTTCAGACTGGAAAAGCCACCTGGAACACCTTCGAGCAGTTATCCAAGCTATCAAAAATGCAGATCTGACTATTAATCCTATCAAACATGCATTAGGCATGCAGGAAACCAGACATTTGGGCTGTGTGTTGAGGATATGGAGAAGTTGAGCCAGAGGTTTCTGAGATAGAAGCTGTAGCTACCAGCCCTGTACCTAAAACAAAGAAACATGTCAGGTCATTTTTAGGGCTGGCTGGTTATTATCGGAGATTTGTTCCCTAACATTGCTGAGTTAGCTTCTCCCCTCACTGAACTCACAAAAAAGGTACCCAAATAATGTGAAATGGTCCCCAGAGTGTGATGAAGCTTTTCAAGCCATAAAGGCTGCATTATGGTCAGCTCCTGTTTTAAGAATCCCAGACTTTGAGAAACCATTTTTGCTTCAAACAGATGCATCCGAGGTAGGCCTAGGTGCTGTCATAAGTCAAAATGTAGATAGGACAAAACATCCTTTTCTGTACATAAGTAGGAAGTTGCATGACTGAGAGAAAAGGTACTGCACTATAGAAAAGGAATGTTGAGCAGCAAAGTGGGCCATGGAGTCCCTGAAGTATTATTTGCTAGGAACTGATTTTGTTCTCGTAACAGATCACAATCCTCTCTGTTGGCTTAACCAGATGAAAGATAAAAATGCCAAAATCACAAGGTGGTACCTGGCACTTCAGCCATTTAAATTCACTGTGATACACAAATCTGGTAAAGAGAATAACAATGCTGATTTTCTGTCAAGATATGGATCAGGAATTGAGGGTTCTGAAGGTTGAAAACAAATGTATGAGTTAGAACTGTACTGTTTGCTGTACTGTTATAAAAAAAAAGAGATGATGTACATGTGCTTAATGTCTGAAAGCAGCAAATGTTACTAGAGAATAAAAAGTTTTAGAAGGGACTTCCGGTGATGTCACCGTAATGGCGAGAGGTTGAGACCGAGAGCTCTTCAACAGCTACCCTCTAATCGCTTGAAATCCTCAAAGAAAAGACAAACTTGTTAATAAGCAAGTATATTCCCCGAAAGCTCAGGATGGCAGGTAGACCCCCAAAAACAAAGGGTGCAGAGCAGACGCATACTGGAGGCAAAATGAAGCAAACACTGCTAAGCCGACCGCAAGAGGGCCTGATGAACCTACCCATGCGGAGACGCTATCCCTCCGAATCCTCGGTAGATTTAGATCCAGAGGAGATAGATCCCACAGAGGGTACGAAATACATATTGCAGAAGATACTAGCCACGGTGAACAAAATAGACAGCGATCTGGCAGATCTAAGACGGGACATGCGTACTCTGGATAAAAAAAGTCACCAAAAACGATGCTCACCTGGAGGAAATGACTGAGATGCAAGAAAGTAATGACTGCCTCTTGTTATATTTAATGCAAAGAGACCGGGAAACACATGCTAAGCTTGAAGATCTAGAGAACAGATCCCGACGTAATAATTTCAGAATTCACGGAATTCCAGAAGGGGCAGAAGAAGGCAGCTGCAGATTTTATTCTACATGTAATCCGAACCTTGCTTGAGATACCAACAGACCTTGAAATGGCGATCGACAGAGCACACAGATCCCTAGTGCCCAAGCCAGCAGACCCTGCAGCGAGACCTAGATCATTCATGATCAGAATGTTACATTTTCAAACTAAAGAGTGGATGCTGAGAGAAGCCTGGAGGCATCGGGATTTAAAATACAAGGAAGCAGTAATCTATTTCGATCAAGATTTCTCAACAGCCCTTCAGACAGAACGGCAACGAGTCAGAGGGATAATTAAAGAGCTGAGAGAAAAAAAAGAAATCAAAGCACAACTATTATTCCCAGCCAGATTAAAGGTATATACAGAGAGTGGTGCGAAGATCTTCCCAACGCTGCTGGATGCACTCCCCTTTCTGAAGAAATTAGAAGTCCCGGTTCCAGACCTGGCGTATGAAAATCTTGAAAAGCAACTGAGAGCAAGCGCTTGGAGTGTGGTCACCAGAGGTAAGAGTAAGAATCGAGGAGCAACAGCATCGTTCCCAAGGTCTGCGCTGGGGGACATTGCAAAACTCTTGCAGAGAATAGATGGAAGAGATCAATCCACAACGTTGGGTAAAGAAGACGCATTACCATCGAAGGACTGAATATGAATGCAGGTTTTGCTCAGTTTTTCTACTTTTTTCCTCATTTAAAGTCATTGAATGAGGAAACCTGAACTGTAAGTGCACTAAGGGGAACTGTGGATAGTACGGGACTGTAAAATTCACGGAACTAAAAAATGATAGCTTCTGGTGCGGGAAGTAGAGTGGGAAAGGTTATGTGGAGACACCATACAAACACCACAAAGGCACTGAAAGGGAAAGCTGAAATGAAGAGGGTTCTGGATTTTGGTGTCAATTGAGAAGAGGGAGCGAATTATACGTAATAGAAGGTAACTGTCAACCGGGAGCTAAGCAGGCAATACCTGATAGAGGACGAATTACACAGAGGGATTTGAGGGATATATAGCATTCCAAAAGCAGGAGAGGGAGGGTAGACTGGTGAGAAGACGAAGGTATACAATTTCTCTCACCGAAGGGACGTCTTTAATTCCAGAGTTGTAAGTAAACTACACTAAGTGTGTACTAGCTACAATGCCCCTTTAACACCTTTGGGGCTTAGTAATTAGTCACAGAAGTGACTTTGACTTTCCTTGGAGGTCAAAAGTTTGGTTGATCAAAATAGTTAAACTGTTGAACTGGTTGTATATTGCAAGAAGAATGTTCTATTCTTTGTTTTGTAAGTTTGATGTGATTTCCGATGTGGATTTTTTCTCTTTTTTTTATAAAAAGAAGGAACGTGAAAATCTGGACGACTTGGGGGGGGTGGCATCACGGTCTGGCTCAGAGCTTGGCAAGCAGAACAATAGATAGATAATTGGTTTTGGAATGGCTCTATTAAAGATAGTTTCATATAATGTCAATGGTATTAACTCCCCAGTGAAAAGAACTAAACTGTTGACGGAGCTTAGGAGGTTAGACTGCGATGTAGCCCTCCTTCAAGAGACCCATCTCTCAGATGCAGAGCATTTAAAGCTCAGACGAGCCTGGGTGGGGAGAGTGGAAGCTGCATCATATGTAGGAGCTAGAAAAGAAGGAGTAGCAATACTGGTGAAGAGAAACTGCCCATTAGTGCTACATGAAGTTGAGAAAGCCTTTGAAGGGAGGTATATTAGGGTCATGAGCCTGGTACAAGACCAGATAGTACATGTAATCAATATATATGCCCCTAACATAGGAACAGTCAAATTCCACAAAGAGGTTTTCCAAAAGATAACGGGCCTTTTGAAAGGGATATGATATTGGGAGGAGATTTTAATGCGGTCCCTTGCCCATCATTAGATCGATCATTGAATCAAACAGGCTCTCCAAGATCAATAGATAGGAAACTCAAAGCCATAATGGAAGAGAGTGGGATGGTGGATGTGTGGAGGTCACACCACTCCGGGGAAAGGGACTATACCTGTTACTCTGCAGCTAACAAGTCTTATTCCCGAATAGATTTGTTAATGACCCATAAGACAACTTCCCATTATTTTACATCTTCTAAAATTGGCTCACATACTTTATCGACTCATGCACCAATTACTACGACAATAACATGGGGAACGGAAATTAGGCACACGAGCTGGAGATTAAATGTATCCCTACTTAATGATGGAAATTTTGTACAGCAAATACAACAGACTATTGATAACTTAGCGGTGGACTCCCTGATGAAAGATAGCTCTCCATTACTATGGTGTGACACAATGAAAGCAGTAGTAAGGGGACAAATAATTAGTTTGGCTTCAGCCAAAAAGAAACTTAGGTAAAAAAAGAGAAGGACACTAATAGAAAATATAGAAACCCTGGAAAGAGCACATAAAGATCAACCAAGGGAGAAGGAATCCTAAAAGAACTAAACAAAAAACGGGCGGAATTGGGGGCATTAGATAATGAAAAGGCAGAAGGTATTTTAAGATTCATGAATCAAAAGTATTATGGGGAGGAGGGAAGGCAATAAAACTGCTAGCACTCCGATTAAAAAAAGAACAAGCAAACAGATATGTCCCTTTTGTATTAGATAAAAAGAAAGAAAAAGGGAAGAAAGTGAAACCAAGTGAGATAGCCACAGCATTCAGGGAATACTATAGTACCTTATATGCAGAGAATAAGGATCCGCAAGAAGTTAAAAAAGGTGTGGCAGAATTCCTGAAGGCCTTAAAGATCCCAAAACTAACTATAGGAATGCAGAAAGAGCTTTCGGTCCCAGTAACGGATAAGGAAGTTCAGGGGGTCATTACAAATCTTCCAATTGGTAAATCACTGGGACCTGACAGACTTCCCACAGAATTCTATAAAAAACTTAAAAATATAGTGGCCCCGAAACTAACCATGGTCATGAATGCCATTTTAGAAGAAAAACGACTACCAGAATCTTGGCAAGATGCAATAATTACAGTAATCCACAAACCTGGCAAACCCTATATGTTTTGTGAATCGTATCGACCCATATCTTTACTAAATCAAGATCTTAAAATTCTGACAAAGATATTGGCTAACAGGGTGCAGAAATATATTGAGATTTTGATACATCCAGATCAAACTGGATTCATCCCCCCACAGACATATGTCTGATATCATTAGAAGATTGCTTAATATAATCAGTAATGAAGTTAAGTCACCGAACCCACAAGTGGCAATTTTTCTTGATGCTGAAAAAGCCTTTGATCGGCTGAATTGGACTTACTTGCAGGAGGTACTTTATTATATGGGTTTCGAGGGCCCATTCATGCAATGGATCCCAGCGGCATATCGAAACCCCCACGGCCTGAGTACGAGTTAACGGTACAATTTCAGAAAGGTTTACAATAGAGAGGGGCACCAGACAAGGCTGCCCCCATCTCCACTTTTGTTCGCCATTGCGATGGAACCATTAGCCCAAGCAATCAGATTAAGGAAGGAGATTAAGGGGGATCCAAGTCCAAGGAACAGTAAATAAGATATCATTATATGCGGACGACACAGTGATTTATTTGTCAGACCCAGAGACATCTATCCCCCCATTATTAGAACTGCTCGCACAGTTTGGTAAAATATCAGGTTTCAAAATTAATGAAGACAAGTCAGAGATCTTGCCACTAGGGGGAGCTTCACCTTCACCAATAGTAACTCAAGGGAAAAACCCCTTTAAATGGGTGAAAGACAAAACTAAGTATTTAGGAATACAGATCCCAATCAAGGTCTCTAAAATGTACCATCTTAATTATGGAATACTTCAAAAGAAGGTCTTTGAGGACATTAATAGATGGCAAACACCCCCCCTGACCTTTACAAATAGGATAGATGCGATTAAAGTAAATGTACTTCCCAGATATTTATTCCTTTTTACAAATTTACCCATCCCTTTTCCCTATAAGGCATGGAAGGAGCTTAAAAATAAAATATCAAGATTCATCTGGGCCGGCAGAAAGCCAAAGAAAAGATGGGAACTACTTACAGTAGATAAGGGTAAAGGAGGGAGGGGGGTACCCAACTTTTACAATTATTATAGAGCAGCCCAAATTCTCCCAATCTTAAAAATGCTAAGCGCTGAGGATAATGGAGGTTGGTACTCAATGGAAAAAGAGGCACACCCTATGATACCCTTGAAAATACTGCCATGGGTAGCTACACAGACAGATGTTAAGTTAATTAAAAATAGGTGGACCAAACAAACGATAAAACTTTGGATAGACACAAGACAATGGTGGGAAATCCCTACACCAGTATGGGAATATATCCCTCTTAACCATCTTCCGAAATTCCCCACCAACCAACGGGACAGTTGCTTCCACAGGTGGCAAGGAAGAGGTTTAAAGAATCTCACCCAATTTATTAAGGGGGATGGGGTAAAATTTTTTATAGATATGCAGAAGGAATTTAATTTGCATAAAACAGACTTTTTTAAACATCTGCAATGCAGGCATTATATTGTCACCGAGGTAGGAGAAGAAGCCTTAAGGGCGCGACCTGCACCTCCAATAGTAGCCACATACCAAAAAGGCCATATGGCAGATCCGAAAGGGTACGTATCTCTCGTATATAAGGCACTACAGGAAGAAATAGGAAGAATATATGTTTTAAGGATAGAGAAGGACTGGCAAGCTGAGCTGAATATAACACTGTCAGACATGGACTGGTGCAGAATCTGGGGTGGAATCTCCAAGACAACGAGCTCCCCAGGGTGGAGAGAATTCAGATGGAAGGTAACATCTAGATACTTTATTACCCCCGTAATCTCCGCTCATTGTACTAAACCCTCTACAGATCAATGTTGGAGGGGCTGCGGAAATAGAGGCGCATACATACATATCTTTTGGGATTGTCCACAGATAGGAGAGTTCTGGCAGGGAGTTAAGCAAGCTCTGCAAGATATTTTCCAATTGCAAGGAAATCTTACAGTGGTGAATATATTACTAGCACTAACTCCTAAGGAGATTAAAACAAATAACCAAAAATACTTATTTTACATACTGGTAATAGCAGCTCTTAAGTAATTACCCAACATTGGTTACCTGAAGTTTACTGACCAAAGATATGTGGAGAAGTAATATAAATATGATTAAAACTATGGAAGCTATCACTGCCCGATTAAACCTAAAAGTGGAGCAATATAATACTAAATGGCTTCCATATTATGATTATATTGAGGACACCGAAGGAACTCCAGTGTTGGATCAATTTTTGCAGAGCTGAAAAGGTTAAGCTGAGAGATGGGTCATATGTATATAGATTAAAAGTAAAGAGACAGGGATGATGAAATGAAGGAATGTAGAGTAAATCTGAGAGCTAAATAAAGAAGTCAGGACCTGAAATAGACCACAGGTTGTTACAGATTAGACTTAGAGAAATAAAACCCACATTGAATGGAACACTATTAAATTATTGTTTATAGTAGAGAGTAGGAAAAATTGATTATTATCTAGCACACTATTATAATAACATTATAGTTTTATGTATTAGAACAAGAGATATCATTCGAAGGCAGTTTACTGAAATGTTCTCTAGGTTAAGGGGAGGATATATTGTAAGAATGAGCATGATGTATAACTGTTATACTATGTACTTAGATATGTATTGTCATACTGCCTAAAATGTAATGTAATGGAATGACAAACTATAAATAAAAAATCATCTAAGTTCAAAAAAAAAAAGTTTTAGAAACCTGTTTGATAAAACAGGTTCCCTCTTAAGGAGGGGGGTATATGTGACAGGGTAGAATAGGACCCTGTCCCATTTGTTACAGAGAAAGTGTTTAAATGCAAGGATCTTTCCCTTTCTGTCTCTTCTGTGTCTGGTTGCGCAACCAAAGTTTCCTGTGAGACTTCGGACTTGATCAACCCGACAGGCTCGCAGTTCTTTGTCTCTCAGTTTTCTCCTGCTGTCTGTTTTTCTCCCTTACATATCTAGATCTGCTGATATAATTTATTTATTGAATTTTGATGACCAGGTAGGCCCACTGAGCCCCGAAGGTCCCTTTTTCAGGGGTGACCCGGGAGACAGAAACAGTACAATACAGTCAGGTAGTACAGGGTGCAGAGAAAGTAGACATGAAATTCAAGTTACAATAAAGGCAATATTTCAATATATCTTGAACATAAGTGCAACAATTGAGGGAGTTGATAAATATGTGCAAATCATTGTATGGAAATGTAACTGATATTGGGACCCCTTGTGTTTGGAAAATATATAGCATTACTGTTGAAATATATATATTTATAATTTGAGATGACTGCAACAAGCTGTTGGAAGCTAGAGGTTACCAGAGTTCAATTTTTAAGCCTTTTGCAAAAGTTGTGCAAAAGGGGGCCTCAACTCAAGAAGCACCCTGTCGTCTAGCAGCTCCTGCCTAATATTTACAAAAACAGGATGCTTGCTAAGAATGGGGGTGGAAGGACTTATAAGTGAGCTGAGCTGCAACTGCAAGAAAGATTAGAGGAAAAAGGGACACAGAGACTCGAGGAAAACTACTATAGTTCTCCTTTGTACATAGTTATACTGAACAAGTTTATTTTTTTTTGTTACTGCTACTGTAAATAAATATTTTTGGTGAATTCTACAACTGCTCCTGGTTTTCCCTATGCTTCCTGACGTGTGCCTCAACAACATGGGATATAGTTTCATATATAGAGCAAACCCTCTCCTTACACAGACAGCAGAGAAGACTATATCTAATCATGGTAAAAAAGAGTCATTCAGCATTTTGCTTACCCTTGTCTGTTCCTTTCGACATCAGTGTTCCCCATTCATTGTTTTAGCGCGGTGGGCCACCACCCTATATTTTGTTACCACCGCTCTATATTTTTTACCACCACCCTATATTTTTTTGCCACCACCCTATATTTTTATCCATTTTTTTTATAAAATCCTCCAAAATTGTCTTTTATTGACATCCTTTATTGCACTACTACCCATTTAATACCAGCACACTATATGTTACCTAAAAGCTACTTATGCACATGTGCAGTGCATATAGGAGGTCCAGAAAAATAACGCACCATTTGACCCGATCACCACTGCCACCGCCCTATATTTTCAGAGAGTGGGGAACCCTGAACATACTAACCTAACTAGTTGGAGAGGTGACCATTGCCACAGGCGTGAGTTGTGGCAGAAGGAGAAGGGCCTCAAGGCCATACCTGCCCATAGGATGGGGGTCCGGGTTCCAACACTCTCCCCAAGACTCCGGAAGGGCTACCTACAAGTCAGTCTCCTACACACGTGAGGGCTCAGACTCAGCAGGGCAGCTGCCTCCATCACCCCCTATCACCACCTCTTAGTCCACTACCACACCTAAGGTACAAATTCGGGATCTCAGCATCATGTACATAGTCCACCTATTCCATTTATTGGAGCACAGATCATGTTTACTATTTAGTGTATGTTTATTCTCACCCCGGAAATACTCCAATATTTCTAACTCTTATGCAGTGTGCCTTTAAGCCAGATCTGCCTGGAGATGGAACATTATGCTAATGATGGAATCATTGGCTTGTGCCACTTTTTCAAATGCTGCCACCCATCAACTGCCTACATTCTAACCCTCAGATTTCTCTCTCCGCCTGTCAAAACTAGACACTCGAAAGAGCCTCTCCTAATCATCTTGCTGTGAAACTTATAAAATATATATAGGTATTATTTTATTTTCATTTGCTGCCCTTATCTTTTGTTTGTAGTTAAACCGTTAGCTGTATGTTAGTTAACTTACTTATTTTTCTCTGTTTCTCTTGGTTCGGGATAACCAGTGGGGAACCCAGGTTTTTCAGTCTTGGCGGAGTTTTTTTCTAACTAAAACTCCATTATTTTAAAGTAAATCATTTTCTTGAAACTGTTTTTTGTAACTGCTAATATCGCCTACTGAACCGCAAATCCCGGTTCCTTTCTCCTTCGATTCCCAGTTCCAATCGGTTCCCTGACTGGTTCCTAAACCGACCACAGCCGATAGCTTTATTTTAAAATACTGTAGTTAAATTTATTCGGGGTTGCAGTTTTTCGATTGTTTTTCTTAAAATGTCTGCAAATCTAAGAAAAAGACCGGTGAACCTGGTTTCAAAAATTGTACAGTATGTGGAGAAGTTTTTGCCAAGGCAGATAAACACACTTCTTGTGTTGTCTGCCTTGGCTATGATCATTTGAAAACTGATTGTGAAATCTGCAAGACCTTTCCAGAAAAAACACATGAAAAATGTTTGGAAAGGCTTAAAAAGAAATTGCCTCCACCTAATACTGGATTCTAGCTTCCAACCCCAGTAGTTTCAAACTGGCTGGAATGTTTGTGGACTCCATAAGTGACCATGCCCCTATATTCAGCATCTGGAAAAAATGACCATCCCAATCCTCCACCCAGAATTTTTTGAGCTCGGGATTATTCCAATTTTAAAACTTGCTCCTTTCTTGAAACCCTAGCAGTGGTGGATTGGACTCAAATCAAGGCTAGCCACCAATCTGAACTCAGTCCTTGGTTTCTTCATCAATAATTTTTTCTCGACCGTCAATAAGCATGCCCCCTAAAACAAATCATAGTCAAGGGAAACCACTCAAAGTGGCTGTCCAGAGACCTTCAGAAACAAATGAGGGTGAGAGACAAAGCCTGGGAAAAATTCAAATCTAACTAAGGATTGGGTGGAATATAGAAAATTGAGAAACAAGTGTAAAAAGGAACTAAAATCAACTAAAAGACAATACTTCCAAAACCTACAAACTAAAAACCTTTTGGGCCCGAAAAATGTTTGGTCCCAAATTAACTCTCTCCTTAAGGGGGAACACCACCCATGATAAAACTGACATAGTAGCAAATGGTGTCCGCTATACCAACCCGCAAGATGCTGTAAATGCACTAAATGCATTCCTCACTGACCTGGACAAATTTAAAAATAATCCCTCTGGGCCCTTCCCCCCCCCCAAGAATCATTTAGAAGAGGAAACCTCTTACCCTAATTTTCACTTCAAACTTGCAAGTAAATCTGAGGTCCAGAAATTACTAAAAAAAAAAAAAAAAAAAAATCCTCTGGCTCTGCTGGGTTTGACAAGCTGGAGACCAGACTCCTCAAAATAGCAGCCCACGTCATTGCCTCTCCGGTCACTTGACTCCTAAACAGATCAATTCTTGAAGGCAAAGTCCCCACTACATGGAAAGTTGCCTGGTCACTCCTGTCCCTAAAGGTGGGGATCTTGAGCTTGTTGAGAATTACAGACCAATATCCATCCTCTGCACTCTATGCAAAAGTGTTAGAGAGGATTGTATACCAGCAGGTTCAGGAATATATTGAACAGAACAATTTACTAACTGAACGACAACATGGTTTTAGAAAAAATCATGGTACCAACACAGACCTGATTAGCCTTATTGGGAATATCTTCACAGCTCTAGATTTTGGCCTTCCAGCTGGTGCAGTTTTTACAGACCTCACCAAGGTATTTGACTTGGTGAATCAGCAGCAGCTTATCACTAAACTAACATCTCTTGATCTTGATCGTCTGTCTACTTAATGGCTCATGGACTATCTTGACAGCAGATCACAAATTGTCAGATGGCATGGAGCCAAGTCCGACAAATGCCATATCATGGATGGCATCCCCTGGGTTCAGTATTGGGTCCTCTCCTGTTTTCATTATTTATTAATGATTTGCCTTAACATTGTGGAGGGGCCAAGGTTACCTTATATGCAGACAATGCCGTGCTTAATAGGCCCTCCTGATACACTGTCCAACTAAACAACCTTCTTGGTCAAGACCTTGGTCTGCTTGAGAATTGCTTTCTTGCTAATAAATTAGTTCTAAATAGTAAAAAGACCAAAGCCATGTTATTTGGCCCTAAAAGCCTGGGCCCAACCCATTCACATTTATTGTCCCCAGCTCTTTCCAGTGGCTCAAAAATTGAAGTGATCGATTGTATCAAGTACCTAGGTGTATACTTAGACCAGCACTGCTCCTTTAAGGGCCACATCAACCATCTGACCAAGAAACTCAAACAAAAGTTAAGTCTATTATATCGCCTGAGCCCTTTCCTCACTCGTGAACCCAAAAACAAGGTTTCCACTGGTACACTCCTTCCAACCTTGCTATATGGGGCCCCTTTACTACATTCTGTAAGAAGTTCTGAAATGCAAAGCCTTAAAAATACTGTATCACAGGATAGGGCGCCTCACTGCAGAGGTGTCGAGCATCACTGCAAGGGACTATTATTTCTAAGGTGGCCTTCTCTTGAGGGCAGATTATCATATCCCTCAGTGTGTTTTGCTTTTAAGCTCCAGCAAAATGGTGCCCCTCCTAGCCTAATTAACACATTAGCTCCCAAAAAGAATGGGTGAACACTTAAGATCCTCTGGCCGTCAGCTTCTCCAAGTCCCCAGTGTTAGGACTTCCCTAGGACTCCGGTCCTATGCTGCCTTCATCATGCCCATCTGGAATGGTCTCCCTAGCAGTCTCCAGGAATGTACCTCCCTTGGGGGCTTCAAGAAGGGTCTTAAAGCCCACATGTTGGAACTGAGCCTCTGCAATTGCTACCGCTGAGTCAGCTGACTCCCTGCTGCTGATCTAACCTTATTGGGACATCAGTTTCTTCTCCTGTTGGTGTTGATTGTAATTAACCTGCCACTGTATCCTTGACTGGGTCAGTATGTCTATATTGACTGTTAATTGGGAAATAACATGTATGTATTTTGTTATGTTTATAGATGTATGTAATTAATTCCGGGTTGCTCCTGAAAAAGGGACTGTTTCGGTCTCAGTGGGCCCACCCGGTCATCAAAATTTAAATAAAATGAAGGTCTTGCAGGCCTTACAGGGGTTGCTGCCTGCTGAACAGCAGTCTGCAGTTCAGACCCCTGCTGAGTCAATCCAGTCCTCCCTGCATGAGGCTAGGAGGATTGTGGGGAATATGAAGAGGGGAAGCCTATAGAGCCTGAAGTCTCTCCTGAGCAAGTGTTTGGCTCACCTCCCAGGTCATCAGAGGACTGTTTATCCCATTTTTCTTCTGTTCAGAAAATGGTGGATGCTCTGGATATCCCTACCACTGAGGTGATAGAAGATGAGGAGGAGGCAGAGTACTTAGAAATGAAAGGGTTAACACCCACCAAAATGTTACTGCTTCTCAGAAATAAGTTTTGTAAAAGGGATGTGATAAAGCTCCTCCAGACACCTGGGTCTGTTACTCCTTTAGATAAAAGATTGGACAAGAAGTACCAGCTAGACAGGGAAGGGGCTGAATTTTTATTCTCCCACCCTGACCACCAGGGGTGGTACAAACTGCAGCCTGTGACAAGGCAAAAGTGCCTCTTACTTCTCATCCACCAGAGAAGGATTCTAGAAAGATAGACAGTATGGCCGAAAAGGCTACTTATCAGCTTCTTTGGTCATAAGACAGGCTAATTTCCAAGCTTATGCAGCCCAGTACCAAAATTCCCTCTGGCAATCTGTCATGGCTATGGCAGATAAGGCTTCTTCCATTCTTTCAGCAGACCTTGCTGAGACTGCCAGATTTGGCCTAGAAGCTGCCAAATATCAATCCCAGATGGGAGCAAACACCAACAACACTGCTGCCAGGTGGATGACCAATACAGTTGCCCAGAGAAGGTTTGCCTAGTTAAGAGCCACAAACCTGACTCAAGACACTCAGAATAAGGCTCTAGATTTCCCAGTTGAGGATAATTCCCTCTTGGAACTCGCACAGAAGCCTTTGTGAAGAAAGTGGACGAGCACAAGGCCACTTACAGAAGCAACTCGGCCAAGGAAAAAGGCTTCCCCGTCCACTAGACCTTATGCAAGGGGAGGCAGGCAGTCAGTTTTATTCCAGGCCTTTTTACCAGGCCATGGCTGTATCCAAAGTGCAACAGTACCTTCAGCAAGGGTAATTAAGGCGCAGGGGCAGAAGGGGTTCCAGGCGTGGTTCCCACTCTCAGCCCCAGGCAAAGCAGGACCCCTGACTTGTTCTCCCAAGCCACCTCCCCACTTCCAGTAGGGGGCAGACTGACTCACTATCTCCAGGCTTGGAAACAGATCATCGAAGACAAGTGGGTCCTGGAAGTAGTGAGTCAGGGTTTGTCCCTAAGCTTCAAATCCCTTCCCTCTCTAATTACCAGTTGTTCAAACCAGCTTCCAATGCGGAAAGAAAGCATTGGAAAAGGAGGTTCGAAACCTATTGTTGGCAAAAGCAGTGGAACCTGTGCCTCCACAGCAAAAGGGAAAGAGGTTTTACTCAAGATACTTCCTCACAACAAAGAAGAATGGAGAGTGGCGGCCTATCCTAGACCAATGGGTGCTAAACAGGCACTTACTAAAGCCAAGGTTCAAAATGGTAACCTTGTCACTGATCCCACCAGCTCTCCAAAAAGGAGGTTGGTTGGCATCCCTGGACCTAAAATATGCTTATTTCCACATTCCCATAAGGGAGTCTCACAGAGTACCTCAGGTTCAGACTCCCTTCAGGTCATTACCAGTTTTCAGCCCTGCCTTTCGGTCTCAGTTCAGCTCCAAGAGTATTCACAAAATGCCTGGCAGTGGTTGTGGCACACCTGCAAAGGCATGGTGTCGCAGTGTTCCCCTATCTGAATGATTGGTTGGTAGTGGGAAAATCACCTCAACAGGTAGAGGAACATCTGCAGCTAACCTGAGGACTCTTGGAGTCCCTGGGATTCCTGGTACAGCTCAAAAAGTCAGTCCTTCTCCCTCTGCAAATGCTACAGTTCATAGGAGCAGAATTAAATGCCCTGGAGGGCAGGGCTTACCTTCCTCTAGACAGGGTAACACGTATCCTGTAGATGTCAAGCTCCTTCAGCTTAAACAAACCAAAAACTGCAAGACAGTTTCTTCAATTACTGGGCCACATGGCATCTGCCACTGGCACAGTTCTAGGTTCCAGATGAGAGACATCCAATTTCACCTAAGAGCTCATTGGTGTCAAAGAAAGGATTCCCACTCAAAGCTGGTCCCAGTAACAAAAATATTACTCCTGGCCCTTCAGTAGTGGAAAGAAGAAGCCAACCTCAGAGAAAGGGTTCCCTTGCAAAAAGAGCCCCCGACAGTGATTCTCACAACAGTGCTTCTCAAGCTTAGGTCCCACTCAGCTTCAATGATCTTGATAGCCCCAGACTGAGCCAGGCAGCCATGGTACCCTCTGCTGCTCTCCATATCTGTAGCTGAACCAATACACCTTCCTTGGAGGCACAACCTGCTAACCTCCAGTCAAGGGAGACTCCTGTACCCAAACGTCAAGTCAGTCAGACTCAAAGCATGGCTCTTGAGGACTTAGAGTATCGAACAACAGACCAAAAGACTGTGCACAAGGATTGTGGTGCTATAGGGTCAAAATGAAGTACCACAGCAAAAAAAAAAAAAAAAAAGCGCTCACCACCTCAAAAGCAGTAGCAGACACCACTATAGTCACCTAAAAGCAGCTTTATTGAAGAGACACTTGTGTGCCCACCTGACACGTTTCTGATTGAATCCTTTGATAAAGTTCGATCCGAAATCGTCGAGTGAACTCTCTTCAACTCAACTGCTATGTGACTGTTGTGTGTCTGCTACTGATTTGAGTGTGATGCTGTTTATTGAGCTGAGGACCTAGAGTATGCAGGCCTGCATCTCTCTGAAAGTGTTCTAGATATTTTAAGGGGGAACAAGGAACCTTCCACCAAGAAAACCTATGCCTCTAAATGGAAAAGATTTTCCATCTGGTGCTCCACCAGGGATATGGTGCCAGCTCAAGCAGGGGTTCCAGTTGTGCTGGACTGCCGTACCTATTTACACTCACTGGGCCTGCAGCCCACTTCTTTAAAGGTTAACTTAACTTCAGTGTCTGGTTTCACTTCAGCCGGAAAGAGTGCCTCTATGGCATCAAACCCTATCTTCAAAAAGGGTTTAGCCCATTTACACCCCCCCTCACAGGGTACCGGTGCCAGCCGAGGATCGAAATGTGTGTACTGCTAAGCTCATGGGTCCCCCTTCTGAACCCATGTCTTCAGCTCCTCTGAAATATGTCACATGGAAAACAGTCTTCCTAGTGGGAATCACTTCGGCTAGAAGGATCAGTGAGCTCCAGGCTCTCTGCATTGAACAGGACTACATCTCATTCCACAGGGACAAAGTGGTCATGTGAAATAACAGAACATTTCTTCCAAAGGTGTTTTCAGACTTTCATTTGAAACAGTCCATTACCTTACTGGTCTTCTTTTTCAAGCATTCAAGCTCTGGGGAGCGTAGACTGCACAGTCTTGATGTCAAGAGAGCCCTTGGTTACTACATGACAGTCGTCAAGGCCCATAAACAGGACAGGAAACAACTGTTCCTGACTTATGGGGATGTGGAAAAATGAAATCCAGCATTCCTTGCTGGATAGTTCAGTGTATTTAGTTTTGCTATTCAAAAGCTGGGAAGGATCCCCCAGCAGGACTGAGAGCTCATTCCACAAGGGGTACAGCTGTTACTATAGCATCTTCCAGGGATGCTCCACTGGTGGACATCTGTAAAGCAGCTACCTGGAGAACAGTGCACACCTTCACTAAGCATTACAGCCTGGACACTGAGGCTAGGGGTGATGCCAGGTTTGGCACAGCTGTCCTGCAGAGTCTGTTTCCAAAGTAGGTTCTGTGCCCACCTCCAAAGGTACTGCTTCTCAGTCTGCATAAGAGTTAGGAATATTGGAGTATTCCTGGGGTGAGAAGAAAAAAAATATTTACCATACTAATCTTGTTTCCTCCAGGAGATACTCCAATATTCATAACTCTTCCACCCTGCCTTCTCTACTAGAACCAGTGGTCTCTGCACCCCATGCTGTATTACCAGGGATATGTGTGCCACACTCTGGCTTTTGTATTTGGAACTGTATTTTCATTGGTTTTCCCCTCTTCAGGTGATTCTGACATTGGGAGGTGTTTTGGTAGATTTTTTTTCCTCCTGTTAGAGGTTTTTAGGTGTTTTATTATTAGTGTTTTTATAGTGTTAATTATTAAATTCCTCTTGGGCCCTGTCTTGTCAGGTGTCCACGAAAGCTGAGGGTTAGAATGTAGGCAGTTGATAGGTGGCAGCATTTGAAAAAGTGGCCCAAGCCAAAGATTCCATCATTAGCATAACGTTCCATCTCCGGGCAGATCTGGCTTAAAGGCATACTGCATAAGAGTTATAAATATTGGTGTATCCCCTGAAAGAAACAAGATTACTGTGGTAAATAATTTTCAAACAACATGAAGTCTTGCTGTATTCTGACTATTGCAGTTAGGTCCTGCCTTTCAACTGCCCTGGAGAACAAAGAGTTAACTTTTCATGGCCAGCATGGAACATTCAACGCAAGCTTGGTTGAAGCCTCTGTCTGCTGTTATTTAAACTCCAACCATCAGATTCTTTACTCCGCCTCACTGAACAGTCGCTCCAGAGATTTCTCCTTTGCTCGGTTCAAAAAAGTCAGTTAAAATGTCGTTTTTCACTCGGTTTCTACCGAATTTCTGCTACCGAATCTGTTGGTTTAAGTCTCTGTCTGTTGTACCGTGAGTACTAGATAGGTTTTACATTTAGTTTCTGTGTGGAACTTGTAAATTTCGGATCGGTTCGGCTGAACCGATCAGTTTAGTTTAAAAAAGTTTGTGAATTTACTTAGAGTGTGTTAACCGGTCCGTATTGGTTCTAAAAAAACCGGATTTTATTACGTTTTTCCAAGACCTATAACACGGTCAGGAACCGATAGGAGAGTCTTGCTTGGTGGATTGCGAAAAAGGATAAGTTTTGGATAGGATTGGCCATGTCTGAGAACCCAAGAAAAAACCGGGCCCACTGGGTTTCAACACTGCAGTGTGTGTGGGGAAGCCTTTGCTAAGGCTGATCCCACACCACCTGTGTTGTGTCTGGGGTTTGACCACCTCGATTCAGACTGCCAAATTTGTAAATTTTCCCAAAGCTACCCTGGATAAGAGAGTAGGTAGACTGAGGGAAAGGGAGGCAGAGAAGTCCGCTGACCGGATGGCCAGCCGGTTCGGTTCAGGCCGAACCAGAAGAGTGCCCTCTGACCAGGCGAAACTTCTTCGGGCAAAGGAGAGCCGATTCTGAAGAGTCAGTTCTGGTTAAAAGAAGAGAGAGATAAATCATCCGGTTCGGATCCAGAAATTCATACTCCGACCGCTGATGAGATAGCCAAGCGTCGGTAGTGCAGTCGCTAACCGGTTCGGCCAAACTGGCACCATCTGGCAGGGGGCTCGGTTCGGTTGGTTCCCCCGGTTCTGGATTACACTTCAGAAGATTTTTATGAACCGGAGGAGGAGGAGGGAGAGTATGAGGATGATGATGGTGATTATGAAAGTCTGGATGTGCCTATTGACCAGGACATCTCCCCAGACACACCTTCAGGTGTTTCTCCTCCTAGGCTTTCTGAATCCCCTTCCCACTTTATGTTTTACAAAAAAAGTGGCTGAAACCCTCCAGCTTCCAATGGAAGAAGCAGTAGAGGATCAGGAGGAGCCTGATTTTGTTGAAATGATGGACATCCCAGAGTCCCAAGAGACTGTCTATTCCCCTCCATAAATATTTTGGGAAACAGACAATTAAAATTCTAAAGACTCCTAACTCCATACCTCCTGTGGACAGATGAATAGACAAGAGGTACACCCTTTCAGGCTCGAACACGGAGTTCCTTTCTCAGCAATGCAGCCATGTTGGGGTAGTGCAGGCGGCTGCCTGTGATAAGGCAAATATTCCCTTGGCATCACACACCCCCAGATAAGGACTCCAGGAGGATTGATGCCATGGCAAAGAAACAGTACATGGCAGCATCTTTGGGACTCAGGCAGGCTAACTATATGGCCTACACAGCTAGATACCAGAAGTCCAGATGGGACACTATGCTGGCTCTGGCTAAACAGGCCCCAGACCAGCTTGCCAAGGAGCTGAAGCAGGTGGCTGCAGATGGGATTGAGGCATCCAAGGTGCAATTTCATGCTGCTGTGGACTCCAATGATGTTTCAACTAGAATCATGGCTACATCTGTGGCTCTTTGGTGGATGGCTTGGCTCAGATGTAGTAGCCTATCACAGGATACCCAGGCTAAGGCCATGGATTTCCCTGTCATTGGTAATTCTCTGTTTGGGGAGCAGAGAACTACATGAAAAAGATGGACGAGTACAGGACCACCTACAGGAGTGCTCAGGCCAAAGAAAGGCAAGCCAGTCCTCAAAAGCAGCAGTCCAGGGGCAGGCCTTTTCAAAGGCCTTTTTACCAAGCCCAGGCCTCCTCTTCTTCCTATGCTCAGAGGGGGTTCTTCAGAGGGAGAGGCAGATGGGGAATGAGCAGGCCTGCTTCCACCCCTCAGCCTAAAGCCCCTGCCAAGCAGACACCCTAATGGGTCTGCCGGGCCGATTCTCCAATACCTGTAGGGGGCAGGCTGGCTTACTTTGTCCAGGACTGGAAGTCTTTAACATCAGACAAGTGGGTCCTGGAAGTAGTAAGCCAGGAACTGGTTCTCAGCTTCAAAAAATTTCCCAAGATGAGAACCAGATCCTTTCCACCTGCAAATCCATCAGAGACCCTTGCCCTAGAGGCAGAGGTTTCATCTCTGCTGGCTCTGAGAGCCATAGAGAAAGTTCCTGTACCTCACAGGGGCAAAGGTCTGTACTCCAGATACTTCCTTACCCTGAAAAAAAACGGGAGTGGCAGCTAATCCTAGATTTTAGATACCTAAACAAGCACCTAGTCAAGCCAAAATTCAAAAGGGTGACTCTGGGAATAATTCTTCCCTCGCTAAGGCCAGGGGACTGGCTAGCCTCCCTGGACCTCAAGGATGCCTATTTTCACATTCCCATCAGGTGCTCCCACAGAAAGTACCTCAGGTTCGAGTTGCCCTCAGGCCACTATCAGTTCAGAGCAATGCCCTTTGGCCTAACATCAGCCCCAAGGTTGCTCACAAAGAGCCTGACAGTAGTGGTTGCTTTCCTAAGGAGAAAAAAGATCTCAGTCTTTCCATACTTGGATGACTGGCTCATAGTGGGTCAGTCTCCAGACCAAGTCAAGTCACATCTGCAAATAACTCAGCAAGTGCTTACTTCCTTAGGATTACTCCTCAACCTTCCAAAGTCAGTTCTTGAGCCAGTACAGCTCCTCACATTCATAGGGGCAGAGCTGGATACAATAAGGGCAAGAGCCTTCCTTCCCCTGGACAGGGTAAGGACCCTTATCGAACTGGCCTCTTCATTCACCCTTCAGGTGTCTCGACCAGCAAGGCATTTCCTGCAGCTTCTGGGCCACATGGCAGCCTCTACAGCAGTGGTCCAGGGAGCAAGTTTTCAGATGAGGACATTCAGTTCCACTTAAGAGCCTTCTGGTCCCAAAGAAAGGATTCCTTTACCAAGCTAGTCCCAGTGATTCGAACCCTGATCCAGGCTTTGCAATGGTGGCAGGATCAGGACAATTTGAGGCAAGGAGTTCCTTTTGTCACTCAGTCTCATTCAGTGATATTCACCACAGATGCCTCCCTGCTGGGCTGGGGAGCCCACCTGGGAGATCTTACCACCCAAGGGCTGTGGTCACCTCAAGAACCTCTGCTTCACATCAGTCTCTTGGAACTCAGAGCAGTGTTTCTGGCACTGCAAGCCTTTTCCAAATGTGTACAGAACAAGGTGGTCCAGATCAGAACAGACAATACCACCAGAATGTGGTACATCAACAAGCAAGGAGGCACTTGGTCTATGGCCTTGTGCACAGAAGCAATGAAGTTGTGGTCCCTGGCCTATTCCCTGCAAACCTCTCTGATAACAGTTCACCTCCCAGGGAAGGACAGTGTCCTAGCAGATGCTCTCAGCAGGATATTCCAGGGCCATCACAAATGGACCCTAGATCCCCTAGTTTTGAAAGTGATTTTCTTGAGATGGGGCACTCCACAGATAGATCTTTTTGCAGCCCCAGACAATCACCAACTTCCTCTCTTTTGTTGCAGACCCCCAGTCTTGGGCTCAGTCCCCCTGGATGCTCTGATTCTGAATTGGGAAGGGAAATTTCTGTATGCTTTCCCCTTCCCCTCCTGTTCAAAGTGTTAGTCAAGATCAGGTCACAACCATGCAGAGTGATTCTGATTGCTCCAGACTGGGCCAGACAGCCCTGGTACCCCCTGTTGCTGTCCTTAGCAGTCCACCTTTCCCTGTCTCTTCCCAGGAATTACAACCTGTTGACATCCTCTCGGGAGGATACGGTATCCGAACCTCAAATCTCTCAATCTCAAGGCATGGCTCTTGAAGAGTTAGAGTTTGCTGATCTGCACCTTTCTCAAGGGGTTCTGGATATCCTTAAGGCTTCTCGAAAGCCTTCCGCCAGGAAGACTTATAACTCCAAATGGAAAAGGTTCACTATTTGGTGCTCTAATAAGCATATTTCTCCAGAATCTGCTGGGTTGCCTACAGTTCTGGACTCTATGGTCCATCTTAATGGCTTAGGACTTAGGCCAGCTACACTTAAAGTGCATTTGGCCGCTGTTTCTGCCTTCTTGTCAGTAGGCAAGTCCTCTCCTCTGTCAGCCCATCCTGTGTTTTGTAAGTTCTTCAAGGGATTGCTGTACACCTATCCCCCCTTTAGGGACCCTGCTCCTGCTTGGGACCTTAATGTTTGCATTGCTCAGCTTATGCAACCACCCTTTGAGCCTTTGTCCTCTGCAGAGCTTAAGTACTTGACTTGGAAAACTGTGTTTTTGGTAGTCATTACCTCTGCCAGGCGTATCAGTGAATTGCAAGCCCTGTCAGTGGAGCCTGATTTCATCTCTTTCCATAGAGATAATGTGGTCCTAAGAACTAACAGGAAGTTTTGCCTAAGGTGGTTTCAGATTTCCACCTTAATCAGTCTATATCTCTCCTGTTTTCTTCACTGACCATTCCTCCTCTGGAGAAGAGGCTGCACAACAGGATGTAAAGGCCCTCAGCTACTACATAGGCGCACCAAGGGTCACAGGTTTGAGTCCCTCAGTTGTTCCTCACATATGGAGAGATGGGAAGGGCAAACCTGCCACTAAGAGATCTGTTGCCAGGTGGAATGTCTCTTGTATACAATTCTGCTATGAAAACTGGGTAGAACTCCACCCCTCAGGCTGAGGCTCACTCTACTAGAGGTACAGCTGCTTCCTGGCTGCTGAGCGATATTCTATCTTAGAAATTTGTCAAGCAGCCACCTGGAAAACAGTCCATACATTCACCAAGCATCACTCTCTGGATATCCAGGCTAGGAGTGATGCTTGGTTTAACACAACAGTACTTCAGAGCCTGTTCCCAAAGTAGGTTCTGTCCCTCCTCCATGGAGGTACTGCAGTAGTCTACAATAGTCAGAATACAGCAAGACTTCATGTTGTTTGAAGAAAAATTACTCACCTTAGTAATGTTTCTTCTAATGGAGTCTTGCTGTATTCTTACCTCCCCCCCGCCTCTCCTCTCAGAACCTGGTTTTTGGGATGTGGGTGGGCAGGAGCAGTGTTGACACCCTAGGGGTGTCCCCTTTTTCACCCTCCTTTACTTTGGGTGTGTGTTGTGTTTTGTTTTTTGGGTTTCCTGAGTTGCGCCTTTGCTTTGAAACCAAAAAAACCATTTTAATTTAGTTGGCTGTTGGCTAGTGTGAGTTTTACAGTTTCCACACAGAACTTCTAGTGAGTATTGCTCATAAAGATCCGACGGTTGGAGTTTAAACAACAGCAGACAGGGGTTTCAACCGAGCTTGCGCTGAACGTTCCATGCTGGCCATGGAAAGTTAACTCTTTGTCCTCCGGGGCAGTTGAAAGGCAGGACCTAACTGCAATAGTCAGAATACAGCAAGACTCCATTAGAAGAAACAACATTACTAAGGTGAGTAATTTTTTTTTCTGGCCCGTGCAAGTCTGCTTCTCTCTTCTGAAACAGTATTCAGAGGAACCTCCTCTTCCTCTGTCACAACTTTTGCTGACCCAGGATCAGGGGACCTTGGTCCATCCGGGCCTCAAATCCCTTCAGTTGCATGCGTGGCTCCTGCAGACGTAGCTCAAGCCCGATTCGGGGTTTCCCCCCGGGTGGCTGAGATTCTGGTGGAGGCCAGGAAGCCCTCCTGTAGATCTACCCATGAAATGGAAACGGTTCTCTATTTGGGCCTATTCCAAAGATTTCGAGCCATTCTCTTGCTCTGTCGGGAAGCTTCTGGACTACATGCGCCATCTCTTTGATCTGGGTCTCAGTCATTCCTCTCTAAAGGTTCACATGGTGGCCCTCTCCGCTTATCATGTTCCTTTTGGGGACAGAACTTTTGCACAGTTGGAAGTCTCTAAGACTTTTCTTAGAGGGGTTCTGCACTCGAGACCCCCATTCGCGTTCCTGCCCCTCCTTGGAATCTGAATTTCATTCTTGAGAAGCTTACCCTGTCTCCTTTCGAGGCTCGCAGCCTCAGCAGAACTGAAGTTCCTTTCCTTGAAGACTCTCTTCCTTGTGGCCATTACTTCTGCTCGACGGATTACCGAGCTTCAGGCCTTGATGTGCAAAATCCCGTGTTTGATTTTCCACAAGGAATGTGTGGCTCTGTGTACCAACCCCAAGTTTCTCCCTAAGGTGGTAGCGGAATCTACGCTGAATCAATCCATGGAACTGCCTGCTTTCTTTATGCAGCACTCCAATCAAGGGGAGTACCTCTTGCTTACTTTGGATGTTCACCGAATTCTGAGATACTACACCACCAGGATGAAGGATCTCAGAAAGACTGATCAACTGTTTGTTTCTTTTGCTCGCAAAAGAGAAGGCAGTGCTTTCTCCAAGCAATGCCTATCTAAATGGTTGCCTCATTGTATCACTTTCTGTTATGACAAGTATCACAAGACCCTGCCGGGTCAAGTCAGGGGCCACGCCACTAGGGGTCTAGCTGCCTCTGCAGCTTGTTTTAAGAATGTGCGGATGACATTTGCACAGCCGCAACTTGGACTTCTGTCCATTCCTTTATGAAACATTACAGTTTGGACATTGCCTCTCGCCGTAGAGCTGGCTTCGGGTTGGCTGTTCTGCAAGGTCTTCTTTCTTAAGACCTTCACAGCCAGAGGGTCTACATTTGGGTAGTTTTCCTCATCCTGTATGCTTCTCCTTGTTCTAGACTGCTTGGGACTCAGTCCTATTTGTAATTACCTACTGCAAGAGCCCTCTTGAAGTAAGATGGTACAGTTACGTAAGAACTTACCGTAAGAGTAGATCTTCGAGAGAGAGAGGCTCTTGCAGTAGGTAATACCTTCCCACCCTCCATCCCCCTTAGCTTTTTCAGCTTCTTTTCCAGGAAGGGAAATATCTGCTTCACTCTCATCTTGCCTTTTTTGGGCCTTTGGCGGGAAAGAACTGGAAGGCGGGTGTGGGGGACCGCCCCTTTATACTAACGTTGCATGACGTCGGTCACCTGACATGGGGGTGGTCCCCTGCCACAGACTGTTAGCTAGAAATTTTCCCTTTGGGTCCTGACGTCTGCTGGCTTCAGTCCTATTTGTAATTACCTACTGCAAGAGCCTCTCTCGAAGATCTACTGTTACAGTATGTTCTTACGTAACTGTACTTTCTCCCACTTCTTCCTTGTCCCCAAGCGAACAGGGGACTTGAGGCCGATTGTAGACCTCAAGGAGCTCAATTGCTATATCTAGTACAGGAAGTTCCATATAGTCACCCTGCAGGACCTGCTCCCTCTGCTGAAGCAAGGGGACTGGCTGTGTTCTCTGGACACGCAGGATGCATACCTGCACATCAGGGTTTGCTCCCCACACAGGAGATACCTCAGGTTCTCGCCCCAGGAATTCTCCAATATTCCTAACTCTTGCAGTCAACCTTAGAAGTAAAACTGCCTAGAGATAGAACTTTATGCTAATGAACCATCATTTGCTCATGCCACTTTTTCAAATGCTGCACTTGTCAATTGCCTACATTCCAATGCTTCAGATTTCATTCTCCACCTGTCAAGTTCCGATGCCTTGGAGATCTCTCCTCATCAGTCGTTCCTGACGTGTTATTTTTCAAAAATATAAGTATATTTTTAATTTATCATTTGCTGCCTTTATCTTCTCTATTTGTGGTAAATTGCTAGTTAGAGTTTTTTTATTTTCTTGGTTTCTCTCGGTTCAGAATAACTGGGCAGAAACCGGGCTTTAGTTTCGTTTTTGGAATTTTTTGAAGATAAAACTCCTGTAATATTTCTTATTTTATTTACTAATTATGAACCGCTAATTGCAGTAAGGAACTGATAACTATGGTTCATTTTTTCTCGAGTTTGTGGTTTCTATAGGAACTTTTATCGGTTCCTGAACTGACCACAAACCGCAACATGTAATTATTTTTTTCTGCGGTTTATGTTTTCTATCTGTTTGGGAAAATGTCAAACAAACCTAAGAAGAAAACTTGTGAACCTGGGTTCAAAAATTGTACCAAGTGTGGGGAAGTTTTTGCCAAAGCAGACAGATGCACTTTTTGTGTGGTTTGCCTTGGTCAAGAACACCTCTCGGCTGATTGTGATATTTGCACGTCCTTTCCTCAGAAGATGGTTGAAATGCGTCTGGAAAGATTTCAAAAGAAGCTGCATAAGGGTCCCTCGAGCTCTGATCAGCTGACACCCTCAAAATCTGCGAATGAAACCGGTGATCCGTTACAGTCCACCCCTGATATGAGTGTCTTGGCTACCGGTAAAAGAACCGGTGAACCAACTGACTCTCCCGTTCCTTTAAAGAAACTAATAAAGACTAAGCACACTGAGCTGCCTGCTGGATGGCCCTCAAGGGACTTCTGCTGTACCTTCTAAATTGTCTTCGCCTGAGGAAATTGCTCAAGCTTTTAGGGTAGTCCAGGCTTTGCAGGGGTTGGTACTGGTCCCTACCCCACAGACACCGGTCTAAACCCAGGTCAGGCAAGCTATATCCCTCTGCCCAGTCTCCCTGATTTTACGGAGGTTGATGATTATGGGGAATATGAGGAGAAAAATGGGGAACCTATTGAACTGGAGGTGTCCCCTGAACAGGGCTTTGGATCTCCTCCTAGATCCTCAGAAGACTGCTCATCCCACTTCTCTTTTGTGAGAAGAATTGTGGATGCTTTGGATATCTCCACTAGTGAAGATATTTGAGGATGAAGAGGAGGTGGAGTACCTTGAATTGATGGGTCTGACACCCACCAAAAAAACTGTTGCTTCCAGTCAATAAGTTTTTTAAGAAGGACATCTTAAAACTCTTAAAGATCCCTAACTCTATCCCCCCTCTGGACAAGAGGTTGGATAAAAAATATCAGCTGGACAGGGAAGGAACTGAATTTTTATTTTTTCACCCTGACCACCAGGGGGTGGTGCAAATGGCAGCCTGTGACAGGGCAAAGGTGTTTTTGCCTTCCCACCCTCTGGACAAGGATTCCAGAAAAATTGATAGCATGGTGAAGAAAGGCTACCGGTCAGCTTCTTTAGCAATCAGACAGGCAAACTATCAGGCCTATGCTGCCCAGTACCAGAAGTCACTGTGGCAGTCTGTTCTGGCAGTGTCCGAAAAGGCTTAGCCTGGCCTCTCAGCAGACTTGGCTGAGAGTGCCAGGTTCGGATTGGAAGCTGCCAAATATCAGTTCCAAATGGCAGCAGATACAAATGACACTGCTGCCTGATGGTGGGCTAATACCATAATTTTGAGGAGGTTTGCATGGTTAAGAGCCACAAACCTCACACAGGACACCCTGATGAAAGCCATGGACTACCCTGTAGAGAATAACTCCCTCTTTGGGGAGTAAACAGAGGCCTATATGAAAAAAGTGGACGAATATAAGGCCACTTACAGAAGTAACTCGGCCAAAGAAAAACTCTCACCCTTCACTAGGCCTTGTGGAAGGGGAAGCAAGAGTAGGGCTGCATGCAGCAGGCCTTTTTACCAGGCCCAAACTGTCCCCCAATACCAGTAGTAGCATTAGCAGACAGGGTACTTTGGAGCAGGAGCAGAAGGGGTTCCATGCGTGGTTTCCAGGCTGGTCAGATCTATCCCCAGACAAAGCAGACTCCCTGACTTTCTTGCCCAGGCCACCTCCCCACTACCAGTAGGGGGCAGATTGACTCACTACTTCAAGGCTTGGAAGAATATCACCACAGACAAGTGGGTCCTGGAAGTAGAGAGTCCGGGTTTGTCCCTAAGTTTCAAATCCTTCCCAACTCTAAGAACCAGAGTGTTCAAGCCAGCTTACAACACAGAAAGAAAGCTGCTGGAAAAGAAGGTACAAAACTTGCTGTTGTCAAAGGCAGTGGAACCTGTTCCTCCACAGCAAAAGGGAAAGGGTTTTTACTCAAAATACTTACTCACAACAAAGAAAAATGGGGAGTGGCGGCCCATTCTGGATCTAAGGTTACTGAACAGGCACCTGTTAAAGCCAAAGTTCAAGATGGTAACCTTGGCACTGATTTTGCCAACCCTCCAAATATAGCATGGCTGGCATCTCTGGACCTAAAAGATGTCTATTTCCACATTCCCATAAGGGAATCTCACAGAAAATACCTAAGGTTCAGGCTCCCCTCAGGGCATTATCAGTTCTCAACACTGCCATTCGGCCTCACTTCAGCCCCAAGAGTGTTCACAAAGTGCCTGGCAGTGGTTGTGGCACACCTCAGAAGGACAGGTGTCACAGTGTACCCATATCTGAACGACTGGCTGATGTTAGGAAGTTCACCACAGTAGGTAAAGGAACACCTGCAGTTAACACAGCAGCTCCTAGAGTCCCTAGGATTCCTAATAAACTTCATCCCTTAACTTAAGTGTTCATCCCTAAAAAAAAACTCTATGTAGACAGTGAATTTAAATAACTCACTAAGGTATCCATGTGTGTGTTAATGACCAAAGGTCTAGCCTGTCTGTGTCCTGTTTACTACTATTTTGAATAAACTGATAAGTTTGAAGGTAAGCAAATTGGCTTGCTCCATGTGATTTAAATGTTGCACTGATGCAACATCCTGAGGGATGAACACTTGTACTTGTGAATTTATCTGGCATTTTTAACCATTTTTATGAAAATTGTGTATATATATATATATATATATATATATGTGTGTGTGTGTGTGTGTGTTTTGTGGGGGTCAGTGACTTTATGAGAGTGGTAACTTTTTCTTTTACTAGTTAATGTCACAGTTCTTAAGCTGTGTGCCTTTAATGGGCTAAGTAGAGTAGTGATGATTCTTGGGAAGCAGGGACTACTTTCTATAGACACCTTCTTGTCTGAATGAAGACTGAAATATAGAAAGACTTAAAGAGCTACTGACACCTCAAACAACACTTTGAAAACCGTAATAATTAGGCACAATTCAACTTGCATTCCATTTATATTCTATTGAGTATGCTTCACCATTATGTTTTACTAAGTAAATTTGCATGACTACATGATCTTTATTCCTTAGCATACACCAGAGGGGACAGGGCAAGCAGGAGCAGCATCCATTTTATTGCAGACCGTGTGCTTGGAGCTGATTTAGTACAGGTACAAATTAATTCATCCATCAGCTCAGAGGCACATGAGGGTATGAGGCTCCCATATCTCAGCAGTATCTTGGCCTATATTTGGGGGATCTGGATTTGGGAGTGATTCCAAGGCTGCCACAATTGGTTACCCATGGGTGGGGAGTGCAGGGTAGGGTAGTTCTGCATCCCAGACCTCTTGTTTTGAAAAAGCACTCCTACATTCCCTGTGAACACACAACATGTTTCAGTGTTAAAAAAAAGTCGGAAGACTCCGCCCTTGTACTTTTTTTTCCCTTTTAGTGTCGATGGTCTGGGATGCTGAAATACATAGCCCCACCAACCCCCTCTCAGCACCCCCACCCCAGAAAGATAAGAGTGGCACAGAGGTGCCCAATCCCCAATGTCACCGTCAGGAGTCCTCTGTATGTTTTTCTTTTGATATTCCCCCACCTGACCCTCCCTCTTTGCGCACCCCCCAGAAATAGAAAAATGACACTGGTGGTGCCTATTCACCCAGTGCGCGATCCGGAATCCTCGTATTTTTATCCCAAGTTCCTCACCTGCAGCCCTATTGGCTCTGGCCAGAGTTTATTAATGTATTCAGTGACCTGGCATTAAGGGACAACACATTTCATTGCTTGTGTGTATATAGAATGTCAGTCAGAGACTTAGACCTGAGTCCATTCTCCCCCCTTTGTAACTAGTTTAAAGAATTAGAAATGAATGTAGCAATTCTTTATCCCAGAATAGTGCTCCCTCTCCTACTAAGATGTAACCCATCCCAACAAAAAAGGGATGGTCTCTCATTGAAGACCTCCCAGTGGGTTAGACATGAGATGTTCTGTTTGAGGCACCAATTCCTCAGCCACTCATTTAGTGTTTTGATTTTATTGGTTATTTAAGCTGTGGCTCTGGGCACTGAGAGGATCTCCGAGAAGCAGACATCGCATCCCTTTTCAGTTAGGGTGTTATATAGTGCCACAAAATCTTTTTTTAGCTCTGGTAAAGTACTTTTGTTAATATTGTTTGTGCCACCCTATGCTTCTAAATGGAAGAGATTTTCCATTTGGTGTTCTACCAATGATGTGGTACCTGCACAGGCAGGAATTCCAGCCCTGCTAGACTGTCTTACCTACTATACTTGCACTCTCTGGGCTTGCAGCCCACTACTTTGAAGGTCCACTTGGCTTCATTATCTGCTTACATCTCAGCTGGGAAGGGTGTCTCCATGGCATACAACCCTATTTTTAAAACGTTCTTCAAAGGTTTTGCCCATCTGCAACCCCCTCACAGAGAACCGGTGCCACCTTGGGACCTGAATGTTTGCATTGCCCAGCCCATTTGAGCCCATGGTCTCAGCTCATTTGAAGTATATTACGTGGAAAACAGAGTTTCTGGTAGCCATCACTTCTGCCAGAAGGATTAGTGAGCTGCAGGCTCTGTGTATTGAAAAAGACTATACCTCATTCTTTAGGGATAAGGTAGTTCTCAGAACAAATAGGAAAATCCTCCCTAAAGTGGTCTCTGATTTCCACTTAAATCAATCCATCACTTTGCCAGTCTTTTTCATTGAGCATTCTAGTTTGGTGAACGTTGACTCCACAATCTTGATGTTAAGAGAGCTCTTACATGACTCTAAGGATCATAGGCAGGACAGACAGCAGCTGTTCCTGACTTATGGGGATGTAGGTAAAGGAAATCCAGCATCTAAAAGGTCAGTTTCACGCTGGATAGTTCGGTGTATCCAGTTTTGCTATTCAAAAGCAGGAAAGGAGCCTCCAGCAGGGCTGAGAGGCTAATTCCAAAGGGCACAGCTGCTACCATAGCAGCTGCCAGGGATGCTCCACTATTGGAAATCTGTAAAGCAGCTAGCTGGAGGACAGTACACACCTTTACAAAGCATTACAGCCTGGACAGGGAGGCAGTCTAGCTGGGAGAATATTTGCAGTCATTTGTGAATAGAGCTGTTACTGAAACTCTGTGAAAAAGGTGTCCGATAAGGGGAGGAGGTGAAGAAGGCTTGCGGGACTGTGGATTACAAACAGGAGTTGACTGTGGACTCTCTTTGCTGCAGAAGCAGAGAGGGAGAGCAGCTACCAGCTACCTTAAACTAGAGCTGTGTATTTGCCCTGTAGGTTACAGAAGAAAGTCTTTTTTTACGTGATTGTTTTTTTGGAGGCACAGAGTACCAAAGGAACAACCCCCAACCCACCCCATTCCTCAACCACCAATGAGTATTCTACCTTTATAGTGAAAGGCCAGGCCACACCTACTTACAGATACAGGAACAGTTAGGCAGCACAGCACAAGCAATAGCCTAGCTGGTATATAGGCAGAATTACAAAGGGTGTAGCTAGCAACTAGGTCCACAAGGGCACATACAAGAGGATGAGAGAGAAGCTGCAAGTCACTACAGAAGGAGAGAGAGAAAGAGAAGATAAAAAAAGGGTTAGGATGGGAGGAATATCAGCAAGCACAGGATGATGCAGGGACTGGTGTAGCGCTCAGGCTGTGGTGTAGCAGTCTTCAGAAAAACATTCTGGTTTCTGCAGTGCTGCCCCATTTGCAGGCACCTCTCTGGGCTGAGGATGGAGGTCGCTAGTCTCTGGGCCGAACTGGCAGGAATACTGGGGACCTTTGCCCCCTCCAAGAGGCCACCAGTTCCCCAGCCAGTGCGACAGCGGCCACTCTGGCAGATGGCAGGATGGACGACAGTGGGCTCAGGAAGGTTCAGGGAAGGGGGCAGAGACACATCCCCCATCCAGTCCAGCTCATGAACCCCTACACAGTGTTGGAGAAACAGGACAGCCCTGAAAATGAACCTGAGGCTGAGACCAGGGAGGACATGAGGGTCCTCCAGCAGGGACACTCAGTGGTGGGAGGATGAGAACCCCATAGGAAGAAGTTACTCCTGTTGGGGTACTCAGGTGGCCAAGGAATGGATGTGGGCACAGATAGTAGAGAGGAAAGGGGGGTAAAGTGCCTTCCAGGAGGCATAGCTTGGAAGGAGGGGAGCGCATCCAGAGGATCACAGACACTGTGGCAAGGAGGGGAGGGCTGGAGGTCATTATCCACTTGGGGGCAGATGACCTATCAAAGGATAAGGCAAGCTTGGAGCAGGTGAAGGAGGACTTTACAGTGTTGGGAGGGTGCCTGGGGAAGGTAGCAAGCTCTGTGACATTTTCAGAGATACTGCCAGTCAACGGTGGGGAGGGAGAGGAATCTCCACATTAGTAACTTTAACACATGGTTGAAAGGCTGGTGCAACGAGAAGGGGTATGGTTTCACTGGGGACCCACCTGGAGTGATGCAGCCCTGTACAGTGGGGACGGATTGCAACTGTCCAGCAAGAGGAAGGCAGCCCTCAATGGACAGTTTAAATGCTTTGCTGACAGGTGTTTAAACTAGCTGGTGGGGAGGGCAACAGGAGCAGGGATACTCAGGCAGCCCACCCCAACGTGGTAGAGAAAGCAGAACAGTTGAGCAGGAAGAGGAGTTGCTATCAAGGTCATTGGAGTAGGGCAGAAATGGAGTAGGAAAGGAATCAGGAACACAAGAGAAAAATATCAGGAAAGGGGGAAGATGCTTGGAACCAAAAACAGGAAGAGAGAGAGGTCAGGCAGTAAAACTTGGAAGTTCATGGTGACAAATACACGCAGCCTGGGAAATAAAGTCCCAAACATGGAGGCCTTAAATAATTGAAGGAGACCTGGACATAGTAGCAATAACTGAAACCTGGTACACAGCTAATCATGAGTGGGAAACAAATGTACCAGAATATGTTCTATTCAGGAGGGATAGGGAGGGTGAAAAGGGAGGGGGAGTAACCCTGTATGTCAGAGAGGGTATAATGGCAACACAGGTACAGGGTAGGCTGGGGAGGCCGAGGCACTGTGGGTCACCTTTCAACCTGGAAATGGCACAGCAGTTTGCACAGTGGGTGTGATATATATAGGCCTCCAAGATAGGGAGAGGAACTGGACAGGGAGCTAGTGGAGGAAATACACGAGATGGCAATGAAAGGTGAAATTCTACTGATGGGGGATTTCAATATGCCGGACGTGGATTGGAACACCAGTGTAGCTGCTTCAGCCAGAAGTAGAGACATCCTTGATTCACTCTAGGAGGCTGGACTCAGGCAGCTTGTGCTTGATCCCACGAGAGACAGGGCATTTCTAGATCTAGTAATGACCAACGGGGATCAAATCGCAGCTGTCCAGGTAGAAGGACAACTGGGATCTAGCAATCACAACATTGTGTGGTTCAGCACAAGGACAGAGGCTCACTCAAGTCATACTGGGACAAAGGTTTTGGATTTCAAAAATGCTGACTTTGCTGAAATGGGGAGGGGTATCAAAAGAGCTCTGGAGAGAACGGGGGCAGGAGGGGGAGTGGAAGAACAATGGAAGCATCTAAAGGAAGCCTTACTGGAAGTAATAAACCCATCTTCTTGAAGTTGGAACAGGTTGCTGCTTTGAAACAACTGAGAGTTGCATGGGAGATACTATATTGGACTAGAAATCTGCAACAAATCTCACTCTTGCTCAAATCTGAGGGAGGTGTACCTTACTTTACATTCTTACATTGGTATCACTTTGCTTTTAATTATTTTAGTTTTTAAATCAAGAAGGGGATTTGCAAAACTGTTAGTCTTGTGAGTAATTTCAGAAGGGTTGAAATATTACATATTTGGTTTTCCCTTGGGTATAACTGGACTGTCTACTAGTATTCTGTGACAGTTTACATCAAACTATTTTTAAATAATTTACTGGTGGCTGATTAGTTGTCATAGCAAAGGCTGCAGTTTGTGTATTTGAGTCCAGACAGAGCCTCAGGTAGGGGAAATTGTCTTCTCCTGATTCCTTTCAGAGCACACAACACCAGGTTGTATTGGACGGGAACCAGGCTTACCTGTGTTGGGCTGAACCGCTTGATTTTTCTCTGTTTTTTCCTTTGCTGGGTGTTTTCTCTGTTAACTTGTGCAGGTTGTCTTGCTGAAAGGAAGGTCAGCACTCATTATAGTGGTGGGTCAGAGCTTGTAGTTGATTGTGTCTGGAGGGCATGGCTTAGGCCCAACCCCCCCCGGTGTCACTTCCTTTGTGCCAGAGTTTTCTCTAGGGGCATACGACTGTCATATCCTTACCAGCACAGCACACTTCATTGACAGTAAAAGCTCACACACTATTTAAAAAAAAAAAAAAAAATGCACACAGGGTAAACTGGAAAGAAGTCAGACGTGGGGAGTAGTGCAATGCACTGGCTGTGGGGCAGCAGTCTTCTGGGAGACCTTCTGGAGGCTGAGATGCTGCCCTCTTTGCAGACAGCTCTGAGGGAGGAGGCTGCCCATCTCCAGGACAAACTGGACAGGAGTACAGGGACCTCCCCCATAGAGGGAACACCAGGGCCACCACCTCTGCCCCAGAGGTTGCCAAGAAGGAACAGCGGGTGGACCACAGTGGGCTCAGGGAGGATGAGGGTGGTGGAACAGAGGTGCATCCTTTCAGACGTACCACTTCACAATCCATACGCCATTCTAGTGGAGCATAGTTCCCCTATGGAGGCACACACGGTGGAGACTGAGGAGGTGGCTGGCAACCGTCATAAGGGAGGCCCACAGGAAGGTGGCACAGGACACCAAAGGGAAAGGAAGCAGCTCCTGGTGGGGGACTCAGTTGTCAAGGGGATAGAACTGGGGTGGGGGTGTAAGGGAAAGTGAAGTAAGGTGCCTGTCTGGTGGCATGGCTTGGAGGGACAGGAAGCGGATTCTGAGGATCATGACAGCAGCTGCACGGGAGATGATGCTGGATGTCATTGTCCACCTAGGGACAAATGACTTGGTCGGGCATGGGATTAGAGCAGTGCAGGAGGAGTTTGTGGAGACGCCTTAGACAAGTAGCTCATACAGTATCCTTCTCAGAGGTGCTGCCTGTCTGTGGTGGCATGGGTGAGGCGAGGGTACTCCGCACCATGCAGTTCAGTGAATGGTTGAAAAACGGGTGTAGAGCACAGGGTTTTGGCTTCACTCGGGACTGGGGTTCCACCTGGAGGGATACCCACCTATACTGGTACGATGGTCTGCATCTGTCTAGGACGGGAACCAGTCTCCTGGGTGATCGGTTTAAATGCTTCATTGGCAAGCTTTTAAACTAACCAAGGGGAAGGCACCGATAAGCAGCATGGAATGCCCAGCCTCCCCCTACAAAATGGGGTACTAAATGAGGTAAAGACCAAGGTAGAAGGTTAGTAGGGAGCAGGACTGGGGTAAATGGATAAAACAAAGTCAGTAAGGGCAGGGATGGGGCTAGAAGAGGTAAAGCCATCAAAAAATGGTGAGTAATGAATACCAATGCCTGTAGTCTGGGTAACAAGCTTCCTGAACTAGTGGCTTTGATGGAAGAGGAACATCTGGATATCGTGGCAGTCAAAGAAACATGGTACACACAGGACCATGACAGGGATGCAAACATACCAGGGTACACTATCTACAGGAGGGACAGGGAGGGTAAAAGAGGAGGAGAAGTAGCTCTCTACATAAGGGAAGGAATCAAAGCAACAGAACAAAAGGGTAAACGGGGAGGAGAGGAAGCACTGTGGGTCAACTTGGACACAGGCAATGGCACTACAGTCCGCATAGGGGTTGTATTCAGACCGCCATCTCGGGAAGGAAATGGACAAGGAAATGATAGAAGGTATCCTTAGAATGGCAGAAAAGGAGATATATTGTTGATGGGGGGATCTGAATATGCCATATGTTAACTGGAGTGCATTTGCTGCAGCCACATCGAAGGGTGGGGTCATTCTAGATGCCCTGTAGGGGGCATACCTTAGAAAACTAGTATTGGAACCAACTCGGGAGGGAGCAATCTTAGACCTAATACTCTCAAATGGAGATGGAGACAGGATCACGGATTTAGAAGTGGGTAGCCATCTGGGAACTAGCAACCATCGAACAGTATTGTTCACGATAGACACAGCAGTAGAGTCGAGCCATACAAAGGCAAAGGTCCTGGACTTTAGGAGGGCTGACTTTGCCAAAATGGGTGAGTGCCTAAGGAATGCACTAGCAAATGGGCAGGAAGGAGGGGTGGAAGAATAAATGGGGAATAATCAAAACTGCCATCACTGAGGCAACAAGCCTTTGTGTGAAGCAAATAAAACAAAACAATGTAAAAAAAACACTATGGTTCTCAAAGGAGGTGGCAGGGAAGGTTAGGGAGAAAAATTTAGCGTTCAGGAAGTACAAGAAATCGCAGAAGGAGCAGGACATAGAACAGTATCAGTTAAAGCAGAAGGAAGCAGTCAGAACAGCAAAGGCCCAAACCATGGAAAAGATAGCCAGCTCAGTTAAGAAGGAGGGTGAAACCTTTTCAAACAACATGAAGTCTTGCTGTATTCTGACAATTTGCAGTTAGCTCCAGCCTTTGAACTGCCCCGGAGAGTAGAGGGTTAATTTTCTATGCAGTGTATAAAACGTTGAGCTCAAGGTCGGTTGAGGTCTCTGTCTGCAGCACTTTGAAACCCAACCGTCAGATTCTTTACTCTGCCTCACTGAACAGTCGCTCCGGAGATTTCTCCTTCTGCTCGGCTCAAAGTCTGTTAAAGTTGTCGGTTTCATTCCGAATTTATTTCCGCATTGTCGGTTCAGTCTCTGTCTGCGGTACCGTGAGTACTTAGATAGTTTCTCTGTTTATTTTGTGGAAATTGTAAAACTTGTATTCTCGATCGGTTCGGCTGAACCGATCCAACATATTGAATTCTTGTGTTTTCCTTTAGTGTGTGGTTACCGGTCCTTATCGGTTTAAAAAAAAAGAACGTGTTTTTAACGTTTTTTTCCAATACCTGTAACATGGTTAGAAACCAATAAGGAAGTTTTGCCTGGCGGTTGCCGAAAAAAGGGTACGTTTGGTTAGGATGGCCATGTCTGAGAAACCCAAGAAAGAAACGGGCCCACTGGGTTTCAACACTGCAGTGAGTGTGGGGCGGTCTTTGCTAAGGCCGATCCCCACACCACCTGTGTTGATTGTCTGGGGTTTGAACACCTCGATACAGACTGCCAAATATGTAAAAACTTTCCTAAGTCCTAAGGGGAATGTGAGGAAATTCGTTTTCACAGAAAGAATGGTGGATGCATGGAACAGCCTACCTCAGGAAGTGGTGGCTATGAATACAGTGCAGGGCTTCAAACAGGCATGGGATAGGCATAAGGGAGCAATACAGACAAATATGGATAGATAGGTCATTGACAGTGTAAAGGTGTGTTGCACGTTCATAAGGTAGAAAAAATGGGCAGACTGGATGGGCCTTGCGGTCCTTATCTGCCATCAATCTCTGTGTTTCTATACCCTGGAAAAAAGTGCAGTCCTTATCTGCCGTCAATCTCTGTGTTTCTATACCCTGGAAAAAAAATTAGGTAGACTTAGGGAAAAGGAGTCCGAGAAGTCTGCTGACCCAGATGGCCAGCCCGGTTCGGTTCCGACCGAACCAGAAGGAGTGCCCTCTGACCAGGGCGATACTTCTTCGGGCAAGAGGAGAGCCGATCCTGGAGATCGGTTCCTACAAAAAGGAAACGTAAAGAAAAATCAGCCGGTTCGGATCAGGAGGTTCGTGTTCCGACCGCTGATAAGATACCGAGCGTTCGGATTGTTGAATCGCTTCACCCGGTTCCTCCCGATCCGGCTCCGTTAGCTAGGGGTTCAGTTCGGTCGGTTCCTCCGGTTCAGGATTACAGATTTTTATGCACCGGAATTTATGGAGGAGGGGGATTATTAAGATGATGATTATGATGGAGCAGAAAGTCGTGATGTGCCCATTGAACCGGACATCTCCCCAGACAGACCTTCTGGTATTTCCCCTCCTAGGCTCTCTGAGTCCCCTCCCTTCCCCACTATCAGTTCTACAGAAAAGTGGCTAAAACTCTCCAGCTTCCTATGGAGGAGGCTACAGAGGATCAGGAGGAGCCTGATTTTGTTGAAATGATGGACATCCCAGAGTCCAGGAGGCTGTCTGTTCCCCTACACAAATCGTTTGGGAAACAGATACAACAAATTTTAAAGTGTCCAAATTCTGTACCTCCTGTTGATAGAAGAATGGACAAGAGGTATACCTTATCAGGCTCAGACACAGAGTTTTTCTATCAGCAATGCAGCCATGTTGGGGTCGTGCAGGCTACAGCCTGTGACAGGGCTAATGTCCCCTTAACTTTACACTCCTCAGATAAAGACTCCAGGAGGATGGATGCCTTGGCAAAGAAACAGTACATGGCATCCTCTTTGGGACTCAGGCAGGCTAATTATATGGCCTATACAGCCAGGTACCAGAAGTCCAGGTAGGACACTGTACTGGTACTGGCTAAACAGGCTTCCCCCCAGCTGGCCAAGGAGTTGGAGGAGGTGGCTGCTGATAGGATTAAGGCATCTAAGGTACAATTTCATGCTGCTGTGGACTCCAGTGATGTGTCATCAAGAGTCATGGCTACATCTGTGGCTCTTAGGAGAATGGATTGGCTCAGATGTACTAGCCTCTCACAGGACACCCAGGCTAGGGCCATGGATTTCCCTGTGGAAGGTAATTTTCTGTTTGGGGAGCAGACGGAGAATTACATGAAAAAGATGGAAGAATATAGGACCACTTATAAGAGTGCACAGGCCAAGGAGCTGCAGGCAACTCCTCAAAGGCAGCAATCTAGGGGTAGGGGCAGGCCTTTTCATAGGCCTTTCTATCAAGCACAGGCCTCTTCTTTCTTTTCACAGAGGGGGTTCTTCAGAGGGAGAGGCAGAAGGGGGATGAGCAGGGCTACATCCACTTCTCAGCCTAAAGCCCCTGCCAAGCAGACACCTTGATGGGTCTGCCCAGGTCGACTCCCCTATCCCTATAGGGGGCAGACTGGCTTACTTTGTCCTGGACTGGATGTCTGTTACTTCAGACAAGTGGGTCCTGGAAGTAGTAAGCCAGGGACTGGTTCTCAGCTTCAGAAAATTTCCGAAGATGAGAGCCAGATCTTTTCCACCTGCAAATCTCTCTGAAACCCTTGCCCTGGAAGCAGAGGTTTCATCTCTTCTGGGCTTAAAAGCCATAGAGGGAGTTCCTACCCTACACCGGGGCAAAGGTCTGTACTCCAGGTACTTCCTTACTCCAAAAAAGACAAGGAAGTGGCGACTCATCCTAGATCTAAGATACCTGAACAAACATCTTTTTAAAACCAAGGTTCAAGATGGTAACTCTGGGAATAATTCTTCCCTCCCTAAGGCCAGGGCAGTGGCTAGCCTCCCTGGACCTCAAAGATGCCTACTTTCACATCCCCATCAGGTGCTCCCACAGAAAGTACCTTCCGATAAGCGGACATGGCTCCTCCGATGTCCGCATGGAAGGGTAGCTAAGTCGCCCGACCCTTGAGGGTGGCGTGACCCCTCTTCCACCAGATCAGGCTGCCCCTCCGCTCGGCGGCCTGCCTCGGCGAAGGTTCAGTTAAGTCAGACGCCGGCCCTTCCAGCGCCTGCCCGGATCCCACTGGCAAGACGCACGTCGGTCCGCCCGACGTCCACACAGCGGATGAGCTGACGCCAGACCCTCCCACGTCCATCATTCCTGGCTCCCCGCAGCCTTCGCTGCCCTCCGGGGACCCTGAGTCTCCTCAGCCCGACCCCGGGGATTTTTCACCTCCATCCCCAGGTGACACTGAGGTCTCAGTTCCACCTCCGTTGGACCAAACTCCTGATCTGACGTCGGCTCCCCCGATGTCGGCACCTCGGCCGCTGGTTCAGACGCCGGTAGTGCCGGCTCCAGGTGTCATTCCGCTTCCGGATGCTGCCCCGGCACCGGGCCCTCCGGGCCTTCATCCCCAGTCCTGCCTGTGGGGCCTCAAGCGGGGCCGTCTGCTTCAGGAGCTCCCCCGGCTCCCAGGTACCCGACCCCGTCATATCCGGCGCTGCAGTACCCTCGCCACATTACCCGGCCTGGGCTTCCCAAGCGGGTTATGGATCTGCCTATGGGTATAACCCATACCTTATCCCCTCCTCCTCTTCCACCGCCCCCCAGCCACGGGTGGATTTGCAGGAGACTCTAGCCTCCTGGTGGGTTGAGGCCAAGGCTCAGCTCACCAGAGAGGTGGAGAGTCATCTTCCGATGATGGTGCCGGTACCGGTTCCCATACGTCCATGACGGCAAACTCCCTCCCCTCCTCCAGACACCAGGGCTAATCCCTCTGGGTCCAGAGAGGGGCAGGACACGCTTCCCCGAGGGCTTCCCAAGGGGTCCATTCCTCCCCCTAGACGGGATGGGGTGTCGTCTTGTCAGTTTCTTCCTTTTCCTCCTCGGACACCTTGGATGCCTCTGATGGCTGCTCCGAAAAGGACAGCGAGCCTCGCTCTCCGTCAAAGCCCAGGCCAAGGACTCCTCTGAAGTCTCCTCCAGAGGATCCTTCCTTCACGGAGCTGCTATGTAAAATCCAGGCAGTGCATAAGTGGCAATCCTTGGAGCCAGATCGACAGCGGTTAAAATTCGCTGAGCACCTGGATCGGCACGTGACAGCTCCCACCTTGGTGCCACCCTGGTTCGAGCCTCATGCCCACCTTGTTACCACGATTTGGAAACAACTGTCGGCATTTGCCCCTCTTCCATGGAAGTCGAACAGGCTATACCAGGCTCCAGAGGGTGTTGACTATTTAGATTCCCACCCTCGAGCTGACTCGGTCGTGATTAGCGCCGCTCACGTCCGGTCAGCTAATCCAAAACACCTTAGTTCATCGCCACCTGATAAAGAATCCCGCCTTCTGGACCAGTATGGCGAGAAGATTTTCACTTCTTCCACGCTGGGGATCAGGGCCCTGAACTATGTCAGTCATATGGGGGATTATCAGAAGGCAATTCTTTCTGAGGTGGAAACCAAATTGGACTCCCTGCCGGACTCTCAAGTCAAGCAGGAACTGTCTGACCTCATCCGCTTTGCATGTTCAGCCAGTTGAGACATGCTTCGTGCGACTTACGATGCAGTGGACACTGCTGGACGGAGCTCAGCTTTCGCCGTAGACTTACGATGTCATGCTTGGCTCCGTGTGTCAGGGTTGGTCCCAGAAGTGCAGTCCGCTGTACAGGAAGCGCCCTTCCGGGGGTCGGTGCTCTTCGGGAGTGATGTCAAGGACATCATCACCGATCTGCAGGAGAAGGGGACGGCACTAAGAGTCCGTTGACTCTGTACCATCCCATCAACTGCAGCGCCGTCCCTTCGTAAAACGGAACTGGTCAAAGAAACCTCCGGAAGCGGGCCACTAAACGCCGGGCCCCTTCAGCTGCCAAGCCCCTCTGCCCAAAAAAGCAGCAGGTGCTTCTGCTGCAGCGCTGCCCCACACCACCTGACTCCTTCCCTCTCCCACAGCCTCCGGGCTTCCCGGAGGAACTGGTAGGAGGGAGGTTTTCCCTCCACCTTCTGGGCTGGGAGAGAATAACAACAGATTCATGGGTGCTCCAGCTAATCACAGAAGGACACTCTAAATAGAGTTTCTACAGAAACCACCTCGTCACCCTCCCCAAAGGTCGGCATACTCTTGAGAACATCATCTTCTGGTCCAGGAAGAGATTTCAGCACTGTTGCTGAAACAGGCGATAGAACCTGTCTCCCTTCCCTTCCATTTGGCCTCTCCTCGGCTCCCCAAGTATTTACTAAATGCCTTGCGGTGGTGGCGGCCTACCTGCGTACCCAGGGAGTGCAGGTTTTCCCGTACCTGGACGACTGGCTCCTGGCGGCCTCATCAAGGGAGGAACTCCAGCGCTGCCTCTCCCTTACCCAACAGGTCTTTGCCTTCCTGGGTATTACCATCAGCCATTCCAAGTCTCACTTGATCCCATCCCAGAGACTCCAGTTTATCGGGGCGATACTGGACATGACCCTGGGCAGGGCCTTCCTGCCACCGGACAGGACGGACACTATTCAGACTCGGGTAAGCCTGTTGTCCGGCTGCAGACGAGTCACTGCAAGGTCGGCTCTTCACCTTCTCGGACTCATGGCGGCTGCTATCCCGACAGTTTCTCGCGCTCGGCTCCACATGAGGGTTTCTCAGTGGACGGTTCGCTCCCAGTGGGATCAATTGGAGGACGACTTGGATCAGCTACTTCTGGTCTCCTCTCCCATGGTTCGAGACTTGCAGTGGTGGATGGTCAGAGAGAACCTGTTCCGGGGGGTTCCATTCTCTCTTCCTCCCCCCTTCCAGACTCTGACCACAGATGCCTCAGGCGAAGGTTTGGGAGCCCATCTCGGTCCTCACCGGACCCAGGGCTCTTGGTCCAAGCTTGAACAAACACTTCACATCAATGTGCTCGAGCGCCAGGCAGTGCTTTATGCACTTCAAGCCCTCCATCTGTATCTCCTTCCAGGCCACCTAGCCGTCCAGACGGACAATATGTGTGTGGTATGGTACATCAACAAACAGGGAGGGACTCGGTCCTACCCTCTTTGCATCGAAGCGATGAGAGTGTGGGATTGGGCAACCCAACACAACCTTCACGTTACGGCAACTCATGTTCCGGGAGTTGTGCACACCTTGGCAGACAAGCTGAGTCTCTCTTCTGCCCTGGTCCACGTGTCAAGGGGTCCTAGATGATATCTTCCTACGTTGGGGAACACCACAGGTCGACCTGTTCGCTTTCCCTCAAAATGCAAAGCTTCCAGATTTCTACTCGCTCGTTCAAAAGCGAGGCATTTTCTGGAGAGACGTTCTGTCTCTAGATTAGAAGGACAAATTCGTCTATGCCTTCCCCCAATTCCTTTGATCCCACTGGTCTTGCAGAAACTAGGTTCAGATGCAGCACGAATGATTCTGATCGCTCCTTTTTGGCCCAGGCAAGTTTGGTTATCTCTTCTGCAACAGTTCTCAGTGGAACTTCCACTTCCTCTGTCATGATGTTTACTGACCCAGGATCGGGGGACCCTGGTCCATCCAGGTCTCAAGTCCCTTCAGCTACATGCATGGCTCCTGCAGACATAGCCCAAGCCTGCTTTGGAGTTTCTCCCCAGGTGGTGGAAATTCTGGTGGAGGCTAGGAAACCCTCCACTAGGTCTACCTATGCCATGAAGTGGAAAAGGTTCACAATCTGGGCTGCTTCAAAAGATGTTGAGCCTTTCTCCTGCCCTGCGGGACGTCTACTGGAGTACCTGCGCCATCTCTTCGACCTAGGTCTTAGTCACTCCTCTTTGAAAGTCCACATAGCGGCCATTTCGGCCTATCACGTTCCCTTTGCAGACAGAACGTTTGCTCAACTGGAAGTCTTGAAGACTTTCCTCAGAGGGGTTCTCCACCTGAGACCTCCTATTCGAGTTCCGGCCCCTCCTTGGGATTTGAATTTTGTTCTTGAGAAACTAACTCTGCTTCCTTCTGAACCGGCAGCCTCCGCAGACTTGAAGTTCCTTTCTTGGAAGACACTTTTTCTCATGGCCATTACCTCAACTCGGAGGATTTACGAGCTCCAGGCCCTGATGTGTAAAATTCCAGACTTGATTTTCCACAAGGAATGTGTGGCTCTGTGCACCAATCCCAATTTCTTCCCAAGGTGGTAGAGGAATCTACATTGGACCAGTCCATAGAGTTACCCGCTTTCTTCACGCAGTACTCCAATCAAGGGGAGTATTTACTACATACTATGGATGTTTACCGGATTCTGAGATACTACACTAACAGGACAAAGGATCTCAGAAAGACTGATCAACTGTTTGTCTCTTTTGCACCGAAAAGAGAAGGCAATGCTGTTTCTAAGCAATGCCTATCCAAATGGTTAGCTCATTGCATCACTTTCTGTTATGACGAGTACAACAAGACCCTTCTGGGTCAAGTAAGGGGCCACTCCACCAGAGGAGTCGCTGTCTCAGTGGCTTGTTTCAAGAATGTGTCAGCGGCAGACATCTGTGCTGCTGCCACTTGGACTTCTGTCCATACCTTTACAAAACATTACAGTTTGGATATTGCCTCTCACTGTAGAGCAGGCTTCGGGTTGGCTGTCCTGCAAGGCCTCCTTTCTTAAGGCCTTCACAGATTAAAGGATCTACTCTGAGTAGCCTTCTTCCTCCTGTGTGCTTCTTCTTGTTCCAGACTGCTTGGGACTCCGTCCTATATGTAATTACCTACTGCAAGAGTCCTCTCGAAGTAAGATAGTACAGTTACGTAAGAACTTACCGTAACAGTAGATCTTCGAGAGAGGCTCTTGCAGTAGGTAATACCTTCCCACCCTCCATCCCCCTAAGCTTTTTCAGCTCCTTTTCCGGTGAGGGAAATACTCACTTCTCTCCCTCGTCTGGCCTCCTTTGGCGGGAAAGAACTGGAAGGCGGGCGTGAGGGACTGCCCCTTTACACTGACGTCTCCTGACGCCGGTCACCTGACGTGGAGGCGGTCCCTCGCCGGGGACTGCTAGCTAGAAATTTTTCCGTGGGGTCCTGCCACCTGCCGGCGTCAGTTCTATATGTAATTACCTACTGCAAGAGCCTCTCGCGAAGATCTACTGTTACGGTAAGTTCTTACATAACTGTACTTTTGGAAGGCAAATGGAGGTAGGGCACCTGGGCCTGATGGAATCCCAATAGAATTCTATAAAGTGTTGTGGGACCTAATTGGCCCTCTGATGTTCCAGATGATAGAGAATGCTTTGGAAACGGGGGAGCTCTCCCCCCACCCCCGAACACTAGCTACAATCACGGTGCTGCCTAAACTAGGGAAAGATCCCAATAAATGTGGCTCTTACCGCCCAATATCTTTACTTAATTCGGATTATAAGGTGACGGCAAAGCTTATTGCTTCAGATTGGAAAAATATCTACCTAAATTGATTCATATGGACGGGGAGATTTGTAAAAGGTAGGCAAACCAGACTTAACTTAAGAAGAACCTAAACATAATGCATAGATGGAGGGAGGAAAGAAGAGCCTTTGGCACTTGATGGAGAAAAGGCCTTTGATCATGTAGAATGGCCTTATGATGCAGTTCTGTGCAAGTTCGGGTTTGGGAAGGGATTATGGGATGGATCCAGGCATTATATAGGGGCCCTAAAGCTCAAATCTTAACAAATAACATAACATCGACTCCATTTGCCCTGTCCCGAGGAACTAGATAAGGGTGCCCTCTTTCTCCCCTGATCTGTGTTCTTACAATTGAAGCATTGGCTGAGACAATTAGAAGTGAAGAACAAATTGAGGGTCTTATTTGGAAAGGAAACAAAAATGTGATTTCATTATTTGCGGATGATATTCAGCTTTTTCTTAAAAATCCAGACAAGGCAATGCCCATTCTGTGTAAAATTTTTCAAACCTATGGTCCATTATCGGGACATAAGATAAATTGGTCCAAATGTGAGTGGATGCCCATGGGGAAATCTGGAACCACCCTCTCCCTGGGACATGCGAGGATCCCTCCTCCTACCTCACTTAAGTACCTGGGTATAAAACTGACGACAAAAATGTCACTTATGAACAAAACTGAAATCTCCTTCCGGTGATTCAAAAAATAAAAGAACAATGCATTTGTCTGGAGGCTCTCGTCTTACCCCTGCAGGCGGGTGAATCTTGTTAAAATGAGTGTTCTGCCACAATTCCATATAGTTTTCCAGACACTTCCATTGTTGCATACCTAAAGAAATACATTAAATCAATAGATAAGCACCATCACAGCTTCTTTGGCAGGGAAACGAGGAAATTAAAAAAGGAATATTCACGGCTTCAATTAATAAGGGGGTTAGGCCTTCCGAGTAATGAGAGCACTATTGTAAGCTCATGCCAACTGGCCCATACTCTAGACCTGATAAGGGAGAAACCAGCACCGAGTTGGGTGGAGTTTGAAGACGGAGGGAGAGCTCTCTTTATTATTATAATATGATTAAATTTCTGTACACTGGTGAACATCTCAAATTACCAAACCCCTGTTCAAACTTGACTCTTACAGCCTGGAAAGAAGCCCATACTATGCTCCAGCATCCTAGATCTCTTTCGCCAAACCTAGAACTCTCTGCCTTACTGCTAGATTACCCTGTTAAGAACAGATGGGATCTTAACACTCTTAAAATATGGAAAACAAAGGGTTTATATAAAGTGGGTCAATTGTAGCAAGATGAACAAACAGTCCATTTTAGCTTTCTGGTTAGAAACTTTAACCTGAATGCTTTCCACTACTTCTTGTGGGTTAGAACTTTGGGAAAATGTGCTCTAGCAGGCTAGGGGTCAGAAGCTGATCATGAGTCTCCTATAGAGAAATTATTTGTAGGACAGAAAGAGGATAAGAATTTTTAAACCCATGAAGCTGTTGTAGAATGCTTCTGGGGGCCTGTTAGGATGTTATGGGGACCAATAAAGGCAAAATGGGAGCAAGATTTTTACCAGATGGACTGATGGGTGGGGGCTGGTTGCAGATTATAAAAATATATTAAAGTGTTCAATAATAAATTCCAGACTATCCAGTATAATATATTTTTAACCTCAGTAATGCTCAGACCATTCATAACTTTGTGCAGTCATCCTGATGGGTTGGACTGCCCGGAGAGATGGAACACATGCAAATGATGGAATTCTTTGCAGGTGAGCATCTTTCAAACACTGCCTCTACCAACTGTAGTGTTCGAACCCTTCAGATTTTTCTCTCCGCCTGAAAGTCTGATCGCTCGGAGTCTCTGTTGCCCTCTTTCGCGTGAAAGAAGAAAAAAAAGTCATAAAAACCATAAGTATTTTAGTTTTCTTTTACTGCCTCTATTAATTGCTAGTTATTATTGTTTAAATTGCTGTTTTCTCAGTTCCTCGCAGTTTGGGATAACCGTGAGGGATCAGAGTTAGTTTTAAGTTAGTTTTAACTTAGTATTGGTTCTCTGATTAAAGAACCTGTTCATTATCTCAAAAATTTGGTTCTAAAAGATTTTATTGTAACCGCTTTTAACCGGTTCATTTTTTCATCTCCTTTCTCGGTTCCATCGGTTCCTTATTGGTTCTGGAACCGACCGCAAAAAAAAACAAAGCTGTTTAAATTACCGCATTAGCTTTTGGTATTTAGCGGTTGGAGGTTTTTCACTTTATCTTTCACCATGACTGAGAAACCTAAAAGAGAACTGGGAGCCTGGTTTAAAAACTGTCTGAAGTGTGGAGATGTGTTTGCCAAGGCAGACAAGCACACCTTATGTGTGGCTTGTCTGGGTTTTATCGTTGGACAGGAATGTGATATGTAAAAACTGTTGAAGGCCTTGAAGAGCAATAAAAGTTTCCAAGGGGTCCCTCAGGCTCTGACCAGCTGACACCCCAGTCTGTTGTGGCTGAATTAACCAGTGCTTCTACCCCTGCCCCGATACGGGCAAAAAAGGGGCAAAAAGAGGAAAAGAACCATCTGACTCTCCGGTTCCCTCAAAGAAATTAAAGAGGCTCAAACATGCAGAACCCTCTCCTGCTAAACCAGGGACTTCTGCACAGCAGCCTGTAATGCCTTCGGCTCAGGACTTAGCCCAGGCCTTTAAAATTATTCAGGCTCTGCAGAGCATCATTCCTCAGCCTCCTGCCCCTTCCCAGGGTCCCCAGGTTGCTGCTACTGTGTTGCCCCCTGATCCGGAGCAACACTGTTTTGAAGAGGTTGAGCTTTACGAGGAGGAAGAACCTATTCCCCCAGAGGTTTCACCTGAGCAGGAATTTGGCTCGCCTCCCAGAGTGTCTGAGGATTTTTCCTCTCATTTTCTTTTGTAAGGAAAATGGCAGATGCTCTGGATATTGCCACAACAGAGCAGGTTGAGGATGAGGAGGAGATTGAGTACCTCAGTATGATGGGTTTAACATCCACAAGGCTCTCCTCCTCCCAGTGTATAAATTCTTTAAAAGGATGCTATGAGCTCCTCCAAACCCCAAATTCTATTCCTCCTATTGACAAGTGAATAGATAAAAAGTACCAGCTTCGACAGGGAGGAGCTGACTTCCTTTTCCCACCCTGATCATCAAGGGGGCCTACAGCAAGCTGCCTGTGATAAGGCTAAAGAGTCCTCTGTCCTCCACCCACCGGACAAGGACTCCAGAAAACTGCACAGTATGGCCAAAAGGCTATTTATCAGCCTTGCTGGCCATGAGACAAGCCACTTTTCAAGCTTTTGCTGCCCAGTATCAGAAATCCCTGTGGCAGTCGGTGACTGGCAATGTCCATGAAGGCCACCCCACCCTTGTCAGATGACCTGGCTGAAACTGCCAGGTTTGGGCTAAGGCGGCCAAGTACCAGTTCAGATGGCTGCCGACCTGAATGACACTGCAGCCAGATGGATGGCTAATACAATGGCTCAGAGGAGGTTTGCTTAGCTAGGGCTACAAACCTCCTCAGGATACAATCAAAGGCCCTGGATTTCCCATTGGAGGGAAATGCCCTTTTTTGGGGAGTCCACAGTGGCCTATATGAAAAAATGGATGAATATAAGGCTACTTATAGAAGTAACTCTGCTAGAGACAGAGCTTCCTCATCCACTAGGCCCTATGGAAGGGGGGGCTAGGGTGTCGTTCCTTTTTATCAAGACCCTTTTTCCAGCCAGTAGCCATGCCCCAATACCAGCAGTACCTCCCACAGGGCTACTCAAGGGGTAGGGGTAGAAGGGGCTCAGCCACAACCTCAACCCCAGCCTAAACAGAACCCCTGAGATGCAAGCCGCCTCCTCCCTACCTGTTGGAGGCAGACTGTCCCATTTCCTCCCCCTCTGGTCAACCATCACCACAGACAAGTGGGTATTGAGACTACTTATATAGTCTCTTACCTATCACATCACATCCTGTTCCTTATTTTACTAAGTCCCCACTTTCCCATTAGCAGCTTATACCAGCCTGCCACCAGACGGACCCCTGACTACTCACATCAGTTTCACTATCTGAACTTCCCTCCTCCTCCTTCCTGGAACCCCTCTACCCACACGCAGTACTTCTCTCCCCTTACTCCCACTCCTGTCTCTGAACTCTCCACATTCCTATACCCAGACTTCAAGCTAGCCTGGCACACTGATCTGACCCAACTGTCAGACCCGACCCTAGCCTGACGCTAGTGACCACTAGGAGTCGCTGTTTCCACCCTGGTTTTGGCCCAATACCAGCCAGTTTTGAGCCACCTGGATAGTGGAACCTACACCTGCCCAGGTCCTTTTTCCTCTTGCCCCACCAGGGGTTAGAACCTTGTACCCTGTCCACCAGAGTCCGTGACCCTACCACTAATCCAAAGTGGTATCCACGCTTTCCTGGGAGCAGACAAGATACTTGTACCCTTCCTGCCCTGCTGCTTACATAGGCATTATGTTTGCGCCCCTTCTCCTCAAATGTCTCCCCCTCATTCTCCTGCTAGTACACACATCTCATCAGCCAAGCATATTCACAGGCCCACTCATCCCAGCACCCACAACTCTCCCTGACCTAGTCCAATCACACCCTACACTGACCATGGACCTGGCCTCAGGCACCCACCCCTATCCACCCCCCGCTGTCTACCCTGACTCTCCATGGTTGGAATGCGTCATGCCCTCCCAAACCTTGAACCCCCGCATTCCTTTCACCATCATGGACCTCCCCATCCCAGCAGTACACAAAGAAGTTGACTTGCTGCCACGCCCAGACCAGAGCCTTGGTCCTCCTGCTTCTACTTTCTGGCAACATACATCCCAATCCAGGCCCAGCCCCCTCCCACCCATCAACTTGACCCACTGGCCTTAAAATAGCCTCTATGAACATATGCAGCCTGCTGAAAAAATTTGACGCCCTCCAGTGCTGGGCCATGGCACACCAACCGGACGTCATAGCCCTGGTAGAAACCTGGCTGTCCAGATCCAACCCTGACTCATTTGTCTCCTTCCCTGGCTATACCCTATACCGGAAGGACCGAGTAGGCAAACGAGGGGAGGTTGTGCAATCTACACTAGGGACATAATTACTGGACAAGCACTCCCTACCTCTGCCCTTGTAAATGGGGCCCAGGCCCTCACCCTCAAGCTCACCCCTGACCCTTCTAGGGACCCTCTTTATCTCACCACTGCCTACATTTCCCCCAAAAACCAGAACCCAGCTCTGGTATCACTAACTGACTATTTGGCCACCCTTCACCATATAGCGGAGCAAATCCTAGTTGGTGACCTTAACATAAACTGGCTCAGCACCTCCTCTTCCTCAATCCGGGACACTTTTGCCACCCAAGATCTGACGCAACTCGTCACCCAACCCACTAGAATAAACCCAAAAACAGGAACCAGCACCCTACTGGATGTACTCATCACCAACCGACCCAAAAAAATCCAAAACATCCAGGTCCTACCAGACTCCCTAAGTGACCACTCCCCTATCCTATTTCTTTGGGCAGCCCTCAATCCCAAACCCAAAGCACAGACCACCCTCCGCAGGTGCCTCCGCCCCGGTGGGCTGAAAAAACTTAGGCAGTTTCTCACCCAGATAAACTGGTCCCCCATTCAGCATGCACCCGACATTGACACTGCCTTCGCTTTCTTCTCCCAAACGTTCAACAATGCCTGTGATCTCTTTGCACCCTTCACAAAAATCGATCCAAAAACAAAATGCACCCTGGGTCAGCCCTGCCCTCCTACAGTGCTTAGAAATCGGGATAGCCTCTGGCACCGTGCCACTGAAGCGGGCCAGCTGTCTGACGTCGAACAAGCCCTCGATACAGCCGGAATTAAAGTGCTCTTGGCGGTCAGTAAAGCCAAGGCCGACCATTACCAGGCCACCCTCACCTCTTCCTGGGGCTCGGCCCGCAAATTCTGGGATAATATTAAACAGTTAAATGGTAAGTCACGCTCCCTTCCCCCATCTCAGCTCTCTAGTGATGGTACTACCTCCACCGATCCTGCCTTCATAGCTAACTACCTTAACACCGCTTTCACCGATCTTAGCTCAGTCCTCCCCAGTAATTTCTTTGAACCTCCCCCAAACCAACCCCCCCCCGTCCGCCACCACCCCAGCTTCCACCTGCGCAAGGTATCTGCTCGGGAGGCCAGACCCATCCTTATCAAAGCTTTAAATGGCAACAGTCCTGGCAGCGACTCACTGGATCCCAGTATCCTCAGGTTGGTGCTAGATGAAGTCCTTGTTCCGCTCACCAGCCTACTAAACCGATCGCTTTGCCTGGGACAATTTCCTACTGCCTGGAAAACAGCCATAGTCACACCCATTCACAAAGGTGGTGACAGGTCTTCAACCAACAACTACCAACCAATCTCCATCCTCCCCCCCTCAAAAGCCCTGGAAAAAGTGGTGGCCATTCAAATCGCCGAATATCTATCCAGGCATAACATCTTATGCCCTGAGCAGCATGGCTTCCGTGCTGGCCACAGTACCAGCACTGCACTAATTGAATTCTCCAATTTCCTTCACTCCTCCCTGGACACCAGCTCCCTAGCTGGTGCAGTGTTCATCGACCTATCAAAGGCTTTCGACACTGTCTCCCACCCTCTTCTGCTGAACGCCCTCTGTCACACTGGTCTCGTGGCTGGCCCTCTAACATGGTGCTCAAGCTATCTAGACACTTGGTCACCGTGTGTTAAAATCAATAGAACACTCTCTGATACCCGTCCCATACACTCAGGGGTTCCCCAAGGCTCCATCCAGGGCCCCCTCCTCTTCTCACTCTATCTGAACACCCTGCCCAGTGCTTGCTCTGGCAAAATGCTTCTGTATGCTGACGATGCTGTCATTTTTGCCACCCACCGCATTCCCATCTCCCTTCAGGATTCCCTAAAACAGTCCTTCAGTGAGGCAGGCGCCTGGTTTAAGGAGCACAGACTTATCATTAATCTTAAAAAACAAAGCTATGCTTTTGCCCACCCAAAACAAAGCTAGCAACCACCACTTCATATTCTTCTAGTACCAAACAGCCTCTGGAACAAGTCTGCTCCTACAAATACCTCGGGATTACCTTCGACTCAGCCCTCACATTCCACGACCACATTAATGCCTTGCATCCGCCACCAACATCTGACATCATCCTCTTCCGCCATCCAGAACTGCCTCCCAAATGCTCTCTGGCTCCTGTCACATCCTCAGTACTGTCCCTTGTAGACTATGGCTTACCAGTCTATGGTGCTGCTAACACGACTGCCCTCAAAAAAATTCACATAACCCTAAATAAGACTTGCAGACTGATTACTGGTTCCCTCAGGCTCACACACACCTGTCAACTGTATAACGATGCTAAACTCCTGACCCTAGATGAACGGCTTCAGTATCATACCTGCCTCCTCACTAAAAAAACCCTACTCGGGCTCTCCCCACCAGGGGTGACTGCATCCATCCACCGGATCCCGCCCACTATTGCTACACGGTCCTCCAACAAGACCACCCTACTGGTCCCCAGATCAAGAACCACTCATGGTCAGAGGTCTTTCTGGTACAGAGCCCCATTCTGGTTTAACTCTTTCCCTGCTACCATCTCCAATGCCACCACAATCTCCAAATTCAAAACCACCCTTCGTAGCCAACTCAACACTCGTAACTGCTCCTGTCTCTAAATGAGGCCCTACCTCAACCTCTCCACTCGTGACAATGCCTGCCAGGCAGCTCCCCACCTAGCCCACCCCTCCACCCTTACCCAGCACACCATTTCTAAGTATAACCTGGCCAGAGCCTGCTGTCTTATGCCAGTTGATTGCTCAACATATGAAACCAATTGTGTAAGACCTATTTCAATTACTTGTACCCTGTAACTCAAATGTATGTTGCTTGACCACAGTGTGACGTGGCGCCTCTAACAAACGCCTATTTGTAGAAAACCTGTACTATGTAATCTAAAATGCTATGTATGTCTCAATGTGACAAGGTACCTTCGGAAATGAGCCTCTGGCTCAAAGGTTGTAAACTCATTCTCACAAATAAATAAATAAATATTGGAGGTAGTGGGCAAGAGTCTGTCTCTGCAGTTCAAATTTCTTCCTCGAAGACATCCCAGGGTTTCCACCTCCCCACCCCTAGCACAAATCTCGTTGCTAGAGGCAGAGGTTCAGAAGCTGCTTCAGCTCAAGGCAGTGGAACTAGTCCCTACAACCCTGAGAGGAAGAGGTTTTTACTCCAGATACTTCCTAACAATAAAGAAAAATGGGGAGTGGCGGCCAATTTTGGATCTCAGAGCTTTAAGCAAGCACCTAAAAAAGCCAAAGTTCAAAGTGGTCACTTTGGCTCAGATTCTGCCAACAATCCAAAAATGGGACTGGCTGGCATCTCTGGACTTACAGGATGCTTATTTCCACATCCCCATAAAGGAATCTTACAGAAAATATCTCAGATTCAGACTCCCATCAGGTCATTATCAGTTTGCAATCCTACCCTTCGGCCTTTCCTCGGCACCAAGGGTGTTTACAAAATGCCTAGCAGCTGTGGTGGCATTTCTTCGAAGACAGGGAGTGACTGTCTTTCCATACCTGGACGACTGGCTGATAGTGGGCAAATCACCAGAGCAGGTTGCAACCTCTCTAAGGCTCACACAGGATCTTTTGGAGTCCCTGGGTTTCATAGTAAGCCAGAAAAAATCTGTCTTCACCCCTACACAGACTTTACAGTTCATAGGGGTGGAGATCAGCACCCTACAGGCCAAGGCCTTTTTACCACTAGACAGGGTGCAAAGTCTTCAGACCATAGCAAACTCTTTCAGATTGCACAGTCAAAAAACAGCCAGGCAATTTCTGCAGCTCTTGGGTCATATGGCTGCATCCACAGGTACAGTGCAGGGTTCCAGGTTTCACATGAGACACATCCAGTTTCACCTCAGGACTCATTGGAGTCAGAAAAAAGACCCATTTTCAAAACTCATTCCAGTGACAAGGCCCCTGTTACAAGTCCTTTTGTGGTGGAAAAAGGAATCCAACCTAAGACAAGGAGTCCCCTTCCAGAAGGAGGATCCTTCACTAATCCTCACAACAGATGCATCCCTGCTGGGCTGGGGTGCCCATCTAGGGGAGCACACAACTCAGGGTCCCTGGTCAGAAGCAGAGTCCCTCCAGCATATAAATCTGGAACTCAGAGCAGTGCGGCTGGCACTGAAAGTTTTCTCTACACTGGTAATGGGCAAGGTGGTACAGGTCAGAACAGACAATACCACCACTATGTATTACATAAACAAGCAGGGTAGCACCAGATCAGGTCCCCTATGCACAGAAGCCATGAGAATTTGGGCTCTGGCATATTCTTTAAAGGTGTCCCTGCAAGCCATCCATCTGCCAGGAAAGGACAATATCTTGGCAGACACACTGAGTCGGATCAGTCAGTCCCATCACGAATGGACACTGAACAAGCAGGTGGTACAGGTAATTTTCAACAGGTAGGGCGTTCCAGAGATAGACTTGTTCGCATCCCACCAGAACCACCAGTTGCCTCAGTACTGTTGCAGGCCACCAGCCCAAGGCACAATCCCTCTGGACGCCTTGGTACTGGATTGGTCGAGCAAGTTTCTCTATGCATGCCTCTTCTCTCTAGTTTTCAGGGTACTGCTGAAACTCAGATCCTCTCAGCTTCTCTGATATTGATAGCTCCAGATTGGCCCAGGCAGCCATGGCACTCTCTTCTGCTTTCCATGGCAGTGAGCAGGCCAATAAGCTTGCCTCTCAGGCACAATCTTCTAACCTCCAATCAGGGAACATTGCTATTCCCAAATTTCAAGTCTCTTCACCTCAAAGCATGGCTCTTGAGGAGTTAGAGTATGCAGGCTTGAACCTTTCTGAAGCTGTATTAAACATCTTGAAATGTTACAGGAAGCCTTCAACTAAGAAAACTGATTCTGCCAAGTGGAAAAGATTCTCTTTCTGGTGCTCTACTAGAAACTTCACCCCAAATGATGCAGGGGTCTCAGTGGTGTTGGATTATCTAACTCATTTGTATTCACAAGGTCTGCAACCCAGTTCCTGCAGAGTTCACCTTGCAGCAGTATCTGAATACCTGTCTGCTAGGACAAAGGTATCCGTAGCATCAGATCCCATTTTCAAAAGATTTTTCAAAGGCTTAATGCATTTGCACCCCCTTCACAGGGCACCAGTGCCCGCTTGGGATCTTAATGTATGTATAGCAAAGTTGATGCATGCTTCTTTTGAGCCCATGGCTACAGCCCATTTAAAGTATGTTACCTGGAAAACAGTTTTCCTGTTAGCAATTACTTCAGCAAGAAGAATTAGTGAGCTTCAGGCTCTCTGTGTTGACCAAGACTACATTTCCTTCCACAGGGACAAAGTAGTCCTCAGAACAAACAGACAATTCCTTCCCAAAGTGGTTTCAGACTTCCATCTGAACCAATCAATCACTTTGCCTGTCTTTTTCACAGATCATGCCAGCTCTGGTGAAAGCATGCTTCACAGCCTGGATGTGAAAAGAGCTATCAGCTACTACATGACAGCTACTAAAGGCCATAGGCAAGACAGGAAACAACTTTTCCTTACATATGGGGATGTTGGAATGGGCAAACCAGCCTCAAAAAGATCCATTTCTCGGTGGATTGTCCAGTGTATTCAATTCTGCTACACTAAAGCAGGTAGAAAGTCCCCAGCTGGGCTGAGGGCTCATTCAACAAGAGGAACAACTGCCACTATTGCAGCTGCTAGGGAGGTGCCATTGTTGGACATTTGTAAAGCAGCTACTTGGAAAATCAGTACACACCTTTACAAAGCATTATAATTTAGATATTTTGTCCAGAAGTGACGCCAAATTTGGCACAGCAGTCCTGCAAAGTCTGTTTCCAAAATAAGTTCTGTGCCCACCACCAGGCGGTACTGCTTGGAACCAGTAATAAAAGTTATGAATGGTCTGAGCAATACTGGGGTTAGAAGAAAAAATTACTTACCATAGTAATCTTCTTTCTTCCCAGTGATGCTCAGATATTCATAACTCCCTCCCATCCTCCCGTTCTAGAACTTCAGCCTCTGCATTCAGCATTCTAGTGCCACATAGCCATTCCTTCTGGATGCGTTTTCTCTATGCTTGATAGTTTTTAACAGAGTTTTCTGTCTCTCTTAATAGTTTTTCTCACTGTATGGTGAACATCATTATTATATATAGATATAGTTCCTCCCTTGGAGTTTTTTTGTAGCAAGTTTTTTAGGCTAATCCTAAAAAAAATGTTTATTATTAGATGTCGTATTTTTCCCATGTTGCCTGACTTCCAGGCTTCTTACAAATCTGAAGGGTTTAGAACACTACAGTTGGTGGAGGCAGTATTTGAAAGATGCTCACGTGCAAAGAATTCCATCATTTGCATGTGTTCCATCTCTCTGGGCAGTCCAACCCATCAGAATGACTGCACAAAGTTATGAATGTCTGAGCATCACTGGGAAGAAAGAGGATTACTATGGTAAGTAATTTTTTCTTCTAGAGCATATTTTACCCTGGAACTGGCAAATAGAATAGATCCCCAGACAACGGACCTTTGTCCCAGATGTTGTGTCCACTCAGGATCTTTTTTTCATATGATATGGAGTTGTCCGAGGATTCAGACTTTCTGGGGTGGGGTTGTGGAAATCTTGGCAAATGTGCTGGGGTACCCAGTGGGGTTGGATCCGGTGGAGAGTCTCCTGGGACTTTATGTGGGCCATGGAGGTCAGACTAGGTCATATGAGGATCTCCGCAGACTAGGAGTGGTAGTAGCAATTAAATGTATTTTACTGTACTGGATGTCTAATGAGGTCCCCACATTAGCTTTTTGGTTGAAGTCCCTCTTAGAATGTATGAAAATGTAAAGAATCCAATACAGTGTAAGAAATCAGATGGATAAGTACCAAAAAATGTGGGGTCAATTTAGAACAAGCCTTGACCCAGAACTGGTTCCCTATGTTTTAAGTACATCGGAGGGAAGAGACATGTCTAGGACAAAAGCTGTGAAATGGATTCCGGTTACTTGGGTAGATAGGACCACATGGGGGCCTTAAGTACATTCCTAACCTTTATTGGGGGATCTTATTTACATGGACATCCTAGTCTCTAGAAATATGTACAGTGTATGGAGTTATGTATATGATATCATATGAGTTACACAAGCCTGTTACTTCTTATTCTTAGAAGGCTGGGGACTTCTGAATGTACAAGAATGCTAATCTAACTTCTGTAAGGTTAGATTGATGTGATTAATTTAATAAATGGAACTAGATTTTTAAACTTCTGTTGACCAATGGATATGTACTCTACAAAATGGAAAATAAAGTTTTACAAAAAAAAAAAAAAAATACCAGCGATTTTGGATGGTAACTCTGGCAAGCTTGCTCCCCCTTATCCATCAAGGGGACTGGTTATGCTCCCTAGATATGCAGGACACCTATATGCATATCAAGGTCCTACGTTCCCACAGGAGATTTGGCCGGTTCTGGTTCTGGGATCAACATTATCAGTTTTGAGTTCTGCCCTTCGGCCTGTCATCAGCTCCCAGGGTTTTCACCAGGTGTCTGGCAGTGGTGGCAGCGGCCCTCTGAAGGAGAAGCCACCTCGTCTATCCCTGCCTGGATGACTGGCTCATCTCAGCCCAGTCAGCAGACCAGCTGAGAGTCACCCTAGAGTAGACAGAAAGTTTATTCTTCTCCCTGGGAATAACTATAAATTGGCTGAAGTTGCAACCCTGGCCCTCCCAGAGGTTGCAATACATAGGGGCAATCCTGGACACTGTTCAGGGAAAGGCATTTTTGCCTTTGGATAGGGCAGAATGATTGCTGGACCTAGTGAGCAGAGTCCAAGCAGCTTCTTCAGTCTCTGCAAGGGTCATTTTGCAGCTTCTGGGCCACATGGCTGTGGCCATCGCTATAGTCCCCTTAGCCAGATTGCACATGAAGGTCCTGCAGTGGCACCTCAAGGTCCAGTGGGATCAGGCGGTGGACGACTTGGATCAGGCTGTCCGAGTTTCAGTGGCAGTCCGTCACTCTCTCGAATGGTGGCTTTACCTTCCACATTTAGAGGGAAGGGTCTCTTTTCAAAGACCACCTCCATCACAAACCCTAACAAAGGCCCCTCATTGTCAGGTTGGGGGGCTGACCATGGGGGCCTGGTCTCCCACAGAGCGCTCTCTAAACATCAGTGTTCTGGAAATGAGAGCCGTTCTGTATGCCCTCATGGTGTTTCAAGACCAAGTCTCTCCAGATCCTCCCTTAGTGCAGTCAGACAACACGCCGGTTGTCTTCTACATCAACAAGCAAGGGGGCACGCTATCTTACCCCCTTTGCAGGGAGGCCATGAGAGTGTGAGACTGGGCAGTGGAACATCTTGTGGACCTCATGGCTGTACAGCTGCCACGTATCCAGAACGTTCTTGCTGACAGTCTCAGTCGTTCTTGTTCTCTGAACCTTGAGTGGGAATTGCTCTAGGAAGTCGCAGATGATCTCTTCGGTCGCTGGGGCTGTCCAGAACTGGACCTGTTTGCGTCCCCATGCAATGACAAACTGCCAAATTTCTGCTCGCTTGAGCCAGGGCCTGGTGTTTCCTGGCGAGACGCATTGTCCCTCTCCTGGACAGGGAGGTTCCTGTAGGTGTTTCCTCCCTTCCCTCTCATTCAGAGAGTACTACTCAAACTGCAGTCAGAGGAAGCCAGGAGGATTCTGGTGGCTCCTCTTTGGCCCCGACAAATCTGGTACCCGATGCTACAGCAGCTGACCTCAGAACCTCCCGTGCAGTTGCCACTCTCCACCCACTTTCTCTCTCTAGAACAGGGGACACTCATCCATCCTGCTCTGCAGTCTCTTCACCTGTGCACCTGGCTCCTACAGTCTCAGTAGAGCAGAGATTAGGGGTGTCAAGCAGGGTGGCAGAAGTTCTCGCAGAGGCGAAGAAACCCTCCACAAGGGCAACCTACACCATGAAGTGGAAGAGTTTCTGCCTCTGGGCAATGGCTCGTGCCCTATATCCCCTGAGTGAAGAAGAAGACTTGGTTTGCTGGCCAAGGCACCTAGCTTCACCTGAGCTCTTTCCTTCTAAGACTGCTTGAAAGGCAGAGTAGAGAAACTTACCAGAGCAAGGGAGAAGGATTAAGACTTAGTTTGGCTAAGCAGATTTACTGTGTGGTGGTGTTTTTATTTTTTACTCACAGGGATTGCTACTGTTTGTTGCTAACATTTCATTGCTTAATTTTTTTTTCTCTGATTCAAATTGTTGTTGCTGGTATACCTTCTTCTGCATTATTACAAGGTGTGCCTACAGGTGTGTGCTAACAGATTACTGCTGTAATCTTCTGATTCAAATTGTCTTTTGCAAGGTATATCTTCTGTTACTGCTTTATTTTCTCTGGAGCAAAGTGTTTCTTACAGGGTATATCTTCTCTGAAATTATTACAGGTGGTGCTTTACAGGTTTTACAGTTTTATCTAACATTAGGTTAAGCTTTCAGGGTTACTGCATTTGTTGTTGACTGATTGTTTCTGCTCTTACCTCCTTGTTCTTTTCGTCCGTGGTTCTTCTTTTAGTCAGGAAGGGCCCAGCCACCCACCCCATCCCCAACCACCCCACGCTACACTCCATTTATAGGGTACCACAGTTGTGACATTTCCTGTGGCAGAGCAGGAAGGAGGCGGATCAGTGGGGCCTCCACAAGGTGATCTCATTTACAGGGCACTAGTAATTTAACTTGTTATAACAAGTTAAACAAAGCACAATTAAACCATTACTTGCATTTTTTTTCCTTCTAATTACTTTGACTAGGTTACAAACCCAGCAACTTATTTGGAATGGATTTCATTAACTGCAGGTACTGTGGAACAATTTTCAGTAGGACATTCTTACAGGATTTGGGACACTGTCCTACATGCTGGGCCTTTGGAGATCTTAGGTCTCAGCTCGGGCAGCATGGGCAGAGATTGCATGCCTCAAATTTCATATTGAAGAGAAATACATTATAAGAACCACCCGCCATTTCCCCAGCATCCAACAGAAAACCTCAACCGCAGAGGGTAGTTGGTCCAGGAGGTTGGCAGGTGGTTAGGAGGAGCAAACAGGTGCCCCATCACTCTCTGCTTCCAACACATTACCTCCAAAACCATATAAACACTACAAACAGGTATCTGCCTCTATCTCTGAAATCAAATAAAGAGGCAGAAGACACTGCAGAGCAGGACATCATGCACAGGAGCTAGCACAACAATACTCACCCAAATCAGGAACCAAAACTAAACAAGCACAAAGGAAATCCAAAAACTTCTGATCATAGGAGACTCCATGATTCGGGAGTTGATACCCATCTCCAGCCAGGGGTGATGGTCAGATGTCTCCAGGTACATCAGCATGGAGAGACACTGACCGCATTGCTAAAATTGTTCACAAAGCAGGAGAAAACATTGATGTCCTAGTACATAGGGACTATGATCTCGCCAGCCGGTCAGTTGTGGAGACCAAGGAACACCTGACTAGGCTGGGGTGACAAACTATCATCTATTTCGTCTGCATCTCTTCTGAGATCCTGCCAGTCTGGGAGAAGGGAGCAGATGGACGGAAGGTCAGAGAAGGGAGATAGGGAGCTAAACACATGGCTCAAGGACTGGTGCCAGGAAAAGGACACAGATTTGTAGGAACTGGCAACAGTTCTGGGAGCGAAAGTTCTTTAAATTTGATGGACTGCATCTGACTAAAGAGGAGTCAGTGCATTGGGGCAGAAGTTTGACGCCTTTGCAGAATATTTAAACTAGCAAATGGGGAGAGGGGCAGCACCCTATACGCTGAATGGGAAGAACACCCTCCCCTCAGCTAGTGGTCAAACTGGAATTCAATGTGTTTGCTGCTCATTTGCATCACCAGGTGAAAAAAAGGTTTGTCTCCCCATACGATGCACAGGGGTAATGCCAAACCTCACCCAACAACTAACACACCAAAATCTGGCCAATGGAAAATCATGTACACAAATGCTCACAGCCTGGGAAATAAGATCCCAGACCTGCAGGCAATAATGTCAGAGGCTAAACTGGACATAGTAGCAATTAGTGAGACGTGGTTTACCAGTAACCACACTTGGGAGACTTCAGTACCTGGCTATGTATTGTTCAGAAGAGACCGAGGTGCAAAAAGGGGAGGAGGCCCTGTATGTTAATGAAAATATCAAAGCTACAGAAATTCAGAATACATAAGGAGCCAGAAGAACTGTGGGTCACCCTGGAAACAGGAAATGGGACAGCCATAAGAACTGGGTTGTCTACAGGCCCCAGACCAGAGGGAGGACATAGACACATTACTGTTAGAAGATATACAAAACATGACAGCTAAAGGAGGTTCTGATAATGGGAGACTTCAACATGCCAGATACAGATTGGTCAATACCAGCAGGAACATCTGCCAGAACTAGACTCATAGTGGATTCCCTGCAGGGAGGGCCTCAAACAACTGGTACAGCAACCCACAAGAGACAGGGCTATCCTAGATCTAGTACTGACTAACAAAGAAGGGATCACAGATCTCCAGGTAGAAGGTCACCTGGGGGCCAGTGACCATCACATGGTATGGTTCAATTTGGCTACTACATCTAAATCATCCCATTCCAAGGCAAAAATATGGGACTTCAGAGGAGCGGACTTTGATAAGATGGCCAACAGAGTTAAGCTAGCCCTGGCAAAAAGAAACACAGGTGAGGGGGTACAGGCAAAGTGGGCAAGCATTAAGGATACAATACTTGAAGCAACATCCCATTGTGTTAGACAGAAAAGGAAGTGAAAAAGAAGAAAACCACTTTGGTTCTCAAAAACAGTAGCAGAAAAGGTCAGAGCCAAAAGGCTGGCCTTCAGGAAATATAAGGGAACACAGCGGGATGAAGATAGGGGCATACCAAACTGCCCTAAGGGAAGCAGGTAAGGCAGTAAGGCAGGCAAAGTCCCAAACTGAGGAAACACTAGCACAAACAGTAAAGAAGGTGACAAGACTTTCTATAGATACATTAGTGAAAGGAGAAAGTCCAGAGGGGTATTGCTAAGCTTAATGGAGAAAAGGGCATGTGTGAGGAGGAGGACCCTGTAAAGGCATCTATCCTAAATAGATACTTTTGCTCAGTATTCACTGAAGAGAAGGTAGGGCAGGGCCCACAGCTCAGCATCATGGACACAGGGGAGGGAGGTGAGCACTACTCCTTCACAAAGAAAGGTCCAAGAGCTTGCCAAGCTCAGGGTGGATAAGGCAATGGGACCTGATGGCATACATCCCAGGGTACTTAAGGAGCTAAAGGAGGAACTAGCAGAGCCATTAGCAGAATTGTTTAGTGAGTCTCTGAGCACAGGAGAGGTCCCAGAAGACTGGAGAAGGCTCATGTGATCCCACTCCACAAGAGTGGTAGCAGGGAGGAGGCGGGAACTACAGACCGGTCAGTCTTACCTCAGTAGTGGGCAAGATTATGGAAGCACTCCTTAAGGAAAGGATAGTGCAACACCTGGAATCCATGGGGCACAGGATCCAAGACAGCATGGGTTTACAAAGGAAGGTCCTGTCAAACTAATCTCATAGATTTCTTTGACTGGGTAACCAGAGTGGTGGACCAAGGGAGCAGTTGATGTCGCCTCCTTGACTTCAGCAAAGCTTTTGACACTGTTCCACATAGAAGATTGATAAATAAGCTAGGTAGGCTCGGGTGGGTCAGAAGTTGGTCAACTGGGTGGCAAACTGGTTGACTGAGAAAACAGAGAGTGGTGGTAAATGGTATACAGTCAGAAGAGATGCAAGTCACAAGTGGGTACCTCAGGGATCAGTCCTGGGGCCAGTCCTATTCAACATCTTCATTAGTGACCTAGCAGATGGACTAGAGGGTAAGGCTTGTCTGTTTGCAGATGACACCAAGATCTGCAACAGAGTAGATGATCCAGATGGGGTGGGCAGAATGAGAAGAGATCTGGATAAACTAGCAGAATGGTCAGAAGAGTGGCAACTGGGATTTAATGCAAAGAAGTGCAAAATCATGCACATAGGGAGAGAACCCTGAAGCCACTTATAGGCTGGGAGGGAGTTGCTAGCAGTCACAAGGAAGAAAGAGACTTGGGCATCATCATCACTGATGACCTGAAATCATCCAAGCAGACCTCTAAAGCAGTAGGTAAGGCTAGGGGTGTAGGGTGTATTAGTAGGGTTATCACAAGTCGAAGAGGGAGGTAATAATCCTCTGTACAAGACATTGGTTAGGCCCCATCTGGAGTACTGCGTGCAGTATTGGAGGCCACACCTTCACAAGGACATTAACCAAATTGAGGCAGTCCAGAGAAGGGCAACCAAAATGGTGCAGGGACTGCATCAGAAGACATATGAGGACAGATTAACGAGCTCAATATGTATACCCTTGAGCAAAGGAGGGAGAGAGGTGATATGATCGAGACATTTAAACACCTTAAGGGCATAAACAAGGTGAAAGAGTCTAACATGTTTAAATATAAGAAAAATAGCAGGACAAGAGGACACAGCATGAGATTAGAGGGAGGCCGATTAAGGGGAATGTGAGGAAATTCTTTTCACAGAAAGGGTGGTAGATGCATGGAATGGCTTACCACAGAAGTAGTGGCTATGAATACAGTGCAGGGCTTCAAACAGGCATGGGATAGGCATAAGGGAGCAATACAAATGACTATGAATAGATAGGTCACTGACATAGCAAAGGCCGATGGCACATTTATAAGGTAGAAAAAGAAATGGGCAGACTGGATGGGCCTTGCGGTCCTTATCTGCCGTCAACTTCTATGTTTCTATGTTTCTATGAGTGTACCAGTCAAAACACGTGCTAGATTATCTTCTCCACCTCTTGGACTTGGGGCTCAGCTACTCATCCATTAAGTTACACATGTGTACAGTTTCTGTATACCATGCACCGTATGGGGAGAGAACTCTAGCACAGCTCAGTGTGTGCAAGACCTTCCTTTGAGGGGTTCTTCATATCAGACCTCCCAGGAGGAACCCGGTCCCACCCAGGGATTTGCTTTTTGTTCTTGAGAAGCTCACCCTGCCTTCCTTCAAACTAGCCGCGACCTGTGAGCTACGCTTCCTCCCATGTAAAGTGTTATTTTTAGTTGCTATTACTTCTGCTCGAAGGGTTTCTGAGCTTCAGGCCATTATGTGTAAGGAGCCTTATCTTATTTTCCACAGGAACCGGGTGACCCTGCGTACGAATCCTAAGTTCAAACAACATGAAGTCCTGTTGTATTCTGACTATATGCCCCAGCACTTGAACTGCTCCAGAGAGGAAAGAGTTAACTCTACGGCAAGGCATAGAACGCTAAGCTCTAGCTCAGTTTTCAAACCTCTGTCCCAGGTACTCTTCAGTGTAACAGTCAGATTCTTTACTCCGCCTTACTGTGAAGTCGCTCCAGAGATCCTCTCCTTCACTTCGGTTCGGTTGTGGTAAAATTGGTCAGTTTGGTAAACCGCTTCTTTATTTTTTTCAGTCTTTACATCTCTGTCCCTGTACAGTAAGTGTGTTAGTAGGTAGTAGTGTGGTTTAGAGAGAAATAGTTGTTTGTTTTCGGTTTCTTTCCGGTCGGTCCGGTTGGGAACCGAAGCGATTTGTTGTTTCTGTTTCTACAGGTATTTTAGTGTGGTTTTCCGGTATCTATCGGTTCCTGAAAAAAAACGTTGATTTCTCCGGTATCTTCATCCGACCCATGACATGGCTGGAACCGATAGGTTTGATAGACGCCTGGCTTGAACGCTGGTAAGGGTGACTTTGTATTTAAAGGCATGTCTGGGAAACCCAAAAGAAAACCGGGCCCACTGGGTTTCAACACTGCACTGAGTGTGGGGAGGCTTTTGCCATGGCTGATCCCCATCTCATCTGTGTTTATTGTCTGGGGTTTGATCACCTCAAAGAAGACTGCCAAATCTGCAAAAACTTTCCTAAGGCCACTGTGGATAAACGTTTAAGTAGGCTGAAGGAAAGGGAGGCCGAAAAATCTGCTGACCCGGATGGCCAGCCTGGTTCGGTTCTGACCAAACCTGAGGGGTGCCCACTGACCTAGCGATACCCTCGGGCAAGAGGAGAGCCAATTCATGGAATCGGTTCCTGCAAAAGAGTTAAGTCAGCCGGTTCAGATCCCGGTTCCCATGGTCCGACTGCTGACGAGATAGCCAGAGCGATTGCTATTGTGCAGTCGCTTCACCCGGTTCCAACTGAACCAATTCTGACACAGAGACGGTCGGTTCAGTCGGACTTGTCTGCTTCTGAATATGACCCCGAAGCATTTTATGAGGGCGAGTGGGAAGGAGATGAAGATGAAGATTATGAAGACCTAGATGAGCCTATTGAGCCTGACATCTCCCCAGACAGGCCTTCTAATGTGTCTCCTCCCAGGCTTTCTGAGTCCCCCTCCCACTTCTTGTTTTACAAAGAAGGTGGCTGAGACTCTTCAGCTTCCAGTGGAAGAAGCTGAACAGGATCAGGAGGAGCCTGACTTTGTTGAGATGGTGGATGTCCCAGAGTCAAAAAGGGTGTCTATCACTCTGCACAAGTCCCTGGGGAAACAGACCCAAAAATATTAGTTTCCAACATCCATACCTCCTGTGGATAAGAAAATGGACAAGGAGGTATGCTCTGTCAGGCCATGGTATGGATTTCCTTACTAACCATTGCAGCCATGTTGGGGTAGTGCAAGCTGCAGCCTGTGACAAGGCTAATATTTCCCTGGCATCTCACCCCCAGATAAGGATTCCAGGAAGGTTGATGCCATGGCAAAGAAGCAATACTTGGCATCCTCTTTGGGACAGACAATCCAACTATATGGCATATACAGCCAGATACCAGAAACTAGGTGGGATACGGTTCTGGAGCTGGCTAAGAATGCCCCTCCCCAGCTGGCCAAGGAGCTGGAGCAGGTGGCTGTGGATGGCATTGAAGCTTCAAAGGTCCAGTTTCATGCTGCTGTGGACTCGAATGATGTTCATTCTAGGGTCATGGCTACATCTGTTTCCATGAGGAGATTGGCCTGGCTCAGGTGTACCAATTCATCTCAGGATACCCAAACCAAGGCCATGGATTTTCCTTTCACTGGTAGCTCTCTGGGGAGCAAGCAGAGACGCACATGAAAAAGATGGACGAGTACAGGACCACATATAGGAGTGCTGCGCCAAAGAAAGGCAGACCACTCCTCAGAGGCAGCAATCCAGGGCTGATGGGGCAGGCCTTTTCACAGGCCTTTCTACCAGGCCCAGGCCTCCTCTTCTTTTCCGCAGTGGGGGTTCTTTAGGGGAAGAGGCAGAAAGGGGATGACAAGGGCTGCATCCTCCTCTCAGTCTAAGCCCCCTGCCAATCAGACACCCTGATGTGTCAGCCAGGGTCACCTCCCCAATTCCTGTAGGGGGCAGATTGGCTCACTTTTTCCAGGCCTGGAAGTCTGTCACTTCAGACAAGTTGGTCCTGGAAGTGGTGAGCCAGGGTCTTGCTCTCAACTTCAGCAGGTTCCCAAAGTTGAGAGCAAATGCTTTCTGTTCTTCTTCGGCAGAGGAAACACAGGCCTTAGAAATAGAGGTCTCTTCTGTACTGCTGCTGCAGGCAGTGGAAAGGGTACCTCTCATTAGCAGGGGAAAAGGATTGTACTCCAGGTACTTCCTTACCCTAAAAAAGACAGGGGAGTGGTGACCCATACTGGATCTACGATACCTAAACAAACACATACTAAAGCCAAAGTTCAAGATGGTGACTCTGGGAATTATTCTTCCCTCTCTGAGACCAGGAGACTGGCTAGCCTCCCTGGATCTCAAGGATGCTGATTTCCACATACGTATCAGGCAGTCCCACAGAAAGTACCCCCAGTTCGAACTGCCCTCAGGCCATTACCAGTTCAGAGCAATGCCTTTCGGGCTAACATCTGCCCCAAGAGTATTCACCAAATGCTTAGCAGTAGTGGTGACCTTCCTCAGAAGACAAAGCATCTTACTGTTCCCTTACCTGGATGACTGGCTCATAGTAGGTCAGTCTCCAGACCAAGTCAGGTCAGTTCTAGGGGTCACTCAAAATCTTCTACACTCCCTAGGATTCATTCTAAATCTGGAAAAGTCTGTTCTGGAACCAGTTCAGCTTCTCACATTTATAGAAGTGGAGCTGGACACTGTTCAGGCCAAGGCTTTCCTTCCTCTCTCAAGGGTCCAGTCCCTCATTTCTCTGGCTTCCTCTTTCCGTCCACTTGTGTCTCGGCCAGCCAGACACTTCCTGCAGTTGCTAGGCCACATGGTAGCCTGCACTACAGTAGTGCAAGGGGCAAGGTTTCAGATGAGGGATATTCAGTTTCATCTAAGAGCCTTTTGGGCTCAGAAAAAAAGATTCCCTCTCTAAGTGGGTTCCAGTGTCTCTAACTTTGATTCAGGCCCTCCAATGGTGGCTGGAGGAGGACAACTTGAGGCAAGGGGTTCCCTTCCTCAGTCAGGTTCCCACAGTGATTCTTACCACAGATGCTTCCCTGCTGGGATGGGGAGCCCACTTGCATCAGCATACTACTCAGGGGACTTGGTCTCATCAGGAGTCACTTCTACACATAAATCTTCTCAAACTCAGGGCTGTCTTTCTGGCTCTTCAGACATTTTCGAGTTTAATTCAGGGAAAAGTGGTGCAGATCAGGACAGACAACACCTCCACCATGTGGTACACAACAGGCAGGGGGGCATTCGGTCCTCGGCCTTGTGCACCGAGGCAATGAAAATATGGTCACTAGCTTATTCCCTGCAGATTTCCCTGATTACTGTGCATCTCCCAGTGAAGGACAATGTACTTGTAGATGCTCTCAGCAGGATTTCCCGATGTCACCACGAGTGGGCCCTGAATCCTCTCATTCTTCAGATCATTTTCAAGAAGTGGGGCACTCTAGAGATAGATCTCTTTGCAACCCCGGACAACCATCAGCTCCCTCTGTTCTGCTGCAGGCCTCCCCTGTGGGGGTCTGTTCTTCTGGATGTCCTCCTGTTGGATTGGACCAACAGGTTTCTCTATGCTTTTCCTCCCTTTCCTCTGATATTCAGAGTTCCGGTCAAGATCAGGTCCCAACCCTGTACTGTGATTCTGATAGCCCTGGATTGGGCCAGACAACCTTGGTATCCTCTACTGTCACTATCAGTGACACCCCCCCTTTGCCTTCCCAGACAGTTCAACCTCCTCACCTCATCACAGGGGAGGATATTGTACCCCAGTCTTCACACACTCAGGCTCATGGCCTGGTTCTTGAGGAGCTAGAATATGCAGATCTACATATCTCACAATCAGCTCTGGATATCCTTAAGGCCAGTAGGAAACCTTCCACTAGAAAAACCTATGATTCTAAATGGAAGAGGTTTGGGTTCTGGTGTTCTGAGAGGCACATCCAGCCAGATTCAGCTGATATTGCCACTGCCTTAGATTATTTGGCATATCTTAACAGTTTAGGCCTTTGGCCTACCACTCTCAAGGTGCATTTGGCAGCTATTTCTGCTTTTCATTCGGCTGGGAAGGTCTCTCTAGCCTCCCACCCAGTTTTCAAGAAATTCTTCAAAGGTTTGGTCCACATCAATCCTCCCTTCAGGGATCCTTCTCCTCTATGGGACCTAAATATCTGTATTGAACAGCTGATGCAGCCGCCCTTTGAACCACTTTGCTCAGCTGAGCTTAAATACCTGACTTGGAAAATTGTATTCCTGGTTGCTGTTACTTCTGCCAGGAGAATCAGTGAGTTACAGGGTCTTATAAGGGAACCTGATTTCATCTCATTTCATAGGGATAAGGTGGTCCTTCGTACAAATAGGAAATTCCTCCCTAAAGTGGTATCAGACTTCCATCTGAACCAGTCTATGACACTGCCTGTATTTTTCACTGATCACTCCTCTTCAGGAGAGAGGAGATTGCACAATCTTGATGTACAGAGGGTTCTGAGTTATTACTTAGAATCCACTAAGCCCCATAGAAACGACTGCTCCCAGCTGTTTCTCACTTATGGGGAGGTGGGTAAAGGTAAGCCTGTCACCAAGAGAACTATTGCTAGGTGGATTGTCTCTTGCATACAGTTCTGCTACTCAAAATTGGGGAAAGAGCCACCCTCAGGCCTGAGGGCTCACTCTACCAGAGGTACAGCTGCTTCTGTCACAGCAGCTAGAGACATACCCTTAGTGGAAATCTGTAAAGCAGCCACCTGGAAGACTGTTCACACATTTACCAAGCGTTACTCCCTGGACATTCAGTCAAGAAGTCATGCTAGGTTTGGTACTGCAATACTGCAGAGCCTGTTCCCAAAATAGGTTCTGTAGTTCCCTCCTCCTTGGTACTGCTTGGTAGTCTGCATATAGTCAGAATACAGCAAAACTTCATGTTGTTTGAAGAAAAGATTACTCACCTTAGTAATTGTGTTTCTTCTAATGGAGTCTTGCTGTATTCCGACCTCCCTCTCTGCCTCCCCTCCTGGAACCTAGTTGTTTTGCGATGCGGGTGGGCAGGCGCAGTGTTGCACCACAGGGTGTACCTGGGTGCCTCTTCTTAATTGAGTTGTTTTCTTGTTCCTATGTTTTATTATTGTTTGTTTATTACCTACTTGGATTCTTTTTGGCGGTCTCGACTTGAGTCTTTGGACCCTAAATTTATGTATTTTGCCTTTTGGCACAAAAGCTCTAAAAACAATTTCTGAGTTGTTAGTTGGTTAGTGTAGGACTCGTAAGAATCTGACGGTTACACTGAAGAGTACCTGGGACAGAGGTTTGAAAACTGAGCTCGATTTCAACGTTCTATGCCTTGACATAGAGTTAACTCTTTCCTCTCCGGAGCAGTTCAAGTGCTGGGGCTAACTGCATATAGTCAGAATACAGCAAGACTCCATTAGAAGAAACACAATTACTAAGGTGAGTAATTTTTTCTTTCTGCCGAAGGTGGTGTCAGTACTGACTTCGAACCAGGACATCAACCTTCCGGTTTATTACCCTGGGTTTGGAAATCAGGGTGGGGCCTTGTTGCATACCCTGGATGTTCATAGAATCCTTTGTTATTACCTCTAACGAACCAAAGCAATGAGGGAGATGGACCAGTTGCTCATCTCTTTCGCACAAAGGATGACAGGGGCTCTTGTATCCAAGCAGTCACTAACCCATTGGTTGGTGCACTGCATATCGTTTAGTTACCAGTACCATGGTAAACCCCTACTGGGACCCATCAAGGGTCACTCCACCAGGGCTGTGGCTATCTCGTTTGCCTCATTAAGGAATGTTTCCTCTGCAGATATCTGCGCTGCTGCAACCTGGAGCACAGTCCATACTTTCATCAGGCATTACAGCCTGGACATTGCTTCTAGAAGGGGGGCAGGTTTTGGACTTGACTGTGTTGCAGGGCCTACTCTCTTGAAGTTTTTCAGTCAATGTGTTTTTCTTCTCCCCCTCTCGTCAGACCTGGGCCTATTCCTGGGTACTGCTTGAGACTCTGTCCTTTTTTTTTTTTTTTTTGTAATACTCTTTAGTTATATTTTTATACTATACAGTACAATCATTACATTCAGAACAAAACATACAGCATTTTTACAATAAAAGTTGATGTTAGAGAATGTGAGTCATTGTTACCTGTGATACAAGATGGAGGGGGATATAAAACTTTTTGCCAGAATGTACTAAAGTGGCTATATGCCGCTAATGCCTTAAACTACATTTACTACATAATAATTTTTACAGTAAAAATAATGGCTACTTAGCCTTAATTTATACAGCTCTTGCAAAATACAAAGAAAAAATTCCCCTCTCTGTAGCTCCCTTAGCCTATTCGGTAATAACAAAATTAACAGATTTAAACTAATAACTGTTCATATCTCTGTTATTATTCATTAATCTTTTAATCGTTTGTTATATTTATTTTAAAACAATAGCCAAACGGTTCCATTAACTTAAGAACATGTTTATTCTCAACATTAGGTTGAGCAGAACTAAATGACTACTATTTAATAGAATATTCCAGGCAGGCTTCCCACTTAGAACTAAAACAAAACAAGAATAGCAACTTTATTTAATTTAGCTAAAGAACCATAACGTACTACTCCAAAAGTCCAGATACTGTAGCTCATTGTTCGTTCGGTTTCATAGAGAAGCCCCTTTTACAACAATTATCTTAAGGTTCCAACATTAATTTTCAACTAGTGGGACTATTACCTGAAAAGTCGCTTTGAAAAATAGACTGGAAGTTCTAATGTGGAGCCCTGATTAAGGCTCTTCTTCTCCTCCTGATTCTGAAGAATTCTCACCCTCTTGGGCCGCCCTTTCTGCCTCGAGCTTTTTGTCCATCTTTCCTGCCTCGAGGTCAGTATATATGTAGGTATTCCTCCTAATATTGACGTGTAGTCTAGCCGGCATCAGCATGCTTGTTGGAATCTCCAGATCACAGAATCGCCGCCTCACAGCATCAAAGCCTTTTCTTTTTGTACGTGTTGTATATGAGAGGTCAGGGAACAACATCACTCGGTACCCCTCCACATGTACGTTCCTTTTAGATCTAGCAGCTTGTAGGATACGGTCCCGAATCACTGAGGACACCATAACGATTAGTATAGTTCGGGGTTCTACTTTCTGGCCACTAGCTCTCCACGGTGTTATTCTGTAGGCGCGAGGGATAGCATCCTGAAGATCTAACCCGTAAGTCTGATCCAACCATGTTATCATAAAGGCACACAAATCATCTCCTTCCGTTTTTTCAGGCATTCCAATTACCTGAACACGCAAGGCTCTCACTGTGTTTTCTAGCTGTTCCATTCGGCTAGACGTAAGTGCATGTTCTCTCACACACGTAGCTGCTATGGCCAGTGCTTTATTTGAGTTCTTTTTGGCTCCTGCTGCAGCCTCCACCAGGCTGTCCATCCATTGCTCCATGGCTATCATGGTATGTGTCCATTTTTTTATTGATATGCTGCACCGTTCTAGTGAGAGTGGAGAGCGCCTTCTGGAGTGAATCGTGAGGTGCCGAGCGAGAGTCCTCTTTGTCGGGTTCCTCCAACTCTTGTTCCGAGGCAGTAGTTGGTGCTGGCAGTTCCCGCCACGAGGCGTAGAAATTGTCGTCTCTAAATTCTTCCGCCCATGATTGAAAAAAATCCGTCTTCAGCAGTACTTTCAGGAATAGTATATCTATATTTCTGTATCACCAAATACTTAGTTTGTTTTTTATTTTTATTTAAAGAAAGATTGTTGGGAGCTCTCAGAAAGAGTGTCTTGATGGCTGAGCAGCTAGCCACGCCCTGAGACTCAGTCCTAATAATATTACCTGCTGCAAGAGCTCCCCCTCAAAGTGAGATAGTACAGTTACGTAAGAATCGTAACAGTAGATCTTTGAGAGGAGCTCTTGCAGCAGGAGGCTTTCCCACCCTCCATCCCCCAGTTTTCTGTTTCTACCCTTTTAGGGTTGGGGAGATCCTGCCCGGTTCTCCAATCTTTTCAACCAGGTCTCCAGCGGGAGAACTGAGATAGCGCTGAGGACCGCCCCTTATACCACGCCTGATGTCTGGCAGAGCCGGTGTCGGGGGCGGTCCCCCGCTACAGACTGCTAGCTACAAGATTTCAGTGGGGTCCTAATGCCTGCCGACATTAGTCCTAATGGTATTACCTGCTGGAAGAGCTCCTCTCGAAGATCTACTGTTATGGTAAGTTCTTGCATAACTGTACTTTCATTTACAGACCTCAGGCCTAGAGGCCTCATCCTTAAAACTTAACCTGGCTGCGATTTCCGCTCACCTGTCCATAGGCAAGGACAAGTCAATCATTTCATTGCCTGTTTTTAAAAAATTCTTCAAAGGCCTCCTCCACCTTTAGTCCCCAATTAGGGAACCTCTTCCCCCTTGGGATCTCAACCTGTGCATCGCCAAGCTCATGGATCCTCTCTTCGAGCCCATGGCTACAGCTCATTTAAAATTTGTTACCTGGAAGACAGTCTTTCAAACAACATGAAGTCTTGCTGTATTCTGACAAGAGCAGTTAGCCCCAGCCTTTAAACTGCCCCGGAGAACAATGGATTAACTTTTCTATGCAGAGCATAGAATGTTGATCTCGAGCTCGGTTGATGTCTCTGCCTGTTGTATTTTGAACTGCAATGTCAGATTCTTTACTTCGCCTCACTGAACAGTCGCTCCGGAGATTTTTCCTGCAGCTCGGTTCGAAGTCGGTTGAAGTGTCGGTTTTCGGTCTGTTTTCTACTGAAATTTAGTTTCTGCATAGTCGGTTCAAGTCTCTGTCTGTGGTACCGTGAGTGCTAGATAGGTTTTGTTCTGTTTTCTGTGTGGAACTTGTAAAAAGTGTGGATCGGTTCGGCTGAACCGATCGTTCAGGTAATTTTTGTATCTTACTTTAGTGTGCGGTTACCGATCCGTATCGGTTATAAAAAAAAATCCGGGTTTTAGTAAGTTTTTTTCCAAGACCCGTGACACGGTCAGGAACCGATAGGGGAGTCTTGCCTGGCAGTTGCCGAAAAAAGGGTAAGTTTGGTTAGGTTGGCCAAGTCTGAGAAACCCAAGAAAAAAACGGGCCCACTGGGTTTCAACACTGCAGTGAGTGTGGGGAGGTCTTTGCTAAGGCCGATCCCCACACCACCTGTGTTGATTGTCTGGGGTTTGACCACCTCGATTCAGACTGCCAAATTTGTAAAAATGTTTTCCCAAATCTACCCTTGAAAAGAGATTAGGTAGACTGAGGGAAAGGGAGGCCGAGAAGTCCGCTGACCCGGATGGCAACCCGGTTCGGTTCCGACTGAACCAGAAGGAGTGCCCTCTGACCAGGGCGATACTTATTCGGGCAAAAGGAGATCCGATCCCGAGGAGTCAGTTCCGGCAAAAAAGAAATGCAAAGAAAAATCGTCCGGTTCAGATCCAGAATCTCATATTCCGACCGCCGAAGAAATAGCCAAAGCGATTCGTATTGTGGAATCACTTCGCCTGGTTCCGACGGATCCGGCACCTTTTGGCAGGGGCTCGGTTCGATCGATTCCCCCGGTTCACGATTATACCCTGGAAGAATTTTATGAAGCGGAGTTTGAGGAGGAAGGAGAGTTGGAAGATGAATATGGTGATGGTGAAAGTCCGGACATCTCCCCAGAAGGACCTTCAGGTGTTTCTCCTCCTCCTAGGCTTTCTGAGTCCCCTTTTCACTTTATGTTTTACAGAAAGGTGGCTGAGACCCTCCAGCATCCTATGGAGGAGGCAGTGGAGGATCAGGAGGAGCCTGACTATGTAGAGATGATGGACATCCCAGAGTCCAGGAGACTGTCTATTCCCCTCCACAAATCTTTTGGGAAACAGACGCAAAAAATTCTGAAGTCTCCCAATTCCCTACCTCCTGTGGATAGAAGAATGGACAAGAGGTATACACTTTCAGGCTCAGATACGGACTTCCTTTATCAGCAATGCAGCCATGTTGGGGTTGTACAGGCTGCTGCCTGCGATAAGGCAAACATTCCCTTGGCATCACACCCCCCAGACAGGGACTCCAGGAAGATTGATGCCATGGCAAAAAAGCAGTACATAGCATCTTCCTTGGGACTCAGGCAGGCAAATTATATGGCCTATACAGCCAGATACCAGAAGTCTAGGTGGGACACTGTACTGGCACTGGCTAAACAGGCTTCCCTCCAACTTGCCAAGGAGCTGGAGGAGGTGGCTGCAGATGGGATTGAGGCATCAAAAGTTCAGTTTCATGCTGCTGTGGACTCTAATGATGTGTCATCAAGAGTCATGGCTACATCTGTAGCTCTTCGGAGAATGGCTTGGCTCAGATGTACTAGCCTCTCACAGGATACCCAGGCTAAGGCCATGGATTTTCCTGTAGTGGGTAATTCTCTGTTTGGGGAGCAGACAGAGAATTACATGAAGAAAATGGACAAGTACAGGACCACTTACAGGAGTGCTCAGGCCAAGGAAAGGCAGGCAGCTCCTCAAAGGCAACAGTCCAGGGGCAGGGGCAGGCCTTTTTACCAAGCATTGGCCTCTTCTTCCTTTTCGCAGAGGGGGTTCTTCAGAGGGAGAGGCAGAAGGGGGATGAGCAGGCCTGCATGCACCCCCTCAGCCTAAAGCCCCTGCCAAGCAGACACCCTGATGGGTCTGCCTGGGTCGACTCTCCTATCCCAGTAGGGAGCAGGCTGGCTTACTTTGTCCAGGACTAGATGTCTGTTACATCAAACAAGTGGGTCCTGGAAGTAGTAAGCCAGGGACTGGTTCTCAGCTTCAAAACATTTCCAAAGATGAGAGCCATATATTTTCCACCTGCAAATCTTTCGGAAATCCTTGCCCTAGAGGCAGAGGTTTCTTCTCTCCTAGCTCTAAGAGCTATAGAGAGAGTACCTACCCTACACTGGGGCAAAGGACTGTACTCCAGGTACTTCCTGACCCCCAAAAAGACAGGAGAGTGGCGATCCATCCTGGACTTAAGATATCTGAACAAACATCTTTTAAAGCCAAAGTTCAAGATGATAACTCTGGGAATTATCCTTCCCTCTCTAAGACCAGGAGACTGACTAGTTTCCCTGGACCTCAAAAATGCCTACTTTCACATTCCCATCAGGTGCTCCCACAGAAAGTACCTCAGGTTCGAGTTGCCCTCAGGCCACTATCAGTTCAGAATAATGCCCTTTGGCCTAACCTCAGCTCCAAGGGTTTTCACAAAATGCCTGGCAGTAGTTGTTGCCTTCCTAAGAAGACAAAAGATTTCCATTTTTCCATATTTGGACGACTGGCTTATAGTGGACCAATCTCCAGACCAAGTCAAGTCAGACCTGCAAGTGACCCAGTAAGTGCTCACTTCTTTAGGATTTCTTCTCAGCCTACCAAAGTCAGTTCTCGAACCAGTGCAGCTCCTCACCTTCATAGGGGCAGAGCTGGATACGGTAAAAGCAAGAGCCTTCCTTCCCTTGGAAAGGGCAAGAGCTCTCATGGAGCTGGCTTCTTCATTCAGCCTTCAGGTGTCTTGACCAGCAAGGCATTTCCTTCAGCTCTTGGGCCACATGGCAGCTTCTACAGAAGTGGTCCAAGGTGCAAGATTCCAGATGAGGGACATTCAGTTCCACTTGAGAGCTTTTTGGTCCCAAAGAAAGGATTCCCTTACCAAACTAATCCCAGTGACTCGAACTCTGATCCAAGCCCTGCAATGGTGGCAGAATCAGGACAATTTGAGGCAAGGGGTTCCATTTACCACTCAATCTCATTCAGTGGTCTGTCAGTGGAACCTGATTTTATCTCCTTTCGTAGGGATAAAGTGGTCCTTAGAATCAACAGAATGTTCTTGCGCAAACAATGGGGAATTATCAAAACTGCCATCACAGACGCAACAAGCCTTTGTGTGAAGCAAATAAACAAATCAAAACAAAAGAAAAAGCCGCTATGGTTCTCAAGAGAGGTGGCTGTGAAAGTCAGGAAGAAAAAGATAGCATTCCGGAAGTATAAGGAAACACAGAAGGAGCAGGACAGAGAGCTGTACCAGTTAAGGCAGAAAGAAGCAGGAGGAAGTCAGAATAGCAAAGGCCCAAACTGAGAAAAGATAGCCAACTCAGTTAAGAAAGGGATAAAACCTTTTATAGGTACATCAGCGACGTGAGAAAGACAAAGGAGGGGATAGTGAGGCTGAATAGAATGAGCGGTGGGTGGGCAGAGGGGACAGTGAAAAAGCAGGAATACTGAACGAATATTTCTGCTCAGTATTCACAAAGAGGAGGGGAAGTGCCTAATCCAATTAACAGAAGCACTCTTGATAGGGGGTCGATTCCAGTCCTTTCACAGAAGAAAGGTTCTGCAAGAACTCCTAAAACTGAAGGTGGACAAAGCAATGGGTCCTGATGGAATTCACCCCAGAATTCTAAAAGAATTAAGGAGGAACTAGTGAAACCACTGGCTACTCTTTTAATAAATCATGGGAGGATGGTGTGGTACCCGAGGACTGGAGGAAGGCGGATGTGATTCCCTTCACAAAGTGGGACCAAGACAGAGGCAGGAAACTACAGACCTGTCAGTCTGACCTCTGTGGTAGGGAAAGTGATGGAGTCACTTCTGAAGGAAACAATAGTTGAGTACCTAGAGGTCAGTGGGGCACAGGATCCAAGGCAGCATGGGTTCACAGCGGGAAGGTCATGTCAGGCAGATCTAATAGATTTCTTTGACTGGGTGACCAAAGTAGTAGACCAGGGAGGGGCTGTGGACATGGCCTACCTAGACTTTAGCAAGGCATTTGACACAGTCCCACACAAAGATTGATAGTCAAATTAACCAGCCTGGAGTGGGTCCCAGGGTGGTAGCCTAAGTAAAACATTGGCTGGACAACAGGACACAGAAGGTAATTGTAAATGGAGTCCACTCTGAAGAAAAGGCGGTTACTAGTGGGGTGCAGCAGAGGTTCAGTATTGGGTCCAGTCCTTTTTAATGTCTTCATCAGTGACATTGCAGAGGGACTGGAAGGAAAAGTATGCCTTTTTGCAGATGACACAAAGATCTGCAACAGGGTTGATACACAAGGAGGCGTGGAAAGGATGAAAAGGGACTTAGCAAGGTTGGAGGAATGGTCAGACGTATGGCAGCTAGGAGTTCAATGCAAAAAAGTGCAAAATAATGCACCTGGGAAACAAGAACCCAGGGGAAGAATACACAATGGGTGGGGAGGTAGTAACAACAACAAAACAGGAAAGGGACCTGGGGGTAATCATATCAGATGACCTTAAGGTTAGCAAGCAATGTGAGAAGGCAGTAGGGAGGGCCGGGGTATACTGGGATGTATAGGGAGAGGCATCAGCAGCAGAAAACAGGAAGTTGTTATCCCTCTGTACAGACAGTTGGTGAGACCCCATCTGGAATACTGTGTCCAGTTCTGAGACCCCATCTCCGCAAGGACATAGACAGGATAGAGGCAGTCCAGAGGAGGGCAACTAAAATGGTGCAGGGTCTGCAGGAGAAGCCGTATGAGGAGAGACTAAAGGAGCTTAATATGTATACCCTTGAGGAAAGAAGGAGGGGGGACATGATAGAAACTTTCAAGTACCTCAAGGAATCAACAAAGTCCAAGAAGGTAGCATCTTTCAGAAAAAGACTTGCAAGAACAAGGGACACAATTTAAAGATAGAAGGAGGGCGGTTCAAGGGCAATGTGAGGAAGTATTATTTCACAGGAGGTAGTGGATGCATGGAACAGCCTTCCTGAGGAAGTTGTGGGGTCTAAAACTGTGGGAGAATTCAAGAATGTATGGGACAGACATAAGGCAATTCTTGTGGGGGGCAGGAAGAAAAAGGCTGTTGGTTAACTAGGATCTGCGGCCTATCCTGTAGGTAGGGAAATGGGCAGACTAGATGGGCCTAGCGGTCCTTATCTGCCGTCAAAGTCTATGTTTCTATGTTTCTAAAGTGGTTTCAGACTTCCATTTAAACCAGTCTGTGTCTCTCCCTGTTTTCTTCACTGATCATTCTTCCTCAGGAGAGAGGAGGCTACACAGTTTAGATGTCAAAAGAGCCCTTAGTTACTACATAGAGTGTACCAAGGGTCACAGGTTTGACTCCCTCCAGTTGTTCCTCACTTATGGAGAAGTGGGAAAGGACAAACCTGCCACCAAAAGATCTATTGCCAGGTGGATTGTGTTTTGTATTCATTTCTGCTATGAAAAACTGGGGAAAACCCCACCCTCAGGTCTGAGGGCTCATTCCACAAGAGGTACAGCTGCTTCCCTGGCTATGGTCAGGGATATCCCTCTTCTAGAAATTTGTCAAGCAGCCACCTGGAAAACAGTCCATACCTTTGCCAAGCATTACTCTGGATATCCAGGCTAGGAGTGATGCTTGGTTTGGCACAGCAGTACTTCAGAGCCTATTCCCAAAGTAGGTTATGTCCCTCCTCCTTGGAGGTACTGCTTGGTAGTCTGCAGTTGTCAGAATACAGCAAGACTTCATGTTGTTTGAAGAAAAAATTTCTCACCTTAGTAATTATGTTTCTTCTAATGGAGTCTTGCTGTATTCTAACCTCCTTCCCTGCCTCCCCTCTGAGAACCTGTTTTTGGGAAGTGGGTGGGCAGGTGCAGTGTTGCACCCCAGGGGTGTATTTGCTTGCACCATCCTCCCTTTTTGTTTGGGTGCTTATTTTTTATTGTTGTTTTTGAATACATTGGGTTTCGGTCTTGGGTTTCCTGACTTGAGTCTTCCTTGGGAATCCAAACTTTTTCAGCCAGTTGGCTAGTAGAATTTTTACAGTTTCCACATAGAATTTTTAGTTTAGTTGGGCTCGTAAGAATCTGACGGTTTAAGTTCAAAACACTCCAGACAGAGACTTCAACTGAGCTCGAGCTCAACGTTCCATGCCCTGCTTGGAAAGTTAACCCTTAGTTCTCCGGGGCACTTCAGAGGTTGGGAATCACTGCAATTGTCGGAATACAGCAAGACTCCATTAGAAGAAATATAATTATTAAGGTGAGTAATTTTTTCTTCTCTCTCGTCTGGCTTTTTTTGGCCTTTGGCGGGAAAGAACTGGAAGACGGGCGTTAGGGACCACCCCTTTATACCAGCGTCTCCTGATGCCGGTCACCTGACGTGGGGGCGGTCCCTCGCCAGAGACTGCTAGCTAGAAATTTTTCCGTGGGGTCCTGGCGCCTGCTGGCTTCAGTCCTATATGTAATTACCTACTGCAAGAGCCTCTCTCGAAGATCTACTGTTACGATAAGTTCTTACGTAACTGTACTTTAATCTCCAAATGTATTAAACTCCATCCATTTGTCCAAATTTCTTTGTTCTCAAAACAAAAAACAAAACTTGCAACTTATTTGCCCACTTACCATTAAGTCCATTATCGGTCAAGCTAACGAGTGATCCTTGTACCCGCAGACCTTTTTATCTTTCCTCCAAGTCTAGAGGATTTTCAGCACTGTCAATTAATTTCTTTGTAGCAGTCATGCACATGGAATAACAAACAGCAGTCGCCACTGAACATAGTTCATATAGCTCACTGCCAGAGCATGCTTACTCTTTACAGTTTTTCTTTGCAGGAATAAAGCGAGTATTCCACTCTCTGCCCACCCAGAAATTGTACTAGGGAGGGTCTTCAAGATGAGTGAGAATACAACAACCAGGGGACACAATTTAAAACTGGAAGGGGGTAAATTCAACGGAAATGTGAGGGGACAGTACTTCACTGAGAGGGTGGTGGGTCCCTGGAATAAGCTGCCTGAATGGGTGGTAGGAGCAAACTCGGTAGGGGAATTCAAGAGGGCATGGGATAAACACATGGGTTTAAGCAAGAGGGGAAAGGGTATGAACTCAATTGGGAGCAAGGGGACTAGAGACTGCACTGGGGGGGCAGAGAGAGGGGAATGAGGGGATAGGACTAAGGAGCCTATGGAGAGAAAAGGGGCAGTGTAGATGGGCCAATGGGTCCTTTTCTGCCAACAGATGTCTGTGTTTTTTTTTACTCCATCACTACTTTTTACTGGTTGTCCTCTTCTTTACCCTCTCTCTCTAGTTTTGCTCTGTTCATGCTGTTTCACTACATTTCTCTTCATTACATATAAGGTATTATTATATTTTTCTAATTGCATTGAATACTAAATTGCTTCTAATGTTTATCGATTCTGCTTGTTTTGTCTACATCATTGTATTTGACTTCTGTACTTTAAGTATTATATTGTTCAGTTATCTCCTTCTCACCTCTCCCCAGGACACATCTGGAAACGAGCTGTTTGTTATAAACTCAGTATGTATTTCTTGGTTTAACTTTTAAATACATAAATAAATACATTTTTTTTTATTTATTTGTATTTCGGATGACACCTTTGAGCCGAGGGTTCTTTTACAAAGGTTCCACGTCAAGGCAATAAGGTACAAAACATAATATGATCATTACAATGGAACTTACAAAAAAAAAAGACAAATAAGCTTACAATAATAGCAGCCAAAGGCATTGTCAAGGAATTGTGTTGCGAGTTAATTATACAGTACAGGTCATAGGCGGCTCAGTGACATTTTGTTAGGAGTAGGTTAGTGGGAAAAGAGAAAGAAGAGTGGTGGTGGTATGAGATACCGAGAGAGGGAGGGAGGAGGGAAGAAATGGGGAGGGCATTGCGTTGGGTATGAGGTAGATGGGAAACAGCAAGGGAGGTGGAAAGGGGGGGATGAAAAAAAAAAGGAGACAGATTCATCCTATACCCAGTAATGGGGGGTAGGAGAGGAGGAGGAGCTGAGGCAGTGAGGAGGGATGCTTGAGGGTAGTATGGCTGGAGTTGATTATAAGAAGCAATCACAGAAGGCACTAGCCACGAGGCATTGACGTAGTTTATAAAAGCTGTCCTTCAATGTTGTAGATTTCTGTAAGTAGCAAGTTGAACCAGGTGGAGGCTCTGACAAGGTAAGAACGCTTGAGCTTTGAGAGGTCCGATACGAGGTATTGTAAAGTTAGGACTGTCCGATCTTCTAGTTAGGCGGCAGACACGTTGCGGGGTCAGTATTGATTGGACTCCAGGGGGCATAAGGCCCAGTGATGTCTTCTTAGCTAGGATGCAGGTCTGGTACTTTAGCCTGCTGGATAGCTGGAGCCAGTTAGCCTGCTCGTAAATGTCACACGTGTGAGAAAGGCAGGCAGCTGAAATAAGGAGTCTACATGCCTTTTTTAAGGGCTACAGTTATGCGCCGGAGTGCAGTATCAGTAACAGATCCATAGATAACAAGCCCGTAGTCAATAGTTGCGATAACAGAGCTCTGGATAGCGAGGTTCAAGGCTTCAGCCATTAGGCAATGTTTATGATTGTATAGTTTCTGTAGTTGCGACTGAAGGGAGGTGGGGTCAGTGTGGCAAGTGAAGATTATTGCACCATCTGTATACAGTAACATTCTGTCATGGCAGGAGGCAGGGAGATTGTTCAGGAATATACTGAATAACAAGGGACCCAGGATAGAATCTTGGGGTACTCCAGAGTGGATTGGTAAGGATGGCGAAAGGAATTCACCAACCCTGACCTGTTGGGTCCGGTTGCTGAGGTAGCTTTGAAACCAGAGGGTAGTTTCATTTGAAAGACCAAGGAGGGATAATTATTTGAGGAGAATGGAGTGATTGACAGTGTCAAATACCTTAGTCAGGTCAATAAAAGAGGCGCCGACCAACTGGTCCTGATCAAATGCATGATGGATATGTGTGGTGAATTCGAGGAGCGCCGTGGTAGTGCTGTGCCCTTTGCTTATCAGGAAAATAAAAATACATGCCCAAAAGGTAAACGCCAAAAAGCACTTACTTTATTGCAACCGCAAAGTGTTCAGCAAGGGGTGACAGTAATAAAGTAAGTGTTTTTAGCAGTTTGTACCTTTTTATGCTTTTTCCATACTTGTCAGTCTCAACTGTTCAATGCAGCTGATTCTCTTCTCTCAGCTAGGATTAATGATGGGTCTGGAACACTAGACTCCATTCTGTTTATTGCCTGACCTGTCATGCCATTGTACACTGCTAAACCCGCTCTTTCTCCCATCCCACATTGCTGTGTCCTTTTCTGCTGCTCTGTCTGCACATGTCTCAGAGTTGGAGCAATCAAAACAAAAAAAAAAAACAAATGCAAGTGGCTGCACTTTGGGATCGGGGGGTGGCCAACCATTGGGGACAGGCCAATGACTGCTCAAGAGGGAAAACAAAAACAAACAAGGCTGCCATTAGAAAAACACAGCACTCTGGCTGAGAAACTGCTTAGCAATCACTGCTAATCAAGCCTACAATTGTTTCACAAGAGACATTTTTGGGGTCACAAATTGCGATGTGAACCTGCTTATTTTATGCCTTGTGGTCTGCCAGGGACCGCCTACTATGACTTAAGTGTGTACGTAAACTTGGCCTGCACCTCCTCCCCTCAGTTCTTTCAAACAACATGAAGTCTTGCTGTACTCTGACTATTGCAGTTAGCCCCAGCCTATAAACTGCCCCAGAGAACAAAGGGTTAACTTTCTATGCAGAGCATAAAATGCTGAGCTTGAGCTCGGTTGAGGTCCTCTGTCTGGAGCCCTCTGAAATCCAACCGTCAGATTCTTTACTCCGCCTCACTGAACAGTAGCTCCGGAGATTTCTCCTCCAGCTCCGTTCGAAAGTCGGTTAAAGTTGCGGTTAAGTTGTCGGTTTTTACTGAATTTATTTCTGCATAGTCTGTTCAGTCTCTGTCTGTGGTACCTGAGTACTAGATAGGTTTTGTTCTGTTTCTGTGTGGAAATTGTAAAGTGTTAAATCGGTTCGGCTGAAACGATCATTTGTATTGAATCCTTGTGTTTTGCTTTAGAGTGTGGTTACCGGTTCTTATCGGTTCTAAAAAGACGTGTTTTGAACGTTTTTTTCCAACACCAGTGACACGGTTAGGAACCGATAAGGGAGTCTTGCCTGGCGGTTGCCATAAAAAGGGTAAGTTTGGTTAGGTTGGCCATGTCTGAGAAACCCAAGGAAAAAAGGCCCACTGGGTTTCAACACTGCAGTGAGTGTGGGGAGGTCTTTGCTAAGGCCGACCCTCACACCACCTGTGTTTATTGTCTGGGGTTTGAACACCTCGATTCAGACTGCCAAATTTGTAAAAATTTTCATAAATCTACCCTTGAAAAGAGACTAGGTAGACTGAGGGAAAAGGAGGCCGAGAAGTCCGCTGACCCGGATGGCCAGCCCGGTTCGGTTCTGACTGAACCAGAAGGAGTGCCCTTTGACCAGGGCGATACTTCTTCGGGCAAGAGGAGAGCCGATCCTGAGGGGTCGGTTCCTACAAAAAGAAAACGCAAAGAAAAATCGACCGGTTCGGATCCAGAGGTTCATTTTCAGACTGCCGAGGAAATAGCCAGAGCAATTCAAATTGTGGAATCGCTTCGCCCTATTCTGACTGATCCGGCACCTTTTCGCAGGGGTTCGGTTCGGTCGGTTCCCCCGGTTCCAGATTATACCCCTGAAGATTTTTATGAACCGGAGTTTTTGGAGGAGGGGGAGTTTGAAGATGATGGTGATGGTGATGAAAGTCTGGATGTGCCTGGAACTGGACATCTCCCCAGACAGACCTTCTGGTGTATCCCCTCCTAGGCTTTCTGAGTCCCCTTCCCATTTTTTGTTTTACAGAAAAGTGGCTGAAACCCTCCAGCTTCCTATGGAGGAGGCAATGGAGAATCAGGAGGAGCCTGATTATGTGGAAATGATGGACATCCCAGAGTCCAGGAGACTGTCTATTCCCCTTCACAAATACTTTGGGAAACAGACACAAAAAATCCTGAAGTCTCCCAATTCTGTACCCCCTGTTGACAGAAGGATGGACAAGAGGTACACACTATCAGGCTCAGATATGGAGTTTTTATACCAGCAATGCAGCCATGTTGGGGTAGTGCAGGCTGCTGCCCGTGACAAGGCAAACATTCCCTTGGCTTCACACCCCCCAGATAAAAAAGACTCCAGGAAGATTGATGCCATGGCAAAAAAACAGTACATGGCATCTTCCTTGGGACTCAGGCAGGCAAATTATATGGCCTATACAGCCAGGTACCAGAAGTCCAGGTGGGACACTATACTGACACTGGCTAAACAGGCCTCTCCCCAGCTAGCCAAGGAGCTGGAGGCAGTGGCTGCAGATGGGATTGAGGCATCAAAAGTTCAGTTTCACGCTGCTGTGGACTCCAGTGATGTGTCATCAAGAGTCATGGCTACATCTGTGGCTCTTCGGAGAATGGCTTGGCTCAGATGTCCTAGCCTTTCGCAGGATACCCAGGCTAAGGCCATGGATTTTCCTGTAGTGGGTAATTCTCTGTTTGGGGAGCAGACAGAGAATTACATGAAGAAAATGGATGAGTACAGGACCACTTACAGGAGTGCTCAGGCCAAAGAGAGGCAGGCAACTCCTCAAAGGCAGCAGTCTAGGGGCGGGGGCAGGCCTTTTCATAGGCCTTTCTACCAGCCACAGGCCTCTTCTTCTTTTTCACAGAGGGGGTTCTTCAGAGGGAGAGGCAGAAGTGGGATGAGCAGGACTGCATCCACTCCTCAGCCTAAGACCCCTGCCAAGCAGACAACCTGATGGACCTGCCCAGGTCAACTCTCTATTCCAGTAGGGGGCAGGCTGACTTACTTCATCTAGGACTGGATGTCTATTACATCAGCCAAGTGGGTCCTGGAAGTAGTAGGCCAGGGACTGGTTCTCAGCTTCAAAAAATTTCTGAAGATGAGAGCCACGTCTTTTCCACCTGCAGGTCTCTCAGAAGCCCTTGCCCAAGAGGCAGAGGTTTCATCTCTGCTAGCTTTAAGAGCCATAGAGAGAGTATCTACCCTATTCTGGGGCAAAGGTCTGTACTCCAGGTACTTCCTTACCCCAAAAAAGACAGGGGAGTTGCGACCCATGCTAGACCTAAGATACCTAAACAAACATCTTTTAAAACCAAAGTTCAGGATGGTAACTCTGGGAATAATCCTTCCCTCTCTAAGGCCAGGGGACTGGCTAGCCTCTCAGGACCTCAAAGATTCCTATTTTCACATTCCCATCAGGTGCTCCCACAGAAAGTACCTCAGTGTCGAGTTGCCCTCAGGCCACTATCAGTTCAGAGCAATGCCCTTTGGCCTAAGTTCAGCCCCAAGAGTCTTCACAAAGTGCCTGGCAGTAGTAGTTGCCTTTCTAAGGAGGCAAAAGATTTCCATTGCTCCATATCGGGACGAATGGCTCATAGTGGGCCAGCCCCCAGACCAAGTCAAGTCAGACCTGCAAGTGACCCAGCAAGTGCTTACTTCTCTAGGATTTCTTCTCAACCTTCCCAAGTCAGTTCTCGAGCCAGTGCAGCTCCTTACCTTTATAGGGACAGAGCTGGATACTGTCAAAGCAAGAGCCTTTCTTCCCCGGAAAGGGCAAGAGTTCTTATAGAACTGGCTTCTTCCTTCAGCCTTCAGGTGTCTCGACCAGCAAGGCATTTCCTCCAGCTCTTTGGCCACATGGCAGCCTCTATAGCAGTGGTCCAAGGGGCAAGATTCCAGATGAGGGACATTCAGTTCCATCTGAGGGCCTTTTGGTCCCAAAAGAAGGATCCCTTACCAGACTGATCCCAGTGACCCGGACCCTGATCCAAGCCCTTCAGTGGTGGCAGGATCAGGATAATTTAAAGGAAGGGGTCCCATTTGCTACTCAGTCTCATTCAGTGGTTCTTACCATGGATGCTTCCCTCCTGGGCTGGGGAGCCCATCTGGGGGCCTTCACTGCCCAGGGACTGTGGTCTCCTCAGGAATCTCTTCCCCATATCAATGTCCTGGAACTCAGGGCAGTTTTTCTGGCCCATCGAGCTTTCTCTGTCAGTGCAGAACAAGGTGGTTCAAGTCAGAACAGACAACACCACCACCATGTGGTACATCAACAAGCAGGGAGGCACATGGTGTACAGCCTTGTGCACAGAAGCCATGAAATTGTGGTTCCTGGCTTATTCCCTGCAAACCTCTCTGATAGCAGCCCACCTTCCGGGGAAGGACAATGTGCTAGCAGATGCACTGAGCAGGATTTCACAGGGCCATCACACATGGTCCCTGGACCCTCTGGTCTTGAAGGTGATTTTTTCAAGGTGAGACACTCCAGAGATAGCTCTCTTTGCAGCCCCAGACAATCACCAACTTCCTCTCTTTTGTTGCAGACCCCCAGTCTTGGGCACAGTCCCTCTGGATGCTCTGATTCTGAAATGGGAAGGAAAATTTCTGTATGCTTTCCCTCCCTTTCCTCTACTGTTCAAAGTTTTAGTCAAGATAGTCACAACCTTGCAAAGTGATTCTGATTGCTCTAGATTGGGTCAGACAGCCTTGGTACCCCCTGTTACTGTCCCTGGCAGTCCATCTTCCCCTGTCTCTTCCCAGGAATTACAACCTGGTAACCTCCTCTCAAGGGAAGATTTGGTACCCTAATGTTCAGTCTCTCAATCTCAAGGCATGGCTCTTGAAGAGTTAAAGTATGCAGACTTGCATCTGTCTCGGGGGGTTCTGGACATCCTCAAAGCCTCTTGAAAGCCCGCCACTAGAAAGACCTATAACTCCAAATGGAAAAGATTCAGCATTTGGTGTTCTAAGAAGCATATTTCCCCAGACACTGCTGAATTGCTTACAGTTCTGGATTATATGGTCTATCTTAATGGCCTAGGCCTCAAACCAGCTACTCTCAAAGTTCACTTGTCAGCTGTCTCTGCTTTTCTGTCAGTGGGGAAGTCTTCCTCACTGTCATCTCATCCTGTGTTCGGTAAATTTTTCAAGGGATTGCTTCATACCAATCCTCCATTCAGAGACCCTGCCCCTGCCTGTGATTTAAATGTTTGTAGTACTCAATTGATGCAACCTCCCTTTGAGCCTATGTTCTCAGTAGAGCTTTAGTACTGGACTTGGAAAACTGTGTTTTTTAGTAGCCATTACCTCTGCCAGACGTATCGGTGAACTGCAAGCCCTGTCAGTGGAACCTGATTTTATCTCCTTTCATAGGGATAAAGTGGTCCTTAGAACCAATAGAATGTTCTTGCCCAAAGTGGTTTCAGATTTTCACCTGAACCAGTCTATGTCTCTTCTTGTTTTCTTCACTGATCATTCCTCTTCAGGAGAGAGGCTACACAGTTTAGATGTTAAAAGGGCCCTTAGCTACTATATAGAGCGTACCAAGGGTCACAGGTTTGATTCTCTCCAGCTGTTCCTTACTTATGGAGAAGTGGGGAAGGGCAAACCTGCCACCAAGAGAACTATTGCCAGGTGGATTGTATCTTGTATACAATTCTGCTATGAGAAGCTAGGAAAAATTCCACCCTCAGGCCTGAGGGCTCACTTCACCAGAGGTACAGCTGCTTTCCTGGCTGCTGCCAGAGATATTCCTCTCTTAGCAATTTGTCAAGCAGCCACCTGGAAAACAGTCCATACCTTTACCAAGCATTACTCTCTGGATATCCAGGCTAGGAGTGATGCTCTTTTCGGCACAGCAGTACTTCAGAGCCTATTCCCAAAGGAGGTTCTGTCCCTCCTCCATGGAGGTACTGCTTAGTCTGCCATAGTCAGAATACAGCAAGACTTCATGTTGTTTGAAGAAAAAATTACTCACCTTAGTAATGTTGTTTCTTCTGATGGAGTATTGCTGTATTCTGACCTCCCTCCCTGCCTCCCCTTTCAGAACCTGTTTTTGGGAAGTGGGTGGGAGGTGCAGTGTTGCATCTCAGGGGTGCTCCTTTTACACCCTCTTCTTTTGGTTTGGGTGTTTGTTTTATCCTTATTCTTAATTGGATTTTTTTTTTGTTTTGGGTTTCCTGACTTGAGTCTTCCTTTGGGGATCCAAAGCTTTTTGTTGCCAGTTGGCTAGTAAACATTTTACAATTTCCACATAGAATAGTTAGTGAGTTTTTGCTCGTAAGAATCTGACGGTTGGATTTCAAAGGGCTCCAGATAGAGACCTCAACCGAGCTCGAGCTCAGCATTCTATGCCCTGCATAGAAAGTTAACCCTTTGTTCTGTGACTAACTGCAATAGTCAGAATACAGCAAGACTCCATTAGAAGAAACATAATTACTAAGGTGAGTAATTTTTTATTTTCTGCCATCGCCCAGACTCACTGGACCATTGTGGAAACATCACTGCTATACTATGCCGCTATATAAGTAGTCACTGTTATAGTGATTTTTGGTGATCTGTATGTTAGATAGAAACATAGAAATTGATGGCAGATAAGGACCGCTTGGTCCACCTAGTCTGCCCATTTTCCCTACCTACTCTAATACCGCAGATTCAAGTCAGGACAGACAATACAACCACAATGTACTACATCAACAAGCAAAGGGGCACAAGGTCACCCCTCCCCCCCATGTACAGAGGCCATGAAGGTATGGAATCTGGCCTACTCCCTGGGGATCTCCCTATCAGCAGTTCATCTTCCAGGGAAGGACAGTGTCCTCGCACATGCCCTCAGCAGGATCAACCAGAATCACCATGAGTGATCATTAAACAGGCAAATCCTGCAAGTTGTGTTCAGAAGGTGGGGCACCCCAGAGGAGGACCGCTTTTCGCAGCCCCAGACAATCACCAACTGGCACAATTCTTTTGCAGGCCTTCTGCAGTTGGCACATTGCCTTTGGATGCACTTCGGTTGGATTGGACAGGTACGTTTCTATATGCCTTCCCCCCCATTTCCCCTGTTGCTCAGAGTACCAAACAAGCTCAGGGTTTAGCCAGCGACAGTGATCCTCATTGCCCCAGACTGGGCCAGGCAGCCCCTGGTATTCACTGCTTCAAACAACATGAAGTCTTGCTATATTATGACAATTGCAGTATGACCGCTGGTTAGAACTGCTCCAGAGGTGAAATAGTTAACTTTTCCATGCAGGCATGGAACTTAGAGCGCGAGCTCGGTTGAAAACTCTGTCTGTTGTGCTTCAAACGCAAACTGTCAGATTCTTTACTCAGCCTCACTGAACAGTCGCTCCGGAGATTTCTCCTTCTGCTCGGTTCATTTTGTCGGTTTAAAAGTATTATTTTTCGGTTTTTAGCTGAAATTAAACCGTAACCGGTCGGTTCAAGCTCTGTCTGTGGTAATGTAAGTAATAGATAGGTTTTACATTTAGTTTTTCTGTGTGGAACTTGTAATTTGTTATCGGTTTGGTTTGAACCGATCAGGTTGTATTTAAATATTCTAGCCCTTTTTTAGAGTGCGGTTCCCGGTCCTTATCGGTTCTAAAAAAAACGGATTTTCATTACGGTTTTTTCCATGACCCGTGACACGGTTGGGAACCGATAAGGGTGTCTTGCTTGGTGGATTGCCATAAACGGGCAAGTTGGTTAGGCTGGCATTATGTCTGAGAAACCCAAAAGAAAAAACGGACCCACTGGGTTTCAACACTGTAGTGTTTGTGGGGAAGCTTTTGCTAAGGCTGACCCACACACCACATGTGTCTATTGTCTGGGGTTTGACCACCTCAATTCAGACTGCCAGATTTGTCACAATTTCCCTGCTGTGCCACCATAGATAAGAGAGTTGGTAGGCTCAGGGAAAGGGAGGCCAAAAAGTCCGCTGACCCGGATGGCCAGCCCGGTTCGGTACCAGCCGAACTGGAGGGAGTGCCCTCTGATCAGGGCGATACTTCCTTGGGCAAACGAAGAGCCGGTTCTGAGGAGCCGGTTCCAGCAAAAAGGGCTAGAAAGTCAGCTAGAGTACAGCCAAAAGTTCTCTCCCCAACTGCTGAGGAAATAGCTAAAGCAATTAAAATTGTCCAGTCTCTCTCTCCGGTTTCGACCGAACCGACACCTTCTGGTAAGCGTTCGGTTCGGCCGGTTCCACCGGTTCAAGATTATGATTTTGAGGATTTTTATGAACCGGGGGAGGGGGAAGAGGAATATGAGGAGAGTGAATATGGTTTTGAAGATCTGGATGTGCCCATTGATCCGGACATCTCTCAGGTAGACCCTAGGGTCTCTCCTCCAAGACTTTCTGAGTCCCCTTCTCATTTCATGTTTTACAAAAAAGTTGCTGAAACTCTCCAGCTCCCTGTTGAGGAAGCTGTTGATGACCAGGAGGAGCCAGACTATGTAGAAATGATGGATATTCCAGAGTCTAGGAGACTGTCTATTCCTTTGCATAAATCTTTTCGGAAACAGACAGTAAAAGTTTTAAAAACTCCTCACACTATACCTCCTGTGGATAAAAGGATGGACAAGAGGTATACCTTATCAGGCTCCGACACTGATTTCCTCACTCAGCAATGCAGCCATGTGGGGGTAGTGCAGGCTGCAGCCTGTGACAAGGCTAATATTCCCCTAGCTTCACACCCCCCTGAGAAGGACTCCAGGAAGATTGATGCTATGGCAAAGAAACAGTACATGGCAGCATCTTTGGGACTCAGACAAGCAAATTATATGGCTTATGCTGCTAGGTACCAGAAATCCAGATGGGATACTGTGCTGGCCCTAGCAAAACAAGTCCCTGACCAGCTTGCCAGGGAGCTGGAATAGGTGGCTATGGATGGTATTGAGGCATCCAAGGTGCAGTTTCATGCTGCAGTGGACTCTAATGATGTTTCATCTAGAGTCATGGCTACATCTGTGGCACTTCGCAGGATGGCTTAGCTCAGATGTACTACCCTGTCTCAGGATACCCAGTCTAAGGCCATGGATTTTCCTGTTGTGGGAAATTCTCTGTTTGGGAACAAACAGAGAATTACATGAAGAAAATGGATGAATATAGGACCACCTATAGGAGTGCACAGGCCAAGGAAAGGCAGGCCACTCCTCAAAAGCAGCTTCCTAGAGGCAGGGGCAGGCCTTTTCATAGGCCTTTTTACCAAGCCCAAGGTTCCTCCTCTACCTATGCTCAGAGGGGGTTCTTTAGAGGGAGAGGCAGACGGGGTACAACCAGGTCTGCTTCCACCCCTCAGCCCAAAGCCCCTGCCAAACAGGCACCCTGATGGGATTGCCAGGGCCGATTCTCCTCTACCTGTAGGGGGCAGGCTGGCTTACTTTGTCCAGGACTGGCAGTCTTTAACATCAGACAGGCGGGTCCTGGAAGTAGTAAGCCAGGGACTGGTTCTCAGCTTCAAAAAATTTCCAAAGCTGAGAACCAGATCTTTTCCACCTGCAACTCCATCAGAGGCACTCGCCCTAGAGGCAGAGGTCTCTACCCTCCTGGCTCTCAGAGCTGTGGAAAGGGTTCCTCCCCTACACCAGGGCAAAGGTTTGTACTCCAGGTACTTCCTTACCCCAAAAAAGACAGGAGAATGGCGGCCCATCCTGGATCTCAGATATTTAAACAAGCACCTTTTAAAGCCAAAGTTCAAAATGGTGACTCTGGGAATTATCCTACCCTCTCTAAGGCCAGGGGACTGGCTAGCTTCCCTGGACCTCAAGGATGCCTACTTCCATGTTCCCATCAGAGGCTCCCCTCGAAAGTACCTCAGGTTTGAGCTGCCCTCAGGCCACTACCAATTCAGAACAATGCCCTTCGGCCTCACTTCTGCCCCAAGGGTATTCACCAAATGCCTGGCAGTAGCAGTTGCCTACCTAAGAAGGCAAAAGATTGCCATCTTTCCTTACCTGGACGATTGGCTCATAGTAGGCCAGTCCCCAGACCAGGTCAGTTTACATCTTCAGATAATGCAGCAACTGCTTACCTCTCTAGGTTTCCTTCCAAATCTCTCAAAGTCAGTTCTAGAGCCTGTCTAGCTTCTTACCTTCATAGGCGCAGAACTGAACACACAGGAAGCCAGGGCCTTCCTTCCCCTGGACAGGGCAAAGACCCTAGTCTCCCAGGCCTCCTCATTTACCCTGCAGGTCTCCCGGCCAGCAAGGCATTTTCTGCAGCTCCTAGGACACATGGCTGCTTCCACAGCAGTTGTGCAGGGAGCAAGATTTCAGATGAGGACATCCAGTTCCATTTGAGAGCTTTTGGTCTCAAAAAGGATCCTCTTACCAAGTTGATCCCAGTAACTCGAACCCTGATCCAAGCCCTACAGTGGTGGCAGGATCAGAGCAACCTGAGACAAGGGGTTCCTTTTGTCACTCAGTCTCATTCTCTAATCCTTACTACAGATGCGTCCCTCTTGGGCTGGGGAGCTCACATGGGCGACCTCACCACCCAGGGTCTGTGATCTCCCAGGAATCTCTGCTCCACATCAACCTGTTGGAGCTCAGAGCAGTTTTTCTAGCACTTCAGCTTTTTCCAAATCTGTTCAGAACAAGAGTATTCAGGTCAGAACAGACAACACCACTACAATGTGGTACATCAACAAGCAAGGGGGCACTCGGTCTAGGGCCATGTGCACCGAAGCGATGAAGTTGTGGTCTCTGGCTTACTCCCTGAACACCTCCCTTACGGCAGTTCACCTCCCAGGCAAGGACAATGTCCTGGCAGATGCTCTCAGCAGGATTTCCCAGGGCCACCACGAATGGTCACTGGATCCTCTGGTCTTGGGAGTAGTATTTGCCAGGTGGGGCACTCCGCAGATAGATCTTTTTGCAGCCCCAGACAATCACCAACTTCCTCTTTATTGCTGCAGGCCCCCAGTGTTGGGCTCACTCCCCCTGGATGCCTTAGCCCTCAGTTGGGAGGGGAAGTTTCTCTATGCCTTCCCTCCCTTTCCTCTCCTGTTCAGAGTGCTAGTAAAAATCAGATCCCAATCCTGCAAAGTCATTCTGATAGCTCGAATTGGGCCAGACAGCCCTGGTATCCACTCCTGCTGTCCTTAGCAGTCCATCCTCCCCTGTGCCTTCCAGGAATCACAATCTGTTAACCTGTGCCCAGGAAGGGTCTGGTACCCGAATCTCAAATCTCTCAATCTCAAGGCTTGGTTCTTGAAGAGTTAGAGTTTGCTGATTTACACCTTTCCAAGGTGTAATGGATATATTGAAGGCCTCAAGGAAGCCTTCCACCAGGGCTACTTACAATTCCAAATGGAAAAGGTTTTCCATATGGTGCTCGGAAAAGCACATTTCCCCAGTCTCTGCTGATCTACCCACAGTCCTGGATTATATGGTCCACCTGAACTCTTTGGGGCTGAGACCAGCTACCCTGAAGGTGCACTTGGCAGCTGTGTCTGCTTTTATTTCAGCAGGTAAATCCTCTTCTCTTTCAGGTCATCCTGTATTTTCCAAGTTTTTTAAGGGGTTGTTTCACACCAACCCTCCATTCAGAGATCCTGCCCCGGCCTGGGATCTTAATGTTTGCATTGCTCAGCTTATGCAACCCCCCTTCGAGCCCTTGTCTTCAGCTGAGCTCAAGTACTTGACTTGGAAAACTGTGTTTCTGGTAGCCATCACCTCTGCCAGACGCATAAGTAAATTACAAACGTTGTCAGTGGAGCAGGAGTTTATCTCTTTTCACAGAGATAAGGTGGTCCTTCGGACTAACAGAAAGTTCCTGCCTAAGGTGGTTTCAGATTTCCACCTTAATCAATCTGTTTCTCTTCTAGTGTACTTCACTGACCACTCCTCCTCTGGGGAGAGGAGGCTGCACAGCCTAGATGTGAAGAGAGCCCTTAGTTACTACATAGAGCATACCAAGGGTCATAGGTTTGACTCCCTCCAACTGTTCCTCACCTGTGGCGAAGTTGGTAAAGGGAAGCCAGCTACTAAAAGATCCATTGCCAGGTGGATGGTCTCTTGTATCCCATTCTGCTATGAGAAGTTGGGTAAAGTTCCCCCCTCAGGCCTGAGGGCTCACTCTACCAGAGGTACAGCTGCTTCTCTGGCTGCTGCCAGAGACATTCCTATTCTAGAAATATGTCAAGCAGCTACCTGGAAAACAGTTCACACTTTTACCAAGCATTACTCCCTGGACATCCAGGCTAGGAGTGATGCTTGGTTTGGCACAGCCATGCTTCAGAGCCTATTTCCTAAGTAGGTTCTGTTCCTCCTCCATGGGGGTACTGCTGTATAGTCTGCAATTGTCATAATATAGCAAGACTTCATGTTGTTTGAAGAAAAAATTACTCACCTTAGTAATGTTTCTTCTAATGGAGTCTTGCTATATTATGACCTCTCTCTCTGCCTGCCCCTCTCAGAACCTCTGTTTTGGGATGTGGGTGGGCAGCACAGGGTTGGCACTTTTTTGATGCCCACTTTGTTGTTTTTCACCTACCTTTTGGGTGAATTGGTGTTGTGTTTTGCATTTTGGGTCTACTGACTTGAGTCTTTGTTTAGGCCAAAATGAGTGTTTATGTTAGTAGCCACTAGCTAGTGTAGGTTTACAGCTTCCACACAGAACCTTAGTGAGTTTTAGTCAGAAAGATCTGACAGTTTGCGCTGAAGCACAACAACAGTCATAGTTTTCAACCAAGTCATCTCAAGTTCCATGCCTGCATGGAAAGTTAACTATTTCACCTCCGAGCAGTTCTAACCAGCGGTCATACTGCAATTGTCATAATATAGCAAGACTCCATTAGAAGAAACAACATTATTAAGGTGAGTAATTTTTTCTTCTGATCTTGTCGGTATCCAGACCAGTCTCCCTCCCCAGGAGATGCAACCTGTTGACCTCCTCACAGGGCAGGATCATTTACCCCAATCTCCAGTCCCTCGGGCTCAAAGCTTGGCTGTTGAGGACTTCAGAATATGCTGACCTACACCTCTGTGAAGGGTTTCTGGAGGTACTCAGGGTTTCTAGAAGACCTTCTACGAGGAAAACATACACCTCTAAGTGGAAGAGGTTTTTTATTTGGTTCCAGTGAAAACATATAGACTGTAGCCAGACTGGCTTGCCAGCTGCTTTGGATTATCTGGCACACCTTTATTTATTTATTTGTACATCAGTTTACAACCTTTGAGCCAGAGGCCCATTTCCAAAGGTACCTCGTCACATTGAGGACAAATACATTACAAACTCTTTGTTACATCACATGGTTACAAGATTTAGCAAAAACATGTAGTTACAATCATTTGTACAGAGAAAACCAGCTTAGTTACAGTCGCACATTCTTGCACGAGGGAACATGCAGAAACAGCATGGTGATAGCAGTTCAATGGGCAACGGGCAAGGTTGAGAGAAGTGAGGTGAGGTGCCACTCAAGCGAGCTTTGTCAGTGCATGGTAAGCTATGCTTCATTTAGAGACAGGTGCAGCTACGCATATTAAATAGCTGGCTCCGGAGTGCAGTTTTGAAGTTGGAGATCGTGGGGCGTCAGAGATTGGGGTAGGGAGCGTGTTATACCAGGAAGGAGCTCTATAGCAGAAGGACCTCTGTCCATGGGTGGTCCTGGATCTTGGGATCAGTAGGGTGGCCTTGCAAGAGGTTCGAGTACAAACCAAGGGTTGGGCTTGGCGGATGGAGGCTGTCAGCCTGGGAGGGGATAGACCGAGAAGAGTTTTTTTCGTTATGAAGCAGGTTTGGTATCGTAATCGTTCGTCTAGATTAAGCAGCATTTCCTTATCATAGAGCTGGCATGTATGAGTGAGCCTGGCGGCCCCCGTAATTAGCCTACATGCCTTATTCAGGGTGAGGTGGATTTTATTGAGGGCGGTCGAGTCAGCAGCACCATATACTGGTAGGCCATAGTCCACTAGGGAGAGTATTGAGGATGTAACCGCTAGTCGGAGTGCAACGGGGGGAGACAATTTTTATAGCGGTAGAGGATACCTAGCCGCACATTAGTAGCTGAAGCAAGTGCATCAATATGGGTGTGGTAGGTGAGGGCTGTGTCGAAGGAAACCCCAAGGTACTTGTAAGAGCGGACTTGTTCAAGAGGTTGTTTGGAGCTAGGGAGGATGTGGAGTGAGAAGTTGCTGGCTTTGTTTTGGGAGTGGGCAAAGAGCATTGTTTTGGTTTTTTTGAGATTAATGACAAGTCTGTGCTCTTTAAACCAGGTTTCGACATCATTAAAGGATAGTTGTAAGGTGTCCTGAAGGGAGATGGGGTTGCGATGGGTGGCAAAGAGGACGGCATCATCTGCATACAGCAGAATTCTACCAGTGCATGCACTGAGCAGGGTGTTAAGGTAGAGCTAGAAGAGTAGTGGTCCCAGGATGGAGCCCTGGGGAACACCTGAGCGGATGGGACAAGTTTTGGAAAGTGTCCCATTGATTTTGACACATTGGGAGCGGTCAGATAGGTAGCTAGTGCACCAGGAGAGTGGCCCAGTAGAGAAGCCAGTGTGGCAGAGGGCATCCAGCAGGAGGGGGTGGGAGACAGTGTCGAAGGCCTTTGAGAGATCAACGAACATTGCCCCGGCTAGGGAGCCAGCATCCAGAGAGGAGTGTAGGAAATTTGAAAACTCAATTAGTGCAGTGCCAGTACTGTGCCCTGCATGGAAGCCATGCTGTTCTGGGAAGAGGATGTTGTGTTTGGTTAGGTACTCAGTGATTTGAGTGGCCACCAGTTTTTCCAGGGCTTTGGAGAGGGGTGGGAGGATGGAGATAGGTCGGTAGTTCCCTGCAGAGGACCTGTCACCTCCTTTGTGTATGGGCGTAACTGTGGCAGTTTTCCATGCAGATGGGAATTGCCCCAGGCAGAGGGATTTGTTGAGAAGGGTGATGAGCGGAGCAAGGACCTGATCCAGCACCCGGCGGAGTATACTGGGGTCCAGGGAGTTGCTGCTGGGACTGTTGCTCTTTAATGCTTTGATCAGGTGCGGTCTGACTTCCTGGTCAGTTACCCTGCGTAGGTGGAAACTAGGGTGTTGGATGACTGGTGCCGGTAGGCATCGCAGGCCATCTACCCTTAAGGTACACCTGGCAGCTGTCTCTGCTTACCTCATCCTCTCAGTGAGTAAGGGTTCATTTCTGGCTGCTAACCAGGTATTCAGAAAGTTTTTTAAAGATCTGTTACACTTGCATCCTCCACACAGGGAGCTAACTCCCGCATGGGATCTCAGTATATGCATTGGCCAGCTAATGCAGCCACCCTTTGAGCCCATGTCTTCAGCAGAGTGTAAATGTGTGACATGGAAAACAGTGTTCCTGGTAGCTATCACCTCAGCCAGGAGGATCAGTGAGCTCCAGGCCTTATCCACAGAGCCAAATTACATTTCAGTCCATGTGGACAAGGTAGTCCTCAGGACTAACAGAAAGTTTCTCCCCAAGGTGGCGTCTGACTTTCACCTGAATCAGTCTATCATTTTTCCAGTCTTTTTCACTGACCATTCCAGTTCAGGAGATTGTAGACTGCATAGCCTCGATGTCAAGAGGGCTATCATTTGCTACTTGGATCACACAAAGAATCATAGGCAGGATAGTCCTCAACTTTTCCTGACCTATGGAAAAGTGAGAAAGGGCAAATCTGCCTCTAAGAGGACTATTGCCCACTGGATTGTTGCCTGTATTCAATTTTGGTACATCAAGATGGACAGAGAACCCCCTGCAGGCCTTAGGGCCCACTCTACAAGGGGTACAGCTGCTTCTATAGCAGCTGAAAGAGATATTCCTTTGTTGGAAATTTGTAAAACAACTACCTGGAAAACTGTTCACACCTTTACCAAACACTATAGCCTGGATACCCAGGCCAGAAGTGATGCCAGATTTGGTACAGCAGTACTGCAGAGTCTGTTTCCTAAATAGGTTATCTACCCTTCTCCAGTGGTACTGCTTGGGTAGTCTGCATATGTCAGAATACAGTAAGGTTTCCTGGGGTTTGAAGAAAAAATTACTTACCATACTAATCTTGTTTCTTCTAAGAGATTTTACTATATTCTGAGCTCCCACCCTACCTCCCCTACTAGAACCTATGGGCACTGCACCACAGCTGTCCATGCTGTTTGGAACTTGTGAGTGGTCTTGATTGGGGCATTTGTGACTTGAGTCTTAATGATTCCCACACTTTTAAATTTAGGGGGATTGTTTGTTTGTTTTGGGGTGCGTTAGTTATTTGTAAGGATAGTTTAGATAGCTTGTTATTATGAATGCTCCGTAGGAATCTGACGGTTGCAGGATGTATTCCAGGGACAATGGTTTGAAAACCGAGCTCAAGCCTAGCATTCTATCATTTGCATAGGTTCTATTAACCATTTCGGCTCTGGGGCAGTCCTATAGTGAGACCATGCTGCACATGTAAGAATAGAGTAAGAGTCCCTTGGAAGAAACAAGATTACTATGGTAATTATTTTTTCTTCATTTGCATAGCCCTGCCCCGTTTTTGTCTCAGTGCAGCAACCCCCCAACCGTGACATCATGCAAAGGAAACAACGTTTTTAAAGGGATACTGTCAGTTTTTAGCTGACTTGTTACATTGTTTGCAAGTAGCTGTATCTAGTATTATATAACATGTAGAAAAATTCTAGTGATTTGATTGGCTGAAATTGGCTCAGAGATCTGTAATCATTGACCCATAATTACACTCCTGAACTACTTACAGCCATTCTTACCTCAGGAGTTCTTTAGCATCAGTAACTATAGCAGTTAGCTGGCTAGGGGCAACTGCCTTGGAGGTATGTCTAAGATAATTAGCATAATGAGCTTGGGCATCAGCCAGTCAAAAAAAAAAAAAAAGGAGGGGAGTGTGCTGAGAGGGAGCAGTCTGAATGGCTTCAGAATTTTTTCTCCGCTGACTGAGCAAAATTGCCTTAGAGGTGTCTCTCAGCTTTCCTTTTTGACAGCGTTTTTCTGCTTATCTTGGTAAAGTTTTCCTCACAAACTTAATTTTTTAGTGTGCTGAGTATAATTTTATTATTTTTTAGCGCCGCACATCTGCGTATATTTTTACCGCAACTGTGTATATTTATATACATTTTTACTGCATCTGCGTATTTATATACATTTGTTACCACAAATGCGTATTTTCAACGTTTCTTCACTATGTTAACGCTTTTCTTAAAGGAAACATCGAATTTTTGCGATTTCTTTATTTTTTACCTCAGAAATTGTGGGTTCCTACCGCAAGGTAACCGTTTGTTTTTTCAAACTTTTACAGTTATTGCTGGGTTCTCTGTGGATTGGCATGTCAGAAATTCCCAGAACTAAAAAGAAATGTGGACCTACAGGATTTTAAAAAAAGTGAGTCACCTGTCACAGGATTTGGCTTAACAGCTTTTCAACAACCTGTGCCTCAGGTGTTATGGTCCAGATCTGCTTGTAAAAGCACAAGGTTCTTGGCTAGTGGTCCCTGGTAATCCAATAGAGCCACCTGACACCAAATGTTGTTTTAAATCAGTTGCAATGTATTAATACCAAATAAGCCCTAACAGTTTTACCTCTAACATGATCAAATCTATACAGCTGATGTCTTTTTACCACCAGGTTTACAGGTACAGAAAAGTGGAGTGAACCGCTCCCTTTTCTGGGTGTTTTAGCATCTATAGCAGCCGTAGTTATTCCTCTAAAAAAACACACTGGCCATGACAGGTCCTGTATTTATACTCCAAAAATGCATGGTGGAAATTTCCAAAGCCTACTACAGCACATTTTAGCCTAGACACTAGGTCATCTGATACATCCTGAGGTTTGGGTTCGAAAAATAGAGTGGCCATGAGATACCTCGGTCATAAGACACATTTGGCACTTTGCTGAGACATGTGGTCATTCTTAGATGGAAAAACAAGTGATCAGGGGATTTTACATTTATCAAAAATAACTTGCTTTAGGATACAGAAAACATATGAGGGGACTTCACATTCACTTTAAATAACTTGCTGTAAAACAAGGATATAATTGTTTCTTATCAACTCTCTGTTACACATTTTTTTTTAAACACAAGAAATTATAAAATGAGAAACTGTATCTAAGCTGCAGTGGACTGAAGTAGCTGGACCTTATCTTTGGCTATGACCTTGGGTTGAAGGAAGGTTTTGTACAAAATATCTCTGCTAAGCAAAACAAAGCTAATTTTCTTTAAAACATTTATTTTTTTAAACACGGTTTATGCTCTTCACTTATTTTCTACAGTTATTTAAAGGGCCCCAACACCTTTTGAACATGGGCATCTACACAGACATCAGTTTGCACAGTGGTATCATTATCTGCATGGTTTCAACAATTACTCTCCAAACACCTCTGCACTTACAAGGCAGATCAATCTACATGTTGGTATCATGTAGTCATCTACTAGCCACCTTCACCTTTTACTAGCCCTTTGTAGCCTCTACGCTAGCCATTTTACACCTTTCTATCTCCTCAGCCTTTTGGTTAGCCAGTTACATATTGTTGATAAAAGTTTGGTCACTGGTCACTAAACTTTGGCCACTGGCCACTTTCAACATGCTGGTTCTCTTTGCACAAATTTGGTGAGAAACAGAGCAAAGAGACCCCCCCCCCAAAAAAAAATTATGGCTGAGGAAAAATCAAAGGCTACTGATGGGCCATCTAAAATTAATAACAATAAAAATTCAAGCAAGGGTGCTGATGAAGCTCCTCACAAATTTAAAAATAATAAAGGCGCTGATGAAGTGTCTGTACAAAAAAGGAAGCATGATCAAGCTGATGATGAAGTGGCTAAAAAGATAGTCTGTAAAGACAGAAATGCTCCTGTTCTTCCTGGTAAAGCCAATAGTGAGTCAACGGGCAGCTTAAAACATGAAAAATAAAGCATATACAGCCACAGTCTGTGCAGGAACTCCTATCTGTGTAAGACATGGCAAAAGCATGGCACGTCTTTCAGATCCTATAAAAGATGGGGTCTTTATTTACTGGGGCTGGTAAGCACTCTTCTATAGTTCTCTCTTCTGGAGACTGTGATGGTGATGCAGATGATGATGATCATTTTTATGATGCCCCTGACATGAATTTGGAGGGCCTAGAACCCTGTGTGTCCCCTGACCCTCCCTTTGGAGCTTCCTCTGCTGACCAGAAGGATCCCTTCTCAATGCTTATGTTTATCCAAATATGTCAGACACTGTGGCCCTCCCTACTCAAGAGTCCATCCAGGATGAGGATAAAGATAGAAACATAAAAACATAGAGGTTGACGGCAGATAAGGACCGCAAGGCCCAGCCAGTCTGCCCATTTTTTCTACCTTATGAATGTGCCACACACCTTTACACTGACAATGACCTATCTATCCATATTTGTCTGTATTGCTCCCTTATGCCTATCCCATGCCTGTTTGAAGCCCTGCACTATATATATTTTTTTTAATTTAAGTTCTTTATTGATTTTGCAATAATCAGACATGTGTTACAAATGCCTGCAAAGCTGTAACATGTCAATTCCTACCACAGTTAACGTGAACGCTGCATGGAACAAAATGCCATCTCAATCCACCCCCCCCCACCCAAACCCAAAGGTGCCATCCCAAGATCCTACTTGAGGTAAACTGAGCTGGTTGGAAGTGCAACTGGATCCTAAACTCCGGCTCACAAAAGCCGGCCTAAGGCAAAAAAAAAAAAAGAAAAGGAGTTATTCCTGCCAGAGGTGAAATAATGAAGGGATTAATGCAAGTACAAAGCGTACGGTTTGCCCCATTTCCTATTAAAGGTGGAACTATCATACCTGGAACTAGCTATTAATCTTTCCATCCTGAAACATAGGGAAATTTCTTTAAGCCATTCATTATAGGAGATATCTAATTGGTCTAACCAATGTCTAGGACCAATCTCTTAACTGCCATTGAAATTAGGGCAATAGGAAATTTGCTCCTTGACCCTGATTTCTGAGTATAACCCCAAAACACAGATCTCAACTTTAAATAAGTCATTAAGTCCCAAAATCGGGTCCATATTGGTCCTAATTGTGTCCCAGAGTGGGGCCACCTTGGAGCAGTCCCAGAAAATGTGTAATAAATTCCCTTCTCCCCTACCACATCTTGTACAAGTACTTGACTTCATCATCCTGAATTTAGATAGTCTAGCTGGCGAGTAATACATGTTATTCAGAATGAAAAATTGTGTAAGCCTATTCCTATCCAAAGTAAGATATTTATATGTATCTATCCAAATCTACCCCCAGCTTTCCCGAGGGGTAGGTATAAGAGAGTGCCATGTCCTGGCTCCAGATAATGGATTGGCATAGTTGGCTACCAGAAGATAATGGTACAATTTAGCTATGCTATGGGGCTTAGCAGGACATTCCTTTACCTGATCCAAAAAAGGTCTCGTTTGAGAGGTACACTGACATATCCAAACGCTTTCCCCAGAAAGTGCCTCAATTGAAAACCCTTAAAATGGCTTTCTGAGAAATATTCAGTGCTGTTAACAAACCAATCGAGGAACGAAGAGAGCCCTGAAGATAACAGTCTTCCACTAACCGGTCATGGATTTGGGGAAGCCAATCCGGAGATAACGATGACCCCCCAATTTTGATATTGGGATTAAGAGTTAAGGGTTGGGCCATGTCTTTGGTGTGTGAGATTTTGAGATACTTCCAACAGTGAGTAAGGATTTTAACGGAGAGACCAATGGGTGAATTCTGAATATCCTCCGGCAAGGAGGAGTATTTATAATAGAAAATACGGGGAATACTTAAGTTATACTTATTCAGCATCTTAAGTTCCAGATCCAACCAAACGGGCTTGAAACCCTCATTCTGAGGATTACGGAGCCCAAGCCTGACCAACTGGCTGGCCCTAATAATATAACCTAAAGTTAGGGAGCGGAGACCTCCTTTTCTTTAGGCAAGCTGAGCTTAAGGTAAGCTCTTCTGGGATGCTTTCCCTCAAATAAAATTCGATAAGACTGAATGAATTGATGAAAATAGGTTGTGGGGAGCCAGACATTAAAGTAGTTCAGAGGGTAAAAGATACGAGGTAGGATATTCATTTTAATAATACTGATCCTCCCTCCCACCGATAACGGAAGGCTATCCCATCTATTAAGGTCTCTCCGAATTCTATCCAACAAATCGTCCAAATTTAGCTTTTTAACTACCTCCACATCTCGATCTAAATATATACCCAGATACTTGAGAGAAGTTGAGGCCCATTTCATGCCAAAATGAGAGAAATTGACCTGAAGTGTTAGGGAATTAAAAAGAAATATCACCGACTTAGATAGATTTAATCTATAGCTGGAAACCTTTCCGAATTGGTTAATAATTCGTAAAACTTCTTCAAGTGAGGTCTCTGGGTTCGAGAGGTGCAGAAGTATATCGTCTGCAAATACAGAAAGGGTCAAGACATTCTGAGAGATCATACAACCTGTGATCAGGGGAGAGGCTTTGATACAGAGAATAAGAGGTTCTAAGTACAAATTGAATAGGTATGGAGATAAAGGACATCCGTGACGTGTACCAGAATGGAGGGAGAAACGAGACGAGAAGACCATGTTGCAATAAATCCTGGCCAAAGGTGAGTTATATACTGCCTTAATCCATTGTATAAAAGTCAATGGGAAACCCATTCTTGCCAGAGTGGCCCACAGGAAGTCCCAATTAACCCGGTCAAAAGCCTTCTCAGCATCTAAAGCAACCAACGCCATGGGAACTTGGGACATCTGTGATTCCTGAAAGATATGGGTTAACAAGCGCCAAGTGGTCTGCACTGATCTACCCTGAGCAGATCCCACCTGTTCAGGACTCAACAGTACCTCACTATGCTTGCTTGATCCTCTGAGAGAGGATCTTAGTCAAAATCTTAATATCATAGTTTAACAATGATATCGGTCGGGTAACTAGCTGGTTCCAACTGGGGTTTGTCCGACTTATGGATTAAAATGATTATGGCCTCTAATAATGTGGAATCTAAGGATCTGAGGAAAGCATATATTTGAACAGCCTTAAAGGGAGGAGGTATCTCTTTAATGAAGGTTTTATAAAATTTGGAGGAACCCATCAGGTCCGGGGGATTTATCCAGGGGTAATTCCTTAATGGCCTCCTCTATCTCACTCAAAGTAATAGGGTTGGTTAGTAGGTCGCACTGTTGCGCCTGCAAACAAGGGAAGGAGATCTTGTCCAAAAATCTTTCTATCTCCGGACAGGATAACTGAGAGGAACCAGCCCCATACAAATCTTTATAGAAGGATTCAAAGATCTGCGTAATATCCCTTGGAGAGGTTCTGATTGACCCATCCGGTGCCTCTAGAGCGGGGATCAGTCTAGAACTCTCAGCCTCCCTGAGTCTAAGAGCGAGCATTCTACCGGGTCTCTCCCCTTGGTCGAGATAACGAGTTTTAGTTTTGAGGATGACATACTCTGTTTTTTCTTGTATTAAACCTTTGTATTCATTCTTGAGTTTACAAAGTTTCTCAAAGTCTACTTGAGAGTTGGAGAGGGAAAATGTCTCCTTGGCACTTTTAATTTGGCCAGATAAAGAGGAAATCTTGGCCTCTCTCATCTTTTTCCTCCCAGAGGCCATTTTTATAAACTACCCCCTGAGGAAGCACTTTAGAGAACACCAGATTAAATCCTCTCTTACTACCGAACTTTGGTTAAGTTCGAGAAAAGACGAGATCAAGGATTTAATATAGAGACAGTATGGTCATCCTTCAAAAGTTGAGATTGAGCTTCAAGTAGTATCTCTCTGACCAGGCGGCTGGGGACAGCTTGATCCACGCCAGAGAGTGGTCCGAAATCACTATTGGCTCTATACCAGAATGAGAAACATTGGCGCGAAGAGAGGAGCTAATTAATATATAATCCAACCTAGACCATGACCGATGGATTTGGGAGTAGAAGAAGTAGCCACGGTTAGTGGGGTTCAAGACTCTCCAGGGATCACATAAACCTGTTAAGTTCATAAAGTCTTTGAGAGCTATTTGAGAAGGTGAAGGAGGTTTTTAATTCTGTAGGTTCTGTCTAAGTCTTGTGTTGGGGTGAATTCAATCCCTCCCAAAATAAATGTGGCCGGAAGAAACTGCTCAGCTTGTCAGCCAATTGCATAAAAAATTTAGGTCTCCACCCACTGGACCATAAATTGCCCCTAAACCACTTCTCGTGTTGTTAAGCGAACCCTTAACTAAAACAAACCTACCATCCTGGTCTTTGGAGCACTCTTCCGCAACAAAGGGATACTTCTTTTAATCAAAATAGCCACACCTACAAGCTGAAGTGCCTTCAGAGAGGAAAGCCTAGAAAACCCTGACGACATAACTCCTTATTCTCTGATACTAACAAGTGAGTTTCCTGCAAAAAATAATGTCGATATCTAGAAGGAGTAATTTAGCAAGATCTGGGTTCTTTTAGCCCGTCTCTTATACCTCTGACATTCCAAGTGGCCACTTTAATACAATGCCTAGCCATCTTGGGCTAAAAGGAAAAAAAAACCGAGAAACACCGAAGGACCGTTGCACTTCAAACGGCCCAACCCAGGATGGCATCCACCCAAATCCTCCCAACCCCCAACCTGAATATTCATAACTGTACATGAGAATGCATCCAAGTAAAAATCTGAGAGCATGATACTTCTACCTACATTGGTTGATAGCCAGAAGCAATTTGTACCCGGAAAATTGGCTCTATACCCCCCTCCATCTCCCCACCATGACAACCCAATATAAACTAGCCCCGCAAAACCTATATACATTATACCCCAATAACATAATCAAATTACAACCTAAGCCCTGAATCTGATTCAAAAGAGACCCCCCCCAAGGATCCCGCTCAGGGTTTGACCAGAGCCAGCTATAGTTTAGTTCAACTCTCCTATGCCCTCTAATACTGTATATCCAAGTCTGAATAACCAGAAATCCACAAAGGAAGGTCCTGAGCCGGGTGAATCCGCATCCCATATTTAGACCATGATGCATTTCCCCAGTGGCTGTCCATCCCCCGTTCTCCCACCCCCACGATTCCAGAAAAGAAAAAGGAAAACCATATACATCCTGCCCTAGACCCACATGTAGCCCTCCTGATATCATGCTACCCCTATCTGTCAAACTATCCAAGGTCAAGCTGAACCTATTTTAACATCGTGAAGGCAGAGTGGTGCTTCTACTAACCAACTCAGATATTTAATACACACATTACTCCAACGGAGGTTCCTACTGATATTCGTGTCTCCCCAGTCACTCTGACCCCACACTAAACTCCCCCGAACAGCCAAACGAGACCCCCCCATGAAAGTTTTCACACCCACAGGAAGGTAGAAGCGGAGAACACCCCTCAGGAACCAGCTGTCCGTCCTAAAAGGAGTCAGGCGGAAACACCTCCCTCTAAGGTGAGTTCCATCAACCAATTTCCTCTCTCAAACTAGGCCGCACTCCACCCAGCCCAACCAGGCCCACCAGGCCTCGACCCGGTCTCCCCTCGAGTCACCCGACCAATCCCACAACCCCAGCCAGAACAGCAACCTCAGGTAAGAAGTCACAACGACTTATACAATTTGATGACCAGAAGAAAAAAGCCAGAAAAGAAAAGAGAAACTCTTTCAATTTAAATCAAGTCCCAGACATAAGTTCAGTCCTCTTTGAACAAGTTAGGGAGTTTCGCAGTAAGCTCTGTCAGCGCTTTTTAGGGAGACTCGTAGGTGGTCCAGACGCCCTCCAGTGAAACCTTCAAACGAGCAGGTAATTCATCCCAAATTTAATGCCTGCCGCTATTAATTTTTCACAATCGGGTGAAAAGCTGCTCTCTTTGTCGGGTCTCATAAAGGTAAATCCTGCGTGATCGCGGTGTTTCACGTTGTCCCAATAAATACGCATCCAACTCTCTCGACTTCACAAGAACATGCTGTTTCTCAATATAGCTGAAATTTAATTATAATAGGCCGGGGTGCTCCAGGTTGGGGTTTGGGTTTTAGGGACCGGTGAGCCCTCTCAATATGGTACTGCTGGCTAATTGGCGAGGGTCCTATGATCTTGTTTAACAGTCTCTGGATAAAGGTGATGGTGTCCCCCCCCTCTTCTGATTCAGGTAGACCAATGATTAGGATATTGTTTCTCCTGCTTCTGCCTTCCAGGTCTTCTGTTTTCAGCTGAAGTTTGTGCACCTGCTGGAGAAGCTTCACTATCTCTGGATCCATTCTCTCTTTCCAGTTTTCCAACGAGGATGCTCTAACCTCCATGTCTCCTACTTTACAAGAAAGAGCTCCGAGGTCACTCCTGATAGACTTCACTTCTGTAGATATATCTTGAGGCGTTTCACGGAAAGGAAGCAGCTCTTCCAAAAAACGATCCTCTGTGAGCAAATTAGCAGCGATCCCAGGCGAATTATGTCTGGCTGCCTGCCCTTGATTCTGGTTCTTAGCTTTTTTAGCCAACTTCTCGGGTGATGTAGGCGGAGTATGCCTGACTCCGGCCTGCTTCATCTCGGCTTCCATTCCCTCGAGGTGCTGGATGCTACCGAATAGATTCCGTTGGAGTGCCCCAATTAAGAGCTGTAGTTGGAGGAGACTCTTATAAAGATAGGCTTTTAGTCAAATCGGGTTTTAGATGAGGCAAAGATGAATTTAATCGGGTGGCAAGTGGGAGCTTCAGGAAAGCCCGTCACCGGTCTCTCTGCATCACATGACCCTGACCCCCTGCACTATATTCATAGCCACCACTTCTAACCCCAGTAATGCTCAGAATATTCATAACTTTGTGCAGTCAGCCTGGTGGGTTGGACTGCCCGGAGAGATGGAACACATGCAAATGATGGAATTCTTTGCACGTGAGCATCTTTCAAATACTGCCTCTACCGACTGTAGTGTTCTAAGCCCTTCAGATTTTTCTTTCCGCCTGAAAGTCTGGTCGCTCGGAGTCTCTGTCGCCCTCTTTCGTGTGAAGAAAATAGAAAAAATCACCAAAACCAAAAGTATATTTAGTTTCTTTTATTGCCTCTACTAATTGTTAGTTTACATCTAGTTTATTATTTAAATAGTTGTTTTTCTCGGTTCCTCGTGGTTCGGCATAACCGTGAGGGATCCGAGTTAGTTTAATTTTATTTCGGTTCTCTGACTAAAGAACCTATTCATTATTGCTAATTTTTGGTCCTGTCCTTAAAAACTTTAGTTGTAACCGCTTTTTTATCGGTTACAGAACCGCTGAACCGGTTCACATTTCATCTCCTCTCTCGGTTCCGGAACCGACCGCAAAGCAAAAAAAAAAAAAAAAAGGAAACCCTTTTTCAGCTGTTTAAATAACCGCAGCAGCATTTAGCGGTTGGGGTTTTTCACTTTGTCTTTCACCATGACTGAGAAACCTAAGAAGAGAACCGGGGAGCCCGGTTTTAAAAACTGTTTAAAGTGTGGAGATGTGTTTGCCAAGGCAGACAAGCACACTGTATGTGTAGCTTGTCTGGGTTTTGAACATTTGGACCAGGAATGTGAGATATGTAAAACATTCCCAGAAAAAACTGTTGAAAAGCGCCTTGAAAGGCTTAATAAAAAGTTTCCTAGGGGTCCCTCAGGCTCTGACCAGCTGACACCCCAGTCTGTTGTGGTTGAAGCAACAAGTAGCTACTACCCCTGCCCCGATACGGGCGAAAAAGGGGCAAAAAGAGGGAAAGAACCGGCTGACTCTCCGGTTCCCTTAAAGAAATTAAAGATGCTCAAGCATGAGGAACCCTCTCTTGCTAAACCAGGGACTTCTGCGCAGCTGCCTGTAATGCCTTCAGCTCAGGAGATAGCTCAGGGGGGCGCTGTTGAGCCCGAGCAAGATGGCTGCTCTTTAATGCTGCTCCTTTAAGCTACGTGAACTAAAACTTTTAAAACCGAGTTATTTGGGTTATAAACTGTGATCCTCGGAAAGATTACTGAATCGGAAGCTCCCTACCTCAGGATGGGAAACCCCAGGAAGGATCGCAATCACTCAGACGGAGCAAAAGCAAAAAATGCTCTGGCCACCTCCTCCACGTGGTCTGGCTCTACTTTTCAGGCCTCAGACTCGGAGTGTGCTGGCGAAGAAACCCTACAATCTTTGGGTCAGAAAATAAATCGTCTTATAGCCTCTGTATCGACATTTGCAGAGAAAATGGACAGTATAGCCAATCGAGTGACCAATTTGGAGACTTCTATGGAGCTGGTAACTACTGAATCTCTGGAAGCTAAAAAGCGCTTGGATGCTGCTATGGGGGTCAGCACTACACTGGTGAAAGAAAATGGGCACCTCCGTATGAGATTGGAGATTCTGGAGAACCAGATTAGAGCTCCTAACATTCGGCTCCTAGGTTTTCCGGAGGGATGCGAAGGGGACCACTGGCTAATACAGCAACTGGGTGAAGAAGTTAAAGTCCAGGCAAAAAGTATTCGAAAAGCCTTCCGAATAGTCAGGCGGGGGAAGCCAGACAATGCGGAGGCTCCACGCGCTGTGCTGGCGGTGACGGATGGCGTGGCATCAAGGAACTACCTCCTAGCTATGGCAAGGCAACATAAAACTTTGTTGTGTGAGGGGGAGTCAATAAGTATTTTCCCCGACATCAGCTATGCCACGAGGCAGAGGCACAAGCTGTTCGATGGTACCAGGCGCTCCTTCGATAAGCAGGGATACAGCACAATGTATTATTCCCGGCTCGGCTGAGGATCATCCACCATGGGAAAATATTTATCTTTTCGGATCCGAAGGAGGCAGGCCGTTGGATCCAGAAACAGGTTCCAAGGAGGAGACGCTCGAGAGATCAGTCCGATCATTCATCAGAGGAGGATGAGCCGTGAAGGGAAGACGAGGTTTCTTGACCGGAGAAGAGAAATTTCCCACATAACTAGAGAGACTTTAATGTTTCCCCCCTAGGGACTTTGCGTGAGTAAACGCATTGAAACACATGTGGAACTGCAGAAAAACAAATATTCTATATAAGCTTAGCGCTAATTAAGTTGCCATTTGTTTCTAGAAGTCGCAATTACATGGGGGTGTACTTTATTTTGCCTTGTTTTGTTGGATCAAAAACAGTTGTTCCAAAAGTCGCAATTATTTAGGGGGCTATTTAATTTAATACTAAACGGTCTTAATTCAGTATTTGCTCTAAATAAAAGTGTTGGTAAATGTGTTAATTAATTTAGAATTGAGGCCGGGAAGGAGCAGCGTTAATTAACCGGAAGTTAGCACCATAAGGGTGCCTCTCCCAAAGTTAAGCATGGATGTTATCATTCCCTCTTTTGAGGAGAAAGAATATAAGCTTAAATACTTAGAAGTATTAGTTGTGTTATTTCCATGCTGCTCATGGGCTTTATAAAACAGCTTATTAAGGGACAATGGACTTATATGGACTCTTTTTTCTTTAGTAATTCCCTCAGATGTATCTTATGCAGTAGACTAAATCTGTAAGTTCTGCAACGTGAGGAGTGGCGACCTCAAGGCGTTTGTAACTCTAACATATGACTTGTCTCTGCTGGAAATGTACAGCTTGCTGTTTATAAATAAACAATAAATATAAAGTTAAAAAAAAATAAAATGAGATAGCTCAGGCATTTAAAATTATTCAGGCTCTGCAGGGCATCATCCCTCAGCCTCCTGCCCCTTCCCAGGGTCCCCAGGTTGCTGCTACTGTGTTGCCCCCTGCTCCGGAGCAACACTATTTCGAAGTGGATGAGGAGCCTTATGAGGAGGACGAACCTATCCCCCCAGAGGTGTCCCCTGAGCAGGAATTTGGCTCGCCTCCCAGAGTGTCTGAGGATTTTTCCTCCCATTTTTCTTTCGTAAGGAAAATGGCAGATGCTCTGGATATTGCCACGCAGAACAAGTAGAAGATGAGGAGGAGATTGAGTACCTTAATATGATGGGTTCAACACCCACAAAGGCCCTCCTCCTCCCAGTATATACATTTTTCAAGAAGGATGCTATGAAACTCCTGCAGACCCCAAATTCTATTCCTCCAATTGACAAGCGAATAGATAAAAAATACCAGCTGGACAGGGAGGGAGCTGACTTCCTCTTCTCCCATCCTGATCATCAAGGGGTAATACAGCAAACTGCCTGTGATAAAGCTAAAGTCCCTCTGTCCTCCCACCCACCGGACAAGGAATCCAGAAAATTGGACAGTATGGCCAAAAAGGGCTGTTTCTCAGCCTCATTGGCCATGAGACAGGCTACTTTTCAAGCTCATGCTGCCCAGTATCAGAAATCCCTGTGGCAGTCGGTACTGGCAATGTCCATGAAGGCCACCTCACCTTTGTCAGATGACCTGGCTGAAACTGCCAGATTTGGGCTAGAGGCGGTCAAGTACCAATTCCAAATGGCTGCTGATCTAAATGACACTGCAGCCAGTTGGATGGTTAATACAGTGGCTCAGAGGAGGTTTGCTTGGCTTAGGGCTACAAACCTCACCCAGGATACCCAGTCAAAGGCCCTGGATTTCCCATTAGAGGGAAATGCGCTCTCTGGGGAGTCCACAGTGGCCTGTATGAAAAGGTGGATGAATATAAGGCCACTTATAGAAGTAACTCTGCTAGAGGCAGGAGCTTTCACCCACCAGGCCCTATGGAAGGGGGCTAGGGGTCGTTCTTTCTTGTCAAGACCCTTTTCCAGCCAGTAGCCATGCCCCATACCAGCAGTACCCCCACAGGCTACTCAAGGGCTAGGTAGAAGGATTCTAGGGCGAGGGCTCAGGCACAACCTCAACCGCAGCCCAAACAGAACTCCTGAGATGCAGGCCCTTTTCCCTACCTGTTGGAGGCAGACTGTCCCATTTCCTCCCCCTCTGGTCAACCATCACCACAGACAAGTGGGTATTGGAGGTAGAGGGCAAAGGTCTGTCTCTGGACTTCAGATTTCTTCCTCGAAAAAACCCAGAGTTTCCACCTCCCCACCCCTAGCTCAAATTTCATTGCTAGAGGCAGAGGTTCAGAAGTTGCTTCAGCTCAAAGCAGTGGAACTAGTCCCTGCAACCCTGAGAGGAAGAGGTTTTTACTCCAGATACTTCCTAGCAACAAAGAAAAATGGGGAGTGGCGGCCAATTTTGGATCTCAGAGCTTTAAACAAGCACCTGAAAAAGCCAGAGTTCAAGATGGTAACTTTGGCTCGGAGACTGCCAACAATCCAAAAAGGGGACTGGCTGGCATCTCTGGACTTACAGGATGCTTACTTCCACATCCCCATAAAAGAATCTTTGAGGAAATTTCTCAGATTCAAACTCCCATCAGGTCATTATCAGTTTGCAACCCCGCCCTTCAGCCTTTCCTCGGCACCAAGGGTGTTTACAAAATGCCTAGCAGCTGTGGTGGCATTTCTTCAAAGACAGGGAGTGACTGTTTTCCCATACCTGGACGACTGGCTGGTGGTGGGCAAATCACCAGAACAAGTCACAACCTCTCTAAAGCTCACACAGGATCTTTTGGAGTCCTTTGGTTTCACAGTAAACCAGAAAAAATCTGTCTTCACCCCTATACAGACTTTACAGTTCATAGGGACAGAGATCAGTACTCTACAGGCCAGGGCCTTTTTACCACTAGACAGGGTGCAAAGCCTTCAGGCCATAGCAAATTCTTTCAAGTTGCACAGTCAGAAAACAGCCAGGCAATTCCTGCAGCTCTTGGGTCATATGGCTGCATCCACGGGCACAGTGCAGGGTTCCAGGTTTCACATGAGAGACATCCAGTTTCACCTCAGGAATCATTGGAGTCAGAAAAAAGATCCCTTTTCAAAACTCATTTCAGTGACACGGCCTCTGTTACAAGCCCTCTTGTGGTGGAAAAAGGAATCCAACCTAAGGCAGGGAGTCCCCTTCCAGAAGGAGGATCCTTCACTAGTCCTCACAACAGATGCATCCCTTCTGGGCTGGGGTGCCCATCTAGGGGAGCACACAACTCATGGTACCTGGTCAGAGGTAGAGGCTCTCCAGCATATAAATTTTCTGGAACTCAGAGCAGTGCGGCTGGCACTAAAAGTTTTCTCTACACTGGTAATGAGCAGGGTGGTACAGGTCAGAACAGACAATACCACCACTATGTATTACATAAACAAGCAGGGTGGCACCAGATCAGGTCCCCTATGCACAGAAGCCATGAAAATTTGGACTCTGGCATATTCTCTAAAGGTGTCCCTGCAAGCCATCCATCTGCCAGGAAAGGACAATATCTTGGCAGACACACTGAGTCGGATCAATCAGTCCCATCATGAATGGACACTGAACAAGCAGGTGGTGCGGGTAATTTTCAGCAGGTGGGGCGTTCCAGAGATAGACTTGTTCGCATCCCACCAGAACCACCAGTTGCCTCAGTATTGTTGCAGGCCACCAGCCCAGGGCACAATCCCTCTGGACGCCCTGGTACTGGATTGGTCAGGCAAGTTTCTCTATGCCTTTCCTCCCTTTCCTCTGGTCTTCAGGGTACTGCTGAAGCTCAGATCCCTCTCAGCTTCTCTGATCTTGATAGCTCCAGATTGGCCCAGGCAGCCATGGTACTTTTTTCTGCTCTCCATGTCAGTGAGCAAGCCAATAAGCTTGCCTCTCAGGCACAATCTTCTGACCTCCAATCAGGGAACTTTGCTGTTCCCAAATCTCAAGTCCCTCCACCTCAAGGCATAGCTCTTGAGGAGTTAGAGTATGCAGACTTAAACCTTTCTGAAGCTGTATTAAACATCTTGAAAGGTTATAGGAAGCCTGCCACTAAGAAAACTTATTCTGCTAAGTGGAAAAGATTCTCCTTCTGGTGCTCTGGTAGAAACTTTGCTCCAAATGATGCAGGGGTCTCAGTGGTGTTGGATTATCTGACACACTTACATTCACAAGGTCTACAACCCAGCTCTTTAAGAGTTCACCTTGCAGCAGTATCTGCATACCTTTCTGCTAGGATAAAGGTGTCAGTAGCATCAGATCCCATTTTCAAAAGATTTTTTAAAGGCCTGATGCATTTGCACCCTCCTCACAGGGCACCAGTGCCCGCTTGGGATCTTAATATATGTATAGCCGGATTGATGTGGACTCCTTTTGAGCCCATGGCTACAGCCCATTTAAAGTACATTACCTGGAAAACAGTTTTCCTGGTAGCAATTACCTCAGGAAGAAGAATCAGTGAGCTTCAGGCTCTCTGTGTTGAGCAGGACTACATTTCCTTCCACAGGGATGAGGTAATCTTCAGAACAAACAGACAATTTCTTCCCAAGGTTGTTTCAGATTTCCATCTGAACCAATCAATCACTCTGCCTGTCTTCTTCACAGACCATACAAGCTCTGGTGAAAGAAGGCTCCACAGTCTGGATGTGAAAAGAGCTCTCAGCTACTACATGACAGCTACTAAAGGCCATAGGCAAGACAAGAAACAACTTTTCCTTACATATGGGGATGTCGGAATGGGCAAACCAGCCTCAAAAAGATCCATTTCTAGGTGGATTGTCCAGTGTATTCAATTCTGCTACATTAAAGCGAGGGGAGTCCCCAGCGGGCTGAGGCTCACCAACAAGAGGAACAGCTGCCACTTTGCGAGCTGCTGAGGAGGATGCCATTATTGGACATTTGTAAAGCAGCTACTTGAAATCAGTGCACACCTTTACAAAGCATTATAACTTGGATGTTTTGTCCAGAAGTGATGCCAGGTTTGGCCAGCAGTCCTGCAAAGTCTGTTTCCAAAATAGAGTTCTAGTGCCCACCTCCAGGGGTACTGCTTGGTAGTCTGCACAAAGTTATGAATATTCTGAGCATTACTGGGGTTAGAAGAAAAAATTACTTACCATAGTAATCTTCTTTCTTCCCAGTGATGCTCAGATATTCATAACTCCCTCCTTTCCTCCCCTTCCAGAACTTCAGCCTCTGCATTCCGCATGCTAGTGCCACGTAGCCATACCCTTTTGGGTACAGTTCTCTATGCTAAATAGGTTTTAACAGAGTTTTCTGTCTCTCTTAATAGTTTTCTCACTGTCTGGTGAACACCATTATTATAGATATAGTCCCTCCCTTGGAGGTTTTTTGAAGTAAATTGTTTTATTAGGCTAATTCTAAAAAATGTTTTAAATAATTAGTTGTAAAATGTTTTTATATTGCCTGGCTTCCAGGCTTCTTACAAATCTGAAGGGCTTAGAACACTACAGTTGGTAGAGGCAGTATTTGAAAGATGCTCACGTGCAAAGAATTCCATCATTTGCATGTGTTCCATCTCTCCGGGCAGTCCAACCCACCAGGCTGACTGCACAAAGTTATGAATATCTGAGCATCACTGGGAAGAAAGAAGATTACTGTGGTAAGTAATTTTTTCTTCCTGAGGTAGGCTGTTCCATGCATCCAACACTCTTTCTGTGAAAAAGAATTTCCTCACATTCCCCCTTAATCGGCCTCCCTCTATTCTCATGCTATGTCCTCTTGCCTGCTATTTTCTTATATTTAAACATGTTAGACTCTTTCACATTGTTAATGCCCTTAAGGTGTTTGAATGTTTCGATCATATCACCTCTCTCCCTCCCTCCCTCCTTTGCTCAAGGGTATACATATTGAGCTCCGTTAATCTGTCCTCATATGTCTTCTGATGCAGTCCCTGCACCATTTTGGTTGCCCTTCTCTGGACTGCCTCAATTTGGTTAATGTCCTTGTGAAGGTGTGGCCTCCAGTACTGCATGCAGTACTCCAGATGGGGCCTAACCAGTGTCTTGTAAAGAGGGATTATTATCTCCCTTTTATGACTTGTGATACCCCTACTAATACACCCTTAAATCCCCCTAGCCTTACCTACTGCTTTAGAGGTCTGCTTGGATGATTTCAGGTCATCGGTGATGATGATGCCCAAGTCTCTTTCTTCCTTTGTGACTGCCTGCAACTCCCCTCCCAGCCTATAGGTGGCTTCAGGGTTTCTCTTCCCTATGGACATGATCTTGCACTTCTTTGCATTAAATCCCAATTGCCACTCCATTTTGCTAGTTTATCCAGATCTCTTCTCATTCTGCCCACCCCATCTGGATCGTCTACTCTGTTGCAGATCTTGGTGTCATCTGCAAACAGACAAGCCTTACCCTCTAGTCCATGTGCAATGTCACTAATGAAGACATTGAAGAGGACTGGCCCCAGGACTGATCCCTGAGGTACCCCACTTGTGACTTGCATCTCTTCTGACTGTATACCATTTACCACCACTCTCTGTTTCAAACAACATGAAGTCTTGCTATATTATGACTATTTCAGTTTGTCCCACCACTAGAACTGCTCCGGAGGTGAAAGAGTTAACTTCCATGCAGAGCATGGAGCTTAGAGCGCGAGCTCGGTTAAGAAGCTCTGTTAGGGTGGTTTCAAACCGAAACCGTCAGATTCTTTACTCCGCCTCACTGAACAGTCGCTCCGGAGATTCCTCCTGTTGCTCGGTTCATTTCTTCGGTTTAAAGCGCTATTTTCAGTTGAATTTAACCATCCATTTAATTATTTTAACCACAAAACCGATCGGGTTCAAGCTCTGTCTATGGTATTGTAAGTAATAGATAGGTTTTTCTGTGTGGAACTTGATAATTGTTATCGGGTTCGGTTTGAACCGATCGAATTGTATTAAAATCTAGTTTAAAGCCTTTTAAGGCTTGTTAGAGTGTGGTTCGGTTCTTATCGGTTCAAAAACCGGATTTCATTACGCTTTTTTCCACGACTCGTGACACGGTTTGGAACCGATATATGTCTTTGTTTCTGGCACGCCATTAAAAGGGCAAGTTTGTTGGTTAGGGCTGGCATCATGTCTGAGAAACCCAAAAGAAAACCGGGCCCACTGGGTTTCAGCACTGTAGTGTCTGTGGGGAAGCCTTTGCCAAGGCTGACCCCACACTGCATGTGTCTATTGTCTGGGGTTTGACCACCTCAATTCACACTGCCAGATTTGTAAAAATTTCCCTGCAGCCACCCTGGACAAGAGAGTGGGCAGGCTAAGGGAACGAGAGGCCAAAAAGTCCGCTGACCCGGATGGCCAGCCCGGTTCGGTGCCAACTGAACCGGAGGGAGTGCCCTCTGACCAGGGCGAGACTTCCTCGGCCAAACGAAAAGCTGGCTCTGAGGAGCCAGTTCCAGCAAAGAAAACTAAAAAATCAGCAGGCTTGGAGTCCAAAATTCCTTCTCCAACTGCTGCAGAGATAGCTACGGCAATACAGATTGTCCAGTCCCTGTCCTCGTCTCCTCCGAACCGCCACTGTCTGGCAAAAGGTCGGTTCGGTCGGTTCCAATGGTTCAGGAATATGATATAGAAGAGTTTTATGAACCAGAGGAGGGGGAGGAGGATTATGATCAGTGTGAATGTGACTTTGAAAGTCTGGATGTGCCCATTGAACCGGACATCTCCCCAGACAGACCTTTAGGTGAGTCTCCCCTAGGCTCTGGGTCCCTTCTCATTTTTGTTTTGTAAAATGTTGCTGAGACCCTCCAGCTTCCCTTAGAGGAGGCTTTGGATGAGCAAGAGGAGCCTGACTATGTAGGATGATGGATATCCCAGAGTCCAGGAGATTGTCCATCCCTTTACATAAATCTTTTAGGAAGCAAACAATAAAAATTTTAAAGAGTTCTAATTCTGTGCCTCCTGTAGATAAAAGATGGACAGGAGGTACACTTTGTCAGGTCCTGATACAGATTTTCTTTCACAGCAATGCAGTCATGTTGAGTAGTTCAGGCTGTAGCCTGTGATAAAGCTAATATTCCCTGGCTTCACATCCTCCTGACAAAGGACTCCAGGAAGATTGATGCCATGGCCAAAAACAATACATGGCAGCATCTTTGGGACTCAGACAAGCAAACTATATGGCTTATGTTGCGAGATACAGAAATCTAGATGGGATACTGTCATGCTTAGCCAAACAGGTCCCTGCCAGCTTGCAAAGGAGCTGGAGTAGGTGGCTCTTGATGGTATTGAGGCATCTAAGGTGCAATTCCATGCTGCAGTGGATTCTATAGATGTATCCTCTAGAGTCATGGCTACATCTGTGGCTTTTAGTGTTGGCCTGGCTCAGGTGTACTACTTGTCTCAGGATACCCACTCTAAGGCTATGGATTTTCCTGTGGTGGGAAATTCTGTTTGGGGAGCAGACAGAGAATTATATGAAGAAAATGGATGAATATAGAACCACTTATAGGAGTGCACAAGCCAGGGAACGGCAAGCCACCTCAGAGGCAGCCCCCAGGGGTAGGGGCAGGCCTTTTCACAGGTTTTTACCAGACCCAGGCCTCCTCCTCTTCAGCTTGTGCACAGAGGGGTTCTTCAGAGGGAGAGGCGGCGACGGGTACAAGCAGGCCTGCTCCACCCCTCAGCCTAAAGCCCCTGCCAAACAGGCACCCTGATGGGATGCCCAGGTCGGCTCTCCATCTGTAGGGGCAGGCTGGCTCACTCGTCCAGGACTGGGAGTCTTTAACTTCAGACAGGTGGGTCCTGGAAGTAGTGAGCCAGGGTCTGGTTCTCAGCTTCAAAAATTTCCAAAGATGAGAGCCAGATCTTTTCCACCACAAGCCCTTTAGAGACTCTTGCTTTGGAAACAGAAGTCTCAACCCTCTTGGCTCTCAGAGCTGTGTGAAAGGGTTTCTCCCCACCAGGGCAAGGGTCTGTACTCCAGGTACTTCCTTACCCCAAAAAGACAGGAGAGTGGCGGCTATCCTGGATCTAAGATATCTAAACAAGCACCTTTTAAAACCAAAGTTCAAAATGGTGACACTGGGAATGATTTTACCCTCCCTAAGGCCAGGGACTGGCTGGCCTCCCTGACCTCAAGGATGCCTACTTCCATGTTCTTATCAGAAGCTCCCATCGGAAGTACCTCAGATTCAAACTGCCCTCAGGCCATTATCAGTTCAGAGCAATGCCCTTCGGCCTCACTTCCTTTAAGGGTGTTCTACAAATGTCTGGCAGTAGCAGTTGCTCATCTAAGAAGGCAAAAGATTGCCATTTTTCCCTACCTGGACGACTGGCTCATTGTGGGTCAGTCTCCAGACCAGGTCAAATCACACCTGCTGGTTACCCAGCAGCTGCTTACATCTCTGGACTTTCTTCTCAATCTTCCAAAGTCAATTTTGGAACCTGTCCAGGTACTCACCTTTATAGGCACAGAACTGGACACAAAGCAGGCCAGAGCCTTCCTTCCCTTGGAAAGGGTAAGGACCTTAGTGGCCCTCGCCTCGTCCTTCACTCTGAAGGTCTCTCGACCAGCAAGGCATTTCCTGCAGCTCCTAGGAACATGGCTGCCTCCACAGCTGGTAGTGCAAGGAGCAAGATTTCAGATGAGGGACATTCAGTTCCATTTGAGAGCTTTCTGGTCTCAAAGAAGAGATTCTATCCAAGTTAATCCTAGTGACTCGAACTCTGATCCAGGCCCTTCAGTGGTGGCAGGATCAGAGAAATCTGAGACAGGGGTGCCTTTCATCCTCTGTCCCACTTTGACCCTACTACAGATGCATCCCTCTTGGGATGGGGGCTCACATGGGTGACCTCCACCCAGGGGTTATGGTCCCCTCAGGAATCTCTGCTCCACATCAATCTGTTGGAACTCAGAGCTGTTTTTCTAGTACTTTAGGTTTTTTCTGCATCTGTTCAGAACAAGGTGGTACAGGTCAGAACAGACAACACCACTACAATGTGGTACATCAACAAACAAGGGGGCATTCGGTCTTCGGCCTTGTGCACCGAGGTGATGAAGTTGTGGTCTCTGGATTATTCCCTGAACACTTCCCTCATAGCAGTTCACATCCCAGGCAAGGACAATGTCCTGGCAGATGCTCTCAGCAGGATTTCCCAAGGCCATCACGAATGGTCACTGGATCCCCTAGTACTGGGGATAGTGTTTGCCAGATGGGGCACTCCTCAGATAGATCTTTTTGCAGCCCCAGACAATCATCAACTTCCACTGTTTTGTTGCAGGCCCCCAGTGTTGGGCTCAGTCCCCCTGGATGCCTTTCTCCTCGATTGGGAAGGGAAGTTTCTTTATGCCTTTCCCCCCTTCCCTCTCCTGTTCAAAGTACTAGTCAAAATCAGGTCTCAGCCCTGCAAATGATCCTGATTGCTCCAGACTGGGCCAGGCAGCCCTGGTACCCCACTCCTTCTGTCCTTAGCAGTCCATCTTCCCCTGTGTCTCCCCAGGAACCACAATCTGTTAACCTGTGCTCAGGGGAGAGTTTGGTATCCGAATCTCAAATCCCTCAACCTCAAGGCTTGGCTCTTGAGCAGTTAGAGTTTGCTGATCTACAACTTTCTCAAAGTGTTCTCGAAATCCTGAAGGCTGCTAGGAAGCCTCCACCAGGGCTACCTTATAGCTCCAAGTGGAAAAGGTTTTTCCATATGGTGTTCTGGGAGCATATTTCCCCAGAATCTGCTGATCTACCCACTGTATTGGACTATATGGTCCATCTTAATTCTTTGGGACTGAGACCAGCTACCCTGAAAGTGCACTTGGCAGCTGTCTCTGCCTTTCATTTCAGCAGGAAGCCCTCTTCCTTCTGCTCATCCTGTATTTTGCAAGTTTTTAAAGGATTGCTTCACACCAATCCTCCATTCAGGACCCTGCCCTGCTTGGGATCTTAATGTATGCATTGCTCAGCTGATGCAGCCCCTTTGAGCCTCTGTCTTGGCAGAGCTTAAGTATTGACTTGGAAAACTGTATTCTGGTAGCCATCACTTCTGCCAGGCGACAAGTGAGTTACAGGCTTTATCAGTAGAGACTGACTTTATTTCCTTTCACAGGGATAAAGTAGTCCTCAGGACTAACAGGAAGTTTTTGCCTAAGGTGGTTTCAGATTTCCACCTTAACCAATCTATTTCACTTCCAGTGTTCTTCACTGACCATTCCTCCTCTGGTGAGAGGAGGCTGCACAGCCTAGATGTTAAGAGGGCCCTAAGTTACTACATAGACGTGCCAAGGGTCACAGGTTTGACTCCTCCAACTGTTTCTCACTTATGATGAGGTTGGGAAAGGAGACCTGCCACTAAGAGATCCATTGCCAGGTGGATTGTTTCTTGTATCCAATTTTGCTATCAAAAGCTGGGTGGTTCCCCCCCTCAGGCCTGAGGGCTCACTCTCAGAGGTACAGCTGCATCTCTAGCTGCTGCTGAGCGACATCCCATCTTGGAGATATGTCAAGCAGCTACTTGAAAACAGTAGCACACTTTCACCAAGCATTACTCCCTGGATATTCAGGCCAGGAGGGATGCTCGGCTTGGCTACAGCCGTGCTTCAGAGCCTATTCCTAAGTAGGTTCTGTTCCTCCTCCATGGAGGTACTGCTGTGTAGTCTGCAATAGTCATAATATAGCAAGACTTCATGTTGTTTGAAGAAAAATTACTCACCTTAGTAATGTTGTTTCTTCTAATGGAGTCTTGCTATTATGACCTCCCCACCTGCCCCTCTCAGAACTCCTACTTTGGGTATGGGGTGGGCAGTCCTCTGTTGGCATTTATTGATGCCCTCTTTCATGTTTCAGTGTTGTGTTTATTTACTTATTTTATCTTATTTTTCTGGTCCACTGACTTGAGTCTTGGTGTTGGGACCAGGAAAATGTGTAATATGTTAGTGGCCAGTTGGCTAGTGTAGGTTACAGCTTCCACACAGAACCTTAGTGAGTTTTTGCTCGTAAAGATCTGACGGTTTCGGTTTGAAACCACCCTAACAGAGCTTGTTAACCGAGCTCGCGCTCTAAGCTCCATGCTCTGCATGGAAGTTAACTCTTTCACTTCCGGAGCAGTTCTAGTGGTGGGACAAACTGCAATAGTCATAATATAGGAAGACTCCATTAGAAGAAACAACATTACTAAGGTGAGTAATTTTTTCTATCTGTCCGTCATCCAGTTTGCCACCCAGTTGACCAACTTCTGACGCACCCCGAGCCTACCCAGCTTATTTATCAATCTTCTATGTGGAACAGTGTCAAAAGCTTTGCTGAAGTCAAGGTAGGCGACATCAGCTACTCCCCTTTGGTCCACCACTCTGGTTACCCAGTCAAAGAAATCTAAGAGATTAGTTTGACAGGGCCTTCCTTTTGTAAACCCATGCTGTCTTGGATCCTGTGCCCCTATGGATTCCAGGTGTTGCACTATCCTTTCCTTATGGAGTACCTCCATAATTTTGCCCACTACTGAGGTAAGACTGACTGGTCTGTAGTTCCCTGCCTCCTCCCTGCTACCACTCTTGTGGAGCGGAATCATATGAGCCCTTCTCCAGTCTTCTGGGACCTCTCCTGTGCTGAGAGACTCACTAAACAGTTCTGCTAATGGCTCTGCTAGTTCCACCCTTAGCTCCTTAAGTGCCCTGGGATGTATGCCATCAGGTCCCATTGCCTTGTCCATGCTGAGCTTAGCGAGCTCTTGTAGGACCCTTTCTTTTGTGATGGGAGTAGTGCTCACCTCCCTCCCCCGTGTCCATGGTGCTGAGCTGTGGGCCCTGCCCTACCTTCTCTTCAGTAAATAGTGAGCAAAAGTATCTATTTAGGATATGTGCTTTTGCAGGGTCCTCCTCACATGCCCCCTTTTCTCCTTTGAGCTTAGCGATACTCCCTCTGGACTTTCTCCTTTCACTAATATATCTATAGAAAGTCTTGTCACCTTCTTTTACTGTTCGTGCTAGTGTTTCCTCAGTTTGGGACTTTGCCTGCCTTACTGCCTTCCCTGCTTCCCTTAGGGCAGTTTGGTATGCCTCCCTATCTTCATCCCGCTGTGTTCCCTTATATTTCCTGAATGCCAGCCTTTTGGCTCTGACCTTTCTGCTCCTGTATTTGAGAACCAAAGTGGTTTCTTCTTCTTTTGCACTTCCTTTCTGTCTAACACAATGGGATGTTGCTTCAAGTATTGCATCCGTAATGCTTGCCCACTTTGCCTGTACCTCCTCACCTGTGTTTCTTTTTGCCAGGGCTAACTTAACTCTGTTGGCCATCTTATCAAAGTCAGATCCTCTGAAGTCCCATATTTTTGCCTTGGAATGGGATGATTTAGATGTAGTGGCCAAATTGAACCATACCATGTGATGGTCACTGGCCCCCAGGTGACCTTCCACCTGGAGATCTGTGATCCCTTCCCTGTTAGTCAGTACTAGATCTAGAATAGCTCTATCTCTTGTGGTTTGTTGTGGCAGTTGTTTGAGGCCCTTCCCATGCAGGGAATCCACCATGTGTCTAGTTCTGGCAGATGTTCCTGCTGGTATTGACCAATCTGTATCCGGCATGTTGAAGTCTCCCATTATCAGAACCTCCCCTTTTGCTGTCATGTTTTGTATATCTTCTAACAGTAATGTGTCTATGTCCTCCCCCTGGTCTGGGGGCCTGTAGTCAACCCCAGTTCTTATGGCTGTCCCATTTCTTGTTTCCAGGGTGACCCACAGTTCTTCTGGCTCCTTATGTGTATTCTGAATTTCTATAGCTTTGATATTTTCATTGACATACAGGGCCACTCCACACCCCACCCTTTTTGCACCTCGGTCTCTTCTGAACAGTACATGGCCAGGTACTGAAGTCTCCCAAGTGTGGCTACTGGTGAACCACGTCTCACTAATTGCTTCTATGTCCAGTTTAGCCTCTGACATTATTGCCTGCAGGTCTGAGATCTTATTTCCCAGGCTGTGAGCATTTGTGTACATGATTTTCCATTGGCCAGATTTCGGTGTGTTAATTGTTGGGTGACGTTTGGCATTTCCCCTGTGCGCCTGCATGTGGGAGACGGACCTTTTTCCTTACCTGGTGATGCAAATGAACTGCAAACATGCTGAATCCCTGTTTGACCACTAGCTGAGGGGGGGGGTGTTCTTCCCATTCGACGTATGGGGTGCTGCACCCCTCTCCCCATTTGCTAGTTTAAATATTCTGCAAAGACATCAAACGTCTGCCCCAATGCACTGACTCCCTCCTTAGTCAGATGCAGTCCATCAAATTTAAAGAACTTTCGCTCCCAGAACTGTTGCCAGTTCCCTACAAATCTGTGTCCTTTTTCCTGGCACCAACCCTTGAGCCACATGTTTAGCTCGCCTATCTCCCCTTCTCTGACCTTCCATCCATCTGACCCCCTCTCCCAGACTGGAAGGATCTCAGAGAAGGAGATGTCGGACTATGATAGTTTGTCAACCAGCCTGGTCAGATGTTCCTTGGTCTCCACAACTGACCGGCTGGCGAGATCATTAGTCCCTATGTGTACCAGGATGTCAATATTTTCTCCTGCTTTGTGAACAATTTTAGCAATGCGGTCAGTGTCTCTCCACGCTGATGTACCTGGGAGACATCTGACCATTACCCCTGGCTGGAGATGGGTATCAACTCCCCGAATCATGGAGTCTCCTATGATCACAAGTTTTTTGGATTTCCTTTTTGCTTTTTTTGTTTTGGTTCCTGATTTGGGCGAGTTTTGTTGTGCTAGCTCCTGTGCTGCAGTGTCCTGCTCTGCAGTGTCCTTTGCCCCTTTGTTTGATTTCAGAGATAGAGGCAGATACCTGTTTGTAGTGTTTATATGGTTTTTGGAGGTAATATGTTGGAGAGCACAGAGTGATGGGGCACCCGATTTTCTCCTCCTAACCACCTGCCAGCCTCCTGGACCAACTACCCTCTGCGGTTGAGGTTCTTCTGTTGGGTGTTGGAGAAATGGCTTGTTGTTCTTATAATGTATTTCCTCTTGAATATGAAATTTGAGGCGCGCAATCTCTGCCCCTGCTGCCCGGAGCTGAGCCCTAAGATCTCCAGTGGCCCAGCATGTAGGACAGTGTCCTAAATCCTGTAAGACTGTCCTTCTGAAAAGTTTTCCGCAGTACCTGCAGTTAATGATATTTATTCCAGATAAGTTGCTGGGTTTATAACCTGGTCAGAGTAATTAGAAGGAAGAAAATGCAAGTAATGGTTTGATTTTGTGTTTTGTTTTCATATAACTTGTTATAACAAGTTAAATTACTAGTGCCCCTGTAAATGAGCTCACCTTGTGGATGCCCCACTGATCCGCCCCTTCCTGCTTTGCCACAGGAAATGTCACAACTGTGGTACCCTATAAAAGGAGTGTAGTGTGGGGTGGTTGGGGATGAGGATGGGGTGGGTGACTGGGGCCTTCCCCTGCCGAAAAAGAAGAACCACGGATGAAAGAACAAGGAGGTAAGAGCAGAAACAATCAGTCAACAACAAATGCAGTAACCCTGAAAGCTTATCCTAATGTTAGAGAAAACTGTAAAACCTGTAAAGCACCACCTGTAATAATTTCAGAGAAGATATACCCTGTAAGAAACACTTTGCTACAGAGAAAAATGAAGATATACCTTGCAAAAGACAATTTGAATCAGATTACAGCAGTAATCTGTTAGCACACACCTGTAGGCACACCTTGTAATAATGCAGAAGAAGGTATACCAGCAACAACAATTTGAATCAGAGAAAAATAAAGCAATGAAACATTATCAACAAACAGTAGCAATCCCTGTGAGTACAAAATAAAAATAACAACACACAGTAAATCTGCTTAGCCAAAAGAAGTCTTAATCCATTTCCCTTGCTTTGGTAAGGTTCTCTGCTCTGTCCTTTCAAGCAATCTTGGAAGGAAAGAGCACAGGTGAAGCTAGGTGCCTTGGCCAGCAAACCAAGTCTTCTAAGATTATAGGGAGATGAAAGGTCTCCCACCCCCTAAGAGACTGGTCGTGCCTATTTATGCTTTCAGAAAAAATACCATGAAACTGCTTCAAACCCCCACTTCTGTGGCAGAGATTGATAAGCGGGCTGAGAAAAAATACCAATTGTCTAAAAACGATACTGAGTTCCTGTCTGTACATCCCAGCCATGAGAGTATAGTACAACAGGCAGCTTGTGAGAAAGCTGGGGTTTCCTTGTCTTCCTAACCCCCGGACAAGGACTCTAGAAAAATAGATTTCATAGCAAAGAAAATGTATACCACAGCTTCTCTGCTGGTCAGACTTTCTTCCTACATGGCTTTCACTGCCAAATATCAGAAAGCACTGTGGAATTCTGTCCTAGCCATTACCCGCAGTGGGTCGGATACAATGGTACGGGAGCTGGTGGATATGACAAAAACTGCCATGGAAGCTACGAAATGCCAATTCCCCATGGCAGATGACAACAGTGATACCGCCTTTAGAGCCATGACCCATGCCATCTCTCTGAGGTGCTTTGCCTCGCTTAGAACTACCAGTCTGACCCTAGACACCCAGTTTAAGACCATGGACTTTCCCTGTGATTAAAACATATTGTTCAATTCCAGAACAACTGACTACATGAAAAAGGTCAAGTACAAGGCCTCTTGGCAGTCACTCTTCTAAGCCTAAGCCTCCTGCCCTGCAGATATCTCACCTGAGGGGCAATAGGGGCAGGGGTTATTTTCCCAGGTCTTACATTCCTTATCCCCAGTCTGATTTCTCTCAGTACAGGGGTACTTTCAGAGGGAGGGGCAGAAGGGGCCAAAGAAGGGCCACCTCTACCCAGCCAGCAGCTTTGCAGTCTAAGCCCAGATGCGAGTGTCCAGGTCGCCTTCCCTCTGCCAGTAGGAGGCAGACTCTCCCACTATCTTCAGAACTGGTCCCGCATTACCTCGGACAAGTGGGTTCTGGAGATAGTGGAAAAGGATTTGCCACTACAGTTCAAGCAGATGCCAAACCTCAAGCATACCCAGGTGTCAAACCCCTTAACCCCAGCACAGGTGCTACTGTTGGAATTGGAGGTAAAAAACCTTCTAGCTTTACGAGCAGTGGAGAGGGTTCCGGCCCAAGAAAAGAGCAAGGGCCTCTACTCCAGGTACTTTCTGACACAAAAAGAAAACTGTGGAGTGGTGCCCTATCTTGGATCTCTGATATTTAAACAAACATCTGTTAAAACCCAAATTCAAAATTGTCATTCTGTCACTAGTCATACAGTCCTTACAGCAGGGAGACTGGTTAGCCTCCCTAGACCTAAAGGACACTTACTGCCATATAGTCATAAGGAGGTCTCACAGAAAGTTTCTTAGATTAAAACTCCCTTCGGGCTACTATCAGTTTGTTGCAACGCCCTTCGGCCTGTCCTTGGCCCCAAGAGTCTTTACCAAGTGCCTGGCAATGGTAGCAGCACATCTCAGGAAGCTGGGTGTCTCTATCTATCCCTATTTAGACAATTGGCTCATAGTGGCAAAGTCTCCTTGTCAGGTCAAGGAGTCCGTTTCCTTCAAACAACATGAAGTCTTGCAATATTATGACTATTGCAGTTTGCCCCAGCCTTAGAACTGCTCTGGAGGTGAAAGAGTTAACTTCCATGCAGAGCATGGAGCTTAGAGCGCGAGCTCGGTTCAGAAGCTCTGTTTGGGTGGTTTCAAACCGAAACCATCAGATTTTTTACTCCGCCTCACTGAACAGTCGCTCTGGAGATTCCTCCTGTTGCTCGGTTCATTTCTTCGGTTTAAAGCGCTATTTCTCGGTTTAATTTAACCGCGATTTCATTATTGACTCAGGCCCCCTCCTCTTCAGCCTATGTACAGAGGGGGTTCTTCAGAGGGAGAGGCAGACGGGGTTCGAGCAGGCCTGCTCCCACGCCTCAGCCTAAAGCCCCTGCCAAACAGGCACCCTGATGGGATGCCCAGGGTTGGCTCTCCACTACCTGTAGGGGGCAGGTTGGCTCACTTTGTCCAGGACTGGCAGTCTTTAACTTCAGACATGTGGGTCCTGGAAGTAGTGAGCCAGGGTCTGGTTCTCAGCTTCAAGAAATTTCCAAAGATGAGAGCCAGATCTTTCCACCTACAAACCCTTTAGAGACTCTTGCTTTGGAAAAGAAGTCTCAACCCTCCTGGCTCTCAGAGTTGTAGAAAAGGTTTCTCCTCTCACCAGGGCAAGGGTCTGTACTCCAGGTACTTCCTTACCCCAAAAGACAGGAGAGTGGCGGCTATCCTGGATCTAAGATATCTAAACAAGCACCTTTTAAAGCCAAAGTTCAAATGGTGACACTGGGAATGATTTTACCTCCCTAAGGCCAGGGACTGGCTAGCCTCCCTGGACCTCAAAGATGCCTACTTCCATGTTCTTATCAGAAGCTCCCATCGAAAGTACCTCAGATTCAACTGCCCTCAGGCCATTATCAGTTCAGAGCAATGCCCTTCAGCCTCACTTCTGCCCCAAGGGTGTTCACAAAGTGTCTGGCAGTAGCAGTCGCTCACCTAAGAAGGCAAAGATTGCCATTTTCCCTACCTGGACGACTGGCTCATTGTGGTCAGTCTCCAGACCAGGTCAGATCACACCTGCTAGTTACCCAGCAGCTGCTTACCTCTCTGGGATTTCTTCTCAATCTTCCAAAGTCAGTTTTGGAACCTGTCCAGGTAATCACCTTTATAGGCGCAGAACTGGATACAAAGCAGGCCAGAGCCTTCCTTCCCTTGGAAAGGGTAAGGACCTTGGTGGCCCTGGTCACCTCCTTCACTCTGCAGGTTTCTTGACCAGCAAGGCATTTTCTGCAGCTCCTAGGGCACATGGCTGCCTCCACAGCTGTGGTGCAAGGAGCAAGATTTCAGATGAGGGACATTCAGTTCCATTTGAGAGCTTTCTGGTCTCAAAGAAGAGATCCTCTATCCAAGTTAATCCCAGTGACTCGAACCCTGATCCAGGCCCTTCAGTGGTGGCAGGATCAGAGCAATCTGAGACAGGGGTGCCTTTCATCCTCTGTCCCATTCCTTGACCCTTACTACAGATGCATCCCTCTTGGGATGGGGAGCTCACATGGGCGACCTCTCCACCCAGGGATTATGGTCCCCTCAGGAATCTCTGCTCCACATCAATCTGTTGGAACTCAGAGCTGCTTTTCTAGCACTTCAGGTTTTCTCTGCATCTGTTCAGAACAAGGTGGTACAGGTCAGAACAGACAACACCACTACAATGTGGTACATCAACAAACAAGGGGGCACTCGGTCTTGGCCTTGTGCACCGATGCGATAAGTTGTGGTCTCTGGCTTACTCCTGAACACTTCCCTCATAGCAGTTCACCTCCCAGGCAAGGACAATGTCCTGGCAGATGCCCTCAGCAGGATTTCCCAAGGCCATCACGAATGGTCACTGGATCCCCTAGTACTGGGGATAGTTTTTGCCAGATGGGGCACTCCTCAGATAGATCTTTTCACAGCCCCAGACAATTATCAACTTCCACTGTTTTGTTGCAGGCCCCCAGTGTTGGGCTCAGTTCCCCTGGATGCCTTTCTCCTCGATTGGGAAGGGAAGTTTCTTTATGCCTTTCCCCCCTTCCCTCTCCTGTTCAAAGTACTAGTCAAAATCAGGTCTCAGCCCTGCAAAATGATCCTGATTGCTCCAGACTGGGCCAGGCAGCCCTGGTACCCACTCCTTCTGTTCTTAGCAGTCCATCTTCCCCTGTGTCTCCCCAGGAACCACAATCTGTTAACCTGTGCTCAGGGGAGAGTTTGGTATCCGAATCTCAAATCCCTCAACCTCAAGGCTTGGCTCTTGAGCAGTTAGAGTTTGCTGATTTGCAACTTTCTCAAAGTGTTCTCGAAATCCTGAAGGCTGCTAGGAAGCCCTCCACCAGGGCTACCTATAACTCCAAGTGGAAAAGGTTTTCCATATGGTGTTCTGGGAAGCATGTTTCCCCAGAATCTGCTGATCTACCTACTGTATTGGACTACATGGTCCATCTTAATTCTTTGGGACTGAGACCAGCCACCCTAAAAGTGCACTTGGCTGCTGTCTCTGCCTTCATTTCAGCAGGGAAGCCCTCTTCTCTTTCTGCTCATCCTGTATTTTGCAAGTTTTTTAAAGGATTGCTTCACACCAATCCTCCATTCAGGGACCCTGCCCCGGCTTGGGATCTTAATGTATGCATTGCTCAGCTAATGCAACCCTCCTTTGAGCCTCTGTCTTCAGCAGAGCTTAAGTATTTGACTTGGAAAACTGTATTTCTGGTAGCCATCACTTCTGCCAGGCGTATAAGTGACTTACAGGCTTTATCAGTAGAAACTGACTTTATTTCCTTTCACAGGGATAAAGTGGTCCTCAGGACTAACAGGAAGTTTTGCCTAAGGTGGTTTCAGATTTCCACCTTACCAATCTATTTCACTTCCAGTGTTCTTCACTGACCATTCCTCCTCTGGTGAGAGGAGGCTGACAGCTTAGATGTTAAGAGGGCCCTAAGTTACTACATAGAGCGTACTCAAGGGTCACAGATTTGACTCCTCCAACTGTTTCTCACTTATGGTGAGGTTGGGAAAGGAG